>OX940872.1:20921870-22351245 GCA_954871525.1 Parietaria judaica
TGATTCTAATCTGTTGTAAGTTTGGACTCTGGTTGAATTTGTATTGAAATTCTTTAACCTCACTGTACATAGCTTCTCTACTTTTTGGATTGGAAGTATCATAAACTAGTACCAAATCAACAGAAATCGATACCGAAAACAAAAATCAGAATCGAACATGTAAGTGAACGATAGCCGATGAATACAACATACGTTATTTAATTAAGAATTATCCAATTTCTTTCGAGAATACAACCAATGTGCTTCGAACGATATTTCGAGTTTAATTTGTATACGACCTAATTATAAATGCACTCGTGGAATCTCGCATCTCCGGACAAGGAAATGTGTTGATGCAATGTTTTCGCGACTCTGTAAGTATGTGAATGCATGGTTATTATATGTCGTACATGTATCATATTGTACATTGGAAGACGTGCAGTGGCTTAAGAGAATCGGTTAGTAGTTACTAATATCACGCCTATATTAAAGTTATGCGTGTTTCGTCCGGAGCAATCTTACAACGGGTAACCTCTAAGAAGTTTCTTAAGAAACGCACGAGTAACAACAAAGCACTTGGTCCGGTGCGATCTTACTACGGAATACGGATGACCTCTACAAAGCTTCTTAAGAAACACGCGGGTAACGACAAAGCACATTGAAATAGGCTTATATTGGCATAGTGGCACAATCATCAATTCGATAGACTACCCGAAGCGTTGCACGGTCGTACCGGAGGCTTGTCACAAACCTCTAAAGCCATACGATCCAAAAACAAATCTGTTACAGTTTCTCGTAGACGAAAAAGACATGCTGATTTTGGGAAATTTTCCTTAGACGCTAAGCTCATATCACCAAACAACTGCAAAAAATTCTTGAAGAATCAATATCAAAGTGGTCCAAATAACTGAAAGACAAAGGAAATGAAAGCTTCCTGCTTTTAAATTCCAATATATGAAACTAAATCATAATTAATAGTAGCAATGGGCCTCATGATTTTTTTTTATGAAGCATTTTGTCTCTTAAATTTGGGTGTTTATAGGAAAAATATCTCATAGCTTTAGAAAGAAAGAAGAAAAAAAAGTGTCTATATATGCTCAAGACACGACTTAATTTATGATTTTTTTTTTCAAAATGAAATCTTCTTGGAGAACTAGATTTCTTGATTGCTTTGTCTCTTGAATTTTAGTGTTTACAGAAAACATCTCATAAACTTTAGAAAAATTGAAACTGTTTATATGTGCTCAAGACACGACATAATTTAGGATATTTAAAAAAAAAAAAAAACTAAGTCCTCTTAGATATTTAGATTTCTGTTCACTTCACAATAGTCTCATAATATAATATATAAGTCTTATTGATTAATTAATTGATAAAAAAAAAAAAACTCAAACAGGCCACCTATCACATTTTGTCTCTTGAATTTTAGTGTTTTAGCATAAATATCTCATAAAGTTTCAAAAGAATTGAAATATATATGCTCAACACTCGGCATAATTTTTTTATTTTTATTTTTAAAATCAAATCCTCTTCGAGTACTAGATTTCTTGATCTCTTCGCAATATTCTCATTATAATATAATATATTAGTCTTATTCCGTAATTAATTGATATAAAAATCTTAAACTGATCATGCGTTACATAAATCAACTCTCAATTAGTTTTTTAACACATAGGGACCAAACGATTTTGTCTTAAGACTTCAAGGGTTATTATTTCCCAAGACTTAAATTAAGGAGAAAAATCCACAAATTTCAAAGTTGAGTAGGCATTAGTGTCAACTACCAATCACTCTAAAAAGTAATTACATATAGAAAAAGAGGAGGCAGCATTATGGCCATTGGAGACCTCATCATGAAGCTCTAAATGGAATTATGGATGTGGCCACATTTGCTTTCTAATTCTCTCCCTGTCACCTTCTAATCTAAACAGTAAATATTTCACACCTTTGCCTTTTCATGTCTTTGCAGGTTGAAATTTGGGTTTTTGGAGGGCCCTACCGATTCCTTAATGGAAGGACTAGACCCCAGTATTAAATATTCTAATTTCTAAGCATAATTAAAAGCAGGGGTGCAAATAAAATCCGAAAATACGGGTTTTAAACCGCATCAGGACCGGAACCGTTTTAATCCAGTTCCGGTTATCGGATTTAGAGAATAAAAAACATGAAACCCGCATAGTAGCTTACTAAAACCCGGATATCAAATATATACATAAAAAATATTTAGATTTTTTATAAAAAAAAAAAAAAAACATATTGAATTTCTATCAAGAGAAATATTCATTTATTTGTTTCTCATCCAACTCCAAACTAATGTTGTAGATTAATCATTTGTTTCTTCTAGTCCAAATTGATATAATTTTTTTCTCTCACAATCTAATAGTATAAAATATTACATGTATTTATTATGTTAATTACTTATTAGTTTTTGTAAGTATATATGCTATGTTTATAATATAGTTTGATTATTTAATTTTGGCTATAATTACTTCAAGTTTTTTTTTAATATAAAATTTAGGTTCAAATCCGTATTATAAGCCGGAACCGGATTTTAAAACCGAAAAAAAAATCCGGATCCGGGTTTCAATTTCAAAATAACCCGGATTCCGGATCCGCGTAGCGGGTATGGTAAAAAAATCCGGGTACCCGATCCGCTTGTACCCCTAACGACTAGTGAAGCAAACGACATAATTTATGGAGAGATTCAATATTAAGAAGCAATTAACATGGAAATGGATCAATTAACTATGATTGAAGATATACAATGATTGGGAGAGCCTAAAATCGAACATTAGGGTAAACTCTCTTACTTCTAAATACATATGCATTAAAATCTCTATAATTTAATGTTGTTGGGACTGAATTTTTTTATTAAATTATCAAGTTAAAATTTAGTCATGTTAATTGAACAAAAGTATTCATTTTATCGAGTATTAATTTAACGAGGTTCTACTGTATTTGACTCACCAGGCCGAAAGGTATTGGCCAATCCCGAAGCCCACCCCTTGAACCGAAAAATATAATTGAAGATAATTTTATGCCGTGGCATTGGACTCTCAAAACGGACTCGGTCACAAAACTCAATGTGCATTGCATGGCACACAATTTAAATTTTGACAAAAAAGGGTCAATCAACTACTATAAAAGAAATTGCTATCCTAATTAATAAATAAAGGGATTATCGCAACAAAAACACTTAAATTTTCTTCAAAATAACACGACTTAATTTGCATTTTCAACCAGAAAAAAAAAATCACGACTTAATCATTGCAATTGAATAGCTTGCAAATCCATCGCACGAGAAAAATATTTGGTACTTTAATCGCAATTATCCGTGGATAAATGGGACACAGCTGCTAGTTGCACTTGCAGTATTTAAAGGCCAACATTGCGTATCAGAACATCATAAAATTCTGTTATAAACCGATCCAACGGCTCAAAAAACACGGTATCCTCCAATGTATATATAACAAGCACCAATCCCTCGACCCTTTTGCACGCAAACGCAAGCGAAAATGCACGTTGCCCTGAAGCCCTTCAAGTCCCTCTCCGAGAAGATCCCGAGGCTCGGTGTGTTCGCGGGCGGCGGGTGCTTCGACGCGTGCCGGGACCGCTCCCGGAGATCCGGGCTCGGTACCCGGATATGGAACCTGAGCGACAAGCCCGTGGAGCTGCAGATTCGGGTCGGCTCGATCCTGAAGAAGGTGCACACCCTCAAGCCCGGCTCGTCGAAGCGGCTCAGCTGCAAGAGCATTTACAAGGCCTACATGCCCGGTAATGGCGGCGACGACGCCGCCGCCGGGATGAAGAGCCTGCTGTACTACTACGACGAGACGTGCCACCCGTACGTTTGGATCAACGAGATCGGCGGCGATTCGATGAGGATGGTGAAGCAACAGTACATTAGTCTGGAGGATTTGAGGGATTTTTCGGAGATCAGAGTGTTTAGAGATCACCAAAGAGGGTGTATTTCCGTGAGGAAGAAGGCGAGGCCTGAGGTTTGTTGACCGGTTTAGCGTTGACTTTTTCGTATGGCAAGTTCTTCAATGAGTGTTATTAATCAATCATTACATTTGTACTTTTTTTTTTTTTTAATTCTGAGGGTTTTTTTAATCAGAATTTGCTGCTATATTGGTAAGTTTTCTGAGTTATGTGAATTTTATTTTGGAATTAATGGGGTTATTTACTACCCTTAGTTTTCATTAATAAAATTTCAGATTTTTTTATTAGTAATATAATGTATTGATCTGGACCGTCCCATCCAGATATAACATTTTAGAGTAATTGAATTTTGATAGTTATTCTGATTCTAAAAAAAAACAGAATCAGAGACATAATCAATTCCGATTTTACCATAGTGAAGAAAATGAAAAATAGAAAAATGGAGAACTCAAATTCGGTTCTAACAGTTTTTTTGCTCAAAAATATTTACATATTATACATCATAGAAGGAGAATGATTGTTCTAGGTGAAGTTTAGATTGCAACAACTTTCAATGGTGCTATTAATAATTAGAAATTAGAAAAGTTATTGAAATGCATGTGGGTTCTGTTCTGACATATGATTCTGGTACCAAATATCAACGTGTTACCAGTCAGCTTTTTGGGTGAACTGTTCGAAAATGCCTCTAGATCTGAGTCCCCCCTAAACATTGTCAATGGATGAGAGAAAACAACTCAATTATTAACCGGAAAATTTGTTACCTAGTGAATAGTGATGAATTAAGGATAAAGTTGAAACTTCTAAAATTTAAATTAGTGATGTTTATTTTTTTTTGGATAATAGCGGTAAAAGTGGCCAAAATTAGGCCAAATGTCCAAATAAGTGGCCAAACTGATTTAATATCGACATAAGTAGCAAAAATTTTGCCAAACCGTGGACAGTACAAATTCCATCCATTTCATGTCAACGCCGTTTGCCACGTCATTTCCACAAGTTTTGAGCTTTGGCCACTTATTTGCACACTCGGCTTAACTTTAGCCACTTTTGCCGCTATTATCCCTTATTTTTTTACGTTCCAAAGTATTTTTTAGGGTTTATCTAGATATTTTTTGTTATTTTTTTTCTTTTTCTTAAGATTTGACAAAAACTTGATTTCCGAAAGAACTGGTTCCGTTTTTTTAAATTTAGAACGCTGAATATCACTCTCAATTTTGAAAACATTAAAATGTGTTATCGGTTTCACATGTAATTTACGATCATAGGATTTGACATAAAACCTCTCTATACTTAATTATTAGGGACCATTACATTTTTTTAAAGGAATTGGTACGAAATAACCATTTAGCCACAATTGTTTTTTTTTTTTTTTTTTTTTTTTATAAATTACTCATTGTGTGTATTAAAATGTACTAAAATATATATGTTTTAATAAGTTTATACAAAAAAAAAATAGTTAATATCGAGACTTCGTAATATTATTTTATTAAGATATATTTAATTGTTAGAGACCCGAAATTTTGTTTAAGGAAATACCCATTTAGTCACAATTTTTATTTTTTTAAAATTACTCATTATGTGTATTTAAATGTACCAAAATGGGTAGTGTTTTAAAAACTTTGTAAAAACTGAGAATTTCGTTAATAATGTTGGGTTAACATTGTTAGTTAGAGCCGGGACTAAATCGAGACTTAGTAAAATTTCACATCACATCTTTCATATTTTTGGCATAACTCACTCATTTTTTGTCCAAAATTTAAAAATAACACCCGTTGGAAAGATAAAGTATTTATCTACAACTTTTTGATTTTACGTTTCATCATAAGAAGTCATTAAGTGTATTAAAATATGCTCGAAACAAATATTTTGCATTAAACTAATGTCTAGTTTATGCTGTATTTTGAAATTTTGTATTTTTATAAAACTGTTTTTACAAAACTTAGAACACTAAAATTTTAGATCTATATCTTATCTTTCCAACCATAGGTCGTGCATAAAATTTGGACAAAAAAATGAACGAGTTATGTCAAAAATACGGAAAAGTGTACATTTAGAAGATGAATCACTCTCTACCGGTCAAGTAGCGAAAAACACGAAGAGATCTAACAGATCAAACATTTGGTACATTAGCTGTCGAAAATAAACATTGGGTACATAATCCGCAGAAAATCAAACATTGGGTATATTAGCCGCAGTTTACACTTTTTTAATTATGTACTCAAAGTTTTTTTTGTGGCTATAATATCCAAAGTTTATTCCATTAACACCAAACGTACCCACCGTTAAATTTCCGTTATTTTTCCCGCGTGGCATATATATATATATATATATAAACAAGGCCCACACTCTCTCACACTGAGATACACAATTAAAAGCGTACAGGGGTTTCGATCACACGCCCTTCTTGAAACCGCAGACACACTAAACCACCCGTCCACTTTCATCTCCTGCTAAGGTAATCGATAGTTAATTTTTTTTTATAAAACAAGTGTACATATATTGTAACATGCAAAAATATTATTGAACATATAGTTATACTTAAAATTATAACATATGAAGCGTCATAAAATTTAATTAAATATAAATTCTCCATATTAAACTAAGTGAAGTAATATTATATTTTTAAATAATATAATAAGTAGATAATTTATATGTAATATTGATAAATTATATAATTTATAAAATGTAACATGTAAAATTTAATTACAACTATATAATAAAACATGTAAAAAATATAATAAAATAACATTACATGTAAATATTCATAATTAATAGATTGAAATAAAATTATAAAATATAAAATAACATTATGCTAGATATATTTTATATTACATTTATAAATTACATAATCCATAAAATGTGTATTATAAATATTTTTATAAATATTTATAAACGATATTATAAATTGTCTATTAAACCCTAAACCCTATATAAAAAAAAACAAAGATGCCTTGCGGGCGAAATTACAGAAATTTAACGGTGTGTACGTTTGTCATTAACAGAATAAAATTTGGGTATTATAGCCACCAAAAAAAACTTTAGGTACATAATTAAAAAAAATGGAACATTGGGTATTTTAGCCGAGGGCAAAATAACGGAGATTTAACGGTGGGTACGTCTGACGTTAACATAATAACTTTTGGGTACTATAGCCACACAAAAAATTTGAATACATAATTAAAAAAATGAAACATTGAGTATTTTACCCGCAGTATACCCTTTAATAAATAAAGGTCTTCACTTAATTGGCAAGTTACAATATAATGATGATGTTGCATAGTAAATTACAAGTCTCTAAGTCTCTAGCTAAACATACCGATTTCTATTTGGAATTTGGAGTCTTGGATTAGGTTAGTTTTGAAAGTTCGAAGCCTATGGCCAGCTCAGTTTAATATTTTCCAAATCTTTATTCAAGCGGATAATTTCTATTTTTTTCGGATAAAAATAGCAAGAAATAAGTTCATTATGACTCAAAATTTCATCTTTCGGGCGAGGTCAGACAAAGTGAGTTTAAGACGGCCTGAATCTTCACCCCCGGATTTGATGATCAAAACGACTTGGATAGAAAAAGCATCGTTTAAGCTAGGGCTGCAATCGGTCGGTTAACCTGTTTATTTTCAACTATTTGGTATCCTTAACCTAATTCCGGTTAGTCATGTTTTAATAACCTTAATCTTTTTTTAAAACTGGTTAACCGGAAACCGGTTAACCTAATTTCCGGTTATTAAAATAAATCGGTCCAACATAAATAGCAATAAGACAACCGAGTCCAAAATGAAATACGCCGATCCAAAACATAAAACCAAAAAGTAACAGTTATACATATAAAAAAATGCAGTTCAACAACTCGAGCATCGCCTCGATCCCCGTCCTGTCTCGACCAAAGTACAATCCGGAATCATCAATCATCATCCACTAATACACAGAAAGAGAAACATATTATTAAACTTGCAAAATAAAAGCTAACTCCAATTCAAACTTTAACATAAAGAAAAGATGGATTTAGATATCAAATAATTACCTGTTTCATTGATGAGCACTTCATCCTTAAGCGATTCTACCTCATCCAAAAATTCTCTCATGACTACAATTTCGTGTGTACTGCTTATCCAGTTTTTGAGACAAACTAAAGTCTCAACCGTCTTCGGAAGTAACGAGCTTCGGTATTGATCGAGAATCCGTCAACTTGTCGAAAATGCTAATTCGGAAGCAACAGTTGAAACGGGAATTGCTAGAATGTCTTTGGCAATAGCTGATAGCACGGGGTATTTATGACCATTTAGTTTCCACCATGTAAGCACGTCGAACTTGCGATTCGATGGACTTTCTTCGGGATCAGCAAGGTATCGCTCAACATCAGTTTTCGTTGTCACATCAAGATTAGACTTTTTTCGCATATAAGATGCCAACATGGAACCCAGTTCACTTTCGCTAGGAAAATTCACTGGTGACGAAGCAGGGGAATGGTTGTGAGAGCCACTATACTCTTCATACAATATATCCAGCAGGGCTTTTAAATCCATCACAACTTTTGTAGCCGTTTCCTTCCTGTACAAAAGCTTTACACAATGTTCAATATACTCTAGCTTATATCTTGGATCAAGAATAGTCCCTAGGAAAACAATATCATTAATATTACCTTGAAGGTCCTAATACTTATCAAACTTCTTGATCATATTTGCAACCATAGATTTGATCACCTTGCACGGCGAGCTAGCCAAATATGCGAGTTTCGCTTTCACATCGCACATATCTGTAAAACAAATATTCAATGTCGCATAAGAAGTCCCACTTAACTTCACGGTTAGATCAAAGAAGGTATTGAGAAACTTCAAAAATATGGTGGCATTTTCCCAATCCGAGTCAACAGGAGGACCGACAATTTTATCATCCGAGAAGTAAACGTGGAAGTATAAATCCCTCTCTCTCATCCGATCAAAAGCTTTGCAAAAACTTAAGAGCAGCTTCTAACATGAGATAAGTAGAATTCCATCTAGTGCACACGTCCATGCACAAATGGGTACTTGATTCGATCTTCTCTTTCTCAACGTACTCATAGAACCGCTTGGAGCGTGCCGGAGATGATCTTGCATATCTAACAGAGTTTCGTATAGCTACGATAGAAGGGCCTAGTGCTGTCAATCCATCTCCCACAATTAAATTAAGAATATGACCGGCGCAACAGACATGGAGAAGTATACCATCTTCGACTAAATTCCAGTTCTCCTCTTGCACCCCTCTCTTCAATCTAGAGATACAAACTTCATTTGCTGCTGCATTATCTACTGTAACCGACTAAATCTTTGTGATTCCTCAATCTTTGAAGCAATCCATCAGTTCTTAGAGCTAGTGTTTCACCTTTAAGCATATCTAATTCTGGTGTAAAATTATATATATACTGAGATAATATCACTACATAAATTAATATTGTTTAAAATAATAATATCCTCAATTTAGTGTCTCTATTTATTTTATTTTATTGGCTGGAGTTCAAACCCTTGCAAATTTTTTTTTTGTGCATTATTACTTTATAATTTCATTCTTCTAGGAGTAAATTCTTATAAAATTTAACTCAACCCTTTTTATTTTTTTTACTAAATTTAGACATTACCCATTCGAATGTAATTTTGGAAGAAAAAATAAAAATAAATACAACCCCTTAAAATGCAATCCCTGATTCCTATCACTGAATTATTTCTAAGTGATACAAATGAATTATAGAAAAATAAATAAGAATACTCGAGTTAATTGATCATAGTTCATGTGAGAAGATCATTTTCAAGGTGGGTATGTAATCAACCAAATCCGTTGGTAAATATATATAAATATATATTTATTAATCTTTAGAAAGAAGTTAAGCACATGAAACAAATCTGGTATGAATTCTAGTGTTACAGAGATTTGTCTGTCGTTTTGTTCACAGCTTTCACTGACAGCCGGCACAAGATTGAGTCATCAACGTAAGATCAAGCTCTTCTATGTTGGATCCCAAATCACGGATCTGCGAATGACACGAATAATCACCACGAATCAAACGAACTTAAAAACACGAATTTGGGAGAAGAAAATCTCTGATTAATATCGAAGGCAATTACAAAGAGATAACTCGAAAAAACTTAATGGACTCAAAATCTACTCGACACGTTTTACAGTTTACAATGCTAGGTTTATATAGGCTTCACGTAGGCAAAACCCTAGCTAACAGAATCGCACTAAATCTGAAAACTACCCTAAATAATCTCGCCAAATCTTTGACTTGATTTGCTTGCTCCTCAAGCTACGCGCTTTCCTCTCTGGGTAGACTTTCCCTTTCCTGCCAGGACAGTTTTTCTGTCCCCGAGCTGACCTGCTCGTATGCTCCGGGCTGAGCTTGCCTTCTATGCGGACTCTCTTCATGTGTTCACCCGAGTTGGGCTGAACGGCTGTCCGTATTTTGTTCTGGTCGGTACCCGGGCTGACTCCTCGCAAGTGTTTCTGCCCGTCCTGGGCTATGGTCGTCATCTGGACTAAGTCAAGCTTTAGCTCACATTCTAAACCATCTTCTAACAACTTTAAGTCAACTCAAAATCATATCAATAATCGAATTATTTCATCAGTTTAGATCTTAATCCTATTCAATTTAGTAAAATCTAATGTTTGAGTTTTCTTGCTTCACCGTAAGTTTATTTATCAATAATTTGTGAGTACTGTTAATGCGCGAAAATAGTTTAACTAAGAACCTGATCAATGGTTCGAGCCCCTGGCCATACCCGGTGGTCGCGTGGGCGGTCAAAAGTGGAGTCAACGCCGGTTGACTGGATAGTCAAAGCTGGAGGCGAGTCCTTCGTCTTTGGCGAGCCTCCGGACTGTTCTTGGCGATCCTTGATGAATTTCCTTCCTTGGCGAGCTCCACGTCTTGGCGAATCTCCAAGTTGTTCTTGACGGCCCTTAGTGATTTTCTTTCCTTGGCGAGGTCTTTGGCGTCAAGGGAGGACCTGCTAAAAAAGGTAGATTGGTCCCGCATCCCATCGCTTACGTTTGGGTGATGATGCCTATGTATCTCGATGAGAATAAAGTCTCACGTGGTTCATGGTAGTAATAGTTGGATGACTGACGATGTGGTTTTGCTCGTCGGAGATGCAGATGTTGGCGGTGCGGGGGTGACAGTCGCTAGTATTGGCAAGGGTATTACCGGCAAGTGTGTCGTGGTAGATGGCTCGGGTGTAGACTGATTTGTGTGGCGAGGGTCTTGACCGGCGAGGGTAGTCTTGGCCAATGCCTTATTTTATGATATCAGGCGAGGCGTATGACTTTGTGGAAGAACTTTCTTGGCAAAATTTGGTCTCAGTCAAGTCTCAGCTCTCGTACGGGCCTCTCTTGGCGAGCTTCGGGGGCGTCGAAGACGCGAGCCGGGTACGACCATAGGAGGGGGTGAATTCTAGAGAGAGAACTAGAGAGATAAATTCTGGAAAAAGCTGAGAGAAAATGTGTCATATGAGAAGGAGGCGGTCTTATTTTAGTATATTCTCGGAGTTTTACTATTTTAGTGTATTTTCCAACTCAACTTTTATCGAGTCAGTTTAGTTTGAGCATTTCAATATTTTGAGTTAGACCAAACTTTTTTTATGAACTGGATGTAAGCAGGTTAGATCCAAGTAAAGATATTATTCTATCCAGTCAACTTTAAAAATGTTTCATTAGTCTGTACTCTATAATATATATAACTCCTTTTTTTTTATAAAGAAAGTACTCCATATCTATATAACTTAAATGGCTTATGGCTTCAATTATTGAATAACTTGAATAACTTAAATTTCTTAATAGATATAATTTAAATCGCTCAAATTTCACTTCATCGTATAGAAACCTAGAACCCTCAAAAATAAAAAAATATCACTCTCTCTGCCCTAAATTATTGAATTACTTGTTTTAACTCAAGTGGGCAATCTTTGATGCTTTAGAGGTGTTTAGTGTTTTTATTTTTATTTTTATTTTTATTATGGATTTAGAGGTGTTTAGTTGAACTTGGTTCTTTTCTCTTCCCACTTTCATCACCTCAAAAGCACATCAACAACTTTATTCACTCGTATTTATATATTTATACATACATATTGAGAGAGAAAGAAATTGGTAGTATTGAAACTTGAAAGGCATTTCTTGATGTGATGATACTTAGTAGATATATGTCTTAAAAGTTAAAACTTAGTCTTAAGTGATCCATCAATGTGTACAAAATAATAATTGACTTTTAAATTGACAAAAAATATTAGACATCTACATGTCTTGTAGATAAATGTAGCCTTTACATATAGTTATTGTGAGTAAAAATATAGTTGCTATTAAGAAATTTTACAAATTAATGCTTTATACAAATCTATCTTTGCCTTTGAGTTAATAATCGTGATAATAATATTCTTATAATAAATATCTTTTTAACAGTAATAACATAGACAGAGCTTTAAAATTTATAGGTTTTGCTAATGTAAAAATATATTTTTCAGAAATCTTGATATTTGTTTTAATCAACTTAATATTATTATCATAGATTCGTAGTCATTAAATGTATTGATATTTGTTCGCATGTGAAATCAGCCCTGTGGGTGAATCCACGTGTTCCAGAAATACTAGGAAAGACCGAATTCCAGAACATGGCCAAAACCTACGGCAAGTTCTGGTGCACGTGGCAGGTCAACAGAGGCGGCGCCCTGCCGTTGGGCGCGCCCACGCTGATGATGTCGCCGCAAGCAGTGATGCCCGGCGTTGTGAGGCCGGAGCTGGTGAAGAAGCAGGACGACAAGTACAACATCTCCGCGGAGGCACTGAGGCACTCCCGCGTGGAGATTGAGGAGCCCGAGTGGATCAACCCGTAGGCCGACTTCTGGAAGCAGCACGGCAAGGGTTTCGCCGTCGACATCGTCGAGACCTAGATGAAGAAAACCGGGCCTTTTCCTTTTGAGTGTTATATTACATTACCATGTTCATATTGTACCACTCGCATAAGCTAGTAAGAAAATGCTACTCATATATATATATATATATATATTGTATTTGTAAATTATAATCGAACTTTATGTTCACGCTGCGTGCAAGAGAAAAAAAGAAATCTCGAGTTTGATAACAAGAAACGATAAAAATCGCTTTAAGTATATATATAATTGCGGCAAAAGTACTAAACTTTTGGTTACGTGGCGGTAAAAGTACTCAACCTTTGGCCATGGGCCATTCCACATGAGACAGCCTAACGGCCACGTAGGCAGTGTCTAATGGCGTTAGTTGGTCGGCGACAAAAGTGTGATGTTGGGTACTTTTGCCTACGTTTATTGAGTTTGGGTACCTATCGAAGAATATTTACAAAAGTTGGGTATTTTTGCCGCAATTAACCCATTATTTTTTATTTTCAGTAAAAAAAAATTAATGTCATCGTATATATAGAGTAGTGAGTACTTAGATATTTTTTCTTTATTAAATTCCTTAACAAGAAACGATAAAATGGGTTTAAGTATTTAATATTTATAAATTATATTATATTTTAATATCAAATATTTTTATTTTAAGAATTAAGACTATTAATATCATATAATTTATCAAATAAATTATATGGACTGATTTGGATTTTTTTTTATTAATAATATAGTTAGAATATGATGAAGAATAGAATATATGATATGAACTTTTGCGATAATATATTTTTTAGATACTTTTGTCGTTATTCAGGAACTAAAATATTAGAAATTTCTTGATAACATTAAGAATTTATGACGCGTTAGAAAGATTTAGAATTTTCGTTGTTAATTGTCTTTTCTTTCTTCTACGACGGAGAAAATTAATCACACTCATAAGCAAATGACGAGTATTTTCTATAAACGACATGAAGTTTGGTAAATGCTAAATGAATTTATGTATACTATGAACAAGTATTATTTATAATAAAAATAATAAAATTGAAAGTTCCTAATTTTGCAAAAACAAAAACAAACAAAAAAATCATTTTTTTTACTCGGTCATAAATATGGTATGGTAATCAAAGGCTAGCTCCTTCTTGATGGTGTCGAAGAGTTGACACAAGGTGTTGACCGCGAGCAGAATCCCGGTTCCGGAGCCTATGGCTCCCGTGGAGTCCGCCAGAACTGTGAGAGCTCCGATGCAAATCCCGCCTAAAAGCGCTGCCGTGGGAATGTAGCGGTTCAACACCTTCTCCGTGTCCGATTCAGGGTGATCTGGTATCACCAAATGTTGCTTCTGCAGTGATCAAAAATCAAAATAACAGTCAAATATTAGCGAAAAAAATCAGACTAAAAAGAGTCGGAAAGTATCGTGGTTAAGCACCTTCAACCACTTAGCGACGTCTCTGGCTGAAGAACCCGAAACTTGAATCCAAGCCTTTGAGAACAATCCACAGATTCCGAGCATGAACGCGACGTAGAACAGAGCGTGCAATGGGTTTGCCGCGATATCGGCAAAGCTGCGTATATAAATTAGCAGTCAGTGCACCAAAAATACGCCATATAATTAAAGAAAAAACACGACTGAAAAAAGGAAAGATGTGTCACCTTGCCGGTGCAGTGACGCAGTAAGCGAGGCCGCTCACGGGAATGAACTGGCCACCGGGATACGCTGATTCCTGCCACGTTCCCAGCAAGTCGACGAGCAAGTTTCCACTTAATTTCCGGGAAAGACACTGCAAGCAAAGATGTATCGTGGTGTTATTTTCATATCAAAAGCGTACAAATTTTGGACGCCGAGAAAAGCTAAATTATTGGTTTCACCCTTAGAACTCATCGCTCATGTACCTGAGAGATGAAATGGATATTGGAAACAAGGGCAGCTTGGAGAATGATGGGCATGTTGGAAGTGTAGAGAAGCTTGATCGGGCAGGAGTCGGCTAGACCACGGGGTAGCACGATCAGTTTATTTCCACGTATCACTCTAGTTACTTTCACCGGCAATTGAACTCGGAGGTCTTGGACGTAAACAACGGTAAGGAAAACCAAGACAGTAGCGAGCAAATTAGTAATGTTAGGAAGGTGTGGTCGGAAAAACGCCTCCTGTAAAACACGGACTTTGTCTGTCCTTGTGATCAACCCGTGGGCTAACGAGGAAACAACGCCTTCGATTTCTACTCCGTGACCCACGTTGATTGTATTGGGACTAAGAACTTTCGAAACAACGCTTTCACTGCACGTACGAGCCAACATAAAAGTTAGAAACAGCCAAACGCAGAGCACATATGGTTTCCACAAGTTTCTTGGAATGTAAGTAACTTACCAGACGTTCATGGTGATGAAGAGGGAGACTGCGGATCCGAGACCGTATCCCTTTTCTAGAAGCTCATCGAGCATGAGCACGACGAATCCAGAGGATCCCAGTTGGAGAAGGATCAATGTGACGTTCCAGAAACCAAGTTGATCAACGCTACCGTACATACCGGACGAAACGTACGCAACAGATTCACCGAGAGAGATGAGCATCGCCAACAACTTTTGTGCTCCGTTTCTGCAAAAGAATTACTAAAAATAAAATTATAAATCCTAAACCACATAAACAATTTACGTAAACACCATAGCCAAAGAGTTTCTGATTTCGATTTCAAACAGTTTGACCCCGAAAATCACGAAAGTTGTACAACAAGAAAAGCATTATCGACGTGTGAAAACTTACAAGAGCTTCCGATCCTCGCGAACTTTGTTGTCGGCCTTGATGATCTTCATTCCAACGAGGAGTTGCATCACCATCCCGGACGTGACAATGGGCGAGATTCCGAGCGCCATCAGTGTCCCGCGGTTGGACCCAAGAATGGCGCGCATCCAATAAAGCGGGTCGGCGCCGGTCACGGTGTGGATTCCATACAGAGGAAAGTGACTGCAAAACAGGAAGATTGACAAAGCCAAGGCGGTGTAGACCACCCTATGTCTGAGCGGAACCTTCCTCTTTGGTTCATCGACGACTGGCAGAAACTCGAGAAACGGCCTCACCAGATCCAAAACCCGGAAACCTTTTCCCATTCTTACTGCATGATACAATTATTCCAATCGTCATGTGTATCTTTACAAAAGCTTACTAATATATAGTATATATAAGGGTAAAATGCGGCTAATGTACCCAATGTTTGATTTTCTGCGGATTATGTACTCAATGTTTATTTTCGACGGCTAATGTACTCAATGTTTGATCCGTTAGATTTTTTGGGTTTTCCGTCAGTTGACCGTTAGAGAGTTATATGTACACTTTTCGTATTTTTGACATAACTCACTCATTTTTTGTCCAAATTTTATGTACGACCTATGGTTGGAAAGATAAGAGATAGATCTATAACTTTAATGTTTTAAGTTTTGTAAAATCAGTTTTAAAAAAAATACGAAATTTCAAGTACAACGTAAAACTGGACATTATTTTAACGTAAAATATTTGTTTCGAGCAAATTTTAATATACTTAATGACTTTTTATGATGAAACGTAAAAGCAAAAAGTTGTAGATAAATGTTTTATCTTTCCAACGGGTGTTTATTTATAAATTTTGGATAAAAAACGAGTGAGTTATGCCAAAAATATGAAATATTATTTCACATCACATCTTTTATATTTTTGGCATAACTCACTCATTTTTTGTCAAAAATTTATAAATAAACACCCGTTGGAAAGATAAAACATTTATCTACAACTTTTTTCTTTTAAATTTCATCATAAAAAGTCATTAAGTATATTAAAATTTGCTCGAAACAAATATTTTGCATTAAATTAATGTCCAATTTTACGTTATATTTGAAATTTCGTTTTTGTTTACAACTTATTTTACAAAACTTAAAACATCAAAGTTGTAGATATATCTCTTATCTTTCCAACCATAGGTCGTGCATAAAATTTGGACAAAAAATGAGTGAGTTATGTCAAAAATACGAAAAGTGTACATATAGTGGAGGATAACTCTCTAACGGTCAACTGACGGAAAACCCAAAAATATCTAACGGATCAAACATTGGGTACATTAGCCGCCAAAAATAAACATTGGTATATAATCCGCAGAAAATCAAACATTGGGTACATTAGCCGCAGTTTACCCTATATATAAATATAGAATACATGTTCGCAATCAAATCGAAGTCTACGTACGTTTGGGTTTCATGATTGGGTTTCTCCTTCTTCTTCGTTCTGGTTCTCTGGGTTCGTTGACTTGAGATGGAAGGTATGTACTATGTATGAAGACTCCCAGATTGAAGATGAGGAAGAAGATGATTATGAAACCTATATTTGTAGTTTTTAGTTTACGTAGGGTTTTATCTTTATAGATTTTATTTTATTTTAAAGATAATAATATCCTATCTTTATAACTTCCACGAGGTACCCTTCGACTAAAACTCATAAATTTTGCTCCTTTTCTGGGTAATTAGGAAGTGCTTGATGATTCATGACTGGGATTTTTGACGATTCGTGATCGAGTTTGACTGAACTGGGCATCAAGAATTCTCTTTATTAAACGATTTTTTCAAATAAAAGATGGAGGTTTATATTCTTACAATTACAATGCGGACCTGAGCTCATGATAATATAGATAAAAATATAAGACTTTACAAGCAAAAATAAGAAAGAGCAGTAGTGAACTAACGAAATCAAAAGTTCTTTCTCATACAAATGTCATCGTTAGTCCCAAAAATGTGGATCCGGTTTAAAACCTGGATCCACTTAAAAAAAAAAAAAAACGGACCCGGAACTATCCGGATAAAGTCGGAACCGGATCGATCCAGTTCCGGGTTATTTAAATTAATTAAAAAAATAGCGCGTTAGATCTGAGCCGTTGGATCAAATCGATCAACGGCTCAGATCAGAGAGCCGTTGGGGGAGGGGACAACTTTTCAGGTCTTGCGGCAAAAGTACCTGCCACTTGTCAATGTTTTGGAGCCGTTGGGGAGGCAACGACTATATTGCCTCAAGGTCCCCAAAAATGACCGCTGGGCCTTTATTACACCATTTTTCTCGAATTCCTTCACATTTTTCCCTATAAATACCTCATCCCACTCTCATTTTTTTCACACAACATCTTCTCTTCATCTCAAACTCTCCCAAACTCTCTAAAGCTCTCAAACTTGCGATTTTAGTCTATAGTTTAGCTACTTTATAGTTATTTAAATACTCTCTATTTTTAGTTTAATACATTGTTTAGGTATTTTAGTTGTTATTAGTTTAATTTATTTAGTTGTTATTATTGTTACTTGTAATTATTATTAGTATTAGGTATTTATTTTAGTTGTTATTTATTAGTGTTATATAGTTTTAATCTAGCTTAATTTATCGTTAATATGTCGAGTGGCAACAACCGTTCTCGAGGACGTCCCGATGTCCGAGGAAAAGGACGGGCTACTATTCCGTCGCCGAAGTCGATTAATAGCGGGACGGCTTTTAGTCAACATAATTATAATGTCGGTGTTATGAATCAACACAATATTCCACTTTCCAGTTCTTCTAGCCAACCGTTACCGGTGGCGTCGGGCCGAATCAACAATTGTTATTTTCTCAAGGTCACGGCGGTCTTTATACTATCTTACTCAATTATCAAGGTAAAAATATTCCGGAATGGGACAGCCTTAGCAACGAGCAACAACAACAATATCAATAATATGATTAATAATCATTTAATCATATTTGCCTAATTTGTTTTATTATTTAATAATTATTTAAATTATTTAATCATACTAATTAAATTAGTTAGTTAATTAATTAATCACACGTCTCTTGAAAGTCTTAGTATGCTCTGTGGCCTGTGGTTGCGGTTCCGACTGATCTTCCACATCGGAAACGAATTTCTTGAGATTTAATAATCATTTAATCATATTAGTTTAATTAAACTTTAAATGGTTTCTTAAATAAGTTAAAAAAAATTAAAAAAAGGTAATTTCTATGTGTGGTAATAGTTATAAAGTTCTTATTAGATTATGGTGTCTTAGAAAGATTGGTTTTTAAATAAGGTTTGCTTTGCAATATCCTCCAAGCTAGCCTAGGAACCTCGGGAAGTTCTGTCTAGAAAAGCTTGGGCCTAAAGTGAGATCATAGCATCTTTTCCAGTCGATATGGCCTTGGAACCTCGGGGAGTTCCGTCTAAAAGAGCTTGATAATTATTTTCACACATAAAAAAAATACCATTTTTAATTTTGTTAACTTTTTTAATTAACTATATGAAATTTAATTAAATTAATACGATTAATATTAATATTTCCATGTTAAATTAATATTGTTAAATTAATATTAATATTCCATTACTTTTTTAGGAAAATAGGTCGAGGAACCATTCCAACGACGTCGACCTCGATGATGATGAGGACGACGATGCGGATGACCCGAATCAAGGCGATGACGCCGACGTCGCCGAGGAGGAGGAGGTTCTGGGAGGTAGCGGTCTGCCCCCGCATCCACCGCCGAGGAAGCGAAAGAAATTAACGGGTTTGGTGTGGCTGAACGACTTCCGGGTCGAGTATAGATACAAGTACTCCACCGGTTTGGAAGATAGGTACGGAATTTGCATCCACTGTGGCAAAGAATTCAAGGCCCATACGAAGAGCAACGGCAAATCCCGCCTGCTAAAGCACACCGAGCGGTGCAAAAGGTTACAGCGGGAGAAAGAGGTAAGTCGTCTATCCGATGAAATATATAGGGAAGTTGTGGCTGAGTGGGTTATACGGGATGGTTTGCCTATATCGGCGCCCGAGGGCGAAGGTTTTAATAAAATTATGATGAAGTTGGCGCCGATAAACTATAGGGAAATCACCTATTATATAACCCACGAAACTATTCTAAAATTTTATGAAAAGCAAAGGGCCGATTTACAAGAAATGTTCCAACGATCTTCTTACAAATTTTCTTTAACGTCGGAATGTTGGAAAGGCCATGCTAATGATGATTATATTACCGCCGTAGCTCATTTTATTAATGATCAATGGAGTATGGAAAAGCACATTATAGGTTTTAAGGCGATGAGGGTTAGGCACACACCAGTAAACCTAGCCGAGGCTATCATAGAGGTTTTGTCGGATTGGAACCTCAACGATAGAGTTGTTTCCATTACGTTAGATAACGCTAGTGCGCATGCCGGTGCCGTAGAAATAATGAAGGAAAGTTTGACCAATCTTAGGGATAGTCATTTTCATCAAAGGTGTGCATGTCATATTATTAACTTGATTGTTCAATCCGATATGAGTGTTATTTCCGATAGAATAGCGAAAATAAGGAACGTTATTATATATATCCGATCATCTACGCAGCGTACAGTTTCTTGGGAAGATTGTTGCAGGGCTAACAATTACAGGGTTAGAACGTTTTAACCGGACATGCTGATCCGATGGAACTCGACATACATGATGTTGGATGATGTCCTACCGTACAAGGAGCTTCTTACGAACTTGATCAACAGCTCGAAGCACGACTACCGCGAAGACATCACTGGAGAAAATTGGATAACCGCTATCCAATTCCAGGCTTTTCTTCACCTTTTTAATCAAATTACTATTGATTTATCTCACGTTTACTCACCCACGTCTCAAAGAGCTTTCCCCGATGTATTTGATATTTTGTGTCATTTTGAAACTGCAAAAAATAATCCTTTGTTTGCCAATGTACTAACACCTATGATTTCAAAATCCAGACTTATTGAAGTTCTGAAAGGCTTCCGTTTTTATATTGCGCCGCGGTTATCGTAGATCCGACGCTTAAACTTTCTCAATTGCAGGCTGTCTTACAAGCAATGCAAGATATGAAGGGGGAGCCTTACACGACGGACAATTACTTTGACGCGGATCAAAAGATGAAGGAACTTTACCAAGAGTACGAGCGAAGATTTACCGAGGCTGAAGATCAGATGGATGAAACGAATCCGCAACAACAACAAACTCAGGTAATTATTTATTATAAGTTTTAATTTCGTAATTTACTCATTTAATTTCTTAATTTACTCATTTAATTTATTAACACTCTAATTTTTTTTTTCTTTTCAATATAGGGCGTATGCGGGGCCGGTTCACCATACATGTACAATCACCGGTTATTCTACAACCTTACATCCCTCGGGCAAGGCGGCGGCGTCACGTCTTCTTCACCGGGTTCACAAGCAAGCGGAAGTTCAGGCTCTCGTGTTCCTGGTCGACGTCTTCGTCGCAAATCCATCGACGAGTACGCCCGGTTCTGCAACCTTCCTCCAACACTGTGTCCGCATGAAGGCCTTGACATCCTTAAATGGTGGCCCATGAACCAATCTAAGTATCTGGTTTTATCCATGTTAGCTCGGGACATTCTCACAATCCCGGTCTCAACGGTATCATCGGAGGCGGCGTTCTCATTGGCCGGAAGGTTGTTAGAGCCTCGTCGCAAGTCAACAACGGCAAGAATGGTCAAGATCCTTATGCTTTCGAGAGATTGGATTATGGCCAACCAGAGACAACAAGAAAACGATATGGTAGACAAAGAAATGGTGAATTACTTTGCGAAAATTCAAGTGTAATTCCTTCTTAGTTGTTCTTTGTTCTTGTTGTATTACGCCTTTGTAACTTGTATTGTTTTATTGTTGTACGTACCTATCCGAATCCGAATCCGATCTTGAGTTTGTTTTGTTGAATAAAAACACATTTTTATTTTTATTTTTCGTTGTATACTTTAATTTTTATTTATTTCATGTTTGTTTATAAATAAATATTCAAACACATAAATAACTTAAGAATTTAAACTTTTATTATTTTTAAAACCGAACTTAGGTCTAGATCCAATGAGTACCAAAATGTTGTATTTGAACAACTAAACAACATAAATATTAAAGGGACTAAACATTAAATAAAATAAACTAAATTAAAAAAATAAAAATAAAAAAACCCGGAACCGGATATATCAGGGAATTTTTTTTCCGGAAATGGATAAATCCGGGTCCGGGTTTTGGGCGGGAAATTTTTTTGGTACGACCGGTGTGCTATTTGCCTCGGATTTTCGGGACTAGTCATCGTTAACGAAGGAAGTGATTGAATCAGGGTGGAAGCCCACCAATGATAACCCGCACATTGAGCCCCAAAATTAGTTAATGCATCTGCCACTTTATTACCCTCTCTATAGATATGGCTTATCCTCAACTGAATAATATCAAGGAAATGAAGACATTTTGACCACCTAACTCGCAACTTCCACAGAACATCACGTGATCTTTTCTGAAAAAGTTAAACAACATAGCTAGAGTCACATTCTAGGCACATCTTCTCCCAATAAGACTCCTTAGTCTTTTCAATAGCAAACATAGCAGCAATAATGAGTATGCCTCGCTGCTGAACTACTGAGTCTCTTGTGACCATTTCGGTAGTCAAGCATTCTTTGCACATCCATTTTATCCTCTACATTTTTATGTGGATATTAATGGGTAATTTGTGGTGTTTATATGGGTCAACAACCATTTTATTCTCTACATTTTTCTGTTGATATTAATGGGTAATTTGTGGTGTTTATATGGGTCAAGTAATAATGGGTATGCCTTATATATATATATATATATATATATATATATATATATATATATATATTGTTACGGGTAAAAACGGGATTGATTTTTATAAATAACTTAATTAAACGGAAATTATCTCAATAAATTCCGTTTATTAATTAGTTAATTCGATTAGTCTTCTAATTAAGATTGCGAATTAATTAAATCAATTTCAAAACCCAAAACTCCCCCTAGAGGCCCGTTTTCAAAAAAAAAGTGTCCCGGTGTTCGCAAAAATATGAAAAACCCCAAAAACGACATAAAATTTGGGAAAAACGGACACGGGACGCGCCCGGGAGCAAAAATGGCCGAGGAAACACCCGCGGGGCCCACGGGGCGGCGGCTGTCAGGGCCACGCCACGTGGCGGCTTCCTGCGCCGCCACACGCCCGCGGGCCCCACCTGGGGTCACCTCAGCCTTGCCCATTGGGGGCTTCCACCCTCGATCGCGCCACATGGCGCGATCCCACGACCTCGCGTGTCCCCTCACGGGACACGCCCCACTTGCACTCGGGAAGCCCGAGCAACGGCCCTGATGGGCTTGTCCCCTGCGCGGGGATCCGCGCCTTCGCAAGTGGCGAGGCTAGCCCTCAGGCTAGGACACGTGGAGGGCAGGGATCGCCCCTGCCCTTTGATCCGCGCCGTGCGGGCCCCCCTCGGGGGCTTAGTGGCCGTCCGATCTCGCGCGGACGGCCGGGATCGGACCATCTTTTCAGGGACTAAAATGCAATTATAAAACTGTCCGGGACCCCCCCGAACAATATTTTACTGCGACCGGGCCCCTGGACCCTATTATAAATAGAAGCTCAGTTCAGTTGAAACGGTAACTCATTCGAACTCCCTCGACTCGAGTTTTCTCTCTCTCTCTCTACCCCCGATATACTCGCCTCCCCTCAAATATCATACTAATGTTGAGCGTCGGAGGTGAATCAGGGGGTACCCCCCCCTGTTTCCCTTGACCTCGGGTGTTACCTTTTTCAGGCTCAGGGAAGTGAGATAGTTTATAAAAACGGAAGCCCTGGAGGAATTTTCATAGGATCACGACCCGCCTAATAGGCTCCGTTCCACATTGTGTCCAGCCTATCTCCAGTCTATTACACGGCTGTTGGGATAGTCTGGGGGCAGGTGACGGGCCCACTATTTAGGTCGAGGGTCAGGTTTGAGAAATTTCCTCTAAGATCCGGACGACCGAGGGATCACCCTGAGAAGGATCTCTGGACCTACATATTGGACGAATGCACTCCCCCGTTCACTGGTACCCCCGATCCGCGTGGACTCCGAACCTGTAAAAAACCCGGTCTGGACATCCCCAGGTTCTGCGGTAGCAGGTCCTGTACAAAACCCAGCCTGGTCATCTCCAGGCCCTGCAGTAACAGGTCCTGTATAAAACCCGGCCTGGCCATCTCCAGACTCTGCGGTAACAGGTAGCGAGCCACCCCGATCGCTTCGGACCCTGAACGGCCACGAGACCTTCGATCCAAGAAAAGTCTAGAGACACCGACTCAGAGTCCCCGAATCGGCCAATTAAAAACTCACCCTGACGTCAGAATAGCGATCGTCCCGAAGTCAACGGGGGTCAGAGGGAACTATCATTGACAGCAAAAGCCACTACAGACAGCAAATCTGCCATCCCCGTAACAAAGGCCAACCAAGGCCCACACAGAGGTCTACAAAAGCCCGCCACGTCAACGAACGACATTGGGCCAGGCCCAAAATCCACAACTTGGGCCTCAACAGTGTTTGATCCAAAAAACGGCATCAACATATATCATAACCAATATAAATATTATATTAACGTGGATATTAATGGGTAATTTGTGGTGTTTATATGGGTTAACAACCATTTTATTCTCTACATTTTTATGTGGATATTAATGGGTAATTTATGGTGTTTATATGGGTCAAGTAATAATGGGTATGCCTCGTATATAATATATATATATATATATATCATAACCAATATACATATTATATTTAAACATAAATAAACACACTTATAAGATCTTTATAGGTGACGTTTGGTTATGGTCTCCGAGACCAGTTTTTGGTTCTGGTTTCAAACAGTGTCATATTGGTTTCCCAGACCACGTTTAGTTACCAATTATCCTTGTTTTCTGAGACCGGTCTCACAGACCACTTAAATTTTAATGAAGGAAAACAGAAAACGATACGAAGTTGTTTTCAGTCTTTGGTCTTCAACTCAATCATACAAATAAAACGGTAATAATAAATTATCATTCTATAATATTATTATATTATATATAATAAGATATTAATTTTGAAATTAACTTATATAATAAATTATTAAAATCATTTTTATATATAATTATAAATTTTAATGATATTACTATCATATTAATAAATATACTTAAATTATGTATATTATTAAAAACTAACTTAATTACAATGATATAAACTCTTGAAACAGAATAACAACTTTGTATATATTTAATCATGTAATTAAAGTCATGAAATATGTATAATTTTTGTATCATGACGAATATTTTTTTTTATACATAATATAAATTCAAATAAAACATACTTTCTTTTTAGTAACATAAATTGTGTTCTATTGCATTTTTTCATTTAAATTCAACCACGGATTAAAAAAAGACTAACCAAACAGTGTTTCAAAAATCAAACTCCTAAACTGGTTTGGTAGACTAAACTCTCAGACTGGTTTCCCAAACCAAATTGCAGAACTGATTTCCCAAACCAATTTCCCAAACGCTACCTTAATCTCTTAAAATACAGGGCTTGGTAAAGGGGTGGAAGTTTTGGCCCTGAAGTCGGTTTCGGTTGGGTCATGGCTAAGGCTAACAAAACCCAGGCTTTCCTAAAGCTGGAGAAGCCTTACCGGCCCAGTTTTCGGTACCACTTTAATGTTTTTTTTTTATATATATATGTAAGTAATTTATAATAGTTTAAGCATTTAGGGGTATATTTAGCTTTAAATCATGTATTAGTTGAAGCTAACTATCGTATTTGATTTTTTTCCCTTAACTTATACCATAAAGATTGGTTTTAAAATATAGTGTTAATGCCGAAAAATGGATCAACACTAAAGCGGCCCAAGTACTGAATTTGGGCCGGGCCCAATGCCGTTGGTTGAACTTTCTTGGGCTTGGAGCTTGGACTCTGGAATCCTGTAGGTCGGACCCTCCGCTTATCGTCGGACTGGAACCGGGTCCTCCAACCTGTTACCGCAAAGTCCTGAGACTCGGAATATAGGTCGACGACCGTAGAGAACCGGAACCTCCGTAGGGCAGGTCAACAACCAGGCAGCGCTTCCGCTCTAGCTAGTTTATCCCTCTGTAAAAATAGAAAAAACCCGGTCAGGGGAACGGGAGGGGGTACCTCCCTATTCACCTCCGACGCTTAACATTAGTCGGGTATTTAAGTCGGGATATTTAATAGAACGGAAAAGGGAGGTTTTATCGCTTTAGAGAGCGTTTGAGTGAATTGTTTCGTGTTTGAACGACTTACCGTTTGATTGAAATGGAGCTCCTATTTATAGGAGGGTGCAAGGACCTTTGAGTAATTAATAATTACATTGTTGGGCCCTCGAGCAATTAATATATTTTCTGCGCGGCCGGTGCAGCCGGCGCGACCGGCGCGGCCTGCGCAGCCGGCGCGACCTGCGCGGCCGACGCGGCCAGCGCAGCCGATGCGATTGCATGAGTCATTGTACGTTATTTTTCACACTTCCAGCGTGTGCCAGACGTTGAATCAAATTATACAATATTAATCATATAATTCAATAAATTATAAGTTTTTACGTTTAAAAATACCAGTAACATTAACCCCCCAGTTTCTTGGGAGATTTTATCTGGCGAGAAACTATTATTGATTTGTTGCGGGATTTTTCAATCTGCGCTTTTTTAAAGATATATGGGGGCGTCCCAAGGGGCAACATTCCATGTACGCTGATAGAGGCGTTCCAGAGATAACCTTACCGTTTCACGTCTACGATCGTGAAGAGTTTCCCTAGAGATCACCTACCATTTTTTACGGGGGCGTTCCAGAGATAACCCCCATGCCACGTTTGCGCTTGCGGGTTTGGCGTTTTTTGGAATAACCTTCCGTTTTGCGTTTGAGGGTGTTGTCCCGAGAGATAACCTACCATATTTTTTCTGGAGAACGGGTGAGCATGAGAGCTCTTTTTTTAGAACTTTGACAGGCTGGGGTGTCTTTTGTGTTTGGATCTTATGCTAGTTGCACCTGGGCGTCTTATGATTTTGAACTTTTGAAGACAAGTTATTTTGGTCTTTCGTCGGAGTTTGCGACTAAGTGTATTAACCCCCGGTCTTTGCGCCTTGGCGTCTTATCTTTATTATTTTTCCGGTCGCGCTTTTAGCGTCTTACTTCTCGGTATAAATTTCCAGATTTTGCGCCTTAGCGTCTTACTTCCTGGTCCTTCACGCCGTAGTGTCTTATCTTTATCATTTTTCTGGTCGCGCTTTTAGCGTCTTACTTCTCGGTATTTTGCCAGATTTTGCGTCTTAGCGTCTTACTTCCTGGTCCTTTGCGCCGTAGCGTCTTATCTTTATCATTTTTTTGGTCGCGCTTTTAGCGTTTTACTTCTCGGTATTTTGCCATATTTTGCGCCTTGGCGTCTTACTTACTGGTCCTTTGCGCCGTAGCGTCTTACCGAATTTTGCGCATTAGCGTCTTATTTCTCGGTTTGTTTTTGTTTATAGAGTAGGTGGGATTAAGAACCGATATCGGACTTTGTTGTGTGAGGCGGCAAAATTGAGATCTGGCCTTTCTCGGCTTCGTTGCATGTGTCGGCGGGATTGAGATCCGGCCATTCTCGGATTTTGTTGCCTGAGTCGGCGGGATTGAGATCAGGCCTTTCTCGGCTTTGCTGCCTGAGTCAGCGGGATTGAGATCCGGCCTTTCTCGGCTTTGTATCTAGAAAGTCTTCTTTCAGTTCAGACTTTGATTTCATTTTAACTTGTTTGCTTCGTCTTCGGGGTTCTAATTTTGACCATGCAACTGAGATGAAACTCGAGGTCTTTGAGGTGATCGAGGCGAATCTTGAGGTTGTACAGATGGCTGACGCGAAGCTTAAGATCGTTGAGACGACTGATATGAATCTTGAGGTCGTTGAGACGGCCCATGCGAAGCTTTGGTTATCGAGACGACATATGCAAAGCTTGAGATCGTTAAGACGATCAATGCAAATTTGGACGTCGCTATTGGGACTGGTGAGAATTTCAAGGTTGTTGAGCTTTGATCGTCGTGGTAAACGGATCAGGCCTTCGGCATCATTTTCGAGCTTCCAATTTTGGTTTTTTTTTTTTTTTAATAATCAAACACCAGAGATCCCTTATCGGCTTAACCTTCCACCGACCGGACTCCTCCTCTTTTCGTCGCCGGGGTTTTTCCGTCAATCGGCCTTGTTGTGATGAACACGGCGTTTCTGGGATAGCACGCGGGCGTTGGTGCTTGCTTGTGTACGATTGTGGGAGTCGGAGATTCACGAGCTCCTGTCCTCCGGCGAAGGCGGAGGCGATTTGAGCGACGTCGTGTGGAGTTTTTCCGGCGTGCGAAGAGGCGGTGGATTCCGACCTAACACCAGATCTGAGTTGCAGAGGTTCGAGGTGGTTGAGCGTGAAATTAGAGGCGGTCGCGAAGGGACGCCGTCGGACTCCGGTCGCGGGGAGTGGCGCCGATGGGAGCAGCCTGAGGTTTCTCCGTCGCAGATCTGGGTGCGGCGGACTTCATGGCGTCAAGGAGCCTTCTTTGTCGGGGTTTTGCGCGAGGCAGAGAGCGCGTACGTGGAGGAGCCTATGGGTTGTGGCGTTCGTCAGTTACCCAAGGGATACTCGATGGTGGAGATTGAAGCTGTCGGTCCTGCGACGGTGGCCGCTCTAGATCCGGTCGTTGTGGGTATTTCGATTTTGAGAAGCGGCGTGCCACCGTTTGACAATGACGGTGACTCTGCGCTGAGTGCAGGTTTTGCAGGTACTGGGATACGGTCGGCGATTAGACGGACTGGTCATGTCCGAAAGCCGATTGAGACTGAATACAAGACTCTTGAATGTGCTGGTAGGGACTCGAGGCTTGAACGTGTCAAGAGCCCCTCCTTCTAGCGCCAAAATGTTAATGCCGAAAAATGGATCAACACTAAAGCGGCCCAAGTACTGAATTTGGGCCGGGCCCAATGCCGTTGGTTGAACTTTCTTGGGCTTGGAGCTTGGACTCTGGAATCCTGTAGGTCGGACCCTCCGCTTATCGTCGGACCGGAACCGGGTCCTCCGACCTGTTACCGCAAAGTCCTGAGACTCGAAATATAGGTCGACGACCGGAGAGAACCGGAACCTCCGTAGGGCAGGTCAACAACTAGGCAGCGCTTCCGCTCTAGCTAGCTTATCCCTCTGTAAAAATAGTAAAACCCGGTCAGGGGAACGGGAGGGGGTACCTCCATATTCACCTCCGACGCTCAACATTAGTCGGGTATTTAAGTCGGGATATTTAATAGAACGGAAAAGGGAGGTTTTATCACTTTAGAGAGCGTTTGAGTGAATTGTTTCGTGTTTGAACGACTTACCGTTTGATTGAAATGGAGCTCCTATTTATAGGAGGGTGCAAGGACCTTTGAGTAATTAATAATTACATTGTTGGGCCCTCGAGCAATTAATATATTGTCTGCGCGGCCTGCGCAGCCGGCGCGACCTGCGCGGCCAGCGCAGCCGATGCGATTGCATGAGTCATTGTACGTCATTTTTCACACTTCCAGCGTGTGCCAGACGTTGAATCAAATTATACAATATTAATCATATAATTCAATAAATTATAAGTTTTTACGTTTAAAAATACCAGTAACATATAGTATTTCTACTTTTACTATACTAATTAATAAAATATATTTTGGATCCCGGCCATTATGGTTCCCGCTTTAATATATACTGGATTTTTCTAAATTGGGATCAAACTTGATTTTAGAAGGTTTGAAAAACCAGGATAAGATTGAAAAGGCCGAAACCGAGGACTTGACCTGGCCGGTTTCTCTCTTAAACTTTGCTAGTTGCTTATTGGTTTAAGAGACAGGTGGGTATTGACATTTGGCAAAGAAAGGCTTATAGTGATTAATACAAAGCTAGCATGCTTAACATTAACTCATAATATTCTTGAGAGCTCTATTAATATCTTGTTATTGTCCTCTCTGTTCTTTAAAAGGTTTCACGAATTCAAACTCTGAAAGGAAAAAAAGTGAAACAAAAATAAGCGGTTTTCTCCTCTAAAAGAAACATTCTAAAGCATGCTTCTCGTAGTTCAAAATAGTTTAGCCGGCTTAATATTACATCAATGTTTCCTACACAGTGTGCGCTGCTCCGCAACGGTTACACTCGACGCCAAGGCACGTGGCGTGCTATTGCAGTCCAAGTCTAAGCCTTCATTGATGCTTACTATTTCCTTTCTTGCTTACATTCTTTTCTTCTTATTTTTCAATGCATTTGAATAAGTCTTGTTTAGTGGTGCAAGTCTGTTAGCACCATAATAGGAAGCATTTGTTATTTTCTTTTTGTTATTTTTATTCCATCCTTATTCCTTTATAAGGAAAATAACCTCAGCTTTGTGGGATAGTTTTTTTTTATTGGAATGAAATCTCAGAAAATGAGCACGTTGCTCACCAAAATTTCCTCTCTGTTTTGACGACTTTGAGGTTTCTTGATAATTACGTGGTGGAGGTAGTTTTCTTGGATTATGATCGTGATAGTGGTGGACTTCACGCTCGCTATATTATTTCGTCAATTAATTCCGCTGCATCACGTGCCCAACACAATGCACGTATCTCCTGGACGGTTGAACTCAACTGCATGTTGACTACTTTGCACATTGCGCTTTGCCTGAGCCTGGACAAGTGGCGTGCGCGCTCCATTGGCATTGCTTCATTCTAAGCTTGTCCAACTCTTCAAGACTAGTTGTCGCAACTGAATCCAATTGCCTTGTGCGCTTCTGAATTGCACTCGATGTCTTGCCATCTAACGCGTTCTCTGTGAGCACTATTTGCTCGATTCCATAAATCTTTCCCCTTGGTACGTCCTCTCACACCGCGTGACCCATTTCATGCTTGTATAGTGCCATCTTAGCTTATCCTTCTGTGCCATCCACACTTTGTTAGGCCCTAGAAACTAGGGTGCTAACAATACAACAAATCAAGACCTCAAAATGTGTCCTTGAGCTCACTCCGGCGATGAGGGACCGTCAAAAGACTAAAGTTTGGAAAAATTTAGAAAATCTAATGAAGTTTAAAAAAAACAGAGTTTAAAAAGTGTTTGATAATAACTTGGAACAAATCAAACACATTTAAGACTACAAAAATTCACCAAGATAATGACATCCCTTGTTCTCTTTTAACAAATAACAAACCGACATTCTTTTGAGAGCAAGGTTAAACACGCTCGTACTAACGATGCTTGGAAAAAGTAATCTAAACAAAGTATACAAACTTGGTCTTGGTCATTGTAGAGGGCGATTCGCACCGCCTTACCAGTCACGAGGATAATCAAACAAACACAACAAAATATGAATAACAATTATCCCCGATTTATCTATCCCGAAAGGACTCGGTTTTTCCCGTTTGATAGCTCGGACACACGAAGGAGTAATAATGGAAAACATGATTTGATGCCGCACTCCGCCGCCTTCGGCGAGGCTGCCTACGTACCCGTCGAACCGGGATCAGGTCATCACGTAGTTCAATGGGTTTGGTGGATTCTCTTCTCCTTTCTCTCTTCTTTCTTTTCTCTTTTCTCTCCTCTCACGGCTGAACCCCCTCCCCCCTCCCCCCTCTCCATGAGGTTTTCTTTTGCATTTATAGGCTTAGGGTTAGTAGAGGCTTTACTCATTGGGCTTTTTCTGCGAACTGGGCTTTTATTGGTTGTTCTATCGTGGGCTGAAACTCTTCTTGTATCTTGCCTCTATTTTTATCGTTTTAATGTTAAAACGACAAGTGTAGAGTTGGGGATGGATTTGACCAAATCCGACCTTAACAGTTAGTCCCCCATTTTATCAAGTGTGAGCACTTGGTAAAATGTAGAGAAAAACTTTATCACTTCCGATCTGAATTATCGCTCCTAATGATAGGAATCATAGACCAAGTTATTGCCCGGTGGTGCTCTCCGATAATAATTCCCGTAGCAAGCGATAGTGTAACAATGAGTCGTCGGGTAGGTGCTTTGACTTTATGATATCGTCAATGAGAGGGTTGGCAACTCCCTCGGGTAGCCGATGGTCTCGCCGTTGTTTGACTTCTCACGAGCCCAACGGGGTATGCCTCGACGGAGGCCTTGACCGAACGGGGACGGAAGTACCACTTGGACCGACACCATCCTCACCGAAGATCCTCGCTATGGACTCGGCCCTCGTGATATCCGATGAGCTTGTCGAGCGTTGTTGCGATGGACTTGTCGACTTCGAGGGAGATGATACTTTTAAGGAAGCCGTGTGAACGCTCCATAGTGTGAACTTGACTTTATGTGGTGGATGGCTTCTCAGTTGAGGACTGTAGCTTATCAATGCGGTATTTGACTCTTCGATCCTTGCGTCATCGGTGGAAGCGTCCTCCTCTCAGTGAGAGCTCGTCCAGTCGGCCAGTTTCTCTGCGATGACGAGCTCGTTACCTCGACGATACTCATTAGCGAGATAATCTCCTTTGTCGACTATGACCCCGACGTCATGAGCGCAGTGATCCTTTCCTCGTTTTTATCTAATTCTTTCTCTTTGTCCTGCATTTTAGCTGAGAATTCTTTTGTTTTGATCGTAAGTAGATATGAAATATGCACATATGTAAAGAACAAAAAGAAACAAAAACTTGATCTCATCGTTATATATATGTATATATATTTTCTTTATGGTGTCGTCGATACTTTCGTCGAGGCCCTTTTTTCATTTCTTGGTGCCGTCGAAACTTTCGTCGAGGCCCTTTTTTCATTTCTTGGTGCCGTCGAAACTTTCGTCGAGGCCCTTTTTTCATTTCTTGGTGCCGTCGAAACTTTCGTCAAGGCCCTTTTTTCATTTCTTGGTGCCGTCGAAACTTTCGTCAAGGGCCTTTTTTCATTTCTTGGTGCCGTCGAAACTTTCGTCGAGGCCCTTTTTTCATGTCTTGGTGCCGTCGAAACTTTCGTCGAGGCCCTTTTTTTTTCCTTCCTCATCGAGTCGTGCACAGTGACGAGTCCGATGATAATCTCGTACCCGCCACGGTGGCGTACTCGGTAGTGCATCGAGGCCCTTTTTTTTTCTTTATTTGTTGGTGCCGTCGAAACTTTCGTCGAGGCCCTTTTTTCATTTCTTGGTGCCGTCGAAACTTTCGTCAAAGCCCTTTTTTCATTTCTTGGTGCCGTCGAAACTTTCGTCGAGGCCCCTTTTTTTTTCCTTCCTCATCGAGTCGTGCACAGTGACGAGTCCGATGATAATCTCGTACCTGCCACGGTGGCGTACTCGGTAGTGCATCGAGGCCCTTTTTTTTTTTCTTTATTTCTTGGTGCCGTCGAAACTTTCGTCGAGGCCCTTTTTTCATTTCTTGGTGCCGTCGAAACTTTCGTCGAGGCCCTTTTTTCATTTCTTGATGCCGTCATAACTTTCGTCGAGGCCCTTTTTTCATTTCTTGGTGCCGTCGAACTTTCGTCGAGGCCCTTTTTTCATGTCTTGGTGCCGTCGAAACTTTCGTCGAGGCCCTTTTTTTTTCCTTCCTCATCGAGTCGTGCACAGTGACGAGTCCGATGATAATCTCGTACCCGCCACGGTGGCGTACTCGGTAGTGCATCGAGGCCCTTTTTTTTTTCTTTATTTCTTGGTGCCGTCGAAACTTTCGTCGAGGCCCTTTTTTCATTTCTTGGTGCCGTCGAAACTTTCGTCGAAGCCCTTTTTTCATTTCTTGGTGCCGTCGAAACTTTCGTCGAGGCCTTTTTTTCATTTCTTGGCACTTTCGCCGTAAAACTAACACCTTTCTTGTTGATGGAAGTTACCTGGTAAGGACCGAAAAACGCATGTGCATGTCGTTATTGGTCGTCGTTTGATAGGATGCATTGACCATCTCCTCGCATTTGGGTTTCATTGGTCGTCTTTTAGCTTCTCGGTCCTGTGAAGCCCTTTCTTGCCTTACAATGCTTTCGTCGCATCGTCAAGTTTTCCTCGTCTCCTCGAGCCTCCTGCGCATGTCCCTGTATCCTCGTACCTGAAATGTGAGCAAGTCAGAATCGAACCAGTGGTCAGTTCCATGTAGTGCGGAGTTCGCGTCAGTGGCCAGCGCGAAGCCGGTATCCTCTTGCGTAGAAGCTGCTCTCCGCTTGCCTAGCGAGTAGCTCATCGCCTTGGACGGAAGTAGCTCTCGTAGTAGGCGGCGAGAACCTCATCGTTGTGGGGGCAAGCAGCTACCGTAGTAGGCGGCGAGCACCTCTTCGCTTACCGTCCCCATCGGAAAGCCTGGGTTGTCGAATCTTAGCTCTTAGCTCACAGCGCAAGCTGCTCTCCTGCCAAGGGGAAGCAGGTGTCCTTGGCGAGCGCGTCGTCGGCGTCATCGGATCGTAGCTCGTCGTCAGGGCGTACCTTCTCGCGCCACTGGGGAAGCACGCGACCTGCCACTGGGGGAGCACGTGTCTTTGCTGACTGCGACTGCCCTCGCAGTCAGCGAAGACGTCGTCGGCCTTCCTCGTCGTCGGCTCCTTGGTTGTCGCAAGCTGCTGACCTGCCACTGGGGAACCACGTGTCATCGCGTTTAGCGAGTCGCGAGGACGTCGTCGGCCTTCCTCATCGTCGGCTGCTGGGTTGTCGGAAGCTGCTGACCTGCCACTGGGGAAGCAGCTGCCCTCGCACCCGGCGAAGACGTCGTCGGCCTTCCTCGTCGTCGGCTCCTGTGTCGTCGCAAGCTGCTGACCTGCCACTGGGGAAGCAGATGTCCCCGCATTCATCGAAGACGTCGTCGGCCTTCCTCGTCGTCGGCTCCCGGGTTGTCGCGAGCTGCTGAGCTGCCACTGGGGAAGCAGTTGTCCTCGCACTCGGCGAAGACGTCGTCGGCCTTCCTCGTCGTCGGCTCTTGGGTTGTCGCAAGCTGCTGACCCGCCACTGGGGAAGCAGCTGCCCTCGCACTCGGCGAAGACGTCGTCGGCCTTCCTCGTCGTGGGTTATCGCAAGCTACTGAGCTGCCACTGGGGAAGCAGGTGTCCTCGCATTCAGCGAAGACATCGCCGGCCTTCCTCGTCGTCGGCTCCTGGGTTGTTGCAAGCTGCTGACCTGCCACTGGGGAAGCAGCTGTTCTCGCGCTCGACAAAGACGTCGTTGGCCTTCCTCGTCGTCGGCTCTTGGGTTGTCGCAAGCTGCTGAGCTGCCACTGGGGAGGCAGGTGTCCTCGCATTCAGCGAAGACGTCGTCGGCCTTCCTCGTCGTCGGCTCTTGGGTTGTCGCAAGCTGCTGACCTGCCACTGGGGGAGCAGCTGTCCTCGCGCTCGGCGAAGACGTCGTCGGCCTTACTCGTCGTCGGCTCTTGGGTTGTCGCAAGTCGCTGAGCTGCCACTGGGGAAGCGGGTGAGGTGCCACTGGGGAAGCAAGTGTCGTCCCACCTGCCATCGGCGAGAAGACCTGCTCGTTGGCGGGCTGTCGCCCTCCTGCGGGGAAGCAGCTCTCCTCCCACACAGCGAGCAGGCCGTCGACCTGTTCCTTGGCGATGAAACTTGCAGCGTCTGCAACTTTCTCCTCGAGCGTCCGGTAGGGGCGACTGACCCGTCGAATCAAAGCTCACGGCAAGGCCTGTAAGAAAACTAAGAAATGATACAGTTTTATTCATCAAATGTATAGACGAGATGAGCGCTCGGTGTTGTCGTTGTCGTCGTTGGTCGTCATCTCTTCGAGTTCCTGGCTGTGAGTTAGAGAAAAACTAAGCCCCATGGTGGGCGCCAAACTGTAGAGGGCGATTCGCACCGCCTTACCAGTCACGAGGATAATCAAACAAACACAACAAAATATGAATAACAATTATCCCCGATTTATCTATCCCGAAAGGACTCGGTTTTTCCCGTTTGATAGCTCGGACACACGAAGAAGTAATAATGGAAAACATGATTTGATGCCGCACTCCGCCGCCTTCGGCGAGGCTGCCTACGTACCCGTCGAACCGGGATCAGGTCATCACGTAGTTCAATGGGTTTGGTGGATTCTCTTCTCCTTTCTCTCTTCTTTCTTTTCTCTTTTCTCTCCTCTCACGGCTGAACCCCCTCCCCCCTCTCCATGAGGTTTTCTTTTGCATTTATAGGCTTAGGGTTAGTAGAGGCTTTACTCTTTGGGCTTTTTCTGCGAACTGGGCTTTTATTGGTTGTTCTATCGTGGGCTGAAACTCCTCTTGTATCTTGCCTCTATTTTTATCGTTTTAATGTTAAAACGACAAGTGTAGAGTTGGGGATGGATTTGACCAAATCCGACCTTAACAGTCATCCCTCAACATGACCATCTATTAACCGAAATATCCTAATTAAAAAATATCTAAATTTATGTAAATGCCTTAAATGACATATATAAATCGAATAATATATATATGGGATAATAGCGGCTAAAGTAGCCAAACTTTCATGATTTGTGTCGATAAAGGTCCAAACTGGATTTGTAGCGGCTAAAGTAGCCAAACTCGGTCAATCTGTGGCAAGCACTTATTCTGTCCAGTCAAACGTAACATCTGTTAGTCTATCGCCACGTCACTTACACGTGGCAAACTTTGGGTATTTATGCGCGATAAACTATTTTAAAAAAATTGGTTGCTGACATCATCTAAATAAAGGTTAAAATATTATGGCTTTTGTATGACTCAAACTCATCTTTCCCCCCCACATATAAGAGCAACATAACCACTAAACACATTCACCTCACATTATATCTTGACAAAAATAAGAATATAAATAACTTATTAATAAGTGGCATAGTAATAGAAACATATCTTTTTCGCACCGGTTTTGGATTGACTTATTAGGAAAAGGGTTGGGTTGACCTTTTCGGACCAGGATTGAGTTGACTTTTTTGGAACGGGGTCAGGTTGAATTTTTCAGACCCATGGGTTGACTTTTGCAGAATTTGGTCCGGTTGAATATTTTGTATTGGATTCAGGTTGAAAAAGTTAACTCGATCATTTTTCAAAAAGTTAACTCGACCCGGTTTTGAAAAAGGCAACCCGAACTCGTACCGACTAACAGTGGCGGATCCACTCTATGGGGTGCAGATGCGTTGGCCCCCCCTTAGCCCAAAATTCATATGCAAGTGGGTTTGACTTTTGGCCCAATTTTTTTTTTAATGGCTTAAAGAAATCGTTACTTCACTTACTGGGCTTGTTGACTTAATGTTATGTATATATAATTACTATAAAATGAATACTGTATGTAATATGTGTTGATAATGTTAGTAAATCTCAATTAGGTGTTGTTGATTCATGGAAATTTATTGAATCCATTCTTCAATTTTAGGTTGATTTTAATGTTAGTTATCAATTGAGTCCATTAGTTTAAAAATTGAATGTGTGAATACAAATTTATTTATTTATTTTAGATGAAGAAAGGAACAATCGATGCGTTCTTCAAGAGATCTAGTATTCCAAGTTCAGTGAATGATGTCAAAGATGATGAAAGAAATTTGCATTCCGAAGAGGAACATGTTACAGAAATACGAAGAAACGAAGATGAAGCAGAGGTTCAAGACGAAGCAGATGTACCAATTGAAGTTGAGTTTGATATCAACAAAGTGGAGAGAGATCTAGGAAAAAGACGACAAATTTGCACTTATCCATCTCATATGTAAGACCAAGTACGGAGAGCTTACATCAAATTGGGACCTTTTCAACCAAAGAAAGAAGGATCATATCCACAAACACGAGAAACGCATTTAAGAATTTTTCAAGAATCTTGGTATAACCTCGGCTCAACATGGTTAGAATATTCTCCCTATAAGAATGCCATATTTTTTTTACCTTGTTTTCTATTTAGAAAAGAGAGTGGGAAAGAGGCCAAAGCGTTCACAATTGTAGGATTCCAAGGATGGAAAAAGGTGAAAAACGGAAAGAATTGTGCTCTTTTGTTACATGTTGGAAAAAATTCAAATTCAAGTCATAGAGACGCTGTGAGAGCTTGTGAAGCACTTATGGACCAATCATCTCATATAGAAAATAATTTTGAAAAAGTTTCATCGCAAAAGAAAGCGGAAAATCGACTTCGCTTAAAACTACAATTGATGTAGTAAGACGGCTTACGTATATGAGATCTTCTCTTAGAGGCCATGATGAGTCTGAAACATCATTGAATCGTGGAATGTTCTTAGAATTGAGAAGTTTGATTCAACGATATAATGAACAAGTGGATGATGTCATAAAGAAATCACCAGGAAATGCCTTATACACGGGACCGATGGTACAAAAACAAATTTTACACCTTTTGGGCCATAGAATGAGGAATTATATCCGATAAGAGATAGGAGACGGAAAGTATTGTCTATTAGTTGACAAAGCTAGAGATGCGTCTAAAAAAGAGCAAATGTCGATTGTTTTGAGATTCATTGACAAAGAAGGTTATGTACAAGAGCGGTTTTTTGGATTAGTTCACGTCAGAGACACAAAAGCATCGACTTTGAAAGAAGGTATTTTTTTTCTTGCTCAATATAATTTCAATGTCATACTTAGTATGTTATTATATGATTTTTTTTATGTAGGTATCTTTTCGGCTTTAGCTCAATACAATCTCGATGTTAAGTGTATAAGAGGGCAAGGCTACGATGGTGCAAGTAACATGCGTGGTGAGTTCAACGGTTTGCAAGCGTTGGTGTCAAAGGCATGTCCACAAGCTTACTATATTCATTGTTTTGCTCATCGTTTGCAATTGGCGTTAGTTAGTGCGGCTAAGGACGTTGGTCATGTCTACCACTTTTTTAACAACTTGAGTTTCATCATCAATATTGCTAGTACATCATCTAAGCGAAATGACCAACTAAAGGCGCTCATGCTTCAAATATCGAATTTCTTCTTAGTATCGGGGAGCTATATAGTGGAAGTGGTCTAAACCAAATAGGTTCTTTGTCGAGACCAGGCGATACTCGTTGGAGTTCTCATTTGAAGTCAATTTATAGTTTAATGACGATGTATAGCGCCACTTGTGAAGTTCTATTGGGCCTGATCCATGGACAAGAAAATAGGAATGTACGAGCGGATTCGGGATTAGCTTATCATGAGTTGACTTCAATTAAATTTGTTTTTATCTTACATATTATGAAAGCAATTTTAGAGATCTCAGATAGGCTTTGTCAAGCTTTGCAACGTCAAAACCAAGATATTCTTAATGCGATGTCAGTTGTAGCAGCCACGAAACATTCACTGCAAAAGTTAAGAGATGATGGATGGGAGTTGATAGTTCAAGATGTGCGTAAGTTTTGCGAAAAAGTGTCATTAGAGTTTCTCGATATGACTTCCAAATATGTTCCGGAAAGAGGACAACCTCGTCGCTCAGAGAATGATGATACTCTAGAGCATTTTTACAAATTTGATGTTTTCTTTGCTGTGATAGATTGCCAACGGGAAGAAATGGATTGCAGATTCAGTGATAATACAATGGAATTAATTCGTTTGAGTACAGCTTTAGATCCTAGAGAGATGAGAAAGACATCCAGAATCGATGACATTTGCAAGCTTGTGGAAAAGTTCTACCCAGCTGATTTTGAAGCTTATGATATGCTACGATTACGCTCAGACATTGTTGGATTTGACTATTATCGACAACTCCCAGAGTTTACAGAGTTGATTACACTTTCCGATCTGTGTCGCTGGATGAAGTTAACTGGGAAATCGGATTCATATCCTCTTTTTTATAGATGGATAACTCGTATCTTGACGCTTCCTGCTTCAACTGCTACAACAGAGCGTTCTTTTTCATGTATGAGTATTATAAAGATTGCACGTCGCAATAGGATGGAAGATGAATTCTTGTGTGATAGTCTCCTTGTGTATATTGAGAAAGAAATAGTTATGTAGTTTACGCTCGATGAAATTGCCGACGATTTCCGTGATATGGCAGAAAGACGATCTCAATTTTAAATCTTTGTTGTTCAGGTTTGCTTGTTACTATTTTTTTTTAATTTTACTATATTGATACTTGAATGTTATTAATATTTTGTTTTCCTTTTCGTTTTATAGGTGATCTACTATGTCGGACTTTTGAAATGACATTGTACATGTTTTGTGGATTTGATGACAAATGAAAAAATGTGGTTGTGAAAATATTATTATATACGTTTGATGTTCGATGTACATATGTCGGGATTTTATGATGTTACTAGCGCATTAATATGTCTATTTTGTAATGACAGTATACCAATTTTGTGACTTTGATGACAAAAAATTTTTTTCGGCCCCCCCATTGTGAAATCCTGGATCCGCCACTGCCGACAAAGTCATCATGAATCCGGTACTCAACCCCGTTCTAAAAAAGCCAACTCGACCCCGGTCCGGAAAATATAACTCACCCGTTCCAAATTATTCAACCCGAACTCGGTCCGAAAAAATACATATTTTTCTATTACTATGATCACTTATAAGTTTTTATGTATATTTTTTTTTTGTAAGGTGTAACGTGAAGTGAATGTGGTTTGATGGTTATAGTGTCCTTTTATGAGGGGTAAAGTGATGAGTTCGAGTCCTCCCAAAACTATAATATTTTAACTTTTATTTAGATGACGTGAACAAGCGAAACAAAAATATAAAAAATGGTTTATCGCGGCATAAATACCCAAACTTTGGTTTTATCACGACATAAATACCCAAAGTTTGATATAATGTGTAAGTGACGTGGCGATAGACTAACGAATGTTAAGTTCGACTGAACGGAATTAGTGTTTGCCACAGATTGATGGAGTTTGGCTACTTTAGCCGCTATAAATTCAGTTTGGACCTTTATCGACACAAATCATGAAAGTTTAGCTACTTTAGCCGCTATTATCCCTATATATATATATCATTTTGTCCTTCCGACGACAATAAGTAATATTAGCTACAAACCGAGTTCCGGGGTTTTCACCCTCAAACTCGGAACCGTCAGATCTGAAGCAAGCCACCGCAAAACTTGTATACTTACACCAGAATTTCAATGGGTCCGGAGTTTTTCAACCGGGCGCCGTTTCCCCCACTGTTAGAAAAGGCCCGAGCTTAACCCGGCTAGAAAAAACGACAGTCTTCACAGGCGTACCAGACGACACTAGATCCGTAGTTGCCAGACTCGAACGGGTTTCGTACGAAAGTCCCGACACGGTAAATTACCAACTTACCCTCACCCCTCACACAAACAAACCAACCCAGTGAAGAAGACGAGAAAAAGCAGACCGTCAAAGCCAGACGAGAAGTCAATCACAGACCGTTCTCTCTCCTCTCTCTCTCTTGCGCGTTTCTTCAACCATACACAACCCCACAATTCAACCAAGAGAAGAAGAACCAGGAAGATCTGATCGAATCGAGCGATGGGGATTTCGTGGAGCAGCAACAACAATCGGCGAAGGAACAACCACTACTACCAAACCCACCACCCTCCTCCTCTCCCGCCGCCGCCGCCGCAGCAATTCTACTACTCATCGGAGCCGCCTCCTCCGCCGCCGAACAATTACGCATTTGCCCCTCCCTCGTCTTCCTCCTCCTCCACTATGCCGCCGCCGCCGCAGCAGCCACCGGCGACCCAGCCACCGTACTACTCCGGCTCGTACGGTTCGTGCAATCCCCCGATGGGGAACAGCAACGGCAACGCGGCCCCTCCGGTGATCCTGGGTCGGTACGGTTACAGCAACTACCAGGCTCCGTTCTACGCGAACCAGCACGCCGGCTGGTGGCCGCCGATTCGGCCCCCGCCGATGGGCCACGTGCCAGCGGCGGCGCCTCCGCCGCCATACGTGGAGCATCAGAACGCGAAGAAGGTGAGGAACGACGTGAACGTGCACAAGGACACGATCAGGGTGGAGGTGGATGCGCAAAACCCTGATCAGCATTTGGTTTCCTTCGTCTTCGATGCTCTCTATGATGGAAGGTGTGTTCAAACTTTTTTTTTTTTTTTTTTTTTATCAATTTAGGGTTTTTCTTGGATTTGGGAATTGGGTTTTGGGTAGGGAGAAATGGGCAGGGCTTGATATTTTTCACGATTAAAGTGCTTGTGAAATCTTAGTTGATTAGTAGTTCAAACTTGTGGGTTTATATGTGAAGTTTCAAATTGGGGTTTCGCCGGGTTTGTTGGGTGTTCGGAATGCGGTCTCTGTGTTAGTAAGTTATAGTTGATGACGGGATCGATAGATTGAGGGTTTAAGCTTGTGCCCGCTGCATAAAGTTTCGATTTTTGTGGGTTTGGGAATTGGGTTTGGATTGCTTCGTTGGAGTGACTAAAACGTTGCTTGGATTTCGGTGAATTCGTAGATATTTAGCAGAAAGATTATGAAGAAATGTACACTTGGGTGCTTGATTTGTTCCTGATACATTTTAGGATTTTGATTAAAGAATTTAATTGAGAATGGTGTCAGTTATTTTATTTCAATATAAGAGTCTCGGATTACAGAAATTCTTGATGGCAGTTTTCGAAGCTTTTTCATCAGTTTGAGTACCAGAGAAACTTTCTTGGAAAAATCATGTTGGTCTTGTCGGACATGTAAATTTATGCTCGAAAAAATTGCACAATTTTGTAGTATCTAGAAATAGTTTACCTAATCATCTTTGATTTGTGTGTTTTGTTCGTTTACAGCATCACGATTTTGTACTTTGGAAGGGAAGAGCCAAACTGTAAATTTGTTCCACAATATCCCGACGCTTTTCTTCCAGTGAGAATCCCCTTTCAGAAAGGTAGCGGCCAAAAATTCAGTCAGCCAATAGGAACTGGCGTTGACTTAGGCTTCTTCGAGTTGGTTGACCTCTCGAAACCTTCACCCGGAGAAGACGTTTTCCCTCTCGTCATATCCGCCGAAACATGTTCTCAATCACAAGACGACCCTAATGAGCAGAGCGATGCACCGTCCAATAATATGCAGATCACCCAAGCCGTCCTCGAGAAGAAAAATGCCGATCCTTTCCAAGTGAAAGTGATTAGGCAAATACTTTGGGTCGATGGAGTTCGGTATGAGTTGAGAGATATATACGGAATCAGAAGTTCGTCTTCTGAAGGCGTTAGTGAGGGTGATTCTGGAAAAGAGTGTATTGTTTGCTTGACCGAACCCAAGGATACCTTTGTCTTGCCTTGCCGACATATGGTAAACGTTTTTATTCATTAATTATATTTTAATTATGTTTTTTATTCTTGTTCTAATTATTTTACTGTGATATAATGTCTTAATTAAGAGACCCTAAGAAACGCAATGGATACGACGATTATTCAGTAAATTAGGTTTTCAAATTAGCTTAGTTTTCACCATAACAAATCCTTCTATTTTTATAATAATAATTAGTTCCTTTTTAATTGCTGATCGAAAGACAATTTGGTAACTCACAATTAAGTTCGATTTATTACTTAATAATTTTATAACTCAAGGATGAAACATAATACGAAGAAAACTGATTAAGTGTGAAACATATTTGTGTATCTTTCTGAGCTCAGGGATGAGTTTATCTTTCTTTTCACTACTTTTTATCCGTGGTAATTGGCTATCGAATAAATGTATTTGTTTTTTTTTTTTTTTTTTGTAGTGTATGTGTGGTGAATGTGCTAAAGAATTGAGACTTCAGACGAACAAATGCCCGATTTGTCGCCAACCCATTCAGGAGCTTGTGGGGATTAAGATCGACAACGATGATCAGTGACGAATACTTTCGCGAAGATCAAATACCACTCCACGGTACGATCGTCAAGAACATATGTGTTTGTACACAGCTTTTAAATGCTCATATGTTATATTGCTGATTGATTTACTCATCTTTTTTCCATTATTTTGTGATGATGTCGTAGAGCTTCTAGATTTTGCTTTCCAGAGCACGTTTATTTTCTATTTTAAATTAAACTTGTATGCAGGGTGCACGTGTGAAGCATTAGGCTCCGGACGACATTGTCCAATATTAAAAAACCAATTTATACTTGTATAAATAATGAATAGAAGTATGTTATTATACTGCACAATAAATTTTGTAAAGAACTTAATAGGCTATAGCATTTCTTCTTCGGTCTCCCTTATCATAGAGAAGTGGAAAATCCTTGCAACTATGCCCTTTCATGTTCACCATATCTCGTTTAAATTCGGGTTAATGGTGGAAAATGTACTCAAGTTTCACTTTACTACAGCTTGAATGTACCTAAGTTTCACTTTACTGTGGCTTGAATATTCATAATGTCCCAAAGAAAAAAATCCTTAGTAAAGTAAAATCTAGGTACATTTTCCACTTAAAAAGACTTGGGTCTATGCTGCCCCATAAACTAAAGTTTAGGGACAAAAGCTGAGGTGGAATGTTTGCTTCTTAAGTTATCATCTTAAATAGCTTTAGTGAGTTTTGAGAGCATTTTTATTTTGAAATACTCTCACTATTAGCAATAACATTCTTTCCCTTTGTTGCTTAATTTATTAAAGCTGATTCTCTCATATGTCTGCCTTTATGTTTGTATGCATACATTTTAAGTGCATTTGTAATCCTTTATGTTGAGAAAGGTATTGGTTTAGGATTCCAGGAATTTCGTATTTTTTTCGAATCTAGGATCTTTCGCGTTATATCAGGATAGAATAAGAACTTATCATTCCGTATCGGTACCCTTTGTGAATCTTTTTTCGATTGGTTTACCTCTTGAATTTCAATTTATCATTCTGTATTAGATGCCCCCTGTTTTTTCTTAAATCAATTTTCACTATGAAGTATGAACTTATTATTTGTATCGATCTACCTCTCGCCATTCCCTTTCCGTACAACCGATACAAAATGATAAGTTCATGAGGCATATTGAAACATAAGAAAACAAAAATCAAAGGGGCAAGGTCCGGTAAAAATCCCGAGGGGAAACTATAAATAGTGATAAGTTCGGGTGCAAATTAAAGACTGTTCACGGAGAAATTTACTCAGTAGGATATAATTTTAGTTCCAACATTCGGTTTCTTTTTACACTTTGGCATTATGAGATTCTTGCAAAAAGGTTTAGGGACAATGCAAATGTGTTGGTACTTTTGGCATCAAAATTAGGCAAAATTGCTGGTTATGAAATAACTGTGTTATCTGATAACCTAAAATGTACAAGTATTACAGGCTGTTATGCACCAAGTGTTATAGAATTACAATCTCTTAAGTCTAGAAATGTCATTTTGGACCACTTGTGTTTCACTCAACAACTAGAAATGAAACCATTTTTTTAGTGTTGAGATTAAATCACAAAACTCATAAGCCCACTTTTTGAAATGGGTTTTGTATGTTTAGTACTATTAGGGAAAAGTATATATTATCAATACTTGTAGCTTGCATGTACAGTTGTTTTGTGTATTTTTCTCTTTATACAATTTAATATCTTCCAAACAGTTATTCCTTGTAAGTAAGGTGTATAATAGCATAGCATAGGGCCAAAAGTAAGATGTCTCACATATGTGATGGTAGTACATGTGAAGTACTCTGATAAACAAGTGGCCATTTTGTGGTCCTTACTCCTTCCTTCTCTAGTTTAGTACATCAAATTCATAAAAGGAAAAAATAAAATAAAAATCATTATCACTCTTGAATATAGTTTTGTACATAAGATAAGAGTGTGAATCACAATCATATTATTTGGAAGTATCATTTAGAAGGTGAGTTAATTTTTTTCATTTTGAGTTGAAATTGTGAGAGTTTAAATACTTTTTGAAACTTGGCTTTAAGTTATTGAGATATAATAAAGCCATAAAGCTCTGTTGTTTCTTTAAACAGTTTTCCTCTCTGAATTCACAAATTATAAACTTCTGCAATTTTCTCTTCCGAGAAATAATCGGATTATTCTTTATTTATTTAAAAACCGTGCGATATAGTATTTGCAAATTTATGGTAACTTTCGGTTGTAAAAGTGAAAAAAAATAATAAGAAAAAGATATGATTTTCAGTACTAATCGTCGTGAAATTATCAAAACCGAACTGGAAACTATTTGTTCAACTTTAATGTAAATGAAAACCGTTGATCTCTACTTAGGCGCGGAATTTTAAACAATCAAGAATAAAACCACTCCAATTCACAAATTAAGTGAGAAACAACATAATAACAAATTTGAAGCATATGGTCGGAAGGACACACGAACCGACGGCCAGTATCCTCGGAAATTTGTATATATCGGGTCCGCGACGGGCCAGTATTCTGTTTTGGGGTGAAGGTGTGTTTCTGTGGAAGTCAAAAGCTAGTGCACTCTCTCAAGAAGAAGAAGAAGCAGCCCATGATGAAGGACTAAAATCTAGTGGCATAACACAGAGAAAGGTGCGATGCAATAAATGAAGACGAGTCGCTGTCCTGGGAGGAGCATGTGATCCATGGCCACATAAATGGCAATGCTCTCTCTGCACAAACTCCGTAGTGTTGTGCTCTCTCGTCTCTCATAACTCAAAAGTCGTCTCTCATCACTTCCCTTTTTTGGTTACATTCTTATTTACCCTGCCTCGTGAAATCCCATCTCTCAAAATGCTAAGAATTACCACTCCTCTAAATGTGGTATCCCCTAATCCAAAATTCGGAAATCCCCGATTGCTACCGGAATTCGTTCCAGGAGAATATAGATTCCGAATTACGGCTGCTTGTTCTGGATCGTCGTTAAGGAATAAAGATGGAATCTTGATTCCATTTTTTTTTAACTATATTTTCCGATTCGGGTAATATCGATTTTTTTCATTTTTTTTTAAAACACCCATGACTATTTTCTGATCTCCGGATTCCAGATTTAACCATATTTAGAGAGAGCGGTAACTTAAAAACTTGGTGAAAATGGATGTATCATGTGTGTGTGAATGGAATATACAGGCTGTAGAGCATGGTGTTTATTAAGTTGCCAAATGAGCAAGTTATAGGAGGCAAAAAAGGGGTTATGTTTGGGTCTCAAATTCAATTCATACATAACATACACACACTGCTAAAGTGACTTCTTCGAGGAAATAATATAAGAAGAACAAAGGAGAAATAAAGACTTCATTACGGTTAGGCTTTTGAGAAAGGATATCAATAATTTGCTTGCGAAAGAAGGGTCCAAGTCCAACCTTGTTCAATTTTTTTTATATATAAAATCAAATTGCTTTTGAAATTTTCATAGATAGTATTATTGGCACAATCGGTCCTTCTTTTATGATAGATATTGAGATTTGGCTCATTTGTTTTGAAAGTAGCCAGAATAGCCCCTCTTTTATATTATATTTTTATATAAATATAAATTTTAACAAAGCCGAAGCAATAGTTTCCACCAATAAGATGCCAACCACCCGAGAATGACATGGAAACAAGACCTAGCAACATTTGAAAAATGAAGCATGGCAACGCTCACGTTCAACTTAATGGTCGATGCCGAAAATGGCAGCTAGTTAGGACTTAGGGAGTGATCTTTTCGGATTATGATTTCTCGTGATCTCATTATGGTTGAGGTGCATTCTACCAAGTTGTTTTAAGAAAGAAATATTATTATTTTTTCATTGAATATTCACTAAATCATTAAAAAAAAAAAAGAAGCCTTTTTCGCTATTAATAAAACGGATGGGCCAAATATGCACATACTTTTAACAAGAGGGGCCAACAACATCAATTACTTTTTTTTTTCAAAGAAAATTGCTTAGAAACGTGATTCTTCTACATGATTACACCATAAGAGTAAGCTTGTGAAGCTTTCTTTAGGGAATTGCCCTTGTTAAAGCAAGGAATGATCAAAACAAAAAGGACTTTATTAGTTGCAATTTCACACCTTTGCCCATTTCTTTTTTACATAACCCATTTGGGGAAATAAAAAAATAAAAAAAAAAACCCTCTAGTTCTCTCATCATCTTTCATGTGACTAGTGGAAAATAAATTGTTAGTTTTGCAAAAACGCTTGATTGATTCCATGGTCCTATTTTTATCTAAATATTCAATACAATACAAATAATGCAATTTCCACTGAGTGACCGATTAGCCCAATGTGGCAAGCTTATTTCACATGGATACATTGTATTGTACCATAAGCTTTGGCTTGTGATAATAATAATAATAATAATAATAATAATAATAATAATAATAATGATGATAATAATAATAATTGCATTTCTCTGAGTCACATTTGATTTCATCAATTCTTTTAACACAAAAAAGGGGTCTCTATTTATTTTCTTCCTAAATAGGCAATACATAAAAGTATGTAATAAATAGGTTTGTGGGTTTATTGATAAGATTGAAATGTATCAAAGTGTTGTGAAGACACGTAAATTTATGGTTCTTTAAACGTTTGAGACAGATGTTGGTCGTTTATGAATTTAAAGAACTAGTTTTGAACTTATTTTGGATTTATTGGTAAAGAAATGAACAATCATGAAACAATTGAGCTTTGAAATTTGGATAGTTCAGTCACTTCTTAAATTCATCAAACATTGGTTGTTCATTTTAAGATTCAATATTTTTTTCTTTCTCCAATCTCATCTTCAATTATCCATAGTAATTAATATCGTACTAAGATGGTTTGCCAAAATTTCTTAAATTTTACTCGAAATTTAAAATTTTCCTTTTATGGTCAAAGTTGTATAAATTTCTTAAAAATTTTACCATTCAATTTTTATAGTGTTCTATTATCATTTGTATATTAGATATAATATCTTACTTAAACACATTTAATCCAAAATATAAACACCCATCTAAAGAAAAAGAAAAAAAATGAAGTAATGCAACTATGGAAATCATAATTTTTTTTTTTTTTTTTGTAGGGCACTGGTCAACCATGATGCATTGCATATGCATTTGCATTGCATTGCATCAGAAGCTTTTATTTTCTAATTATTTATTTAGTTTTCCTGATATGGTGTTGTAGAGGAGTGGGCAAATTGGTAATTTAAGGAGGACAGCATATTCATGTGTGTGATAAATGTAAAATATTTTGGCAAACCACCCAACTGAGGCCCTCAATAAATGGCACTACTTATTGTACCCATCCAATTTGAGGAGAGAAAATCTGACAGAGTTCATTCACATCTCTGAATAATAATTATCCAATATTATAACCAAATCCCAACCCCAAATTTACTCATTAACTTAATCACGGCATAAATACCTAACATAAACCCATCGTTAGATACTTATGCCGCTATTAATCTTATTCAAGGCAATGAAAAACTGAAGCCTTTCACTTTAAGGTTTGAGCCAAGCCAAATGCTCCACATGGCTATGGACACTAACTGCATAGTAATTAGTAAGTCAGAGAGAGAGAGAAACTCAATAATAATAATAATTTATTCACTAAGCCAAATACCCAATAAATAAAGGAGCAAAAGATGAGAGATGAAGCCTTGCTCTCACTCTCTCTCTCTCTCTCCTTTTGATTTTCTCTCTCTTACCCTGAAATAGAGGAGCAGACTCACCACAGAGAGGAGTTTAATGTCCACACCACCTTAACGCTTCTCCTCTCTCTCTCTCTCTCTCTCTCTCTCTCCTCAGCCACTTCTGGCCTTTTGCTTAGATAGAAGCTAGATCTATCAACAGCGTCCAAGCACAGCATTTCCCTGTTCAAGCCTCGTCTCTTCTTCTTCGTGACAGCAATGAGTAAAGAAGAGTTCTTGAAGATCCAGGTACGTATATATCTATGTGTTTTGAGTTTAAAGTACGTTGCTTGGGCTGAACTCAAGGCCCTTTTGCGTTCACACAGAAATGCGTCCTGAAAGTGAACATACACTGCGATGGGTGTAAGCAGAAAGTGAAGAAAATCCTGCAGAAAATCGATGGTGAGTGGCGACGATGACCCTTGTGTTTTTGTTGTTTTGATGGTTTGACCGCTTTGGTGACGAATCTTTGCACTTTGGTCCCTTTTTTTTGGTCTGTCTCAGGCGTTTTCACCACCGACATCGACTCGGAGCAGGGAAGGGTGACCGTCTCCGGCAATGTGGACCCGGCCGTGCTGATAAAGAAGCTCGCCAAGTCCGGCAAGCGCGCCGAGCTCTGGGGAGCTCCGAAGCAGGGCAACAATGGCAGCAACATGGCGAACCAGTTCAAGAACATGCAAATTGACCACGGGGGCGGCAAGAACAACGGTAATAACAGCGGCAACGGCAAGGGGCAGAAGGGTCAGAGCAACGGGCAGAACCCGCCGAACCCGAAGGGCGGGGGCGGGGGCGGAGGCGGGGGAGCGAACGGGATGACTCCGCAACTGCAACAGCAGATTCAGCAGCTGCAGCAGCTTCAGAACATGAAGGGCTTCTCTGATCTGAAGCTCCCTCAGCTCAAAGGCATGCAGCAGATGATGCCCGGCAAGGACCCGCACCCGCCCAACCCGAACCAGAAGGCCGTCAAGTTTGCCGTCCCGGACGACGACGACCTCACAGACGATGATTACTACGACGACGATGATGATTACGACGACGACGAGTTTGACGATGACATCGACGACCACCCGCCCATGAAGAAGCCGCCGAACATGCTGCCAGGAGGAGCCGGCGGCCAGGGCATGCCTCACGGTATGAATATGATGATGATGAACGGCGCCGCCCAGAAGAGCATGGGAGGTAATTTGCCCAACCCCGGCAAGAAGGGCGGCGGGGGGCCCGGCCCGATGCAGGGGAACATCCCTAACGGTGGCGGAGGAGGTGGGAAGAAGGGTGGTGGAGGTAATAATAACAACAGTAATCAGAATCAGGGGAACAAGAATGCCGGGAAAGGCAACGGCGGCGGAGGCGGCCAAATGCCGGACGGTAAAAACGGCATGGGTATGCTGCAGAAGCAGAATAACGGTGGGAACAATGGTAAAAAAGGCGGTGGCGGTGGTGGTGGTGGTGGTGGCGGCGGGGGAGGCGGAGGAGGGATGAGCATGAGTGACGTTCAGGCCATGATGATGAGCAAAGGAGCCCAACAGCACATGGGCCCCGGTGGCGGCGGCGGGCCCATGAACATGGGCCCGCAAGGCCCGCACCACCATCAAATGGGCCCGATGGGGCCCGCAATGGGGCAAATTCCCGCCGTGCAGGGGCTGCCCATGGGCGGTGGAGGTGGCGGCGGAGGCCAGTACTTCAATGGGCCTGGGCCGGACCAGGGGATACCGGGAAACCCGTACCAACAACAACAGCAACAGCAGCAACAACAGCAGCAGTACTTGGCAGCGGTGATGAATCAGCAGCAGCGGGCGATGGGGAACGAGCGGTTCCAGCCAATGATGTACGCGCGGCCACCCCCGGCGGTCAACTACATGCCCGCACCGTATCCGTACCCCTACCCGTACCCGGCCCAGCACCCGGCACCGCACCCAGACCCGCAGTACGCGCACTTCTTCAGCGACGAGAACACGTCGAGCTGCAGCGTCATGTGAAGGCGTCCCTGTGTTGTGGTCTCGTTGGACATGGTTGTGATGATGATGCCATAATATTATACATGGAAATGGGTTTTTTCTTGAAGCTCTCATTTTCGGTTAAGTTTTTTTTTTTTTTTTCAATGTTACTTTTTTTTTTTAATCCTAAGTTCTCAACTAGGAGGATTAGTCTTTACAGGGGAGTATTTATATAAGAAATGATCATGATAATGTCCATCGTCAAAGCTAGAGATGTATGTTTGGGGATTTTTCATATCATGGAGATGTTTATATGTGTTTATAAATGTTGAAGAAAGCAAAAAAAATAAAAAATAAATAGAATTGAAGAAAGAAATGGGAATCCAAAGAAACCCCATGTATCTTTTCTTCCTAATCTCTCTCCCAAAATCTGTCAATTATTTGTTGCTTTTTTGCAAGGGTTAATTATTTTAAATAATAAAGAAATTGTACCCACTTCACTGTTGGTGATGAATGCGTATGTGTTTGTGGTGGGGACAGTAATGAGTGAGGCTAGTGGTGAGTGGGGCCCACGCGCCACAAGCCAATCCCATTGGCTAACGGCTATCTATCTAGCTCTAGTGGAGTCATCACACTGTGTGGAAAGATCAAGATCGCCGGCGACTTGTCTCACTTAGATTAGATTCTGTCGATATATAAATTTAGGGGTGTAAATAATACTTAGAAATCAGGTAATTATCCGGAACCGAATCCGTATTCGGATTTAAAAATCAGAATTGAAAATCGTATCCGGATTCCAGTTTCGGGTACCCGTATCGGGATTCAAAACCGGATACAGGTACCAGGTACCCCGGTACCCGATTTTACTACCCGATTTTTTTTTATTTTTAATGATATTTTAAATTTTTAGGGTTTGTGCTTGGCCCTTTCTATTCCGTGTCATCAACATTTTGTGATATAGTCTCCCCCCTCCATCTATGCCTCTCTCACTCTCAGGGTTCTTGAGACTATGTTTTTTTTTTTCTTTTTTTTTCGCGGTATTATGTTATGCTTGATGCGTAGGACTATATTTTATTTATGCTTGATGCGTGGGACTATTTGTTATGCATTTTGGACTGTTTTTTATTTTATGCTTGATGCGCTGCATTATTTTTTTATGCAGTTTTTTTCAAGGTGATTGTATGTTTTTGTTATTAATATATATTTAATTAAATAATATATATATATATATATTTAAAATGGGTACCCCAATCCGGTTCCCAAACCGGGTACCGGGTATAAAAATATAGATACCCGAAAATTGGGAACCCGGATTTTGGATACCAGTTCCGGGTATCGATTTTTGAATACCCGGATTCTGGTTCCGGGTACCTCGAAAAAACCGGGTACCCTACCCGGTTGCACCCTAATATATAGGGGTGACCTGGTACCTAAATTTTTTTCTATACCCGCTATCCGGAACCGAGTTTTTTGAAATTGAAACCCGGATCCGGATATTTTTACATAAAAACTCGGAAATCATGATTCGGGTCAAAAACCGGTTTTAAAATAAAAACACCGGTTTATAAACCCTGATCCAGGTTTTTATTCTTTTTCGGTTTTAAAATCCGGTTCCGGGTTATATTACGGATTTGAACTTAAATTTTATATTTAAAAAAAAAAAAAAACTTGAAGTAATTATAGCCAAAATTGAAAAATCAAACTATATCATAAAAAAACTTGAAGTAATTATAGCCAAAATTGAAAAATCAAACTATATCATAAACACAACATATATACTTACAAAAACTAATAAATAATTAACATAATAAATACATGTAATGTTTTATACTATATGTTAGGGGTGAAAATTTTGTAACCGCTTCCTGGTTCCGTCCTGGTTCCGGTACCGGTTCCGGACCGGTTTAAGAAAAAAAAGGAAATGGTGTCTAAAACCGGGATTCCCGAATTTCGGAACCGTGAACCGGAACCGGAAATCAGAACCGTTTTTCCCGATTTCTAGTACCGGTTCCGGTTTATGCATTTTTATGTCGTTTTTAAAACATATTTATGTCATTTAGTTTTTTATGTCGTTTAGTTTTTTATGTCGTTTTCTACCATTTAAAAAATTAGGGTTTATTTTCTCATTCCCCTCATTCTCTCTGTCTCGCCTCCTCTCTCTCGCCTGAGGTCGACGATTCTTCCTGCGAGCTGGCTGCGACTCATCCTCCCATTTAGAAAGGTTTGATTTTCTCCAGTCTTATTTTTAATCTCAGATTTTGTTTTGGGTTTAATCCTCAGTTTTCATTCATAAAGAAAGTGATATGATTTTCATTCATAGAACATTTTGTTTCTAATTTCAGACTCGAGCAGTCCGCCAACAGCCCGTCTCGTTTCTCTTTTGTTCTCGACTCCTCATTATCAAGGTAAGCATTAATTTAGTTTATTCAAGTTGGGATTAATCCATACGTAACATTGAAATGTATTAATGTGTACATGTATATATTATATGGATACATTACAGTTTATTTTGTCATGATATATAATTTTTCATAAGCTTCAATTGGCATTTCGAATATATGGATAATTACAGTTTATTTTGTCATGATATTTTGGTATACTGTACTGTAGTATTTAAGAACAGTTAAAGAGTTGCTTTCAATAAACAGGTCATGGATAATAATAGTGTTGCCGGGTCTACGACTTCCGATTTAAATAGGCATAGCAATGAAAATAAGTCAGAGTCGAGTTTACCGGAATCGTCCGAAGAAGTGACAATGGCTAAACCAGATGGCAAGAAAAAGCGTAGCAACGCAAGCGCTTGTTGGGATCATTTCACTAAAAATCCTGGTGGAAACAGTGCCAGCTGCATATATTGCAAAAGTAGCATTCGGGTAAAGCATGGTTCAACAGGCGGGATGAAAAAACACACTCAGACTTGCAAGAAGAATCCAAACCGGCACGTTGATAAGAAGCAGAAAACTTTGCAGTTGTGTCGAGTGACTAATACCAACCAGGCTATGTTAAAGGTTAGAGAATATACAGCGATGGGCTATCGACGACATTTGGTGGAATTCGTCGTGATGGACGAGCATGCGTTTTGGGTGGTCGAAGAAAAAGGATTTCAGAGGTTGATGCTCTACGTGAACCCGTCATGGGAGCCTGTTTCTCGGATTACATGTGCGCAAGATGTTCTTAAGAGGTTCCGCGAAGAGAAGTTGATATTGAAAAAGCAGTTGATTGGCCATCGAGCAAGTTTCACATCAGACACTTGGACATCAAATCAGAATACCAATTATATGGTTCTTACAGCACATTGGATTGATGACGTTTGGAAGATGCAAAATAGAATAATCGGGTTTTTCTCCGTTGGTGATCATAAAGGGGATACTATTGCGCAAGAGTTGATGAACTGCTTTTCCGATTAGGGTATTAAGAAAGTTCAGTCAATAACTTTCGATAATGCTACATCCAATGACGTTGCTGCGGTTAAAGTAAAGAAGAAGTTGCTGCAAAGAGAGGAAAAAGGTTTACAATTGAACGGTGAATTGTTTCACATGAGATGCATATGTCACATCGTGAATCTCATTGTTGGAGACGGTTTAAAGGAATTGGTTACACGAGAGCAACGAATATTCGGTATTAAGCATGTTCATGGACGAAGTGAACACGTATGAGGATTGCTTGGAATTAGAAGAAGAGCAAGGTATTTAAGTTAATCACGTGACTCATTTATTTGGTACATGAATTATTTTAATTTTTAGCATTAGGCCTACTGTTTGTATTACTACAAAATAATGCTAGATTTGGTACATTGATATTAGGCCTACTGTTTGTATTTTTTAAGGCCTATTGTTTGTATTTTTAATGGAATATGTTTGATATTTGAATATGTTTATTGCAAATCAGATTTGAATATTATTTGAACCAAATGTTTTATAGGTACAAACTCTGGACCTCCCGTTTCAACCTCCACTCCGACCGCTCTCTCTGCTCCTTCCGCCCCCTCCGCTCCCACCGTTCGTAGTAGTAACGCGAAGAAGAAAAAGGACAAGGCGAAATCAAAGAAAAAGAAATGACTCGGTTTTATTCTTTTTGATGTTTTTATTTATTAGACATGGTATTTTGTATTTCGGATTTTGTCTTGGATTTGATTTCAGATTTGGTAACGGTTTTAGTCCCGGTTTTAGTCACGATATTTTTCACGATTCTTTCACGATTTTTTCCCGGTTTCGGTTCCGGTTCCGGTTTTAAAAAAAAAAGGGAAATATGCATTCGGAACCGGGAACCGGTACCAAGGAAAAAATCCCAAATTTTCGGGATAGGTACCATTTTTCATAATTATACCGGTTCCCGGTTCCGCTTTCACCCCTACTATATATATTGTGAGAGAAAAAAATTATATCAATTTGGACTACAAGAAACAAATGATTAATCTACAACATTAGTTTGGAGTTGGATGAGAAACAAATAAATGAGTATTTCACTTGATAGAAATTCAATATGTATTTTTTTTGGTATGAAAATTCTAAATATTTTTATGTATATATTTAATAACCGGGTTTTAGTAAGCTACTATGCGGGTTCCGGGTTTTTTATTTTCTAAACCCGGTACCCGGAACCGGTTTAATCCGGATGCGGTTTTTTAATAAACCGGTTTAGTTTTATCCCGGATTAATACGGTTCCGGTTTATTTTAAATACGGTTTCGGTCCAGAAGCGGTTTAAAAATCGCATCTCCGAGTTTTATTTGCATCCCTATATATATATATATATATATATATATATATATATATATATACTTAGGGTGTGTTTGTTTCGACTTAATAAACATTTGAATTTAATGAGTCAAATGCAGAATTATTAAGTGCATTTGTTTTTTTTTTAAAAACCTCCTAATAAATCTGAATGACCACTTGTTTAGTAAGATGTGGAACCCAATCTAAATAATATTAAGACTTATTATTTTTCTCTCCATCTTCTAATTATTTGTTCACATGTTATCTCATTTTCTCTATTTCTCACATTATGTTTGGCCAAGTTATATATTTTATTATTATATTTTTCTCTCCTCTTCAAAACTCCATAATATTTTTTTCGAGCATCGGATTGACTCATAATATATCATCGAAAAGCTTACGACGAGAAAAATTGAATGATAGGTAGGTGGGAATATATAGTTTTGATGCTTTTTAAAAAACTATGAAATTCAATTTTTAATAAGTAATTGAACTAAATAAAAAATAATAATAATTTATTAAATAAATAAATGATTAAATAAATAATAAATTTATTCATAAAATAATATTTCAAATTAGGGATTTATTTTATTAATAAATAATTTCTACTAATTATTTCGTATTAAAAAATTAAAAAAATATATTATTTAGTGACGTGATTATAATCCTATAAATTGATTAGTTTAAAATTAATATTATATCATATATTTATATTTTAAAATATTTAATATATTATCTTAATATTTTTTTATGATAATTTTAAAAAATTTGTGACAAAATAAAAAATTTTACTCAATAATATTATCTAATAAAACTTAATTAAAAAATAAACGCTCTTATGAAATATTAATCATGTTATAATAAATTTTTTTATTAATTTAAAAATTAATATTATATTAAATATTATATTTCATTGTATTGAGAAAATTATCTTAAATATTTATTTTTTAATAAGCATAGTGCAAACTGAAAAATAAAATTACATTCAGATCTGAATGGAAGATCTTAATATTTAGATGTAAGATCTTAACAAAAATGGGTTAGTAACGTTACAAGTACCAAATGTTTTTTTTTATAACTAACATACCGTCGAAATCCATTATTTTATTTCTCTTTAAATATTCGTTCAATTTTTTAATCGATTTGATATAATTTTGGATGTAACGTCAATTTTTAAACATCCGCCAATCATTTTTTTATTTTCAAATTACTATTAATGAGTGGAGTATATATTTCATATAAATAAAATAGTACACGCTGAGAAAGACCAAGGTGTTAATGCCTCGGCATGCCTTCGCAATGCTATTTTTTTTAGAGTTACAGCATGCTCGTGAATAAGTATAACATATCAATATGATGTCTTATTTGAATTATAATATTATTTTTATTTTTATTTTTTAAGTTAGAGCTATAACTCTTATTTATATGTAATTACAATACAATATGATGTCTTATTATTAGAGTGACTATTAAGTAATTTTAAACTTGTATAAAAATCTTGCCTAATAGCAACTCTAATGGAGCTTTAAAACCTACTCTATTTTGAAGTTATTGCTCCAGTGGAGCTTCAAAACAACTCTAAAATATAGTAAAAATACTTTTGGTGAGCAGTGTAGCGTTACAACGCTATAATTTATATATTTTTTTTATTTTTTTAGTCCTTTAAAACTTTAAATTTATTTGTATATATCTAAAATTTGTAAAATTATTTAACATTTACCCTCAATATTATTAATAACATAGTAATTATTTGTCTCAAAAACTATCTACTAGAGGCACATGTATTTAACTTATGAAAATGTATTATTTCACATCATTTAAAAGGCAACAATGACATTTGTTGTGTATTTATATTTATTTATATAACGTGTATTTTATTTTATATAAGGTATATTTCTATTCATAATCAATTTATAGAGGAATATTCTACTTATTACCATAATTCTTCTAAGTTTTAAAATTTATATTAAAAGTAAATAAAGACGCGGACATACTCCGCCATCTCCTTGGAAAAGCCCTGATGCTACGTCCAAACTTCTCTTTTACGTTCACGATTATAAGTTAAAATATTTTCCAAGGTCTTACGAGTGGTTAAAATTAGGGGTAAAATCGATACTGATGACCGGCAAGTTAGTCTTTTTTTTATTTTTTATCTTAGTATTAAAAAATTAGAATTTTATTTTGTGTTGGTATTAGTATCGGTTCTACAATTTCTTGGTTTTCTATCAAATCGAGACCGAGAAAAAAATTGAGAAAAATAAAATAAAATCAAGAAATAAACCGAGAAACATTCGGGGCAATATCCAAAAAAAAAGAAAAAAACCATGTCCGAAATATAAAATACATGTCTAATATATAAAAACATGACCTAATATATAAAAACATGACCTGTTTAAATACATGAACATTTTAATCAAATTAATGTTGAGATTTATTGATTAATATTAACACAACATAATTAGATAATCAAATTAATGTTTGAAATTGTCTTACATAAACTAATATCAATATATTATCATACAACGAGTAATATGTATATAATGAGAAAGGGGAATTATTGGCAAAAGTAGCTAACTTATTGTGTTTGTATCAGTTACATAGCCAATGCGATTTAATGTTGGCAATAATATCTAAAAGTCGCTAATCGTGTCCAACGCAAATTTCCATCCACTTAATATTAACACCGTTAGTCAAACGATGATATGGCACTGATGACTGCCACGTGGATAACCACGGGTACGCCACATCATGTAAAAAAAATTTATGATTTTTTTTATTTTAATTTATTATTTACTTGGTTTGAGAAAATCTATGTCCTTATATGTACTTGGTTTGAGAAAATATTATATGTTTTAGTATTATATCAAATAATTCTATTAATTGGTATCGGTTCCATAAATATATTAAAAATATTCCAACGAATACATTTTGTTTCTTGCTCAACCGTTGGATTGATCAAAGCTCCCTTTTTTTAAGGTAGGCCCGTTATGGGCCCGCATCAGGCTCGGGCCGAGCAGGCCCTCATGGAACATGCCTGCGGGCTAATGCTGGCCCAATTCCCTACGGGCCCACCCGCCCGTGTGCCCCGAGGCTGGTGCGGGCCTATGACTGGCTACCTTAAAAAAATGAGCTTTGATCGATCCAACGGTTGAGCAAGATACAAAATGTATTCGTTGAAAAAAATACCAAAACATTTATGAAAGTGACACCAACAAAGAGAATTATTTTGTATAAATACCAAAACATATATTTTATATAATAAGGTACATTTTATATATATGATATGTTATATATTAGTTACTTTAATATTATATCTATATATTATACGTTATTTATTAGTGTATACATTATATCATATCTATTATATATAATATCCATAATATAGTTACAGTTTATTAATTTACCTCATTATTTATAGTTTATTAGTTATTGACGTAATCACATTATAGAGTTAGTAATTAACGTTTCATTAAAAATAATAAAGTAATAAACTAAAATTAAATAATAAATTAAAATAAAAGAAATCATAAAAAATAAATTAGAATATTTTTTGAATGACGTGGCGTGCCAAGTAGTTTTCCATGTGGTGGTCAACAATGCCATATCATCGTTTGACTAACAGTGTTAAAATTAAGTGGATGAAAATCTGTGTTAAAAACGATTAGCAAACTTTAGATACTATTGCCAACATTAAATCGTATTGGCTATATAATTGATACAAACCCAATAAGTTAGCTACTTTTGTCAACAATACCCCTAATGAGAACTAAAGCTTCTTTAGGGCAACACACCGAGCTCGCAAAATAAAAGGGATACGTAATGACGATATATGGGGGAAAGTTTGAGGGCTGGCGGCGAAAAAAAGATAGTGAGGAATCACACTAGATATGCCCTAATTTTTTATGGGAAAAAAGATGTATATTACAGAATTCAAAACGACATGTAGTTCAAAAACCGAAACCGATACCAAAATTCAAGAATTATGGTTTCGGTAACGCTTCTTCGTATCGGTATTGGAAACTGATAACCGATAACTTTCGATTCTTGGATTTAAACTAAATTTATCAGATTTGATTAAAAACCGATTCGGGGTCGATACCGATGTAAGTTGCGGTATTGGTCTCAACCGACCCGAATCGGACTTTTATAAAAGAATTGCGGCATAATTAATTCTTGTCTTATTAAATATACACGTAGGTTAAAAAAATTAAGATAGGTTAAACCATGATTTTTTTCCATACCGTGATACCCTATTATGCTACCCAGTTTACGAAATCCAAAAATTAGTCATTTAGTCCAATATCGAAAAATTAAAAATCCTTAACTATGAGATTTTTATAAACAATACATAATTCAATATCTAATGTGAGTTCAATTCTGGTTTTGAGAAAATAGATAATTATACAGTCAATAAATACAATGCGTACCTGATTCGCGTTTTCTAGCTGCGTTCTCTGATCTCTGAGATTGCTTCTGCGGTTTTCTGTGTGTTGTATTCTCCAATAGCCTTCCGATGTATGCTCCGGAGTTTGTCCGCCAGGATGTGTGGGCTCCAATGGTGACCACAAAACCTTCAAGTTGAACCGGAACGAAGCTCCGACTCTAGAGAGTAAATTCGCATAGAGGGAGTGATAGATAGCTTGCGAATTTTTCTCTGAATTTCAAGTTGTGATTTATGAATTCGCATTTATCTTATTTATAGGAAAAAACAAATCCTAACCACCTTGAGATATTTACCCATTACCTTTAATTAAATAATTAAGACAATGAATAATATAATATCTTATTAAATCTTTATCCAAAAACATTTAAATCTTAAGATAAGATGACAAATCTTCCGGAAAATAATCTTCCAAGATTCTATGTCCTATTAATTTTAAATTATTATATGTAAAATATATTAAATTAAAAACATAATATATATATAATACACTAACCTAATGCCCAAAAACCACCTAAGGTTTATGAGAATTGTCCATACTTTCTAACAATTCATTTATACCCATTTGTAAACTTTTTTGGACCATATTAACACTAATATTAATTATATTTATTTTCGTAATTAATTATTTATAATATATTTTAATTTTTGAAATTAAATTATCCCAAAATTATGGTTGAAAACTTTCCTTATTAATTAGGTTTTCATTTAATTTTTTTACTTTTACCATAAAATCTTTTTCAATTATTAAATATCTCTCTCTCTCTCTCCCCCACTCTCCTTCATCACTGCTCTAGAGAATTTCCGATAAGCAACGATCAGATCTAGCGGAGCTTTTGTAAATATATTTACAGTTCAATAGGTTCAACATTTTAATAAAATTTTATACCTATATTTATAGCTTTTTTAATATACGTAAATATATTCACAAACTATGAACTTTAAAGCTCCTAAGATATGGTGAGAGACTTCAGCTCGTTCAAAGTGTTCTCTATGCGGTGCAACATTATTGGTGTCACGTCTTTCTACTACCTAAGAAGGTGATGAAGGCCGTGGAGGCTATTTGCAGAAAGTTCTTGTGGACGGGTGAAGCGGGAGATAGTAGGAAGGCATTGGTCTCTTGGGATAATATTTGCAGATCAAAAGCAGAAGAGGGACTCGGTCTTGTGCATCTGCCTACGTGGAACAAGCTGGCTATGTTGAAGTTGCTTTGGGCAATCAACAAAAAAGCGGATAAACTTTGGATAAGATGGCTTTATGCTTTTTATATGAAAGACCGCAATATCAGAGATATACATGTGCCACAACAAGTTTTTTTCTTTAAGAAACTCTTGAAATGCAAAGATTTGTTTCAACACGTTAGGGATTGGGAGAGATTGATGGATGGGGTTGAGTTTGTTAAGAAAAGTGTTTATCAGTTGGTGCGACCTCATACATAACCCGTGGCTTGGATGGATCTAGTACTAAATAATAGGTTCACCCCGCGTGCCAAGTTTATCCTATGGCTAGCCTTGTAGAATATTTTGTCCACTAAGGATAAGCTGCAGAAGCTTAATATCTCCATTGATCCTCAGTGCTCTTTCTGTCACGTTCAAGTAGAAACTCTAGAGCATTTGTTGTTTATCTGTCCTGTTATTCTAGATACATGGAAAGCCTTGTTAGCTTCGTTTGACATGCCCTTCATACATGGGACGTGGTTGGACAGTGTGAATTTGCTCTGTGCTTGTACTAAAGGAAGGAGACCCCGAAGCAGAGTGTTTAAAGTCCTTGTCACTAGGTTTGTGTATGCTATCTGGATTGAGAGGAACTTGCTCATCTTCCAAACCAAGCAGCGAAATATGACCAGTTTTTTGAGAGACGTGGTGCAAAAGGCTCTTGGACGATGCTTGATGGATAAAGAACTTCAAGTATTGTGTTCCTCTCTTGTAGGATATCCCCTAGTGTAATGACTGTTTGAATGTTGGTTCTTGTGATGATGTTTGTTCTTACATAATGGAATAAAAGCTATTTTTGTTCCAAAAAAAATATACTCACAAACAATTATGTTTAGGGTGAGATTCTTGGATATTGTGTGTTTATTTACTTTTAAGCCTTTTGGTTCTGTACAAGAGACGATGATTAGTAAATATAGTTACGTAAATATACATAATCGTAAATATAGAAACGTAAATATAGTTACATAAAAATACATAATCGTAAATATTTACGTGACTATAATTACAGATTCGTAAAATTGTAGAGAATTGATTTGAAATTTTGCTTTTGAAATACATTAATAGGGGAGAAAAATTAAAAAATAATATTGATTAATAGGACCAAAAAAAATCAAATATAAGATTGGTTACAAACGTTAAAATAGGATGGATTAATTCAAAAAATATTTGTATAATCATTAAAATAGGAAGCCCAATCCATAACTCTCGCTCTGTCATTAGAATGATTCGATTTGAAATGATAGATTTTTAGAATTTCATTTCGCACAATACCATGGGATTGTCGGCGTTAAGCCCAATCCAATATCTAGCTTTGAGCTGCAGTGTTTGATCCATTTTCGGCATCAACAACTTACAAATCATTTATTACAATAATCGAATCAAGAAACTATCGGTATCTTCTACCTCTTACTCTTTGTTACAATGAGGCTTCAAAGTTGAAAACTTGTTTCAATTCAATATATAGTTTATGGGTCAACAGAGGCGAAAATATCCAATCTTTGGTCATATGCTTTGATATATACCCAGCCACAATAAATGTAGGTAAAAGTACCCAATGTCGCACTTTTGTCGCCGACCAACATTTTAATCTAACGTTGTTTGAAACCCGATTGCGTGGCTGTTAGACTTGTCAAATGTGGAGCACCACGTGGCACAAGCTGCCATGTGGCATTTTTTAATTCTTTCAAAATATTTTAAAAATATTTCTTTTCTATTGGCCCACATATTTTAATTTTTTTTACATATATCAAACATAATAAAATAATTTTATAAAATATGTATTTATAAAAAGGAATATATTTTTTTTCCTTATATGCGAAATTTATAATTTTTGAATGCATGATATTAAATTTTTAAACTAAAACTTTATTTTATATGATATAATTTACATTTTAATACTAAAAATAATGTATGATATAATTTTATAGATATATAACATATATAAACACGATATAGATATGTAAAAATTATTTAACATAAACATGTGTTATAAACTTTGTTTGATATTGTAAAAATAAGTATAAGATATTACAAGAACAAATAATTAACCTGTATTGTGTATATATATGGGTAAACGACGGCTAAAGTACCTAATGTTCTACATTTTTTAAATTACGTACCTTAGCTTTTTGTGTGTGGATATAGTACCTAAAGTTACTTCGTTTAAGAATTTAGAACATTTGATTCTTAATTAATTAATTTTGAAACATTGGATACTTTAGCCGCACTTTACCCAACAATCGTGGTGCCACGTATGACACCACTAATGGAGTTTGATGGAGGAAACCTAATTCCTTAATAGAAACAACTTTAGGTAATACAGCCACACAACAAAAGCTTAGGTACCTAACTCTAAATGTTTAAAACATTGGACATTTTAGCCGCAGTGTACCTTATATATATGTGTGTGCTTTATTAAATAACATTTGGGTCTTTAGTTAGAATTTAAATTAGTACCCAAAAAATACATATTTGTTTTTTTTTCACTTTAGAACAAAAAATCGGGCTTAAGGTTAAACAATTTTTACGTATAACCGAACTTTCAGTTTGAATTCAATTTGAACCGCATTTGATAAATAAAAAATAAAAAGTTATAATCGTGCATTAGTTTCATATATGTTATATCTTCAAAATAATATCATGCGGTTAGTTTTAATATTAAATGCATGATATCATATGCAATAAAGTTTAATTTTAAAAATTTAATATAATGTATTTAACATTATAAATTATCCTAAGGAAAATAAGAATATATTATTTTTATAAATAAATATTTTTAAAAGAGTTAAATTATGTTTCATATACGTTAAAAAATATAAAATATGTGGGCCCATAGAAAAGAAAAGTTTTTTATTTTTAAAATTTTAAAAAATTAAATATTTAAAAAAATTGCCACGTGGCGTTCCATATGATATAGGCCTAGCAGCCACGTAGGCGGTTGCAATGGCGGAGCCAGTTTTGTGCTTCAGCCAAAGCACTTATAATAAATCGACCTGTTAAAAAATATATATTAATTAAAAATTAGTTAATTAATTTGAAAAATAAAAAGATACTTGCCGCATAGAGACTTCACATTTAGACTTTGTAAATGGTATAGTTCAATATTTATTTTTGTAAGCATAAAGACCCAATGTTTTATTTTCTGTATAATTTTGAGTTCTACCATCAACCTAAAGTTAATGTTGAGTTTATGATATATGCTCGGCAGTGTCACTGACACACTTGATAATTTTGACAGTGTCGGCGACGTACTCGATAATCTCGGTGGTGTCATTGCAATACGTGACGATATTGGCAACGCATAGTATTACATTGTTGACACCGTCGAGAATGTCACTTGTGTCGCCAACACCGCCGAATATGTCACCGACAATATCGAAAACGCCGAGTATATCGCCAATATCGTTGAGTATGTCACTGATGTTGGACGTATTTGATTAGTATGCGCTACAATCCAGATGCTACTGCCGCTTTTATAATATCATGACGTTGACTTCTTTAAAGATTAGGTTTATGACTTACCAATTTCAATTTTGTTTTAGTTTTTTCTTTATGAATATAATAAAAGTTTTTATTCCATAGTTGATCATTTTGCAATTTTGTAATTTTGTCATCGCAATGGTCTAAGTGAGGAGGTTTGACATACACAATACAATAATGACTAAAAAGATATCCATAGTTCACATTATTAATAAGATATTATAATCGGTAAAAAAAATATCGATAAACTCAACCACAATCGGGTGATGGTCTGTTGCCGGATCATGGTGCTGGTCCGCACCGTTAAGAATAATCAAGTATGAAGTGTCTTTATATTGGACGGGCGAGACTTACTTTAAACGCGCCAATCCGTCAATGATAGTTACTAAATAAGTTGAAACGATGGTCATATAAAATTAATTGATGTCATGAGGTAGTATGAGTTTATACAGTTTAACTTAAACGATCTTTGATCTAATCGTTTAAGTTAATAATCAATTGTCCTTAACACGTTTATTCTGGGATCAAAAGGTTGGCCGTAGTAAACTACATGACTATAGATATGGATAATAACTTTATGATTTCCTTTTTTCGTGATTTGTGAGAAGCAAAGAAGTACTCATCCGGAGCCTAACAACTTCAAAAACCATTAGGTCAGTAACTTTGCATTAATCATAGAAACAAAGGTAGTTACATCTAAACGGGATTACGGAGATCAACCCTAGTAATACGAGAATAATAAGTATACAAAAACTTGAATTATCGATAGTGTGACTGTATCAATGGACTCTTGAGTCAGGAAGATATAATTAACGCATACTTAAGAGTTCAGCTTCGGGCTGTAGTGGAATGTTACCGAACTTGGTGAAAACTTTTCATTTGCACCGAAGCTTAAGTTTGTGTGTCCATTTTTCCCCTTTGTAGCTCCATAAGATCAAAACTGAAAAATTTAATTATGTTCTTAGAACATAGAATATAATAGATTAGATATGATTTGTGCCTTGGTTACATGAAAATCATGATTACCTTGAAGTGGCAAAAGTACCAAACTTTTCGTCAATACAGAAACTATCAAAATATTATGACTTTATTCCTTAGAAAACTCTAGGGTTGTAGGAATTTAAATTCTGATATAAATATCTTTTTGAAACGTGTCATTTTGACAGACGATTTGATATTTATGATAATAACAGTTTTTTAGCTAAGGTAAAAAGGACACTATTATTTAAATCAAAAATTAGAGAAATTAAACATTAGTTTATATACCAGAAATATTTAAAGAGATAATTCGAATAACAAATTCGAATTATATTTATTAATTCAAATTTAATCTTTGAATATATAAAGATTTGATTTATTAAATCTCTTAGGGTATTTTCTGAAAAAGATTTGTTTTGGATTTATTTTTTATTTGATTTAATTATTTAAATCAAATCTTAGATTGAATATCTCAAATCAATTGAGTAAATCCTTCATAGGTAGTTGAGAGATTTTCTCAAAGCGTTTTTGGGTCATTCCCTACAAAAAAAGGTTCACTTGAAACCGAAAAATACTCTCTCTCTCTCTCTCTCTCTCTCTCTCTCTCTCTCTCTCTCTATCTATCTAAGGAAATATTCAGAGAAAATTTGAATTAGGATTTAGGGTTCTATTCAGTGGGAGCCCACACATACTAGCACCATAGTTCCGGAGTATTCATCGGAAGACTCTCGTAGGAGCTATCTTCGAGATTCAACCAAGCAAATTTCAGGAGCGATAAAAATCAAGATCGAAGTTGAGCATCAGAATCGTCTTAAAAGGTACGCAATATTATTTATTGATAGAATAATTATTTATTAATACTTAAAGGCTCAATAAATTCAAAAATTCAATATCAACGATCGGGAAGATTGATTTTCGAATTTTATTGGTCGGATAGGGTAATGGATACTGGTATGGGACTCTAATCCCTGCGAAATATTTTTCAAAGGTTAACCTACGCAGTCATAGGGTGATCGGTAATCAATCAGTGGGGATTCCTCATAATCAGATACCCAACAATTGACACTATTAAGAATATCGAGTGTTGCCGACACAACCGAGTATGTCGCCAACACCATTGTATAAGTCACCGACAATATCGAAAATGCCGAGTATATCACCGATATCGTTGAATACGTCATTGATACTATTGTGAATATCGAGTGTGTTAACACAACCGAGTATGTCGCCGAGTGTATTTCCATAACAAATAATTAATTTTAAAACAAACGATGTACATATAAATAGATATAAAGATTAACTATAAACGAATTAAATAAACATGTAGAACATCTTAGTAAAATCACATTAACCACCGTAAACTATCAATAGCTATACTTATTGATAATATTAAAAAAAAAACTTTAGCAGATGCACATTCGAACGTTGGTGCATTACTACCTCCGCCACAGGGCGGTTGTCTAACGGCGTATGAAAAAAATGCTGGTCGGCAACTAAAGTGCCACGTTGAGTACTTCCGGTATGCTTATTGAGGTTGAGTACCTATTAGCATACGTCTAAAAAATTAGATATTTTCACCGCAATTACCTTCTAGTTTATCGTTTTCCAATCTGAGTTGACAAAGACAAGCTAACTACTTCGGCTCCTAAAAATCTAACGGCGTTGACACTTTGACGCGAGTTTCCGGTGGGGTCTAGTCTAACCACACCAAAATTCCCCAATGCACTGTGGGTCCCACCAAACCCATTGGATGATATACATTGCATGCATATGTGACATGCATGATCATGATGATCATCGCAATCCATCCGTCTGTCTAATCAGACAGCGATGGATGCTTGTGGGTCCCTCACTTTGTTCTGTCATCTGCGCCTGCGCGTATGTGTGTGTGTACGTTGGTACTAACTACTAAGTACTTACTCTTCATAATTGCTCCAAGTCCAACCCTTGTGAATTACATACATACATGATACACTATAGTCTATACTATTTTACTTATTAAAATGCACTAAGAAATTTGTCCACATTTTATTGTGTGACCAAATTATAATTCGATGTCCAAATATAAGATTAGATTAGCATAAAGGAATCAAGATTTACCTTCATGAAGAGTTAAATTTAAAATAAATTTAGTTAAAATTCTATATAATTTTATACAGTAAAGTTTGAATGTCGAAATAATACTTTTTTATTCGGTAAAGTCTATGCATCTTAAAGTTACATAAAATTGAAGAGGGATTGTAACATTTCGAATACAATTACAATATTATCCTTGCAATATTCTCCGGTCCTGAAAGCCAGAGCCAGAACGCACGGGATCCAGGGGCGGAGCCAAGGGGGGCGGAGCGGGGGCGGTCGCCCCCACTTGGTCCGAACACGTTATTTTTTATTATTATTATTGATATCATTAAAAATTTATATATAAATAATAAACATAGAATATGTAGACTAAATATCATCAAAGTCTAGTGGAGTTTTGTTAGTCTCCTCCAAGTTATAGACCTTGGTTCAATTCCCAAACCCACCATATTTTTTAAATTTTTTAGCAATATTTTTTATGATTATAACTTCTTTTTTTCATGGTATTTTTTGTAATTTTACTTAATTATAGGTATACTAAAACGATTACAACTTACAAAATTAGAGAACAAAAATTACCAATCAATTTAAGACGTGCATTTAAATATTGAAACAAAAAATTATATTAATATTTTGAGAACGTAACATGTAGATTTCTAATCATATAAAGATCCTAATGAATTATTTTCATTAACCGGAATTTTATAAAAAAAAAAAGTTATAATTCAATATTTAATAATAGTTTCAATATCTCGTTTTATTATGAAATTTATAACTAATTAATTTCGCCCAATCTTAGTAAGAGCTCTGGCCGCTCCGCCCCTGACGGGATCGATCCAAAAAGGCTCCAGGGTCAAGCGCGTTGTTAGCCATCTCTATTTACAATAAACTTATTCCGAACAATTGATTTGTATTTGAATTACTATATGTGTATATTGTATAAGAATCGAATATATAGTAGTATTTATGTAATGTCTGGTTCTTCTTGTTTATATTATGTAGAAGCATTTAAAACAATAATTTGTATTCTTAAGATTCGTGTACTTACACTTACGCTTACGCTTGATCTTTAATTACTTTAGTATGCAAATTAAATGAATCTAAGTAACATGACATAGAAAATGGAAGTCAATTTATATTCGTATTCCTTATTGGCGTAGCTGGCAACATAATTTATCATTAGATACGGTTTTGCACGTCAAACTCGTGATGTACGTACGAGGTATTTTGATTTTGACGGAATATATGATAATAAATTATAATTATTGAGGCAATCTCAACATTATTCTTAGAGGGGACATTGCTGAACTAAATATTTCAAAGAATTAAAGGTAGGTGAATAATGTTATTGTTGAGTTTGAAAATCAACTCAAGCGGTCACGACGTTCTACGCAGTCTGCGGATATATCGTTTTTAGAGTGTTTTCTGGTGGAGAGGTAAGGTCGTGGGTTTCCGTGACATATCGTTTGCAAATTAATAGTCAATCTAAAAAAGAGACGATAAAAAATACAAGAGTAAATGATAGTTCGTCGTGATTTTTTTTCTCCATTTTTTCCTATATAATCTCGTACAAGCTTAAATTTTCTAGTACAAGATCATAAATAGGAGAATGTTTCTAGGGATTTGTGTTTTTCTCTTTTGAGAGTATTTAGATGAGCAGTGGCGGAACTACATGTGCACCAATGACTGCACGCGCATACGCTCATTTTAAAAACATAAATAAAAAATTAAGATTTGATTCAACTCTTCTCATTTCCTCTCGTTTTTAGACTCGATATAAATATTCTACTATCCTTCAAAAAATAATATTATTTATTTATATGTCTTATAGTCGCTTTAATATAGTTGTTTATGATTTTTGTTTGTTTACGTATTTGAAAAAAAAAATGATTGAAATATGCTCTGTGCTTCGCCTAAAATGAAAGTCTTGCTACGCCACTGTAGATGAAAACTTAATTGGGACTTTTCCTTAATAAAAGACATCAATATTATTTATAGGTCACTATTTTTGCTTCTAATACGCTCCGATTACAATGTTGAAAACTATAATCTAATTGTCCTCATGGTCCCAAAGCTTTGTGCGTGTTGGCTGAGCTGGCAATAGTATCAAGCCGTAGGGGGACATGTTCACGTTCGTGAGGATCTTTGCTTTTGGACATATTCAACGGTTGCGCCGGAGTGAGTATTTGAGCTTTGGATCGGGCATATTTTGTCTTTCGTTATCTGATATAATGATTTTGTTTGTATTACTCTTGGTCAAAAAAATTGTGTTGACTTTCGACCTGGGTAAATTTGGACCCAAACGTTTACTAAATTATAAACATATTTTATTAAAATCTTAAGACTTAATTCATTGATATGTCGCCGCCGTATTCATCTAATTTATAATTATGTTTTTTTTTCGCGAGTATCTAATAGAACAAGCATTTTTTTAGTCTCGTTCCACATCCACTCTGTGAAATCTTATTGTTGACGCGGCGTATTGAGGTGGCAACTGACTCAGTGAGATTTGGGGTTTATATTCGAGATTGTGAAGGAAGATTTGTACGTAGCAGCGTTTTTCTAAGCAATCCCGGTCTATTCGGTGCTTGTCGTGGAGCCTTGTTGCCATCCGCAAGGGGCGGCTTTGATATAAAGCTATGTTGCCATACTTTGTGCATAACTTAAAACGATGCAAACGGGATAATCAACCTCCTCGCGAAAATCTCATAAAACATAAATGAAGGTTTTCTAATTGAAGACATCCTTGATGTAATTTCAGAAGAAGATTTCACATTTGATTTTATTATAAGGATGAGAATTGTGTTTGTTCATATTTTTATGATTATAACTATCCATCAACTTGTATGGGAGCTTAAGCTTGACATAGTCCGTCACTCAAAGGAAGTTAGCCCGGGTATCGACCAGAACCAATGACGGACAAGAGTTCAGCCCAGCTTGGGTGAACACGAGCAGAACGTCCGGATAGAAGCCACACTCAACCCAGAGCATTCGAGCAGGCCAGCTCGGGAGCAGATAAATTTTTTGGGCAGGAAAGGGAAAGCCATCAACTACCCAGCAAGGAAAACGCGTAGCTTGAAGAGCAATCAAAGATCGAGTCAAAGATTTGATTATATTATTTTAGGGTAGTTTCCTGATTTTGTGCAATTGAGTTGAGCTAGGGTTTTGCCTATGTGAGGCTATATAAACCTAGCAGTGTACACTTTGTAGAGTTAAGCTGAGTCCCTTAGAGTTTTCGAGTTTATCTCTTTGTAATTTTGCCTTCGATATCAATAGAGAATTCCTTCTCCTGAATTCGTGTTCTTGAGTTCATTTATTTTTCTGTTGTTATTCGTGTTTTTTGCAGATCCGTGAATTGAAATCCAACATTTTATTACGCTTAATGTTTTGATTGATTTAGTTCATGTTCATTATAAAACTATATTTTCTGAAAAAATAGACACGGTACCGAAATAAATAAGTACAATTTTTTTGTGGTCTTGATATATATATTTGGCTCGTGACTCTTTTTATTGTATTGTATTCTATGTATTAATTATTTTTGTTTCTTTGCAAAGAGAAAAACCGTGTTCGAGTACTTGTTAAAATCACCCCCCAAAGATTGTGTGGAAAGCTCTTTTGGTGGTATCTGCTTACGCCAGCTTGTGTGTTTCACGATGCCAAGATGCATTTAATGTGTATGTGCCTAGCTCCAGATCCAACAATTCATTTTCAGTAATTGCCATCAATGTCCTTAAACTTTAAATATTGTTGCAATTGTCTCATATATTATAAGTTTTGCCGGTAATGCATATTGTATGCTTTTATAACAAGGGATGTATATCTAAAGTAGTATTTAAGAATGGCGTAATCTTGTTATTTGTTTATCGCGAGTCAAATGCCTTATGTTCTGATCATGTATATTTTTATTAAATGTTTAAATCAACTAACATGTCTACATTAAAATATAATATTGGGTACTTCTTAGTCTATGAGAAACTATCAATGCGATAATATCTCTATAAAAATAAATTGCCAACTACCATTTAGAAAATGAGAAAAAAATAAATAAATTAAACCCATGATTTATTCGAGTGTATTTAATCATTTTTTAATTATCTCAAATTGCATTGGACTTTAATCTCAATTGTTATTTAATAATTAAACTTATTGATTACTTCAAAATACTTCTGAGTATAGTATATTGATCTTGGTCTATCTTTAAGTATATCATGTATTGCATAATATTATTATAAAATAACTTAAACAAGTAAAGAGCGTTATTTTCAACCAAACTTGTTTGGTCTAGTGATAACTGTACTACATATATCTTCAAGAGATCAAATATTGAAACCCAATAAAATTCAAATGAATACCTCATTTACATATGTAAACTTGACCAATAGTGTAACATGTTCTTACACTGAATATATCGAGTAATGCGAGAGTGCATCGTAACATTGACCAACTCTGTTTAAAAAAAGTCGTGAGTTTTCAATTACTTATTTGTTATATATATATATATATATATATATATATATATATATATATATATATATATCTTGCAACCCATGTTTGGTTGGAGGGTTAGCACTATTCTTGTTAGGGATAGCCGCCCGTTCCTAGACCTCAATATGAATATAAAAATAAGAGTTTGGGGCGTTACACTTACAACCAATTGTCAAAATTCAAGCATGCAAAAACGACAAGTGGAAATTAGGGTTTGACGAGCAGATGAGGAATCTAATATCACATGGGTGAGAGTATATATACGCATATATAGAGGCGTTATATGCACATATGTACATGTTTGGGATAAGGGTTTTTGGGGTTTTGCAGTTATTGAGCTTTTGGATGTATGCGTGTATATATAATATAAGAATATATATAAGTAGATATATATATATATATATTATATATAGCACAAACCCACATAAACCTAACTTTGTGACTATATGAGAGACCTCCTAAAATGTTTCACGAGTTTATTGGGACACTTATTTTGGCCACTACGCCTCTTTTTCAAACACTTATCGATAATAACAGTCAATTATAGATGGTGTGTCCATTTCATCTATTCCCTTTTGACTTTCCTACAGTCAAATATGCTGACTAGACAATTCATATAGTAAATTCTATGGTCACTCAGTGAAATTCACACCGGAATGGTGAAGGCGGCTCGGGACCAATGGGCGCGGCCGACCCCAATCGCGGGCCTTAACCTAGTTCCAACCAAGCTCTTCGCGCCCTCGCAGGTGAAGCTCGTTATTTTATTTCTTTTCTCTCCTGTAGTTCAATGATTTTCTATCTAACTTCTTTAATACCGAGGATTACCAATATAACGAACGACGCATGTGCAGCAAAGTAAATAACACTAATCGTACAGATATTAGAGTACTAATTATGAATTTTTTGGTTAAATTTATTTTTTAAGAAGGTAATTTTAATTTCAATCAATACATGTGAATATGGTATCTTATAAATATAAACAAGTTATTCTTCAATTTAATAAAATAAAATGTAAAATAAGAGAATATATATTTAGAACTATAATTTCGATTTGTGACTAAAAAATTTAAAGAATTAATTGGCATTGCATGAAGTTGAAATGTGATAGCCGTGTTACGTAACACTTGTAGATGTTAGGTTTTGTTCATATATTTCCGTTGACTATATTACATCATATTTATATGAACAAATACAAACAATTAAATGTGAACACTGCTTTTGCTTTTTCGAACTACTTTGTGAATATTAAGACAGTGGTTTGGTGTGCAAATTTGGTGGGGTTTGACGAAAATCATGCTGAATATCATGTATTATACAAATATTGAACCTCATATTATATACTGAATTGATTTTCGGATAAATAAATATCTAGCCGCCATGAAATTCTTATTATGTTTGTTTTTTATGAGGTAATAGCGGTATAATACTTAATGTTTTGAGTATTATTTTTCACGACTAAAATTTTCAATAATTACTATTGGTTTATTCAATTAATTTTATATGAAATACTCATTTTGTACAAACTTTTACAATTCGTTATTTTGTCGTAAACGAGGCATATATGGGCTCTTCTACGTGATAAAAAATTGCTATGTGAACAACTCACGTTCGTCCACGTGGCCAGAGTTAACATGTAAGTTAGTTGTGTTACGAGAATAGAGTGGTCAACGCCTTAAATGTGACTTTAGGTACCTTTGCCACCACTTTTAGACTTTAGGTACACGAGGAGATCTTTGTGTTAGAGTATATTCTGTATAGTTGTAGTTTAGGCTTTATGTTTAGCTGTTGTTATTAACAGCTGTAGTTGTCTGGGTATAAATACCAGATTGTAATAGTATGTTCATTAAGTCAATACAAACAGAATTCTTTCATCCAAATCTGTTTGGCTAGCTCTCTCTCTTTCTCTTCTATTGTTCATCATGGTATCAGAGCAACGATCTGCATCTGAAGAAGCTTCCATGGCGGATTCCAGAAGCAACAATGGCGGATCAGTGAATCTTGTCTCTTTCAGCCACTCGCTGTCGATCAAGTTGCATGAAACGAACTTCCTCGTCTGGAAACAGCAAATTCTTTCAGCTGTTCTTGGATATGGCCTTGAGGAGTATCTTTTCAACAAGGATCTTGCACCTTCAAGATTTGAAGAATCTGGTTCTCCAAACAGAGCCTTCAATCTCTTTTGTAAGCAGGATCATATCCTCATGCTATGGATCTTGACCTCAATCTCAGATCTGCTTCTTCCTCACCTGGTTGGATGCGATTCAAGCTACGGTTTGTGGAATCGATTGAATGAATACTTTACCTCGCAAATAAGATCCAGAGCTTGTCAGCTGAAGCTCGAATTACAGAGCATCAAGAAAGAAGGACTTTCTTTGCTCGAATATCTCGCAAAGATCAAGTCGATCGTGGATTCTTTGAATTCTGTTGGAACTTTCTTGACGACTGAAGATCACATTGATGCAATTCTCAATGGATTGCCACCGGAGTATGAATCCTTCGTCACGTCATTCGAGTTCAGCACGGCGCAATATTCGGTCGCGGCAATCGAATCAATGCTTCTGTCACGAGAAGCTCGCCGTGAAAAGACGTCCATAGGATCGGAGATCAACATTTCTGCAAATTACACGGCGAACCAGAACCTCTTGCAAAGAGGTAACTCTCCTCATCATGTCTCTCGTGTTCATTCCTCGGCGAATAATCCTCGGTTTGGAACGAGTTCTGGAATGCGTGGGCGAGGCAATTTCCGTGGGTATGGCAGAGGTGGACGAGGAAAGCCTGCGTGGATGGAAAATCGACCTCAATGCCAACTTTGTGGAAAGTTAGGGTACATTGTTGCTGAGTGTTACTATCGGTTTGATCAGTCATTCCAAATCCCGACGAATCTGGTTGGGCGTGGCAGGCTGCAGTCCTCACCTCAACTGCAGTCATCTCCTCAGATTCATGCTGCCTTCTCCACTCCCGAGGTCAGTGATGACTACGACTGGTATGCAGACTCGGGAGCGACTCATCATGTCACTCCAGACCCTCAAAACGTCCAACATAGCCACGAATTTGGAGGAACAAGCCAAGTTCAAGTCGGTAATGGAGCAGGTTTGTCTATTTCTCGTATTGGCTATTCAAAAATGAAATCCTCTCTTTCACACAAAACTTTCCACCTTCACAAACTCCTTCTTGTTCCCGAAATTAGTAAAAATTTACTCTCTGTGCGTCAATTCTGCAAAGATAATGGGGTATTCTTTGAGTTTCATGATGACTTTTGCCTTGTGAAAAACAGCAAAACACGTGAAGTTGTCATAAGAGGGATGCTCAAAGATGATCTCTATTGCTTTGACTCATCAAGTGTCAAACTCCCGTCAAAGTTCAAGCTCTCCAGTCATCACTCTTTGTCTACAAATTTCTTTCCCGTGTCTGTCAATTCCATTTCTGCTTGTAATGTCTTCGATGTATGGCATAACAGACTAGCTCATCCTTCAACTGCAGTTGTTCGTGATGTATTAGTCAAATGTAATGTGCCTTATTCCAATAAACAAGCAGCTTCTTTTTGTGATTCTTGTTGTCATGGAAAAATACATCGACTGCCCTTTGCCAAGTCTAACTCTGTCTATACTAAACCGCTTGAACTTGTTCACTCAGACTTATGGGGCCCTTCCCCTATCTTGTCTAATAGCGGATACAAGTATTATGTGACCTTTGTAGATGCCTTCTCACGTTTCACTTGGATTTTTCTGCTCAAACTCAAAAGTGATGTTCACACTGTGTTTGAGCAATTCAAAACTCAGGTTGAGAAGCAGCTGCAGTCCTCTATTATTACTCTCCAATCCGACTGGGGAGGTGAGTATGAGGCTCTAAAAGGATTTCTTGCCAAGAATGGGATTTTACACAAGGTGTCGTGTCCCCACACTCAACAACAAAATGGCGTGGCCGAGAGGAAGCACCGTACAATCATTGAGCATGGCTTGACTCTGCTTCACAAAGCTTCTTTGCCTATGAAATTCTGGGATGAGGCCTTCAGAACCTCTGTGTTTGTCTCAAATAGGTTGCCAACAGCTGCTCTTCACAGAAAGTCACCCATTGAGGTCTTATTCAATAGGCAACCAGATTACAGCTTTCTCAGAGTCTTTGGTTGTGCGTGCTATCCAAATCTCAGACCGTATAACAAGAATAAGCTGCAGTACAGGAGCACGAGATGTACATTCCTAGGTTATTCTATTAATCACAAGGGCTACAAGTGCATGAGCTCAACTGGGAGAATCTACATAAGCAGGGATGTTATTTTTGATGACGTATCATTCCCCTTTTCCACCATAAACACTAGTCCTACAAGTGTTCCTAGTACTGGTGTTCTACCATCAGCTATACCTCATATAGTAACCAAAGAGTCCTTCAGCCCGACGTTTGAAGCTATAGTTCGTGAGCGTGAAGTTGTAAATGGAACTGCAGCTTCTGAGCAGTCACATGAGCTGTTCCTCGACAGCTCTCTCTCCTCGAACTCCAACTCAACTCCAGCTCAGTTTCCAACTACAACTCCAACTCCAGCTCAAACTCCAACTTCAACTCCAACTCCAACTCCAACTCCAGGTCCAGCTCCAGGTACTCCGAACCCTCTTAACACTCATCACATGGTCACGAGGAGTAAAAATGGCATCCAAATGCCTCGTGTATTTGTTTCCTCTGCCCTTGAGCCTTCCAATGTTCGCGAAGCACTTACTCATCAGCCTTGGAGACTTGCCATGCAAGCTGAGATGACCGCTTTGTCCAAGAACTGCACTTGGACTCTCGTGTCTCTTCCTCCAAACAGGCGTGCTATTGGGTGTAAATGGGTCTTTAAGGTCAAAGAAAATCCTGATGGATCTATCCAGAAGTACAAGGCTCGCCTTGTGGCTCAAGGCTTTCATCAACAGCCCGGTTTTGACTTCAATGAGACGTTTAGTCCTGTGGTCAAACCAGCCACCATTCGTGTTGTCCTTACGCTTGCCCTTTCTCAAAATTGGCCAGTGCGACAGCTTGACGTGAACAATGCCTTTCTAAATGGAATTCTCGAAGAAGAAGTTTTCATGCGACAACCTCCTGGCTTTGAATCTTCGGACAATCCACAGCTTGTTTGCAAGCTGCATAAAGCCTTATATGGGCTCAAGCAAGCTCCTAGAGCCTGGTTTGATCGGCTAAATCAAGCCCTTCTCTCTCTTGGATTTATGCATGCCAAGTCTGATCATTCTCTTTTTATCCATCACGGTAATGATCATGTCACCTACATTCTTGTATATGTAGATGATATCTTGATTACTGGGAACAATGCCTTGGCCATTGACCGTCTTATCTCCAAGCTCAATGATGCATTCTCTCTCAAGGACATGGGATTGTTAAGTTACTTCCTTGGCATTCAAGTCACACGCACTGCAGATGGATTTCATCTCAACCAGGCCAAGTATGTCCGTGACCTTATGCTTAAGGCCAAGATGATCAACTGCAGCTCAGCGCCAACGCTCATGCTGTCCAGTCTTAAGCTGCGTGCTTCTGATGGAGATCCCCTTGAAGATGTACATAACTATAGGAGCTTGGTGGGCGCTCTTCAATATGTTACCATTACACGCCCTGACATCGCCTTTAGCGTGAATCGTGTATGTCAGTTCATGCAGAAACCTACAGATGTTCATCTCAAGGCTGTCAAGCGTATCTTGCACTATCTGCAGGGGTCCCATGATTATGGTTTACATCTTCGGCGTGGTCACTCGCTGAACCTTGTTGGGTTTTGTGATGCTGATTGGGCCTCGGACCTTGACGATCGCCGGTCCACTTCGGGACACTGTGTGTATCTTGGTCCCAATCTCATCTCCTGGCTCTCAAAGAAACAACCCACGGTTTCGCGTTCCAGCACTGAAGCAGAATATAGGAGCTTGGCTGGTCTTGTTTGTGAGGTGACTTGGCTCACTTCTCTCCTTCGGGAATTACGTGTGCCTCTGCCTTCACCTCCAGTGCTTTGGTGTGATAACCTTAGCACTGTTCTTCTCTCAACCAACCCAGTGCTTCACGCTAGGACCAAGCACATTGAACTCGATTTGTATTTTGTTCGGGAAAAAGTGTCTCGTCGAGAAATTATTATTCAACACGTGCCGTCAATTGATCAAATAGCTGACACTCTCACGAAGCCTCTCTCCGAACCACAGTTCAAGCATCTTCGGTTCAAGCTCAAGATCGAAAGTCTTACCAATCTTCAGCTTGAGGGGGGATGTTAGAGTATATTCTGTATAGCTGTAGTTTAGGCTTTATGTTTAGCTGTTGTTATTAACAGCTGTAGTTGTCTGGGTATAAATACCAGATTGTAATAGTATGTTCATTAAGTCAATACAAACAGAATTCTTTCATCCAAATCTGTTTGGCTAGCTCTCTCTCTTTCTCTTTTCTTTGACCATCTTTAAATATTTTCGCCGTCATTAATCCTAAAAATTACCCAATTTACCTTTATAAAATGGGATAATTTCATATAAATTTTAATTTTTTTTATCGAAATAATTATTTCTCTAATAAACTCTAAATAAGATTTTAGATATTATTACTTTTCAATATGTGGTACGGGATATTTAAAAAATAATGATTATTGAAATCTTTGTTTTATCATTCTAAAAAAATATGAAGTATTGATGTCGGTGTTTTTTTTAAAATGCGGCTAAAGTACCTAATGTCTATTTTTTTGTGTTATGTACCCAATCTTTTTTTTGTGGCTAAAGTACCTAAAGTTTATTCTGTTAAGGAATTTGGTTTCCTCCGTCAAACTCTGTTAGTGGTGTTTTAGATATTGGACAAATTGCGGCTAAAGTACCCAATGTTTCAAAATAATTGAATTATGTACCTAAACTTTTTTTTTTAAGTTGCTTCTGTTATAAAATTTGGTTTCTTCCGTCAACTCACATGCATTTGACAGCCACGTGACATTTTTATTTTTTAAGCATTAAAAAAATATAATATAATGATTAAAAATAAAATAAAATTTATAAAATAATTTAATGAGGTTATAAAACTTGTATTATGTTATGAAGCATTAAATATATTTAGTTATTCGGTATTATTAAAATAAAAATCTACACCATTAATAAGAATACTCTTAAACAAAATTTTTTACACATGGATTAATATATTTAATCATTTATGTTCGTCTTTAATGCGTAACTATAATAATATGTTAATTTAAAAAATCCCTTAAACAATTATTTTACACATGGATTAATATATTTATGTTCGTCTTTAATGCGTAACAAGCTTGTCTTAAAAAAAAAAAAATTTGACAAAAATGTATCTTATACTTTTAAATTAACATATTACTATAAGCTATAACCCTAAATTCCCTTGAAATTTAGCGACCAATAAATGTAGCCATTCATTATATTCTTAGTATGTAATAATGTATGAACAAAATCCCTCGAAATTTGACGAGCAAATGTCGCAGATATTATTAAATTGTAGCCTCTAGATAAGCATGAAGAACACAATTATAGAAACGAGTAGTCTTTTTTCTTTTCTTCTCATAATAGTATTTTTATTAATCAATCTGAACTTTATTTTTTAGTGCACTTTATTATCTATAGAATATCCATTGACTAATATGTTTAAAAAATAAGATGCCGGGATTTACAATGATATTTAATAAATTATACATTTATAATTTCTCTGCGGATAGTTTATTCATAAAATTCGAATATAAGCATGTATATTCATAAAAAAATAAAAGTGAGGAATAATTTGAGTAATAAAAATATAGGAACAAAAACAAAAAAATATGAGTAATAATTGTTTATTCCTACTTTTAGCAATATGATTATTGGATGGGATCGGAATGTTTCCTGAGAATATGTGATGTCACGTGAAAAAGTTTTCCTCGCCTAATTATTGTGTGAATTATATCCAATTAATTTTTCTGAATATTCTTTGTGTGGTTAGAAATTCAAAGATCTCAATAATAAATAATATCTTACGATCTATTATTAATTAGAGCTTGTTAGAAGTTAGAGCTTGCAAGATATTTATTATGTTAAATATGTAAAATCTTGGCGTTTTATTGCACGTGAATGCACATTTTTAGAATATTATTGACAGTACTGAAAATGACCGTTTGGAATGCTGGATTTTAGGTATATTTTTAATTTTTATAATTCGAAAAAGCCTTCGAGCAATAATTACAATGAACTATATTACAAAATATAAATGATATAACTATTTAACATATTACTGTTAAATATTAAACTAAATTACTTACACTTTCTTGATACAATTCAAAAAAAAAAGTTAGAAGAATTGTACCACAGGAACCCGTTCACGGGTAACCATTCACGCCCATTGCCCACCCGCCGGAACCCGTTCATTGCAGATGGTGGGTCAGGGTAACCCCTCCTATTTAATGTAAAGATCAACTTTTTTGCCCGTCATCCAGATTTTTATTATAAAAAGATAGGAGGAATTGAGTGCTTCTTCGGGTCTCTCAAATCTTACAAGTATGGAATTCCCTAATATACAAAGGAAAAAAAATTTCTTTGTGCCAACAAAAATTCATGACGGGTTTGTTGGCACGTGGCATATCCGTCCGAGATGAGCTTCTCCATGTGAAGTATCATGAGGTTTCACCTCAAAACTAATTAGCAATGAGAGGAGTAACCCACGACCTTTTAAACCTTGCTAAGTCCCCATGTATTTTCCATGTGGGACTCAACATGCCCCCTCGAGATGGTGGCTCTTTGGCTCACTCATCTCAGGCCGAATCTTTTTTTGTTTTGTTTTTGGATCTGTGCTCATTTTGAGCTTAATGGGCTCTGATATCACGTGAAGTATCATGAGGCTCCAATTCAAAACCAATTGACAATGACAGGAATAACTCACGACCTTTTAAACCTAGCTAAGTCCCCATGTCTTTTTCACGTGGGACTCAACACTCCATAAGCATCTATATTAATATACAAAATTTACCTAAGACCTATAGCTGATAAAAATATAATATGCCATTGCGTTGAAACCAATTAATATATATATATATATATAGATACTTTTTTTCTTAAGCACTCATCATATTGAAGTTAAAAGTCCATGCACCAAAAATCTTCGTCGTAGTGAAATAAACTTAGCCATTGTGGTTATTCCACCGCTCTTCCACTATCAATGGCCTACAAATGCCCCACATTTTACTTTCTTTCACTTTTTTTTCCCACTTTTTACACCACTAAATCAAAACTAATTATAATAAACACTTACAAGGAAAGGACTACATTACTATACTACAAAGCACCGAATCCACGTCAAAACCTAAGACATATTAATATGACCTAATCCGTTTACGTAAACACATCTTAATCCGAGTGATTACCCTATAAAATCAAATGTTAGCCCTATTCAATAACCTTTTTGATCGTCATTGGATTAATTGTGCTACTATTAAAAGCCCTACCAAATCTAATCCTAGCTAATCGCTAGTAAACTCATTTCGTGGCCAAAGACACGACACGGTGAGACTTGGTGACTGGTATATAATTAATATTAACAATAGTTATATAAGCATTAAAAGAAAAAATAAGAAGAAGAAAAAAAAAATTCGTTTGGGACGGCTCTATATTTCAATTTGCAGGGGAGAATTTGCTTCCATAGTTGTGAGTCATGAAATGTTACTATAAAACTTGATTAGAGACGTTCAAATTTACAAAAATAAAATAAAATAAATAAAATCAGATCATGGTTACACATGTCCGCGACAACTGAAGTCATGGAAACCATGGCGTGGCAGCCCTGCCGTGATTTTCACTCTATGTATTTTTTTATAAATAAAATTTTCACATAGTTAATTTCAAATTTTCCGAATGCATGATCATAATGGATTTCAATACATATGATCTTCGGTCCGGTCGTATTTGAAAGACTATCCAATAATACATTAATTTTGTATTACTCCTTATAGTTTATCTAAGCACATCTTAATAGGAGTGGTTAGCCTACATAATCAAACATTAGCCGTATTTATTAACATTAATGTCCTTTATTATATATTATTTATAATTGATCTAATCAAGCTTATAGTATATGTAATCATGTATACACCATCAGTATATATGATTGTCTACCCTAAGGTTGACAATGGAGAAAGTAAGGGTCATGTCTTGTTGTGGCAGTGATTTGGGTGGACTCGTGGGATATTGATTCCTTCAAATTTGACACTTACTTCTCATATGTCAATTATTTCCACCCTACACATGAATATATACATACAAATTTATACATGTCAAGATTGGATTTGTGGGATTGAAATAGGGTAAGTGGAGTAGGAGAAAAGAGTCATGTCACTAAGGATTCAATTTCTATTTTTTTTTCAATCTTTAGACGGCACAAAATCAGGGAGATACATTTGTTAAATAGCTAGTGGCCATATAGTACATACATATATAATTAGACTTTCATTTTTCAAACTAGGGTTTTTTTTAATAAAGAAATTAAATATAAAAAATATAAAGACCTTGACTTATAGTGGGTGTCTTTTCTTGCCTTTACATAAAAATGGAGTAAAATGAGTTATTGGTTCTCTTTCTGGGGTGCCTATGGCTATAGCAAGTTTGTGCATGCATATAGCTGTGAATTTTATTTTTAATATTTAAAATTTAATGGAACTTAATTAGTTCATTCATATATAATAATTATTATTATTATTATCAAAGTTGGTATTAAATATTAAATGGATTTTACTTTAGCTACGAAAATTCCATTCTCGGCTAAAAAGCTCGTTTTGATTTTTTTCATATGTTTTTATCTTGATTCTTGATCCGAAAGTCCATTTTTTTAATTATTGTGAAAGCCTTTTATTTTGAAACTGAAGAGCTTGTCTTGAAAAGAGAAGTATATAATCAACGAGTTGTCTCCAAAGAGACACGAAATCGAGTTCAATCTGTCAAAAAGTTGTGAAGATATTTATTACATTATTCATAAGTGTTAATAATAATATTAATATATAGAAACACTTCACGTTACCTCTGAAATAAATTAATATATGCATTGAAAAGATAGTCTCCTGGGGAATATAAAAAATAAAATAAAAGAGGACAAAATTGGGAAAAATGAGTTGTCTAATCCAGCAACAAAATCAGAAAAAAGTAGGGCTTTGACAAACACAAATTAACTGGTTTCCATGGCAGAGAAGAGATGGCTTTATTATATATAATAATTTATTTATTTATTTATTTATTTATAATGCAGAGGACAGATTGGACTTGTGACGAAAAATGATTACTTGAAATGTGATTAATAAGAATTAAGATCCAAGTTAAGCAAGGAATTATTCAAACAAAAGCTGATATAGAAATTAGAATAGGCTGGTGATTTTTGCAGAGATGTCTTTTGTTCACGTGCATTTTGGATTTCGAGAGATACCACGCACAATATTAATTATCTCATTTGATATCACCTACATTACTACATATATAATATATGCTTCACTATTTATGAAACAAGTACTCAAACTTGTACAAGTTCTTTGCACCGAATCATAGCTAGATATTATTTGTGGTCTTTGAGTATCGCCGACTCACTTAATATACGTATTCAAATCAAAGAGTACGCCGACACACTTAATATACGTATTCAACCTTACAAATCAAAGTGTATGTCTATAACTAGCAATGTAAATACGGGGAGCGGCTAATTCATAAATCCGGTAACAGATCTCACTTATCGCAAGCGTACACCAAGTTATGTAAAAGTGGAGAATCAGAATTCTGGTTATGTATTTCATAAGTTACAACTTATAGTGTAGGTATATACCTAATCTTGTAAATATGAGGAACAAGTTATTCTTTTTTATCTTCTTCTTCTTGAGTTTCAAGTAAATCAAAGTAGGAAATGGATCGGAATTCACGTTCTTTTTCTTCGATTTATACATATTGAATGTTTTTTTTTCTTCATAAGAAAGTGGATATTATGATAACGCGCGTAAAACTCGTAAAAATATTCGAGTTCGAGAAAGAAAAAAAAGAGTAATCTAATTAATTTTTTCCCACTAGAATTTTACATTAAGAATCTGTTATCCAAGATTCTAAAGTTTAAATTTACATGACTAATCATACTAACTATATATATATGGAAATTTAAAAAAATGACTCCCAAAAAACATGTTCTACGTTTTCTATTCTCTAAATTGATATATCTGAGTAATTGTCCCTAAACTCTATTTTATCTCATTTTGGACAAAAATACCATTTTCTTTACTTGAGTTGAGAAACTGTCAATTTAGACAGTTTTCGGCAAAAAGTTGGACAATTTTATGAGTAAAGTTTGACAATTATGAGAAATATTGTCTTAACTTTGACATTTTTTTCGAGTATGGGTTGACAATATTCGGCACAAAATTTGACAGTTTCTGTGAAATGATGTCTTAACTTTGACATTTTTTCGAGTATAGGTTGACACTATTTGACACAAAATTTGGTAGTTTTTTTAGTAGAGTTTGACAATTTTTCAGGAAAATGTGTTTTTGTCCAAAATAATGAAATATAATTAAATATAAATTGAAAAATAGATATTCAGATATATCAATTTGGAGAAAAGAAAACTTGAAGCCTAAAGGCATAAATCTTCAAATCAAATCTATATCCCTCCTTCCCACTATCTAATTATATTCCCTCCAAATATTTATTTTTTTACTTTTCACAGAGATCGTACTAAAGTCAAATGTTAAAAAAAAAAAGGGGCAAAATAAATAAAAGATTGCATATTATTATATATAAAATTTGTAGAGAGAGACATTATTAGTGTTGGTGTATCACGTTTTGAGAAAAGCAAGACAGTGTCGGAGAAGTACTAATTGTGTGTAGAATGTAGATGCTTTTTGAGAGAGCAGAGGTCAAAATTCCTTGAGACTTTAACCACACACTTCACTCTTTATAAAGTCCTATATATTTCTTATTTGCTTTTGCCAATTATGGCACTTTTTATTTTTTAATTCATTAATAATTGAGTTTCATGATATGGTGGTAAGTTGAGTTGTACTAAAATAAAACAAAAAACGTCAAGTTTGTTTACTGCGTATTATAATAATCCTTAAAAACATTGAATATAATATTTTAAGGCAATTAGTTTTGAAAGTTCTACAACTTAATTTTTTTTGTTTTTATTTAACTTCTTATTTTATAAAATTACTACTTGACACTTTTAATTTTATATAAATAGCATTTTGTTAGGTTTTACCGAAAAATATTTTTGTGTTGGTACCACTTCGGTCAAATTAAAATTTCTGTTGGTTTTTTAAAAAGCAGTTGATAAAATTACAAAGTTAGAAATGTCATATAGTCAATTTATAAAGTGACTGGCTAAATTAATTAAGACACAAATATAAGCTAGAGACTAGAGTTCAGAATTGACTGCCCATAATTCAATAAACATTCGAACTTCTTGACTCAAAAGAAACAAGATGATAAATAATATAATACAGCTCAAACGCTTATCGCATAAAAAAGAGTTAAAAAATACGACATGAATTCATCTACCAACATTATTAAATAAAATTAGATTATAACAAATTAATTTTTTTTTTTTTACTGAATATACACTATTGGGTTTTCATGAGTGTGCAGTATCATTTATCAAAACTAAAACCGAGTACTAAATATCTTGGTTAATCAACCCGAACTTTAACATTAAGTCTTTTGAACCCGGATTCATCGATTCCATTTCTCTGTGTATTTTTAATCTACATAATTTTGAGGCATATTATTTACAAATATTTTGAAGACTACTATATTAAATCAAAAATAAAAATCATTAATCATAAATGATAATAATATTTATAGCATAAATAAGTTAACAACATACTTAACGATTGGCACTAATACAAATTTTAAGTTTTCCCAATAATCCATCAACTATCCACGTTTAGAGGGTTATCGATAAGTTTTCTCATGTTTATTCGATTCGTTTTGTACTTTTTCATGAATATCCATGGAGAACTTAATCAGATTTCCATTCAACTTCTTAGTGCAAAAAATGATAATCCACGGAAAATAGTAACTTTTTCATGAAAATTTTATGGCATAAGTACCAACAACCTCTAAAATCGTAATTCCAAGGTATTACTTGAAATTTTTTTCTTTGTAGATTTTGAGGGGTATTGGGTATTATTTTTATATATTGAGGAATCCTTTCAGTTTTTCAGAAAAATTATTTGTTATTTTGTTTCAAATGTATAGGTTTGAACAAAATTTGCTCATAATAGTTTTGATCTTTACTTTTTAACGTTATGAATTTGATAAATTAATCTTGATGAAGTAATTTCTCTTTAATTTTGATTATTTTATATAATTGAAATAATCTTGATGAAATAATTTCTTTTTTATTTTGAGACTTTATTCATGTTATGTTGATTGTGTTCGTTGTTTAAGAATTGAGACTTTATTCATGTTATGTTGATTGTGTTCGTTGTTGTTTGAGAACTGAGACATTATCATATCTATTATGTTTGTGTTTGAGAGTGAGATTTTGTTTATATATGTAATATTTTGAAATTTGAAGTATTTTGAAGACTACAAAAATTGTGTGTAAATAATAATATGTATATTTTATATCTTTTCCATGGATAAATACATCGATAACTGATTAATCCATCGATAAGTTTCGCAGTAACGATATATTTGTTACATTTTCTATTGATAAATTCATCGATAACCGATCAATCCGCAATAGCGGTAACTGATTTATCAGTCATTCCAATAACCTGGATTATACAAGGCTTATCTCATAAAGAGAAAAAAAAATTATCCAAATTCAAAACAAATTTTAACCAACAATTTTTAAAATAATCGGTTCGTCTATAACAATTTGAAAACTTTGTGATTGCTTCCTATCTAGTGTAGAGGGCGTTTTGCGATGCCTTACAGTCAGAAGGATAATCGAAAAGAACACAAATAAATATGAACACGAATATCCTTGATTTATTGTGATTCCGAGAGGACCCGGTTTCTTCCGTTTATTAGCTTGGACAGTCGAAGATTACACACTCTAATCCTTGGGAAATCGAGAATACTATGAATAAGAAAACTCGAGAAATCAAGAATAATTCTCTCAAACTCGCGATATAATGATACTGAATGAATCACATTGAGTTTACATGCATATTTATAGGCTTGTAGGGTTTCTAGATTGTTCCCACGAATTATTCTAGGGTTTCCTTCTTTCTTGCTATGATCGTTATTGACCTTCCTTATTTGGGTTGGATATCCCACGAAATCCTCAACTAAATGAGCCAGCTTTCCTCTTTTCTCGCGATTTCGAATGACTTCCTCTTTTAATTCAGTTGGGTTTTCCCGATGAGACTCCTCTTCGATGAGCTTCTGCTCGATGCACTCCCTTGTCGTGATAAGGTCTTGCTCCCTGATAGGCTTTGACTCTTCGTGGGCTTCATCGCTGTTGGGCCTTAATTTGCTCTATCTTTTGATGGGCTCAGAATCTTTAAGTAATCTTGTCTCCATTCTTTTTCGTTTGCATATAAAACGACATCAGTAGTGTTGCGGGATGATTTGACAAAATCTGACCTTAACATCTAGCACTCCAAAACGAAAACATTTGAAATGTATAATTCCGCTCACGCTAATTTTCATAACCCGTAACTGCAAATCCAGTCAAGACTTAAGATAACTTAAAAAGAAATCTATAACTAACATGAATACTCATCATTATAATATTCATGAAATGATATATCTAGAGAATAAGAAATCTAATATAATTGAAAAGGAAATTATCCCTTGTACTATTAAATAAAATTTAAAAGAATCACTACGCTACATGATGATAAGAATTTGCATTTGATTTTAACCCCTTTTTTATTGCACTTTTTTTGCTGTAGATTTTTCGTCCGTACAATGGTACTCATCAATTAAGAGCTTATTTAATTAAGATTGCCAATAATAGAAGAGACGATTTATTCTATACACGAACATGGCAAAGAAGAGATATATTTATTTACTAACATGATAATTTAATTCTTGCCACATGCCTGTCTTCGTGTTCTAATTAATCCTATGAATAGAGTATTCAAAAAGAAGGATTTTGTTTAATATTAATAATGATTTAATCTAGACTGCCAGATGATCTTACAAATTGAATTTGTTATTTTAAAAAATAAATTTAGAATTGCAAATTTCTAATTTTGAAAAAATTGAATTGAAAAAATTGTTTATTTTATTTGGAAAGTAAAAAAAATTAAATCTGAAATTTCGATTCCGGTCATATTTATGTTGAGTTGTGAAGACTAAATCACTGGAATTGCTATGAAGACCTTACGCGGCCGTGGAGTCTCTTGTTTTGTTTTTTTTTTACTATATGTATTTATGGTCAAATCTTTACTGCTTGCAAAGTAATGAGAGGGCGAGAAAATCAAACAAGGTTATAACCACACGAAAACTCCGATAAATTATAATTCAAAAGATTTATAAGCGTAAATTAAACATATTTTTCGTATTGTGAACAAACCACTGAACGTTCTCTATCTTGCATTGATTGATTAGTAAACTATTATAGTTGTGTGTGCTGCTTTGCTTGATTTTGTTTTTTAATTTTACGATTAGTTATTAATCTTAACAATTTACATCACAAAAAGAACTTAATTACCATTTTATAGGTTCTTTAATCCCAAAAGAATAATGTGCTACTGCTACACAAATTGCTTATATCTCGTAAAAGGATTTTTTTTTTTTTTTTGAAATTTGATGTGATAATTATAGATGGACCAAGATGTCGGAAGTGCGGAACATATTGAATTATGTGAAGGTGGGCATTATAACTGGTGGGGAAACTATATAATAGTAATAATATTAATAATAATAATAATAATATTAAAAATAATAATACAATTCTTGATAATGAGAAATGACTAGTCCTTATTATATATATCATATTTGAGTGCTATTTCAGTGCCAAAGCACCCAATTTTGTTTGGTAGTCTCTATTTTCTTCTCACTGTCAATATATTATAATTATTGCTCGTGTCTATATCTATCCTCTTTTACATGAATTATTAGTCGGTAATCAATAAACCTAAATATATAAATATATATATATATAGCATTTAATATACACTAAAGTTAAAGTTTTTCCCTTTAAGCGGTTCGTATTTAATATGTGATCGATTAATTAAAATCATACTCCATACAAGAGTAGATATTAAAATAAATAGTAACAATGATCGTGATTAAATTGCTATTAATTAGAACTTCCGATTAGGTTATTAGGGATTAATATATAGGGTATTATTATTCTAAAGGTGGATACTTATCCCTGAATTCATCCACGTAACGAGGCCATGAAATTCATAACTAGGTTAAAACTATTTTTAAATTTGCCATCATTGATACTCTTTTTGTTTAAAATACTTCCTTTAGTTAAAGTTGATTGAAGCCAAAGCATGGTCTATTACTCTCTTTAATATTACTATGGTGTTTTAGAGTATTATTAAGATAGTTTAGCATAGATAGATATTACTTAATATTACGATGAACGTGTCTCTCAAGAATAAATAAATAAATAAATCGTAATTTTGAACCCGTAATAAACAAAAACACAATTATACCGTCTCAAGACATTAAACCCGCCAAGGAGTTGAGTAATAAATCATATTATTGACTAATAAAGCATCTTTCCTTGTTTACACTTAAAAAGTGGAAGAAAAAAAATAGAGGTAGAGAATTTAAAAATAATTAAAATATAAGGCAAATTATGAAGTATTTAAACTGTAAAAAATTAGGGGAGTACGAGCCCTTTTGGATCAAGAATATTCACCTTAAAATAATTAAGATTAGGACAAAATACTCTACATGTCTATGTGATAATGTGAATAAGATTGGTGTCTCATCAATTATTTTACTTAATAGAAAAAAGCATGAATTTTGGGTGCGCTTTCTTTTCCTCAGATGGTGATTGCCAACTTTGAACAACTTGGTTTGGATTAAAATTTTAAAATTGTGAATTATTTAGCAATAAAAAATATATTTTGTGGCTCAATGTAACACTTTAAGCTAAAATTAACTTGATATAGACAAGGGAGAGAAAGTAACTCCATGACCCTCAATTTAGGAACAATTAGGGTTAGTTTTTCATCATTAGTCAAGACTTTTCAACTAATTATAGATTGCATATTTTACCATTCACGGGAAAGTTAATGTTTGGGAAATCATTTTCAAGCATTATTTACAAATTACAATTAGGGTTTTGATTTATTTTTCAAAGGAAGTCATTTCAGATGTAGAATAATTCCAACTACTAATCAACGACATGCTTTGTCCACAAGGTTGCATGATGACAATTACGATCTTGTATGTGAAAGTGAAAGGTTATAATTGATCAGAATAATAACTAAAAGCAGATTTTTAGTTATAAGTATATGTATATTAATCTATGAGATTAAACAATATAATATGATTAACTATAGCTAAAACTCTTGAAACTTTTCATTTGCCATAGCTTTTTTTATCAGTTTATTTCATGAACTTATCATTTTGTGTCAGGTTGAACTAGTATAAAACATGGATCAACCATGCACCCTTAAAAGTCGCAATTGAAAAGTTTCGGCCGCTCTTCCTAAGTGTGGTCGAATCCTCCGCCGTAGTACTTACAATGCATATAGGCTATAGCTACGTATGTATCATGTTTACTCAACAAAACATGATTCAAATCAAGCTTTAGTTTAACCTTGTTAACAATAACAAGATACTAGTTCATATTTTTACGTGCTCGAAATGGAATCAATGACCTCAAAATAACGCCTAAAGGAATATTACAAAAACAAAAGGAATATTTTCAGTAAAATAACTATATTGAAGTACTGCTTGAAACTTAAGGTATATTTGCCGCTACTTGCGTTCTACCTTGGAAGAAGTAGAGATTGACAGAATGAATCTGGGAAGATATATATAGATATATACAGAGAGGTGGTTGTGTACACATGTTTTTGTGCAGTGCAGACAGTTGAGTTGAGCTTAGTAAATTCCAATTATGAATAACAAACTTGCATTGCATTGCATGGCCATATATACAGACAATTACTGTTCGTATGTATGAATAATAATAATAATAAATAGTAAGAAGTCAAAGGTGGGAATTCTTCGTTCAAAGCTCATACACCAAGGAATTATATATATAGCAGTGAGATCACATGGGAGCCATATTATTCCCTCTCACTCACTGCCTAACAAAACCGGTGCGCTCAACCCCAAAATATAGCCAGACAACCCATTCCTATATTTATAAACCTACTTTCATATATATATAGAAAAAAGTTGACTAAGAGTAGAGTTGTACTATTCATTAATATATATATATATATAAATATATATTCGACTTGTTCGATGATAACGCACATAGAAGATATAGGGTTTGAATATGAAACTTAAAAAGGGATGCGTAAGATAATTACTCAAATATTGTGTATGAAATGTAATATTATGTTTTCAAATTTTTAAAAAAGGTATTAGTATTCATTCTAAGGATACAATATATATATATATATATATGGAAGATTGGATGTTCAATTCTATTTATATCGAGTTTTCTATTGTATTAGAGAATCCCGTACATCTCTATTTTGATTAAAATATCGAGGTGGCATAAGTATTTGAAGTTATTGAAAAAATTGATATTAAGTTTCCATTTTATTTTTTTGTGGCGAAAGTTGTCAAACCCTTATTTAGTGTATTCCGTCATATTTTTGTCCAGAACCACGCCACATTTCACGTTTTTAATGGGTTTATAACATGACACGTGATGTGATTCCCGGCTAAAACATGACGGAAGACACAAAATAAGAGTTTGACAACTTTCGTCACCGAAAAAAAGAAAGAGAACTTAATGTCAATTTTTCAAAAACTTTGAGTACTTATGTCACCATTTTCCCTTAATAATATTAGAGTTGAACTGTTGATATAAATGTATTGTTTGTATAATAGATTTAATCGGGACACGGACGTAATTGAACCTCGACACTATTTTTTAACTTTTGGATTACTATGAGAGCTTAAAAACGACTAAGAAATACCGACACGTTTTAGTACATTATTATTCTAGATCAGTCCTCTATATCCACGACGTGCCCAGAAAATGAGAAGTGTGATACAATATTCGTAGAAAATTGATATATCCATTTATTCTCGTTTATCCGTCGGCAATCGTCGATATATCCGTAAAATAGAGAGTGCGAAACGACATCGATATCGGCATTTAGAATCGTGCTTATGTTATAATATATTCTTGTTTATGTTTGTACTCTATGACTTTATTATAATGCCTAGCTTATTTTATGTTATGTCGACATTATGTTACGAGCAGGTACGACTTTTATGTTATATATGTTTGTGTTATATTATGATTTATGAGTGTTTTCTAAGCTATGACTATGTGTCATACTTATTAAATTGGTAATTTAGAAACTATATAAAAATATGATTGAAATACTAAAAATATTTTCGAAAATATTCGTCGATATTTTGATGATGCATGCGATTTATCCGCGAAATTATGCGATATTCTCGACAAGCGATATATCTTTTCCTTCGGATTTATCCATCGGCATGCCCGTCGGCAAGCGATATATCTATAAATTGGAGAGTGCGAAACGATATCGATATCGATATTTAGAACCTTGTTCTAGATGACATTTGGTGATAGTCCGGATCACAATGCCCAAAATGGTCGGGGAAAATTTATGTTTTCGGTACGTAAAGCTCAAACTCTCATGAACTTAGTTAAATTGCAGATAGTTTTAGGTTTGAATTAATCTAATATGTTTTAGATAAAAGTTGTACTATAATGTTGTTCTTGGGCTGTTCATTATGTATATCTTATAGTTTTTTTCTTTATTTATTTGGAAAATACTTCAATATTTTGTACATTAACGTTGACCTATTACCACCCTAAACTGAAATTTATATACATCGTAGCGATGGTGTATTTAGGGCACACGCATCCTATTTTATAAATGTCCATATATATTTATATTTATTTGTATTCTTAACGTATAATATTTCATTATTATGTAAGAAGAAGAAGGAGGACACTAAAACTGATAATTTTATACATGAAAATATTTGAAAATCGTAATAATATATTGAGCGTGATGAATAAGGCGGTTTCACCATGTATTATTCTTACGTGTTAGGACAAAGTTTAGGGTTTAGTTTAATTTCCCAATGTATTGAGTAAATATATACATTTATATATATGTAGTATTATATGGCAAGACTCTATTATAAGCTGTGTTCGTGTCTCTTTCTTTTGGAATAACTTGTTGGAATAGGAATATTTTCCCTAGTAATTCTTGAAAAACATTATCTGGGACTTTGATGATCATATAATATACAAAACCAGGAAATTAAACCTAGCTAATATATATATATATATATATGTATGTATCGTATGATCAGACCTCGTGAATTTAAATATGGTGCGCTCTTTGTTTTGTTTTCTCTAACAAAATTGTGAATCACAACGCATAGAAAAAATCATCCATTTGTAAGGGATCATGTGAATATCTCTCTTTGACAAACTCATTGTAATGCTCAAAAGAAAAACAAGATGAGAGCTATAACAGAATCTTGTGAACATGATATTCTTTTCAATGATCAAAATAAAAAATAAAAAAAAGAAGTGACAGATATTAGATAGTGATGAATTGTTAGTTGTCAGTTGAACTAGAGTTGCAACTCGCGATGTCGCGATGCATCGCGACTCGAATCGCCAAAATCGTGAAAATGGCCGTCGCGATTGTGCCAAATCGCGATGCATCGGGATGCGTCAAATTGATAACGTGGCGAGGTGGGATTAGGCGAGAGAATTTGGCGCGGATTTTCACCACAAATCACGACCCATCGCGATTTTGACCAAATAGTCGCGACCCATCGCGATTTCGCCAAACCTAAAGCGATGCATCGTGAACGTGGAAGTGGATTACCCATCGCGAGTTGCAGCTCTAGGTTGAACTCCTTTTATTTATTATTATTATAATTAATTTATTCCTCCAATTTATTATTTTAACTCATATATCACTTTTTACCTGAAGCTTATTCGCCAAGTAAAGTTATTGCTTCAATTGGAATTAAAGCATGCATCCCTCAGTTAATTACTTATAATTAAAGTACATAGGGCATGTAACTTACAATTTCAAAAAATTAAGGAAACCAAATATAATTAAATGGTGTCTGTAGGCTTAATTATGTCCATTTATAGCTCAGAGAAACAATGCCCCCAAATTCCATGCACAAAAATTAATATTTCCAATAATGATCATACTTTAATATAATTAATTTAGCAAAAATAATGCATTAGTGAAAAGGGACTTTTTGACCAACCACAAGTGATCTACGCACACTATGTCCCTTAAGTCATCGTTTTTGACACATTAACCAAAGAAGTGCTCACTCTTATTTATAACATAATTAAATATTTTTAGATTATACGATATAATAATAATATAGGCACAATAACGGCAAAAGTATCAATTTTCACACCATGTATATGACATCATGTTTGACTCCTCTTTTAGCGAATTTCCATTTCATTCTTTCTGTTTTCGGTTGTCGAACATGTGACCTTCTATTGTCGTTAAAAAAATAGCAGATATTTCCCGCTACATGCGGTGTAATAAGTGATACTTTTGCCGCTAATATCTTTATAATATAATATGTGATAATGTGTGTAGTAATTAAAGTGGAGACATAGTCCTTAAGTTCGTAGTCCAAGCATTAGACAAACAATTCATCACTGAATACTAAGCCGGAAACATGTGTTTTGATAAGCTAAATAAATTAGACACTAATAATAATATTATTTTGTATGGTGTTACGAGACTTTTGCACATGGATGTGTACTATACTTCGGATTATTTATTCTTTTTTTAACCTATGGTGATTATTTAATTCTATATGGCAATATAATACTCATGCATGCACGACCGCTTTGATTAATGCATGCTTTTATTCCTTTTGTTTTTATTACTATTGCGTGCTCATCGCAAAGACTGCTTAAACCCACCAATTTTATCCTAGTTTACTTGTGATCTACGTACTAATATATATATATAAGCATATATATATATATATATATATATATATATATATAAGCAGGCCAATTTTTTATTTTTTATGTTTGAGATTTTGATGTGGTAGTTGATAATTTGATGATATAGTCTTATTGGATAGCTTCATTATTTTCGTTTTTCTTCCCCTTCCAATTAGCTTAACTTCATACTCGGCCATTTAGTAGCGTAGTGTATTTGTATTAACCAATACATTACCCTTCTATTATATATGCATGCATACATACTATTTAAATCACCTATACTAGGTGATAATTTAACTCAAAAAACGTTAAATCCATTGAGTAGAATGTCTACATTTCGCTTTAAAATTACCAATATTGGTAATGAAAGGAGTATTATATGACATTGTTAATGTACTAAGTTCTCATGTTGTTGTTGTTTTTTTTTTTTTTTTTTTGCGTATAACTTAACATACTCCTTTAGTCCTTTGAGATAGCGAGTCTTTGAGGCTCATTTATCTGAAACTGAATCTTTTTTTTTTTTTTGACCGGCGCTTATTTGAGCTTAGTAAATTATGAGATTATGTGAAGTTGAATTCCACTTTAAACTCATTTGACAATTAAGAAAGTAGCATGCGACCTTTTCTTAAACTGTTAAGTTCGTATCTCTATTTCATATCAGACTTAACAAATTGCAACTGATAATTCATCTGGCTTAATTAATATAATAAAGTACTATAAAATCTAAAGAAATTAAAGAAATTACATATTTATAAATTAAACAGCATAAATAATAAATAGATTACAAATTTTAACATCATCATAAATATTATAAAACACATTACTAACATAGTAACATAATATATATTCCTAACGTATTCAATTGAATCTCATTGCATGTAGTAATTAATTTGTTCAGCACGATTAATTTGGAAGATCGATCGGCTAAAAGTCATTTGCATTTAATCGTTACTATCGTGATTTAACGGTATGGTCGTGTCTAAATTGCCACGTTTAATACGTATAAACATAAGCAATTTGGGCTCAAACAAATAATTAATGTTGTTTTGGCTATTTTCCACGTGTTGTTGTACTAATGACTAGTGAGAAGTCATAATTAAGACAGTCGTGTAATAAGGAACCTACATTTCTGAAACTTGGAATCCAAAATTTAAAATAAAATAACTTAATAACTCTTTTCTATGTATTTCTCATTCATAGAAAATTACATTTCAGGGAAATAAATAATTTGTTATTTTTGTCCAATCATAGTACTTATTATTCACAAAGCCAATTAGGGTTCGTGGAATTGCGTAAATATTGAGGCATGTCAACGTTTTTGGGGTAATATCTATATTTAAATCACTAAAAGAGGTTAAATCTGCTAAAAATCTTTAAAAGAGATTCAGTTAGCACAAACCACAAAGTAGTGTCCCATTCCCATGTCATGTGTAAGTGTTCTCGTCTGCCACGTTCAATTGATCAAAATTATTTCCCTCTTACTTTGTCAATTTTATTTTATTTTCTAAAGTTTTTGGTGATTTTTCTTTCATATATAGTAAGTACTAACGAATTTTGTAAATACCGTACGTAGGAAAAAACAGAACCCCAACTTTACTTTGAGAAGAAAAGTGAAATAAAATTTCGAAAGAATATGATATAGAATAGAGATGATAATTCATATCATGTTTATGAGGTGTTTTATCTGTTTTTTAAAATATTATATAAACTCAAATTCGTTTGTTAATAATTGTGTTAATCGTATTTGTACGCTGAGTTCATTCAAATAATTTTAAAAGTATTAAATGATAAATTAATTCACAATCTGCGTTTTTATTTTTTTTTTCTTAAAAAATTACAATCATGATATTTTTTTTCTTTAGAATTTAGCAAAATTTTAAGTTTCACTGAATGTTGTACTTAGAACATGAACACTAAATTACTAATACATAAAATCTAACACTGGTGAATTTTGAGATTCAGACTCGGTGTTTTTTTTTTCAAAAAGAAAAAAATCGGAGGTTGAATTTTTTAATCCAATTAAAAAGATGAAAAGTCATATTTTCATGTCTTAAATTTAAGTCGTTGAATCTTGATCTCAAATAAATTTTGAGCCTCTGAATATCTAAAAAAATATATATCGAATTAAAATGTTATTATGAGATATCATTTTTGTTGTTCAATAAAATATTTACTAGAATCCACATTTCTTTAAGTAGTAGGAACTTTATGACATAAGTGTTCAAACATAAGGAATTAGCTCACATGGCCCATATGAATTAATAAGATTAATCAAGAGTATTAATGTAATTAACTGGGCTTAATAAAAATAATTCATAAAGCCCACTGAGTCACACTAAACTCTATTCCTATTCTATTCTTATGTACGGAGACAAAAGTAAATGGAAAATATGCAATTCATTACACACACAAGGAAACTTTCCGGTTCTCTCTCCCTAGCCTCTACAATTCGACATCTCCTTTTCAAGAGAGGTGGTCGAATTCTCCTAGCTCCCGAAAGGTTCTTTGCTCGTTTACTAATCACCGGAGAGGAACTAATCCGATTCGGTGATTTCCGGTCGCAAGAAGGCGTTCTGTTTGATGACGTGGTGTACAAAGTAAATGACCGTGAAATTGGACGGCTCGTGATCAATTAAAAGGCGAGGACTAGCTAGGCGATTCATTCCCGACGTGTACGTGGGATTCCGTTCGTGAAGAAGGATACAAGAAGCGCTCTGTAGAAAATTAATTCTCAACCGAGTAATTTTAATATAGCAATGTTATCTAGATCATGTTTCTAAAATTCTTTGAAATTTTTGGTTCTAAGATATGTAAAATCTTAGAAAAACCCTACAAAATTCACAAACATCTTTTGCTATCATATATAATAATCACTCAATTGCACTTTTATGCAATTAATATATTATTATAAAGTGTCCTATTTGATCTTATCAATCCGAGAATTATATCTTAAAATATTTATGTCGCGTTCATTTTAAGATGCAATAATGTTGATACTAGATAGTTTTTTGAGTCTTTTGACTATTGAGTATTGACGAATTACTTTGTCTTTTACTGTGATTAGTATGAGAAAAAAAGATAAAAAGGGGCTATGACTGTAATATACGAAACTAGCGAGGTTAAAATGGACTACGCAGAAACACGCGGCTTCCAAGCCGACAAGCCTAGCTAATTTAAGCTGGCTTGAGCCGAGAGTAATAAGCGATGATAAATTATAATAAGAATATACAAGGGTAAAACGGTAAAATCAAAATGTGACGGAAATTGATGAACGGCGAAGATTGTCAGTTTGCCTGTAAATTTGGGGGTGAGCCGCTCTGAAGAAGCGGAATCTTTTTATTTATAAAAATAAAATAATAAATAGTTTTTGTTTGGGAGTGGGGTTAAGTGGGTCCCAGAAACACGGCCTCATAATTACTATCATGTCGCCGCGCCCATATTAATATTATTCTAGTTGCCTTGCTTTTGACACACACAATCCCTCTTCTTTCACTTTCATGCAAATCCCTTCGCCAATTCATTTATTGGGATTATTACATCTACTTTTACTTTTTATGTGCAAAATAGTACCATACTTTGATACTAAAACCCAAATAAATAAATAAATAAATGCTACTAAGAATAACTTCTCTCTCCAACTTTGTCTTTAGTATTTTTGAATTAATTATGGTGTGTTTATTTGTGTTTTTTTTTTACAATATATTTGTGCTTAATAATTCTTTTAATTTTAACAAAAAATAAATTTTAATCGATTTAGTGTATTTATTGTTTAAACATCAACAATTTAATAGCTCTTAATATCTCTAATTGACTAAATGATAGAAATGAGTTTTTATAGTTGTTCATGATTCATGAAGATCATCACACTATCCATTTTAAAAAACTGTGATGGGCTAATAAAATATATTGTTGAAAATACACATATAAATATGGTAAGAAATCGAATATCCGATATTGATTTTTTTTTTTGGGTTGATAAAACCAGAACTATAATTTTATTGTTTCAAAAACGATTTTATACCGAAACCAGAAAACTTGTTATGGTTTTTAATTTCTTTCATTTTTCAATTTGATCAATTAAGGCTGTCAAATGAAAATATTAATGGTTCAAATTGGGCAATAGAAAAACAGAGCCCGATCTTTTCAACAGGAATATGGTTCCCCATTTAACCCGATCGAGAAATTCTGAATCCGATAAAAATCTGAAACCACAATTTTTTGTTTCGAATTTTACCCGAATATTCGATTATTTGGGTGCTGAATTTATAGCATTAATTGAAAAGGTTTTGTGAGGCGAATTCAATTAAGTCTCTTAAATTAATACACAAAATGTTGATATTACGTTTGATTTTTGCAATGGCATAATTTCTTTTCACTGCTAAACTTTTAATATTCCTTAATATGTTTTTTTTAATTGCATATTTTTTTTGTCAACGTTCATCACCTTAAAAAAATGAATTTCTTAAGATGACATATATTTAAGAGTTAATGGAATATTTAAAATTTTATTAAATCGATACAAAAATTGTATAATTATAATATAAAAAACAAGAAATTTAATAAGGAGAATTTCGGCAATTACACTAATAATAAGATTTCGTATTAAATTGTTATACTTGAATTTATATAAAAATAAGACTAATACTTGTAACTTATAAAATATATAACTATATAATTATAATTAAAATAAGACATCTTAGTGTTTTGTTATATTTTTTCATAGGCATGGCGTGATATTGCGTGACTTCATATACTTGTTGATCATGAATCATAATGAATCTACATATTACACATATCCTAAATATCAAGTGTAATTGTCTTCTTAAACTTTTAAATTTTAACTACAATAGTCAGCGTTAGTCTCTATTATTTCATAAAGTAATACATTATTCAACGTATGTTCAATCAACGGAAAGTAATTACTATTATGTAATTTAATTTAAGAGTATGTTATTATTCTTTGAAGTTACTTTTATTTGTAATAACTGACAACTAATAATGATACTATATTCTATTGTGCACATATTAATATTTTTTCATCAACATAAAAAAATGTGTTGAAAAATTAGAGTTTTCAAGGATAAACTTAACAAAAGCAATAAAATTAAATTAAATACAAAAAAAAAATGTTAACAATTGTGACGGTGCGAGTGTAGTCACGCGCAGTAGAGGGAAGTGGGCAAAAAAGTGAAGAGATTTGAGTGTGTCTGTGAGATGCCGTTTTTTATGTTCAGGATGAAGCTTATAATTGTTTTGTTGGTTTCTTGCATTATAAAGAGAAATGGCATGAGATAGCCTAATCAACATGTTTATTTAGCCAAATAGCTAAACTTTTTCATTTCTTTGTGAAATGTCAAATTAAGTGAGGTGGCTTTTTATTTTTATATTTTATACCTAAACTATCCTTTTTGTGATTTATTTTCAGATTTTTAATATTATTCAAATTCAAATTCGTTTTTAATTATTAATTAATATAAAAACTGAAAAACAAATTATTTTATCAAAGTCTGTGACTCTGTTCATCATCGAGAGACTCTACTTCACGAAGAACACCAAAATTTCATCTCCGTTCTCGACGACGCCGGCGATTCTCTCAGCTCCGTTCGCCGGCGATTCTCTCATTGTCAATTGTTCATCATCGACCGAACTTCTCTCGCAAATCCATGTTTTCATCACCACCGTCAAACTCGACAACGGCGATTCTCTCAGCTCCGTTCGACGACAATTTTCTCAGCTCCTTTCGCCGGCGATTCTCTCAGCTCCGTTCGCCGGCGATTCTCTCATCCTCGGTAAGTGCTCTGTAACCTGTTCTGATTTTGTTTGGTTTCATGTTCTCAATGAGAAATTGAAAAGCAGAAGAAATTGAAAATAATGCAAAGAAAAACGAGACTGATTCTTAACATACCGGAATTGCTCTTGGCTGTGGATGTTCATGGGAAGAACGATGAACTAATTTCATGTTATTAAGAATATTGAATCTGATACTAGTAGAGGATGTTGATGTTGATTCTGATATGAGTTGAATAATGCTGATGTTGATTCAGTAGGAAGTTGAATTTGATTTTTCTGTTGAATTGCTGAAACAGGGTCCCAAACCGAATCCAACCTTAGACCGAATTTCAAAACACAGAAGTATCAATCAATTAGAATCAGTGTGTGAATTGTGTTCATCGTTCTCAGTCGGCGCATCAAGCCTTCATCGTCTTGGATTCGCGGTTGTTATTCCGACGCGCCAAAAGCTCCCACTCGATGAGCACTGAAGAGATACCAAACGGAGCGGATCATTTGACTGATATTTATGTGTTTGAATCGAGTTCGCGATAATTTCATTTTTTTCCTATGTTCGATTGTTGTTTTGGGATTGAATTTTAACATTTTAGTAATGTGATGCTAAGTTAAGCCACTGTATTGGTTCTTGTTCCGTTAATCTCGTTCATACGCTTGTTGCGATCCCGTGAATTTTAGCATCTAAATGTTTGAACTGGGACTTTTACTAATGTGATTCTTAGTTAAGCCATTGTATTAATGTGGCAGGGTTGTTAATAAAAATGAGACCAGGTTTGGTTTGAAAAGTCCCGGTATCCGGTCTCGATTTTAGCCCGAGCTAGTTCATATACTAATGTAGTTCGTCTTTGTGGTCTATTAACAACTTTCTATTACCAGATTAGTTAATAATGAGGTGTTAACCACATTATGTGCAAATTTTGGAAAGACGGGTTACAATAAGAGGACTTTTCTAGCCTATAGTTACTTTGTGGAGCGTTTTGGTTATGTTTTTGTGTGCAAATTTCTTCTTATTAACGCAGTTAATTCCTGTTAATTGCTCATACCATATTGTATTAACTTCATTCATACAACTTAATTCTTTTCCAAATCCAATTTACTCAACATTTTCACAAGATAGGCATATTATTTCGAAATAAACATTGTATAAACGATAGAGATACACGTTAATATGAGAATTTAAAAAAAAAAAAATTAAATACAAGTTAAGTGTGATCGATGAACCAATTTATATTTCACGTTAATAAACCATCAATATTATCAACAATAACAAAAACACATAAACGATATTGTAGAAAGGCGGGTCACAGTAAGAGGACTTGTTTAGCCTATAGTTACTTTGTGGAGCGTTTTGGTTATGTTTTGTGTGTAAATTTCTTCTTATTAACGCGGTTAATTCCTGTTAATTCCTAATACAATATTGTATTAACTTCGTTAATAAAAGTTAATTCTTTTCCAAATCCAGTTTACTCAACATTTTCACAAGCTAGGTATATTATTTCCAAATCAACATTGTATAAACGATGGAGATACACGTTAATATGAGAATTTTCAAAAAATAAAATACAAGTTAATTGTGATCGATGAACCAATTTATATTTCACGTTAATAAAACATCAACATTATCAACAATAAAAAAAACATAAATGATATTGTAAAAATGTGAGTCACAATAAGAGGACTTGTCTAGCCTATAATTACTTTGTGGAGAGTTTTGGTTATGTGTTGTGTGTAAATTTCTTCTTATTAACGCGGTTAATTCTTGTTAATTCCTTATACAATATTGTATTAACTTTGTTAATAAAAGTTAGTTCTTTTCCAAATCCAGTTTACTCAACATTTTCACAAGCTAGGTATATTATTTCCAAATCAACATTGTATAAACGATGGAGATACACGTTAATATGAGAATTTTCAAAAAAATAAAAAATACAAGTTAATTGTGACCGATGAACCAATTTATATTTCACGTTAATAAAACATCAATATTATCAACAATAAAAAAAATATAAATGATATTGTGGAAAGGCGAGTCACAATAAGAGGACTTGTCTAGCCTATAATTTCTTTGTGGAGAGTTTTGGTTATGTTTTGCGTGTAAATTTCTTCTTATTAACGCGGTTAATTCCTGTTAATTCCTCATACAATATTGTATTAACTTCGTTAATAAAAGTTAATTCTTTTCCAAATCCAGTTTACTCAACATTTTCACAAGCTAGGCATATTATTTCCAAATCAACATTGTATAAATGATGGAGATACACGTTAATATGAGAATTTTCAAAAAATGAAATACAAGTTAATTGTGATCGATGAACCAATTTATATTTCACGTTAATAAAACATTAATATTATCAACAATAAAAAAATATAAATGTAGTCAAATGGCATAACACTAATCAAATTCCGAGGTCGAGCGAAGGATGGCTTGATATCACGTCTTCGTTGTTGTCATCGTCCTTTTTGCCTTTCTTCTCCTGCTGTAAGGTGGCCTCTATAAAGGTCCATGTTTTATCTTCCGCTTGTTTCCAATTGGGACTCCTTCATCTTGCAACGAGACTTTATCCTCCAGCTTCCGTGTATAAACCATGGACATTAATTAACCACATCTTTATTTGCAACTAATCTCGTTCTCCTCATTATATCTACGATGAACATTAATTAACCACATTAATACCACATGCTATCTAACATAAATAAGAAATTAACCACATTAATACAAGTATATTAACCACATTAATACGTTAATACATGTGTCGGATTAATCATAAAATCGATTGATACATGAAACCAAAACCAAATTAACCTCATTAATACAATCCCAAATTCAATTAATCAGGAAATCGATTAATACATGAGACTGGGATTTTGAAACAATCTTACATTAAAGTGAACTAATACAGTATCGAACACACTCGCGAATTAACCACATTAATACAACTCACATTAATACAACTAATCCATGTATTAACCACGTTAATACATCACAAAATGTGGTTAACTAATCCATCTAGTAACCATGTTAATGCATCACAAAATGTGGGTAACTAATCCATCTATTAACCACGTTAATACACCCCATTATTAACTAATCTGGTAATAGAAAGCTGGTACCGAAGAACACCAAAAGCTAGAAGTATTACCGTGAGGATCAATCAAGCGAAATAGGCGAGGAACACCAAAACCAAAACTTAAACCGAGATGAAATTTGAAACCAACACAGCACACATAAATGATTTCAACATTTTATTCGAATCAAATCAAACTAAAGGAAGGAAGGAAGAATTAGGATACCTCCAAATCGAAACTCTAAAAAAAATTACATCCAAATCGAACTGGATTGAGAGAGAAGAAGACGAAGCTTTGAAAGCATTACCGTGCGATGATGGCAGCGCACAGAGTTCGGCGACGGAGACGGGACGGAGGTCGGAGACCGGACGGAGGTCGGCAAAGGAGAAGGGGTCGGCGAAGGAGAAGGGGTTGTGAGAAATATTAGGTCGAAGAGAATTAGGGCATAAAATATATTAAAAAAAAAAACAAATATCATTAATTATGAGGGTAAAAAGGTATTTGTGATTATCAAAATTGATTTATTGGCTATTTGACAATTTTAATTAAAACATTGGCTATTTGACTAATTAACCTTTCAATATTGGTTATATCCCTCTAACGCCCTATTAATTTTGCATGTCTTCTTTAACGTATTACTTTTACTTCACCATTCTTTTGGCGTGGTCAACTCATGCCTATTGATTACCAACTAGTTCTCTGTATTTCTTTCCTATATTTTATATTTTTTTACATTTATATGTACATTATATATATATATATATATATATATCGAAAGATTCCTCGATTAATGAATGTTCTATATAATTGAGTTGTAAGAATAAAATAGTCAAGTTGTAGTAAGAAAAAATATTTAAATTTTACAAAACAGTAGTTCAATCCAAATTTTATTGAAAAATATTTATGGACCATTTAATTTTTGTTATACTGTTAATGAATTTGACTCAAATATAACAAAAAAAGAAGTAAACGCGCGAATAAATAAATTTTTTGAATTACTAGGAATCAATTTTGATTTAAAGAAACGATTTGTTACTTTTTGTTTGATCTCAATAATCAATAAATACCAATATCAATAGGTAATTGGTTGGTAAGAATTATGTTTTGTCTTAATTTATATTGAAATTTTATGATATTTAGAATTTAATTTCTGATAAAAAAAAAAAAAAATTCATTTGTAGTGTTTATATACCTCATCGCCAACTACTACCGGAGAAAAAAAAAGGTGTCAAAAGAGGATCTTACCCTCGCATTTGGTTATCGAGACAGTACGCCTACTTCTTCCACCGGCATAGAAACTTGCCGGAGAAGGTTAAATGACTTTCAGCAAAAAACACGCAAGAACGTATTTATCGTTCGTTATTTTCTTTATTTCTTTGAATATAGATAACTCAATATTTGGCTCTTGTGGTTTTGATAAGCATGGCCTGTGTACGGTCACAGCGAGTGAAAATATATGTGGCTAAAAAGTAGTATAAAAAAACTCGGAGATGATCATGACAAATGAAAACTTACGTTACTTATGCAAGTTTTCTACCTTCAAAAAATGACAGAAAAACAATCAAAAATTGCCAAAGAACAGACAAAGCAATTCAAATTACGATCTTTGATTCAATCTTAATTCAACTGTTTTTGAGTCAAATTACTTTTCTTGAATTCCAAGTGGGCTCAACTTCATTTTGATCTCGAACTCACACTAATGACTAATCATTGTTCATAATTGCTTCGGTTAAAGATGAAGAATATATGGAGATATATAGTTAATCCGAGGCCACTTGGGACGGACGGGGTGGCCTCGCCCGTCCCAAATTTTAATCGATTCGGATGAGCAACGGCTATATGACTTTGAGGATGAGCTTTAGGGTTTAGGACTTTGAGGACGAGCAACCCGAGCCCACAACATGGATCTATTAGGCCTGTTTGATACAACTTAATTTTTACAGAAAATGTTTTTAGTTTTAGTTTAAAAAACAAACTGTTTTTTTTTTAAATTACAGACATTAAGTAAATTGTCTATAAAACAGTTGTTGCTGGTAACAAAAATTAATTTAGCGTGTGGTAAAAAAAAATTATATAGGCTAAAAAAACTAAATAGCCTAAAACCGTATTTTTGTTTTTAGAAAAAACCAAAAGGTACGAATTCTAGCTTTTACGATTCATGTACAAAAAACTAAAATCGATTTTGTGTTTTTTGGAAAAAACAATTTTGCCAAACACCTGAAAAGCGGTTTAGTTTATTTTAAAACAAAAAACAAGGCTAAATAAGTTGTGCTAAACGCACCCTTTATCCACATAAAATGGCCCCGAGAGTTATCGAATGTAGGTGGTTGTAGCCTTGTACGGTTTTATTTACCCCTTTGCCAACATTAGAAAGCGAAACAGATGTCAAATATAAACTAATTATAATCTAATAAAGATGGTTTTAACAAAATATATTTGTATATGTATGAGAAAAGTATAATTTTTTTCTTTTCTTTTCTTTTCGATTTGATTAATATAATACATAAGTTGCTAATACTATAATAAATTGACTCATCTAAAACGAAAAGCTTATTTAATGCAAGAGTTTTAATATTAATAATAGTGAAAACAACAATAATAGTAGGCACCATGGTTGTAGGCCAATGGCAATTTGGCAAAAGGTGCTATTTTGGCTTTGTTTAAAATATAAAAAGAATTACTACTTATTATCGAGATAATTGCGGTAAAACTTCCTATTATATTTTGAAAAGATTGGTATGTTCTTAAAATTTTTGTTGACGGATTAAGTTCCTAATAATTAACATGAGAACCTATACCGCTATTATCTCTATAATTATTGTATGATAAATTTAATAACATTGAGCAACTTGGCACTATATCAATATTTTGTCAGTAAGATGTTCTGTATTTTCTTATCTTTATAATCAATGATGGAATTCAAAATTCCGCTTCGGTTATTCTTCATCTCCCGTCCGAAATTCTGCATTCTGATACTACAGTACACATATCACCATTATAACATACAATTACCGCGAGCTCGTGATACGTCATCAACTACCTACAGACAAGTCGTCATCTGATTTGTACAATTTCCGCTAAATTAGGATATTATTTGTACGAATTTTCATTCTAGTCAACAAAATGATTGAAGGCAACGAAAATAAGACGCAATGGGAACAGAAACTTTTGATAATTTATTGTATTTTTTTGGGTATGAATCTATGATGGACTTATCAAGGCCCACAAGCCCAATCAGGTTAGGAAATGTGGGGTATAAGGCTTTTTGGGCCCAATTAGGCCCATTTTGCTTCAATAGCTCTTTCCAACTCTAAAGTTGGACCTTTACAATGATGTACTTATGTGTGTATTTTGTTATTGTCTCTTACATTATTATTATTATTCTTATTATTATTATTATTATTATTATTATTATTATTATTATTATGATAAGACTTGGTACCACAGTCCAAATTTGGACAACTTTCATAGACAAATGGAATCAATATTGGTAGAAATATTGTATTATATTTATATGTATTACAAGTCTATAAATAGTTATTTTCATGTGTGCATGCATTAACCCATGGAGCCGAAGTTATAACATGAATTTATGCATAAACCCATGTTAGCGATGAAAAGTCGATGGGTTAATTGTTTTGGTTACTGATTTTGTTTCTAAATATTAATATTTATATTGTATAAGTATAATATATATATATATATATATATCAATAATATGAAGCACAATATAATATAGTAATTATATATATATAACCTCTTTTGTTAGTATTTTTTGGGTTGTTTATGTATTAACGTTAAATACTGTGTATTTTGATTAAAAAAAATTTGTAAAGGATTTATTGGTAAATCATCAATTAATTTATTTTAAAATATTAGTAAACCATCGAGAACTCATAAACGAGATTGTAAGGTTTTTTTTTTTTTAACACGTAATCCGGGATGCGGTTAACCACGAAAAACGGCAAAGTAACTAATAATATTCGATGTAGCCATTTTGGGTAGACGGCATAAGTCTACGTTGTATTATTTAAGGATTTTATTATTTGGGTAATAAAGTTGAACTCTTAATTTAATGTGGAGGTCCAATGCTTACCAATTTGATCTATACCCATTTTCTTTTTTCTTTTTGTTATTATTAAATTTATTACTCATGTCTGCAAGTTTATCTCAATGTATTACCAAGTCTGATTTTGGAAGGAAATTATCTATACAAAAAGGATACGAAGAGAATTGGTGTTTGCAGTCTCATTTTTCAATGTTAATTAGTGCATATTTTTATACACTCCCATCAACTTTTTTATTCATATTTAGCAGTAACAGTTTTAGATCGAAAATCCAAACTTCAGTAAGGGGTTCGAGCTTCCATCGTTATCAACTTAAAAAAAAAATTGTTGCTCGATCAGTTGAAAAATGTATTCACAATCGTTTTATTTTGGATAGATATAGGACAAAGTGACTCATAATTAGGGATAGTTTAGCCCTAAAATGTTTATAATCAGGGTAAATTGCGGCTAATGTACCTAATGTTTGATTTTCTGCGGATTATGTACTCAATGTTTATTTTCGGCGGCTAATGTACTCAATGTTTGATCTGTTAGATTTTTTGGGTTTTCCGTCAGTTGACCGTTAGTGAGTTATATGTACACTTTTCGTATTTTTGACATAACTCACTCATTTTTTGTCCAAATTTTATGTACGACCTATGGTTAGAAAGATAAGAGATAGATCTACAACTTTGGTGTATTAAATTTTGTAAACTCAGTTTTAAAAAAATACGAAATTTCAAGTACAACGTAAAATTGGACATTAGTTTAATGCAAAATATTTGTTTCGAGCAAATTTTAATAAACTTAATGACTTTTTATGATGAAATTTAAATAGAAAAAAGTTTAATATAAATGTTTTATCTTTCCAACATGTGTTTATTTATAAATTTTGGATAAAAAAACGAGTGAGTTATGCCAATATTATGAAATATTATTTCACATCACATCTTTTATATTTTTGGCATAACTCACTCATTTTTTGTCAAAAATTTATAAATAAACACTCTTTCGAAACATAAAATATATATCTACAACTTTTGTCTTTTACGTTTCATCATAAAAAGTCATTAAGTATATTAAAATTTGCTCGAAATAAATATTTTGCATTAAAATAATGTCCAATTTTACGTTATATTTGAAATTTCGTATTTTTTTACAGCTTACTTTACAAAATTTAAAACATCAAAGTTGTATATCTATCTCTTATCTTTCCAACCATAGATCGTGCATAAAATTTGGACAAAAAATGAGTGAGTTATATCAAAAATACGAAAAGTGTACATATAAAGGAGGATAACTCTCTAACGGTCAACTGACGGAAAACCCAAAAATATATTGTTGACGTGGTTTCCCACCTCAACCAGTCAAGTGTGACTTATGAGCGTATGATATTTTTGGATGTAACAATTTGGTGGAATTCGATCTCTCACGTTGCAAGCTCACGATTCACTCACGATATATATATATAAGTATATAAGCGATATAAATGAGACGAGGGATTTTTTATAGAGGTTCGTCCCAAAGCGGTAGTTGACTACTTCCTCTGTCAGTTTATTGCGACAATGAACATAGACGGATAGCTACAGGCAGCTAAATCACGTCTGAGAATAGAAAGAAATATAGAAGGAGAGAAAGAATACAATAAGATCTCGATTTGACAAGAATGCCGGGTAGAAACTCTTCAATGTATTCTCTCGAGGTTGTAAGTGCGCGTGTGTGTTGATCTGAGCTTGAGCTTGGCATTTATAGACTTCAATTCTTCCCGTTGAACTTCCAGGAATCGAGGGGTCTTCACTCCGTGCTGACCGGGTTGAATGGACGATCTGGCTACACGTGTCCCATGACTTCGTTCTCGTCGTCGTGTTTGAATTATGCCCGTTGGAGACTTGACTCTGTGCTCCTGGTCTTCCGTCTGAGTTTGAAACATGATGCAGGATAGAGAATATGACTGTAACGCCCCTAAATGGGGGTTAGAAGAATAAGACAAAAACAATGACTTTTCAAACCGTGACCGGTCAATGACACGTCATCATTCAAACAATACCGTCGAATATTCAACGTCCACGTCAAGAAATACATAACTTTTTCCCATGGGACATAAAACGACAATACAACATTAACGACCACAGTTTATACAACACCATAAAACGACAAATATAAAGTATCACCCTCACAAATATCCTTCATTTAATCCAATTACATATCCTAAATAAAAGGATCAACATATAATACGGAATTCATCTCGACGATCCCTATAGGTACGGATAGGCAAAATCAACATATGGACCTCCCGAATCAAACTACTCCTCGACTAGAGTCTGACACTGAACACCACCTGAAGCTGGAAAGAAAAAGGTGTATATGGAAGGGGTGAGCACCACATGCTCAGTAGAGAATCCATTACCAATTCTCTTTACCGAGCCATTATTAGTCAAATTACAATTAAACAAATTAAATGCCAACATAAACCATTTAATCGTCATTTTCAATAATTTTATCACTTTCAACAATAAAATAAATAAATAAATATTCTCCACAAAAGTCAAATCATTTCGGTGGACCATGCCGAGTCAGCTCGCGCCTTTACTCCACTATATCCCATCAAATCTCAAGGCAACGAGAACAGGTGGACTCGAAGTCCCTAACCGTAACTCGTCCTCGACTCGGGATCCTAATCACCACCAAAGACGGCCAGTTCGCCATGGGTCGAAATGTTGACTTTTGGGTCACCAATCATATCCATATCCATAACCATATCCGGCCTACTGCGCAGTAGCCAGCTGCTCGTCAGCAGCTCATCCGCCCGAAGCGGGTACCATATCATAAAAATCACCATCCGCCCGAAGCGGGTACCATATCAACACACGTCATCTCGACGTCACCATAAACATAAATTATATAACAAGCATCAATCCGATGCAACCATACCTGGTATCTAGCCTCGCTATCAAGCGACGACTATTATAACATTGATTTTATTAATTATCAAATCATTTCATTAAATCCCATATTAACCTATCCGGTTCAATCTTCATTAAAGCGTGGGTTTCTACGTTCATTTTAGATTGCGAGAAAAGGTAATAGCCCCTACCTCAATCCGTGGAAACTTTGACCAATTGACTAGCATGTCGAAGATGTGGGTTCGTATGATCAAGAATTTAAGCTTCTGATATATACTGTCTGAGACGGGCGGTACGATTCGCACAATCTCCGAGGCTAGCACAGAATGACAATATGTTTTAATGATATATCGATACCATTCATAAGTCAAAATTTCACTAGGATTGGACTTCAAATTGTCAATTGAAAACCCGATACGCTAAAATTTAACCCGGGCCGAATTCTCGTCGGGTACGCAAAACGAGGCAGTAAAACGGGCATCAATTCGACAATGTAATACCTATCCTAGCCTAATCCGACTATTCTAAACACAACGGCGATGTCAATTTCATCAATCAAGGCCCAGAACACACTTAATTTGATCATCTAAATTCAGAAACTAGGTCAAGGAAATTCGGGCTTACCGAGAGTCCGATTACGATTCCGATCGAGGGCTTTCGATCTCCTCGACGAGGGCTTCAAAACCCCTCAATAAAATTCGGGATCGGAAAATGACGCGGCGGCCGACGGCGGCGACCAGCGACGACGACGGCGAGGTGGCACCACCAACGGACTCTAATAGGCTTCACGAACATGATTCCGGTGTTAGTTTTCTCAAAATCTAACCGGAATAAAATAGATCTCGGGTTATGAAACCGAACCTTACGGCGACTATTCCGGCCAAACGCCACCACCTCCGGTCAACTTCCGCCCAACATCTTGTTCACCTCCTCGAGAGCTATCCAACGGTACCAAGATCTCGTCGATCGGAGCTCCGGTGACCGAGTTGTCAAGCTTTGAACTTTGGTTGTGGGGGAAAGTTCGAGAGAAAAGAGAGAGAGAGAGAGGTACGGGAAGGAGAGGGAGAAAAAGAAAAGAAAAAGGGGGGGGGGGGAGAAAAGAGGTATGCTGACAAATTTTTTTTTTAATATATAATATATATATATATATATTTGGGTTTTACAATGACGACTCTACCCTCGTCTTTCTGGGCTGCTACCGAGTGGATTTGGGCTTTATAACTCATTGGGCCGAGTAGCCTATGTCCATTGATTATTGGTCTGATTGAGAATTTCTTTGGGCTTTCTCAAATGGGCTTTTACGAATACCAGTTTATCTCTTTAAAGCCCTTTATCATAGTTTGTAAATTTAATTAATTCACAACCTTAGCACTTTATGTCACATTAAATAATGACGAATTTGTACATCAACAGTTAGCCCCCTACTATAAAAAATACGAAGTAAATTTTATAGTATTTACTCGATGAAATCATGTAAAATTCGTACCGGATAGGATTAATTAAATTTGTGACTTTTGCCGCAAATCTGCATAATCCGGGCAGGATTTTGGATAATTTCGAGATCATATGGACGGATAGGGTTTTGAAGCTGTAACCGTCGCTTCGAATTTTGGGCGGGAACAGTTACAACACGTGTCCCATTTTGCGGAGTTCGAAGGGAATAAACTCTTCACATTCTCCTGACACAGCTGTCGTGCTGACGTGTCGCCGGATAGCTCGCTGATCTCAACCGTAGGATGAGGTTTGTTGCATTTTTCGAGGAAACCCTAACCGTAGGATCAGCGACAATTTTTGAGTATAAATACTCGAGTGATTCGCATTAAATGGGCACGTCTCTTCAGCTTCAGCCCGTCGCACGTCTTTCGAAGGTAACCTCTTTCTCTTTCCTCTATTTATACTCTGTGTGGTATTCGAATACCATTTTCGAATTTTTAGAGAGAGAGAAATACTTCGAGTTCTAGTGAGATAAACTCTGCGAATCGCCATTGGAGGTGCTCTGAGGTCTTGTCATCGTGTCTAGAGATCCAGGTTCTTCCTTTCTTCTTCGTATGTTTCTTTGTGAGTCTGTTTGGGGATTGTTCTAGGTTTCTAGATATTGTTCTTTCTATTTTCTTAAATCTTCGTGCTTTCCAGTTTCTGGGTTTTTGTGCTCGTCTAGACTCCTTTCGGTTTTTTCTAAACTATTCTCCTAAGATGGGTCCTAAGAAGACGGTCTCGAAATGGCAAACGGAGTTTCTGACTACAGATTCTCCTAAGTCAGTTTTGAAACCTAAGGATCTGGTTAGGATCCGGGTAGAGTACAACATTCCTTTGTCGATAGAGCTTAGGTTACCGGGTCCAGATGAACATGCCGACGAGCAGAACTCGGACGGCTGGATCTGTGTTTACCAGAGGTTTTTTGAGTCCGGGGGGCTTAGATTTCCTATCCCCGAGCTCATTCTGAGGTACCTTAGTTACCTAGGGGTTTCCATCGGGCAACTTAGCCCGAATTCTATCCGGATCTTGATGGCCTTGCTTGTCCGATCCCACGAATGTTTGTATTCACTTACAATCTGGGACTTGTTGACGGGCTTGGTCATCAAGGCCAACGGTCAGGCCAAGGGTAGGTTTTTCCTATCCGTCAAGGAAGGGGAGATCATAACCGGTCTTCCCAAGAAGGAGAGTGCTTGGACCCACAAGTATTTCTTCTTCATGGCCGGTCAGGAAACGCTCGGTTCTTGGCCGGGCTATACGAATGAATGGGTCCACGAGATAGGTAAGGTTCTGGGTTGGGTTTTCTAATTTTTCCTATTCGGCTGTTTTGGTATGTTTGCTAATTTCTTGTATTCGTCTTGTGCAGTCGAGGACCCTGAGAAGCCTAAGTCTCGTCCGATTACGGAGGAGTGGAAGGCTTTGAAGAGGAAACTTTTTCCTAACGGTCCGGAGCTGTGGTCGAACTTCACGAAGGAGAGGTTCGAAGCTACCGGGCTTTGGGTTGAGCCTGACGAGGAAGAGTTTCCGGGTATAAATCTTAAATCTGTCTCTTTGGCTTTGTTTCGTATTTGTCCACTTTATTTTTTCTAAGTGTGGATTTTTGACGTGTAGAGGATATGGACGCTCTTCGCCCGAAGGGTCAGAGTCTTCGCCAGAAGCGGAGGCAGGAGGGTCAGACCGGAGGTTCGGCCTCTGCTGGAGCTGATCGTCAAGAGACGAGCAGACGGGTTGAGAAAAAGGGACCTGGCGCGTCTGCGCCGGCCAAGGCTGCTCGTCAGGAGACGAGTAGGAGGAATTATGAGACTCCTGTTCGGGAGTCTCTTGCTGAGGTCGCCTCTGGGGCGACCAAGAAGAAGGATGTCGTCGAACTTTCCGACGACGGAGAGAGCACCCCGGAGGTCACGCCTTTGGCGAAGCCTTCGGAGAGGGAGGTTGTCCCTTCTTCTGCTCCTGCTCGTCCTTCCAAGGGCGCGATTCGTCCTTCTCAGGACGGAGCTGCTCCGAGGACGGGCTCAGAGGTGGCCGCGAAAAGGCCGCACGAAGGAGGGGACTCTGGGGTCCGGAAGAAGGCGAAGGGGGATCCGGCCCCGAAGGAGGTGGTGAGGAGGGACTCAGTCCCGAAAGGAGGCGCGAGGGCCTTGGAGAAGGGTAAGGGGGTTGCTCGGGAGAGCGAACGCCCGAAGGAGGCCTCCTGAGGTGAGGCGAGGGAGACGGGGTTAGCTCCCCCGGTGGTTGAAGGGCAGGCTAGGGAGAAGATGGTCTCCCGGAAGGCGGGGTGCACTTGGATGGGGGACAAGGGTCTCCACAAGGCACCTAAGGTGGCGGCCGGTCTTCTCCGGCAGATTACAAATGGTGGGGTCGGCAGGGTCCCCAGGAGTATCGCGGAGAAGAGGCCGTACAAGGATATGGCCGCGGCTACAACTCTGGTAAGTGTTGCCGGCTTTAGGTTTGGGTGTTTACTTTATTCCTAAATTTTTTCTAACTTTGGTTTTTGGACGTGCAGCTCGTCGCCTCCATCAACGACATGGTACTCGATTATGAGGACCAATTGTATGAGGCTAGAGAGGGCGTGCAAGCCTCCGAGCAGCTTGCGCTGAAGGAGAGGGAGTTGGCTGATGCCGTGGAGGGCATCCGGGTGAAGGCGGAGCAGATTGTCGTAATGGGCAGGAAGGTTGCCGCCTGTGATGCTCGGATCAAGGGGCTCGGGAATACGGTCGTCGATCTCCGGGAGAAGCTGTCAAACGCTACCCGGACGATTGAGGAGGCTCAAGGCGTGAGCGAGGCGGCCGCCAGGCAGATGTTGGCCTCTGACGCGGCCAAAGGACGGGCAGAGGAGTTGGCCAAGAGGAAGGAGGAGGAGGCCTTGGCTTTGAAGGAGGACGTGCAGCGCCTTGCTGCCGAGCTGGCTGAAGCCCGGCAACGATCCGCCGATCGCGAGGCTGAGAAGAAAGCTGTCCGTGCCCGATATCGCCGAAAGGTGGAGGAAAGGGACGCGCTAATCGCGTGGTACAAAGGTACGGCTGCTGACAACAGTTGCTTGGATCAAGCCGAAGGTTGCCTCGAGCTGATCCAAGACATCATTGACGGCAACGTCCAAGATTTCGAGGCTGAGAAGGAGGTCCTAGAAGGCAACGCTGCTCGCTACCAAGCTCTCTTGGACGCGGTTCCGGCACCGCTGATAGGGTCTCCGGCTCTGTCTCCAGATGCCGAGCTGACCGGTGTTCCTCTTGTAGATCTGAGCCTTCGGTCCGAGCAATCGTCCGCCAAGGAGTCCGCTTCCAAAGATCCCGCCATAGAGCCCGTCGTTGAAGATCCCGTGGCCGGAGAGGCCGTCATTGGTGAGCCCACCTTGCCCGCCGTTGCTGATACCGAGGAGGTGATCCTCGAGGAGCCGACCCTGAACGAGCCCGTTGCTGCCGAGGAGACCGTCGCCCTTGAAGAGCCGATCCTGGACGAGCCCGCCGTTGCCGAGGAGACTGCCGAGCATGGAGCCCAAGCCGGCGAAGGAGAAGGAGGAGGAGGAGGACCGAGAGGTCGTGGGGGTACCCGGGGTCGACACATAGAGTGTCCCCCATATTTTTTTTTGTTTTTCGATTAATAAGGCCTCAGGCCAAAACAATTTCTATGGGCAAGTCTACGGCGACTTGAACCCTTTTCTGTAAGATTTTGGATATGCCCGCGGTTAGGGCTTTTGCTATTTTTTATTCTATACCATGCTCGTCATTTCCTCGCTATACTCTATTTGCCTGTGTTTCTAAGTTAATTTTCTAATCGTACTTTTCTATATATGCTTTTCTATCTGAGGTTCCGAATGTCCTATCGTATGCTAGGATAAATAACAAAAGATTGAAGGTTTGAAATCTGCTAAGTATAGAAAATGCACGGGTACCTTTTGTTGTTGTGCTCCTTTGACACTTCTCGTCTAGTCTGTTCTGTCCGTCCATCACAATATTCCGCAGGTCGTGTTTTCTGAAAAACACATTTGTAAAAACCAGATGTATGTTGTTACATATTTTTTCAGGGGGGTCGGGCTTGTTGCCTTAAGGGACGGGTTGGAAGCCCGGTTAGGTTTGTTACCCGGATATGCTTGTTGCCCTATGTGACGGGTTAGTTACCCGGGTAGGCTTGTTGCCTTATGCAATGGGTTTGTTACCCGGATAGGTTTGTTACCTTCTGTGATGGGTCTGTTACCCGGGTAGGTTTGTTACCTAAGGTGATGGGTCTGTTACCCGGGTAGGCCTGTTGCCTTGACGGGAGTTTCGGGACATTTTTCCTTTTAGGCCGGTTCTATTGAGTCTTGCGATTCATGGTTCTCGGGCCTATTTGGTTTTGGGTTTGGATTGAGACTGCGCCCATCGTTTAGGATGGGCTGCCTACGTACCCCAAATTTGGGGATCAAGTCATTACGTAGTTCAGGGGAGACCGGGTAGGTCGGGTCAGGCGTAGTATTTCCTTAAGTGCATGGCATTCCAGCTGCGGAGGACTCTTGTTCCGTCCGGAGTGGCTAGCCGGTATACTCCTGGTTTTACTACTTCGGTAACGATGTAAGGTCCTTCCCAGTTAGCCCCGAGCTTGCCCGCATTCAGCTCGGCGGTGTTCTGGAAAACTTTTCTGAGGACCAACTCTCCTACTATGAATTTTCGACGTCTGACCTTTGAATTATAGTACCTAGCTATCGAGTTTTGATAGTTGGCAATTCTTATCAAAGCTTGTTCTCGTCTTTCGTCGATGTAGTCGAGCTGGTCTTCCCTCATTTCGTCGTTGAGTTCTGCGTCCAAAGGGGCGAATTCCCTTCGAAGGCTGGGTGTCTCTATCTCTGCTGGTATTACGGCCTCAGTACCGTGTACCATCGAGAAAGGGGTTTCCCCGGTGGCCCTACGCGGGGTAGTTCTGTAGGACCAGAGGACTCCTATGAGCTCGTCTGCCTATCGTCCCTTTTTGGTGTCTAGGCGTCTCTTGATTCCGTCCACTATTACCCGGTTAGCTACTTCGGCTTGACTATTGCCTTGAGGATATCTCGGGGTGGACGTGTTCAAGGATATTTTCCAGTTTATGCAGAAGTTCTGGAATCTCATTGAAATGAATTGTGGTCCATTGTCAGCTATTATATCTTTTGGGAGGCCGAATCTACTGATGATGTTTTTCCATAGGAAATTTTCTACATCAACATCTTTGATGTTTGCGTATGATTCTGCCTCCACCCATTTTGAGAAGTAGTCGGTCACGACGAGTAGAAACCTCTTCCCGGCCGGGGCCAGGGGGAACGGTCCTACTATGTCCATGGACCATTTCATGAACGGGTACGGGACTGAGACTGATGAGAGTTCTTCTGCTGGTCTATGTATGGACGGGGAGTGTCTTTGGCATTTGTCGCACCTTTTGGCGTAGTTTTCACTGTCCGCCAACATAGTGGCCCAGAAAAAGCCTTGCCTTTTTGCTTTGTTTGCTAAAGATCTTCCTCCCGAATGGTTTCCGCATTCTCCCGAATGGATTTCGTGAAGTACTATTTGAGCTTCGGTCTTTCCTAGGCACCTTAGGTAGGGTCCGGTATAGCTACGTTTGTACAATTTTTCCCCGATCATGCAAAATCTAGCGCTCTGGATCCTTAGTTTCCTAGCTTTTTGCTTGTCTCGAGGTTTGGCTCCGGTTAGGATGTAGTTAATGATTGGGGTCCTCCAATCATCCTCTTCCGTTCGGATATTGCAAACTTCGTGGGTTACGCTGGGTTCGTCTATCGTTTCGACCGGGATTATCCTTTTGACCTCGGGGTCCGAAGTCGAAGCTAATCCGGCCAGTGCGTCTGCTGACGCGTTTTCACTCCTCGGTATTTGGACTATTTCGACGTGTTCGAATTGTTGAATTAAGCCTTTTACTACCGAGAGGTATTTTTCCATCCTGTCATCTCGGGTAGCATACTCGCCACTGATCTGACTGGTAACTAGTTTTGAGTCGGAGTGGGCCCTTACTTTCCGGGCTCCCACGGCTTTTGCTAGTTTGAGGCCGGCGATGAGGGCCCCGTACTCGGTCTCGTTGTTTGTTGCGTGGAATTTCAATCGAAATGATTGTTGCAACACTTCTCCCGTGGGGGATATCAAACGAATTCCGATCCCGGATCCGCCTTGGTTTGACGCGCCGTCGAATTCGAGTTTCCATTCTCCGTCCTCGTGGCCCTCTTTTGAGCTGTCGGCTGGTAATTCGATGAGAAAGTCAGCCAATACTTGTGATTTCGCACAGGTTCGGATCTTGTATTCTATGTCGAATTCGCTTAACTCGACGGCCCATTTCGTGAGCCTTCCCGATTGATTCGGGCTATGGAGGATGATTCTCAAAGGTTGGGTCGTCATTACCATGATGGTATGGGACTGGAAGTAAGGCCGAAGCTTCCTTGCTGCGGTTATCATCGCTAGTGCGAGTTTTTCTATTGCCGGGTATCTGGTTTCAGCGTCTTCTAGAGATTTGCTGATGTAGAAGATCGGCTTTTGCTCTCCGCGGTCCTCTCTCACGATTACTCCACTCACCGCCGATGGTGAGACAGCCAAATATAAAAACAACGGCTCTCCCAGGATCGGTCTGGTGAGTATTGGTGGGGTGGAGAGGTACTTTTTCAGCTTTTGGAAGGCCTCTTCTCACTCTTCGGTCCATTCGAACTTTTTATTACCTTTCAATAGTTTGTAGAAGGGTAAACATTTGTCCGTGGCTCTTGATATGAACCGGTTAAGAGCGGCGATTCTCCCAGTCAGCCTTTGCGTCTCTCGAACAGTCCTTGGTGAGGGCATGTTCTGGAGGTCATTTATCTGGTCGGGATTGGCTTCTATACCTCGCAATGTGACCAGATAACCTAGGAATTTCCCTGAAGTTACCCCGAAGGTGCATTTCGTCGGGTTGAGCTTCATTTGATACTTTCGTAGTATGTTGAAGCAGTCTTCTAGGTGGGACACGTGATCCGTTGTTTGGGAGGACTTTACCAACATATCATCGATGTAGACTTCCATAGTTTTGCCGAGTTGTTTGGCGAACATTTGATTGACTAATCTTTGATATGTAGCTCCGGCGTTTTTCAATCCGAATGGCATAACTTTGTAACAGTATATTCCTCTGTCGGTTATGAACGCCATTTTTTCTTGGTCCTCGGGGTGCATTAGGATCTGATTGTATCCCGAGAATGCGTCCATGAACGACAGTAGTTCATGCCCACATGTTGCTTCGACCAGACGGTCGATATGGGCATTGGGAAACTGTCTTTTGGACAAGCTTTGTTCAGGTCGGTAAAGTCGATGCAGACTCTGGCCTTCCCGTTTTTCTTCTTCACGACCACTGTATTTGCTAACCAGTCAGGGTACTTGACTTCCCTGATGGATCCGGTTTGCAGCAGTTTTGTGACTTCTTCGTTTACGGCTTGGGCCCTGTCCAGGCCTAGCTTTCGCCTTTTTTGCTTTACCGGCTTGTAGCTCGGGTCTACATTTAGGCGATGGGTTGTAATGCTTGGGTCTATTCCGGGCATGTCCTTGTGAGGCCAAGCAAAACAATCCCGATTTTTGGTCAGGAATTTGAGGAGATCTTTTCTGACGTTATTGTCTAGTCCTTTCCCGATTCCTACCCGGTGGTCCGGGTTGTCGGGATCGATCTGGACCTGGACTGTCATTTCCAGGTTAGGTCCGTCCGTATCGGTGGTTCTTTCCTGTCCGTCGTCCTCTTTCTCGTCTACCGCCATTAATTGCTATGCGGTAGATCGCTCTTTTTCGGCCTTTGCGGCCTGGATGTTCCGGAACGCGCTCATGTAGCAAATTCTGGATTGCTTTTGATTTCCCTTGATTTCAACGATTTTTCCCGCCCTGTTCGGGAAACGTATTAGTTGATGGTAGGTTGACGGTACGGCCTTCATCATGTGCAGCCAAGGTCTTCCTAATATCATGTTGTAAACTGACGGGCAGTCCAACACTAGGAAATTTTTGGTCTTCCCGACCCCCGCTGCTGCGATGGACAGTCGCACTGTGCCAATCGCGTTGATGGTTCCTCCATCGAAACCGGTTAGCGGGATGGCTTCTCTGTTGATCTGTGTTTCTTCTACTCCCAGTTTTAGTAATGGCTCCAGGAAGATCACGTCGACTGAGCTCCCGTTATCGATTAGGATCCTGTCCATCGTATACGAGGCAACTAGGAGTGTGACGACTAATGCATCGTCGTGCGGACCAATCAGTGTGGCCGCTTCACTATCTTTGAATGAGATCTCGAAGTCTGGCTCTTGCCTCGGTACGATTACCGGTCCGGCCTTGAGCTTCCTCTGATGGGCCTTGATGGAGTTTACCGAGTTACCGTGTAGTTGGGATCCTCCCACGATAGTGTAGATTCTACCGATGGGCTCGGGGATGTCGCTGAGCTGCTCCCCGGAATTCTCCGTTTCTTCGTACGTTTGCTCGTCTGACTCCTCGAGCATATGTACTCGTCCTCTTTTGCTAGGCTGTATGCTTTCGCGCGGCGTTCTGTGTTGCTCTTCTCTTTTCTGGCCGGTTTGGTGTTGATTTTGGGGAGGGCTTTGCTCGATCGGTTGCCCACCTTTCAGCTCGTTGCCGAAGTTTATTTCCCCCAATTCCCCATTGATGTACTCTTCCGCTAGGCGGGCACGGAGTACCATACAATTCTTCGTATAATGTCCGAACACCTTGTGGAAGTTACACCACGCTTTCGGGTCGTGTTTCGGGAAACCTTCGTTGTTGTACGGTGGGAAGTCTCTCGAGCTGACCAGGACTTCTCCAGGAGTTTCTTCTGCTTCGTCCTGTTCTTCGAATCCCGCGGTTTCCGAATTTACGTTGAAAACGTACGGGCTTTGCGGGCTCGGTCCGTTATTAGCCCTCGGATTCTGGGTTTGGAATGGGTGCTTCTGGACTGGAGGGGGATTCCTTTGTCCCCTGAAAGGGATGTTGTGATTCCCGGACCTAGGCGGCGGCTGCTGCCCGGGCGGTCCGGTATTCCGCTGGTGGACGGGTAGAGATCCATGTCTCCTTCGCATGGCTTCGAGTTCTTCGTCATGCCTGATCCAGTTGGATGATCTGTGGATTACGTCTTCGATGGAGTCGTAACGATTCACGACGATGTCCGTTTTTAACTTCGAATCGTACCATAATCCGGCCGTGAGGGCGGCTATGGCGGTTTCGTCACTGATCCCGTTTATTTTGACCATGGTCTTTTTGAACCTGGTCATGAAAGCTCTGAGGGGCTCTCCTTTCTCTTGCTGCAAAGCATAGAGGTTCGCCGCCGTGATCTCAGTTTCCATAAACATGGAAAAATGTTTGAGAAAAAGGGTCGTTAGCTGTCCGAAGTTGTCTATGGAACGCGGTTCAAGTTTCGAGAACCATTCCATCGCCGGGCCGACCAAATTTTCAGAGAAATATTGGCAGCGCCCAGCATCCAATTCGTGCGCTTCCAGATGGGCTCGCCCCATCGCAATCCTGAAAGACCTCAAATGCACTTTTGGATCGGTCGTCCCGTCGTACTTTGGCACATATACTCGTCCGCCTTCCCTGAGTATAACGTTAGTTATGACGGGCTTAAAGGGTGTCCTTTCTGCCTCCTCCACTAGACGTTCTATCTCGGGGGCAGCGGTAGTGGCGCTGTGCACGCGGGAGCACACGTGAATGAGTTTCTCATTCATTTCGGCCATTGAGCGTTTGAGCTCCTCCAGTTCTGTGCGTTGGGGAGCTTGTTCAGGACGCACAGCCTGGAGGGGTTCCTGTCCATACACCGGGCTGGGATATCTCGGATACGTGACGGGATGGCCGTTGAGGGCCTGGCTGATGTTACGGCTTTGCTCGTACCCCGATTGTCGGTTTTGGGGTCCCGGGCGTTGGTGACTGCTCGAAGCAACATTCCCCGCATTATACGGGTAGAGACCCGTCAGGGGGGTGAAAAGGGGTGTTCCTGTTTCAGGAGGCGGGGGAGGTGTTGTGGGCCTAGGGCCGCTGGGTAGTCGGGGCTGGTTTCGCCTTGGCGCTTGCGGGTTGTCCACGTCGGCAAAGTCGAAGTGGACAGCGTCGAGCCCGGTCCGGCCTTGATACCCAGAGTTTTGTCCCGGATCAGTCCGGTTGGCGTTCTGACGACGCTCATTTCGGGCTTGGTTGGCTTCCAGAGATTCGAGTCGCTGGCGCAGCTCTCGGTTCTCTGCAGCGCTAGCCTCTAGCTGAGACTGTAGGTTGCTTGATTCCGTGTTTGGATCTGGGTTGTTCACCTCAGACCCGTTCACGGTTGCGACTTCGTTGTTCCTCATGTTCGCGGAGTGCTTTGAGCTTTTAGGAGTTAGCGAGATCAATTTCCCACAGACGGCGCCAAACTGTTGACGTGGTTTCCCACCTCAACCAGTCAAGTGTGACTTATGAGCGTATGATATTTTTGGATGTAACAATTTGGTGGAATTCGATCTTTCACGTTGCAAGCTCACTATTCACTCACGATATATATATATAAGTATATAAGCGATATAAATGAGACGAGGGATTTTTTATAGAGGTTCGTCCCAAAGCGGTAGTTGACTACTTCCTCTGTCAGTTTATTGCGACAATGAACATAGACGGATAGCTACAGGCAGCTAGATCACGTCTGAGAATAGAAAGAAATATAGAAGGAGAGAAAGAATACAATAAGATCTCGATTTGACAAGAATGCCGGGTAGAAACTCTTCAATGTATTCTCTCGAGGTTGTAAGTGCGCGTGTGTGTTGATCTGAGCTTGAGTTTGGCATTTATAGACTTCAATTCTTCCCGTTGAACTTCCAGGAATCGAGGGGTCTTCACTCCGTGCTGACCGGGTTGACTGGACGATCTGGCTACACGTGTCCCATGACTTCGTTCTCGTCGTCGTGTTTGAATTATGCCCGTTGGAGACTTGACTCTGTGCTCCTGGTTTTCCGTCTGAGTTTGAAACATGATGCCGGGTAGAGAATATGACGACTCTACCCTCATCTTTCTGGGCTGCTACCGAGTGGATTTGGGCTTTATAACTCATTGGGCCGAGTAGCCTATGTCCATTGGTTATTGGTCTGATTGAGAATTTCTTTGGGCTTTCTCAAATGGGCTTTTACGAATACCAGTTTATCTCTTTAAAGCCCTTTATCATAGTTTGTAAATTTAATTAATTCACAACCTTAGCACTTTATGTCACATTAAATAATGACGAATTTGTACATCAACATATATAACGGATCAAACATTGGGTACATTAGCCGCCGAAAATAAACATTGAGTACATAATCTGTAGAAAATCAAACATTGAGTATATTAGCCGCAGTTTACCCTTATAATCACGAGAACTTAATGATTATTTTTTGTTATATTAAAGCCTGAAGGGTTATTCTGTCAAATTTTATTTGAATAAATATACATACACGATTCTTACACAATTTAAGTACTAACCGAACTTTTGAGTAGGGGTGAAACTGGATAGGATAAGATACGATATGGACAAGTTGACCAACGTATTCACATATGTGGATATAAAATAATTGTATCCACAAAACATTTTTTTTTCTTCAATTATCCACTTGAAATGCGGTTAGCGGTTAGCAGACCGAATTGGTTAATTTAAGGTGGATAGCGGATATTATCCAATTAATTTTGTTAGTGAAAAAACAAATACATCATAGATAAAAATATAGCAGGAATAGTGAAACATCAACTTTAAAAAATGTCATAAATAAGGAAACCAAACTATTAACATACTCTAATATTTCTATGACATAAAAGACCACAAAAACATATACAACATTTTTCTGTCACAAAGAATTAAAAAAAACTTAAATAAGTGAATAACCTACATTGGTTTAATATAAGGGATTAATAGGGATTAGGGATGTATATAATAAACGACATTTAAGCACTAACGAAAAAATAAAGGATATATATTTATTTTTTATTTTCAAAACTAGTTGCGGTTAAACCGAATATCTAATTTGAATTGCTAACCAATCCAATTCTAAAAAGCAATTTGCGGATATCCATAACCATATTAAGCAGCTGATTAAAAATGGATAGATATGCGGATAATTCGTAGCGGAGCGAATATGATATGATTGTGATCGGCGGATGGCGGATCATTATTTCCACCCGACTTTTGAGTGACTATATTACGTATACATAGATTATCTTATAGCAGGTTTTTTTTAATCCGTATTATTTCATGATCTGTGGTTCCAATCCGTCCATTCAATATTATCCTCAAAGTAAAATGCTATATATATATAATATATAATTTTTATATTGGGTATATCATCCAAGCTAGGTTTGTTTTTCTTAGAGTATTCAGTAATACATATATACATATATACTCAACAAAAGGGTAGTTATTTCTCTTTGTCGAAACTGTATTTTTCTATATTCTGACTAATTATCATAAGTTTCCATTATATCATGATATAAGAAAGTCAATATATTTTCAACTTATGTAGGAGAAATAAGTTTTATGAATTCAATCACATTGCATATGCATATATAATTTGATCTAACAACTTAGCAAAGTTATTAATTAATTAGGAGTTTCTGAATGGCGGATATTCTGTTGAACTTCAAGCACCAGCTCCTCCATGCTCAGCTCACACTCCAGCCCAATCTGGAATAGTCAATAATCAATATATATATATATATATATGAGTCAGAGAGTCAGATATACGATTGCAAATAAAAAGAATAAGATATGATTATAAGGCACATTTAGGTATAACATCACACACACGCACGCACACACATGCACTAATATTATATAATTGTAAACTAATGAATCCACTTAGCATTTGCTCGATGACTTGATATATAAACCCCTGATTATATTTCTTTCTTTTGTTTAAGGAAAGACATTCAATGTTAAAATGGCAGTACTTATAAGTAGATCATATATAAGTGTGTGCGTGTATATAGATGGATATAGCTTCAATATATTTCGTTAACACTAATAATGAGTTCTCATTACCAAACGATGCATATAATTGAAGTAGATCATGAGTAATGAGAAAAATACTTATGACTATATAATGAACTTCATTAAGTCTCTTCCATTTGAATGATCATATTAAATTTGTTAAATCCCACATGAATTCGAACGTGAGCCAAAGAGCGCCCACTATCTCGATGGGGGCATGTCACATGGAAAAGACAGGAGGACTTAGCACGGCTCAAAAAGGTCATCGGTTACTCCCCTCTGTTTTAAGGTGAAAAGTCATGATACTTCACAAAATCGACCAAGATTGATTTGACAACGAGAAGGTAATACATTACTTATAAATCTTGAGTTTTACTTGCATGCTATATTTAAGTGTTATGTACATTACACACCTTAATGATAGCATATTAGATTATATTATATATATATAATTTAGGAATGGATTTTACCTTGCATATGCTGTGACTAATTAAGTGTTATCTGTATATACCTTAATGACAAACGAGTACAAAACAGTGTCTTCCATGCTACTGACGTTAAGGTGAAGGACCTCAAACGAGAACCGCTCCAAGACGCCGATGATCTTCGCCATTTGGCCGGCCACGCTCCGCGAGACAATTTTCAGTGCAACATTCGAGCCCGACATCTTCGCCTCCACGTCCGCTACCGGAGAGTTGCACGAAGCTCCAAGTTCCCTCAAGCAACTCTCTGTCCCGAGATTAGGGTTTTCGATGTTCAATTTCAGGCCGAGATGATGAGTCATCGCCGACATCGGCTGCACTAGGGCCATCGGCCCCGGGCTTGGACAGCTCGAGCTAGGGCTCAGACTCTTCCTTCTTTTCTTGGATTCGAGGGACTCGAGAACTTGGTGCAACTCCTTAATGAACTCGATCGCGCCCCCTATTATCGACGCTTGATCGCCCTAGAAACGAGCACAGAATAATAGGTGACACTAATCATCGCAGAGAGAATTGATTTATAGATCTATCTTGATGTTTTTATTACCCTTTTGATGTAGAAGCATGGGGTGAGAGCGCGTAGAACTTTGAGGTGTTCGTTCATTTGTCTTCTTCGGTTTCTCTCCACGGCTATGTGAGACATGGTTGGGTTGATGAAGCTGTTCTTCTGATATGCATGACTTTATTCTCTGATCGATCTATTTATAATGTGTAAGAATGATAATCGGAACTACCATCTAGGGTTTGCATTAAATGGTACGTGCTTTTCTCTCGTGAGGTGTTCTTATTAACCTCTCTCTCTCTCTCTCTCTCTCTCTCTCTCTCTCTCTCTCTCTCTCTCTCTCTCTCTCTCGTATCGTATAGGGTATATAGTAATGTACTACGGTTGTCTCACGTTTATTATGTAAGGGTGCCAAAAAGAATGAGTTAAAAGAATGAGAAAGTAGTTCTCAACTTCACAACATTTAACCATTAATCTCTCATGCACGCCATGCTCGTCTCTTCATTGCTCGACGTCCATGTAGGAATTTATTTTCCCAACGCTGACTTTAACAATATTTTCCTTTTTTTGTCCAAGATGATTTCATTTTTCATTTTGAGTTAGCATGATGTCCTTTACGTCTTTTGCATGTTTATCTATTAGAGTATATGACTTTACAAATACAAAATAAATCATATTTAATTTATATATTCGTACAAGGCCACCCACTGTATCATAGTCTTATCAGTGACATTAAAGTGGTGGCTGATAACTACGACGACAATACACCATTCATAGAAAATTTTCTCAACCATTCAATAACTGAAACATGCTGGTAAGTAACAACTAGATCACTCGTGGTAGTTTTTATTTTATTTTATTTTATCATTCCCAAAAGAATTAATTTTTTTAATCAAATTATTTCTATCAGAGGTTGGAAAAAACGACAGGAACTGATGAACGTGACAGAACAAATTAACAACGGTGTATAGTGAACCCTCACTGCCCGAACCCAAATTTTCCCGGCTATAGCTAAATTCAAGTTCAATTCAGACTTTTTCATTCGTGTTTGCTTTCCTTTGTAAAGTTTAAAAATCATAAAACATTCAAAATAAACAATAGAAAAGAGATCACTCGGATCCGGTTAAGCGCAAAAAATATCAGTGTAGCCGCGCAACGGGCCTCGGGATTTCATTATACCTGCCCGGTGCCCCCAAAATATGACAGGATATAATGCATAAAACGGAAGGAACGAAAGAAATGAAATAATCGCAAAACCGGGAAGATATGAAATAATCGCAAACCCACAGATATGAGAATTGAGCTAAATTTTTTCTTGGAGGTTTATTTATACAGAAGAATACATGCACCAGGCACAAATTTCTGATTATTTTAATTCAATAGAAAACCTATATGGTGAAGTGAGTAGTCTAATGAGATACATGTATGAATCAACCAAAGGTGTGAAATTAACAAGAAGAAAAAAAAAACTACACAAAATGAATTGGGCTTGAGCTAGATGGGCCGAAAAATGATAAAACCAGGCCCGATTTCTGCTTCGTCTTGCGAAAAGAATATGAATTTACTCGTGCCCTGAGACCTCTAAGCTCTCTGTTCTTCTTTTCAGTGCTACAACAAAACATTAGACATATAATGCATACGTGAGTAAATAAACATAGGCTGCAGTTTTATTACCGAGTCCAGGTACCGGTGTAAACTACCGAGAACCATGAACTCTTTATCAAACTGGGACCGGAACTGGTTTTCACAAATCAGAAGTGGGAAATTGGTAGTTCTTGTTGTTTATTTATTATTATGTTAAATTATCAAATATAATTTTTTTTGTAAAAACAGGTAAAATCCTGGTTTACATTGGAAATTTCCTGGTTTAACCCGGTATTTGACCACTGTAATACTACTTATTTAGGGATCCCAGTTACTGGTTTGCAAAAAACTTTGGTATTTACAAAACCGGTAGTGGGAGGAGTTTTTTAAATGCTCCCGAAACAGGGAACAGGAGGAAGAACTGCAAAATTTCCCGATTCTCGGTACCAGTTTCACCCTAATACGCAATTCCGATACAAGAGGAGAGGAATAACGATTATTGCTTGACATACCGAGAAGAGATTGTTCGTAAATCTCGAGCTGATAGATGAAGCCGGAATTAGGGGATGCAATCGGGCGCTTGCTCTTCACGAGATCAAGAGCTTGAGCGAGGCTCATTCCGCGCTTTTTCATCAGATACGCGACGACGATAGTAACACTGCACCGGCACAGGAAGCAACATACACTTCTCAAATCAGTAGTTCAGATTTTCTTTCATTGATCCAGACAGAGAGGGAAAATGTACCTTCTCGACTTCCCAACCATGCAATGAACCAGAACGGAACCACCGGCTTCTTTCGCTCGATCGATGAATTCGAAACACCGCTCAAAGTGCTGCATTATGTCCTGGCTTTTGTTATCCACAACTGTAAAGAGCCAAATCATACTTCATAAGAAAAAAAATCCAAAGCTAATCTGTATAAAGCTCGCGATTCGGATTCAAGATTCTTACTTTCTAAGCCCATCCAGACCAGATTCTCCGAACGCATCGGTCGAGACGAACGAGCCACGGTTAGAAGGTGTGTGATCTTCAACGCTCTGTGCTGGTCAGAGTTCTGCGCGTCCTCCATTGAACCCAGAAAGAGACCCTGAAAAGCAACAGAAGCGTATCTGAATTCTGCAAATTCCTCAAGATCCACTGACAAATTCATAGACAAATTTCTTTGATACCTCCTCGATTTCAGATGGAACACTGTCCTTCTTGATTGCTGTTCTCAGATTCAGGATTCTCAGTATCGCCTTCGCTCGTCTCGTGAACTCGAAGGAATCCATTTCTGGAAGCAAGAAGCATAAACACAATGAAATCACGAGAATCTTCGAGTCAATTACAAGATCCAAACACACCATATTCCTCGAAAATCGGAAGTAAGAACGTAACTTCTTGACGAATCATCGAAACGGGAAATGGCAAAGGATTACCGAAACGAAATTGGTAATCGAAACCCTAGTCTGTGAATTGGGATCGAAATCTGGGTTTGTTGAAGAACTAGTCTGTAAATCAGGATCGAAATCAGAAATTCTTTGAGAATCATCGAAATATGTCAAGTCGCGGCAAAAATCGAATATAAATAGGCAATTGTCGTGTCTGATCTAACGGTCGAGATTGAATGTACGATGGATGAAGCAGAGATATCTATTGTGGGTCCATTTCCATAATGCATACGTGAAATACGACGATGAATAAATCACCTTTAAGTTTTTTTAAGAGCGACAAGAAAAAGAACGTAGAAAATGACATGAGTAAAACGATACTATTTGAAACGACAATTTCCGGTGTCATAAAATACCGTCCAATTACGGAGTGACGCGTAGAAACTCCGTTTTTAAATTTTTGTAGATGTGCTTCAGAATTCTCCAAGTTTGAATTACAACAGCCTGTAATTCAAACTTGGCTGAGAAGTGAGAAGGGACAGAGACGGCCGTCAGGACTCGGAGAGTGGAGGCGTCGTCGCGTCGAGTCTGGACGGCAGGGCCGACCTGGCTATAGGCGAGCAAGGCGGGCGCCTAAGGTCCCGAAATTTTAAGGGTTCCAATTTCATTAGATAAATTGTTGTATACTTAATCAAATATAAATAAAATTTAAATTTTTAAATATTTTAAAGGCCCCGCCGCTGGGTGGAGGCGAGACCAGTGATACAATAGGAAGCAATTAGCAAAGGGAAAAGACCAGAGAGAGACGAACTTGTGAGTGGTGGCAAGATATAAAAACGACAATAAATGTATAAACGACATATATTTTGGTAGACAAGGCATTTGTTTTCTTCGTCTTCTTTCGATTAATTAAAGGGAAAATTGCGGCAAAAATACCCAACCTTTAGTCAAACTGCCTCCCGGGTACCCAACCTTTAAAACTGGCGGCAAAAATACCCAACCTCCGTTGACCGTGACTTTGGCATGAAAACGTTAATTTTTCCGTTAAAATTCATCATGTGGCCGTTAGCGGCAAAAATACCCAACCTTTTTTTTTGAAAAAATTAATTTTTAATTTTTTTAATTTATTTTTTTCTTTTTCTTTTATTGATTAGTGATAATTACTTGAATTCCAAATACATGGAATGACACAAAATTTAGTCAAAACATCTATTGATTTCTTAATGTGCTTGTATAAGCTACATTTGGTGATAAAAATCTTATTATTATGAGAAATTTTAAACATAATGTTACGGGTATTTTAAGTAATTGAACATGGTTTTGATAATAGATATCCAGATTTTTGGATATTTGGATTTCCGGATCCGGATACGAGTAGAGATATTTGGACACCCGGATCCGGATACGGGTAGTTCAAAAAAATCGGATAACCGCTCTGGTTACAGTCCTAATTACCCTTTTAATTGGTAATTGACCGTTTTAGATCGAATTAATACAATCAATTATTGTCTCTGTATTGAAAAGAAATGGCTTAAGAATATATGCCAGTAAAAGAAATATTATCAATAATCAATATGCTTGATTAGTAATCCGGATACTCGGAAAACCAGATACCTATTTTCAAAACCCTGTTCAATTACTTAAAATACCCGTAACATTACGTTTAAAATCTCTCATAGTAATAAGATCTTTATCACCAAATGTAGCTTATACAAGCACATTAAGAAATCAATAGATGTTTTTACTAACTTTTGTGTTATGCCATGTATTTGGAATTCAAGTAATTATCACTAATCAAGTAAAGAAAAAATAAATAAACTTTTTTAAAAAATTTAATAAATTAATTTTTAAAATGTTGGGTATTTTTGCCGCTAACGGCCACATGAGTGTTGTTAACGGAAAAATTAACGTTTTCATGCCAAAGTCACGGTCAACGCAGGTTGGGTATTTTTGCCGCCAGTTTTAAAGGTTGGGTACCCAAGAGGCAGTTTGACCAAAGGTTAGGTATTTTTGCCGTAATTTTCCCTTAATTAAATATACAAATTGAAAAAATATAGGGTCGTTGCAAATATATGAACCTAATTCGAACAAAAGTAATCCATTAATTAATAAGAATGTGAAAAGAAGCGCACTTCCTAACAACTATATCCACTGAAATATAAAACATAAATAAAATAGAACCCACTGATTTAAACATATGCGATAAGATAAGGCCAAGCGTCGTAATTGCTACGAAATCGCCTCTCGCCACGTCCGACACACCCAATAACACTCAATAACGACAAACAAATCAGTAAAACAAAATCTTATTAGAGTAATTAATTGGAGTAATAACCCTCAACTTTCCATCTACGTGTAGCTTTTTTTTGTAAACTTTAATATTCTAACAATACTACTCCAACGATTTTTTTTAAATAACATATTATTATTATGCACTCATTTAAACTCACAAAAAGAAATCTTAGTTACATTCAATACATGAGCTATTTAAATTATTTTTTTCATGAGGTCAATATATAGTAAGAAGACAGTTATGAAACGTTTTTAAAAATTCAAGCTCAGTTTATGAGATTATAGATTTTCTTTTGGCACTTAAAATATTACATTATTAACGGGATTAGTTTTTCAAAAATTAATAAGATAAAATATCATAAAAAAATTACGAAAAATATCACACGAACAGTTCCTGTTTTTTCTTATATATATAAAAGAAGTTATAAGCTAAAATCTAGAGGGCAAATTTACACCAATCTACAAGTTCAGGGACTTTACCGAAGTGCTTTAAAATTAAAATGTGGAAATGTGGTCCCTTTTCCTTTTTTATTTTTATTTTTTTTAAATGTGGTCCCGTTTCGTTTGCCAACGCATGAAGATAAGCACTATCGAGTATCGAGTATACTATCGAGTCGAGTATTATTATTCACTATCGATTATTATTTATCACTATTATTTTTTAGGGTTAATCATGGAGAAAATTCCAAAAGTTTGGTTAAAGAATCTCTCGTATACTCAAAGTTTAAGAGTAGTGGTAAATATACCAAAATCAAATTTGAGGGGTTGACCACTCCGTTCTCGTAACACCGTTAACTTACCCGGTAACTCTGGCCACGCAGACAAATGTAAGTTGCTGACATAACAATTTTTGCCGCATGAACGAGCCCACATATCCCTCGTTTACGACAAAACAACTAATTAAAACCCCTGATTACTACTGTTTAATATAATAATTGAACCCCTAATGATTACAGTTAACAGAACAGATTTGTCCACTTGGCTAGAATTAACGGGTAAGATAACGGCGCTACGAAAATAGAGTGATCAACTCCTCAAATATAATTTTGGGTATTTTTGTCATCACTTTTGAACTTTAGATACACTAGAGTTCTTGGACCAAACTTGGAGTATTTTTGCGGTATTAACCTATTATTTATGATTTATTTAAGAAATAAACACATGTGATCTAGTCATAGAAAGCGAATAAACTATATTCCAATTCTTATCCTTTTCTTATCCATTATATATATTCCCTTCAAATCCGCGGCGTCCCAACGCAGGCTTTTGCTTTGTCTTCTCTTCTCCCATGGCTTCTCTCCTTCCTCTTCTCCTTCTCTTCTTCTCTTCCCTCGCCAATGCCCTGGTCTTCCACACCACCAAGGACCCTTCCACTCTCCAGTACCTCGCCAGGTTCCGCGGCTCCAACCTCGTCCTCGATCTCAACGCTCCGATCGCCTGGACCACCTGCGACGCGAGCGCGGGGTCGCTCCTGAGCCGTCCGATTTCCTCCGGTTCGCTGCAATGCCTGGCCGTGAAGTCGGAGCCTGACTCCGCCTCCGGGTGCGCTCTGGTCCTCGAGAACAAGATCGGAGGGTCGAGAGCGCGCGGAGATCTCGCGGAGGAGATCTCCGCCGTCGAATCCGTTGACCGGTCAACGCGGAGCCGCGGCTTCCTCTTCGCCTGCGCTCCGAGGTCGCTCTTCAAGGGTTTGGCCGCGGAGGCCAAAGGAATGGTGGGTTTGGGGCGAGCTAGGGTTTCGCTGCCTTCGCAGGCCTCGTCGTCCATGAAGGCCGATTGGCAGTTCACGATGTGCCTGTCGTCCTCGAACGGCGTCGTTTTGGTCGAGAACGCTCAGCACGGGTCGTTCTTCGGGTCGCCCATCTTCAACTCGCTGATCTACACTCCGATTTTGAGTCAACGCGGGTCAACGGAGGAGTACTTCATCGATTTGAAGTCGGTCAACATCGGCGGGAAGAAGCTCTCGCTGGACATAAAGTCAACGAAGCTGAGCACGATCGCGCCGTACACCGCCATGGAGAGCTCGGTCTACGCCGTGTTCACCAAGGCCTTCGAGAGGCAAGCGGGTTTGGCGAGAGCGGAGCCCCCGGCTCCGTTCGGACTCTGTTTCGAGGCCGAACCGGGGGTGGAGCCGGTTTTCCCGGCGATCGAGCTGGTGCTGCAGAGCGGGCTGGTGAAGTGGCGGCTGTCGGCGAGGAATTCGGTGGTGAGAGTGGGCGAGAGAGTGTGGTGTCTAGGGTTTGTGGACGGCGGTCCGGCCATGGAGGATTCGATCGTCATTGGCGGTTACCAGATGGAAGAGACGGTGCTTCACTTCGATGTGGCGAATTCGAGACTGGGAATCAGTCCTCCTCTGTTGAACTGGGGAATGAGCTGCTCTGACTTTAAGCCGGAGTCAACGCCTGTGAATTCAATTTAGTGTGTGTTTTTTTTTGTGTGTATATTTTTGTTTGTTTTGTATTTAGGCCCTTTAGGGTTTATACACAAGTTTTGTTTAGGCTGATGGTAGTATTAATGAGAATTACGATCGGTTAATGATTCTGATTTGTTAGCTCTTAATTTAGTTACTCTAATTTGACGAGTAAATGTAAATTTGTAATTCAATTACTAATGTTCATGGTGGAAATTGATAGTTTATTCGCCGAAATCGGATATAATCCGACAGCTTGGTAGTTGAGACGGGTTTCCACGAGAATTTTTATCTGATTTGCGGATTCGGTCAAATAAATTTCGAAACTGAGCGGAAATTTAAGGGAAAATATCTTACGATCGTAGCGGTTAAGTTAAACTCGACCTAATCGGGAATGTTGTGGCTGTTTCTAATTCCTTTACTACGTTGTTAGGGAATGTTGCGGTTGTTGCCATGATTGGCGGTTGAAAAACACATGCCGGGATCGCTAGCTCCTTCATAGGATGTTTATATCATTTTTTCACAATTTTATTCTATATTTCATATAGTTATATAGAAAGCTATTCGGTTGAACGAAAGTTCAAGTTTAAGTTTCATGATACTTTGATGGTACATTTTAGACTTTGATGGTACATTTTAGGTTTTGAATCAAATGTTATTGTTGAATTTGATTTTTTTTTTAAGTTTATTAAGGAATATGGATGAATTATAATAGTTTGTGTTATTTTTGTTAATTTTTTTTTTTTGCAGAATTGGGATGATTTTAGCGTTTGTTCGAATTTTTATATAATTGCGGTAAAAGTATTTATTTTTTGGAAATTGTTGAACTTGAGCTATATTTTTAATATTTTTTGATGTAATTTCATTGTTTAACAATGTATATAATTAGGAAACTGTGAGTTTGACATAATTTTTTTTGCAATGTGACGTATTCCCGAATTGTCCAATTATTGCGGCAAAAGTTCATATGTTTCAGAAGTTGGTTAATTGAGCTAGTTAATCGACTTTTTTGGTGTAATTTCATTTTATAATATTGTATATAATTCATACGTTGTGTGGTTGACATAATTTTTTTGTAATCTGACGTTTTCCAACTATCGAGGCAAAAGTACATATTTTTAGGAAAATTGTTAAATTGAGCTAGTTCTTCAATTTTTTGATACATCTTCAAGTGGGAAGACTTTATATAAATAATTAACAACTGGTTATTTTAAAATATTGTATTTTAGTAAAATATTACTTTGACTCTTTCCAAAATTTATCAAATAAGCATATTTTATCTAATAGTAAAGGGTAAACTGTGGCTAAAATACCCAATGTTTTGATTTTTTTTAATTATATACCCAAAGTTTTTCTTTGGTGGCTATAATACCCAAAGTTTATTCCGTTAACGCCAAACGTATCAACCGTTAAATCTCCGTTATTTTACCCACGTGGCATGTGCCACGTGGACGCCACGTGTTATTTTTTCCCTCCCGTTCCCTCCCGTGGGCCCCTCTCGCTCACCCTTATTCCAAAACATTTTGGCATTAATGAGATTCGAACCCATGCCCTCACACTTAAAATACAAGCTCTAATTCGCTTGAGCCATTGTCATTTCATGTTATATCAAGGCTAAAATATCATCTTCCATATAACATATGTACAAAAAAATTTAACATATATAAGATATAATATGTAACATTTAATTAGATTTTAAAAATACATATCATGTGCATGGACATATAAATTGAATAAAATAAAATTGTATTATTTAAAATAAAATAAGATTATATTAGATATTTTTAAAATCAAATTGTTAATTTAAAAAAAATCTATATATATATATATAAAAGCAAAATAACCCCATGCCCCAAAAGACACTGTTTTTATCCCCATTTTATTTTCTCTTTTTTTTTGAATTTCTTTTTATCAGAAAATAAATCCTCACTCGACGTGTCCCTTCATTTTTATTTTCTCTTTTCTTAAAATAATTATTTACTAAAAAAACTGTCACGTTAAAAAATTATTTAATTAAAAATATTTTTAAAAGGCACCTCTACATTAAATTTCAACGTTGTCAATAATAAAAATAATAATAATAGGAACAACCAATATTATAGTTCTTTTTTTAATTATTATTTGAAACATGAAATAGTAATAATTTTATACGTATTATTAATATATTAACTAAAGTCACGTTTTTAGCAACATCAAATATAGATAATAAACACCAAAACGTGTAAAAAATACATAAAATTAAGATTTTAGAAAATAAATAACACGCGTTATTGGTTATCATGATTTCTTACGTAATATTTGTCAAGCAAAAAAGATTTAAATATTATATAAGATAATACGAATCTATTAATAATAAGGAAATATTTATGTATATATATAATGTTTAATAATTTTCTATAATATTATCCTATTTGACGGTTTTTAAATTTACATGGCAGATATCCATAAAGAGTTACAATGATTTTTCCAGATTGTTACAACGTTTCATGCTACAAATCCAAAGATATTAAAAATGAAAATAACACCATTGTACGTATCATTAGTTTTAATTAAAAAACAAACCCATGAGTCAAAGCGTATAAGATGGAGATAGAAAAAGAGATTTAGGGTTTAGGGATCGTTAAATGTATATTCATTCACAAATATATATATATATATATATATATATAGTTCCTTTTTTTAGGGATCGTTTAATATATATTCATTCACAAATATATATATATAGTTCCAATTTATTCGCCAATTTTAATAATTTATATATTTATATAAAGAAAAGAATCTTTAGTTCGGTTAAATTTTAATAATTTATATATATATATATATATACATACGTGTGTGTATCATTTTAATAATTTACACGTTAGTGAGACGGTTGAATTTTTTTATTGAAATGATGCACTTCTTCATTAATAGGCACTTAACAAAAGTTGTATCTTTTGACTCTTTGAATACATATACCAATCCATTAGACAAAATTCATTAGACAAAACGCAGAAAGAAAGAAAAAAAGAGCATGTTATATATTTGTCATCTCTCATTTCTTCTTAGGCGGTTGTTAACGGAAAAATAAAAATCGACGACGAACAACAACGACAAAGCAAAAAACATTGAGCAGATAAGAGATGTCACATTCTGGATTATGGTCTTTGTCCCACGACCACCGTGATTCATACATTGTTTCACTATCCCGCTGTCGGTATGTTGATGCCATTTTCAAAATTTTGTTATCGATTTATTATATTCATTTTTTTTTACGTTGTTTGTTGTTTTTAAACGATTTCTGAATGAGTATTTCATTTAATTTTTAAATTGAAATCATAATTAGTGTTCTAATTCACTGTGTTTAAAAATATATAGTTAATAGGGAATTCTTTGAATCCTATCAAGTAAAATATATTTTTTTTATAGAAAAGTTTACATAAAATATTGAACATGTAAGTGTAAATAACCTAATAATTAAATTTAATCTATTTTTTTTTTAACTTAAATGACCTAATAAATAGGATATATATATGTATAATTATTTATATATATGTTTGAATGAATATATATTTAACGATATACTTAATAGATATGTATATATATATATATATTATTTGTGTATATATATACTAGAATTCGCAATCTTTTTTCTTCTCTTTTTTTAAAATTATTTCTAAAACAAAAAATTATCGTGTCTCTTCGCTTATAAAAGAGAAATATAATATTAATATATAAAACAGTTACACAAACTCTTCATTAGATAAAAATAAATAAATTATTATTATTAATACTCATTAAGTAAAAATATGACGATTTCCAAGGGTTGCTACCTATTCAATATTTATTTAATAAATTAAAATGAATAATTCCAAAGCGTTGTAACGTACTGAATATTTATTTACTTTAAAAAATTATTATTTGATAACCGCTTTGGAAGCGTTGTATCTTATTCAATCTTTCTTAACAAATAAATATATATAAAAAAATCATTTGCACGTAATATTTTAAATTATTTTACATTTTAAAATATATAAAAAGTTTACACGTACTATATGTTTCAAAAATAGGGCTGAAATAATTGTTTCATTAACACGTTACAGTTTATTAGGTTCTTTTCCGTTCCTATTTAATATTTTATAGATTAGGGTTTTCTCTTCTTTTTTTCCAATTATTTTTAGTAAAAAAATGTCACACGTATATTTAATAAATTAAGAAGAAACGATTACACATAATTTCATATAATTGATTAAGAGTACCACCTTTTCATGTAAAGTCACTTATTTTTAAACAGTAGTTATTACTCAAGAGTGTAAGTTTTTATATTAGTTTGCAATTCTTTTTTAAAAGGTACAACTCTTGGTGGCATTTATAAACAGGTACAGTTGTTCATTGATTTCTTTTATATATACTGCTCAATAATTCACAATTATTCACCGGTGTGAAATAATATTTTGGAAGCATGTTTGATCTCTTCCTCTTTCTCTTCGAACTCAAATAGTCAAATGGATGACGACAAAAAAGTCTCTTTCAAGTTCAAGCCCTTACGTTCGATAGAGTTTAACAGGTTTTATGCTCTATTCTAGCATTTTTTTTTACCAAACTAAGTTTTATTAGTGCATTTAGAACTTTATTAAATATTGATATGCATATATGATCGACTAACATTTGTTCACTTATATCACCATATTGAATTAAATAAAAATCACTTAATCAAAATTACCAATCAAAACTCAGGTAGGTTGATATGCATGTATGTTCTTCTATCATTTGTTGATTGTATAAGAAAAAAATAAATTATTTTATCGTTTGTTTACATATGGATAGGATTGTGAAACCACCATTCTATAAAAAGCACGTGTTGTATTTCCATCGGAATCACGACGGTGTGATTTATCTTTACGAGAAGTTTTATAATCAAGCTTTTTTCATGGTACCATCTTTTATTAGTTATTAAAATTGAAAGTTTTCGTGCTTACTTTTTATTGATTTTTTTTTTTGTTAAATGTTAATTTATAACAAGAATTCGGTTCACTTGAATGTGGAATGGCACTAGATCGGAGTTTTCAAAGATTGAAATTTATATTTTTTTAATCATTTATCATTTTTTTAATCATTTTTTACACATGCTCTCACATTTGTATAAGTAATATTTCAAACGAGTTTATAACTTCTTTGGTTCTTACATTTTTCATGTATACAAAATTTTTTTAAGTCACTAAGTTATCTTGAACTGTCTTTATAAAGTTTCTGTTTGATTAATAATAAACATTATTAATATTTACTGATTGATTTTCTTTGTTTGCCAGTTTTTTTATTTAATTTTGGTTTATGACTATAACGAAACACTTCAAGTAAAATCAGGTTAGTAAATGAGGATTTTGTATACCGTTTTTGGGGACGATTATTGATGTTGCCGGTTTTCAATATAATTTATTAACAACTACACATGATGGAAATTTGACCAATATAACATATTCAAGAATAATTTTGTTACTTTTTTATTTTATAAGTCAATTACTATCTTTATATGTCTAAAAAAAGATATATTATTAGTTTTCAACATAGTTGTTTATCCATTTTGTTGGTATAGCATTTTGTTAATTATTGTTTGGTTCATGACTAACCAGAATGATTCGTTCAACGGATACTGAACTTGGATAAAAAAAGGTCTTAAATTAAAATCAGGTTGGTAAGTGGTTATTTTATGTAGTGTTTGTTTAGGTCAATTTTCGTTTGTTGGAGACAATTATTCATGTTATCATATTTTTTTTTTATTAATAGGGTTTTGTAGGACATTATAAGTGGTTATTTTGTATAGTGTTTGCTTATGACGGGTTTCATTTGCTCGAGGCAGTTATTTATGTTATCATTTTCTATTCATATATTTTTACCAACATGATTTCTAGAACATACAAGTTAGTAAATTCAAATATTTGTCCTTTACTATTGTTTACTGGCAAGCAAATATGGTTCATAATTGATCATCATTTATAAATTTCATTTATAGTAGATAGGGGACAAAATGAGTATATCTAATGTCATTGTGTGTATTTTGTATTTATCCTCACAATAATTTATTTTATTTTATCTTTGTTTTAATTTTTCTGCATCTCTCTTTCAGAATGAATCATCATTTCAGTCTTGGTTTGGCGTTGAAGTTGGCATCATGCTGGCAATGGATATGGAGTTTCGACCAGAATAGTTCAGAACTTGATTTAAATTTACTCGAGAACTCTTCTGAGCAAGTGTGAGTTTTTGTTGTGCATATAAATCATTTTTAAGTTTGCATCATCTTGGCGTTTGTAAGTGTGGCTCGATCTAGCGTTTGTTGTGTCTGATTATGACAATTTCTTAATTTTAGTTTCGACAATTGTAGTGAGAATTCCTCAAGCATAGAACAGTTGATCAATTTTGCTAATTTTCAAAGGAAAACTCGAGTTCAACATGTACTTGATATAATCTCGATGCTTTTGGTTTTCCTTTGATGTAATGATTGAGAATCATGCGTGTTTTTGCTAAATCTTTTAGTTAAAATTTAAGTGGATCCATTTTAAAGGCACAAGGAACAAAACTAACAATTGCTTACTTTTTTTTTAATATATATTCATTATGTTTGCTTGGCTTTATTTTTTATTTATTTATTGTCCTTTTTGTTCATCGTACATGATTACGTGTTTTTCCAGGTTCCACAATAAAGCAAACGTAATTGAGGAGATATAAATTTACCGAAACATCCCCTTGAGATGCTACAAAGTACTAAGCTAACAACCAATGAATAATATCTATTTGGATAATTTTCTTTGATGATTTGTAGCCACATTGAAGTCAATATTACCTGGTTTTCAATCAATAATTATCGATTTTCCACAAAGATTTTTAACGATGACATCACCAGTTGAAAAAAAAAATAGATTTTCTATAGGATTTCACTATGTTTCTTTTAGGTTATGTTTATTGATGGAGTCATGAGAAATCATTTCTCCATACTTCAATAAGGTTATATCTTATTTTATGGGGCTTTTGTTACTTTTTTGAGCATCCGCAAAGCGTGCAAAGACAATGCGTCGGGAACAAAGAGTGAAACCGTGTTTTATGAGATCTTTTATATACTATAGCGGAGACGAGATGCGTATTCTTGGACACCGATTAGTCAAGTCGGTGCACCTTATATATAATAGTGAGTCTATCCAGCAAACCTCGATCGTTTAACTTCATGTTTTATTTGTGGATTAAAATGTTTTCACTTATTAGGTTGATTTGTTACTGTTATCACAATGATTTTATTGATTTACTTTTTTAACTTATTCACGATATACCTATATACTTACAAGTTTTTTATTCACTCATAGATAACTATTTCTTCCCAAAACCATCTCCCAATTCTCTTTGCTTGAATGACTCCGGATTTTTTATAATATCCAACGACAATGCGACTCCTCTAAAGAAAGAAAATTCCTTATTCTCCCTCCTCATCTCCGACATACATTATCCTACCGATGCTTAATGCCAATGCATGCGACTTTTTGCATTGCACTAATGCGGTGATTTGTGAACGTTTGATCTTGGTTTTGGTTCCTTTTATATTTCTTTATTAGCGTGAAGAATCTTGGCACCCTATGGTTATTTTTTTTTTATATATATATTTCCCTTCAGATTCGTAGAAAAACTTGAAGAGATATGCACACACAAAAGAAAAACACGTTGACGAGTACCATGAATCCTTCGTGATTCGAATACATCATTACTGAGAAAATTAAGCTGTAATGGTCTCTTTATTCATCGTTGATTTCCTATTCTGAATCTTAGAGTTTTTTTGGTTTGAAATATATGATATTGGAGTTTAACATAGTAACTCTTTTCGAAATTAGAATTCCGGTCGTAGATCATGTTCTTCATTGCTTTGATAACATGTTAGAGTTTTATTAGATATTTAAAAAAAAAAATGTTAACTTTAAAATGCATAGACATGTTAGAATTTTATTAGATCATGTTCACTTCTTCTTCTTTTTTTACAATTTTTTTTATATAAAAAATATAAATTGCTTACATAGTAAAAAAGTTTCTAATGCAAGACTTATTTCAATTTCACTTATTGTGACGTAAATCTGTCTTTTTGTTTTTAATCATATATATAAATATAGTTTGTAATCGTAACATTTAATAACGTGTAAAATACGAACATTTTATTGCACTTGGCTTTAAAAGCTTAGATATTTTTACCAATTAGGCAATATATTGATATTCTATTATAATAAATGATGAATGTTGAATACGGTTGTAATCTATATTACCTCCACGAAAAATAATGAACTTTTTCATATGTTTTTTTTAAAGAAGTTTGAAAACGGTGGATAAACAAGACATCAAGGACATGCGGAGAATACAAAAAGTTCTTGCAATCGTTAATAATGCTCTAATTTTGAATCTTATTAATTCAACGAGCAATCCTACGGCGAAATTTCGCTTTCAAGAAATTTATTGCAAGTTTACTACTTGAGTTTCGTCACATGGTTTCTCTTGCAAGAAAGCCATTTAATTTTTTATGTGTCTATTTCACACACTCTTTTTTTTTTTTTTTAATATAAGGTATTTCGCATCTGTTTATATGCAAAATTGAAGTTTGAAACAAAGAGCTTATGCTATGATACTCCCCTTTTTTTAAAGTTATTTTGCATGCAAATTTGTTTGAAGATATTATAATATGATTAAAAATGTGATATTGCAAAATATAATTAAATTACTAAATTTATTAATTATTTTTTACATCACCGCGCAAAGCGGTGTCGGTCCACTAGTAATAGTAAAGTGAATATCTATTTATTTATGTCATAGGATAATCTGTATAATGTAATGTAATTTTAATATATTTTTAAAAATAAAATGAAATAAATTATCCATTTTACATTACATATATTCACTTTAATATTTTTTAGATATAAAATTTGATTTCAAAAATATCTAATACAATATTATTTTATTTTAAAAAAATACAATTTTATTCCATTCAATTTATATGTCTATGTACATATTTTTTATAAATATAATTAAATGTTACATGTTATATCTTATATATGTTAAATTTTTGGTACATATGTTATATAGAAATTTTATTTTAGCCAAAATATAAAACGAGATGACAATTGCTCAGATGGCGTGTACGTGGCACATGCAACGCGGGCAAAATAACAGAGATTTAACGGTTGGTATGTTTGGCGTTAACACAATAAACTTTGTGTATTATAGCCACCAAAAAATAACTTTGAATATATAATTAAAAAATTAAAACATTGGGTATTTTAGCCACAGTTTACCCAATAGTAAATCACTAAAGGGAGCATTTTGACTTACAAGTTACAACTTATAATTTGTAAATAATAATTGTTTTTTTAATTTATTTTTTTATTAGGTTTTCTATCCACAAATCCAGTCCATCGATAAGTTCGATAAGTTTCGATAACAGCAAACGATAATTTTTATAGATTTTTCATCGATGAATTTATCGGTAAATGATTATTCCGTCGATAACGACAAACGATTTTTCGACAAAAATAACATTCAAATCCTCGGTCAATACACACATAAAAATTAAAAACAAACCTACAGTGTGTTCCACAATTATCGAAGATTAAAGATTTCTGAAGTGTGAACACGTTGCATCCCTGGTCAAAAGCGAAGAGCTAAATCCAAGCCTTGACGTGGACAAGTCAAACTCCAAGAAATTGTCCTCCATCTGAAGACCACCGAGCACGATGGCATTCTCAGCCTTTGCCCCACCATCCACAAACCCTAAACACATCACCTCTTCGCTGACTCTCACCATCGAATTCCCACCGTGAATCCTCCAATTCACATTCCTCATATTCCCTTCAAGCTCAAGATCAATCTCCGGAACCCGAGGCCCGGCCCGGGTCCACCGCACGTTCCGCGTGCTGAAACACGCGCCGTACGGAGCCACCACGGCGACCCTCGTGATGTTCCTCGCCGCCGCTCGCTTCGAGAAGTCCTCGACGACGGCCTTATACAACAAACTTCCCAAGACGCCGTGATACGTCGCTGTGCTGATCTTCGCCTGGTCCAGCGAAGTGTCGAAACTCCAGTTGATTCTCTTGTCGACTCTGATGTTTTTTACGCCGATTAGGTACTCGCCGGTTTCCGGTCGTAGAAGAGGGGTTATGCTGAGCCATCGGGACGCGTCATTGCCGCCGGGGAACATGTAGGGCCCACCACCGATGAAGAGGTCGCCGAAACCGTATTCGTTAGACGACGGAACGCAGAGAGCGAACTTCGGAGCGATATTGTACGCTGCAGAGAGCTTACTCGGCAGAGACGACGCCGTCCTTCCAAGGCCGAGAACGTTACTGGCGTCTTTGGCTGAAGCATCGAGGCACGCGAACGCGAAGCGGGCTGAGTATGTGTCGGGGTAAACCGCGGTGCCGTCAGTCGAGTGAACCGTAACGACGTCCTCATATAGGCTGCCGGAGAATACAGAGGTCTTGACCGCGCAGGTTTTCTTGTCCTTAGCGCAAGTCAGCGTTTTCGGGTTTGCTAGGGTTTTGCACGCGACGGAGCTGCATGGAACGGGGCGGCGCGTGGTGGAGGACACGCGCTTTTCGCACGAGAGAGAGAGGAAGTGGCCGCTGAGGTCGACGACGGCGTCGACGTTGGTCGGAGGAGTTCCGAGCTGGATTGTGGCGTAGTGTTGGAGGGTTTTTGTGTCTTTTCCGATCGGTATATGGAAGGCTCGAGGTTTGCTTTGTGAAGCCAAAAGGTTTGAGCTTAGAGAAATGGTGAGGATTATGGAGAAGAGAAAAAGATGAGATTTAGAAGAGAGCATCATTTTTTGTTACGAGTGTCGAAACTGAATCGATAGTGTTAAACTAGTATGGCTATTTATAAATAAAATAAATGTCCATAATTAATAATATCATAAGAATACTATGCATTTTATTGACCATTCAAAAAGAAAATTGAGAAAGCGACAATATTTTTTCTCCATGTGTATATGAACTATTATGAAAAATATCTAAATATTACTCAACGGTAGCTGAGACGCGAATTAATACATATATCTACTTTGTAGTAGTATTCATGTGAGCATTTATAACTATATTTTAGTTTGAGGAACGTTTACCGACATCTGATAAAATATAAGAAAATAAGAAAGATTTATAACTATATACTAGATCATTCAACTATTATTTTACCATTAAAAAAGGATTATTATACACCCTATCTGAGTCATTAATAAAAATAAAATTTGCGGCAAGAATCATCGAAGTCACTAAATTTTTATAAATAAATCACTAACGTTTATTTTTTACGGCAAAAGTTATTAACGTCATCAACTAATTGCAGATAAGTCAACATTTATTTTTTGCGGTGAAAATTGTCAAAGTCACTAAATTCATGCTGATAAATCACTAACGTCTATTTTTTTGCGCCAAAAATTTCAAAAACACTAATGTTTAATTGATGTGGTTGATTGACTATTCAGCAAAATTAATCAATACTATGCAGTGTCTTATAACACTTTTGATTCACGCTCTTATTTGTTAGTACTTAATATCAACTTGAATAATTGAATGCTTTCTACTTTTTTTTATCATAACATCAAGCACAGACAGACGCTCATAGAAACAAGTCAACATAAAAAAAAAAAAAAAAAAAACCTCACACCAAGTCCAACACATAAAACAAACAAATCATGAAAGGCTACATGTTTCGGAAGTGAGAACAAGATTGATCCTTAGGCAAAAGCGAAGAGGTGAAACCAAGCCTCGACGTTGACAAGTCAAACTCCAAGAAGTTGTCCTCCAGCTGAAGCCCGCCGAGCTCGATCGCTGCCTTTGCCTTCGCCCCACCGTCCACAAACCCTAAACACATCACTTCCTTGCTCACTCTCACCATGGAGTTTGCACCATGAATTCTCCAAGTCACAGTCGCCGCTCTCCCTTCGAGCTCCAGATCGATCATCGGAACCCTAGGCCCGGCCTTGGTCCAGTGCACGTTCCGCGTGCTGAAACATGCGCCGTACGGAGCCACCGCGGCGACCCTCGTAATGTTCCTCGCCCCTGCTCGTCGCGAGAAGTCTTCGACAACGGACTTGTACACACCGCTCCCCAGGACGCCGTGATACGTCGCAGTCCCGATCTTCATCTGGTCCATTGACGTGTCGAAACTCCCGACGATTCTCTTGTCGATTCGGATGTTTTTTACCCCGACAAGGTACTCGCCAGATTCCGGTCGTAGAAGAGGCGTTATGCTAAACCACTGGGAGGCGCTGTCGACACCGGGGAATCGGTAGGGCCCACCGCTGATGAAAAGGTCACCGAAACCGTTTTCGTTAGACGATGGTAGGCAGAGAGCGAACTTCGGAGCGACGTTGTAGGCTGCGGTGAGCTTATTCGGCAGAGACCACGCAGTCCTTCCGAGGCCGAGAACGTTACCGGTGGGAGCCTTGAAGCACGCGGAGGCGAATTGCAATTCGTACGTGTCGGAGGAAACCGCGCCGCCGTCGGTAGAGTGAACTTCAACAATGTCCGAGTATATACTGCCGGGAAAGCCGTACGCCTTGACGTTGCAATCTTGCTTGTCTTTCGCGCACGTCTTTGGCGTCGGATTCGCTAAGGCTTTGCACACATCGGAGCTACACGGGACGGGGCGGCGCGTGGAGGACACGTGCTTGTCGCACCGAAAGGCAAAGAACGGGCCGTTGAGGTCGAGGCGGGCGTCGACACCGGTCAGAGGAGTTCCGAGCGAGATTGAGGCGTAGTGTTGGAGGGTATTTGTGTCTTTTACTATCGGGATATGGAAACCTTTGGGTGGGTCTGGTGAAAGCGCAATGCTTGAACTTGGAGAAATAATGGTGGTGATTATGAAGAGGAAAAAAAGAAGAGATTCATAAGAAAACGCCATTTTTTGCGATGAGTGTAAAACTAGCTAGAAATGGAACGTATAGTTGTTGAACAAGGTGGTGTATGTGTGCCCTATTTATAGCGTGTACCAATATGCTCACTAGTAATTAAAAATGTCCATGAATATATTAGTTAGAAGCATTTGTGGCATAAATACTCAATTTAGTATCAAATGTGTCGATATATATTTCAATCTCTTTTTTCGGTTGCCACATATCCAGAAGCTAAAAAAAATTGTCTATATCGAGGTAGCAACTTTAAGTTAATCAAGTTGACAAGTGTCTTTTTGGAGAGTTGTCGTTATTAAAAGCCGGCTTTAAAATGAGAAGCTTAAGCAAAAATAATTTTACAGGTACACTAACAATAATATTTGATGTATCACAAATGTTAAACATGCACTGCATTACCATAAATCGTTACAAATAGCAAAATAAATTTTAGGCCATTTAAATAATTCGCATAAAACCGTTTCTAATAGAGGCAAGTCTTATAAATTAATGAACAAGTATAAAAACTTTAGAAAAATATTACAAGACAAAATGTTTTTAATGAAAATTGTGTGAATAATTGTAACTCCATAAAACAAAGTTAGACATGAATAAGCTACGTACTTAGTGAGCTGGCTAGAAGAGGAACAACAACTTCACATCTCCAAAAAACTTAACAGTAAGAAAGTAAAAAACGAATAAAACAAAAAAACTTAAACTAAATTCAGATAAAAAAACTTGATACTGATAAGCAAAAACTCAATAAAACCTCTTCAAAGAAATGATTTCGCCTCTGAAAATTTAGCTAACAATGTCGTCGACGGGACAATGACATAACAATGAATCATTATTTTTTGTTCTCAAATTCAACTCTAAAAACATCGCTTCAAAACGAAGATGTTTCTTCTTCCTCATAAATTTCTTTTATTTATCATTTGTTTGAGAATTCATGTGCTTATTCTTAAAGAAAAAAAGGTTACATAAGCAAATATACCCTGAAGAATGAGAAAACACATACTCATATCTAAAAAAAAAACAAACAAAGAAATTTAAAATCTGTACAACTAAAGAAGAATAAGTCTCGATTTGCAAACTCAATTTTTCAAGGAAGAACTTGGACAGACAAGTGGGGGCGGTTGCCCCACTCCTCTTCGAGTGGCTTCACCAATGCGTACGAAGAACAGTGTATTGGAATTCTATATTTAATAAAAGGAATTGAAGCTTAACATTTTGTGGGTTTTTTTTTTTTTTTTTGTATTATTCTGCTAAAAAAGGATTATAAGTATAATGATACACTTAGTGTAAATTGTTACTTATGCCACAGATATCCCTTATAATTATAAATATGCATCTTTTGACAGTTGAAAATAAATTTGAAAAAGCGATACTCATTTTTTCCATGTTTATTTGCATTGTTTTGTCATATATTTAAATAGGTTAATTATATAGCACTTTTGACCTTGGAGCTTTGATTATTTGTGCACTTGGCCCATTAAATTTTAGTTTATAGCATAATGCGTTACGTACTTTAATAAAGTGGTACAATGCCCATAATGCTCACTCCATGTTTATAGCATAATGTACTCTACAAATTAATAAAGGACCAAGAGTACCAATCGCCCTTGATCTTAGAATATTGCAAAAATCTCCTTAAAACTCACTCTCTTTTTTGTGCGGAAATCGTGTTTTAATTTAGGGTAACATCCTAGTCATATGTTACGATTTCTATTACAATATAACCTTCACAGATATATTAATGAGGACATTGGATGATTTTCGAAATCGAGATAGCGCTATTGAAACCCACCATGAACAAAGAATTCCCGAGCCGAGCGGTGAATAAACAAAAGGAAAGTACAAAAAAGAAGCAGAGAAAGAATGCTTATTAATGGTAAGAAAATTAGAATAGAGAGGAGAAAAAAATGTGAAATAAAATACTACATACATGTATAACAGTATAAGAAAATTCTTATAAATGAAAATGACCATTTAACTTGTTGGAGTAAACGAGTTTTAACCCGAAAAGGGCCTAAAGCGTTATTCTCGTACAAAAGCGTTAGTTTAGGGGGAAATATGTAAAATTTCAAAGTTGACGGGGCATTAACGAACATACTAACGAGTTCAGAGTATTTTTGTAAAGCCGTGAACTACTCAAATAATCAAACTTGAAAAGGGTAAATATGTCAAATAGTTTTTTCAAATTTTCAAATAACATTTATTGGTAACTCAACCACGTATTTATACATGTATGGTATCGATCTTACCTAATTTGTAGTACTTGTACATGTGATCATGTGATATTGGTCTTTACAATTATAATAATTAATAAAATGTAATATAATATAATATCTTCAGAATATTATGGGCTAATTTAAATATATACAATAATATCATTCTTTGTTTCTTTTGACCATTTAAAAATAAAATAAAATCTTATATAATAGTTTTTACTATACATTTGGCCGCGTTATCATGGTTTTCTTTGCATAATGATGATATGCAATAATAATATCCTATAGTTTATGTTTTGTGGATCATGTTTGAGATTATCTAGATTTTAATTTGAGGACACCGACAACCATAATAATAATAATATAAATTGCACTGCATGTGTCCATAATCCATATAATAATAATAATAATAATAATAATAATAATAATAATAATAATAATACTAATAAAAATAAAAATAACTCTTTCCAGCTAAAATGCACGTGTAAACGTGTACCAACAACAACAATCAATGCAATGGCCATTAATTTATTTGAAATTTTATGGTCTTCTATTTGAAATTTTAAGTTTGTAAATCGAACCTGTTTTCAATTGTTGTCTACTTTGAAGTTCCGTGTAACGTCATTAAAATAATATAATTATATTTTAGGCAAGGCCGGTCCTGAGTTTGTTGGGGCCTTAGACGAAGATTGATTTTGGGGCTTTTATTGTAACTAGTAGACAGAACCGCCTTTGCGCGGTGGGGAGAAAATATTTTATTTGAATTTAAATAAAATATTGGCTTAATAAAAGAGTCAAATATGGTATAGAAGAGTCATCTCCGTTAATTTATTCAAGTTATCTTATCGTCAAATATTTATTCAATATGAGTGATATATTGTTAGTTTTTTTAAATGCATAACCGAAATATTATTTACAAAATAACTTATAATGTGGTATAGAAGAGTCATCTCCGTTACCATCATGTAAATTATAGAGGGTCATTTCTGGTGTTTTTAGAACATGAGGTCTATATCCGCAGATCCATCTTAAGGAAGGGGCATAGTTATTTTCACTTCTGAAACAGAGAGACTAAATATGCTAAAACATTACACCTGTAACTTGAACATCACATGCTAAATGTGAATTTCCTCCAGGATTCTCAATATTCATGAACTCTAAATGTGAATTTCCTACATCTCCATAATTTGCGCATTTTGAGATGGTTTTTCCTTTTACTGATAAGCAAGAGAAATTAGATACATGGATCGGTTTAAAACGCTATCAAATTCGGTTGCATTTATCCGTGGATGAAAACCATAACCAAAATTTAAAATACATGTGAATAGGATATACTCGAAGTTGTGGGGTTAATTTTCTCTATGTTTTTTTTTATTATTATTCATTTAAAGGAACATCAAACGTAATATCGGAGCAAGTAAACATATAAACTTACACAATATTATTATACATGTAATGATGTTGTTAGAAACCCACACACTAAGCTAATTGACTAAATCTAGATTAATTTAACAAACATAATGATAGAGCGACTCAGCCGCTCCCTGCACGCGGAGAGCAACAACTTTACCTAGTTGCTCCTTGGTCGTATGCTCACTCGAGAATGTGTATGAAAACTCACCACCTACTTGATCTATTCAGAGAGTTCCAATGCACCCATAAAGTTTACAAACACCGCTAAATGGTAAACTCTTTCTTGTACATAATATGTTATTACTCTCTCAACTATATCATTTACAAACACCGCTAAATGCGTTGTAACTACAAAACCATATTTTTAAAATCATGTATATATAAGGTCTGTTCTCTTTTTGAGTAATTTAGACATTGAAAATTCTTTATCCAAATTTTGAATATCGATCCCTTCAAGATGAATGAATGTTTTCAGTGGAAAAATAAGATAAATAAAATAATTATAACAAATATGCTAAAATCAATACAATCTCCTTATATATCATCTTGAAAAGTGAATATGTCAAGTGTCAACTGATTGAAGTTTACAATTGATGATTTGATATCTGTAGAAAGCTATAGACCTGACAAAAAACATAAGTTTAATCGATGGAAATGCCTAATTTTTTTCTTCAAAAATCATTCAAATTAGCCAAAGAAGCCATGAAACTTGAGAATCAAAGTTTGAAAATGTAAATAGTAATTTGTAATATCCTCCTAATAGCATTGTCGAGTAGAGGTGAACAATTGGATATTCGGTGCGAGTTTTCTATATGCGAATACCGCATGAATGAAAAGCTATTGCAGAAAGAACCCTAAATAAATCCAAATTCGCGAAAACAAAGCCCGAATTCAACTTTTACACAAAAGTTAGAGATAAATCAAACTAAAATTGGTGGAAATAGATTCTCACTGAAAAAAGCGATGTGAACGTAAAGTCATTGCAAGAGGAGCTATGAAAATTAAAAATAAAATTCTCTTGACATGAACGAAAAATCATTGTTAAAGGAGCCCTTGAAAATTAAAATTCGTACAAATTAACAAAGCGCATAATCATTAATCAACATATATATACAATTTAGTAAAAGTTTAAACTGCATACCGTGGAAAAAAAAGTATCACCGGAGAAGCGACGTGAATGAAAAATGCAATGAAAGAGCACCCTGAAAAATCAAAATTCGTAGAAAGGAAGCCCCAAAATCAAATCAAAATTTCTGGAGAAAAAATTCACTTAACATTTCTGGCGAATGAATATACGTAAGAGCCTGAAAAGAAGGAACTAAAACCATTACTTGTCGATAAATTAAAATATAAACTAAAACCATGACTCGTTGATAATTAAATAAAAAAAGAATGATTATTAAAAAAATATGAATGTGAACAATATATGCATGAATCTGTTTTAACATGCATGCATGCTCTTTTCCTTCAGGGACGTCCAATTTACTATACATAACACATGCATATAAACATTATTAGATTAGCAGTACATTTCAATAAATTTTTCAAGAAAAACTAAAAGGCAAAAATCATTAATATGAAAAACTCAAGAGACAATGTCATTAAAATGTAAATAGTATAGAAAAATTTCAACTTTGTCACCCTAATTTGTCTGTGTTTGTTGACGTTGCCGACACTGTCGAGACTGACCCCGAGATTGGCTGCATCATCACCTATGGTTTTTCCGCGGTTGAGACAGTGAGAGAAATAGGTTGTTGCCGTAATGTATCCGCTTTCATACGCTCAAAGTTTCACGAAGCCGAAAACACCAATGTAGAGAGAGAAGAAGAAAAAATATAGTTGATTGATGATAAAGAAAGGTGGAGAGTAAATGACGACTCTTGAATAGTTTGATATGAATATGATAGTTAAAAAAATAGTGATGACTCTTGAATATTTGTATGTGAAACTACTCTGTGTATATAAAGTTCGCATTAAATAAAAAGAGAAAGTTACTTTGTGTAATGCATGAATCAATAACCTACCCTTTTCGTATTCCAAAATTGTTTTTGCACAAATAATGTGAATTCAAGAGTCATTGGTCATAAACTTGATAACGTTTAAAATAATAACAGCCCATTAGTCATAATGAAATTATTTCACGTTAATTGTATATGTAACAATTTATGTATCTACTACTTGCAATTAAATTAGACACAATTTTTTGTTTAAAAAAAATAAAAAATGTCAAAAAATAAGAAATGAGAATACATTTGATCTCATTATGCCACATATGATCACAAAATTCTCCTTTTATATATATAGATATAGATTTTTATTAATGGAATATATAGAAGACATATTCGATCTTGCTTATATATACATTTTTAATGGATTAATTAAAATAAAATGTGTAAAGTTAGATATATATTTTTAATGGAATATATAGAAGTATTCGATCTTGCTTATATATAATACATTTTCAATGAGAATACATTTGATCTCATTATGCCACATGATCACAAAACTCTCATTATATATATATATATATATATATATATATATAGATATAGATTTTTAATGAAACATATAAAAGTATTCGATCTTGGTTATATATAATACATTTTCAATAATTTAATAAATAAACGTGTAAAGTTTTAAAGGCCAAATAAGAGGTATGAAACTGGTATAACAAATGGATTTCTAAGGGCATAATTAATATTTTGTTCATTTAATATGTATATATATATATATAGCATAGAAATGTATATGAAATAAATGAATCAACTAAATGGGACATTAACTTCATCTTCATTATGCCAAAAAAAATAATAAGAAACTCTAAGAAAATTAGGATGTGAGAATAACTTGATCTCATTCTGCCATGTCATTCTCATGAGATCTTCCTTTTATATATATATAGATTATAAAAAGAAAAAATCAATACAAAAAGTATAAAAATATTATTTTTTGTCATTGTAGAGCCCGTCGCTACAAATTAAAAATCTATTATATGCTCAAGACTACCATGACTCTCCTCGGAGCCGGTACTACTGATTTTAGGAGCTAGGAAGTGGATGGATCGGGCCACTTCAACCTCTATGTCCAAGTAAATATATAGCAAACACTCTGAATATTACAGTTAACATTGTATATTACAGCACTACAAGAAAACAGGGTATCCGAGACTAATTAATTAGTCTCTGATACTTGCAAAACAGTCTCGGTGAGTATCCGAGACTGATTTTCAGTCTCCAAGGCTAGTCTCGGATACCTACTCCCGAAAGTTACTATCAAGGAGTAAAAGTCAGTCTCTGATACCCCGCAATATGCGTGACAACGAAGTAGTCTCGGATACATTATTTTTTAGTCCTTAATAATGTTGGTCGAAAAATTAAGTTTAGTCACTGATAAGCATTAAGTAAGACTTATTATTAGTCTCGAATAACATAATTGTTAGTCTCGGATAACATGACTGATTGTAAGCCTTTTAAGATAGAATTTTAGTCACTAATAACGTGATTTACAAATTAATTGTTAGTCTCGGATAACATAATTTAGGGAATGATTTTTAGTCACCATTCCATTTTTTGCTTTGTCTTCGATGTAGAGTTTTCGATATTGATTATCAGTCCCCAATATAGTGGTACGTGTGATTATTTATTGAGTCTCGTCATGGTGCTTTGGAGACTAGTATTTAGCTCCAAATATGATGCTCCTAAGACAAACATTTATCGATACAAGATTAATTTTTCTATCTCTAAAAAAATCAAACAGTACATAATAATCTAAAATAAGCTGCTTCTTAATAGCTTTCGTAACTACAAATTTGTAAATAAACTTCATATAAAATTATGCATATTTGTCAAAACAATATTCATGAAAAACTAAGAATAAAAAGTGATCCCAAATATATCCAAATCTATATTGCAAAAAAAATATAAGATAAATGACATATTATAGTTGAATCCGACATCCACGATTTACTAACGCCCTTGACCTGGAATGCCGATGGAGTTATCATTTTTTTGACCACCACTTCCTTCATTGCTCGTAGATGAAACCATGGAAATGTCAAATTCATCAAGCTTAGTAGCTAGAAATTCTTGTAGTCGGTTCAACTTCTCTTGATTGCCTTCTTTATCCTCCCTAAGTTTATTTTCAAGATCATCAACTTGACTCTTTAGCTTTTCATTCTCATTCAAAGCTCACAGACATGGTTCGACCGCCGAAATAATTAACATATATTTTCCAGCTTCCTAGATCACAGCTGAATTATAAGTTTTTCAGTCCTCCGCTAAAAAAAATATTTAGAACATATTTTTATTAAAAAAAACTTACCGGCAACGAGCAGCTTTAGGAAGAGTACAACATGGGCGGCAACGGGCTCGGCAGCGAACAGTGAACAGCTCTATAAACAAGCATCATAATAAAAATCAGTTTCTTAATCTTAAATCCCAGGCCTATTTTTATTTCTCGAAAAACTAGTTTATTAAATCAGATTTCAAAAAATAACATATGTAAACTAGAACAAAACATAGAGGATGGTCTAAAAGAAACGTTATCAAACAAAACAGAGGGCAATCACAAGTTCCATATAAGAAAAAGAACCTCATGAGATAGATATAAGAAAAAGAATTAACCAGCAAAACTAGTCTTCCTACAAACTAAAAAAAACCCAATGAAGCATCCTTCGAAGAATACAAGTATAACCAAATGTTAGCCATGATAAGCCTGTATACAACCTTGAATCATTTATAAAATCTCTATAACAAATCTAACTACAAGAAACTGAAACTAAAACTAGTCCACACAAAAACAAGATCTCTACAAAAACCATTAACCGTACACATTGTGGGTGTTTTGTTTGTAATCAATAAGAAAATTATTTCCTTCATTGATTGAATAATCTGTATCAAGTGCATGATGAAGATCAACACTCACTAAAGAACCAAGAACTTATATAAGTGTTCATTAATGGGTCTCAATACAAAATGTGAATCACACAAAATAAATAATATAAAAAATAACTATACCAATTGAAACGAACCCATTGAATCATTTCCTTGACGAAGCAAACCCAGGAAAGAAAAAAGCCAACCCAGCAAGAACTCAAAATACAAACAGACACATACAATATATATATATATATATGTGTGTGTGTGTTGATTTGGTTTCAAGCTTCCACGGCACAAGGAACACTCTCAAGTCTCTAATATTAGATGTACAAAAGTAAATTATTCACTTATCACTTATTATATGTACAAAAGTAACGTATTCGCTTATCAGGGCCATTCATACCGAAATACGTACATAAATACGTGTAATATACTTATTATATGTACAAAGGTAAAATATTAACTTATCACTTACAAATCGTCAACTGTATAATCAATGAGTTTATAGTTCTTGGACTTAATACTAAACTTATGTTTCGACCCAAAAAATATATACTCTTACCTCTGGTGAGTGAAACTCACGGACACCAATGCAAACAACAAATTTTGCCTAAAAGGACTTATTTAATTTTAGTCCCATATTATCATTTGATTCAACACCTTCAATTGCTCTTACACCACTCGTATGATTGGAGCTTCCAAAATCCATGGTTAATTTAAATCACTTGCTAATTAATTCTAATTTAAGTGTTTAATCATAATTTTTTATGAAGTTACGTGATAATCAATGGACTTAACATTGTTTACACTTAACATTACGCATATGCTTATCCAATTAAGGAAGATGCTTAAGTTACTATTTGATTTATCTCATTCATCAAAGACTTTATTTTTGTCTCTTTATTTATTTAAGATAATACTGTAGATAAATAAACAATATATATTAGGGATAATAGCGGCATAAATCCTCAACCTTTACTCAACTGGGGCGGCATAGCCCCAACCCCATTTAATAGCGGTATAAGTATCAAAAGATGATTTCCGTCCATATTTGACTAACGGAAGTAGTCAACGTTTGTGCGGTCAGCTTCTCGTCAACGTGGACGCCACGTAATCCGACATGTCACCATACACGTCATCCTCGTGTCATCAAATTTAATGCAAAATTAAGGGTGATGGAGGGATTCAATTATTTTTGGGCTTCAGGCCTGCGCCTAGTTGGACTCCAAACCCGGCTCAACGTGCAACCCCCTGGCCAACGCATCCAGCCCTTCATGCCGTGTGAGCGGGTGCGTCCAACCTTGGATAGCGACGCGGACGGTCCCGATGAATCGTTAATGGTGCGGGGAGTCAAAAAAAGATACAATAGTGCCCCGGGGGCTTATCAGAGCAATATTTAATTACATAAGCACCCATGGACCCTCCTATAAATAGAAGCTCAATTCAGTTCAGTGGTAACTCATTCGAACTCACTCGAACTCGCTCTAAACACTCTCTACTCCCTCTAAACTCGCCTCAACCCCAGATATCAGTCGAATATTGAGCGTCGGAGGTGAATCAGGGGGTACCCCCCCTCTCCATGATCTCGGGTGTTCTTTTTGTTGGACATATGTGTCCTTAAACAAGATATTTATCCATTTGTAAAAGATTATGACAAGTCGTTGAATAAAGATGATACTTATTATGTTAATCTTATTATAGTTTCTGGTAGAGTAAAATATAATGCTTGATTCCTTAGTTCATAAAGGATGCAATTATGCTATTAGTATCACAACAGAGTCGAGGTGAGGAGGAATTAATAATCATAATAAATGAACTTAAAATTTCCGTGACCTGATTAATTGGGTGGGAGCCCAATAATCGTGTAAGGTCATTAATGTGACTAAGTGACAATCGTATTCTGGATTATGTGTGTGTCACACTCACTAGAAGTGCATTAAGTATGAAGCGTCTTCATACTGGACTGGACCTGACTTAAACTCAAGAAGTTATCATATAAGACCGTCACTGATAACTTGTAGTTGAGTCACAAAATAATGATCAAATGGATATTAGTTCTAAGTCCTTAGTGATCATGAGTCCGAGCTACTGGCTTGATTGTTCTTGATTTAACCGTTAAAGAACACAAGATATTACCGCTGTTCCCAACACTATTATTTTAGGAACATGATAATCAGTAGTAAGGATAGCTTGATCATAGACATGGGCATCACACAGCTCTCTTCAGAGACATGATGATTCCCTTGATTGTCAGTGGTGTAAGTAAGAGGTACCCGTGCGCAACTTATGAATCGAAACCATAAGTGGGTTACTCATAATATTACTGACTGAGTCAAGGATGAAAATGCAATGAGGGGCATTACGGTTAAAACCGCCTGCTCATGTGTGAGTCATCAAGTGAAAGGACAATAACCCGAATTTGATTGTATCAATGGACACCCTGATGTTATGAGGGAATAATATATACCGTATCACTAAAGAGTGCAGCCTCGGGTCTATAGTGGAATCACTTCAAGGTTTGACGAACAACTAGCAGTTCGTTGGAGCTTAAGATACGGGTCCATGGTCCCAAGGATAGCTCCGTAATGGATGATACGTACGTGATTAAAATACATTCTGGATAATTTTTAATCATTTGGCTCGACTTATAAAACTTACAGGTCTATGTCGGACGTCAAATAGTTTTATCGTCAGCGTGGCAAAAGTACCATATTTTGGTACACGGTATTAATTGATAAAAAGAAAATTAGAATTTAGATTTTCTAAAAGCATCATGTTGTTTTAAATTAAATTCTATGCAACTTTGCTTTTTGAACCAAGTCATTCAGACTTACGGTTTGTGATTTATGGATTTTTTAAGTTTATAACTCGGTTCGATAAACTATGAAATTAAATCACATGTCACGAATTTAAATGATGGTGTGGCACCATGAAATTTAATCTGTGATACTGAGATCAGGTTTTATTAATATAATTTAATTATAAATATCTAATTAATAATTAAAAGATTTATATTAATAAATAAAAATATATATTTATATATTAATATATGTGTAAATTCGAATTAGGGTTTGGTAAATAGATAATTCAAATAGTTAGAATTGGATATTTTATATTTGTGGCATAAGTACCTAATGTTTTGGTATTTAGGCAAAACCCTAAAATTAATTTAATCCTTGGATCGGTTATGATTTAATATCAACCGTTGGATTGAGATAACTGATTTGAACCCTAAATGTAATACAAAATTAAAACTTGGTGACCAATTTTAGGTATTTCAAATTTGCTTAATTAATTGTGTACGTTGGGTCGGTTTTGAGATTTAATCTTTACCGTCACATTAGAAATTAATCAATATTAGACATATATAATATATAATTCGACTAATGATGTGGATAAGAATTCGAATTAGGGTTTCAGTGAAACCCTAGGGCATTTGATTTTATCCCTAATTGATTTGATCCATTGGATTGGTTTAAGATTTATTTTTAACCATTGGATCTGGATAATCGTCAACAAATTCGAATTTTAATATATATATATATATATATATATATATATAATTCAAATTTAATTAATATAATGATAAGATTAAATATTTTGATCTTATCATGTATTATTATTTAATTAAATCTCTGATTAATTATATCCATTGGATTTAGATGAGATTGAATATGGACCATTGGATTGAAATAATTAATTATATTTAATTAATAAAATTCGAATAAAGGGAGGGAAAATCTCCAAATTGGTTACAGCTTGAGCCTATAAATAGGAGGCTCATTCTACACATTTTTCACACCTTTCCCCAGAGCAAACACTCGAGCTCTCCCTCTCTCTTTAGGGTCTGCGAGTTTTCTGCTGCTGATCTCTCTTCTGGTTCGGCTTAGGAGATATTTTTCTCCGGTAGCTTTAAAAGAAACCGTCAGTTAAATTTTGCGACGGAGTCTTGCCGTCGAAGCCCACGCTTCGGTATGAGGAATTCATGAAAATATCCCGGAAGATCACGGGAGTTTCCCTCAGCACCGGCGAAGCCCTGCCCAAGTCAGAACGCGCAGCCGGAATCGTCTTTGAGGTACGACCTTATGCATTGGGTCAATAAATGCAACCATTTACTGATTTTTATTTATTTCCTATTCGACTAGATTATTAATAATGTTTATGAAATAATTAAATTTGAAATATTTATCGGGTCTTAACGAAATGGTCATTACCCGATATCCGTGTCGTCGGTCCGGTAACAAGTTTTCCGCTTTAAAATAATTTTTTAAATGTTACTGAGACGCCTCGGAGGCTATTATCGTGGTAAGGAAGCTGGGCTGATACAACCGATTTCCAACACTTTTCCCCTGGTTCTGGTACGGAGGAGTCAGCTAGAGCGGGAGCCCTAGAGAAGATTCTGGCACGATTTACGATCCTCCCAGTTGAGATTCTAGAAACGTGCGGTGCACATTCTATCCCTTTATCTTGTATCTCAGAGCAGATGTATTGATTTTGCGTATAGATTGTGGGACCCAAACCAGGATCGGCAACACAGGTAGAGGGTCTGATCCAAGGATTTGAATGCCGTTTTTGCCGATAAATCATTTGCCGTTATCGACGGAGTAATCGTTTGCCGATGGATTTATCGATGGAAAACCTATAAAATTTATCGTTTGCCGTTACCGAAACTTATCAAACTTATCGATGGATTAATCGCTTATCGATAGATTTATCGATGGAAAACTTATAAAATATTTTCATATATATTTTCATACATAAAATATTTTTTATAACATAAAATACTACATGTATATTTTCCTTAATAATTGAAAAACATCAAATTACAAAACAAATTATGTCAGAATCATAGTATCAGAATTATATACAATGTGCAAAATGAAGTTACATATGAAAAACCAAAGAAATAGCTCAATTTGACCCATTTCAAAAAAAATATTTACTTTTCCCGCAATAAGGTTGCAATTTGGAAAAACGTTAAATTAGATATAATTATATCAACCTCACATTTTATAAGTTATTAACAATGTTATAAAATGATTTTACATAAAAAAAAAAGACTAACTAGCTTAACTTAACTAATTTCCAAAAATATGTACTTTTGCCGCAATAAGGTCATAATTCAGAAAGACATCAATTACAAAAATAATTATGTCAAACTAACAGTTTCTTAATTATATACAATGTTACAAAATGAAATTACACAAAAAAATTAAAATATATCTCAAATTCACTATTTGTAGGAAAATTGGTATTTTTGTCGCAATTAGAAAAAATTTGCATAAACCCTTAAATTTAACCCAAATCTGCAAAAAAAATCAATAAAAATCACGCAAACCATCTTGATTCATCTATATTCCATCATATACTTTAAAAAAATCAATTTCAACAACATTTGATTCAAAACGTAAAATTTACAATTAAACTAATATGAAACTCAAAGTTTAACTTTCATTCAACCTAATAGCTTTCTAAGTAACTAATACAAATATAGAATAAAAATGTGAAAAATTGACATGATTCATACATATACAACATTTAAACATCAAAACGCTAAAGATCTACTAAAAAAACCCTAAAAATACATTTAAATTTTGAAATTAAAAGAAGTTGGAACTTTTGCCACAAAAAAAGAAAAATTTATACCAGGGTTGACTTATCGTTTTTGACCGAAAAGTAGCTTGCTTTTCGAGAAAATACACTTGATAAGTTTGAGAGATAAGTGACTTGCTTTTCGAATCGAAAAATCGCGATAAGTATAAAAAGATAACGATTAGAGGAGATAAGTTACCGAGAAGTGGTTTTCAGCGATAAATCGCTCGATTATTGCTCGATTATCGCAAAAATCGAAACCTTGGCATGATCTACCAGGATTAACTCAAAGGCCAAAGCTGTGATCCCCCTTACGTGGAGTCCTGATCTGAGTGGCGCTCCAACCTTTAACCCGGGCCTTGTCCATTCCAGGTCTTGTGGTAACTGGTAGCGGTGCGGCCCGGATTGTGGGTCCATGATAAGTGGAGGGTCCGTTTCACCCAATGTTCTAGGAAACCTTGTCCAAAGCCCACAATAGTCAACAAAACGACATTGGACCCGGTCCAACACGAGTAATTGAGCCGCTAGAGTGTTTAATCTAAAATTCAGCATCAACTGAATCTATGACTATTCACACACTGAATTATTAATAAAGATAGTAATTTTCTTAATAGCATTAGTTTTATTTGTAGTATAAAGTAAAAACATAACCTCTTGTTTAATAAATAGCTAACGCATGCCATCCATGTCTACTCTTGTTTAATATATAAAACTCTTTTTTTTGTTTTTTTTGAACTTTTATCCGTTTTAACCTCTTGAGCACGTTCTATGGGTTGATTGAGCCTTAACTTTTGTGGACTCCGAAAATACTCATAAACATTAATGACTCATGTGAAGTTTTGAACCTCAAATGAACTAGTGGACGGCACCGCGCTTCGCGCGGTGGCAAAAAAATATCTCTTATATATTTAGATGAAACATTTTATTAATTTTTTCATTGTTTTTATGTTTAAAAAATGAAAACATATATATTTTTAAATATATTATATTTGTAAAAAAAAATATAAAATGAAGGATAACATAAATATTTTCCAACATAAGTAAAGATGGAATAATCTGTTCAAATTTGATAAATGATCTGTAAGCAAGAAAACAATATTACATGAAATTTTCTTTCTGTTCTTTCATGATAAAAGAAATGTAGAGAAAATGAAATACATATAGTACACCGTTGAATATCATAGAGATACTGTAACTATAATTTGAAAATGATGTAGATATTAGTGAAGCTTTTAGTATTAACAATAAAGAAAAGAATCTTGTCGAGCCACACCAACTAATTCCTCATCTTGTTTCCCATAATTTATCGAGTCATAATATACATAAAAAAGGTAAATGATCTAACACAATATATATTAAGTCATTCAAAATCATTCAAATCACTCACTTTATTAACGATTTTTTTTTAGCAAAGGTGTTGTTTTCACCACTCACATTGGTGCCGGAGACTTCGCATCACCGGCCTTGGTCTTCTCGGAATCAGCAATATCGACCGAGAACTCGAAGTTGTTATTTTCGGCGAGGGATCAAAATCTGCAAGACTTGGAAGTAGATTGTTGTTATGAGGCCTTGGAATTGTTGAACCATCTTTCTTTGTCTGTCCTTCGATTGTAGAAAGAGATAAAGTAACCTAAAGGCTAAAAGACATACAAAATACAATGGAAAAACAATATATATTAAACTATTCAGATTTACTAAATTATAATATGATATATGGAAATTAATTGTAGTAACATGCATTATCAAAACCATGACACCGATCTTAATAAACATCACCGGAATTATTTCCAAGAGAATCGAGTACTATGAACTGATTACATTATGTGCAATCAACTTATTAATTAAATAATGATAATTATGTGTAATTAATCAAGCAAATAATGATAGATTGTTTCAACCTTGAAGAGATGGAAAATAGGGAGAAGGAATAAAAAAAATTTAAAATTCTAAAAAAATAATTGTCGATACTTTATTCACGACTTGTTATGCTGTCTTTTATGTTTCTTCCTTTGATAAATTGAGTGAGCGTGATATATATATATATATATATATATATATATATATAATACATTGCTATGTTGTATTTTCATCTTTTATATATATAAAATATATATTTGAGAGTATTTTTTTCCCTATGAGTTCTTCTTCTTTCCTAGTCTATTTCATAAAGTTCATAAGAGCAATGTATCATAATCATAAATCTTATAACCACATGAAAAGGTAACTTGCATCAAACCACCATTAAACTCGAGAGCGTGAGAGAGAGAGTATGTGAGAGAGGGAGAACAACCAAAATTTGCAAAAGTAAAGCTCTAAATCTACTTAAAGTGCATAGCATAAGAATAAAACCAATCCAGGAAAAAGCAATCTCACTGAAAAATAACGGAGATGAGAAACAACTACAAAGAAAAAAAATGTAGTAAGAAAAAAGAATCAAGAATAACAAAATTATAGATTCAAACCCGCCAAAATTATTTGTAGCGAAGATAGTGACTCACCGACGAAGACGGACGGAGGATGGCATGGCATTCTTCGAAGAAATATGAACGGTTATCTAATAAGTTGTAGGAATGTTTTTATGAGAATTCAAGACTTCCATTCCATGATAATAAAATTAATATATTTTATTATCTTGATTCCTCTTAATGAAGGTCCAAAGCGATAATTCTTACAAAATTGGACATTGCATTAGCTGCCCGACCTCCGTTGTTTTATTTTTTTAACAAAAGATTGAGGCCGCGACCTCTACTAATGAAGACGCTCTTCCAAGAAATACCCACCACCGCTGAAAGTGGCACGAACTGAGCCTTGGCCTTCTAAACGACGCTACATGTTGTGCAGAATGCCAAGGTCACTAAAAAATAGTCAAATTATTCACAACCATTAAATAAAAATTATTATAAGAAGTTCACCTATTCCGTAAAAATTATTAATGCATAAAACAAAGAATTAAAAAAATAGAAACACAAACAATACATATTCGCTTACCAATGAATAATTATTGAGACTCTTAACATACTCAGTATTAATTAAATAAGGAAAAATAAAAGAAGTGGACTCTTTTATAACTTAAAAATTACCAAATACAATCTTCCTCAATTCTCAATCTATGGACTAATTACCATTACCAAAATTTCATTGCACTTTACACATAAGCTTATAAAAGCAAAACATGAGACGTCAAAGAAAATAGGCTTGGCAATAAAAACAATACAGAAAAGTCAAAAGGATTATCGAAAACAATTGCATATTAATTCGTGTTGGAACACCAATTAGAATGAGCATACTCAAATAGCAAGAGAGGTCAGCTAAGCTCCACCACGATTCACCTATAAATCATATTTCTCCATCATTATAAACGTCATTGAGATTGATTACCTTGATGGTAGGTAGAAAGAGGTGAGTCGAGATCACCCTCTCACGTCACTGGTTACCAGTGACTGAATCCTAGAACCACAAGTGATCTTATCCAAACGAAAAGTAAAAAAAAAAAAATAGGAAAAAAAATATTGAACCTCTTAAGCCTATCAAACTCGTTAAGCTCATTGCCAAGATATTCGACGATGCCATAAGCTGTGCGCTTGCCATTTCAAGCTCATAGCGAGGATTGACGATGTGCTTTCCATTTCTACAAATGCCGAAGATAAGAACGATGAACAGAGTTAGTGCACAGACAAATCGAAGCTTTGGAAAGCTGAAAGAGGAGGAGAATAGAAAAACACCTGATATGAATCAGCTCTATTAAAAAATATTTTATAATGAACAGTGAACTGAAAAATCCATATGAAGTGGCGTTTCATTTCCTTTTGATGGTGGTGAGTCGTTTCCTTTAGATGGTGAACTATAATTGCCATGTTAATTTAATGCAGAAGCTGTAGAGTTTTTATATTTTGTAGAAAGACTGTGTCTTTGATACTCATGATAAATCAGCTATAATTGCTACGTTATTATTTGTTTTATAGTTAACTTATAATTTGTTGGTGTCTAATCTCTTTGTTCGATACCAATATAACCATAATATATGCAAAGGCAAATTATTATGCATTAAAGATATTTTATAGTTTTGATATACATAGAAGATAGATTTGATATGCGATGAAATTATTATTTTTTAATGGATATGTTATAAAGTTATTGAATGTACAATAGATAGATGATTTTTTATGGATAATATCAACTAACATTATAACTCCTTGGGGAAAATAAATATTGTAAGAAATAGATACGAAGAATGAAGTTTGAACGTGTGATGATTTCTTATTTACTCTTTTATTAGCCTCTTGATGTTTACCCATTCGTAGGATATATTTAATTGATACCCTCTTGAAGTTGTTCTTATGTGCACAATAAATGATTGTTAATATGAATTAAAAAAAAAAAAATTCTATAAAAATAGAATTCTCAATTCTCTCATATTATAACATGCCATATCATTTACATGTGATTTTGCTTTTATATATATATATAGATTTTTGAAATGAAAAAAAAAAAGCTCGTTCAGAATTTTAATATATATATATATTGTTATTTATTTAAATGACATCACCATTAAATAGTTTTCTGGCATGTTCAGTTTTTCGATAGTCAACGCAGTAGATTAAACCATGGTTTTAAATATCCAAATATGTCTTTGATATATCCACTACGTGTCCAGAAAATAAAAAATGCAAAACGATATTCGCAGGAAATCGATATATCCATTTCTTCCCATTTATTTGTCGGCCAGAGCGATTTATCCGTAAAAATGGAGAGTGTGAAACGACATCGATATTGGCATTTAGAGCCATGCTTCGTATTTATGTTCGTAATTCCTACTCTATGTTCGTATTTATGTGCGCACTCTATGACTTTATTATGATGACTAGTTTATTTTATGTTATGTTGACATAATGTTATAGGTTTGTGTTATGTTATGATTTGTGAGTGTATTTTCTACTATAACTATGTGTAATATTTATAAAATAGGTAATTCACAAACTATATAAAAATATAATTGAAATACTAAAAATATTTTCTGAAATATCCGTCAATATTTCGATCGGCAAGCGATATATCTGTGAAATAATGCGGTATTATCGGCAAGCGATATCTTTTTCTTCTGATTTATCCATCGACATGCCCGTCAGCAAGCGATATATCCGTAAAATGGAGAGTGCCAAACGATATCGATATCGATATTTAGAACCATGGATTAAACATCAATTTTTGTTAACAAATAATCAATATTTTAGTCTAATGTTTTCAAAAGATATTAAACTGCAATTAAAGTAGAACTGTAGAAGTGAGGTCTTTCTACTGCTACTATATGTTTATTTAAATCACACTGATGTTCATATTTACAGAAAAAGTACCGTTTTATGTACGACATCGACACGTCAGCAAGAGACGTCGCTGCATGCGCTGCGATGGGACATCGACACGTCAGCAAGAGACGTTGGTGCATCACCGCGAGGGTGCTGTCGTCAATCGGAGATCCTCGGGGGCTTGGCCTTGTCGCCCGATGATAGCCGACGCGCGGCGAGTCTCCTGGGAGTTTTATCATCGCGGGGGGATTGTCGACGATCGATGACCCTCGAGAGGGTGATCTCGTCGCTCGATGAGGATTGTCGCGTGGAGTTTTCTCTTCCTACATTTTCCCAAGTGCTCACACTTGGCAAAATGGGGGACTAACTGTTAAGGTCGGATTTGGTCAAATCCATCCTCGACTTTACACTTGTCGTTCTCCCTAGAAACGACGAAGGTAGGGGTCTGCAAGATGGCGATGGGCCCCCGGCCCGTCAAGGAAGAATGGTAATCGAGGAGGCAGCCCGAGTTCTTCGAAGCTGGTTAGGTTGCGATGGGCCCTCAGCCCATCGGGAGAGGTGATGACCGAGGAGGACTCTCAAGCCCACTAAGGTCTAGGGTTTCTTCCCTGGATGCGACAAAAGAGTACGGCCCTGGGGGACCACTGCTGGGTAGTGGGCTCAGGATGTGACAGGGGGACAACGTTAGTGGAAACAAGCTCCTTTGGCAGCCGTCGAGAATGTCAGAGAGGAGGACCACAGAATATTTGAAGGGGGGACCACCAGAAGATCATCCAAGGGATTCGAGCCGAGGAGGTCCGAACGTCGCTATAAGTAGGAGAGGGAGCTCCCATTTGACTGGGTTGGCAAATATCGAGAAAGATGAGAGAAAACAGTGTCATCGCATAGCGCTTGAGAGTCTTTGTGTAACGTCTTTGAATCTGTTAATCTTGGGGTAATCGTATTCCTCTTTGAGGTTCCAAGCTATAAACGGAAGAAACCGATCCCCTTTGTAATCATAATCAATCAAAGATACCCCTTCATTCGTATTAGTCGTGTGTTTGTATTGTGTATTTTTGTGACTGTAAGGCGGTGCGAAACGCCCTCTACATGCATGTGCCTTGCTTTCTTTGTGCTTCGATGACTTCGAATTTAGGATTTGTATTTGTTCATATTTGATTTCGGCTTTTTTAGTCGTTTATATGCATTTTTTTTCTTTTTCATTCTTCTGTGAATCTTTGAGGTCGAATGAATTTACCTATTTGTTTATGTAGTCTTCAGCGATGGAGATTATTGTGTGCGTTTCCTGCTGCCTGTGAAAATGGTGTGTTTATTTTTTGGTGCAGGGAATCTTCGAGAAGTTCGTTGCCCTCAGTGTCGTAAGTCGTAACCTCCCGAGTTTCGGATTCTTGAGACACTAATTTTGATTTTGATTTTCCGTTTTTAATATTTTGTGAGACACTAATTTTATTATTTTCGTGTATAAAAGATTGTGCCGGTCTCGCACGTTTAATCCCCTGCTCCCACTTGCTGCCCACTCTCCGGCCTATCGTCGCTGCATGGTCCTAGCTAGCTCATTGCTCGGTACCGCAATTTTATACTTTCAACCTTTTTCGTAAAATAATTAGTATAGTTTTAGGCTATCGATGATGAATTTTTTTAGGATTTGCTCCTCGGTATTTGCAAGTTTTTACGTTTACGCTCCCGCTAGCTGCCGGTTTCGCTCCTACTCCCTGTCGCTTTTGTTCGGTATTGTTTTTTATTTTATTTTTATTTCAGTATTTTGCATTTTTTTTAATACATTTTGGAAATGTTGATACTTAATATTGTTTAAGGCTCTTATCGTAAGAATTTGTATTTCGGGATTTAGTAATTTATAAGTGTTATGTCGTTCGTTGTTCTAATAATTATAAAATGAACGGAGAATCTAAACTTCATTAGTTAAACTAAATAAGCTTTAATAAATAAGAATAATTTTATGATTAAACTTAGAAAATCATTATAAATAGGTAAACATAAGATTTTAAACAATTGAATCAAATAAACTTGATCGGTTTCTCACATTTTTCAATCATTCATAGGAAATGTCTTTACCACCCTAAAAAAGTTGGATACTAATTAGAAACCGTACCTTGGACGAGTATTGGAAAGGGTGCGAGGAATTTGAGAAGTTAGCCGAAAAACACGTCAACAGCGACGGACGAGTTCTTTGTCCTTGCATTAATTGCGTAAATATGGTAAGACATACCCCTAAAACAATTGGCGATCATATTTATTGCAAAGGATTCATGAGGACCTACGTGAAATGGGTTCACCACGGTGAGAATGATCTTCCTCCGACCGATTCCGAGAATGTTGTAGCAACCCGAGGCCGGAGATGTGTTGGGTGAATACGAAAAAAATGAAGACAATGTTAACGGTGTCAGCACGCCTCCAATTTCTAGTAGAGTACCGGCACCACGCAACTCAGGTACTTTATTTGCAACAATTGTTTTTTTCTCTATCCAAATTATCCGTATACTTATATAATATATATTTTAAATGTAGCACAAATAAAAAGAAGATCAGAGTCTAGATCGTTGAATCTCAAAAGATTAGTAGATGAAAATAACGGACCGATCCCTGTTGAGTTTGTGCCGAGCAATAATATGTACAAGGCGGTTGGTTCAAATGGTCAAATGTTCGTGCGACTAATCGGTAATGCAATTGGGCGTGATGTTCCAATGAATTATCGAAAATGGGCCGAAGTTTCTGCTCATTACAAGACAAAAATTATGGCTACTACTACTAGGGGTGAAAGTGGATAGGATAGAATAGGATAGGATATGGGCGTGTTGATTAACCGTATCCACATATGTGGATATAACATAATTGTATCCATTAACTATTTTTATTTTCGATTATCCAATTTCAATGCGGTTAGCGGTTAGCGGATCGAATTGGTTAATTTAAGGCAGATAGCGGATAATATCCAGTTAATTTTGTTAGTGAAAAAACAAATACATCATACATAAAAATATAGTAAGAATAGTGCATAAAACATTCAAAAATATCATAAAATAATATTTCATTAATAACCAAAGTACCAAACCATATTTGTATGACATAAAAGACCACAAAAACATATGGTCTAAGACTAATATAGTAGCTACATATTCTAGAGATACAAATATGAATACAAACGATTATTAAAAAGCCAAGATGAAATCTAAATTATAATAAATACTATATTCAAAGTAATCAAAGCACAAAGACAATAATGGACAAACTAGGAATATAACTTACCTAGGTTAATGTAAGGGACAATCGAATCCACCGATAGCACTACTAAAATAAAATAAAAAATATTTATATATAATATATATTTAATTAATTATTTTTTATTTTTAAAATCTAGTTGCGGTTAAAGCAGATATCCAATTTAAATTAAAAAATATAACCATTAACCAATTCAATTCTGAAAAGCAGTTACGGATATAATTAACCATATCAAGCAATTGATTAAAAATGGATAAAAAAGCAGATATTTCGTAGCGGAGCGAATAGGATACGGTTACGATAAGCGGATAGCGGGTAAATATTTCAGCCCTAATGGCTACAATTGAGGTAATATTTTTTTTTTCGTTTTGTTTTGCGTCCTACTTGTTTCATAATTATTATTTTATTAATATTTTTTTACCGTACTGGAGCGGGATAGCCTATGGCATCGAGCAAATATGTAAGAATAGATACAAAGATCATAAAAACGATCGAAAGAACGAATTTATCAAGAGCGGTGGGTTCGACAACGTTGTGGCCGCGAGAAGGGACCCACCACCGTATTTGACTGCAGATGAATGGAACAAATTGGTCAATTTCTTTATCGACCCCGAAACAATTGCCGTTTCGGCAAGGAACTATGGAACAACCGTCAAGGATCAAAATCTTTTTGCGCAATAAGATATGACAAAGTAAGTCATGTTATGAAATCACTAACTTTGCACCTTGATTTTAAGTGGTAAGAAATTTGGTGAGTGGTGTGTTTTATGGAAAGGATGATGGAGATAATTTAAAGTAAGATATGAGTGAGATAAATGTAAGTGTAGAAAAATGTGAGAGGTGAATTTTATTCATCCACTTAGGGGGGTATTTATAGGAAATTTGGAACATACAATTATTGACTGATATAGTGTGAAAATAAATGAGCATTTCACATTATACATAAAAAGTCAAACATTTTGGATTTGTTGTTTTATTTAGAAATTTAATGTTAACATGTTTATTGCACTTGTGGTATAGAAACCCCGAAACCAGTGAATTGCCGAGCACGTTGAAATAAAAAAAATGGAGAAACGCTTACCGGAAACGGAAACGCACCTATGAGGTTGTTTCAAAGGCTCTGCTTGGAGCCTTTTCAGCGCCCACTTGTTGATCCCAGCCAGAAACTGCGTTGGATTCGTGAACGGCGGGGTTGATCCCGCAGATGTCAATCATCATTATCGGCGCTCCTTCCGTTCGATTTGGCCTTCTTTGAGGCTAGGCTTTACCACTTCCTTGCTTTGCACTCAAACACGTGCGCCAACTTCAACTTCGCATGGTTGCTTAATTAGGGAATCTTACTAGATTCTCTTGAGTTTGCTCGTGCAATGAAACAATGTGCACTTATTTGGTTATTTTATTGTCCACTTGAGCTAAATTCAGTATTTCAAATCTAAAGTTTGCGATGGGTTAGGTTAAAGTTAAACTATACGAAAAAAGTTAGTCGTTGGGAATTTATATAACGATAATAATGTACGAGTGAGTATATGTTGTCGGATAAATATATGATCTACCCGTAAACCTTTTAGTACACTTGTAAAATTAGCCTCTTAGTCGGTGCTCAATTTTATTTTATTTTTTATTTGAATGGGATGACACTATCGACCAAGGTTACAACGCGCTCTCGCATTACTAAAGATATCAATGTAAGGTGGCATTATTGGACAAGTTTACATATATGTAAATGTGACACTCATTTGAGTCTCATGGAATTTGAACATGTGACTTCTTAATAAATAAGTAGACTAGTGGTGTAACAACTAAGCCAAACAAATTTAGTTGTTGGTGCTCGATTTTATTTTCTCATAGATTCGTCTTAGACGACTTACACATAATATTTTATTTTAAAAAAAAGTTCTTCAGCCCCCATTATCGAACAATTAATAGAGAAAGTCTTTGTTTAGTATAACCCCTCAAATCCGTCTTCCATTAATAACAAGTCACTGTCCTTATCCACTCCCCAACAATCAAGCTTCTTCTCTTTTCCAAAATTTCTTCAAATCTAGATTGTTTTCAAAATTTGTATCTACATATAAAAACAAAGTATTGCTATTTGTGGGGTAAGAAGAAGCTTGTTTGTGAGGTTCAATCATCAATGATCTTTTTTCTTCTTCTTCATTTAAACCGATCACAAGTTTAATTTATGAGTAAACCGGTGGGGTTTCCACAAAGTTCTTAAGAACCGCAACCGATGGATAGAGTACAAAACTGATTGGTAAACCAAAAAAAATTATCGTAACAATAATAATATTTACAAATATTTTATGTAATTTTTTATGAACAAATTTAATTAGAAACTTGTAAATTTTTTGAGATTTTTATAAGTTTTGATGCAATTTAAAGAGCTTTTACGCAGTTTTATGCGGGGTTTTAAAATTAATATACGATAATTAGGCGTTATGCCGTTTACTTACAATCTATCTGCGACTTTTACATATCCAATTTGCCATTTACCCGCAGCGTGCCCCGGTTTTTAAAACCTTGCCCCTTATAGAAAATACTTCTGTCCTGACTTAATAGTGAATATTTTTATCTTTTTATAAGAATAAATAAATAAAATGTTATCAAGCTGTCTTAAAATATGATAAAAAACTTACAAAAATACAAATTGCACCGGTCTTTATAAGCCAACTCTGCCATTAATATCAAGCAACTCTCCTCTTCTCAGTTCTCAATTTAATATGGCTTCTTCTTCTTCTCATCTCCTCTTCTTGATCTCTTCCCTTCTCCTCTTCTCAACATCACTCTCCAAAACGACATCGTTCAGGCCAAAAGCCCTAGTCCTACCAGTCACCAAAGACACCTCAACAAAGCACCCCCAATACCTCGTCCAAATCCGCCAGCGAACCCCTCTCGTCCCAATAAAACTAGCCGTCGACCTCGGCGGCGACTTCCTATGGCTCGACTGCGACACTAACTACGTCTCCTCCTCGTACCGCCCCGCGCGCTGCCGCTCCGCAGCCTGCAACTTAGCCCGCTCGATGGCCTGCGGCGAGTGCAGTGGAGGCCCGAAACCCGGCTGCAATGTCAATACTTGCAGTGTCATACCTTACAATCCTTTAATTACGACGAGCAGTATGGGCGAGCTCACTAGCGACGTCGTTTCGGTCCTTTCGACCGATGGCTTCAATCCTGGACGGGCTGTCTCGGCGCGGAAGGTCCTCTTCGTCTGCGGTGGAGGTTCGCTCCAGGGCGGCCTGGCACGCGGTGTCGTCGGCTTCGCGGGGTTGGGAAGGAAGAAGGTAATATATTAAGCAAAAAATGATAATATTAACATGTTAGTAATCATTAAAGCAAAAAAAAAAAAATCAAATATAAGATTGGAGTAATATATAAAATTATGCAACTAGAATGAATGAATGTGTCCGTACCATAATTAATATGTAAATAGTTATAAGTCTTAACACGTGAAACTTCAATAATGAGTTAATAAAAAACCTTACTTACTTTGGCCAAAAAATTTATTATCATTGAAAATTTGTATCACAAAAAAATGAGAACCTTAGTCATATTTTTTTGTAACATATTAGTATTTTTTCTGCAAATATCCATAGCTAGTATTAAAGTGAAATATATTGCTAAAAGACATCCCTTGAGATTTTTATATAAAAGCATACCCTCAAATACCCTCTGCTAAGAAATAAAAATACTTCCTACCGAGAGTTTTAACATAAATAAAAATCCTTATAATTTATTCTTGCAAAAAGTTCTAAAGTTAAATTGACATTTTGGGCCCTCTATTAAATGGTGTAATTTTAAAATAAAAGTCTCAAATTTAGCGACCCAACAAGCTACATAATTAATTTAATCATTAATAACTCTAAACCAAGTTGATAATTAATTATGAAAATTTAATTTACAGATTGGGCTGCCTTCACAATTGGCTGCCGCATTCAGCTTCCACCGGAAATTTGCCATCTGTCTGACGTCATCACCGGGAAAGGGCGTCGTGTTCTTCGGGAACGAGCCCTACGCTCTCCTTCCCAACCACATCGTCTCAAAGAACCTGATGTACACGCCATTGATCTTGAACCCGGTGAGCACCGCCGGGAGCTTCTTCCAGGGCGATAGCTCGTCGGATTACTTCATTGGTGTGAAGTCAATCAGGGTCAACGGGAAGGCTGTCCGGGGGATCAACTCCACGCTTCTTTCCATCGCCAAAGACGGCATTGGAGGGACGAAGATCAGCACGGTCGAGCCCTACACGCTCATGCACACCTCGATTTACAAAGCGATTCTCGCCGCTTTCGTTAGGTCCATCTCGAAGGTATATAAATTAGGATTGTGCAAAAAAGCACCCGAAAACCAGAATAATCTTTTAAAAATCGGTTTTATCGTTCCCGATACCATTTACTGGCTTCAACAGTTGAGAACTTGATATCATTATTTATTTTCTTATAAAAGGTTCCTAGGGTAAAGGCGGTCGCGCCGTTCGGGGCCTGCTATGCAGCGGCGAGCCTCGGCAGCACTCGCGTGGGGCCCGCCGTGCCACAGATCGACCTCGTTCTGAAGAACAATAAGACTATTTGGCGCATTTTTGGCTCAAATTCGATGGTCCTAGTCAAAGACAGCGTATACTGCCTAGGATTCGTGGATGCCGGGCCGAGCCCGCAGACGTCGATCGTAATCGGAGGTCATCAGATCGAGGACAACCTCCTTCAGTTCGATTTGGCCTCTTCCAGGCTTGGCTTTACCTCTTCCTTGCTCTTCACGCAAACCACATGCGCCAATTTCAACTTCACATCAGTTGCTTGAAAACACTAGGTCAAAGTTTTGATTTGAGTCCGTTTTTTGCGTGTGTTGAACTTCGAGTGGTTCTTTTAATATCTGAATTCTGAAGTGCTTTAGTTAATTGTTGTAATGTCCACTTGAGTGTTAAGTGTTGTAATTGTTTGAATATTAAAGTTTGTGATGCATTTTGTGAAACCATACAATCCAAGTTATCAATAAGGTTTGATTATCATGATCACAAATAAATATTATATATCTATATATATATGTAGTTGCTTTGATTATATCACGTTCTAAGTTCTAATTCCATTTCTTGCAAACATATACCTTATATTATATTTGCAACTAAAATATACCCTCTACCTTACGTGCAATTTGACCCACCCCCACCCCCCAAAAAAAAAAAAAAAAACTTTTGGCTTCTAATTTTTTTTCATTTTTTAGAAAACTAAAAGTCTTAAAATTGACAATTAGTGATTTTTTTGTTTTATGTAAACATAATATATATATTTTATTTGTCAAACATTAAAACTAAAGAGTATGCTAAAATTATGAATAAAAGGTAGTTTTTAATTTTTGAAAACCTATTTAGTAGGAGAGTATAATAAGTAATTGATGTACACTTTGATGGTGTATCTTAATTAGCTATTTTGGAAAATACATATGTATTTTTATGAAAATTTAAAATAAAAGTCTACGCAACAAACCATGGTTTTAAATGCCCCGACATGTCGTCGGTATGCCCGTTTTTTAAGACATGCCTTGGGCATGCCGCATGACCGTGAACAATTACAACCTATCAATATAATATTTTATTTTAATGGTAATCTTACATTTACATTTTTTAAGTTACATATATACCTCAATACGACTATAACATATCAATATAATATATTATTATTTAGTTATTTATGTTTTATATTGATAAATACGTAATTTTGAACTTATATAAAATTTTGCCTAAATATTCATAATTATTTTTAAAATTTTCGTCGATATTCCCATCAATATGTGATATGCCCGTGAAATTTATGCTGAATTTTTAACATGTGACATATTTTTTTTTTCGATTTATCAATTGACATGTCCAAAGGAGCGCATTTCGTCGTCGTTAATGACATTGAAAATATTGCAACAGAACAGACTACCCTTTATATATATATATATATATATATATATATATATATATATATTATATAATATATATGCTGATGTAAGACTTTATCTTCTAGGAAGTAGGAATTTCCGACATGATGGTATATCTTAGCTATTTTAGAAAGGGATAATAGCGGCAAAAGTAGCTAAAGTTAGGCCAAGTGTGCAAATAAGTGGCCAAACCGATTTAATATCGGCATAAGTAGCCAAATTTTACCAAACCGTGGATTGTACAAATTCCATCCATTTCATGTCAACGCCGTTAGCCACGTCATTGCCACAAGTGTTGAGCTTTGGCCACTTATTTGCACACTCGGCCTAACTTTAACCATTTTTGCCGCTATTATCCCTTAATTTTTTGCGTTCCAAAGTATTTTTAGGGTTTATCTAGATATTTTTTCTTTTTCTTTTTCTTAAGATTTGACTAAAACTTGATTTCCGAAAGAACTGATTCTGTTTTTTAAATTTAAAAAGCTGAATGTCACTCTCAATTTTGAAAACATTAAAATGTGTTATCAGTTTCACATGTAATTTACGATCATAGGATTTGACATAAAACCTCTATATATTTAATTTTTAGGGACCATTATTTTATTTTATTAATATAATTGATTTTATGAAATTTTATTGTACCATACTTTTATGGACTTAGTCATTTGAAATCACCACACATAACTTACGAAAAAAGAAAAAAAAAACCATTTTTGTAACTTTGCTCAAAATGTAGGGGTTACTAGTGATTAGTTTAGCATCTCTATGCTTGGAAGACTTACGCTCTGTTTGGTTCACCAGGGTACGTGATAGACAGTACTAACAAATTTTTGAGGTTCTCGGCCCTTTACAAATTACCTGATCATGATTTAGGGGTCGAAATAGAAAAAAGAAAAAGAAAATCATCTTTTGGAACAAGAAATAAAATAAGAAGGTATTAGTCACTTTCACTAATCTCAAAACCCATATCAAATAATTGATGCTACTGTTATATTTTTTATTTTTTTTTAAACTATGGTATCTTGGTGTACCAAACTATTAACCACGAAGCCTGGCATCATAGACCGAAAGACTACTTCGTCCAGTAAAATTTCATTTAAATTAATAATCTCAATAAAATAATATTACTAAGCCTCGATTTAGTCCCGGCTCTAACTAACAATGAGGCCAAAATTATTAATGAGATTATCATTTTTTTACAAAGTTTTTAAAACACTACCCATTTTGGTACATTTTAATACACATAATGAGTATTTTTTTTTTTTAAATATATTGTGGCTAAATGGGTATTTCCTTAAACAAAATTTCGGGTCTCTAACATTTAAATATATCGCAATAAAATAATATTACAAAGTGTCGATTTTAGCATCGACTCTAACTAACAATGTTAGGCCAACATTATTAACGAAATTTTTATTTTGTACAAACGTATTAAATCATACATATTTTAGTTCATTTTAATACACACAATGAGTAATTAAAAAAAAAACTTGTGGCTAAACGGGTATTTCGTACTTATTCCTTTAAAAAATTTAATGGTTCCTAACAATTAAGTATATAGACGTTTTATGTCAAATCCTATGATCGTAAATTACATGTGAAACCGATAACACATTTTAATGTTTTCAGAATTGAGAGTGATATTCAGCGTTCTAAATTTTAAAAACGGAATCAGTTCTTTCGGAAAAAGTTTTAGTCATATGTTAAGAAAAAGAAGAAAAAAAATAACAAAAAATATCTAGATAAATCCTTAAAAAATACTTTGGAACGTAAAAAATACTAAAGTTAGGCTGAGTGTGCAAATAAGTGGCCAAAGCTCAACACTTGTGGAAATGACGTGGCTAACGGCGTTGACATGAAATGGATGGAATTTGTACTGTCCACGGTTTGGTAAACTTTGGCTACTTATGCCGATATTAAATCGGTTTGGCCACTTATTTGCACACTTGGCCTAACTTTGGCCACTTTTCCCGCTATTATCCCTTTTAGAAACTATATATATATGGTATAATGAAAATTTAAAATAAAAGTCTATGTCGCAAAATACCATATAATCGTGCATATATATATATATATATATATATATATATATATATATATATATAATGCTGATGTAAAACTTATCTTCTGGGATTTAGCAATTTCAAATATATTGCGTGTCTAATAGGAAATTGAAGGTTTGTCAATGCTGTGTATATTAAGCAATCAATTTTAATGCGATAATGTTGCGCAATTTTGAAGTTAAATTTGGAGTCATCCAACTTGTATTGTTAAAAAGTTGTTCAGTTTCAATTAAATAAACTGATTTAAATTTACCCAAAAAGGAATTGTTATTCATGGACCGTTTGACATTGTTTTATAAATCGATTATCGTTTTCGATGGATTTATCATTGGTTAACGATTTATCGATAAGATGTAGATTATCAAAACCGACAAATATCGATCATTATCGACACTTATCAATAAAAAAAATATAGAATATTTTTAAAAATATTAGGATAAATGTACGAAATGTTCATTTTTTATCAATTTTTTAAAAAAACTACTTACAGCTTTGATTTTGTGGATTTTACCGTAATTTCTCGTTTTTTTGGAAAGTATAGGATTATTAAATAATTATTGTAATAATGATTGATGGTTTTTGTGTAATTTTATCTGCATATTGGACTATTGCGGGGTAAAAATATAAACAAATAGTGCGTAAAAATATCAAAAATAAAATAATGTTATAATGAGTAATAACTAATGAGTACTCAATATATATAATATAATTTTATCTGTATAAATCCTTACACCAATACTATTAAATAAAGTTTCAACTCGTAACTCATTCTCAATGAAATCGGCACTTTTTGCCACAAAAACCAAAAACTTTAAGAAATTAATAAATATTGAATTGAAGAAGAATAAACATTATTTAGATATCTCACAAACTTAACTTAATAATATTTATTAGCCAAAACAACAAGAAAAATAAATTAATTACCTCAATAAATACCGATTAGTACAAAACCGCAATAGAGACAAAAGTTCGGATTAAGCTCAAACCTGTAAATAATCTAGAGATTATTATCACTTTAATTATTTAATTAAAATAAAAAGTAAGAAAAATCAATAAATTGCTTCAAAAGTCAATAAAGATTAATTTTTGGTATTTTTACCCCGCAATAGTTCAATATGCAGATAAATTACACAAAATCCATAAATTATTATCACAATAATTATTTAACTATCCTATACATTCCGAAATAACGAGAAATTACGGTAAAATCCACAAAATCAAAACAGTAAGTAGTTTGACGTGATATTTTGTTTTCAATGTTTTTTTGAAAAAATCCTCCTTTTTTTCATTTTTTTTGCACTGTTTTTACTGATAAGAAAGAAGTTTTTAAAAAATTGCGATATTCGCCGTAATTTATAGCCTTGATATGAAACTCAATTATTTTTTTAAAAAAAAAAACAATTTAACTAAACATTAAACTATTATGAATATATAACTTTAAAACACAAAACACATATGCATACAAAGTTTACATCCAATAAACACAAGAGCGTCAAAATTATAATGAACTTTTTTAAAAATATTGACCGAAAATTTCTATTCAAACCAAAAGGTAACATATTGAGATCTTATGCATTGGATTTTAGCTATAAAGAAAAATCTCAATGGAAAAATCTTTACACACATAAAAATCTAATAAACACAAGAGCATCAAAATTAAGATGAAAAAGTTGTAAAATATTGACCTAAATTTTTATCCAATCGAAAAAGGTAAAAATTGGGGACTTATACATTGAAATTTGACTATATAAAAAAACTCATGGAATAATATGTATATATGAAGTTGCCTACAAAAAATGCAACATATATGTTACTGCAAATATAATGACATTTTTTTTTCTACCCAGTTTATAATGTTTACTAAATTAATTAATATTTTTTTGTCATGTATTATATTTGTAAGAAAGTCGTAGTCTCTGGTGACACTTAAATAATTTTTATTTTTGAAATTTAAACTCAAAACCACTATCAAACACACCTCTACAAACCATCGAGAACACCATAACTTACAATTGAATTTAATATTTATAGGAAAATTTTAAATACGACATGTAACCAATTAAATACTTAAGTACTTTACTTGGAACTACAATAATAACTAGGAGTGAAAGCGGGCCGGGTACCCGATTTTTTTGCCATACCCGGTACCCGGATCCGATATTTTTTTTCTTAAAAAAAACCCTGAAATTCAGATCCGGGTTAAAAACCGATTTTTGTAGTGTAAAACCGGTTTTTAATCCGGATCCGGATTTCATGCAATTTTAATTTTAAAATAAAATTTTGCGTAATAATCCTATTTTGAACTTGAATTTATATTTAAAAAAACTTGAAATAATTATAATCAAAGTTCGTATATCATACTATATCTTAAACATCCACATCGCTAAAAATAGTTAATCATCTTGCTACACATTCGGATTGCTATAAATAGCACAAAAAATCATCCGGAATGCTACAAATTGCTATACATAGCAAAAAAACATTCAACGATATCATTTTGGACTAAATAAAACGACACCAATTTGTACTAAAATATGACTAATCTACTTAGAGAAATAATAAGGTACTTTTTGGGTAAAAAATTTCTATATATTTAATGTATATATATATATATATTTAATAAGCGGGTTTTAGTAACCTACTAACTAGGTTCCAGGGTTATTATTCTCTAAATCCGGGATCCGGATCCGGTTTACCCCGGATGCGGGTCTTTTAGTAAACCGGTTCCGGTTTAACCCGGATTAATACGGTTTCGATTTTTTAAAATGTGGTTACAGTCCGGATGCGATTTTAAACCCGCAGTTCCGGGTTTTATTTACACCCCTAAACCAAGTATTTATACAAACGACATGTCGTTTCAAGTATTTATATAAATCTCTAATACCCAAGTAAGTTGAAACGACATGTCTTATTTATAAATATTTACAAAATATTACTTTTGAATTAAAAACTTATCAGCGGTTTAAGTGGTTTATTGAACCACGTGGTTTTAAACTTACAACATCACGTTTTTCTCTTCCACAACAAATTTTCCGGCGAAATCCCGAGGACGGTCCAATCGTTGAACCTTAGCGAGATTGACATTTCGATGAATAATCTGACCGGTTCGATTCCAGAAGATCTCGGAAAACTGAGGAATTTGACAACTTTGTACTTGTACTCGAACGGACTCAGCGGTGCTATTCCGGCAACTCTAGGCCTAGTGTCGACGTTGAGGTTTTTCCGCGTCTTCAAGAACAAGTTAAATGGGATCTTGCCGCCAGGTTTCGGCCTCAACTCGAAGCTTCAAGATCTTGAGGTCTCGGAGAACCGTCTTACAGGCCAGCTTCCGGAGAATATCTGCAGAAACGGTGCACTCCGAGGGTTGATCGTGTTTTCAAACAACCTCACTGGGGAGTTGCCAAAGGGACTAGGAGAGTGCGATTCACTTCAAATTCTTCACCTCTACGGGAACAACTTCTCCGGCGAAATTCCCTTTGGCCTTTGGCAATTGCGAAGCTTGACGACGTTGATGGCCAGTAAAAACTCATTATCCGGCCAACTTCCGAGCATGTTGCCGCAGAACATGTCACGGCTTGACGTCAGCGACAACCAATTCTCCGGCGAGTTACCAAAAGAAATGTCTTGGGGGGAAGCTTTGCTAATTTTTAGGGCTAGCAACAATCGACTATCCGGAAAGATTTCATCGGGATTGACGAGCCTTTCTCGATTAACGGAATTGTATCTTGACGGAAACCAATTTTCTGGGGAATTACCGGAGCAAATCATCTCATGGAAATCACTTAACATACTCAACCTCTCTACAATGAGCTCTCCGGCCCAATTCCAAAATCTCTGGGCTCTCTGCCGGATCTTCTTTACGTGGACTTGTCCGATAATCAACTATCCGGCAAGATTCCCTCTGAATTGGGGCATCTGAAACTCAATTCCCTCGACTTATCATCAAATAACCTTTCCGGAGAGATCCCTTACGAGCTCAACAACCTGGCCGATGAAACCAGCTTCTTAAACAATCCAAATTTGTGCTCAACAACTCTCGCTTTCGTTGGGAAATGCGGTGACCATGCCTCTAAGTTCATCCACCGACGCTCCAGAAGACTATCTTCAGCGGTCCTTGCCACCATGCTGACCCTCGCAGCTGTCACCTTCCTAGTACTGTCTCTCTTGGCACTCCGACACCAGCGGTTACTCGTTCATTAAGCAAAGACCATCTTATCAAGAACAACATGTCGTTTCATACAAACACGAGCAGGCTATAAAAATAAATTATAGAATAAAAAAATCAAGAACATTTTCCACAATTACAATTGGCTGGTCGTTGCTTTTAAAGATTAAAAAAAGGATTGTCGTTTGTTATGGATACGACAAATTCCTCTAGCGTGAAAAAAGTAAATAGAATCATTTCGAAATTTAATGTATTTATACAAGTATGGTTGAGATGAAATTACATAATTAAATAAATTGAATCGTACGACGATAGAGAAGGAAAGAGAATTTATATTAGATCTCTAGCGTCGTGGAAGTATTTTGTATTTTTATTTTGTATTTTTATTTTTAATTTTAATAAATAGTTTTATAAAAATGTTTGAAAATGTGATTGGTTATTATTTTGTTACCTTGTTTTTAAAACGAAAAAAGATAACAGTGTTTGATTATTATTTTTAATTACTTTTAAAAAGAAAAAAAGATGACGGTGTTTGATTATTTTTTTAATTACTTTTTTTAAAGTAATAATAATTAATCAAATATACGCAAATAAGTAAATTGACATTAACGTTTTAAAACTAATCAAATATACGCAAATAAGTAAATTAACATTAACGTTTTAAAACTAATTAAATATATGCAAACTTTATCTTCCGCACTGACGGTATTCGTCCTTCATCACTATCCAGAAACTTTATCTTTCACAAGTGAAATTAATCAATTTTGAACATAACATCGATACCCGAAGACTTTCACAAATGTCTTCGTATGTAACTAATCAAATGTTAACATATCATCGATATCTGAAGACTTTCTCTTTTACAAATATTTTCCAAACTTCATCTTCTGCAGTGACGTTATTCGTATTTTCATCCTAACGAAGAATTCCTTGACGACATAGGGAAAATGTGCATTATCTTCACCCACTCATTCCTCTGTAAAACATATATCCAAAAGACAATATCGAAATTAAGACAACATTGCAACATCAGCTTATACAAACATGATTTCCTTAAGACATGAAGCCCCTTATGCTACATACAAATATCAAAATTAAGAAACCCTTTATAATTATCAATCACACCAAGCACTGTTCTACGTAATAAGGTGCAAAAATAAAATGCAATCTATAAAAAGACGATAAATTTTCGGACACAAATTACCGGATTACAATCACCAATTTCCGGCGATCAATAGTCTGAATGATTGAACGCGACCAGCATTGTACATAGAGCCAAAATTACAACCTTTGTATCATATTAAACATAAAGAAAGCTCCATGTGAATGACATATATACAACTATCAGCATGCATGGAAGGACTAAACTAGCTTTTTGATGCTCATACAAGAGTCGTATCGCAGCATAACATAGCCATTGTTGACGAAATGAAAACCAAATCTGAGTAACTTAGAAGTAATTGTCTCAGTAGTATTAACCCTAAACCAAAACCTAATAAAGCATTCACGGATTGGAAGAGCTTAATCTATGTATCCATGCCTTCGTGTAACCCAATATGGAATAGCTTTTGTTTGCGAATTCCGAGCATCAATGACAATCGATGAAATGAAGAGGGTTTCTAAAACTCAAACAAACAAAAAAACGACGATGATCGCCAATATAAAATCCATAACGAACGAACCTCGGGGAGGAGTGACGGTACTGGAGCTAACGCCGAGCGACAACGGAGCTACGTTAACAGAGATGAGCGCCTAGCAATGGCGGTGATCAGAGCCGAGCAACGGAGAAGGCAAGATCGAGTGAAAGTGAAGTCAAGATCGTGTGAAGCTGAAGTAGTGAGGGTGAAAGATACGAAAAGAAAATAAAAACGTAAAAAGACGTTTTTGAAGTGCTCAGTAATATATTAAAAATCCAACACAGGTTTGATAAAATATACGAAATAAACAATCACTCATGTTTTTAAGGGAATATACCTTGAGTATCTTTTGCCAAAATACAAAATGATTTTTGGAAATGCTTCAAAACACACACAAAAAAAATCGGGAATGGCAAAAAAAAAAGTTTGATTTCGGCCTAGGTTCCGTTTTCCAGTGTAGTTTATTTGTAATTTTAATTAATTTGTTGCAACTTTAAATTTTCGAGTTTATTTTAGCATTATTATGTGTTATTACCAATTTTGAATGTGTTTATTGATTTGAAAGTATCTTTTATAATTTTAAAATTGGTAAGAAATCATTTTGTTACCCTTATAGAAAAAGGCTCCGTTTAAAAAAGTCGACATAAATCCAAAATCTCAATTAAGAAAATGACAAATAAAAAATGTACGTAGATAATGTAGGTTATGCCCGAACCGGAAATTATATCCATCGGGTACTTGGGTGATAACCCGAGACCATAACTGACACAACGGGCCCAATTGGGCCCGAGTATTAATTATCATAGCATTACTTAATGAGATGAATTAATTAAAATAGTAATGGGCCTTTTAATGGAAAAAGCCCATTAGGTTAAATACAAGGTATATAAATACCTATTTAACTCATAATTAACAATCTAATCAAAACCCTAGCCTGGAGAAAAAATTCGAGCTCCCATCCATTGGGACTTGTTGGTTTTTCTCCCGGGTATTTCATCGGTTCATCGTCTAAGTACCGACAAAGGATCTAACCTGTCTTCCGAGGTACTTTCCGGTTATCAAACGTTCCCGCAGTGACGTGGTGGACGACTTAAAGGCACGGAAATTGGCGTTCTAATCCCGGAGCAAGAGAAAGATTCGGCCAGCCCTAAAATCGGCAAAAGTCTGCGTTTTCGGTATTGTTGGCGTAAGTACTAAAGTTCGATAATGTTCCTGAAACGATCTCTTAATTTTTTAATTTATTCTAGATCTATATTGTTCGATGATATCCCGTGATTTCCGTCTCGGGATTGAGAAAAAGTCATCGAAAACCCAACAGATAACATACATCCGCTTAAAACCAAAACCTCAATAAATAAATTAATAAAAGACAAAAACTCTAGATAAAGGGTACGATTTCACCCCTAAATTGTTTTCCAAAACCTGTTTAGGATAATTTCGTATTGTCCTCTAATTGTTTTTTATTTTATTTTATTATATGTATGCTAATTGCTAATACTAAATATCAAGATCACAGACAGTATATACCTTAAGATTCGGAATTTTGAAAAGAATCTCCCTTAATTATTATTTTGTTTACCTCCAAGATTCCATGACTCGTATATTGGACCTTGACGCGTACTTGCACATTGACAATACATTTTTTCCTATTTATATTTGGTCATCTTTATTTAAATAATAGAAATTCCAATATCAACGCGTCACGTATCAAGAAGCTAAATTTTTTTAACCTAAATATACGAATTGGTTAAAGCAAGGTTCGACTTTTCCACGATTATCTTCGATAATCTTCGATTATCCGTCTTACCGGTAGTTATCGGTAAGACGGCCATGCAAGTACTTTTCCATGAGTTTTGCCAAAAATCGGCAAACATCTTGAAAAATAACAAAAATATGTATTTTTCAAGAAATTTTGCACTTTTCGATGATTTTATTTACATATGTGAGAGTGAGACTATATTTTATTTACCTATGTTTAAGTATGAAAGGATTTTATTTTTGGCATTTTTTTATGTTTTATCAACATTATAAACTTACTAAATATATTCATAAAAGTATTTTAGTGATTTTTCATCGATAATCCCCGATAAGTGTCAATAATCCGTCGATAATCATTGAAAAGATCGGTAATCGGTAAGCTATAGTATTATTAGTTTTCCGTCAATAATCCGGTAAGTTATCGATTAATCCGTCGATAACGACAAGTGATTTATCGGCAAGTTCGGTAAGTTGAACCTTGAGTTAAAGTGTGTAGTTTTTTTGTAAGTGACCGTTCACTATAAATTGACTTCAATGCATTTTAAATTATAAGATCACTACATTAACCCAACCTTGAAGCGGTCTATTTGTATGAGGTGTGTGTGACAATATATACACTCATGCTTATTAAATTACGTGGAAATAAATTGTGTCGTTTTCGTTGTGTGTATCATTTCATATTATAATAGATAAAATGATTTTTGTAACATATACGGTTACAAAATATAATCCTATATACATATGTTTTAGGTAAGTTCACACGTTAAAATAGAACTCCATAATTACAAAGAGCGCTCGACTGTTTGTGTTTGTTGTTCGAGTCTCTCGACGCTTTCTCAATTTTAATTAATATAAACAGCTACACTTAACAGTCGATTCACCTAATATATTTTGTATATTTATTTATTTATTTATTTTTCAAAAATCTTGTATTAAGATTTCTTGTTGACATAGAATACATCGCTTTCCACAACAATAACATAGTGGAAGAGTAAAAATTAAATAAATAAAGAGCATTTGGTAATTAATAAAGACAAAGCCACCAATATCTTCCATACTTCCTGGGACAATCCCAATTAGGTCTCCTCTAATTGGATTGCGCTTTCTTTAATTGTTAATTGTTAATTATATTTATTTACATGTTGTTCCTTTTACTTTCAGAGCAATCAAAGTGGTAATTAAGTTAATTATAACTTAATAAACACTTATGGTAATTAGTAAACGCTCTTGTGCAATGCTTTCTCACTGCCTCGTCATTGTTTGTCTTGTTATACTTGTGCGTTTCTCTCAATCTTCTTCTTCAATTGGAGGAAATTAGTGGTTTGTCTCATTAGAGAAAACATTAACCACTTATGTTGTGCTCTATTTTAATTATTTTTGTAATTAACTTTACGTAAACCTGCTTTGTTTTTATTATTATTATTATTAACCGTGTAAATCGTGTCTGACCCGTTTAACTTATTTGATTGGCTCGGATACTTTTACTTAACTAAATATTTTATTTAACCTGATAAGTAATTTGTTGGGTTTTTCGATGACTTTTCTCAATACCGAGGCGGAAATCACGGGATATCATTGAACAATAAAGATCTAGAATAAATTCGAGAATTAAGATATCGTTTAGAGGTCGTTACCAAACTTTGGTACTTTTGCCAACTGTACCAAAAATAGTCAATTCCTTGGTTTTGGTGCTTGCCGATTGCTCCTTGTTCCCGGATTCCAGCGCCTCAAATGTTGCGCCTCTATTTCGTCCACCACGTCACTCGGGAACGTCTTAGATGACCGGAAAACACATCGGAGGATAGGTTAGATCCTTGTCGGTGTTTAGATGATCAACCGTGGATTGAACCGGGGAGCTAGCCACGAATTCGACTCGTGAGGAGGAGAACTCGAATTCCTAGGAGGCTAGGTTTTGGGTTATTGCAATTATGAGTCATGATTAGGTATTTATAATACCTAATGATCATAACCTAGTGGGCTTTCTAAAGGCCCACCTAGTGGGCTTTCTAAAAGCCCAATCATGAATTAATTAATCTATTATTAATTAATATGAATCATAATTAATACTTAGGCCCGAATGGGCCCATAATGTCGGTTATGGTATTGGTTCGATATCCGATAACCCGAGAGATACAATATCGGGTTCGGGCATAACCTACATAATTTATATTTAAATGATGCAAAATGTCAAAATTAAGAATAAGCTATATATTATATATTCATCAGTCACACTGTGTAATTTTAAAATAAAAATATCGATGTGTAGTGCCACCATCAAGACATTATATAAAAGGAATATTATGTTTGTGTCTAATTCAATTTTAACTAGATTGTGTTTGTTTCGTATTTACTCGTTATTTAATTATTTCTTAACACCGTTAAACTCATATTTTTTTGTCCTAATTGTTTCTATGACCCGGAGACTCTCACCCCATAATCATAATAGATATATATATATATATATATATATATATATATATATATATATATAAGTTGCTTGATTTGAGAAAAAACTAATCTTGGAATGAACGAGCAAATGAATGAAGACTTGTTTTATAATTCAAAACATCTGAATGCGAATGTGAAAATAAGCATTGAATGTCTTAGCAAGATATTCATCATTTTGATTAGCGATCAATTTGATGTAAATTATATCCCTATTGTTGTATATGTGGGATTGATATGGACGTTTAGAATAAGTCAAACTAATATGATATATGCATACATGATCACGTACAACAAAGACGGGCTAGTAAAACACTACCAATATATATGTAATTGTGCCATTTATGCTATTAAAAACCATGAAAAAACAAAAAACAAAACAAAACATACAAAAATTCAAAGTCAAATAAAAAATGACGTTGAGATTTCTTGCCAATTCCTAAGGAAATGTATCATTGTTATTGCTATGCAATGTCAAGTCTTTCTGTGATGATGCACATGCACCATTCCTTTTGATCTCCCACTTCTTCTTATTGATGAAATAAAAATCTTAGTAAAGTTGCATCTTGTGGTTGTGAATTAATGTAGCTTTTGGGAATTTAATTTGCTGATTTCACACGGTCTATTTCTACTCTTGTCGAGGGTGATATTGTTTATTTTTCGTAGGTACAGATGTCCCGTATGTCGGGAAGTAGAAAGAGACGACATCAACAGAATAAGGCGATATTCGCTGATATCGCCACTTTTGTTACCGATTGAAAAGATATGATCATCTCCCAATCGAGAGTTCATCTTCAATCAAAATTTTCTCCGGAAAAAAATCTACACTATGATTCACGCCATATTCCAAAAATCCTTGAACCCTATTTCAACTTAAACAAACACATCAAATGAACTCGAATTTGGAATATTTGTTGTTTGAATGAATACGAAAATTTCATTACTACTAATCACATAAACTAACGAGAGAATTCCAACCTAGAATGTTACTATAACAAGGATGTAGCATTTAATAATGAGAAGCATTTGGGACGAGGAGACGGCTTGGATAAGACAATGAGAAGTTCGGCTATGAGAAGTTTGGCAAACACAACGACAATTAAGAACGCCGAGAACGTTCAAGTAAGACACACACACAAAAAGCCATAGCAAATAATTAAAATTTTGTACATTAATTGACTTTTAAGAGAAATAGAAGGTATTTTCGTCCAAAATTTCCTCTCATGTACCCTCGAGAATTCGGCAACACGAGGGTCCCAAAATGAAATATATACACAATCAACGTTAGAAATTGAATTTTCCTTTGTCAAATAATCTTATCCATGAATTGTCTTTTCATGGAATTCGTAATCAAAATCTGTTTAATCATCAATAAATCCACATTTGGTGGGAAAAAAGCTTTATTGAATCTGAAGTACCAATAAAAGCATTGCTTGCCTAAGATTCTTATCGCTTGAGGCAAAGCTAACCACTCATATATTAGACTTTTGTTAGTGCAAATTGCTTCAAGTAAACATCAACGACACATCTCATTCCCATAATTCAATCGAATCATCAAGTCTCTACAACTTTAAACGTATTAATTATTTAAATTGCATAAATGTAACGTGAATATGTTAAATAAAATTGATAGATCTTAGACATGTGGAGGAGAATGAAGGGACTTTTCTTATATATATTCAGCAGCACACAGATTTTGGGACTGAATAATGTGTGAGGGGCTAATTAATAAATTTAAATACAAAAATTATATATTAAGATCAATTTGAACAAACATTTATAATTTATGGGGCTAGATTAGATCAATCTTGTAAATTAGTGTGACCTTATTGTATTTTGTAGCGTGTCAAAATTTATTGACCATGTCTTACCACTCCATTAATGAATTAATTACAAAGAAATGCAACCAAAGTGAAATATATCAATTTTCCTGTGATATCTAAAAAAAAAAAAAAAAGGTGGTTTCGGAAGTGAAATATATTAAGATATAAATACAGACCGATAGGTTAAAAGAAGGAAAAAAAATGACAAGTGTATGTGGTAAATTGAGACAAGACAAAACTAATATATAGGCAAAATGATTTAAAGCGATAAAGTAAGTATATAAATTTATACAAAAATGAGAAGTTATATAATCTATAACTAATCTCAAATAACAAGCCATTAATTGTTGAATTATTAGTTTGTAGCCAATTCTAAAACAATTCTATAATGATAAATCTTTATTAAATTGAAGTCGCAATATAAAAGCTGTGGGGTATCATTCACTGCAAAACCTTGGGCGTAATAATTAAATGTTTTTTTATTATTATAAAAAATAGATATTAATAAATTCTAAGTTTTTGAAATGTATGTGATCATGCATGCACACATATAGCCCATGTTGAGTTTCTAATACTACTTTATTTAATTTTCGTTCCATTTAATTTTTTATTTATTTCTTAAATATCAGATAAGAGATAATACTATCGTCTGTAACTGTAATCACTTGATAAATTTCTTAGATATACTCTAATTTAACCTCAAAATCAAGGTTGAGCAATAATAATGTATTCCTCATTGTTGATGCAGAAAAATGCCTCAATCCATTAGCGGCCCAATAGCTCGTGTTGGGCCGGGCTTTAACGTCGTCTTGTGGATCTGGGCAGAAATTCCCCTAAGTCGAGCCCCTCGTCCTGAATTGTGGGCCCAGGCTCGGGTCCCCAGGCTATACCCTCAGCCGCGCAATGGACTGGGGGGATAGACTGGACACCGCAGAGGACTGGTCCTATCAGGCGGGCCAAGAACCGAGTAGGAATTTCGCCAGAGCTTCCGCTTTGGTCGGATTTTTCTCTTCCGGGACCTGACAAAATAGCACCGCGGTCAGGGAGAAACGAGGGTTTTGCCCCCCGATTCACCTCCGACGCTCAACATTAGCGGGGTATTTGAGTGAATATCGGTTTTTGGAAGTCTCGAGAGAGTTTTGGGAGAGTTTTGGGTGCTTCCCAAGTGTTTGCTCGAGTTAAAAAATCCTTTTTTAAGATGGTGGAGACCGAGCTCCTATTTATAGGAAAAAACCCGGAAAAAACCCGGATCTTGTTTTGAATTTATCTCCTCATCCGGGAGGCTCCCGGGGAAAAATTATATGTTTTTCTGACTCCCCGGGATGTGGCCGATCCATTTCCGCAAGAATCGCGGCGATCGGAGCTACGACGCGCCCTCACGCGCGGCCGGAAGGCGGCGGACTCGGCAAACTTCGGCTCCAAGCAAAGCTGACTCAGCAGCCACGTGTCGCGCTGTGGTTGGCTGAGACGTGGCTCTCGCGCCCAGTGGCGTGTTGACACGTGGCTGGGTCAGCTTTGACCTTCGTGGGCCCTGCTGAGGGGCGTTGGGGCCCACCCGGAGGGCCCGGAGGGCCCTCGGAGGCCTCGGGTGGTCCCCGAGGCCGATTTTCGCAAACTTTATGTCGTTTTTGGGTGTTTTGATATTTTTGGGATCATCGGGACCCTTTGTTTTTCAAAAACGGACCTCCGGTGAATATTTTGGTAAAAAATAGGTTTAATTAATAAAGAAATAATTAATTAAATAATTTTCCTTTATTAAATAACCTTTACAAAATTACCCTATAACATTAACCCCCCAGTTTTTCGGAAGGCTTTGCTTTGCGAGAAACTATTTTTGCTCGTAGGGTAATTTGTAGCCTTTGCTTTTTGCGAAGATGTACGGTGGCGTCCCTGGGATGAATACTCTGTTTACGTTCGTGAGGGTATTTTGCTAGTACCTTACCGTCACACGCTTTTACGGTTGCGTGGGGGCTTCCCCGTAGATCACTTGCCGTGTGTGCACGGGAGTGTCTCAGGGATAACCTGCCAGCGACGTTTTTACGTGTGCGGAGTCGGTGTTCTTTTGAAATAACCCCCCATTTACGTTTTCAGGAGCTTTCCTGAGAGATGACCTTCCGTATTTTCTTTTTTCGCAAAAACAGGGTGAGCATGAGAGCTCTTTTTTATGAAGAGGTATGTGGGCGTCCCCGGAAAAACCCTATGCTTGCGTTTATGAGGGTGTCTCATCAGGTCCCTCTTCGTCGCACGCTCTTACGATCGTGGGGGTTTACCCGTGGATCACCTGCCGTGTGTGCACGGGGGTGTCCCGGAGATGACCTGCCAGCCGTATTTTCGCGTGCGCGGAGTAGGTGTCCCTTTGGAACGGCCTCTCATTCATGTCTGCGCAGTGTTTGTTCCAAGAGAAAACCTGTCATATCTTATTTTTTGCAAAAGGGCGAGCGTGAGAGCTCTTTTTATTCATAATACTTTTAGATAGATATCGCTGAAAAGCAAAAACTTGTGCCTCGAAGAGCACTCTTACAAAACCGGTGTACCTTCAAGGGTACTTCTTGGAATTTATAAAACTTAGTAGAGAAAGATACGAGTTTACTTGGAGATATGTTGCCGACAGTTTCCTAGCGGCCTTTGGAGGCTAGCCAGACGACGTGTCGCTATCAACCATCTTTCGTGACACATATTCCTTGAGTTGGCCGTCTTCGATCAGGACCTCGATCTGCTGCTTTAGCTGCCAACAATTTGACGTCGAGTGTCCGGCCTCTTGGTGGAACTCACAGTATTTGTTTTGGTTCCGCTTGACGCCTATCGGCATTGGCGGGGGACGGATGAACTTTTCTTTATGAAGTTTCAGGATTGTCGCGGGAGAGGTGTTAAGCGGCGTGGTGTCACCTCGAGACCGTTTCCCAGACTGTTCGTCGAGGTCTGGCGACGTGCTTGGTTGGCGTTTCTTTCTTCGAGATTCATCGTCGTTTAGACGTCGAGTTTCTCGATCCACTTGTCTTCGGTTGTCGAAGTACTCCTCGACTGAGATGTCTTGAGTGGCTCGTGCCATCAGCTCTGCCATGGAGGTCGGCCTGTCTTTGATAAGAGGTCTCGCGAAGTCGCTCACCGGGAGACCGTCAATGACGGCAGTGATGGCATCATCGTCGGTGTAGCTGGCGACCTTGTTCGCTTCTTCTACGAACCTTTTCAGGTACGCCTGGAGGGATTCGTTTTCCAGTTGCTTGAGCGTCCACAGATAGGACTTCTCTTTTCTTCGCGTCAACGAGCATGAGAATCGCGAGATGAAATTCTTTTTTAGCTCTTCGAAGGAATTGATAGAGCGCTTCGGGAGTTGCTGATACCACTCAAAGGCCGGGCCTACGAGGGTGAGGCAGAATGCTTGACACATTGTGGAGTCAGAGCACCTCTTTAGCTGCATCGTCGTTTGGTATCGAACCAAGTGGAATGTCGGATCGCTGTTTCCGTCGTAGACGAAGCTTGGTAGGGAATTGAGATCTCCCACAATTCCTTCCGCAAGCACATCGTCGGCGAGGGGGGATATGGTTCCTTCGAGCATGCTTCGCATGACTGGATTTGAGCTGTTGGCGGCGGCGAGCTCTCGTATCTCCTTTTTCAGTGCTTCGAGTTCGTTCTTCCATTCTGGAACGACCGACGGAGCTACTGTCGGTGGTGGCGCGACGGCCGCTGCCTCGTCTCGGGGTGCCATTGTGCTTTGAGAGAGGCGAGGGTTGTGAGACCTCCAGGTCGATTGAGACTCCGTTGGCCCTAGCGACTGGGAGTCCTCAGGGGCGGGTTGTCGTTGCATCTCCAGATTGTCTCCTCGGGTTGGCTCCGGATCTGGGGATCCGTCTCCGCCGAGGATGTCATCGACGACGTGGTTGAGCCCGAGGTATCTGGAGATTAGCCCCGCTAATCGAAACTGACTATTCTCCAGTCGTGATAATCGCGCGTCGTTTGCGACATCTACAGGATTGTTCATTCCCGGCTGATTTTGAGCTGGGCTTTGTGCCCCGGTGTTCTGGTTAGCGTCCCCAGTAGGGGCGCGTGTGGTGTCGTCTGAGAGGTTGACCGACATCTTTTGAAAGAGTACGAGACGTGGTCCGTGAGACGGCTGAGAGGAAATCTGAGGCCGAGCGCAGTACAGGACGTTCGCGCCGCGATAAATTTCGCAGCGTAGAGATAACAAAGCGGTATTGTGAAGACCTGCTTTTTGTAATCTATTTTCTCTTTCCTCTTTTTTCTCTTTTTTTCTTCTTTTTCCGATCAAGAGACTTTCTTTTTTTTTTTTTTTGTCAGAGCTTCGCCGTCGAGCGCCTCGGTGGCGGATTTCCTTCGTGGGGGTCAGCAAAGGCTTGTGAACTTCCCGGATTGAACTTATTCGAATGCGCTCGAGTGTCTTCGAATACCTTCGAGTTTCTTCGAGTTTCCTCGAATTTCTCCGAACGCCTTCGAGTGTGTTCGAGTATTTCTTCGAACGCCCTCGAGTGTTCTTCGAATATCTTCGAACTCCCTCGAGAGTTCTTCGAATTTCTTCGAACGCCTTCGAGTGTGTTCGAGTATTTCTTCGAACGCCTTCGAGTGTTCTTCGAATTTCTTCGACGCCTTCGAGTGTGTTCGAGTATTTCTTCGAACGCCCTCGAGTGTTCTTCGAATATCTTCGAACTCCCTTGAGTGTTCTTCAAATTTCTTCGAACGTCTTCGAGTGTGTTCGAGTATTTCTTCGAACGCCGTCGAGTGTTCTTCGAATTTCTTCGAACGCCCTCGAGTGTGGCCGGTGGCTTTGAACGTTTTCGAGTATGTTCGAATGTGTTCGAACGTACTCAAACCTTCGAATGTGGCCGGATGTGCTGGTAGGGACTCGAGGCTTAAACTCGTGAGCCTCCTCCTTCTAGCGCCAAAATGTTGATGCAGAAAAATGCCTCAATCCATTAGCGGCCCAATAGCTCGTGTTGGGCCGGGCTTTAACGTCGTCTTGTGGATCTGGGCAGAAATTCCCCTAAGTCGAGCCCCTCGTCCTGAATTGTGGGCCCAGGCTCGGGTCCCCAGGCTATACCCTCAGCCGCGCAATGGACTGGGGGGATAGACTGGACACCGCAGAGGACTGGTCCTATCAGGCGGGCCAAGAACCGAGTAGGAATTTCGCCAGAGCTTCCGCTTTGGTCGGATTTTTCTCTTCCGGGACCTGACAAAATAGCACCGCGGTCAGGGAGAAACGAGGGTTTTGCCCCCCGATTCACCTCCGACGCTCAACATTAGCGGGGTATTTGAGTGAATATCGGTTTTTGGAAGTCTCGAGAGAGTTTTGGGAGAGTTTTGGGTGCTTCCCAAGTGTTTGCTCGAGTTAAAAAATCCTTTTTTAAGATGGTGGAGACCGAGCTCCTATTTATAGGAAAAAACCCGGAAAAAACCCGGATCTTGTTTTGAATTTATCTCCTCATCCGGGAGGCTCCCGGGGAAAAATTATATGTTTTTCTGACTCCCCGGGATGTGACCGATCCATTGCCGCAAGAATCGCGGCGATCGGAGCTACGACGCACCCTCACGCGCGGCCGGAAGGCGGCGGACTCGGCAAACTTCGGCTCCAAGCAAAGCTGACTCAGCAGCCACGTGTCGCGCTGTGGTTGGCTGAGACGTGGCTCTCGCGCCCAGTGGCGTGTTGACACGTGGCTGGGTCAGCTTTGACCTTCGTGGGCCCTGCTGAGGGGCGTTGGGGCCCACCCGGAGGGCCCGGAGGGCCCTCGGAGGCCTCGGGTGGTCCCCGAGGCCGATTTTCGCAAACTTTATGTCGTTTTTGGGTGTTTTGATATTTTTGGGATCATCGGGACCCTTTGTTTTTCAAAAACGGACCTCCGGTGAATATTTTGGTAAAAAATAGGTTTAATTAATAAAGAAATAATTAATTAAATAATTTTCCTTTATTAAATAACCTTTACAAAATTACCCTATAACACTCATTATGTTAAAATTCGTTGTAGATTTGTAGTTCTTAAGATTTTATAAGGAATATTGGATTTTCTTTGCAAGATAGAATCCTTTTTGTCACATGTTATATCATCCTTTTTGACTATCATTATATATATATATATAGGAAAACTTCAGTTTGTATGCTCGGTAGAGCATGTGTTTTCGAAAAAGTACCCGTGTTTGTTAAATTACAAAACTATGCCTCCAACACACTTTTTGTCTTTACATAAACACTTTTAAACACTTTAAAATATGCTCGAAAAACTGTTAATGTATACATAAACACTTTTTGTCTTTACATAAATATTTTTGGGATATAATTATATAATTTAATGAATTCGGGTACTTTTCTAAAAACACATGTTGTCCGGGCAAACAAACTGAAGTTTCCCTATATATATATATTACATCTTTAAAATGTTAATGAAGTTTCCAAACAGATATATTTACTTAGAAAATAAGAGATTATAGAGGGATTTATTCTCATTTCTATCTATTGAATTGAATGTATTATTCTTAAATCTTAATGGCCAGTATATAAGGAATCCATTACCTGGCTTGTACCAAATTTTAAATTAGAAAAATATTAAATAACATACATCTGAATCTATATTGCTTGGGAATTTTAGAATTATAACTAAAGGGAATATTTCATTTTTCAAGTTAATTAAATATAAAATTGCCATTAGAACACAGGAAATTCCACCCATGATATTTTGAACTAGAAGTTTGGACACAAGTAGTTTATAATTTATATATATTTTTATCTCATCTATTTTCAATTTAAAAAATGCACGCATAATATATGAACATACACAATGCATATATATATATGAAAAAAAAAAAAAAAAACCTAAAATCAATTGTCAAACCGAAAACTCAAGTTTTGAGAGCGGATACATTGGAATTTGGACATTAGAGATTGGAACTTGAAGCGATTTGTCTTGTTTTGGAACATTGTTTCCACTTAAAATTCACAATGCAAAATCGTTTTTCGTTACTGCACTCAATGATGAAAAATAATAAAAAGGGAAAAATAAGTTTAAGAAATGAGGAGAAGGGAAAGAGTACGAGGAGGAGTATATCGACATATATGTGTATACAAAGTCTACATGAACTAAAATTAATCATAGGATTTTAAGCCCATCAATTTCGGATTTATAGACCATAGAGAAATTTGTTGGGTATATCGATGATTTTATCACAATACCGATGCGGAAAACACGGGCTTTCATCGATATACTGACTTAGATTAAATTCAAAAATCAAGGTATGAGTTTATACACATTATCGAACTTCGAGTACTTTTGTAAACTATCTGAGTTTGGCTGATTTCTCCCGTGATTGTGAGCCTCTTTATACAGGTTAGAGTTCCACAAGTGTAGAACTTCTATCTCGTCCACCACGTTGCTCCGTGCTCGTGAGCCTCGTGATACAGATTGGAGTTCCACAACTATCTGAGTTTGGCCAAACCGAACGAAGCACGGGGAGGAAGTCGAATTCAGCCTAGGGCTAGAGAGAGAATCCGATTTCTGGCTTTAGGGTATTATGTGAAGCCTGTTTTAATTATGAGTTTAAGTGGTGTACAGTAGAACCTCTATAAGTTAATACTCGATAAATTAATAGTCGCGATTACATAATATTTTTGTCCGGTCCCGACTCCTAACTAGCTAAATTAATAATTCGCTAAATTTACAAGATAATTTTTTTTATAGAAAGTATATAGGTCCCAAGTGATATATAAATTAATAATTGAATATAAAAAATTACATAAATAATTATAAAATGACTATAAATTAAATATAACTTAAATAACTATGAAATAACATAAAGAAAAAGATAACATTACATCACTAATCATGTATTCTTCTTAAAATATGATTTTATAGCTTTAATTATCACTACTCTAAGAAGATATTGTTATTCCTCTTTAATATCATTGGGCTCTTTAATACTCATGACATTGGTACTCTAATAAATTCTTTTTAAATCATAATAGTCTCTCTTGATATTCTTAATATTTATACTTTAATATTCTCGATATAATAAATCGAAATAATTTTTTTTGTTAAAGATATTTATATAATTATAGCTGATTAATAATTTTTTTCCTCATTAATGTATAAATTAATAAATTATTAATTTATATGTTAATTAATAATCCGATAAAATAATATTTTTTGCCGGTCCCAACAATATTAATTTATAGAGGTTCTATTGTAATTATATCTCACAGGTTAATGATCTAATGGACTCCTAATGGACTCGGGCCCATTACAAATGGATCAAGCTCATTATATCATTAATAAATTCATAATTAATTTTCCTTTCATAATTATGTCACGAACCCCGAGTGGGTCCGTTACCCTTTATCGTAGTCATGTTAGGCCCAAAAAGCTCAATGAGCCTAAATTTTAATTCGGGTATTTCCTCCAAAATTGTCTTAGCAAGAATGAAATAAAACATTATATTGTACGTTAAGGATACATTTGTATTTTATCCTTTGTGAATATCATTCTATTGCATTTGAAAATTATTGAATAATATACATCTGAATTTATATATTTAAGTTAGTTATTAAACTCAAAGTTGCTATCCGAACACAGAAACTCCACCCATGGGTTTTGGAGCTAGAAGTTTGGACCCGTCTTTGACTTATTTTATTTATTTCAAAATAGATTTATTTATATTTAAAGCATGTTCTTATACCATGTTGAAAATAGCTCCATTTCTTTTGTTATCTATTGGGACTTTAGATTCCAATTTATGTCTAGATTATCACCAAAGGTGACACATCGTTTGGTACCTTTGAAGTTTGGACTAAAGTGATCTAATATATAATTATTTCCCAACTTCTTTTTTCAACCATTAAATTATAGGAAAAAATTAATATATATATATATATATATATATATCTTCATTTTATAGGATGCTGATGATTCTTTTGACTTGACATTTCATCTAAATATCATATTTACTAAATAAATAAGCTATATAATTTCCCTTAATTTTAAAGGTTAGGCTATCACATTTAGTTAGCAAAATCATGATGTGAGAAACATTTATTTAAGGGTAAACTGCAGTTAATATACTCAATGTTTGATCTTCTGCGGATTATGTACCCAATGTTTATTTTCGGCGGCTAATGTATCCAATGTTTGATCCATTAGATATTTTCGTGTTTGGACTAAAAATGAGTATGTCAAAAATACGAAAAGTGTACCTATAGAGGAGGAATCACTCTCTAACGGTTAAGTGACGAAAAACACGAAAATATCTAACGGATCAACATTGGGTACATTAGCCACCGAAAATAAATATTTGGTACATAATCCGCAGAAAATCAAACATTGGGTACATTAGCCGCAGTTTGTTTGATATTAGATTGGGTACATAATCTTTAAATTTTAAGAGAAGACAAACATATTAGATTGAGGAGCATTTTGATACGAGCTCAATGTTCATGGGGAGTTCGATACATATATTCAAGGGTCGAACAAACACAATAATAATGAAAAAAAGTAAAGGGTGAAATTGTCATAGAGTCGTAAATTCACTACATAGCTTGATACAAAATAGGGATGACATGTATGGTGACATGTCGATTACGTGGCGTCAACGTTGACGAGAAGCTGACCATGCAAACGTTGACTACTTCCGTTAGTCAAATATAGATGGAAATCATCTTTTGGTACTTATACCGCTATTAAATGAGATTGGGGCTATGCCGCTCCAGTTGAGTAAAGGTTGAGGACTTATGCCGCTATTATCCCTACAAAATATAATCCAGAAATAAATTGGTATACAGTGATAAAATAATGTTAGCGTTGATATTTACTTAAATATATTTTAAACACCGTATAAAATAATTAGAGTTCCAGCACGTTAGAAAACGAAGTTATTAATCACAAAGTTAAGTGATTGCATAATTTCTTGATTAGGTAAAACAACAAATTAATCATTTTCATAGGAACCTATCTACTTGACTTAGGTGACCAATCAAAGGAAAGAAAAGTGGTTGATTGATTCTTGTGATGTGGGTTCGTATATGATAATAGTATTTATCATATATATGTGTGTAACATTGTTTAATCATTCTTATGCATAAAAATTGTGCATACATTCATGAGTATAATGAATTTTCATGAAACAAATTAGACCGAGTTATTGGATACTTTGACATATGACTCAAAACAGGCAGTCATTATAATCTTTGATGATATGACCTTTTTTTTGTGTGTGTGAGAAAGAGAATGCCTTCAATTCATCATCAAGTTTCCCAAATGCCTTTTTTGAATTGTTGATGAATGATGGTATACTGTGAAATAATAATTAGAGAGCTCATAAGAAGACCGAATATTTTTCCATTTTTGCAATTTCAAGCTATAAATTCATGATTTGATAATGTGTACAAGTTCAACCAATTCAACTAGGACAAAAGATGTGGTATACAATGAATGAAATATTTACTTTCCTTTTTGTGATGATTTAATTTAATAAAAGGAAAAAATAAAGAATCATAAATACTCAATCCTCTAGAAATAAATCCAAGGAGAACCATTACCAGGGGTGGAGCTACGTTAAGTGTAGTGTACGCTCGGGCACCACCTGAAAACGACGTGAAAAATAATAAAATAATAGTGTTTGGGTAAAAAAAAAATTATATCATTATATTATTTGATGGATCATTACAACAAATGTAAAAGCATTCAGTCCAACTAGTGATTTTGCATAAGTCTCTGGAGTTGAGTTCGACTCTTGGTTTTAATCATATTTTTTGTTTATTTTTCTTTCTCAGTTTTAAGCTTTCCTTTTTGTTTATTTCTTTTAGTAAATAAAAATATGGATACATTTCTACACTCGCTTATTACATTACTAAAAATATTTTTAATTTTTAATTTTGACGTTAAACAATGTTTTATAGTCGCTTGGATAATATCTATTTCTACAAACGATGAATTTATAATGTAATACTTTCAAAAATAAAAACACGACGTAAGTCATATATATTTGTCTTTCTATATATATGTTACAATGTTATTATTGATTCTTGTTAAATGTGTGTTTGTTTGCCTAATACATATATATATATTTATTTATAAAAAATAAAATTATATTAAGCAACACTTAGATTGAATTCCTGGCTTGGCCACGAGCCACTGACCACTGACCGTCACCATAAATAGAAAAAGAAAAGAAATATAAAAAATAGAGCAACACTATCAAATTGATCAGCAGTATGGCGTAATGAATAATCTGGACCCTTCCGCAGAAGATTACGGGCAGGCACTACGTGTTCAATTATAATTGGCCAGAGTCAAAATAAAACTTTGAGTGGACCCCACATGACTCCTGCCCATGCCACATCTCATCATTGTTATCACCACAGCAGCAACATCGACGCTCGAGAATCATCGTCACGTGGGGTCCACGTGCCATCGAAATTCTATATCTAATCGGATAGATTGATCTTAGTATTTTGATGATTCAAACAGTTCTTAGTAACTTACCAACAAAGAGGGAATAAATATTACTAATACTTGTTTCAAAATATATTATATATATATATATTACTAATACTTCATAAAACTTCGCTTTAGATAAATTTATTCTTTAAATTACTTTTGTATAAAATCATTTATCTTTTAAAAAAAATATATCTTAAACTGTATAACTGCATCTTTAAATATTGCAAATATTTTTCATTATCTACAAATCTTCAAGAACTAATCTTTTTTTTTTCTTCATACTATAAATTTTATAGTTCTAACCTCTTAAATCTAGAGAGAGGTTCAAAAAGACAAACTTGTTATTTTTATCATATTATTTGAACGGATAAATTTAAAATTTGACCGAAAAGTTTGATAAGCATTTTGATTAATTATATTACATTGATAGATAAAAAAAAAGGCCAATACACGTACATAATTATAAATTTTTAGACAGAGTTGTTTAACAAAAAAAAAAAAATACAATGAGGCAAATTGATTAAAAAATAGTAGGTAATTAATTTGATCCAAATGTGAAATTTGATAAAGTCGTAATTGAAAAAAAATTAATGAAATAACTGTAATATGCATACATTAAAAAAATATATAATATTCATAAATAAATTTAAATTGATAAATTCAATGACAATGTTTTTTTTCTTTCTCATAACACAAATTAAGATACTTCACCACTAAATTAATATTCTTCCTCAACATTCATTCAGTCAATTCATCTCTTTTGTCAATTAACGAAAGGGATAATAGTGGTATAAGTCCTCAACCTTTACTTAATTGAGACGGCATAGCCTCTATCTCATTTAATAGCGGTATAAGTACTAAAAGATGATTTCCGTCCACATTTGACTAACGGAAGTAGTCAACATTTGCATTAAATTTGATGACACGAGTATGACGTGTATGGTGATATGTCGGATTATGTGGCGTCCACGTTGACGAGAAGCTGACCGCGCAAACGTTGACTACTACCATTAGTCAAATGTGGACGGAAATCATCTTTTGGTACTTATACCGCTATTAAATGAAGTTGAGGCTATGCCACCCCAGTTGAGTAAAAATTGAGGACTTATACCGCTATTATCCCTTAATAAAATACGAGAGTATCTAATAAGATGCTTACAAGAGTTCATTAGTAAGTAAGTAGAGAGAAAATCTAGAGGAGCAAAATGACAAATATGCCCTCGTCCCTTCCTTCCTTCCTATAAATTACACCCAAAACCAGCTCTCTCTTCCCATTTCTGATCTCTCATACTCCGTCTTCTACTTAGAGAGAGAAACAGTCCAGAGAGAGAGAATCATGTTGGGAGTCTTCAGCAGCGCGGTGGTGTCGCCGCCGGACGAGCTAGTGGCCGCCGGCAGCCGGACGCCGTCGCCGAAGATGACGTCGACGGCGCTGGTGAACCGCTTCGTCGACGCCAACCCGAACGCCGTGTCCGTCACGGTCGCCGATCAGGCCCACCTGGCCTTCACGCACCACAACGAGTCCGCGTTACGACCGAGGTAACTAACTTAACTGTACGTACGATCGAGCAGCCTCGACCGTCCGATCGATCGGCCTCGTGATCGTCTCGCATCTAGCCGTTGGATCTGTTGACCCTACGTTGATATTAATGGGACGACTAAACGACAAGTATCGATGGTGGTGTCAAAATAATTAAAATCCGGGTCCGTTTTATTTTTATTTGTAGTGTCCGGTTTCGGTTTTTCGAGGTTTTTTAAACCGGGCCCTTAGGTACAAAGAGATTTTTTCAAAAAATAAATTAGCCCGGACCCGGACCGAGACCGAACTTAATAACTACTTGAACATAATTTTAATTTGTATATATAAGTGGCAGACTGCCCTAACCGAAGGATGCTAGATTCTTCACAAATTGTACAATTTTATTTTATTTTTATAATTATAATCTAAAAAATATTAGTTTTTATTCTCTTTTATAAGGTTGTATTTTGGGAAGTACACGTATATGTGATCATCTATTTTTGTCGATATTAACAATTACATGTAAAAAAGACACGTAATCTCTTAAAAAAAAAAGAGAACTGGTATTTTTCTTTTAAGCTCTTTAATATTTTGTATATAATAAATATTAAATTTCAAATAGATCCAAGGGCTTTGAATCTCGGTGATCAAGTGGAAATATGTGTGTATATTTTCTTTCTCCTTCGGGCATGACCGCCACGTGACCTTATCGGTTTCCCAACTTGGGGGACACGTGGCACGATCTCGGCGCACCAAGTAGTCAAACTCGAAACACGCACTTCCTTGAACGGCACGGATTATATGTGCCAAGTAGCTGTCGTTCTCGAAGTGTGACTTATTTTATGTTTTGTTTTTGTTTTATGGCAGAGTAAAAAAAGGAAAATATATATGAAAAAAATCATAGGTACATAATATTTTGTAATTTATCGTATTTATAAATGACATGTATTATTTATTCATTAGTATGATAGTATCTGTAATATCGATCTAGATACCACAAACTTTTTATGCTTTAATTGAGTTCCTCATTTTATATTATTTCAGATAAAGAAATTTTAAGATCGTAAATTCGGTTTTCATATTTTGCAAATTTAATTTGTCATGTTAAATAAATTGGTGGTAAAAAAGAATTTGGTTCGGTTTATTCACCCGTAATTTTTATACTTGTCGGAACGATTAAAGAAATTCGGTGTTAAAATTGTAATAATAGAATTCTTCCCTATTGTTAATTGATTTTGAGAATTTTGAGGTAGAATCCTGTGATATTATCGTATTATGGTGCAAATTGGCAGATCATTTGCGGTGAAGGATGAGATATTCTGCTTGTTTGAGGGAGCGCTTGACAACTTGGGCAGCCTGAGGCAGCAGTACGGGCTCGCCAAGTCCGCCAACGAGGTCGTTTTGGTCATTGAGGCCTACAAGGCGTTGCGTGACCGTGCCCCGTATCCTCCAAACCACGTCGTCGGCCATCTCAGTGGCAGCTTCGCTTTCATCGTCTTCGACAAGTCCACTTCCACGCTCTTCGTGGCTTCCGTAAGTCATGCATATATACATACACATTTACATTAATATATAATACAAAAGAGAGAAATATTGCGTTTTAAACCTCAAAATAAGAGGCAAAACATAGAAGAAGTTGATTTCAAGGAAGATTTATAGAAGGAATTCTAGGTTTAATTGTTCTCAAATAAATAGAGGAGATTAAATTTTATTTCATCTAGTTTTTAAAATCTTCCGAGAAGAACATCAGCATTGGCTCAGCATTCAACATGGCGTTGAAGTCGTGCTGATGTTCAATGCGGTATCAAAATCGTATCGGCACTCGATGAGTCATCGACTTTTTGCCGCGCTCAAATATAAAATTTGATATTTTTTTACTATATTCTCTTAATTTAAGATTTTTTTAAAAGAATATAATTTTTCTTTTCTTTTCTTTTTCTATTTTTCTAAAAAAATATAAGTTTTAACCATAACCTAAAATGCATTTTTTCCAAAATATATGTACCTGCCTTGTTGGTGAAGCTACCGAAGAAACAAAGTAGGTTTGTTGGTTTTGTCTTCTAAAAACATTGTTCTCTTGCGACTTTGACAGGACCAATTTGGAAAAACGCCGCTCTATTGGGGAATCACGGCGGACGGGTACGTTGCCTTCGCCGACGACTCGGATTTGCTGAAGAACGCTTGTGGCAAGTCTCTTGCTTCCTTCCCTCAAGGTGCGCCTCAAAAGGAATCATTATATTCACCATATTGTATCATCTTTAGTATCTACTTGCAATAAAACGAACCTATAAAGCAATATTCTATATGCTCGTTGATTCTAATTTCTACTATAGTACATATATTCTAGTACAAATTCCAACCCTTTTGCATTTTTTTTTAAAATTTCGGAAGAGCTGGAAGACCCTCGTCTTGTACCCATCCCCATTTATTATTTTTTCCTCATTTGTAGCGGAGAAAAATCATGGCAATTCAAACTTAAAAAGACATATTATATAATTTGGGGAGATTTTACCAAGAGCCTCTATAGGTAATTAGGGTTGGGCCGGAGTTAGATGCACAACATAAGCTAAATCAATTCTTTTATATACATAAACAAAAAAACCGAACACTATACGGATGATATCAAACATTTTAAGAAAAAATTGTGTCGTTTTATCTCCAGGGTGTTACTTCTCTACAACCGTGGGCGGGCTCAGAAGTTTCGAGAATCCGAAGAACAAGATCACTGCCGTGCCGGCCAAGGAGGAAGAAATCTGGGGAGCAACTTATAAGGTAAAGCCAATTCTAAGGCTTTCAACTTGTATACTTCTTAATATTTCGGAGTATCTTTATTAAAAAAATAAAAGTTTATGATCAAACATTTACTATTTTAATTTATACGAGTATTTAAACTATTACTATCTTAAATAAGTCCCTGAAATTTATTTTTCAGCCTTTTTTCGCTAATTTTAAGTAAAAATATGTAGAACATTCATAACCACAAAATGTTGGAATAGAAAAAACAACAATAAATCACTAATCAATATATCATTTTTTTATGATTTGATTTTATATATATTTTTCTTGACATTTTTTTATTTTTTTCTGGTGGGGTTGAAAAAATGACAGGTGGAAGGGCCAGCAGTTCTAGCAGCCACAGAGTAATAGATATTGAATGAATGTGACACCCAATAATATTATTATATTTAAAAATGAGATCTTATTTTATATGGCTCTAAAATATTCCCATCAAAACCAGGCCATGTAAATACCTAAACTTCTTATGTATAATATAGCTCCTTCTTGTAGTATATTTCTGGCTCAAAACAAATGCCTTCTCTACTGTGACTTTCATTTGTGTTAGTTTTTTTTTTTTTTTTTTTTTTATAGTTTTTTTGTAACATTTCAAGCTTGTGTATTTTATTGTAAAAATCTTTTGTGTTTCTTTCCATTGTGTAATAAAACAAAATTGTGGATTGAGGGTCGTTCATTTTTTCTTTGCTTTATAAAGTTCCATTTTACTAAAAAATCGAATTTTCAGATTTTTTTTTTTTAAAGCTTGTGATTGCACTAATGTTAATTAATCGGAGTAATCTGTGTATTTATATTTCAAAATTAATTTATGATGTAATTTTTTTTCACTACAATAATTTTCTTAGTGATCGAATTAAAAGTCAAAAAATAAAAGAGTATGAACATAAATAATAAATAAATTGATAAAAGAGAGTATTTTAATGTGTTAAAAATAAAGTCCTGTCCGGTTGGAAATGAACTCTTATTCTGTAAAATATAATAAGAAGTAGACCCTTACCAAAACAATATTATCGGCAAGAGATGAACTAAGATAGTATTATTGAATATGGTAAAGAAGATATACTTAGAATAATTAAGCATTGAATCTCAAAATGAGAAAAAGATTAGGACAATATCTAGAAGATAATTGGAACATTAGCACCAAAATCAATCATTAAATTCAATAAATAAAATCCCACATTGAAATATAAAGAACTTAACAAGGTTATGTAAGGTTATATATTACGATATCATTGCAATAAAACTAGGACAAATCCAAAGTAATATCATACAATCTAGATGAGGGAGGATAAAGCTTTTCCTTAATTTTATTTTATTTCTTTAAAATTAAAATATAAATAATTATGCTCTTTCACTAGAAAAGAAAAATGTCAACCTGTTGGCCGAACTCTCACATCTAAGTAAAATAAAGTGTCATTATTTTAATTCCGTCGCTATAAAGTAGCTATAAGAAAAAGAAAACGCCATTAAATCAACAAATCAAGAAACTAAGAAAAATAAATAAATTTAGCATTGCTATTTGTTCTATTGTAAAAGTATATTATTAAAATTTTGAGTTTCTATTTTCTTTACTGATTTGCTTCACTATATTCGTCTGAAATCAATTTATTATCCAGAAATAGGTTTTGATTCTCGCTATTATTAGATTTATGTACTTGTAATTGTAATTGTAATTATTAAATAGTTTGAATTTGAAATGAGATTTCTTGCTTTAACCAAATTGTTGTTGATTTTTTTTTAGGTTTATTTCAAGTTCATGACTGCTTTTAATTGTGTTTAAAAGAGAGATATGAGATGGGATGATAGTTTTTGATGACGTGGCATTAGTTACATGAAGCGTAACTGTCTAACTCCAGTCAACTATAACACAGCTGTGACGTTATTAACTTTTACCATCAAAAATTATATTTAGAGACTTATCAGATACTAATGAACAAGTTTCATGACTTCATCTGTAAATATCCTTAAATTTAATGTGAGATAAATTCACTTTTAATAGTGACATGTAACTTAGTTTTTTCTTTTTATATAGTTTTTAAAGATATACAAGTCCAGCCATTAAAAGAGTTCCAAAAAGGCCCAAAGTCCAAACCTTGAGAAGTTACAAGGGTCCAAATAGAATGTTATTCTCAATTTGAGTCCTAAAAATCTCACACATAAACCCAATTATTGATTTGTTGCCCTAATTCTATAAATGTTTAACCCATAGTGTCTCAATTGAATAAATTTATGTCCATTAAAAAAAAAAATTGTGTCTCAATTTGAGTCCAAGAAATTTAACACACCAAGCCCTAACTACTAAGCCAAATAGTCAATTTAAATTCTTTCTCTCAATTTGGTTCCAAGATATATTTAACATATAAAACCCTAACAATCGATTTGATGCCTTATTCCTTTACTCTAAATAGTAGATTAAATATATTTATGATTAACAAGTCATGCATAGTTCGATTCTTCAGCCGACAAAAGTTTAGGCCAAAATTCCATAAACTATATAGTTTTCATTTAAGAGAATTATATATATATATATATTATTTTCATATGTAAGGCTCATTTATACACAACATGTGCTATTGCTTTGAGTGGGGATTTGAATCCTTGAGGTCAAGTCCGTACAGATTGCACACTTTTGTTTGTCGGACTAAATAAATAATTTGAATAATGTGTTTTGTTGTGTACATTATAATGTCAGCCGATCAAAATATAAAACCTAAAAATCGAATATTATTTTTATAATTATTTTATATAATTTTTAATCTAGTGTCACCGGTTGTGGTATATGAGTAAACTTTTTGGAGTTCTTATTCTACTCTTATCTATGTATCACTCATCCTCAATGTCCTTCATCTATATAATTAAATGGGATAATAGCGGCATAAGTCCTCAACTTTTACATAACTGGGGCGGCATAACCCCAACCTCATTTAATAGCGGTATAAGTACCAAAAGATGATTTACGTCCATATTTGACTAACGGAAGTAGTCAACGTTTGCGTGGTCAGCTTCTCGTCAACGTGGACGCCACGTAATCGACATGTCACCATACATGTCATCCTCCATCACCATGAATTTTGCATTAAATTTGAATCCCTCCATCACCACATGCGAGGGCAATGGTTCGAATCCCTCCATCACCATTAATTTTGCATTAAATTTGATGACACGAGGATGACGTGTGTAGTGACATGTCGCATTACGTGGCGTCCACGTTGACGAGAAGCTGACCACGCAAACGTTGACTACTTCCGTTAGTCAAATATGGACGGAAATCATCTTTTGGTACTTATACCGCTATTAAATGAGGTTGGGGCTATGCCGCCCCAATTGAGTAAAGGTTAAGGACTTATGCCGCTATTATCCCTAATTAAATTTACCAAAGTCCAAACCATGTTGAAACTTGAAACTATAAAAAGAGAACAAACTTTTTAAAATAGTAAATTTTTTTAAGCGTTTTTTAGCAAAATACCCAATTTGGGTGAAACTTTTTAAAAAAAACCCTCAAAAGTTTACCATAATTAAAAGAAACCCTCATTTGGTGTTATTTGGACAATTATACCCTTAATATATTGAATCCATCTTCTCCCTCGCCAAGCCTTCATCGTCGAACAGCTCCATTCTTCTTCACCAAGCCATCGATCATCTTCCTTCTTCGACAGAGCTCGGGATCACCTCGTTATTACTTGCGACTGCTAGCTTCGATCGCGTCTGGAAAATTATGCAATTTAATCATCTTCTCCAGGTTCAATTCGATCGAAATTGGCGCTGTTTGGCTGTCAAGAAAATTCACCGATCATTAGTCTTCTTCGACGAAGCTCGGGATCTCGTTGTGATTACTTGCGATTCCTAGCTTCGATCAAGTCTCATAATTCTGCAATTCAATCTTCTCCAGGTTCGTGAGAATTGGCACTGTTAAACTGCCCAGAAAATTGGCCGAGAAAATTTTGAATCTTCTCTGTAATATCGAACCAGAACTGGATAATTGTTGCTATATTTAACGAAAAATATTATATTGTGTAGGTTCATTAATGTCGGCCTCCGAGGGATCATCAAGATCGTCACACACTAAAAATTTGGCCAACCATGGTATATTAAGAACTCTTATTGTCTACACAATTTAAATTCTAGTTGTTACATAAGTATAACTTGTAACTACAGTTACACACGTGAAACCAAAGTTACATTTATGTAACTTATGTTACATAATGTTACTTTGGTTACACGTTTGTAACTGAAGTTACACTTATGTTGAAAAGTTACAAACGTTACAATAATTGTAACCTCAAAGTTACAAACGTTAAACTTCAGTTACAAACGTGTAACCAAACGTGTAACCAATCGTGTATCTAAAGTTACACTAATGTAACTTTAGTTACATTTATGTAACTGAACTTACATAAGTGTAACTTCAGTTACAAACGTGTAACTAAAGTTACACTTATGTAACTGAAGTTACATTATTTCAAATATGGCAGTTATATAATAAATTTTAAAATTACTATTGTTACAGGGAAATGCAGTAGGTCCGAATCTTATGCATTCACCAGTGAAGATCTAAATGGCAGTTCTTCCAATGTATTTATAGACGATGTAACTGTCGAGCATTTTCCAAAGTTGTTTGACGTGGAAAAGGGCAACATGTTCAAATCGAAGAAGCATTTGCAGAACATTATGCGCATGATTGCAATCAGAAGAAACTTTTCGTTTACGACTACGAATTCTGATACATGTCGGTTTGAAATCAAATGTTCGAGTACCGGTTGTACGTGGAAAATGCATTCTTCAACGGACTACAATGACTCAACAACGTGGAGGATAAAATCATACAATAAAACACACTCATGCGTGAGGACGGTAACCAGTACCAAGAACCCGCATGCAAATGCTGTCGTTGTCAAGTAATGCTTGAAAACTGCGTTTGGTGAAGAAAAAGAAGTTGAATCCATCGCTCCGAAGAAAATGATCAAGAAGATGCGAAAAGAACACGGAGTAGAAATTAGCTATTATAGGGCAAGGAAGGCCAATGAATTAACTTTAGAATCCATGCAAGGAAGTGCGGAGGATTCATATGCAATGCTACTTAAGTATGTAGAAGCATTAAAAGCAAAAAAAAAAACTGGTAAAATTACTTACTTTATTTTTACTAGTTATTACATAAGTGTAACTTGTAACTATAATTATAATAGTGTAACTTAAGTAAGTGCAGTTACAATCGTGTATCTAAAGTTACACTTATGTAACTGCAGTTACACTTTTTTAACTGTAATTACACTTTTGAAACTTGAGTTACACTTATGTAACTGCTGTTATATTATTTCAAATATGATTAAATATCATATGTGTAACAAAAATTACTTAGTTGTAATATAAGTTACATAAAGGTAACTGCAGTTACCATTATGTAAAAAGAATTACTTTTATGTAACTACAATTACATAATAGTAAATGAAGTTACAGTGTAAAACTTAGTAACATTTTTTACTAACATTTTAATGTGTAGGTACCTATACAGCGTTTAGTTCCGACAAACAGGGTCGATTCAAGTACTTATTTCTTAGTTTTGGGGAATCTATCAATGGATGGAAGCATTGTAGACCTATACTATCTGTCGACGGAACAATTTTGAAAAACAAGTACAAAGGTACGCTTCTTATGGCAGCAGCGATGGATGGCAAAAATCACATCTTTTGCCTATCGCATTTTCGATAGTGGATTAAGAGAATCATGATTCTTGGCTATGGTTCTTTGAGCAACTGAAAATTTCTATTGGAGAGCGTGAATGTTTATACATCATATCTGACCGCAAAGATTCAATTCCGAGAGCGATCATGTTGGTTTATCCAGAAGCTGCTCAGGGTGTATGTAAACAACACTTGTCCAGAAATCTTCTAAGCCATTTCAAGAACTCTTCTATTGATTTTTTCTTCTCCAAGTGCGCATTGGCATGTACTAGAAGAGAATTTGATCATTATATGAAGGAGTTGTCGACGATCGATGCACGAATTGAACCGTATTTGCAAGATGTCGATCCAACTAAGTGGGAAAAATTATATAGCACTCAAAGACGCTACGACATAATGACAACAAATATCTCAGAATGTCTTAATTCAGTCTTGAGAGAAGCAAGAAACCGACCTATTATTTCATTGGTCGAGTCTTACAAAAAGCTCTATCAAAACTGGCATAATAAACATAGACTAGAGGGAGCCGATGCGTATGAGGTTGACCCCACAAGCAGAACTGAAGATGGATTTCCAAGAAGAATTTGCACGAACGTTAATCCTAAGTGTTTTATTTACTTTTTTTATTCATTAATTATATATACCTGCAGTTACTTTTACGTAACTTCAGTTACGTTTACGTAACTCCAGTTACGGTTACGTAACTCCAGTTACGCTAATAACTAGAAGTATCTCCAGTTATGTAATTATAGTTACACCTAGCCAAATGACTGTATAATCATTTTAAATGTGAAAATGTATTTGTAATTTTTTAATATGTAGGTTGATTCTATAAATGAAAGCGAATATGAAGTCACTGATAAAGGCTCACAATATGTTGTTAACTTGAGCTGCGAGACGTGCACGTGTAATGTTTGGCAAATAGACGCGTTTCCGTGTGCTCATGCTATGGCTTCATTTTGGAGGATTGGGTGTGATCCTAAAGCCTATGTGTCAATATTTTACACTAGGGAGGCTTATTTAGCCACTTATGCAGGAGGTAATGCACATTTAGTTTAAAATATTCTTCATAGAATTTATTTAACACTTTATGTATTATTATGCAGGAGGTATATCTCCAAGTGGTTACGAAGCTTTTTCGGAGAACTTATGTAACACTTCAAGTGTTCAGGACCCATTCTTTCCAGACACTTTACCCCCCGAAATAAGGAGGCAAGCGGGAAGACCGAAGAAAAAAATAATTCCTTCAAACGGTGAACGATTCAAGAAGTCACTTCATTGTGGATCATGTGGTAAATTAGGCCATAACAAACGTTCTTGCCTTAAGTTTCCGAAATGATTTAATCGTTGTAACATTTTTGAAGGCCATAACAATGATTATATCTTTACACTATGACACAAGTTGAATAATTGTAACTGACTTTACATTTATGATATATTTACATTTATGATATATATGTTCATTATAGTTACACTAATGTAAATGTGGTTACACTGTTGTAATTGGAATTAAATCTTTGTAACCGAAGTTACATTTTCGTAACTGAAGTTACACTTATGTAACTTCGGTTACACTTGTAACCGGAGTTACACTTTTGTAACTGGAGTTACACTTTTGTAACCGGAGTTACAATTTCGTAATTCTAGTCATATATGGTTACTCTTACGTTACACATTAAGTGATTCTACATAATAAATGGTGCAAGTTTGTAAGTCAGAAAAACGGTGTGTTTTCGCTATTTTAGCGATAAAACAAAACGATATTATAAATGTATTTATTATGGAACCAAATTTCAATATATTTGTTCAAATAATAATTTAGTGCTTTTGGAATTAATTTGGAAGTATTAAAACAATTTTTGTAACCAAAGTTACACTTATGTAACCGGTGTTACACTTATGTAACTGGAGTTACACATTTGTAGCTGGAGTTACAATTTCGTAATTCTAGTCATATATAATTACACTTATGTTACATATTAAGAGATTCTACATAAGAAATGGTGCAAATTTGTAACTCGGAGAAACGGTATGTTTTCACTCTTTTAGTGATAAAACAAAATGATACAATATTAAAAGTGTATTTATTATGGAATTAAATTTCTATATATTACATTTTATAAAATAATAATTTAGTCCATTTTCTTTATTGGAATTAATTCGGAAGTATTAAAACAATTTTTGTAACCAAAGTTACAAAAGTGTAGCTCTAGTTACACTTATGTAACTGGGGTCACACTTTTGTAACTCGAGTTACACTTATGTAACTACAATTTTTGTAACCCCAGTTACACTTATGTAACTCCGGTTACACTTTTGAAACTGGAGTTACACTTTTGTAAGAGATTCTACATAAGAAATGGTGCAAGTTTGTAAGTCAGAGAAACTGTGTGTTTTCGCTCTTTTAGTGATAAAAAAACGATATTAAAAGTGTATTTAATATGCAATCAAATTTCAATATATTTCTTAAAATAATAATTTAGTGCTTTTTTCTTTATTGGAATTAATGTGGAAGTATTAAAATAATAATTGTAACTGAAGTTACACTTTTGTAACTCAAGTTACAAAAGTGTAACCGGTGTTACACTTATGTAACAGGAGTTACACTTTCGTAATTCTAGTCATATATGGTTACACTTATGTTACATATAATTATATTAATCATGTCTCCATCTAAAGCTATGTAGCAATAATTTCACATAATTTGAGTTACAAAAAAGAATTTAAATTGAAATATTGTCAAAAAAATAGTGACATACAATTATGTAATAGTATGACCACAATTATGTAATTGTAGTTAAATTGCCGTAATTTCACATATGTACGTACACTTGTAATTATATCTGTAATAATAGTTCTAGAACGTAACTAGAGTAAACTTTTGTCGTTAGAAAAACACTTATGTAACCGCTATGTAACTGAAGTTACACTTGTGTAACAAGAGTTACAATTTCGTAATTCTAGAGTTTCAAGAAACATTTCTCTTCAATTAGATAAGCTTTAATGTCTTAACTATGTAACATTAATTCTTCATGTTTCTAATTAAACACATGTAATCCGAAAAGTAAAGGTAATAGTCATAAGTGTTTAAAAGGAAGAAAAAAAATAAAGGAGACAAATTGGTCACAGACCATATGTTCCAACATGATAATGACTAAAACTAAATCACACATTAGCTATCTTTGAACCCCTTGTAACTTTTCTTTGGAATGTCTTCAAAGATGATGTTTGAACTTTCTCAGCTTCTTCCTACAAATATAGAGGTATGCAAGTTACTAAATTGACATAAAGTAAATGGAATTAAATATACGTAATTCCAGTTACACTTGTGTAACAGAAATTACAACCAGAAATTAAAATTGATCACAAATGTTACCTTTTCAAGCATTTGGGTAATGCTTACGCTGAAACTAGGAGGCTCAATAGTTTTGTCAACATGATTTTTATTCACCTATAAATGTAATTACAGACAAAATATTAAACTAAATATGATTACAATATAAGATGACAAGTACCTTCGTGGCCCTTGTAATAACAGCTTCAAGGAATTTGGAATCACTATCCATTTGAAGGAGTGTCTCGTCATCAAGATACGCGGATGTAACTTTCTTTGCGTCTTCTGTTAGGTCCTCAGGAGCTGCCTTCTCGACAATCTTTTGTTTTTTCGATAGGTGAGGGATCACACCATCCTTCAGATATAAATGAACTAAATAGCTATAATTGAATTGTTTATTTGTATTTGGAGTTACAATTAAGTAACTTACCGGCTTGGTGGGTTTTCTTGTACTCTTCATAGGAGATCTCTTGGATTTCCTTGTTGGTTTATTTGTTAGCTCCATGACTTCATGCTCCACAACTATAGTTGCCTCATTATCCTACAAAATACAAATAGTGGTAGTTAATAGCCATAGCTGCATTAAGTTTAACTTGAGTTACAGTAACTGTAAGTTATAGTAAATGTAATTGGAGTTACAATTACGTAACTCCATTTACAATTACATAAGTGTAGCTATATAACGAATATAGTGACAAATGGATTACAAATAGTACCTCTCCCAATTCCGGTGTATCATGGAGGTTATCATCAACTTGAGGCTCGGAGGGAACACTCGTAGTCTTTGTACGAGCACTCTTTGATGTCTTATTTGGTTTTTTCTTTGGCTGCATGGCTACATGCTCGGCAACCTTTTGTCCCTCGGCCTACAAAATACAAATGGTGGTAATTACATAGACATATTTACAATAAGTTTAACTGGAGTTACAATTACTTAAGTGATGCTAAATTACAATTATATAAAGAAATTGTAAATTACAATCAGTACCTCTCCTAAATCCGGTGTATGATGAGAGTGAAGTTGATCGTTATTGTTCAAACCAATGTGAGACTTTAGCATCTCCACTTGGTTTTTCAAGAAAATAACTTCGTTCTTCAAGCTAACTTGCACAGCCTTCATCTCTTTGTTATTTTCTTTAAGTGCTGCTACTTCTTTGCGTTGCTGATCGATTATTAAATATGAGCCTTGTTGAGGAGCTTGTGGTGAAGAACTAGATTTTTGAGGAAGTTGTCTCTCAGAACAATAGTCCGACAGAACACGTAGCTGTAATATTAGAAAAACAATATAACATTATTAATATTCCAAAAACAGTGCCATGATTATTATAACTAAATTAAATTGTAAATGAAGTAAAGCAATTCGAAAATACCTCAATGTCATCAAAAATGGAAGCATTCTTACTAGAGCATACTTTACCACCAAGCAAACTCCAATTCAAAATTGGTGGACCGATAGTAGAATTCAGATTAGTAGCAATTTTGGCTTTGGACCACAATGGTATAGCCTGGGCTAAGTACACTAAAATTGCAGTTGGCATACCATGAAGGTGATAGCCAGTTAAGGGACTCCCGGTACTTAAACTTGTGGCAGCCTTTAACATGTACTCCTTAGTGGTTTCGTAGACAATTCTTCCCCACGGATATGACCGGAAAGCAGTAGAAGAACTGGCTAAGTCGATGTGGGCGTTCTCGATTGGTTTATCCTTTGGCTTGCTTTCGATGAATGCCTCGAAGAAGTAAATATTCACTATTTTTAGCAGCTCGTCATCATCGATATCATCAAAAGCAGAAAAAAGATCCTCAAAATCACTACTCGTAACTTTTGATGAACCTTCAAACCACGTGTCCCTTATTTCTCCTTTGCTTGTGACGACTTTGGATGGAAAGGCAGAATAATTCAAGAATGTCATTGCTTGAAACTCTTTAAGGCCAAACTCAGTGACTTGGTCATTGAACATGAAAGTCATTGACTCATCTTTACCATCCACCATATGGAACACTAGGTTGTGTAGCAAACGAGATGGAGATTTTTCTTGCTTGAAGTCGACAAAGTAGCCAAAAATTCCATTCCGAAACTTATCGAAACAATCTGCCCGCGGAGCCAACAACTGCTCGATGTATTTTATAGTATTGAACCGCTGATATGTATTAATTCCGATTCCATGTCTTCGCCTTGTCAAAGCTACAAGAAACTGCAATAAGATAGTGGTAAGTACAATTACATTGTAATTTACAATCATGTAACTATAGTTACAGTTACAATTATGTAACTAAAGTTACAATCATGTAACAGTAATTGTAAATTACAGTTACTGTAGTTACAGTTATGTAACTAGAATTACATAAAGGCAATTCTAGTTACAATCATGTAACAGTAAGTTACATTTATATAATAACATTTATAATAGGCGCTTTTTGAACCTTTTCAGTTTCTTCCTACAAATACATGAGGTATGTAGGTTACTAAAATGACATAAAGTAAATGTTATTACTATACGTGTAATAAGAGTTACCCAACGTAACTTGAGTTACCTTTATTTTATCTTTTTCCTCCGATGGGTGTATCGACTTCATTTTCGGGCTAGAGGACGTCGCCTTTGCTAAATCGCCACGTCTTTTCGATTTCATACCCACAATAATTTAAAGGAAGCATAATAAGCAAGAAAATCTGAACGTACTTAACCGTGCCTTTGCTCGATATGCATGTAATGGGGTTCAGTCAAAATCAAGTAAGATTATGAATACGATCAAACTCATCGATACTAAGTGATCATTGAGCGATGAAGAGGATACCGAATTTCTTTAGGAAGAAAAAATCAACATGAATCAAATCACATAAATTAAATATGTAAACGTATGAGAAAGCCCAATAAGAAGAAGAGAGAAGCAGTGTGTTTCCATTAGAGGCACTCCCAAACTCGAAGAAGAAGAAGAATGGAAAATCTAAGAAGAAGACTCGGTCTCAGTCTCTCTTTGGGCTTTCTCATCCTGACATTGATGGAGACACAAGTGGTGTCTTCCGGTCAAGTGGTGCCCTAACGTTTTGCCCAAATCGACGACCAAATCACGCGATGAAACAAGCTCCTACACTCCAGAACTGGCACCAATTACAGAATCAAACCCTAGGTGGGAGAAAGGGCCGAACCTGACGGAGAGCGAAGGCGATCAAACGAGCAAATGGGTTGAGGGCTTCGAGCGGTCCGGCGGCGAATCGAAGAAGGCGATCGGAGCGGCGGCGAATCGAGGGAGGCGATCGACAGAGAGGAGCGAGAAGAGAGAATGATCGAGAGAGAGAGATGGAAATGTCGTGAGAGAGACACGAGGAGGAGCAGAGAAGGAGAGGTGTATTTTGGGAAAAAAAAACTTTTAAATTGAGTATAATTTGGATTAATCAAACCTTGAATAATTTTTTAAATAGTTTGATTTTTGAGGCTTTCGTTAATAAGCCCTTTTTTTTTAATGATAAGTACCCACAATTTTTCTATTTTTTATTTTTTAAATATCATGATAATTTTTAGTCTTTTCAAATACTAGAAGTTTAAGTTCCAATCTCATTTTTTATTTTACAGAATGTTTGTTTGAATTAAATTGGGTTGTATGGAATGGATTTTCTACGAGTTTTTATTTGTTTGTGCCGGTCACTTCAAGTCTGTTTTAGTAATGATATTTATTACGAATAAACCATACAAAGTCTAGTTATATATTAAATTGTAAACTTAGATTCCAATAAAATTTCTTCAATTTTAAGCTTAGAATCTCATAATTTTTTTTAGCTTCAATATGTTTTTTTTTTTTTTTTCTAATTCTTCGAAATATTTGGTAAAAAGCTTGCCTTGCTCTCTTATAGGCAAAAGTAACCCTACTTACGCTCGAGTAAGTTATCTACTAGTTATAGAAGACAAAAAACGAGATTATGGAATCAAAGTGCACCGACACGTCCAATTTACCGATCTAAATTTTATTTAACAAAATAATTGTTGAGGGCGATTTGCACCATCCTCTTTTATTCACAAAGATAATCACAAATACCCAATAATTCTATGAATACGAATCTCTCTGATTTATTATATTCTCGAACGGACTCGGTTTCTTCCGTTGAATAGCTGGACAATTGAATTATTGAATTACAGTGAACTCTTAAGACACTTTTCTGATCTTAAGTCCCCGTTACTATAGACTTTATTAATTCAGAAATCAAGAATACACTTTTCTCTCTAAGGTTACTCACGGGATGATTTCTGGATCCTTACTCATGAGGTTTACACGCATATTTATAGGCTTAAGGTTTCTCTAATTCGTTTCCCTTCTGGTTCCTTAAATCTCGCCGGTTGTTAGCTAGGTTTTCCTCTCTTCTCGCTTTGATTGTTGCTGACTTTTCTTGAATACGTTGATTCTTCCACGATTTCCTCACTTGAATAACTGATTTTCCTTTATTCGTGCGATTTTGACTTCTTCCTTTAATTAATTCGATGGGGTTTTGCGATGAGCTTCTTCTTCATGGACTCTCCGTCAAGGATCTTCATCGAGGTTTCTTCGTCGAGGATCTTCATTGCCGGTTGGACCTCCTCGAGCCTGCTCCCTCGTTGACCAATAGTCAATGAATTTCCTTACCTCCATTTCACGTTGTTTTAAGATAAAACGACATGAGTAGTGTTAATGAGAGATTTGACGAAATCAGACCTTAACAATAAATAGATTTTTAAAAATAAAAAATAAAAAAAGTTCAAAATGAAAGTAATGGTAACGAAGACCAAGAAATAAAAAGTGGCGCTTTTTGATAGTGGGAAGTCACTCGCAACTTCACATTAAACCCTTCTTCTTCGCACTTCCCCACTCAGCTACTATGCTTATTGCTTAGCTTTGCTTTGCTTTGATATTTTTCATATATTTTTATTTAATTTTATTCTAAACTAATTTCCTAAATAAAAAAAATCCCATTTCTTTTCTCTTTAGAAACAAGAACCAAACAGCAAAAAGGTTCGATCTTTATGCTCTGATCTTTACCTAACACACTTTTCCCTCTCAATTTTCGTCTTCTTCTTCTTCTTCTTCTTCTTCTTCTTCTGTGATCTCTCTTACTGAGCCAAGCTTTTCAGGGCTCTTCGTGCTTAAGCGAGACTCTGAATCGAACCCAACACAGAGAGAGCTCCAAAAAGGTACCCTTTTTCTTCCCTTTCCTGCGTTGTTTTTCCTTCGAAGGATCGTAGATTTTGTTTCGGGTTTTGGGTTTTGGGAATCGGTAACGGAGTGTTTGGTTTCTTTAGATGTTGGAATTCGACCAGTGTTTATGAATTTATAGCGATTCTCGTATACGTATACGCATATGTACGAATCTGAATATGTTTATGTGAAAATTAGGTCAAGATTGGTGTGATCATGGGACGGTTTCGATCAAAGCTTCGTGCTTGTAATTTATAACGCTTGTGATCGCATATACATATATATGTGATCACAAGCGTTATATATATGCACCATGAAATCGAGTTTTTCTTTTTTTTTTTCAATCTTACAGAAGTTTTTTGAGTGGTTGAGTCAATTAGGCACGACAAGTTTCGCACTTCTTCTCTCGCAATCAGTTAGATTCTAAGCTAGTAGAAATGTTTGATCTTGGTGTTTATGTTTTTCTATATTGGCAAGATCCAGATTCTTTTAGACTCGGTGATCGTAAGCGTTGCTCGTGCTATACGAAATCGGGTCTTTTTCGAATTCTCAGTTTTATGTTGATCGATTAGTTATACAGGTCGTCGAAATGTTTAAACTTCGTGTTTGTAGTTTCTATGTAAGTAAGATCTGGTTGTTTTATGCCCATGATCGTCTAAGCGTTGCTCGTGCTTTACGGAATCGAGTTCGTCTTTTCCAAACCTTACAACATCTTCGAGTGATTGATTTAATCCGGCACGATCAGTTTTGCGCTCGCTAAAACTATCGGCTTTATCCTTAACATTAACAATAACTTCCCAGCAATCGTTTACGGTCAAATAGTATAGCTCGTTGAAGGCCTGATATGATGGTTTACAGTCTCTATTTTTTCGATGTTCTGGTGGTTTTATTTTGCTTGAACTTTTTCAATATTGGTATGGTCGGTTATCGGTATGTTATTATTCCACCGTTGCTCGTTCTTTACGAAATCGAGTTCTCGTTTTTCAGTCTCACGAAAGCTTAGATTGATCAATTCAATCAGCTACAACCGATTTTATATTCTTTTCGAAAACATTTATCTCAATCAATAATAGTCATAGCTCGTCGGTTTAATCTTGGTGTTCGTGGTTTTTGTATGTTATTTAGATCCAGATGTTTTTATAACGGTGATTTTTATTGTTGCCAGTGTTTTACAGAATCGGGTCCGGGCTCGATTTGAAAAGCTGTGGAAATATTATACTTATGTGAGTGTTGTACTGTGCAGAAATATAAAGATCATGGACCAGCAAGGCCACGGCCGAATGATCAGCGGCGGACCCCCATCACCGTATGGCGTGAACCCGTACCATCCCAACAAAATGCCGGTCCCCTCGGCGCCCGGCCCCGGGGCGGGTCAGCTGGCACAGCACCAGATGGCTTACCAGCACATCCACCAGCAGCAGCAGGAGCAGCTACAGCAGCAGCTGCGCGGGTTCTGGGCGGGCCAGCAGCGCGAGGTGGAGGGCGCCGGCGACTTCAAGAACCACAGCCTCCCCCTCGCCCGCATCAAGAAGATCATGAAAGCCGACGAGGACGTGCGCATGATCTCCGCCGAGGCCCCCGTCGTGTTTGCCCGCGCCTGCGAGATGTTCGTGCTCGAGCTCACGCTGCGCTCGTGGAGCCACACCGAGGAGAACAAGCGTCGCACGCTGCAGAAGAACGACATCGCCGCCGCCATCACGCGCACCGACATCTTCGACTTCCTCGTCGACATCGTCCCGCGCGAGGACCTCAAGGACGAGCCACTCCCGCCCGCCGCCGCCCTCAACGCCCCGCGTGGCGGGCCCCTCCCAGCCGACGGTGTCCCGTACTACTACATGCAGCAGCAGCCAGTGGGGCCGCCGCCGCCAGTGCAGGGGATGATGGTGGGGAAGCCCGCGGTGGATCCGTCCCTGTATGGTCAGCAGAGCCGTCCGTACATGCCGCCGTGGCCACCCGGTGAGTCTTGAAGGCCGTGTGGGTATGGAGTATAGTCTATGATAGACAGATTTTAGTGGTTTTGAATGAATACTGGTTGGCGTGTTGATACATGGTGATAGTTTGCTTGGTGTTGTAGATAATTTGTTACTGTGTAAAAATAAAAGTGGTATTTTACTATCTTAAGGATAGAAATGGATTGCTTTAAGTGTCTTTGCATATGGATTATAGCTACCACTTTCATCATTATTTTTAGTCCTAAACAATTTGTAGTATGATGTATCATAATGTATCAATATTGGGTACTTTTCCCCTTTCATCATAATGTATGTACTAAGGAATTTTAACGGCTTAAGTTCCCAATAACCGGCGACAAAGTTTTTCTTACGGTTATTACCGCTCGCCGGCTCAACAGACCCTGAGCATCACAGCCTATAATAAACAGAGAACTAGTTAAGTTATCGTACTTTTTAACAACGAGAAAAGTTATATTCAATATGTAGTGCTGAACTTACTTCTTCGGCGATATGTTCGACATTTTTATGAGGGGAAGAAGCGATCGTATACCTCTGTTAGTTTCACGATGGCGTCTGCGGGCATCTCGATACCAGGATTGTGCGCTAGTCTCGGATTCAAGAAAAGTGCGGCCGTATATAATGGATGATTTAGATTTCTATTCCCTCTGGCGTCAATGATAGTGATCACCCATTACTTTCCATGCAACTGGCCTATCTGTTGCTTCATCACATCGAAAAGACGTTACACTATCCCGAAGGTCGGAAGTACCTCTGCGTCCACGTAGCGTAAAGCAACGTGCATAAGATTGAAAATAGATGCGGCTAGGTCAGCCGCCTCCCAAAATTTGTGGTCTAGAAGCGTCTCTCTCCCACCACTCAAATGTGTACATAGCTCAGAGCGAGGTCTTCTTGCCATAAAGCTCTTCAACAAAGGTAGTTCGTTCGCAAACCTCGTAGCCCCTAGTCGAATAATATCACTGTTGAAAAGTGTTCTTCATCATGTCCAACACGACGCCGTGGTTGTAGATGAACTTTGTGATGAGCCTACATGCCGTTACTGGCTCGGCAATGACTTTCTTCTTGCCCACATCCTCGAACATGAAATCGATACAATGGGCAATGAACGACGTCCAGTATAGGTTGTACTTTTGCTTGAGATCTCTACCCGCTTGTAACATATTTGGCAACGTTATCTGTCACGACTTGGACCACGTTGTGCGGTCCGATCTCCTCAATGACTTCACCTAACACCTTGCAGAAGTAATCTGAATTCTTTATTTTCCCGCCCGCGATGGCCAACTTAATAAAAATCGTATTTCCACTAGAGTACGCCAGGATGTTGAGGATAGACGTATTTGGGCCAAATATGTCTATCCTCAACATCCCGTCGTACTCTTGTGGAAAGTCAAGCTTCATTAAGTCGGTCAACGCGAGCTTAAGTTGGTCCAGGCAAGCGGGAAAGTAAAGAATTCGGATTAGCTCTGCAAGGTGTTGGGTGAAGTCATTGAGGAGATTGGACCGCACAACATGATCTAAGTCGTGACGGATAACGCCGCCAGTTATGTTAAAGCGGGTAGATATCTCATGCGAAAGTACAACTTGTTATTGACCCTGTGTGTTGCCCCTTGTATCAATTTGATGTTCGAGGATGTGGGCAAGAGGAAAAGTCATTGCTGAGCCAGTAACAGCGCGTTGTTACTGCTCATCACGAAGTTCATTTACAACCACGACATCGTGTTGGACGTGATGAAGAACACTTTATAAAGGTGATATTATTCGATTAGGGGCTACGAGGTTCGCAACGAAATACCTTTCGTTTAAGAGCTTAAGAGCTAAGAAGAGCTCACTCCTAGCTATGTGCCCATCTGAGTGGTGGGCGACTTCCTCGTTTTAAAGGCTAAAAGAAGGTCGAGCAGCAGAGAGAGTGCTTCTAGACCACTAATTTTGGGAGGCGGTTGACCTAGCCATATTCATTTTCAATCTAATGTACATTGCTTTACGTGACGTGGACGCAGAGGTATATCTGACCCTCGGGATGGTGTATCGTCTTCTTAATGTAATGAATCAAGAGATAGGTTAGTTGCAGGGAAAACAATGGGTGATCGATATCTTTGACGCCAGATGGAATAGAAACTTAAATCATCCATTGCATATGGCCGCATATTTCTTGAATCCGAGACTAACGTACAATCCTGATATCGTGACGCCCGTAGACGCCATCGTGAAACTAGCTGAGGCATACGATTGCTTCTTCCCTCATGAAAATGTCGAACATCTCACCGAAGAAGTAAGTTCATCACTATATATTAAATTGAATTAAATTGAATTGAATTTCTCTTGTTATTAAATAATACGATAACTTCACTAGTTCTCTGTCTATTATAGGCCGTGCGTCTTCGTGATGCTCAGGGTCCATTGAGCCAGCAAGCTGTAATAACCGCTAGAAAAACTTTGGCGCCGGGTAAGTATAGATATAAACCATGAACCCGAAAATTGGTTACATGATTTGATTTAAGCATATTAATTAAAGTGTTTGAATTAGCAACTGAGTGGTGGAATGTCTGGCAAGGAATGCCTCACATTGCAGAAATTGGCGATGAGGATCTTGTCGCAATCCGCTTCTACATCTGCATGCGAGAGGAATTCGAGTACATTTGCTTTTGTCCACAATAAGTTACGGAACCGTCTCACTTATAGCACGTCGGAGAAACTTGTCTTCGTCAGCTATAATCAGAAACAAACTTTACTACACAAAATAGCTGAGTATGAGGAGAAAGAAAGAAAGACTGATCCGTACGAATTCCTCCAACGCTCAATGGAGATGGCAGCAACTTAGTGCGACGTAGAGGATGCAGTGGTCGAGTGGATTCGACCAATTAACATTGACGACGATGATGGTACTCATGATGCTAAAATTGTTAAGGAGGGTGAAAAGTACGAAATGATTATCAGTTATGTTATGGATCATGGCCTAAGTCCCCTACACGATCGATCTCATTTTGCCTCTAGGAGTGGTGGTTCTCGAACTTCTCATTGATCGTCTCTTCCCCGTAACCTCCACACGGTGAATGGGGTGGCAGAGGAGGGGCTTCCAAGTTTGGTGGTTGGGGTAGCGGAGGAGGTGGTACTACCGAGTTTGGAGGGTGGGGTGGCGAAAGAGGTGGTATGGCTGAGCATTGATTTGCTTCCCAACGGATGATGTCTGCCGTCCGACCTACCATTGGGACCCTGCTAGCGAAGGATACATTCGGATGCCCACTATAGCGATACCCTAGCTCCCGGCGGTAATGTAGACAACAAGAGATGTGCTTCAAACAATTACTACTTCGATGCATCAAGTTCACTTGAATATGGATATTCTTGTGAAAACAATGTTGGTGATACATTGTTGACTTGTCATTACAATTTCAGACAATGTCATTTGGCAGTAGTTATCTTCCTAGCTTCCCCGCTCCACCTGCTCATTCAATTGAGATTATGGCACTTTGTGCTGAGCAAGGTTGTTTGCCGTGTTGAGAAGGCAACTTTTGGACCTATCCTCTCTATCTTTCTCGCGGAGCGTTTAACGATCACACCACATATGACTGCCACTTGAAGAACTATCTCAACGATCACACCACATATGACTGTCACTTGAAGAACTATCTCCACTACTGTAAGAGCCAAAGACTAGAGTGGAGTGCCTATCTCATAAGCCAAGGTAGTTAAGAAGCAGTCCGCCATTACACGTTTAGGTAGCATCGAGTACCGACTCGTTGTTTGCGTTTATGTTTGTGTTTATGAGATTTGGTTTATTTATATTATGCAAGAGACAATTAGTTTATGTTTGGTTACATTAGTATGAGACTTGTTTTGTGACTTATGTTATATTTTGTATGGGACTTGGTTTGTGACTTATGTTACATTTTATATGAGAATTTTATGTTTATATATTGCAACATTAGTAGTTTATGTTATGTTTTTAGTGTAAAAGTATGTATGAAAATATTTATAAGCTTTTCATCGATAAATCTATCGATAACCGATTAATCCATCGATGAATTTGATAAGTTTCGATAACGACAAACGATAACTTTTATAGGTTTTCCATCGATAAATCAATCAAGAGATGATTAGTCCATCGATAACGATAAACGATTTATCGGCAAAAACGGCATTCAAATCCTTGGTAAAAACCAACAATCATTAGCAAGGAAGAGTTTTGACGGTATTCTTAACACGTGGTAAATAAGAGAGGCGGTCGTATTTTTGTCAATTGACCGGGCTGATATCCTCCAAGCTGCAAAGGAGAAAACAATTTCCTTCAAATGAAGCTCTTGGTCAATTATTCAAAACGACATGGCTAATGACGAAAATGCCCTTCACCTTGTTCCTAAGAACTCGATAATGTCAGTCGTGAGAGTCGATCTTTTCTTATGGAGAAACGCAAGTGAGGCAGCCTTCCTCAACAACACAGCTCCCGCAATGCATCCCAACAATGTGGGATTCCTCGGACTGTTACGCAACGGAAATATTATATAATACCTAATTTATAAAGGATACATGATCAATAAAAGGTGTAAACAGAACCTGATGCTCGTATCCCATTCTGAAGTTGTTGTCTGTCGCCGGGCCCACGATGTGAATACCGCCACACTGAGATATGAAAAAACGATAGATTTTAGTATTATGATTACACGAGCTATAGAACATTTATTATACTATTCTAACACTTGCCTTCCGGAAAGTATATCACCCTGGCCTCCGCAGCGTCGAGGAGAGCCATAGATGCTGACTGATTTGGCTGCATTTACATTCGAAATTTCTAAGCAAATTGGGCAAAGAGAGAGCTTGTGATTAACCAAGATCCTAAAGATGTATGATTTGGCTGCATTTACATTCGAAATTTCTAAGCAAATTGGGCAAAGAGAGAGCCATAGATGCTGACTGATTTGGCTGTATTTACATTGTGAAAGCACAATTTTTAATTAGAAATTTTTAAGCAAATTCCCGTCGCGTACAATAATGGCAAATAATGAAGAAAAAATATATATAGTTTGTGATTTCGGAGATGCCTGAGATGCTAATGATGTTGATTATAAGAGGATATACACAATGAAATCAAAATTTGTACGAGGAAGAACTAAGCAACAAGATCTTATTAAAATAAGGAACAATCACAGTAGCATACTTGTCGTTCCATCGGTAATGAGGTCGGATTTTCCTTTTCTGAGGATCGTTACACCTCCAATCCTGCGCAAGCACAATCGATACTACACAGCTTTGACTTTGGTATCTAATGTCCAACAGTAACTGCAAATGAAAACTATATGCTCCGACATAAAAAGGAAGTTGCAAAAAGAAACTTACTTTTCCGCAAGAGCTTGTAATTGCCGATCAGGGTCTTTGTCGCTTACTTCACAATCTAACATTTTCTCTACCAAGCGTTTGTACTCGTTTACGTTCGGGGTCAGTATGGCCAAGGAATATCCACTAACGAGGTCAACACGATTCGTGACAAGAAAAAGTCCATCCTGAGGTAATAAATTAGTAATTAACTCATCGGGAGATTATATTACAAACTATTTTTTGGAACTAGAATATCAAGTATATATTGTAAGTTGTGTACAACATACCCCGTCGACGACTATAGGGATATTAGAACTTCTCGCTCGCTTCATGATTTCGCTCACACAGTCCTGGAATGATTCAACTCTTAGATAATAATAAATGATAGCATAATATTAGAGCAGCGAATTATGTGGTACAAATGTAATCGACCGATCATCACTTACGGTGACGGAAGGGAGAAGCCAGCAATTAATACTTTATTTCATGTCATTTCTAGTTTTTTTTTTCTTTATTTCGTTTAAGGGTATTTACGTCTTATAAGAATATGTCTAATTAGGTTAATTAACCTCATATAGGCAACCACAATGGAGAGCAACGGATCATGTTTTGTTTGCTTTCGGTTTAGACTCGTCAAGAAATATTGAGCGCTTTCTCATGGCTCTCAAAGGAAAGGCAAGCATTCTAGACTTCTAGTTGATTTGGAATCAAGTGTTCGGGATTCATCACAAATCCTGAGTGCCGTGGCTTATTGGTGAGTGTTTTCGCTCAGGACCTATCAAAATGCTCATAAGAAAACTATATGATCCAATACTTCTCTAAAGAGATAAGGAACTGAACAAAAGTTATTTAAAAAAAACCGCAGTACTTAAATGTGTCATAGAAAAGGCTAACCAGAAGAAATGGGTCTCTCCCAAGCCCGGGACCAACAACGAGACAGTCGAATCTTTCAATCCACTTGCCAACTTCGACAAGAACTTGATGCAAAACAAATCTTCGGTCTTCATCCCTGAAGCCTCAAATGCATAAGTCAGCCAATAAATAATACACACAAAACTCGTTCGACGAAAAACGAGGCAAGAGAAACAACCTAACACTGTAAGACTCTTCTAATATCGGATGAACTATTATCTCGGGACTGTAGCTCTTTATCACCGAAGCAGCGTCTTTCGTACAGAAAACATGGGATAAATCCGCACCCTGCAAAAGAAAATGTTGTTTTTATTTTTACATGGCTGAAAGAAACCAATGCCTAATACGAAACCCGACATCATTGAATAAACTAACGATTTTCAAGGCAGAAATCGCAGCAAAGTACGGAGCGCCGGTATATTCGCGACATCCGCCGATCACGGCTATCTTTCCTGATGAAAAAAAAAAGAATCACAGTAAAATCAAGCAAAATGTGCAGAACAACAATGCAGGTCATGAAAATTCTTTTATAGTGCGTATATGGTATAATATATAAGCACGGTCGAAACTGGTAAGAGATTGTAATCCAAATCCGTTTAATAGCCCGCCCGGCCCGTTTCATAGCTTCACGGCACGGTCATTTTGTGCAAATTTCACCTTAGTGTTTTATTTTCATTATGCACATATATATACACTAAATTATCAATACAGATAGAAATCATGAAGCGAGTTTTTTTTTTTTTTTTTGCAGACCTGCTTGACCCTTGTGCTTGCTTTGATCAAGCGGCGGTGTAATCGCTCTCAATATGGCCTCAGAATCAGCCTCCATTGTTGCGTGATGAGCTTGACCACTGGGAATTCGGAGACACCTGACCAGGAACTCTTGCCTTCTGAGAGCAGCTGGGGAAGCGAACACACAGTTTCTTGACATCAGAGATCGAACACCATTGATTAGCATTGCTTTCTCGAACTGAACCCAGAAAACAAGAGAGAATTCGAGAAGATACTGAAAATTTTCATACGTTGTGATGTATCGCCCAAAAAAATAAAGGAAAATGAACAAAAAAAAAAAGCAAGGAATCCACATCGAGGAACTGAAATGAAGAACTGAATCGAAGTTATCAAATGAGATTTGAATTGGAAGCTTTACCAAATTGAACAAAGCTGTAGAAGATGAAGAAGAAGAAGAAGAAGAAGAAGAAGAAGAAGAAGCGAAGCTTTGAGAGTAGAGAGAAATCACTGGTTCGGTGCGTGGACGTTTGTGTATTTATTTCAGAGATTGGCATAAATGCCCCCCCCCCCCCCCCCCCCCCCCCCCCCCCCCCCCCCCTAAGCTTTGTTTATTTGTCTAGTTTGTCCCGTATATTTTAATTTATAGCGATAATACCCTCTATTCTTTTAGAAAAGTCATCTCGACTCGACGTATGAGAAAATATTTTTTTTCGGAGTTATTCACTTGCAAAATAACAAATTTTCCAAAATTATTATTTTAGTGCCTCGGGGCTCAGGCTCATAATAATTAAATAAATTATTATGAAAATTTGGAAAATTTATAATTAAATACTTTTATTTTTAACCTTTATAGAAATATAATGAGATTGAAAAATATAAAAAATATATATAAAATATATATTAATTATTTTTAATAATCTCCGAACATTTTTAACTTTTAAAACATCAAAATTAGTTTATAACTCTGATTTTCGACATACGTAAGATAAAATCACGTAATAAACGTAATCGGATAAAAACGTTAATTTTTACCGAATTAATTACAAGCACCAAACACCAGAACTATGAAATCACCATATAGAACTCTACATAAAACAATTACAGACACAGTAACCTTATACAACGGTTCCATAGAAGAAGAAGAAAATAAGGTACATAAGGAGAAATTAACAAATGAAGCGAAGGAGTGTTTTCGAATCATTTTACAAAAATGGTGGGAGTATATGGATAAAAAAACATAAACTAAGGGGCATTTAGTAACGTTTGTGAAAGAAGGAGGATGACACGTGTGTCGCTTCATCACAACCAAAACGACGCCGTATAGAAGTCTGTTGTCTCAGTCTCTGAAGCTCGTCTTCTCCATTGAGAAGCAAGCAGGTCAAAGATCGAGAGCGAAGAAGATGAGAGACATGAAGAGGATGAACGCAGTGAGATCGGGGATCGTGGTGCTCGGAGCTCTGGCCTTCGGCTATCTCACCCTTCGCCTCGGATTCAAACCCTACCTCGAGCGAGCTCAAGCCGATCACGACCTGCGAAACGCCCAACTCTCTTCTCCTTCTTCTTCTTCAGCCTCGCACTCGGATGATCTTATCGAGCGATTTCCGGATTTCGATTCGGAAAAATCCTCGCGATTTTAGCTTCGATTTTTAGATTAGGTCGGCGTAAATGTGCTGTGAAAGGTACGGGTTCTCCTCCATTGATTTAGCTTCAATTTTGGTTCGTTTGAATGGCGTGTGAGTTAGGATTAGGTCGCATATGAGCTCCGTTGATTATGTGTAGCGTGCTCTTCCATGGCGTTCGGGCATAACTGTGTATGACTGACTCTGTTATAGTGTGATTGAAATAAACAAAAGTCAACGGATGATATAGGTTGCTCAAGAACTCATGATTAGCTCAGCGATCTTGTGGATTAAGTTTTAAAAACCGGACACGGATATTTGAATTTTAAGATAATAAAATCTGGTATTTGAATTCGGCTTAGTCCGGATCCGGAAACCCGAATTCAAATTCGGATTCAAAATTTAAAATCAAATTCGGATATATCAGGTATAAGTGAATTTTTGCCATATGACATGCTCCAGTCTTATTCTAGCTTGGATCGGATCGAAAATAAAAATAAAAATAACAAAAAACAAAAACGAAAAAGCCTTGTTTGTGCTCTTCTCAATTCACTCCTACTTTGAGACCAATTAGAGTCGTCTTACTCGAGCAATTGAAACCCTAATATCTAGTGAATTAATATCGTATTCCCGAGTCCCGTGTTTTGCTTTGTGTTCCGTGGGTGCCAGTCTTCAATTTATAATTAAAAAATATCGTTTTTCATATAATCTAGACGTAATCCTATGTAATATAATTGAAGTTATGTACAACATGGAGTCATGTGCACAAAATGACTTTTGGCATCATCATTTTCTTGTCATGGAGAGACTATTTGATCTCGTTTGAGTTGCAGTTTCCCTTATTCTCTTATAATCTTCAAAATATCAATCATGGATAATTTAAGAAGTAAATTAGTAATAAATATATTCAAAGCTCAATACAGTCTAGTGACGAATCAAATCAAGTAAAAATAAGATTTTATACTATCAAACCATGTACAAATATAGCAGTCCAAACCGGTGAACCCGTGTTTTGTGGGCGAAGGCAACCAGCGCCTATACCCCATGGAGTTGGGCTGCTCGCGCCCGTGCCCGTGCCCTTGGGCGAGCAAATTTACTCGTCCACCCAAAAAAAAACACTATTTAAAAATGAAAGATCAGGTTTTTTCCTGCTCGGATATAACCACCCTCGCGCTGGCCAATCCAAGCACGGCGTGCCCGTAAATTGTGAAACTGTAACGACGAGCAAACCTAAATTTTAAAGCAAAATCATAATTCTCATTTAAAACAAAGAATGTCCTAGAATTACATGGTCTCCTCGTAAAAATCATTTGATTACGCAGATTTTTATGTTATGATTCCATTATATTATAGCTGCTTGTACACCACGTAAAGTAGCTGGTGGAATTTGCATGATATGCTTTGACAAATAATATACAGCGCATTAAAAAACGACACTACTTTCTTAAGCAAACTATTTTATTCTCTAACTCTAATGTTGCTTCTTCTTTATCATCGATCGACCACTTTTCGTGTTAATCTTTTCCTTGAACTGAAAGATTCAATTTCAGCCCTTTACTCACACGTGGATCTTTATCGCATATATTTAAATATAATTGCATTATTCTGATGTCAATAAATGTGATAATATTATTTCTTCCTTCAACTGTTTGGTATTGCCATATGGTAGTCTATGATGAAGTTTGATTAAATTATAGGAAGTTCATAATTTATGCCGTGTTTTTATTAATCAAAGGGTTAAATATTACATTTTAATAATATGTTTGTAAAAACAAAAAATGAATGTTATATTTTGAAGTACAAAAAGAAAACATATAACTATTATTTGGGAAGATCGGTTATTTAATATAAAGCGAAAACTAATCAATATACATCGTATCATATAAACATAAAGTAAGAAAATAATGGTAAAACTATATGAAAGATTAAACACATCGTATATAAATGGAAATCAGTATGTCGTGCAATAAAAAACTTAAAACTAAATGCTGAACTCCAATCATTTGCGTTAAATAGAATTTGCGATTCGATTTATCATATAATTAACGAATACCGCTTCCGAATAACATGTGAGTATTCTATTTTTATTCCGTGCATCCGTTTTTCTAAATTCATTATTCGGTATATATTTGGTATTGATGTATCCAATTTACATCTAAAATCCCGCTTTCATTCCATGTTCATATCGTTTGTTGCTTAAGATATGATGATATAGCTCCCACTATTGTTAATGTTATTATTATCCCACTTAAGTTGACAAATTTAGTGACGTGTCATTATGGCATGGTAAAATTGTTGAGTACAAATTAAAGTATGCAATTTATCATTTTTCCAAACTAATTTTCGTCTCTGAATTTTATGTGATAGTCAACTAATGAAAATAGATTAATATTTATTTGTGACGCCATAAACAATGCATTAAAATAAAATAAGAAACAGAAGAAGAATATATTATGTTATTTATTTCTCATATTTCTCTGTGGGATGTCAAACATATGACACGTGTAAATTCTTTGAGATTCGTTTAGAACTTTTCCCTTCATGAAATTCCATTTTCACGTGTACATTCTTACATTTGCCATTTCTTTATTTATTTATTTATGCTAATCCAGCAAGAACACAAGATTTCAACGTTTATTTTGCTTAGTGGTCATATTTTACATAAAAAGTTAAAAGTCATTCAATTAATTGTTTCAATTTCAAACTGACATATGAATTTTTATGATCGCTAATAAAAAAATGCACCGGTTAGCAATGGGGGAAATAAATGTTTAATGGGGAGCGTATTGTTATGTCACATAATTAACGTTGACTATATTACAAAAATACTAATTTGGTTAATTGTCTTAATTAAGGTGCTGAATATATAATATAACATTAATAGATCTTTTAAAAATGAAGCATGATAGGTGATCACAATAATATATTGTCTTAAACTCAATCAATGCATCCTTGGTTGAGTGTGATCGATTGAATGCAAGATAATAATAATTCACTATATATATATATATGATGCTTCAATTGATTCCATTATTTTGATGCTCTAAGAGATTAAATTAATAATGTTAATTGACTATTTGTTATTTTCTTGTTACATCATGAATAATGATAAAATCTGGCATGAGTCATGAATTTGTGACGTAGAAACTCAAGTTCTATAAATAAATAAATCCAAGATATAAAGGGCTACGTATGTCATGATTATAACAATTCTATATTTAAATTGATCCTATTTATAATATCAAATTTATTATGTAAAAATATGTGTATCAGCATTGCATTGGAATTTTTCAAATCATCTTTTGCAATTTATTAAGGAAAAATCAAACTTTTTAATCAGTTGAAAACATATAATTTTTAGACCAAATCAAGAATTAATACCTAATTTTTAATCAACGTTGAGGAAAGCTGTCTTCACATCCATCTCGAGCTGCAACTGGCGATGCTTTGGGGGAACTTGCGACGTTCGCGACGAGTGAAGGGGATTCGCGATTAAGCGCGACTGGGCCAGGAAAATCGCGAATCGTCGCGACCTGCAACTGCGTCGCGACGTGGGAGGCTTCAAGGGGCGAAATGGCGTAAAATGGTTTCAAGAGGTGACCTGCAACTCCGTCGCGACGTCTCGCGACCTGCAACTCCGGCGACACGTCGCGATGCCGTTTTTGGCAATTTTGCCGATTTTGGTCGCGACGAGCTGCGACGCCGTCAGTTGCAGCACTACATCCATCTGATCTACTACGAGATCATGTAAAGCAGCTATAGAAAGTAGAACCCTAATCGAGTTGAACTTAGACACTGGCGAATAGGTATCAAAGAAGTCTACATTCTCCCTCTGCCTAACGTTGATTAAAAGTAGACCCCTAATTGAGGTGCTCAATGTAACGTTGATTTTTTTTTTTTTTTGTCAAACAAAGTATTAATACTGTGATATTGTAATGTCGTTCAAAATTCATTCACACCCTTGATAGATTTTGAATGAAAACTACAAAATTTATAGGCTTGTCAAATAAGCTAAAAGACCTCCCTTGAGATTTTTGTGCACTCCGTACTCTTATTGTACCCACTGCTAAGTAACATGAATAGCGCCAAAGGAAGGTATAGATTGTAATTATATCTTACTTAAGGCTATTCTTGTAAAAATCTCGTCCTTTTCGTTTGGAACTTTTTATTTTCAACTTATTACCGATCTTCATAACGATATCTAGTGTTATATATTTATATACAGTAAAACCTCTATAAATTAATGCTCGTTAAATTAATAATCTCTCTAAGATAATAAATAATTTTGCCCGGTCCCGACTTGGGCAGGGCTAGTGTAAAAAATGATCCATCTCGATAATAAGATAATTTTTTTTTTGAGAGCTCTATATAAAACTATGGTCACAATAATATCATAAATTAATAATACTTGAAAATTGCATAAATATCTAAGACAATTTAGAGAAATACACTTCTAATGTTGCTTGTTTTGTCTTAAAACTTAAATCTTGGTGGAATACTCATCTACTACACTGCTCTCCGTAAATAACTCCACTCTCAACATACAGCGCGTGAAATCACGAGCCAATGAAATCACCCAGTTAAGTCCACTCTCTATGCTGCACGACAAAAGTGATTCTCAACGTCCACAAATACGCGAGTGGATTTGCAGTTTTCAGTCACTTGTAAACTAACCGTTAAACTCTGAACACAATCACAAGTCATCACAACCCGCGTTTCGCAGTAAAAAAGAGAAGTAATTAGCGGTAACACCCCTGTATTTTGTTTGTTGGTAAAGTTTGACACGTGTGAACTTTAGTTTTAACTTTTAATAGAAATACTCCTAATATTATTTCAAAAGTAACCTAACGGCCCATAAGCTTTCACATTATAGTAAAATTTTAATTTGTGGGTGAAACCATTTTCATCAAATTTATTAGTACTAAATTATAATTCTGTATTAACAATTGAATAATTTTACTAATTCATTACTTAACAATAATCTCACTATCTCTTGTTTGTAGTTTATAATACAAACAATAAATGTATTTAACTTTCATGGAAATTACACTTTAATACATATGGTCATATCTTTACGGTAAAAGTATCTTCAATGGTTATAGTGTTGCATGCCAACATAAGATATTTGCATAACTCGCTGATGTGTACAATTATATCATATAGAGCAGACTAATGAATTATTCCCGTGTCAAGATTTAAGCAAATTGATGGAAGTGTTACTCTCGTCAAGTCAAGTATACTTATCGATATCGCTATTAACCTATACAAATATCACTATTTTTTTTTAATTATTTTAAATCGCAGAGAGAAATGTAATGCTCTTTAAAAGTTAGGAAACTATTTCTGCTAAAATTTAAAATTCAGGAGGCAAAGTAGACTAACATCCGAATCTCAAGGACATTACATTCAAATATTTACATAAACAGTAAACGTAAACACACTCCAGTTTCATGAAAATCATAACCCATCATAATTGTTTATTTATTAATAATAATATAAAAAAAAAACTGAATTAAACTCGAAAGACAAAACTAAACAAAGCACCATTCTTGTTTCCGTTGTTCCCTTTATTAAATTCTCTCTCTCTCTCTCTTCAGCCATGAATGCTTCGTTGCTTCCTCGCGAGTCCAAGCAAACCCAAGAGACAGAAACAAATCATTCTCTTCACTTTCTTGATTCTCTTCACTTCAATCTGGCTATGGACTCCAGATAATCAAGACCCGGATTCCAAAAACGACGTCTTTCTTTCTCTCTCTCTCTCGCCTCCGATGCCTCGCCCGAGCGAAGCTCCGAAGCTGCTGCGCGAGCCCGAAGCGGCGCCGTCGCTCGCCTCGGCGGCGAAGCGCCTGAAGCGGCTGAGGCTCTTCGAGCCGTCGCTCAGCGTCCTGGGGTTCTTCTTCTTCGCGGTGTGCGTCGTCTCCGGGTTCCTCTACTTCGACTCCCGGGGCTTCTCCCGAGCCTCGGGGCCGGGCCGATCGGAGAGGTTCGTTTGGCTGCAGACGAGGGACTCCGCCGCGGAGGCTCGGGCTCGGAGGGAGGATTACCTGACGCAGAGCGAGGGAGTGTGCCACGTGTTCGACGGGGATTGGGTGTGGGACGAGGGGTACCCGCTGTACGAGTCGAAGCGGTGTCGTTTTGTGGACGAGGGGTTCCGGTGCTCGGAGAATGGCCGGCCTGATTTGTTCTACGCCAAGTGGAGATGGCAACCCAGGGACTGCGATTTGCCCAGGTTTCTATTTTTATTTATTTATTTATTTTATTTGTCGGGTCTGAAAATCGGAAGCCTTCTTATTGCTCGATTTCGTAAATATTTACGAGTAACGAGTATATCGATAGAATTTTTATGAAATTTCGATCGAATATTTATTTATTGATAATTATCGATAGAGTTTATACAAAATAATAATGTTTACAAATATTTATTATAAATTAAAATATATTTTTTGTTCGGGTTTGTGTAAAACACGGGGCGTTTCGTTACATGCAAAACGAAAACTTAACCCTCCAGGTGCGGTCGGTCGGGTTACAATCGGTTTTTTGCGGGTTTTGAAACCTTGAGTAGAGTCAGACCACTACTAGTTTATGGATTTTTTTTTCATCGTCATTAATTTTAAATGGTTGAATTAATCGAATTGGTCTCTTTTTGTATTATATATATGTATATATTGACATCAAATGAGATTTACTACTAGTTTAGTTTGTTGCTATGTTTGAATTTTAAAGCTTAAAAAAACTTTAAAGCATTAATGATGATAAAATCAGAGAATTTTAAATATTGGCTTCATGGTTTGAGAATCACCCGGAAATTACTATTTGTTTGGTTATAATAATTATTATTTTAATTTGTTGGGATTTTTTTTGTTCTTGGAAAAAACTAAGTGAATAGAACAAATTATAATTTGACGTGTCTAGTTTTATTGTGCTTGTTGATAGTTTTTTTTGTTTTTTTTTATTTCCAAATATGAGTATTACTATTACTAATGTTATTTTTTTTAATCGTCATCAAATAATTGAAATAAATGATATGTTTGAACTTTGAAGCATTAATGAGATTAACATCAAAACAAGTCATTCATTGGCTCGAGAGTTGTTTGTGATCGTCACATGAATGGATATCTAATAACCCAACTTTATATAATTAATATAGGACGGTATTATTTTTGGTCAAACGATATAGAAACATTTATAAAGTACACTTTTGGAAATGTCCCTCTCTATCTTTGGCTTCACTTGAAAAGGATAACGTTTGTGCTTATTACTGGTTTTATTTTTTCTAGTTTTTATCGCTTAATTTATTTGACATGTAGACATCAAATGTGACAATATTCGACGTAGTTTTTGCAGGGAAAATACTTGCAATTTTTAATTAAATCTTAGGGTATCATCGTCTCATTATAAAATGGAATAATATTGTATAATATGGTCAAAGGTTTAATAGTTTATTAAGACAATTTTAAGCAACTTTCATCAGCTTTGCTTATCTAATTATATATACATATATATGTGTGTGTGTGTGTATTTATTAAGTAGTAGGAGTTTGGTGATTATTAAACTTGCTCAATTGTGTATAATATTTTATTTGAGTATGATTATAGATATATATGTATTATTTCTAGTTAAGTTGTAGGAGTTCAATGATCATGAAACTTGCTCAATTGTGTACACCTATTTCGGCTATATAATATATACATAATTGAAGGCTAATACCCGAATCGAGAATTGAGCCCATAAGCCCAATGGGCATACGGGGTCCAGATTATTCGCAGAAGGATATCCCGAGATTTACGCCTCGGGATGGATACAAAATCCCCGAAAACCCCAACAATAATTATATTTATATATATTAATGATTGTGAAACTTGCTCAATTGTGTCTATCCAATTTATCTATAATACATCTATATCTTATCATGATACTGGCTCAATTGTTTATAATATATATATATATATATATACATGTATTATGTATATTCATCGTTGTAGTCTGAAAAATATGAAAGCTTGAATATTCTGTAGTGAAGGAACTAAAATAGTCAAACCTGTTCTGCTCAGATTTGACGCGAAGTTGATGTTGGAGAAACTACGAAACAAAAGGCTAGTTTTCGTGGGCGACTCCATCGGACGAAACCAGTGGGAGTCGCTCCTCTGCATGCTTTCCTCCAGCGAACCCGACGAGGGCTCGATCTATGAAGTCAACGGCAATCCCATCACAAAGCACAAAGGCTTCTTGGTGTTCATGTTCAAGAACTACAACTGCACCGTCGAGTACTACCGTTCCCCGTTTCTCGTCCCCCAGGGCCGCCCTCCGCCCCGAGCTCCAGCGAAGGTCAAGTTGACGCTGAAGCTGGATCAAATGGATTGGAGTGCTTCCAAGTGGCGAGACGCGGATATCGTGGTGTTCAACACCGGCCATTGGTGGAACTACGCCAAGACCTTAAGAGGGTAAATTTGCAATTTTTTGACACAGGACAACTCGGCAAAATATAAGGTCAATTTGTGTGTTAATAGTATAAATTTTTGGGGACTAAAGAGCAAGTCATGAACAGGGGTTGCTTCTTCCAAGAAGGGAACGAAGTAAAGACAGATATGAGCGTCGAAGAAGCTTATCGACGGGCCTTAGAGACCGTGATGGCATGGATCGAGACCGAACTTAACCCGACCAAGACTCAGGTCTACTTCCGGACCTACGCTCCGGTCCATTTCAGGTACGTTTTAGTGTTTTTTTGGGAGGTTTTTTTGTTATTTCATGCGGCTAAAACAATGTATCTTAATTCAAATAGTCAGCCCATAAGATCGGCTCGAAAAGCTCGATCACTTAATCCTTGATCCGAAACTGTTCCAGAGGCGGCGACTGGAAGAACGGCGGAAACTGCCACATGGAGACGCTGCCGGAGCTCGGTCCCCCTCCGGTGCCAACACAGAGCTGGGACGCGTTCCGGATAGCCAACGGTGTGCTCTCACGTGCACCGAATGCAAAGGGGTTTGGGGTGCTGAACGTGACTGAGCTGACCGGGCGGAGAAAAGACGGGCACTCGTCGCTCTACTACCTGGGCCCAGGGGTGGGCCCTGCGTCGCCCCACCGCCAGGACTGCAGCCACTGGTGCCTGCCCGGAGTGCCCGACACGTGGAACGAACTTCTATACGCCTTCTTCCTCAAGCGCGAGCTCTCTCGCTCGCCGACCGCGACCTCGTGAGGATTGCTTGGAACCCAAGGCATCATATGCATATATATCGTATACCGTCTTTAATTATGAAAATTGGCTACCGCAACATGTATAGATTTTTTTAGCGCCAAAATAAAAATAAAATTACGAGGGGTATATTTGGAATGTAATTCATATACTGTAAGTGTAGAGGGGGCTTTTTGGGGATATAGAATTAGATTAGTTCGAATTTTCATTTGTGGAAATGAATGTAATTGGCGAAAAACAATTGGGGTTAATTCTTCATGGCTATTGAGAACTAAATATCTTCACTGCTGTGCAATCGGTTAGCGTGTCGTCGAACTCACATACGACATGTAAGCATAAGTAGCGAACGAGACGAAAAATGTGGTGGTCACGCTCAAAATGTGGTGTGATTTAGTTTTTTGAATGTTATGGTATGTATAAATAAAATTGAGTAAATTAATTATTTTAAAAAAAAAAAATTGGTCAATATAGCCGTTTTAATTTATTTATTACATTCTTAAATTTTTATTTTTATTTTTTGGGGGATAAAGTAGCCGTTATCATCCCAAATAGCAAAGTAGTCGTTATTAGCATTAATATGGTATTTTTACCTGCCATTTATATTTACTTTTTGTCAGCCCCTTAAATAAGTTGGTATTTTTTCCAACGATTAAAAAAACACTCGCTCAGCCGTTGGATTGCGTTATCCAACGGTTACTTAAAAAAAAAAAAGACTTTCAGCCCATGGGCCCGCAAGCATCTCGTGCTGCGGGTGGGGCGACTAACTCGGGCCACGGGCCGGGCTTACCCGAGACTAGTCCTGTGCAGCACGGGTCGGGCCCACGGGCAGCCCGCCACGCGTCGACCGTCGAGAGGGCCTGTGGGCTGTGAAGCCCGAGGTGGCCCGGGTAAGCCCGGCCCGTGGCCCGATGGAGAGCCTGCCCCGCCCGCAGCCCGAGGTGGTGGCGGGCCAACCAATACTGTCCTTTTTTTTTATATAAAAAAGTAACCGTTGGATCTTTATCATCCAAGGGCTGTCTGAATGTCCTATCAATTGGTTGGAAAAGTACCAATAGTATTAAAGGGCTGACATGAATTAATAAAAATGGGTAGGTAAAAGTACCTGATTAATATTAATAACGGCTATTTTGCCATTTTAATGCTAAAAGCAGCTATTTTAGCCCCAAAAAAAAATAAAATAAAAATTTTCAGAATGTAATTAATTATTTAAAATGGCTATATTCACCAAAATTATTTGCAACTCTTCAGGCTCTCAACATCTCTCCATCAACCTCGTCCTCTCAATATCTCTCCCAACTCTCTAATAATTTTATTAGTTATTACTTATATAAATATATTAGTTATTACTTAGCAAGTTAGCATACAATATACGTCATAGCATATCTTAGTTTAGTTGTTACATAATTACATTTAGCATACATACAGATACAGTTTATTAAGTTAGTCACATTTAGTTACAGTTTCGTTTATTAGAATTATTTCGTCATAGCATAAATACATATAGTCACATTTTATAATTAGAAGTTTAGAATAATGTCATATTTCAAATGCCAAATAGAGCTTAGAATAATGACAAGGGTTTAATTGCAAATACCAGTTTTTTTTTAAAAAAATAATATATATATATATATATAATCTGCGGGCCGGGCAGCCCGAATGAACTACGGGCTCGGGCCGGGCAGCCCGCGAATCGTCTCGGGTGCGGGCCCCGCGGCCTGACACAGGCTCGGGCGGGCCGGGCTGAGGCCCGTAGTGCCCGCCCGAATGCACAGGACTACCCGAGACACGTCTGGCTTCTTTGCCCGCGGGACCAGTCGACCTGCGACGGGTGGCAGGCTGCCCGTGGGCCCACCCCCGAATGAACAGGACTAGCTGGTACGCTACGCACTAAACATTGAATAAAGAGTGAAAGCTCGCTAGAATCCAAGACTGTTCTGTCCTACCATAAATGCTTACTTGAAGTTAGAAACTGAAAACAAGAGTTAAACCTAAATAAAGTGTTGCAGGTCCTAGGAAAGATCTAAACGACATGTCGTTTAGTAAATCTGTATATCTGGACATGTCGTTTGTGCCGAGGACTGTAAACACAGAAAGTAATGAGCTAAAAAACGACATGCTTTCAAATTTCTAAAGGCTCGTAGATCATCCAAAACTGACAAGACAGAAAATAATGAACTGATAAACGACATGTTTTTTTTTTATATATAATAATTATTATAGAAACAGAGTCTTCCAATTATAATCTAAATGTGTGTCAAATTTTGGTGGTAGATTTTGCAGCATTTTTCAGGACTCCAGTAGAGACAGAGGAAGCCGGATTGAGAGCTTTCCTTATTTTAAAGACATTCCAGGCAGTCCCCGCGCAATGCCCCGCGGTCGCTAGCACATCTCCCGTAGCCTTCCCCGCATTCTCGCCGAACCTGCGTTATATTCATATCATATATTGTTACATACATCAACAAACAGCCAGCATACTATTGGTTTGATGATTACATTTACCTGTTGCTGACAATTCGAGTAGCGGCGCTTGTGGTGGCCGAGAGAGCTTGCTTCTCTGCTACTTCCGCGGCGTCTAAAATCTTATCTGTGCATATATATTCTTCACATCATATGCCTACTTTCATTCCACAAAATAATGCTAGAGAGAAGAATATTACGTACTGAGAGCGTCAAGCGAGGCCAAGAGGACCTCGCCGGGAAGCATTGCAAGGAACGACTTCCCCGCTTGGGATTTCATGATTGGCCCCATCACCGCCCCTGTCGCTATGCCTACTCCCTCCAGCACGCCTTTGCTCAGCTTCTCCGTCATCTTCGACACCTTTCGGACCCTAACATTATTATGATCGACACATATATCGTCATTTTACTATACATCCCATCCTAATAACTCTAGTTTTTTAAACACCTTTTCAAGCTTTTGTTGAGAGCAGTGTCGTTTGTAGGGACGTCTGGTTTTGGGACGTCGACCCCACGGCTTAGTGCAGCCTGCCCTCCCTTTTGGACCTGTTTTTCCCGTTTCGTTATTCTAGAATCGCTAGTCGTTAAATACAAAACGCAAAAGAATTTCTACATGGATTACTTCCATGTACACATCAATCATAAAAAGAATTATGATAAAGGAACCTGGTTGGCATAAGCGTTGCTACACTTGAAAATGCCCTTGACAATCTGGCCGGTCCCTCCGGCAATGGCTCTGGCCAACACACTATTGTAGTCCTCCACTCTCGGAGCAAACTCCTTCCAGTCCACACCACCGCTCTTCGCCGCCAACCCAGAGAAGCACGAGTTCTCTCGCAACAACTCGTCCAGCGAGCTGAGGCTGCTGCCACAGTGGTCGGGGAAGGACACGCCGTAGCTGAGCGGATGGCCGTCACTCATGGGCAGTGTGAAGAGGTAGCTGAGACCGCCCAGCTTCACGACGGGCTCGTCCTTGGTGAGAGGCCACGTGACGTGCTCTCCCACCCTGATTATGGTGGCCAGAGACACGCCTTGGTCGAAGATCCTGGTGACGGTGAACTCCCCGCTGCCCAGCTCGGCAGCGGAGCCGCCATCGAGGAGGTGGACTCTACATTGCGGGATGGAGAGTAGTGTTTGGTGGATGATGCTCCTTGGGTGATCATAAGACATGGGTCCAGATTGTTTGGTGTTGAAGCAACCCATGTTGATGCTGCAAAGAGGAAAAGCCATGCTAATAAGGAGAAAGGGATTGGATTCTCTGCCCAACTTTATTCTATTCCCTTCCCTGCTTTCGGTGGAGACTGAGATTCTTTTCAGTTTATTATATTAAATATATACTCCGGTTTTCAACGTTAAAAAACCCAGCACAATGACATCAACTTGTTCACCCTAATCATTGTTCTTAGCGAATATTTTTCTTGAAAATTTTATTAGATCATTGTGGTTACTATGAAAATGTGAGAATTGATCAACAGTTGTTTCATTTTATGATATTTTCGTGTTTGAATTTTCAGATTTGTTCAAGGAAGCATCACATCAATCTATTGGAGGTCCATCTCGATGATGGTAAGACTGGCATGAAAATGGAGCGAGTAATTAATGACAGAAAAACCAAGATCGATGAGGTAATTCATGAAATTGGATGATGATACCGTAATTTATAATTATTATGTCCTATTATTTGTTATAAAAAGTAGGGATAATAGCGGCATAAGTCTTCAACCTTTATCCAACTGGGGCGGCATAGCCCCAACCTCATTTAATAGCGGTATAAGTACCAAAAGATGATTTCCGTCCATATTTGACTAACGGAAGTAGTCAACGTTTGCGTGGTCAGCTTCTCGTCAACGTGGACGCCACATAGTCCGACATGTCACCATACATGTCATCCTCGCGTCATCAAATTTAATGCAAAATTAATTGAATCCCTCCATCACTCTTAATTTTGCATTAAATTTGATGACACGAGGATGACGTGTATGGTGACATGTCGGATTACGTGGCGTCCACGTTGACGAAAAGCTGACCGCGCAAACGTTGACTACTTCCGTTAGTCAAATATGGACGGAAATTATCTTTTGGTACTTATACCGCTATTAAATGGGGTTGGGGCTATGCCGCCCCAGTTGAATAAAGGTTGATGACTTATGCCGCTATTATCCCTAAAAAGTATATATATATATATAAATTCCTATCTATATTATTTTTTCCGTAAATATGCTAAATTGTGGAAACTTCTCCATTCTCCGAAGGTAAAATGATTTATTTAACTCTTGACCAAATTATTTGATGCCACTTAAATATTTTCCTAATTCCATTTTTTTTTGTTCTAAATAGCTATAAAAAGTTAATTGGCAGAACAATAATTTATCCAAGAAAAAATTTTAAATTTGTTCAATATTTATATTGCAAATTCATCATCGATATCTTTTGCCACCATGCAAAACGCGGTGCCCGTTCCACTAAAAACATGAGTACCATAGAATCAAAACAATTAAGAAATTTTATTTTTATAGAGTTTTCGTTTATTTTAATTCTATTTCTTTTCGTTGGCCGTAAAAGGTTTGCAACTTAATTATCAACTTTTTGTTTTCTAACCTTGATAGTTTTATTTGTGTAGACGTCACCTAAAACAAATTAAACCAGGGCAAAACAAAGTGTATTTCTAATTATATATTTCCAAAAAGACTCTTTAGTATTTATTCTCTATTAACATATTAATGTGTCTTTATTATTTTCATGTTTTGTCGATCCATCTTCGTACATTTTCAATATGAAAACCGCTCATTATTATGTAAACATGTTGCACCATAGTGACCAACACTTCAGTTTACCGGAGCTTCCCTCCCGGCCCTTTTTCTGATCTCGGCTTCTCTTGATCTCACATTCTCACCCAAGTACCCGCTAGGCAATATCTTCCTCGCAACCTCTTCTGGATTATGTTTTTGGGACACAACTTTTTTTAAGTCCGGTTGATTAGCCGTGCAATTTCTTATTTTGCACCATGGTGGACCAACACTTGGGAAAACTTTACTTATATATCATGGTTCAATGTGATGATTTTGGTTTTTTTACTATGTTTATGTCAAATTTCAAATGATGAAATAATAAAATCCTTTTTATGTATTGACAAGTACGAATGGATTGAATGGTCTTTGTTCATGGGTATTAAAATTTCTATAGAATTAAGAAAATGCAAGCAAGTGACTGTGTGTATGTACATTTATTTGAACTTAAGGAAACATTGGGCAAAGAGTTTTTCTTGATTATATATAATCATATAAACTCATCAATCCTCAAGTTCCTTATATTTCTCAATAATTTCAAGTCAATTTTGGATCTTTCATTGCCTCATTACCTTTGTTAAGATATGTTCATATATAGATACTGCACATAAGAGTAATTATAAGTAGATTCAATTGAATCAAGCCATAATCTTTTGTTTATTTGGTATTTTCTATAATTTTCTTTTTATTTTATTTTAATGAGAGTTCCAAATTGATGTATTTATCATATTTGATCATTGAAGATAATAAAAAAAATAATTTATAGATAATGCTTTTAGTTACTTATATATTTAAATTTTCTAAAATATAAATCTCAAACAAACAATTTTACGAATAATTTTATATAATATTTTTATTTAACTTTATAAAAAAGTATATTCTATCACCGCGCGAAGCGCAGTCCAATCCACTAGTGAAATTAAGAAGAAGAAGAAGCATGAAGTTGAATGAGAGTGCATGTTGATGTTGCGAGAGAGGGAGAGAGAGGTACCTACTAATTAGGGGTGAAAACTGAAACCGATACCGATAACCCGTAAATTAGTTTTTTTTGGTCTCGGTATCGAAAATTCGAGATACTTTTTTCTTTGTATTGGTATCGGTTCTAAATTTTTTTGGTTTTTTATCAAACCGAGACCGAGAAAAGAGAAAATAAAATCGAGAAATAAACCGAGACATAAACCGGGAAAAAATCCTAGGCAAAATCCAAAAATAATACAAAATACCATGTCCGAAATTATAAAATACATGTCCACTACATAAAAACATCCAACATAATAAAACCATGTCATATATATTTCTTTAATTTTGATTTCGCCTTGTCCTTTTTCTTGTCCATTTTACTACTACCACCGGTACGAGTGGAAGGAGCAGAAGTTAAAACGGTAAGTTCGGAGCATTCTTCTGGAATAAACAATTTAAAGAGATTTGCATTTTACTATATTATTATATATATATACAACGTTACAATTGACACACACATATATATGATAAAAAAATAGTTTTATACACGGTTTTTGGTATGGCTTTAGTATGAATTTATTTAGTAAAAAATAGTTGCATACACCGGAACCGATATTGATACCGAAATTCGAGAAATATGGCTTTAGTATCGATTCTCGGTATCGGTATCGGAAACCGATAACAGATAAGTATCAGCTCTTGGTTTTAAACTAAATTTATCGTTTTTTTTTTTAAAACTGATCCGGGATCCATACCGAAACCGAGACAGCGACAAACGGTTACAAAATGTTCACCCTAAATTATTGTTAAGGGTAAGCAATAGTATTATCCAAGCCTAAAACGACAAGCGTACGAGATACGACAAGAGAAGGCAGATCAAGCGGGTATCTAGAAACGACAATGGATGCTCAGGATCTTTTATTCATTGACGAAAATACCCTTGAACCAGACCCCAAATTACCAATCTCTCTCTCGTATTATCTGATGTCTGATGAGATGAGATGAGATCGACGCCACTCTCAGTCTCACTCCTTTCCCTCGCCAACTCCTTCCGCCGCGCCATGGCCAGCGCCTCCGGCGACCCGATCTCCCCGTCGACGACGCGAGTGGGCTGGATCGGCACGGGCGTGATGGGCCTCTCCATGGCGGCTCATCTCATCCGCGGCGGCTACGCCCTCACCGTCTTCAACCGCACGCCCGCCAAGGCCCAACCCCTCGTGGCCATGGGCGCCCGCCTCGCCGACTCGCCAGCGTCCCTCGCCGCCCGCTCCGACGTCGTCTTCTCCATCGTCGGCTACCCCTCCGACGTCCGTCGCGTCCTCCTCGACCCCTCCCACGGCGCTCTCTCCGCCCTCTCCCCCGGCGCCATCCTCGTCGACATGACCACTTCCGACCCCTCCCTCGCCGCCGAGGTCGCCGCCGCCGCGTCCCAGAAATCGTGCTTCTCCGTGGACGCCCCCGTCTCCGGCGGCGACCGCGGCGCCAAGAACGGGACCCTGGCCATCTTCGCAGGCGGCGACGAGGGCGTGATCCGGCGGCTGGGCCCGCTGTTTGCCCTGCTGGGGACCGTCAACTTTATGGGCGGCCCGGGGAGCGGGCAGTTTGCGAAGCTGGGGAACCAGGTGACGATCGCGTCGACGATGGTGGGGCTGGTGGAGGGGATGTTCTTCGCGCAGAAGGCGGGGCTGGACGTGGCGCTCTTCCTGCGCGCGATCGCGGGCGGGGCGGCAGGGTCGAAATCGCTGGATCTGTACGGGGCGAGGATCCTGCAGAGGGACTTGGAAGCTGGGTTCTTCGTGAAGCACTTTGTGAAGGACTTGGGGATCTGCTTGAAGGAGTGCGAGAGGCTCGGGTTGGGTCTTCCGGGGCTGGCGCTGGCTCAGCAGCTGTACCTCTCGCTGCAGGCCCACGGCGACGGCGACCTGGGCACGCAGGCCCTCATCCTGGCTCTAGAGAGGCTCAACAATCTGCCTCCTCCTGCTTAGCTTACGGATTGTAATTACATTTACGACGTCGTGTTTTCATTTTGCGTGTCAATCAAGTTTGCAACTTGAAATAATCTTCTTCGCAATGGATTTTGACTGCTCGAGATTGTACTGAATTCCGTTTGAGAAGTAATTCAACGTGCGAGGGTTGATCTCGCTAATCGTGTTTGAGACGAATTTATACATCGCAATGAAGAACGATAAATCAATGAAACAGTTATCAGATTGAAAATTAGAACAAATGAAAGATCAACGAAGAACATATACTTAGTGATCGTGACCGCTCTGATTCTGTAGAAATACATATATAGCCATAGAAACTGAATTGTACAGAAGCTATAACTTTTTCATGTTACATCACGGTTCCCACAATAACGTTTGTTGCAGGTAGTATCGAAACATACAAGGACTTCTTTATCGGGTCCGTTGATTTCAAAGACGTAGCGTCGGCACATATTTTGGTGTACGAGAACGAGAACAAGTCAGCGAGCGGAAGGTACTTGTGCATTGAAGCCGTCTCGCATTACGGGGACTTGGCTGCCAAGGTTGCTCAACTTTATCCCAACTTCAAGTTGCCCGGGTAACAAGGGAAATTCTTTTGCATAAAAAATCTCAACAGAAGCATACATCGCAGCTGTTCGGTCATCCTTTTGTTTTGCAGTTTGCCGATGGACACTCAGCCGGGGCTGTTGAGGGCAGAACGGGCGTCAAAGAACGTGATAGAGTTGGGATTGGAAATCAAATTTATCAAGGACGCTGTCGAGAGCCTAAAGAAAGAGCATGGGATTGGGATATCCATAGATCCTTTAACTAAAAAAAAAAAAATCAGAAAAGTCATAGTAAACTAAGCCTACATAAAATTTGTAACTTGAAATAATCTTCTTCACAGTGGAATGTGTTGATAGTTTTCTAGTGAGATTAATTCATGAAACAAAAATAAATGAATTCCAGTACAGAGACAAAAGACTAACAAATACTGATGTGAGAACATCTATCTGCGTGACCAATTAATTGAAATAACCTTGAAAAAGGCTAAATTCCCTGATTACCGGCTATTCCTTCCGGCTCCGGTTCCGGTTTCACCCCATGACCGATCCAAATGTAGTTAAGTGTGAACGCACTGCAGCAATTTCTAAATTGGACGCCACTTTATTATAGCTGAGTCAAACGTATATATTCTTGGTCAAAGTCTTGTAAACAAATGCTCATTTTTCCCTTCAACAAAGGCGTCTCAACTCAACTCAACTCAACGTGTGTGGGTCATCTCATTCTCATCTAATATACATACATGACGTATATACATTTCGAGAGATTCTTGGATCTTGTAAACTTGATTATACTAAGTAGATATACAAGTCAACTAATCTCAAACCCAAAACCACATAACAATTGCGTATAAGCATTACTTTGCTTGTTCTAGAATAAAAACAAATGTGATAATATAATGTAATATGATATTGATATGTGGTCCTAAAGTCAAGCGTTTACCATTCCATGATATCAATATCACCATTCCAAAAGCACCGAGACCTCTTTTCCACACTCCGGGAGCCTTAAATTATGACTTGAAACCAATATGTATCACTCCAGAAAAGAAAAGAAAGAAATGGCTCGAGTTATACTGCTGGTCTCTCTCTTCCTTGCCTTCCTTGCCCGCCGAGCCATCTCGCAGTCGCTTGAGGCCCAAGAAAGGTCAGTCCTCTTGAAGCTCAAACGGCACTGGGGAGATCTACCTTACCTGAGTAATTGGACATCCGGTTCCAGTTCAGCTCACTGCTCTTGGCCCGGGATCACCTGCCAGTCCGACTCCGTCACCGAGCTCCTACTCTACAACGCCAACATCACTCGCCCGGTGCCTCCCTTCATCTGTGATCTCACCAATCTCACCGTCCTCAACCTCGGCAACAACTTTCTTCCTGGAGAATTCCCGAGGGCCCTCTTCAACTGCTCCAAGCTTCAGGCCTTAGACCTCTCCGAAAACTACTTCGTTGGAACTCTGCCCGATGATATTCACAAGCTCCCCAACCTCCGACGCCTCGTCCTCGGAGGAAACAACTTCTCTGGCAGGTTCCCGCCGGCGCTCGGACGCCTCAAGGAGCTCCGGTTCCTGAATATAGCTGCCAATTTGTTCAACGGCACCGTGATACCGGAAATCGGTGAGTTGACCAATCTCGAGTTTCTGGATTTCTCTAATGATCATCAGCTCTTGCCCTCGGAGCTCCCTTTGAGCTTCGGCAACTTGACGAAGCTGAGACATCTTTCTGGTTCTAGCTCAAATTTGTTGGGGGAAATACCCGAAAGTTTCGGAGCCATGGAAGATTTGGAGCTGTTAGACATATCCAATAATGACCTGACGGGGAAGATCCCGGACAAGTTTTTCTTGTTGAAGAATCTCAGCGAACTTTATCTCTACAAGAACAATCTGTCTGGGGAGATTCCCAAGGCAATCGACGCCCCGAGCCTGAAGATAATCGATCTTTCGGAGAACAGCTTAACCGGGAATATCCCGGAAGGGTTTGGGAATCTGACAAAGATGACGGGTTTGGCTTTGTTTACCAATAAATTATCGGGTCCGATCCCAGGGGGCATCGGAAGATTGCCGCTGCTGCAAGATCTCAACTTGTGGGACAACAGTCTGACAGGGATTTTGCCTCCTGATCTGGGAAAGTATTCCGTGCTCCGGAACCTTCAGGTGAGCTCTAACAGGCTAACGGGAAAGCTTCCGCAGCACCTGTGCTCTCAGGGAAACCTCGTCGGATTAGTCGTCCACGACAACAACCTCAGCGGTGAGCTCCCGGAGACACTCGGGAGTTGCGACCCTTTGGTGATTATTAATGCCAAAAACAACGGGCTCTCGGGAAACCTCCCGAGCGGCGTGTGGACGTCGGCCACGCTCACACACTTGATGGTGAGCAACAACGCCTTCACCGGCGAGATCCCCGAGACTCTGTCATGGAATCTCACGAGGCTCGAGCTCATCAACAATCGCTTCTCGGGGCAAATTCCGAACGGGGTCTCCAAATGGAAAAACTTGGTGGTATTTTTAGCCAGTAATAACCTCTTGACCGGACCAATCCCTCAAGCGCTGACCACCCTCCCTCACTTGACCAATCTCTTGCTCGACAACAACCGCCTCACTGGCCATCTTCCTTCAGACGTGAAGTCTTGGAAGTCCCTAAACACTCTCAACCTTAGCCGAAATCAACTGTACGGTCCGATCCCGGAAGAGCTTGGCAATCTGCCTGCTCTCACCGACTTAGACCTCTCCAACAACCAGCTTTCGGGCCATATCCCGAGCTTGCTCGGCAACCTGAGGCTGAACTATCTTGACCTCTCGTCAAACGAGCTTACGGGGACGATACCCTCGAATTTAGCGAATTACGCTTACGCCGACAGCTTCTCCAGCAACCCGGGCCTGTGCACGAGCACGGATGTGTTGAAGCTCAGGCTCTGCGGTTCAGAGCCCAAAGGGCAGGACAAGATAGCGACACCGTATCTTATCCTCATAATAGCGCTGAGTTTGGTCGCGCTATTTCTGGCAGTGTCGTTCTCTTTCTATGTGGTCCGCTGCTATTGGTCCAAGCACGGACTCGACACCACTTGGAAGCTCACTTCCTTCCAAAAACTGGACTTCACGGAGTCCAATGTCCGGGCCGGATTAATCGATCACAACCTCATCGGGAGTGGAGGTTCTGGGAAGGTGTACCGCGTCCCCGTGAACCGCAATAGGGACGTCGTCGCGGTGAAGCGGATACTGAACGATCGGCGGCTGGAGCACAAGCTAGAGCAAGAGTTCCTTGCAGAAGTCAAGATCCTGAGCTCAATCCGACACGCAAACATCGTAAAGCTCTTGTGCTGCCTGTCGAGCGAGAGCTCCAAGCTCCTGGTCTACGAGTTCCTCCAGAACCAGAGCCTGGACCGGTGGCTTCATGGAAGGAACGGGCCGACCACGGGCCTAGCTTCGCGGTCGGTCCATCACAACGTCCTTGGCTGGCCTAAGAGGCTACAAATCGCGGTGGATGCTGCGCAGGGCCTCTGCTACATGCATCACGACTGTGTGCCGCCCGTCATCCACCGAGACATCAAGTCCAGTAATATCTTGTTGGATTCTGACTTCAGTGCAAAGATTGCGGACTTCGGCCTGGCGAAGATATTGGTCAAGCAAGGCGAGCTCGCCACGATGTCAACAGTCGCTGGCTCTTTTGGCTACATGGCTCCAGGTTAATAACCCCTAGTTGTAGTCGTAGAGGCATGTTTAAGAAATCAAATTTCTAACGCTGACAATCTCTTGCTTGTTCGCAGAGTACGCTCACACGACGAGAGTGAACGAGAAGATCGACATCTACAGCTTCGGTGTAGTACTTCTGGAGCTAGTGACGGGAAGAGAGGCGAGCAAGGGCGGCGAGCACACCTCTCTGGCGGAGTGGGCGTGGCAGCACATCCAGGACAGCAAGCCCATCGAAGAGGCGTTGGACAAGGAGGTGGGAGAGGCGTGCTTCGTGGAGGAGATGAGCTGGGTCTTCAGGGTGGGCATCATCTGCACCGCCACTCTCCCTTCCACCCGACCTACCATGAAGGAGGTGCTGCAGCTGCTGCTCCGCTGCCTTAGGCCCACGGCCTACGCGGAGAAAGTGTCCCGCCTCGATCACCCTCTGCTTAACAACTCTAAGCGAGACATGGCTTTAGAAGACGACGATTCCTATGTCTAAAAGGAAAATCATCACAGTTTTGTATGTATAGATAGAGTTAGATTTGGCTTGGTCTTTCTAGCCTTAAACCAGTTTGTGAATTGCCTAACATGTTACAAGAGAGAATTGCAAACACATTTCTATCATCCATAAATTACTACACGCAATTTTGCTTACTAACTGTAATTATAATGCCATCATCAATATGATGCTATATATATATATATTATCTGTATACATTTCATATCTAACAAATATATATCATCGCTGTTCTCTCTCTCGTTCAAACCTCCAATGTGCGTTCGCGGTCTTTAGTCTTCTCCATGTTCTGCTCATGCATACTGTATGCCTATAACGTTAATATTTTCTAACTCTATAAATACCAAGCTCCGGTTCTCGTTTTTCTCATCTCAAAATCACGGAGCTTTAGTTTATACAGTATGGTTTTCGAGCATAATATTTTGAGGGTTGGAGTGATTCCGATCACAATCGAGTGCACGGTTCGGTCGAGACAAAAAGGATTTGGGCTGTTTTATCCTGGGGTGATGTGGCAATATTGAGCTGCCGCCTGCGAGCATCGAGGCAGAGCCGCGAAACACCTTAAAAGAGCGACCTAGTCCGCGAGTCAACCATCCCGACATTTTTCCACTAATCTTTGTGACTGCGGGTACCGGAGTATTGTTCTATGCAGCGACGACGTACACTCAGGCGACAACAGATGACATTTAAAATGGTAGTCTCTCTTGTTTGAAGACACATTTTCGATTAATAACATTTCGATGAAATATTTTTGTGTTAAAAAAAAAAAAAAAAACTTGTGCTGATCTAAATTCCGGCTCGATGGCCGATTTCGAAACTGATATTAAAGGTTGAAGATTAGTAACCAATATTTACTGGTACCATTTGAGAGCGCAGACTTGTTTAAAAAAACGGGAACTAGTAGTACTGTAATAGTAATCCCGATTTCAAACGGAATAAAAATTATATAAGCAAACTTTTTTTTATATATATATATATATAATTTCAAAGTTAGGTAAGTTTCATATCGTATATTTATTTAAAAAATTAAATTACTATCAATAATCAATCTACATACTTCAAAAATTAAAAAAAAAGTTTAGAAAGAAAAAATTAAATGTATATTTTATTGAAGAAAAAAAAAAGCAAAAACCAAAGAAAGAAGCGTAATTTCGAAGCGGAGCAGTGAGAACTGAGACGAGCGAAAAATCGATTCTTCGAGCTTCGAAGCTTCTTCCATGGCGAGCTCGGCGATTCCACCGAGCCGATCGCGCGACCTCGACAAGCTCCTCCTCAGGCCTGGGAACCTCGTCGGACCCACCTTCGAGCCTGGTCCCGGAGTAAACCCCTTCCCTAATTCCTCTCCTCCTCCTTCGATTGCGTTTCTGATTTCTGGATTCTCTGTGTCGGTTCGCTCAGCTGGGGGATGATTTGAAGGAGTATGTGAAAGTCCTCGTTGTTGGCGCTGGTGGATTGGGCTGCGAGTTGCTCAAAGACTTGGCTTTGTCTGGCTTTCGGGAGCTTGAAGTCATCGACATGGACCGAATCGAGGTCTCCAATCTCAATCGCCAGTTTCTCTTCAGGTGAATCCTTTTGCCTCTTCAGAGAGCCGCTTTTGTTCAAGCAATGCTCCGATTCCAATGATGAATTGATTTTTGGTTCCAATGCTGTGTGGATTTGTGGTAATGGCCTTGCTTTGTAGACTCGACGACGTCGGAAAGCCGAAGGCCGAGGTGGCGGCGAAACGGGTGATGGAAAGAGTCAGCGGCGTGAACATTGTGCCGCACTTTTGCAGGATCGAGGACAAAGAGCTTGATTTTTATAGCAATTTTAGTATCATCGCCCTCGGTCTCGACTCGATCGAGGCTCGCAGCTACATCAATTCCGTAGCGTGTAGTTTTCTAGGTTGATTTCTGAGCTTCCATAGTTTGATTGCATTGCAGCTATTTATATAGGATTTTAGCATGTCTAAGTGTCACTAAAATCAGTTAGTTTTAGTACTAATCGAGTATGCTACTTAAACTTGAAGACAGAATTCTGAGTAAATATATCTATATTTTGTGCCGGTTTTCACGCAGGCTCTACTTTTCCTTGCTAATGCATATGCATGACGCGATAATTAACTCACTGAGATCTGCATATTTCATTATAATATGGTATTTAGTTAGGAGTTGGCTGTTGAGTCAATTGTTAATTTAGAGAAGAAAAAAAGTTTGTCGAGCTTTGGGATTACTATTTTGATTTTTTTCTTCTCTTTTTTCCGTTTTAAGTTATACTTGAGGTTATTTACACTCGAGTTACGCATGTATTCGTTTTTTTATTATCCTCTTTCCATAGCTGTATGTTTTCACTTACGATTTTTCTTCCTGAAATTCAGAGTATGATTCTGATGATAACCCGTTAGAAGAAACGATCAAGCCAATGGTGGATGGCGGAACTGAAGGGTTCAAAGGGCACGCACGGGTCATAATGCCAGGTGTCACACCCTGCTTCGAGTGTACCATTTGGCTATTTCCACCCCAAGTGAAGTTCCCTTTGTGCACTTTAGCAGAAACGCCAAGAACAGCAGCTCATTGTATCGAATACGCTCACTTGATTAAATGGGACGAGGTACCAATTTACTTTCTTTTATTTCAATAGCAGATTTATATTACTATTAGGCGAGGTTTGGAACCCATGTTTTTCTAGGAAAATGGGAGGGATTGTAAAAAGAAGTAAAAAACAATGTATTTAGACCAGCATTTTGTTTTTGTCATTAATTGTTTTTTTTCTTTCATTAGGTGTATTTAAGGTTAATAAAGGGTGTCTAAGCTTATATAAGGAGCTTATAATGAGAGTTAGCCATCATATTTTATCTGTTAAAAATTCCTATTGAACATCATTGTGATAATTTCCTTGTCTAACTGTCGTATTAGAAACCGGATAGTTTTTCACAAAGAGTTCTTGTTATTCTTTGATTATCGGTTTGGTTCCTATCAAAATGCTATTTTCTTAATATTTCATATATTGGGGAAAAAGAATTTCCCAATTGTTTTTGGAGAAAACTAAATTATGATTTTCTGTTGTATTAACTCTCTTTAATTTTTCTCTTGTATTTAATTTTGTTCGGAAAATTTAGTTTCAAACACAAGTAGTCTTTCCCTTTCCTACACTTTTTTCTGAGTTTCAAACAGGGCCTAAGTGTTCTAAATGTGCATATATGTCAGGCTCATAGTGGGAAGGCTTTCGATCCTGATGAACCGGAACATATGAAGTGGGTGTACGACGAGGTTAACACTACTCGAGTTCTTCTCTTTAATTGACGCTGTTATGTTTTTCCTAATTCTTATTCTGTAAATCTCGACTCTGTTCATATATAGGCTGTCAAGAGAGCAGAGCTTTTTGGCATTCCCGGAGTAACATATTCTCTCACTCAGGTATATATTGTTTATACTCAAGGCTCTTTCATAAGTGGAAATCTCATGAAGAGACTAGTTAATTCGATTGCTACTGGGTGTTTATTTGACATGTGCTTTAAGGGTATTATAAACCTCGTGGTGCAACTAAATTTTTTGTTATTAGATGGTTAGACCTTTCGTATCATTAGTTTAGGTTAGGTTTTGCATCTTCGGATTAAATCATGTCGTTTGCAGGGTGTTGTTAAGAATATCATACCGGCCATTGCTTCTACGAATGCAATTATTTCAGCGGCTTGTGCGTTGGAAACGTTGAAGATCGCCTCTGGCTGCAGCAAAACATTGTCGAACTACTTAACGTACGTCCTTTTCTTCTCATGAATTTATCTAATTCTAGAATTATAAAGATATGGACTTATATTGTACATAATTATTATATTTAATTAGTTCTTATTAGTAAAGCTAATTAGGTAGTTAATTATTTATTGAGTAATTGCCGGTATTGGCCCCTTCGTTCCATAAATAAGGGAAAGGGCCCATCCTTCATGAATGGTTTTTAATTTGGTCCCTATGATCCAAAAATAGCGGAAATGACCCCTCTTTTACAATTTTCGTCTGGATTCCGCCCTTGTCCGTCAACTAATTAAAAATTTAACACTTAGATTTTAAGAATACATTAGAACATTTTAGAAGTGTTTATGGTGAACAATCGTCGTATTGACCTTTAAAATGATTATACATTGTTTTTTTTTTTTAATTGTAGACTTAAATTTCTTGTTAATTGATGGAAAAAGGCCAAATTAAAACAAAAATCGTAGAAGGGTCATTTCTGCTATTTCTGAAATGGAGGGGCAATCTGCACATCTTTCATAAAGCAGCTGATTAGAAATAGAATATAGATAAGATTTTGTGTAAACTCCAATCCACCTATTGATCAATAAACCAATACTTTCATCGGCTCGGTAACCATTGAGCTATTTTCTCTAAATTTCTTTCTTTTAAGACATTGTCAGAAACTAATATAAACTTGTCACTTTGATTTATTTTTTTTTAATCCCAATTAAGCTCATGCCGGAGTTATTTCTAGGTACAACGGCGCAGAAGGCCTTCACACTAAAGTGACCGAGTTTGTGAAAGACAAGGAGTGTCTTGTATGTGGTCCAGGCATTTTGGTTGACTTGGAGACTTCGATTACGTTAGAGAAGGTTAGTGTTCGGCCCATAGTATTTTTTTCATTACTGTATTTTTCCTTCATTAGGGGTATTTTAGGTATCTTAGGTTTATGATTAACTAAGGGTGTCTAAGCCTGTTAGCCATAATATTTAATTTAGTGGTAAAATTCTTATTTAACATTGATGGAGAGGTTTCCGGTCTGACTCTCGAATGAGAGCTTTCCGTTAATTTGATTCATCACTAAAATATTTGTTCATTTCTCTCATATCAAAAGTTCATCGGATTACTCGAGGAGCACCCAAATCTGCATATGACGAAGGCGAGCGTCACCCACCGAGGGAAGAACTTGTACATGCAAGCTCCGCCCGTTCTCGAAGAGCTGACGCGATCAAACCTAAGCAAACCGCTCTTTGACCTAATGGGTAAGATCGCAAGGGACGTTGTCCACGTCACTGGTATGGTCAGCAAGAGCGACTCCAAGATTTCTTGTCTCCGTAAACTACGCGTCGTTTTCAAAGGCGTCGACGGCGTTGCAGATATGGATACAGCTGGCGGGGCATGATTTTTTTTAATTTTTTGTAAACTGGATCTGGATCTAACTAGAAAGTATGGATCAAAAGCACTTGGGAGATATAATTATTGCAGGATGAGGGATTAAAAATGGTGGGACCAAGGTCAAAGGAAGTAGCTTTCCATATTTGTAAAGTTCTTTTTTCACATATCTCCTTAGATTGGCTTTAAATCTGTGAATTCATTGCCCGAGAGTTAAATTAGATATGGCATCAGATTCATGTTAATTACATGATTAGTACTAACCCTCTTCAGGATGTTATTTTTTAGGGTTAATTGCGGCAATAATGCACAACTTTCGGTCAAGAGGGGTTTTAGGTCCTCAACCTTTCAAAGTGTGGGCAAAAATACACAACGTTTGTTGAATGTAAAATCCGTTGGTCCTTCCGTTAGGGATGTTAACTTCTGCTGACGTGGCACCGTTAAACTGCCAAATGGATTGCCAATTTGTAATTTTAATTACATAACCTAATTAATAAGAATAAATTTAAATATTTTAATTATGATTCAAAAAATAAATTAAAACTTTAAATTAACGAGCAATAATTATTTAATGCGTAGTTCTTATTTTTGAACTCGTGTTCCAATATTATTCACATCTTTATTATGTCATTTTTTTAAATTACAATTGTTTTCAATAATCGGTCGTTTTTTCAAAATTCTAGTCGTTTCTAATAAATCGTCGTTATGTAATCTTTGCAATTTTGTCATGTTTAATAATCCGTCGTTTTTCAAAAAAATTACTCATGTTCAAATGAAGAGCCTGTTAGATTTTTAGGGGGAGTAAAACTTATTTATTTAATTTAAAGTATTAATTTTTTTGAATCATAATTAAAATACGATTTAATTTGTTCTTATTAATTAAATTATACAATTAATATTACAAGTTGGCAGTCCATTTGGCAGTTTAACGATGCCACATCAGCAGAATTTAACATCCCTAACGGAAGGACCAACGGATTTTACATTTAACAAAGGTTGTGTATTTCTTCCCACACTTTGAAAGGTTGGGAACCTAAAACCCCTCTTGACTAAAAGTTGTGCATTATTGCCGCTATTAACCCTATTTTTTATTTTAGTTTCCGGTAATTAAATTGCTTTTGTGAATTTCTTGCGGCGTTGCAGTTTTCTATCATATCAGTACTAATACAAATCATTTTTAGTGTGTTTTGTCTTCACAAACAAGTTTTTGAGAAGTTTATAAGTAGATCAACAATCGTAGGACTGTTTTGGATCATATATGCTTAAACTGGAGTCTTCCGTTCTAATCAATTTTCTTAACCTCTTCGATTATACAATCTCCTTTCCGTAATCTCAAATAATTATTTAGTGTACTTATAAAGTCGCGTGATCATTCCATTAACAAGTTAATTTATCCGTATGATTGCACAACTTACTCTAGTCTTGTTGCTGAAGATGTGTTTCTCGTAAATAATTTAAAATGATCATCGACTTTTTATCAATTAAGCATGAACTTGTTATAATAATTAAGATTTTACGACTAATTGTTGAAATAAAATTTAAGAAATGATAATACGACAATTTAAAATAGCACACGCTAATGATAGACCTACGTAGAATTTAAAGAAGACTAAAAATCCTATCGTTTTTTAAATGGGACGCGTGTACAACCTCTTACGCAACATTTAGCGTCCTCTGAAATTCGTATTATGGATCCGCCGCGGTTTTTTTTTTTTTTTTTTTTATTATTTGTTGATGTAGCAACCACCAGTCTACAGAGCTTACTCTGAAACCCTTTCATGGTAGCTTGAGTTGAGGCCACTTAATATTATATCCAACTTTAATTTTAGGCGATTGTGACATCAACATGATCCAAATAATAAATTAATGCACAAAGACAGATATATTCTCGTCCTTAATATTTAGCTGTTCATTTGTTTGTGTATAATGAGATCTGTGAACACCGATCACGTGATGTTTTCTGACATAAATTGCCAACAAAAAATAAAATAAATAGAAGAATAAATAAAGTGTCGTTTTGTAGAAGAAATGTGCACATGCAAATCGGATACGACACCTAACTTACAATGACTTCTCCACAACTCTCCATACAGAATGTTCCTTCTAAATTTGTACACAAATCCAAATCCAAATCCCATGTTCGATTAATCTCAAACATAATCAATAATTATATTTATGCTTCATGTTTAGCAACAAAGTTTCCAAGATATAAAGAGAAAGGCCATGAAGAAAGATTTATATTTGGGGTCTCGGTTTGGATAAGTCGATCGGTTTTGATCATTTTATTCTATTAAAAATCGTTGGTTGCAATCGATTTTACCTTTGATCGATTTAGTATTTATTTTTAATAAGAGCTTCTTTGGGTTATTTTGTTGATGTTCATTATCGTGTGTTACTTGATTATTTTGAGAAATTACTTGGTAATTAATTAATTCACAAATTTCATGTTGACTAATGTCAAACAATACTAAATAATATTATCTATGATTACATGGTTTATATTTACCAACATAGGTGGGAGGATATAAATAACAAAAGTAAGAATCAAGATTAAGTCATGGGATAAAGTTTTACAGGGCCAACCTCGAGTTTGTCGTTTTTAGTCAAGGTCTTAGGCTAAGTAAAATTTAAGGCGCTTTAAAATATTGATTTTTTCCTTCATTTTTGATTAAGTACATAGTAATATATCTAATAAATTGAAGCCTTTAAAATTGAAGGCATGAGGCACTTGCCTTGGTCGCCTATAATCAGGGCCAGGCATGGTTTTGGATTAATCGGTTGCAATCGGCCAATTCTCTTAAAAATGGTACGTCGCAATCGAGTTTAAGTTTGAATCGGTTTATTATTGGTTCTTCTAAAAATCGAAGGCTGCAAATGCAATTGATGGAGTTGTAATATAACACTATTCTATAGATGTTTATTCTCATGTTATTTTGTGAGACTTCTTCCTAGTTAAGGTTAGATATATATTATAATTTATATAGTATAATTAGTTAGTGCAAGTTGGTAACTATATGAAACTAACATTCCATTTCCTTGAAATTAGGAAGAAAGTCATAAGTTTAATTAGATATAAATAACATTAAAATTCTTGAGGGGTCATGAAATTTCATTCATAATTGTAATACTATATTATATATATTAACTATATATGTTTTGCAAATGGGTGGGTCCCATGAGAGACAGAAAACCGAGTGGGATGTGGACCTGAAAACACCTATAATTGACCTTGCTTTTCAGAGGAAAGAGCCCAGCTAATAGATGAAGAAAAGTTTCACATATCAAGTGGAAAAAGATTGCGATAATATCATGTTACTCAATCAATGCTTTGTATATTCACCATTGAGTTTGACCCACTTTTTTTGTTTTTTCCATTTTATTTATTTATGCTCTGAATTATATTTCTCCATTAAGGAAAAAAAAATGAATAGAAGTCCTTGTTCTCTCGTAGTTCTATTGTTTCCGTCATTTGCTATATATATTTACGCGGAGATAATAAAATAATTACAGAGAGTTTTATTAGTAACAAAGATTATCTGAATTAATCATCATGTTTTTTTAACGAATAAATATTTATATTTTAATTTTATTAACACGGTGGCTCATTTTCGTCGATAGACTATCTGTTTGTCGGAAACATATTTCTATAATAATCAAAATAGTGTATAAAGAAAAAAAATTGCATGACAATTACGCCATGAATCGTTGCAGTAAAGTTTGTTTGTTTTTCGTTTTAATTATGATTAGTAGGTCCACCAAAATCTAAAAATTCTCAACAATAATCCAAATCTTACCCACAATTTTTTATTGGCAAGACATTTAATACATTTGTACTCAATCCAATAATTCCATTTACACACATAAACTCACTTCTTTCCTAGTATTATTTTCATTATTTTTTTGCTTTAAATTGTTCATTGCAGACGAAAGTAAACAAAGCCCAATTCAATAATTCATTATTATTTCATTTTTGGCATATACCATTTGACCGCTATTAAAGATATGACTTGTACAAAGAAAAGAACTAGATTTCTATTTTAAAAGTCTCAATTAGTTTTTCTATTTAATTATTGTGTAAAACTTCGTATTTTCACTTTGCACGATAGTTTTTTTTTTTTTTTAAATAATCGCAGTGTGAATTTTTGTGTTCTCACTTTGCACGATGTTAATGTCTTAAGGCTATACACAAATGTTTACTAACTGGGGGATAATAGCGGCATAAGTCCTCAACCTTTATTCAACTGGGGCGGCATAACCCCAACCCCATTTAATAGCGGTATAAGTGTCAAAAGATAATTTCCGTCCATATTTGACTAACGGAAGTAGTCAACGTTTGCGCGGTCAGCTTCTCGTCAACGTGGACGCCACGTAATCCGACATGTCACCATACACGTCATCCTCGTGTCATCAAATTTAATGCAAAATTAAGGGTGATGGAGGGATTCAATTAATTTTGCATTAAATTTGATGACGCGAGGATGACATGTATGGTGACATGTCGGATGATGTGGCGTCCACGTTGACGAGAAGCTGACCACGCAAACGTTGACTACTTCCGTTAGTCAAATATGGACTAAAATCATCTTTTGGTACTTATACCGCTGTTAAATGAGATTGGGGTTATGCTGCCCAGTTAAGTAAAGGTTGAGGACTTATGCCGCTATTATCCCATTGGAATACACATTTTTCATTTATAATTTCAACCCTCTCAAATTGCTCTATTCTAGGATCATGCGGGAATTCTTATTTTCGCTACTCTTTATCCATTACGGACATTTCTTCTCTCATAAAAACTAGTTCATGCACATTTTATACACACCGTTTTATACACACTAGTAGACTTGCACGATAAAATATATCAACAAATTTTGATAAAAATATTTACTATTATTTAAATTGTAATTTATTGTATATTTTTAACAAATTAAAATTTAAACAACAGTAATGTCCTTTTATTTAATACTGTATAATAATATATAGTAATGTCCTTTTATTATTTCATTTTTGGCATATATCATTTGACTGCTATTAAAGATATGGCATGTATAGATAAAAGCAATAGATTTCCCTTTCAAAAATCTCCATTTTTTTTATTTAACTGTTGTGTAAAGTTTTGTAGTTTCACTTTGCAGGGGTTCTTTCGCAAGTCCTTATTTTTGTTCCTTTCGGATCGATTTTTTTAAGAACCTCGAAAATAGTATCTCCGGCTGACAAAAACTCATACACGATCGCTTTTTTTAAGAACCTCGAAAATAGTATCTTCGGCTGACAAAAACTCATACACACTTCGCCTGACAAAATATATGGAGCGGGTTCAAAGCATGTACTGCCATTAAACACTTTTTCTCCCTTCTAAAGAACAAACAAAAATCATCATCAATCCTTCTTGTTTTCACGTCATAGGATCATTTTGAAGAATCGGCAAAAATCACAGTGCAAACCTCTGCAAACATTGCGAGATGGTTTTGAACAACGAAAGTCCATCGTGCAAACTTCTTTGTTTTCACATTGCATGATAGTTTTGAACAATTGCGAAACTAGGGTTCAAGTTTCGAGGGACCCATTTAAAATTTTAATAGAAATTTGGAAGTTACGATAAAAACGTGATACTTAGTTCGCTCGTCCAGCAATACTTAGTTCTCACTCTCTTAAAATTTGTATCCTCAATCCCGCAAGTATCTAATAATTCTCTCGTCCAACAATACTTAGTTCCTTCTTAAAATTTGTATCCTCAATCCCTATCCCGCAAGTATCTAATAGTTCGCTCGTCCCGCAATACTTAGTTCCCACTCTCTTAAAATTTGTATCCTCAATCCCGCAAGTATCTAAGGTAAATTCTCAACTAGTTGGTCTACTAGATTGTCCCAAAATATAAAGCAATTGGATAATTTTATCATGTAATGACAATTTGATAAGTTCACTCCAAAACATCACTAATGAAGTGAGCCAAGTTGGTCTTTGATACTCCTAAGTAAATCCTAATACTATATATCTTTCATTTTCAAAAGTATCTCAAAATCATACCATTTTGTCTTCTACAAAGCTAGCAATTAAGGGCAAATAAAACCTTTCTTGTCATGAATTGCAAAGTCGATAGGGTTGTTGATTGAGATATCAGATAACAAGATAAGCAACCAAAGCCAGTTGCTATATCACTATATATATATATATATATGCATATAATATTCATGAAAGGCTTCCATGTTATATTTTGTGGACTGAATCTTCAGACGTATACCATTTGTTGAATATTTGTAAATAAAAAATGAATGAGAGGTAGAGAAGTGTGTGCTCCAAACTGCCAAAGCCAAGTCACGAGCTCTTACACAAACACAAGAATTGGGAGATGGAGATAGAGGTATTTCAAATACTGAATAAAATTGAAATTCACTATATTTTTTTAGACCTGACACGTGTCCTTAAACTTGCATTTAGAGAGGTAATTATTAGACGGAATTTATCAATCACAATGATTTGGAGTTGATTATTTTACCGAGAATTAATAGCAATATAAGTATCTAATATTTTTAATTTTTATATTAATGTAATTTTAGTTTTATATCACAATTAAAGTTCTCAATTTTGAATATTTATGTTTCTCTTAAAATTTTATTATTTTTGAATAATTATAATGTGCTATCAAATTGTGAACAAGTGTCATTTTTCAAAATTCTCACACATTTTTTTCTTCTTCTTTTGTAGTACTGATGAAACTATATCAATAAAATTGTACTTTTGAGAGACACAAAATAATAGATATTAAGAACGTAAGCCGTGGAAAAAACAACTATTTATATCACCATAACAATTAGAACATTAAATATATGTGTCACTATTAATCCTTTTACTATATTAAAAAAAAAAGATTGGACCATGCCATTTTTAATTAAGAGAGCTTTGGGTAGTTTTAGTTCAGTTAGTATGATAAATATGTAAATTGCGTAAAATCAATATCAAACGGTATAAATTTAAGCAATAAATAAAACCGATACTATTTACCAAAATTGTAAATAATCACATTACAAAGTATATTCAGAGTATAAGAACAAATGGCGTTATTAGCAAAATTAATTATCTTAAACGCAATTGTTGTATCTCGTAGTTGGAATCGAACTCAGTATTAATACGTCTCGAAGAATTATAAAGTGGAATTAGCGTTAGGCCAAACTCGATATTATCGGTATCCAATGTAGATTTCAATATCGGAAATGTACTTTTAGAAGGAGAGATTTAGAGAGAGAGGATTGAATTTGAATCTATCTATCTTTGATGGATGAGATATCTGGGAGTGGGCTGGATATAGATCATCTCATCTCATATCTCACACTTACTCGATTCTCCTGGGCCCCACCCCTTGACAGATTGGCCAACTGCCACGTGTGGGCCCCATTAACCCACATGCACTTCATTTTCTTCTTCCTTTCTTTTCTTCCACCCTATTTATATCTCCCAATCCTTCCTTCGCCATTAACACCAACACTCAACACACACAAACACAACACCAAAGCAAAGAGACAAGACAGACGCAGAGACATGGAGATAGCAGCTTCGGAGTTCGAGGATGACTTGTTCTTCGCCGACCTGAGCAAGCAGATCAACCTCTTGATCATGGACGACGAAGACGACGATCACCACTATCACCAACAATACCCTCTCGCCAATTGCCCTTTAGTCTCTCTTGAGGTGATTTTCTATATCAATATATATATATATTGTTGTTCAAAAGTAATTAACGATGACTCGTGATTTTATTCTTTTTGTAAAAAAAAAAATATTACTTAGACTTTTTTACGTGAGATCTTTAATATGAATTCGGTCGCTTTTCTTCATGTTTCTCTTATCAGCAGCGGAATCACGATATAATTTTTAAGGATATTTTATAAGTGTTATTAAGGATAAATAGCAATATAAATAAATATATAAAAATCAAGGGTAAAATGTAAAGTCACGAAATTAAAAAATAATGTTTACTCAATTTTATAATTTAACAAACGCGACATATCGAAAACCCATTACGAGCTAATTGTAGTTCCGCCTTTGCATTTGAGAGTTATCATATATCGCAGATTTATGTTTGTAGACCAATTTTTGCAAATTGTGTCGAAATTTGAATTTAATGAGCACCACATCATAAGATTCTACCTTAATTTCAGATCTTGCAATTTTTAAAACCCGTGAAAATATTTTCTAACTATGTTTTTTACCTCGGCAGGCTTTCTCGCACGCGATAATAGAGGCGCCCGCGCAGGCCCGGGCCGTGTACGAGGCGGGCTGCAAAAGGGAAAGCAAAGGCACGGGAGTGTTCATCCCCCAGTCAACCCTGCCCAGAAGAAAGCAGAGACAGCCCAGATTCAACGCCAAGGCAACACAGCTCAGACAACACCAACAAGACCACCACTTCCACCAACGACAACAATCTCACCACGCTACAAACATTGTCGTTTCCCAGCACGTGACCTCCCACGCTTACGCCTCTCTCAACCCCAAATTCAACAGACCCTTCAATTAATTAATTATAGATTGTTTTTATATATCAGAATAGGGTGTGACAAAGCCAGCTAGGAGTTCGAATAATCCCCTCTCTCTCCACTAAATATTAAACCCATCTAGGCCTGGGAATTAATTAATTAATTAATTATATAGTATATATTAATAATATATATACCATGTATTATATTTTATATGGTCAGTTTGTAATTTAATGTGTTTTATTGGATTAGGGGAAAATGCACACCAAAGGGTTGCTTCTTCCTCTGTCAGGCTTAGAAGTGGAAGTGGGAAACAAAAATATATGTCATGGGGGTATTTGTGTAATTTGTCATTTGTGTATGATATTATAGGGATTAAGTTTGATTGGTTATTTATTCATTTGATGTATTAAATTAAATTATTCTTATTGTAGATCTGTAATATTATTGTGATCTGTGATTCTTAATGAAATAATGACTTTCCTATCCTCTGAATGATTTTTGTTTGATGTGACAATCTAATTTTGAGAGGGACATTGGATAGAATTTAGATTTATATATTATAATTAATATATTTGGTGATAAGGCAAAAGTTTGCTTAGTTGAGCTGGAAATCCAATCTTTTTGGTTGAAATATATTATTCTTGGAATAAAGAAGAGATGGTATTGATGTGAGACAGCTAAGACTTTGATTCATCAATTTGCATAATCCTTCACTTCATGGCTAAGCTAAATTTGAGAAATTAGAGTCATAAATTAATATATTGAGATATTTGGGGTTAATATAGAGATATTAAGGGACATTTATGATGAAAATACACAAACTTATTGTGATGTAGCCCTTTGATATATATTTTCAAAAACTACAACAAAAATTGGTACCATATTATAAAAATTGCTTTTATTAATTGAAACATGGTTAAATGTCCACTTTGTAAATTGTAATATAAAGAGGTAAAACTACCGATAAAATGGGTGCCGGTTGCCGGTGCTCACAATGTGTTGGGGCAGCCCGCACTCGCTTAAGGACAACCCGTGTCCATATTCATCGCGGGTGTGGGCTGTACAACCTAACAAAAAGGTGAGACGGGCATATCCACTCTTAAATTGCATTTATATTTCGAATTCAATTTTTATTGTTAAATTTAGCAATTACAAGGGTATTCTTTTAATTATAATTTTTTTTTTCCTAATAACGGTAGTATGCGTTGCAAAATTTTAAATAAATTAACCGTGATTATCTCTAATATTAATATATGTTTATGAGTTATTTTTCCATTGGATTCCAAGCCGTTTGTCCCCTAATAAAGCATGATCATGATCATGAAATCCTTCTTTGACTTTTAGTGATGAGGTGTCTCTTGGACCTCAAACACTATTTTTGCTTGAACAATTAAAGGAATAACTAAGAGCAAATATATATATAAAACTAATTCATTTGTCTTCAATTTTGGGAATATGGAGGCATGCACAACACAAATATCCCAAAAGTTGTTTTCAAGTGTTTGATTCATGGAATAAAATAAAGAATAAGAATTAGAAGATAAAGTTGTATAAGGTATGATTTGCTCTTGGGTTGGGCCCATTAATTAAAATCCCAAAATCGAAGAAAACAAAGTATAATTGAGTGAATTGAATGTGTTAAATAATAACAAATTATTGGTTCAATTCAACATCAACCAAGTTTTGAGTCAAGTCAAGTTAGTTATTCAATGAACTTAGTTGAGTAAAACTATTTATCGGATCAAGTTAAATATTAAATAAATTAGATCATCTGGATAAGATTTTGTCCAATTTATTTTTTTATTTAGATACCTTAACTGAGTAACACTGCTCTACTGCTTGAATTGAATTACATTCTATTTCGGGACCAAACTGACTCTTAATTGGCATTAATTTAATCATTTTAATAAATATGGATCGTCATATCTAAATTGACTAATTGTCATTTAAAAACTAAAATATTTAATTCTTTCGGAACTAGGACTTTAGTCGGGATCGCTAGCAGAAAGAACTTGTTTTTCCGACTCGAAAATACTGTATTTAACAAATGTTTCAAATATTTTTCTTGAATTTTATTTTTAAACTTGTAATATATTTCATTATTTCACCTCTAATAATCCTTATTAAGCCCCCCAAATTTTGTCATAACAAAGTTTACCAAAATATACTAAGTAAAGAACAAGACTTGCTTTGCTTAAAATTAAATCTAGATAAATAAATAAAATATTACTAAGAATATAGATTTATTTTTTGAAGGCTACTAAGAAGTAAGAATATAGATTTAGATAGTATAAAAATATCCTATATAGTAAAGAGACACAGAGAAGAATCTTGGGCAAAATTTCCCCACAAATACTTCAAAATGATGTTTCACTTTCTAACAGTACTTTTTATTGTCCTTTTTTACTGAATAAATTTCAACTTATCATTTATTTTTATTTTTTAACATTATCCTCTAACTTTCCTTCACTTTAGTTAGAAGAAGCATCTCTGTGATTAAAAATGAAAAAAAAAATTATATTTATATTATATTTTAGCAAATTTAAAGTTTTTATTTGCAAAAGGGATAATAGCGGCTAAAGTACCCATTCTTTAGGCAAGTGTGTCAATAAAGGTCTAAACCGAATTAATAGCGGCATAAGTAGCCAAACGCTACAAAAGTGTGTTGACTATAAATTCCATCCAGATTTTTAACATATGTTAGTCAATGGTGCCATGTGGAAGTCGATAAATGCCACGTGGTACGTCACTTTTTTATTATTTACCCTATCCTTCTCGCTCTTAAACAAACCCATCCAATTCTTTGTCGCCATTGATGACGTCACTCCCCCTTGCCCGAGATACGGATCAAGGCTTCGCGCACTCAGCTTTTCTGCCGGCGAGTTTGATGCAGAGATAGGTAACGAGGAGGATATTGTAGAAGATGATGACCTTTATATGAACTCTACGATCTTGCAGGGGAGCCCTTTTTCTTAAAGAAACTGATTACCTTGGCTACGAAATAGAGAAACCGATTTGAGTTGCTTGAGCAAGAAAGGTTTAGGTCGGGTTGTGGTGATGGGTTTTCCCGGCGGGTCGAAGCTGTAGAAGGAGAGGTTGAGGGACCTTGCTGGATCGACCGTGGAGGAGGTGGCTCGGAAGAGTCAGCGAGGCGAGTTGCGATCGCGATCGTGATCGTGATGGAGATAAGAGCGATTCTGGAGGTTGGAAGTGACGAGGATGGTTCCGATGATGAGATTGAGCAGAATGAAGAGGGATCTCAGTGTCACCAAAAGTAAAATGTTCCTTCCTCCCTATTAGGCTTCTGCTCATGTTTTTATCTTCGTTGAAGCCACCCCTGCAGATTCTCAACCTAAGCGATTGTCATTTTTGTTGCTTAATCTATTCTGATGCTAGGAAATTAAATGTGAATAGAGCTAGAGCTAACAATGTTTGATGATCCATTGGAGAGAAGAGAGAGCACACTTATTCTCTCTCTTTGAGAGTGAGAGACAGAGAGAGAGAAGGGGAGGGGGTGAATTGAAAACTGGATGGAATTTATAATCAACACATTTTTGTAACGTTTGGCTACTTTTGCCGCTATAAATTGGGTTTGGACCTTTATTGACACACTTGTCCAAAGAATGGGTACTTTACCCGCTATTATCCCTTTGCAAAATAGCCGAACATAAAGTTTTTATTTGCAAAATAGCCAAACATTGACTATTTTGTCAATGATTAAGGCGGAGCCAGGATTTCTACAAGAGGGGGCGAAAAAAATTAAGTCGGGACTTTTAGAATATGATATGATATTAAAAGTATTTTTTATAATTAACTTTTATTAATCGATAAAATATTTAGTGGTACAATTGTACAAAGATTATGACATAATATATAATAAAATATTTTTTTCTATAAATCGAGTAATACTAATATAGAGATCATAAATATATATATATATATATATATATATATATATATATATAAAAAAGATTGATGAGAATTGAGCCTTGGTGTCCAAAGAAGAGAGAGTTAAAAGTGAACTTTAATATCCACTACACTACAACATCAATTTTGTCATTTTTGATACATTATATATATATATATATTGATAAAATTGTATTATTATTTTTATTAAAAATAACGTGTTTGAATCAAGTGGGGGCGACCATCCCCGCTCGGGCCTTCATATGACTATTTTTATATTGATTAGTATGGTTAAGTAGTTATTTTTATAAATATTAACCAAACATTGATTATTTTGTCAATTTTAAACCATCAAGTTGGTTGTTTACCTTAAGCTCTAATCAAATGTAATTCCGGTTCCATAATGAAACTATTTATTGCTTTTATTTGAAACTTGAATTTGTATTTCGCTTAAAAGGAAAAAAAAAAAAAAAAAAAAAACAAGAAATAGAATCGAGGAATCGATTTTACGAGTTCCCTATCAACAACATTAACTGAATTGTGTAAACTTGTTTACATTTACATTTAATTTTAGGCTGATATTCAATAATAAATAATAGATCCTATTACATATCATAGAGTAACAACTTTGGATCCTTATAAACCTATCACACCAGAATTAGTTGAAATCATGATGAAGAAAGAGAAGTTAGTGATACAATTATTGATCGAGAGGGGATTTATTGAGATCACAATATATATATATAATATATATATATATATATATATATATATATAAAAGAACAAATAATTGAGATTTGAGGGCATGGAATTGGAATGAAGAGTTGGGTGTACCCTAATTGTCACAAAATTAAGAAGATAGGCTCAATAAAGCCATAATATGGGGAATATATGCTATGCTTATGCCTATGAAATCATTATGATCATATGGTTGGCTTTTGAAGTCAATTAGTACATGGACATAAGTAGTAGTAGTATAGTGCAAGGTTTAAAATGCTGCTTGCCATTTTCGTTTCGAATTTTTCGTTTTACGGATATATCGCTTGCCGATGGGTATGTCGATGGGCAAATGGTAAAAAAAGGGCATGTCGTTTACCGGATTTATCGCATTTTTCGAATGGGCATACCGCTTGCCGATGGATATGCCGACGGATATTCTGTAAATTTTTTTGAGTATTTAAGCATGATATTTATATAGGTTCAAAACTACATATTTAATAAATACAAGACATAATTGTATACAACAAAACACATTTGTAACTTAAATATGTAGGTGTGAAATGTATAATGTAAAATCACATTATTAGTTGATAATATCATACCACAAAACATATGTTAAATTATTAAGTGTATATGTATAATATTAATATTAGTTGAAGTGTATAATATTAAATGAATATACATATTAAGTGTATATGTATGTTAAGTGTATAATATTATTTGAAGTGTGTAATATTAAGTTAAATTATTAAGTGAAGTGTATGTGTATGTGTATGTGTATGTTAAGTGTGAATGTGTGATATTAGTTGAATAACAAAAGTCCCACATTGATAGATAATAAGAGTTTGGTGATGTTTATATACCAAATATTAGGGACAAGGGCTTGGGCCCTTAGGGTCATAGGATTTTGTGGATGGGGGAGGACTCACACAAATGTAGAGCAAAAAATTAATTGGTATTTTTGCCGAAATCTACCAATAGTTTAATTTTTTTCGAAATTCCAGTCATTTTTCGCCAGTTTTATGAGTAAAAACAAAAAACGACATTCCTTCGACGTGCCCATTCGAATTTCGCGGCATTTGGGAAAACGACAGCGACACGGCACGGATTTCGTTTCGGTAGTCTCCGGAAAACGAAAATCGGCGCGATTTTCGAGCGAAATTCGCGGCATTTCGCACCTTGGTATAGTGTATGTGACAACAACCCCATGTTAAGTGAATTATTTGGGAGAGCAAAGTGAATCTTTTTTAGTGCCCACAATATTTGGTTGCCTTGCCCTAAAATCTTAAATCAAATTCAATTGATAGGGCCTTCTCAACTTTCAAGTATGATAGGCTATTCTAAGATGGTGCATTATTTGCTGAAAATACTACACAATAAGTGGATTTCTTATCACCTTGTCCAATCAATGTGACGCTGAAATGTGAATCTATTTTTTTAGAATGCATTTAAAAATCATTGCAACCCTTCATTTTATTTTATTAAATATTGTTAGGATTCTTAGGAATATATTAGATAGTCGTATTGGTTGTGAAATTTGAATAGTGTGGATTTTTTAAGGATCAAATAATTTACTTAATTAATCTGAAATTTTGACAAATTCAAAGGCCTCGCGGCTTCTTTTCTAAACTCTCAAAGGGCCTATTTTATGTCTCGAATATCACATTACAATCCCGAAGGAGTTCAAATTGCATCAAATCTTAAAAGTTTGAGAAATTATTCGAATTCTAATCCGGAAGGACTTCAAATTGCATCAAATCTTGTTTCTTTTTCACCAATTAAATCTTTTTTTTTTCCGCAATGTTCTCAGTGTAGATAAATGTCTTGAAGTGAGTGCTTATTAGCGGCGAAAGATTTGTCAAACAATTACTTGTATCGGAGGAATCTAACATATTACGGTATTGTTTCTCGTTTTAGTTTCGCATTTTCTCGGGGATAGATATTCGGGGTTTTTTTTCTTCTCTTCCAACTTCATAATTGTATTCCAAATCAAACACAACCACCCATTTCTTAACTGTATCCATTGGTGCACTTAATATTATTTTGTAGCATTATACATCTCTCAATTTTAATTTTAATAATTTACGATTACGTGGTTTTATCATGTAAGACAATATAAATAAAACAATTAAAGAGGTCACGGTCAACGCGCGTTGGATATTTTTGCCGTCAATTTTAAAATTGGATACACGAGAGGCAGGTTGACAAAAAATTAGATATTTTAGCCGTAATTTTCTCTAAATAAAACAATTAAAGAGGCCACGTGTATATTAGTTTCGGGTGATCCGAGATCCGAATAAGATCCGAGCGGACTTTTCCAAGCGAGTCTCAGAGATCCACCACAAAGTCAAACTGAAAACCGAATCGCCACCGTTCATCTCGCCGACTTTCTCAAGCTCCATCCATGGCGGATCTCGTCTGCTTCTTCCTCCTCGCCTCTCCGCCTCTCCTCCTCGCCGTCCTCTACCTCATCGTCCGACCCAAGACCGTCGGAATCCCGATCAAGAACCGCCACGTCTTCATCACCGGCGGATCGAGCGGCATCGGGCTCGCGCTGGCCCACCGCGCCGCCTCCGAGGGCGCCGCGCGTGTCTCGATCCTCGCCCGCTCGCAGGAGCGGCTCGACGAGGCGGCGGCCGCCGTGCGCCTCGCCACCGGCGTCGACGTCGCGACCTTCGCCGCCGACGTGCGCGACGGCGAGGCCGTCGCGCGCGCCCTGGCCGAGGCGGGCCCGGTGGACGTGCTGGTGGTGAACCAGGGCGTATTCGTGCCTCAGGAGCTGGAGAGGCAGAGCTTGGACGAGGTCAAGTTCATGCTGGACGTGAACCTCATGGGAAGCTTCAACGTGATCAAGGCGGCTCTGCCCGGGATGAAGAGCCGAGCCGATCGCCGCCCGGCTTCGATCGCGCTGATGTCATCCCAAGCCGGTCAGGTAACAATGGCGATTGATTGGGGGTGATTTCTAGGGTTTGGGGTTTTGAATTTTGATCCGTGATTGTTGTGTTGTGTGGAATTTTTCAGGTTGGGATCTATGGCTACACGGCTTACTCGGCGAGCAAATTCGGCCTGCGAGGATTGGCCGAGGCGCTGCAGCAAGAGCTCATCGCCGATGACATCCATGTCTCTCTGATCTTCCCTCCAGATACTGAAACTCCCGGTCTCGCTGAAGGTATAAAACCCGAAAACGGTTGGAAAAAGCCTTGTTGATTTTTATTTGTTTGGTGCTGTTTAGTACCAATTGATGACACGGGGACGAAGAATTTATTATATTATCGAGAATTCATTTAATGATATTAGTTAGAGTTGCGACCGGACAAAAAATTTATTTAATCGAACATTAATTTATCAAGGTTTACCCTATATAGATTCAGAAACCCGTTTCATATGGTTTTGGATAGGGGTGAAGGAGAGGCTGGAAATGTGGGTTTAAAAACCGGATCTAGATAAAAACAGGTCTATGAGAATTGCATTTGGATTAAATTAGGGTCAGGATTCTGGGTTAGGGACGAAAAATCCCAGAGCTAAATTATATGCTACTCAAATCGGTTTATCTTTGGTACCATTTAAATTCTTTAGGGTTTGTAGCAGTTTTTTCTGTTTTACTTATATAAAAAAATCCTTGTGTTTTGTTTCTGCGCTGAGTTGCAGTTTTCAAAGTTCAATTTGCGCCGTTTCTATTGTTTGGTGATTGAAATGAGTCTGAGTGGCAGAAAACAAGAAGCGGCCGGCGCTGACGAAGATCATTGCGGATTCTTCCGCTGCGATGAAAGCAGAGGACGTTGCGAAGAAGGCTTTGGACGGAATCAAATCGGGAAGCTTCATCGTGCCTTGCAACCTCGAGGGTCACTTGCTGTCCATTGCCACTACCGGAATGTCTCCGCAAAGATCATTTCTAATGGCTTTCCTTGAGGTGGTTGCCGCGACCCCCATTCGCCTCGTGGCTCTGTTCTTCCAATGGAACTGGTACGGAAGCATCGAGAAATTTCACGCTCAGAAGAAGTAGAAATGTATTAGTATTTTCTTTTTTCGGATTAGGATCGGGATCGGGAGAATTTGTTTGGTTGTTTTTATAACTAATACTGGGGAAAGAACTCTTGAATTTGTTGACAATTTTGTGTTGAAGAGAGCGATCACAATTTTTCAGGTCATTAATTGTATTATCTTTAATGAAGAGTATTTTAAGATTTTTAGGTGTAGGGTCAAATAAAAAATGTCCAGGCTTCTATAACACACGCAGTTAGAATTAGCAGACTTGTTTGATTAGTTGGAAATTCTTATTGAACATTTTCGGAGATCGGAATTCCATTATCAATAAAGTGTTCTTGATTCTCTTGGATTTCATTATCGGTTTACCATCATCTTCAAAAGTAGACGAACATTACAAGCGAATCGGTTGAATCGTCTCTTTGAAGATTAAAGTCACCAATGTTCTTCGGCTGAATAAGTGATTCTTATTTGCTGACAGTGTATATTAGAATTTAAAATTGTAATAAATCGCAATATTTCATATATTAATTAAACTTTGAGAGTATCTTAGACTTAATTTGATATTGTATTCATGCTTACGTGAATCTCAAGGAGGTTTTTTTTATTTATTTTTTAAGTAAATGATGAAGATCAAAATAATGCATAACAAATCATAATCCCAAATAGACTAGCACTAGAAAAGCAACATGTTCATATATTATAGGAAAGAAAAAGACAAAAGAGGGAAATTGACTACGACCAAAAATAAAATAATAATTCATACGGAAAGAAATAAAAGAACCCGATCTCCTCTTGGTTCGATCCTAGCCACTTGAACTCGCAACCCAACTTGCTACGTTACGCCGATGATACGTGTTACGGAATCGTAAGTCCGTATCACATTTTTGCATTTTCTTCCCATTATACAGTAGACAGTGAAAATGATAACTAGTTTGGAGCAAAATTATTATTGATTTATTGTTGAAAAAGATTTTATCTTTGAGCTCATAAATAAAGTACTTTTAAAAATATAAAAAAGTTATTTTTTCCTTTCGAAGTGGGTTATCTCTCTTTCCTTTACCCACTTTCATTGATTCCTTCTTCTTTCTAAATGGTACAATCTAATTCATCCATAGTTCTTCAATATTTTTTTTCCACTTTCATTGATTCCTTCTTCTTCCTAAATGGTACAATCTAATTCATCCATAGTTCTTCAATATTTTTATTTTTAAAAACTCTAATCACCAAATTGATTTATCTTTTTTTGTTTTAAAAAAATATTGGTTACCAAACATAATTTCAAGAATAAATAAAAATCAACTTTTAAACTAATATTCACAAATTATTTTTTGAGAAAGAAAATACAACGAGAACACTACCAAACAGGCCCTATATTTCTATCTATAATAGAGAGATAAGTCAATATGGAAATAATAAATCAATCATAACCAAGTTAGATATTCATACACATATATCGTAAATCGTAATAGAGAATGCTTGAGCTTGAGGTTCGAACCATATCCATAAATATCCAATTGCGGAAGTCATTTATCTTTTTTACATACTACTTGGTAGTTGATTTGACACAACACAACACGTTTCAGAAATCTATTAGGAATATTAGCCTAAATATAACATAATCTATATCTAATAGAAACTTCCTATACAGTACATATTGTAAGGCAAGCAATATATAAATCACATGTAGAACACATTTTAATATAATAATATGCATATATGAAATTATGTTCATTATGATAAAGCAGGTAATATAAATATAAGTATACTGTATACATATGAATTACTTAATTTTATGAGAGCATAATAAATTTCATTTCGACAGAAAAAAAAAAAAAGAGAAGTAATTTGATTGAATTAAGAGAAGAAAAAGAAGAAGAAAAAAAACCGAGCTTGCTTGGCCTAGTTGTAACACCACACTACATACCTATTCATGAGGTTATTCATGAAGTTACGGGTTCAAAACTCCATAGAACTCAGACGAGTGTCCCTTTACAATTTACATATATGTAAACTTCGACAACGCGTCACATGTTCTTACATTGAATATATTTTATAATGCGAGAGTCCATTGTGATCCTAACCGATAGTGTCACTTCATTAAAAAAAAAAGTCCCACATGAGCAAAGAACTAAACAATTTGAGATTATTCAGACTACATAAAGATTGTGTTTGCACTTATCTCTTTAAGTGACAATAAGACAAAGAATCAATCAATTTGGAAAAATTGGGGCAATATTAAAAATTGTATTTGCATTTAATAACATATTACATGTTGTATTATGACGAGAACGAATACGAAGAGGAGGAAGAGGAAGATTACTCCGTGTCCGACTTAGTGATTCTTATTCGGCTGAATAAGTGATTCTTATTTGCTGACAGTGTGTTTTCGGATTTAAAATTGTAATAAATCGCAATATTTCATATATTGGTTAAGCTTTCAGAGTATCTTCGACATAATTTTGATATTGTATTCATGCTTACGTGATCCTCAAGGAGCTTTTTTATTTATTTTTTAAGTAAATGATGAAGATCAAAATTATGCATAACAAATCATAATCCCAAATAGACTAGCACTAGAAAAGCAACATGTTCATATATTATAGGAAGAAAAAGACAAAATAGGGAAATTGACTACCGTCAAAAATAAAATAATAATTCATACAGAAAGCAATAAAAGAACCCGATCTCCTCTTGGTTCGATCCTAGCCACTTCAACTCGCATTCCAACTCGCTACGTTACGCCGATGATACGTGTTACGGAATCGTAAGTCCATATCACATTTTTGCATTTTCTTCCCATTATACAGTACACAGTGAAAATGAGAACTAGTTTGGAGCAAAATTACTATTGATTTATTGTTGAAATTTATTTTGTCTTTTAATTTATAAATAAAGTACTTTTAAACATATAAAAAAGTTATTTTTTTCCTTTCTTAGAAGTGGGTTCTCTCTCTTTCCTTTACCCACTTTCATTGATTCTTTCTTCTTCCTAAATGGTACAATCTAATTCATCCACAGTTCTTCAATATTCTTATTTTTAAAAACTCTAATCACCAAACTGATTTATCTTTTTTTGTTTTTTAAAAAATATTGCTTACCAAACCTAATTTCAAAAATAAATAAAAATCGACTTTTAAAATTAATATTCACGAATTATTTTTTGAAAATAAAAAATACAACGAGAACACTACCAAACAGACCCTAAATCTATATCTATATAAAGTCAATGTGGAAATAATGAATCAATCGTAACCAAGTTAGATATTCATACACAGATATCCTAATAGAGAATGGTTGAACTTGAGGTTCGAACCATATCCATAAATATCCAATTGCGGAACTCATTTATCTTTTTTAAATACTACTTGGTAGTTGATTTGACACAACACGTTTCAGAAATCTATTAGGAATATTTGCCTAAATATAACATAATCTATATGTAATAGAAACTTCCTATACAGTACATATTGTAAGGCAAGCAATATATAAATCACATGTAGAACAAATTTTAATATAACAATATGCATATATGAAATTATGTTCATTATGATAAAGCTGGTATATGAATATAAGTATACTGTATGCATATGAATTACTTAATTTTATGAGAGCAGAATAAATTTCATTTGGACAAAAAATTAAGAGAAGTAATTTGATTGAACTAAGAGAAGAAGAAGAAAAAAAAAAACCAAGCTTGTTTGACCTAGTAGTAACACCACACTACATACCTATTCATGATTTTACGGGTTCATAACTCCATAGAACTCAAAAGAGTGCCCCTTTACAATTTACATATACGTAAACTTCGCCAATGTGTCACACGTTCTTACACTGAATATATCTAATAATGCGAGAGTCTATTGTGATCTTGACCGATAGTGTCACTTCATTAAGAAAAAAAAAATCTCACGTGAACAAAGAACCAAGCTTGCTTGGCCTAGTACTAACACCACACTACATACCTATTCATGAGGTTACAGGTTCAAAACTCCATAAAACTCAGACGAGGGCCCCTTTACAATTTACATATATGTAAACTTCGCCAACGTGTCACATGTTCTTACACTGAATATATCTTATAATGCGAGAGTTCATTGTGATCTTGATCAATAGTGTCACTTCATTAAAAAAAAAAGTCCCACATGAGCAAAGAACTAAACAATTTGAGATTATTCAGACTACATAAAGATTTGTGTTTGCACGTATCATTTTTAAGTGACAATAGAATGCATTCTAGACAAAGAATCAAGCAATTTGGAAAAATTGGGGGGATATTAAAAAATTGAATTTGCATTTAATAACATACTAGCGGATTAAACCGCGCTTCGCGTGGTTGCGATCACTAACAAATTTTGATACAATATAACTGACAATTTTTTTTTGTCATGTTGACCTCCGAACTCTTCACATTTGGATTCGAGAGGCTCTGTAAATAATAAAAAAAAAATATCATGTTAATAAGAACTTCATAAACTAATTCATGTGATTATTTGGCTAAAAACATGAAATGATATGTAAGAGCGTTGGACGAGCAAAAAGAAACTTGTAGAAACAAAAATATCAAAAAAGAAGAAAAGTGCAATTGTTAAAAGGAAGAGCATGTATGAAATAAACCGAGGACATATATTCACATTAATTATTAAGCTTTTGATATTTCCCTTAGCATACTTAAACAATTTTTTCTCCATAAATTCACACATAATTCATGTATGAATACAATAGAGCTCTTTGATATACCGAATACGGAGGGGTTTTTTTTTTTTTTTTTATGATTTCGATAGTGTAAGTAATTGTAAAAAATGAATGTTCATTAATGTGAACGAAAGCAAATACATGAATGCAAAAGAACACTAATTCACCTCATGAAAAGTCGTTTTGGTGTGATTAAAAAAGTGCAATGAATAAATTTGTTATTTAAAAAATTGTAAATTGTGAAAATTGTATAAATTGAGGATTCTCAAATCCTTGGTTATTTAGACAACTAATTTATTGTCGATAGATTTTCCTTTTATATATATAGACTACATGTTGTATTATGATGAGGACGAATACAAAGAGGAGGAAGAGGAAGATTACTCGGTGTCCGACTCAGTGCCATATTGTTTTTATTCCGTTAATGTTTGAATGTATGCTCAATTTACAAATGAATGTTTGATTTGATTTAGTCATGTTTATATATATAACTATATATATATATTTATAAAAAATCATAAGCGGGACCAGTAATCGGAGAGAGGGGGATCAAAAGTTATAACTTAGTTTATACAAAAGTTAAATATACAACTTTAGACATTGACAAAATAAACCTGCTTCAAAAATTTTCTTTTACTTGGGAAGTCCACCTCGTACTACAACAAACACGATAAAAATAATAAATCAAATACAAAAATAAAAATAAAATAAAAGAAGAAGCACATAGTAGTAAGTTTAATGCACAAACTTAAATGTCAAAATAAGCAACGCTTTTCCGAAATATTTTTTCTCTTAAAGAATTTATCAAGTTTTTTCATCTGCAAAACGTATAATCAAATAGCTATTCAATAATTCAATTTCAACTATATAAATATATTATCGAAACTTGGAAATAAAATGAAAAACAAACCTCAAAATTAAAATCACCACATTTTAGAGGGAGTAATGCAGAATGTCCTATAATATTGCAAAATCTGTAGACAAATAAATAACCAAGATTAATTTTGTAGACAAATAACCAATACAAATGACAAATATTAAATATGTAGACAAAATTAGTTACATTTTTTAGTGGCTAAAAGTCTAAAACTCACTACTTTATCAATATAATTATTGTACAAACAGAGCCAAAACTTTAACAACAAAAAAAAAAAAGCATAAGCTTACTAATAATTATGGACAAAACACAAAGGGTTAAAAACGCAAATACCTAAGAGTAATGAGTTTCTGAATCATCGAGAGCCTAAGACTGCAGTGATATGGACACCGGGAATGAAGTGAATAAATACGAAGATCGAAATTCATCTGGTTTAAAATGAAACAATCAAAAGTCGAAATACATAAACAATCATTCAATTACAAAAACACTAAACACATAAACAATCAGTCAATGAAAAAACTCAAATCTAACCGAGCTCTTAATCACAATAGTTGAACCCGAAATTTTATCCAAAAATACAAAGGACGGGTGACAACGAGAACGGGGAGCACATAAAAACGGAGGATGAGCGAGCGAGCGAGCGAGCGAGAGAGAGAGAGAGAGAGAGAGAGAGAGAGAGAGAGAGAGAGCACCATAGAGCTTCGAGTTGTCGAGTCGCGAGAGGGCACGGAGAGAGAGACGAACGCGGAGGAGGAAGGACCAGAGTCTTGGAGTCGACAAGGCCCATAACATAGTTTCGCCTATAATTGGGCAATTTATGATTGGATAAATAATATATTTTTAAATACTTCTCTCGCGCACGGCTCTTGGCTCTAAATCTCCGAAATTAGGACTGAAACCGGGTAAAAAAAAAACCCAGTTTAATACCTAAAACCCAAACCCGATTTTTTTGTGTTTTGACTTTTCAAACCCAAATCCGATTTTTTAAAGACAACCCTGAAATCCGGGTTCGGGTAATTACCCTATTTTTATTTAAAAACCCGGATATTAAACCCGTTCGTGTTTTTAATCCATATCCAAATTTTTACCAGGATTTAAACCCGTTTTTTTTTTTAAATAAATAACAAACTTACATAGAAATTAATACATAATATTACCTAATTTTAAATACAACAATCCAAACATAAATCAAAATCTATTAATACATAATATTACAACTACAAAGTCATTAACCATTATTACATAATATTACAAAGTTAGTTTATAAACATTATACAGATAAAAATAAAGTTTAAACTATTATAAAAATAAATTAAATATTAATAAATATTTATTTAAAATCTGGATTTTAGTAACCTACTAATCGGGTTTCGGGTTTAATAACTCAAAATCCGAAACTCGGAACCGTTTTAATCCAGTTGTGGGTTTTTTAAAAGTCGGTTTCGGTTAACCTGGTTATAATTCGGTTTCAATTTTTTAAAGCCGAATTCATTCAGGTTTCAGGTAAAACCCCCCAATTGCATGTTTTATTTACAAGCCTGTTGACGTGGTTTCCCACCTCAAACAGTCAAGTGTGACTTATGAGTGTATGATATTTTTGAATAAGACAATTTGGTGGAATTCGATCTCTCACGTTGCAAGCTCTCGATTCACTCACGATATATGTATATATATAAAAGCAATATAAATGAGACGAGGGATTTTTATAGAGGTTCGTCCCAAAGCGGTAGTTGACTACTTCCTCTATTAGTTTATTGCGACAATTGACATAGACGGACAACTACAGACAGCTAAATCACACCTAGGGATGGAAACGAATAAAAAAGGGAGCAAAGAATACAACAAAATCTCAAATTGAGCAAAGATGCCAGGTAGAAGCTTTCGGTGTATTCTCTCAGAGTTGCAAGTATATGTGTGTGTTGATCTGAGCTTGAGCTTGGTATTTATAGGCTTCAATTCTTCCCGTTGGTCTTCCAGGAATCATGGGGTCTTCTCTCCGAGCTGACCGGGTTAAATGGATGGTCTTGCTACACGTGTCCCACGACTTCGTTCTCTTCGTCGTATATGAATTATGCCCGTTGGAGACTCGACTCCGTGCTCCTGGTCTTCCGCTTGGATTTGAAGTAGGGTGCCGGGTAGAGAATATGACAATTCTACCCTCATCTTCCTGGATTGATGTCGAGTGGATATTGAGCCTTTGGGCTCTTTGGGCCGAGTGGTCTTGTATCCGTTGGCTTTGGTCTGATTGAGAACTTCTCTGGGCTTCTCAATTGGGCTTTTGTGAATATCGATTTATCTCTTTAAAGCCCTTTGTATTTGTTTGTAAATTTAATTAATTCACAACTTTAGCACTTTATGTCATATTAAATAATGACGAATTTGTACATTAACAAAGCCTACCCGAAATGCCCTTCCTCCGCCATAACTTCAATCGCCTTCGATCATTAAACTTGATAAATACCAGATGCTAAAATCTCAAACCCAAACGAGACCAGTCTCCAAAAGACGACCCAAGTCACATAAAAGCTTACAAATAAAAAAGAAAAGAAGCTAATGAACTTTGATGTTCCGTCTCGAACAAGTATTCTCATTTCCGACAATGAAATAAAACTCAAATGCGAAAGTCCATCAACGACGACTAAAATTTAAGCACCAAATTTAGTTAAGCCATCAATAATTCTATTGACGAAGAGTTATTTTCGTCCGACGTTCTCTCCATTAAATGCAATCTTACACGGTCTTTCTCACTCCGACATTCCTCCAAGCATATGCTTGAATCAAATAGGAAACCTTATCAAAGTCTCATGCCTTCCCTCTCATCATAAAAATAAATAAATAAATAAACTCCATATGCCACAAAACTATGGGCCTTTTAATAAGCCCATATAAGCGTAATGGGCCCAACCCAAGGGCCCACGAAAACATCTCTTGTCTGTTCATCTCTCTCCAAACTGAACTCAGTCAGCAGCAACAAGGTCGGTCAGAGTCAGACAGACAGGCATGGCTTCAACTCTGGTGAAGAGAACGAAGTGGTCGGCGATCAGATCAGCCTCATCGAGGGCCTACGCGGCGGTTGCAGTGGGGACCGACGTGGTCTCGGCCGCACCGGATGTTTCCCTCCAGAAGGCTCGCACCTGGGACCAAGGCGTTTCCTCCAAATTCTCCACCACTCCTCTCAAACACATTTTCAAGGTCCCCACAAATTCCTTTTTTTTTTTTTTTGTTCTTTAAATTTTTTGAGATTCGAATTGAAATGGGTTCAATTTTATTTTAAAAAAAAAAAAACTTTAGTTTTATTATTTATTATTATTGCAGTAGAATTAGCACTGAATTTTCTTTTTTATTTTTGTTGCAGGACAAGAAAGTTGTCATCTTTGGCCTTCCTGTAAGCTACATTCCTTGCTCTAATTGTAATTTATTCTCATGATTTGCTTTGTCATTTTTAGTAATTTCATTGGTATTATTTCAATATTGGGTACTAAATATTTGTTCATTGTTCCAATATTTAATGAAGTTCCATTAAATATGCTTAGCTTATTATAGTCATTGTCTTAGAACGCATGTATTCGGTTTATTTTGTTAAATTCGGTAGATTCGGTATCGGATTTTATAGTTTGGAATCTCCGGACATTGTAATTGGTTATGTCAAACTTGCTACTGTGAAAATCTCAGGGAGCATATACAGGAGTCTGCTCTCAGCAGCATGTGCCGAGCTACAAGAACAACATCGATAAGTTCAAAGCCAAAGGAATTGATTCCGTCATCTGCGTGTCTGTCAACGACCCGTACGCTCTGAACGCCTGGGCCGAGAATCTTCAAGCCAAAGATTCTGTAAGTCTTTGACCTGAGACACTTGAGTAGATCAAATTGAGCTTTTCGATTTAGTTTTGCTTGAACGATTTTGCGTTTGTAGATCGAGTTCTACGGGGATTTCGATGGGAGCTTCCACAAGGCTCTGAAATTAGATAAAGATCTAACTGTTGCCTTGCTCGGACCTCGATCACAGAGGTTTGATATTCAAGCTCAATCTCTCATATCGTTAACTTAAAAAAGCTATCAAATTTATCATTTTTACATTGCTGTTCAACGCAGATGGTCGGCTTATGTGGTTGACGGAAAGGTTAAGGCTCTGAATGTCGAGGAAGCACCGTCTGATTTTAAGGTTTCATCTGCAGATGTTATCTTGGAACAGCTCAACTAGATATACCGGTCGACTAAGTTTCACTTTTGTTTCTTGTTTTTCGATCGTCATTTGGCTCTTTTGATGTTAATAATTGGGTGTGTTTACAAATTTGGACATTACAATGTTTTTTCAGATGCTTAAAGTTGTAGCTAAATGAGTATTTCGTACCATTTCTTTAATTATAAACTTGTATTGTTATAGTTGAAACACGGCAACGCGATGCAAGAATTTTTTCGTGGAAACGTAATTTGGGAAGAATATTCTCACGGAAATAGAGTTTCATTTCGAGTTCACTGTTAGAGACAGTTAAATTTAAAGGTATAATGAAGGCAAAATATTCAAGTTGTAGTCACTGTACAGGCGAGATTCTTTTTGCATTGGAAAAATATCCAAATTCAATAGTTTTGTTCAAACAAATATATTTTAAGAAACTCAAACTTCAAAACTGATCTGATTCGGGACAAAACCAGGTGACTCGTGAGGCTTCAAGCTTCCATTTTCTAAAGGTTAATAACACACACAATCCACGTTTCAGTGTTTCCTTATCCACTCTATTTTCTAAAAGCACATGGATGCATATTATAAACCAAACACATAATATAATGTTAGTGTGTACATATATTATGTATATGATATGATATGAGCAATTCTATATAATGAAAAAGGATTGAGAGAGGAGAGGGATTTGCAATGCAGGACGCGAAATAAGCAACCAGGAATTGGCCTCTTCACAGTACATCACTTGCATTACATTTTCTTCGTCTTTCACATCCCGCTTCAAACTCTCCCTACTTCACTTCTTATCCTGTCATAAACAAACAAAATAATCAGAAGGTTTTGGTGAAACCCGGACCAGGAACAAGGATTTCCACGAGAACTACCAATTAAAAAAAGCTGGGACTCGGACCGAGAACTACCGGCTTTTAAAACGGTACCGGGAACTGGTAATAAAATTCCGGTACAGGTTCAGTTTTAGCTTTCTGCTCAGAATTATTGGTTCAGCACTGGGCTACCAAACAGCATTTTACGTTTTGATTTATAAATTTAGAAACCGAAAAAACGAGAAAACTGATTTGGATACCGCCTCCAAACAAGCCAAGAGATTTCATTTCTTAGCTGTCTTAAATTTTGGTACCTGTGCTGAGAGAACTTCCACTCTGCCCGGTACGACAACAGCTCGGAGTGACGATCCATCCGACGAGCTTATCTCGTGAGAAACTCGTCCGTTGTTTTTCGTGATTGACTGGACGAGAATACCCTCCAACACGCCTTTTCCCTTTGTGGCGATGTTTGAGGCGCTAGAATCGGGGGAGACTCCCGATTTTTTGGAGGTAAGATCTAAGCGTTCCATCATACGCGCCACTCCAGCGAATCCGGCGCTCATTTCACGGTGAACACCTTTGCTTAGCTCTTTGACTGAGCTGTTACGGGCGAGTAGCTTCTCCTTCAAGCCTCTAGTGCCCTTTGAGAATGATTCCTTGTATCTGTTAAGGCACAATGGTGTGAGAAAAAATGAGTATAAGCAAAGACGAATAATTGCTATAACGGAAATTTTTAACTTGCATGCAGAGCACGTGACTTGTTAGAGTGTAGCTCCATCAATTTTATTATTAGTCTACGATCTTGTGAGACTTTGCTCTTAACAGAGATAAATAATTGGACACATTGATTGCTTAAAGAATAGTCACATAATCTTTGTAAATGATATCGTTCGGTAATTAATTGAAAAAAATGCTTTCGAGTGAGTCATGTGCACAAGTTAATATTTTTCATCATTCTTTAATATGAAGGAAGGCGCAATGTGCTACTTCCAACATCAATTTCTCAACAAAGAGATGTGTAAATGGCGACCAGTATTTACCTGGCTGAAGCGGCGGACCATTTTGATTTGATTGAATCCGAGAAAGTGGGGGTCTCCGATGGGCTCGGCGTCTGTGGACGAACAGATGGTGACTGACTGTACAGAACCCTGTAAATTTAATTAAAAAATTAAAAATCCAGAAGATGAAGTATGAATGTTAGAGTAATATGGAGGTCACGGGTGTTTAGTAACTGAACCCAAAAATTAAATAAAAGTATCAGAAGTACCTCGGCTTGAAAGCAACACTACCATCAACGGCATTTCTGAAGACCACCGGTGGTGGTGAAGACTCGGCGCTAAGAGCCACTGGTGTGACAGAAGCCGGTGAATTGTTTATGGCGGGTCGGGGACTTAAGTAATTGCATTCGTCCGATGAACTGTCGTGCTCTTCTTCATGAGCATGGTGATGGGCAGCATAGTATAATACTTCAGGAGAAAGCACTCCAGAAAATCTCTGCCTATCTCTTCCGCGATTGCGAGCTCTGCTAGCGGCAGCCAGATGCTGCATGATGCGCTCGTCAAAAACATATTCATCTGCGGAATCCTGAAAAGATCAATTCACCGCCACTCATTAATGATCCGTACCGTACACTACACTCACTTGTATACATAAGAAAGCGGGTATATGAAAATCAAGATATAGATTCAAGCTCAATCACTCACATGGTCCTCGTCTTCGTCCTCTTCAATATAGTGCACAGTCGGGGATAACGGGGCCGTGTTCCTTGACCTTGCATGCCTTTCCTTCCCCACTGCAGCTAGTAGTTCTTGGCTAGAAATGTGTGATTCGGAATAGAGTACAAGAAAAAAAAAACACGAACACTGCACGACTTGTAAACACAACAACGTAAAATACCTAGAAGAATCCTTCATGGAAAGCGACTGCCAACATATCGGACACTCTTTGCTCCTCTGAGACCTACACACGAACGAGAGAAACAGTTTCAATACGGAAATTACAACTCACAAGACAAGCCATGAATACGCCATAATTAATTTAACTCTCGCACCATTCAAGAATGCAGTGAAGATGGTATTCGTGTTTGCAGCTGGTAATCTGAAACGCGGAAAAGGCATCAACGTTCAATTAATCCATCCAAAACTGAACAAACAAATCAATTACACAAAGGAAGGAATCAAGGCTTCAATATTCTTCCAAGAATTTCATACACCAATTGGGCAAAACAACGAATCAAGACTCTTAAACATACACAAAATTGGCACACAATGCAACAGCTTGATCAGTCATCAATTCATCAAGCAGAAGGAAAAGGCCATAGAACACAGATCACTCAGGCTTAGTCGTAGAGAACCGGCAAAAATCACAGAAGATCATAATTGCAGATTAACGATCCAAACACACACCAACTATCACTCAAACAGCCGTAACTCCATTCCTCATTCAGCAAAATAGGGCAATGCACAGCAAAATCGGATGAATCAACGAAAAAACACACACAAAAAGGTAAGCGAAAGAGAGACAATACAGAGGCTGGATCGTGGGAGTCGAAGAGCTCGAGGCAGATGCTGCAGCAATCGGCGTTGCTGTCGTCGTGAGGAATGGCGATCGCGGCCATGGAAGAGGAAGCGAAATCCGCCATTGGAGAGGAAAGTGAAGAAGAAAGCAAGCAGAGGGAAAAGTGAAGAGGAGAGAGAAAGTAGAGAGAGAGTGAAATGGCGAATGGTCAAAAGCAAGAAAAGAATAGTTGAGAGAGAGAAAGAAATGATCCGATTCACACGCTGCTCTTTTTGATCAAATCAAATCGACCATTTTCTATTTTACACGATATTTGCGGCATAAGTTTCCAAAGTTTGTCCGGATCCTGCGATGTCATTTTTTCTTTTTCGGGCATAAAGCTCCTTATGTGGGATGGGCGTGGACTTTCTCCTTCCCATATTTTTTGTTGGCATGGGCAATTCGTGCTCTTGTTGGACCTAGGCGTAGGTTGCTCGTCGCGCTATTTAAAAGTGGACTTGCAAAACCTACCCGTCGTCGAGTATGAGTAGGGGCGGATTTAGTGAGGGCCGAGCGGATGCGGCCGCACCCACTTGATTCAAATCCTTGATTTTAATAAATAACTATGTATAATTTATCAATGTATATACTAAATGTATCATAACCAAATAAAGTTAATAGTCTGGTCTAATAGTTATTTGAGAATAGTTTTAGCTCTCTCTTAAAAGACGAAGGTTCAATTCTCATCAACTTTTTTTTAATATTTATGATCTCTATTATTACTCATCTCTTAATATAAAGATTCAATTATTATACATTAAGTTATAATCTTTGTATAATTGTGTCACTATATATTTTATCGATTATTAAAAATTTATTATAAAAACATTTTATTTATCATATTATATTCTAAAAATTCTGGATTAATTTTTTTCGCCCCCTCTTGACAAAATCCTGACTCAGCCCCTAAGTATGAGAATGGGTAACCCTTCTAGAAAAATATTTGTGGACGATAGTTAGCAGCTCAACTATCAATGGGGTGTGAGCACAAGTTGTTCCTGATCACGAACATCAGGTTCAAACACGTTATGCCCGCCCTCATTCGTCTGGAGAACTTTTAGGCATAAGTGTCTAACTGTTAAAAACTAAATTATATGTTTTAAAAGTCTTTTTTATTCTTCAAATAAGTACCTAATTTTATTTATTTTACTGCATGTGAGTACTCAATATCACTGAAACTATATTTTTTAGTATACAATCTATATTAGGCACTTATCCTGCAAATATCTTTAAAATATTATTATAAATTAATTTTAAATAATTAAGGAGCTCGTAATTAAGCGAAAAATCAAATATTCTGATGGAAAATATAAGAAATAAAAAATTATAAATAATAACTTGTGTAATTCTTCTATTAGTTTATGGATTATTTTAGGATTTTAGATATTCTAATTAGATTAGATTGAATCATTGCATATAACTTATAAGTTGGTAGGTTATTGAGTATCAAGATAATATTTTAGTTTTTTTTTAATCAGTATCAAGATAATTTGATCGGTGAAAAATAAGTAAGGAAAAGGCTTTAGGGTTATTACCGGCATATGTTCTCGTTCTTTTGTAAACATCCGACTTATGTTCCCGTTCTTTTTCTTTCGCGGCATATATTCCATAAGTCTTAAAAAGTACTCAAAGTCAAATTCCGTTAACACTTCCGTCGATGTCCGTTAGTTTTTGCCATGGGTCACGCCCTTAAGACTGACATATGTTCCCGTCCTTCTGCAAATATCCGACTTATGTTCCTGTTCTTTTTTTGTTTAGCGGCATCTATTCCATAAGTCTTAAAACATACTCAAATTCAACCTCTGTTAATACTTCCGTCTATATCCGTTTGTTTTTGCCACGTGTCATGTACACCTCGACAAACTTCATCATCTTCACCGATTGGTTCGAGCAGAGCCCGAGTTTCACAGCCTTGCAACGCTAGGTATATTTTCTAGAGATGATAATATATGAGAAATAAATAATAAAAAAATAGTAGCAAGTAAATTCAAAATACATATCAACATGTTATTGAATTTGACGAGCATCGGCTTATCTCTTTTGTCCAAAAATTGTTCTTGATATCCTGTAAATAGAAAACGTTAGTGATTCCAGATACGCGTTGGAATCTCTCCTTAAAGCTTGATTCACCTCATCTACGTGCTTGAGTTTCGTTAAACAATTAGCTTCCCAGGATATAATCGGTCAACCCCAAACTTCGTAACATTTTAAAGTTTGCTAGCGATCTAAGACTCCTTGAACTCCGTTACCCAAAGACTCACAACATAAAACAATGTGAAGCTACAAAAAATTAAAATTACAGAGTGAAAAATTAATGGGAAGCAAACTCATAATATCTAGATAGCTTTCGATACTTCGTTTTGAAGAAAGCGTTCAACTCGGGTGTTTAACGCTTCGACCCACTTGGCTATCTCAATTTTATTTTCATTGCAATATATTCCAACACTTCGGAGACAGATCATTAATGACTTTCCTATAGTCATCAGTCACGGTGATCCCAACCTCGGTCCACTAGAATCTCCTTTGTGTCTTTACTGCTTCTGTCCAATGCCAATTCTCCTCGGCACCGAACCCTCCCACGACGGAAGCTCACGGGTGCCTGTGAGAACCGTGGTTATGTGGCAATTTGATTGGGTTGTGCTTTGGTTAGGGTTGGTAATTAAGGATTTGAGAGATTGTTTGAAGCGAAGATCAAAGACTTCCACGACGAAAGAGGATTTGTCGATTAAAAAGGAAGATCAATTCTACATCGATGAGAGAATGAAGATTTTTTTTAAAAAGAGCAATTTTACCGCTTAAAAATAATTAGTATCATTTACAAATGGTATTTTTATCGTCTAAAAAAATTATTATTAAGAAAATAAAAAATAGAAAAAATTAGAACTTTTTTTTAAATGATAAAAAAAATCATAAATAGAAAGAACGGGAACATAAGTAGGATATTTGTAAAAGAACGGGAACATATGTCGGTATTAAGGGCATGACAAACCAACAGACATAGACGGAAGTGTTAACGGAGGTTGACTTTGAGTATGTTTTAAGACTTATGGAATATATGCCACGAAAAAAAAGAACGGGAACATAAGTCGAATGTTTGCAAAAGAACAGGAACATATGCCGGTAATAACCCAAAGCTTTATTTTCACTATAACTATAAGCCATCTTATTCTTTTGTTTTATTCTATCTTCAAGTACAAAGAAACCTCATTTATTTAATCGCAAAATTCCAATTGATTCGATGAGTAAATTATAACTCGCACAAAAGCTAAATTTTATGACGATTATTTCAGTGCGAAATTTAATTTAATCATTCTTTAGAGAAATTTCAGTTTATTATAGTTTTATTTATATATATATATTGAAATGATATTTATATATATACAAAATGAAGCGAATTCCATGTAGCGCCAAAACTGCTGACGAGCATAACAGGTTCATCACGAAACATCAAGTTTTTTATTTATTTTTATTTAATATTGTTATTTGCAAAAAGAAAATATAGATGGAGCCTCACACTCTGATACGATAAAACAAATATTTAGAATATGTATTTTCTTATCTATAGGAGCATGTGGCAAAGAGGTAATAATACTAAATTACTAATGCATAAATTGTCGTGAAAGTATTTACCTTTTTTAAAAGTACCCCAAACACATATATCGAATAAATATAAAAAAAATCACCGTATTTATATATTTTTAATTAATTTTCTTTTAGGTGCTTCCGTTAATGTATATTTATTTAGCGCAATTGAAAGTTAAGAGATATCCTAAGGTGTTTAAAGAATATTAGGTATTTATATCGCAATTATATAAAAAAACCAGACTTACTCGCATTGGTGCTCTAAAAGATGTAGTTAAAAGATATATAGTATGAACCATGGTTTAAAATTTTGGGAAATTCGCAGCGAAATTCCCAAAATTTTAAACCATGGTTCATACTATATTAGGTATTTATATCGCAATTATATAAAAAAACCAGACTTACTCGCATTGGTGTTCTAAAAGATGTAGTTAAAAGATATATAGTATCAGCGAAATTCGCTCGAATTTTGTTTTTCGAGGAAATGCGGTTTGAAAATCTTGTCGTTTCTCTTTCGTTTTACCAAATTTCGCGAAATTTGGATGGAATTTCGATAAAAATTATATTTTTGGTAGATTTTGGCAAAAATACCAATTAAACTTTCGCCAAAAATATTTATACTTGCTCAAGACCCCTCGGCCGGCCGGCGGCGGCGCGCGCGTGTGGTAGATTAGAACATTTGTGTGAGTCCTCCCCCATCCACAAAATCCTATGACCCAAAGGGCCCAAGCCCTTGTCCCTAATATTTGGTATATAAATATCACTAAACTCTTGTCATCTATCAATGTGGGACTTTTTGTTATTCATTCAACTAATATCACACATTCACACTTAACATACACATACACTTCACCTAATAATTTAACTTAATATTATACACCTCAAATAATATATACACTTAGAATACATATTTACTTCACCTAACATACATATACGCTCAATATACATATTCATTTAATAATATACACTTTAACTAATATTAAATTCGTTAACATACATATACAATTAACATGAATATTCACTTAATATTACACACGTAATTAACATATATATTCACTTCACATAATAATTTGACTTAATATTATACACTTCAACTAATAAAGTGACTTAATATTATACATGTCACCTACATATTTAATTTACGAATATCTTGTATTTATTAAATATGTAGTTTTGAACTTATATAAATATCTTGCTTAAATACTCAAATATTTTTTTACAGAATATCCGTCGAAAACCCCATCGGCATGCGGTATGCCCATGCGAAAAGTGCGGTATATGCGGCATGCGGTATTTTTTTTTTTTTACAATTTTTCCATCAGCATACCCATCGGCAAGCGATATATCTGTAAAACAAAAAATGCGAAACGAAATCGGCAAGCGACATTTAAAACCTTAGTATGAACTATGAAGTATGAAAGGAATTAAAGCAAAGCGCATAATGTAAAGAAAATAATACCATATCTGAGAAAAGATTCTAATTAGATTAAAATTGACCGCTCATCTTTTCAAGCACCACAAAAATAAACCCACTTCAATTCAATTAGGTGGTGAATGAATAGACAAGTGACGACACTTTTCTCCCAATTGGTACGGAACTAATCAACTCATTATGTAATTGTAATATATATTTTATTATAAATTAATGTATATATTCTATAATTATGTGACATACAATACAAATATATACAATCATGTCCGCTGATTGCGAGCTGCATAAATATTTGGCTCTAACAATTCAAACGTTGTTTTCGTGACAAACTGTCTTTTCTTCAAAACGACATGTCATTTTCGGTATTGAAAAAAAGAAGAAGAAGCAAGGCATACAACTATTTTTTTTTGGTCACGACGACCCAGTTTGGTATTGCTTTTAAAAGGATGCTTTTACTTTTTTCTTAAATTTTAGACAAAAAATATGTTTGGTTAGTAAAAAAATAAATACTTTTAATATAATCTTTACTTTTCTCTAAGCAAAATATAGAAGCAGTCTACGGATGCTTTCTACGGAATCAATTTTTCAATGCTTTCTTTATTTTTTCTTTTTTTAACATGTTCTCCTCTAACTACTATTTAGGGTTTACTAAATACTTTCTCTCTCTGCGCATCACCTATTACACTAAAAAAAAAATATGCTCCTGACTCAGAGATTTTTTTCTTCACAAACAGGTACACAAAACACAAAATTCTTGTTTCTGAAATAGTTGTATCACTTTCGCAATGATTGTAGTTCATAATGATTATTTACAGATATACATGAAGTTATATGCATATATCTGTTTATACTTATAGTTTATACATATACATGAACTATAGGCATATCAGTTTCGAATAGCCATATACATGCATATATCAATTCCGTAATGATGATTTTTTTTTTTTGGAAGATATGAATGCCTATATCATCTATAGGAATAATGAATGAATTCTTCTTTGGAATATATGAATGCATAATGCATATCATATGTACGAACATGAATAAAATAATATTAATATATATACATTATCACTTGATAAAAAAAATACACATCCATATTTTCATATTGGTATCAAATTCTTATATATAAGCTTTTGTTTGCGTTTTTTTTTTGTTTTCGTTAATGTATTTGTTGTTTAACGAATGCATAATTATAATTAAGTATTGAATTTTATAATTTTAATTTTAGATGGCCGGCCAAAACAATGAAAGTTCGGTAGAAAATAAGGGTACTGTCTCAAAGACCAAGGCTATTTGGGATATGCAAAGTGTGAATTTATTTTGTGAGTTGTGCATTAAAGAAGTAGAAGGTGGACAACGACCTGGAACTCATTTTACCAAGGTTGGATGGGATAATTTAGTGAAGAACTTTAGAGTAAGCACCGGAAAGACTTATGATAAGGTTCAACTAAAAAACAAATGGGACGCTCTCAAGAATGATTGGAAATTATGGAAACAACTCATTGGCAAAGAAACTGGCCTTGGTTGGAATATTCATAAGAGAACGATCGATGCAATTCGTCCGAATTGTGGGACAAAAAATTGGAGGTAATTACCATTTAATATTTATAATCTTTATTATCTATATTTTTTTTGCACATATTTACGATTAAGTAAATATATTTGTTTTCTTATACAGGTTCATCCTAATGCTGTAAAATTTTGGAAAGAAGGTCTTCAACCAGAATTGGTAGAAAAGCTAGATACGATGTTCATGAATATCACAACATCCGGTGATCATGCTTGGACACCTTCCTCTGGAACTATTCCGATTGAAATCGACAAAGGAACAGAAGAAGTTATACCACTTGAAAGTGATACTGAGTCACATGATTCAAAGAAAAACTTGAATTCTACACCGTTTGAATATGGCTCAAGGAAAAGAAAAAAAGGTAGAAAAAATGAGAAAGTTGGAGGTGCGGCAAAATTTCAGCACAAATTGAGCGTTTATGTGAAGTAGTCGAGAAAATAAGTTCATCATCAACATCTGCCAGTTGTCAGCCTGATTCAAACATAGCTAGTGTGATGAAAGTTGTTAACTCATTACCTGGATTAGAGAGGGGCAGTGACTTACATTTATTTACGACTACGTTAATCTTAAACAAGGAGAAAAGAGAGATATTGATGTCTTTTGAAGATTCGGACATGATACTTACATGGCTCAAGTATGAGCAATGTCAAAGAACATGATCCATCGTCTAACTTTTTTTTCGTATCTAGGATCATAGTTAGGTTTCTTATAATCTTTTATGAGTTTTTTTTTTATTGTTCTTAGGTTTGTAATGACTATCTTCTTATTTTAAATCAAGAGTTCATGTTCTAATATTATTTTTCCACGTTTGATTTTATTTTTTTTACAGTTTGACTCTGTGTTTTTATAAAACACTGAGAAGATGGATGTTGACGAAGAAGAAGAAAGTATCACAGATCTTATCATATGTACCACGGCACATCTTATTAAACAATATTATTTCAAATATATATAGGACTCCGTGTATGAATGCTTCTCAAACAGGACATGTATGGTTGATGGAGCTCTTAAGAGGACATGGATATAGGTGTTATAATATGTTCAGAATGGACATCACCGTATTCATCAAATGGAGTAATGCATTGAAGAGAAACTATGGGTTGGAAGATTCAAGAAGAATGAGTGTTGATGAAATCTTGGCAATGTTTTTGTTTACGTTGAGTCACGGTGCTTCAAATCGATTAGTCGGAGAAAGATTTCAACATTCCGGTGAAACTGTTACCAGATATTTTAATATGGTCTTAGATTGTATATGCAATATGAATGCGAACATTATAAAACCAGAAGATCCAGAATTCAGATTCACTCCGAAAGAAATTTTGAACGACAATAGATACATGCCGCATTTTAAGGTAAAACGTTTTTCTTATAAATTTTAATTAAATCATTTTCCATGACTAATGACTTTATAAATTTCCAGGATTGCATTGGGGCTATAGATGGTGTCCATGTTCAAGCTGTCATATCTCCCGAAGATCAAGTGCCATTTATTGGAAGAAAGGGCGTCCCAACTCAAAATATCATGGCCGTGTGTAATTTTGATATGCAATTTATCTACGCATATGCAAGCTGGGAAGGTTCGGCTCATGACGCAAGAATATTCGTAGTTGCTTTGCGTGATCCGAATCTTAAGTTTCCGAAACCACCTCCAGGTTTAATCCCCTTTACATACATATTAATTTAGTAACTATTTAAATAAGCTTATACAGTAACTTATTCACATAAATATTTTGAAAAAATATCTTCATTTAATAGGTAAATATTACTTGGTTGATTCTGGATATCCACTACTGAACGGATTTCTAAGACCATATAAAGGTGAAAGATATCATCTTGCAACGTTTCGTTTAAGTGGACAACCAAATGGTTACCAAGAAGTGTTTAACCATGCACATTCTTCGCTTAGAAGTGTGATCGAAAGAACATTTGGAGTCTGGAAGAAAAAGTGGAAAATACTACGTGATATGCCTAGCTTCTCATTTGCAAAACAAGTCAAGATAATCATTGCAACAATGACTTTGCATAATTATATTAGGAGGTCTCCTCTAATCGTTATCTTTTTATACTTATCGCGATTTTTTGATTCGAAAAGCAAGTCACTTATCTCTCAAACTTATCAAGTGTATTTTCTCGAAAAGCAAGATAATTTTCGGTCAAAAACGATAAGTCAACCCTAGTATAATTTTTTATTTTTTTGCGGCAGAAGTTTCAACTTCTTTTAATTTCGAAATTCATATGTATTTTTAGGGTTTTTTTTAGTAGATCTTGAGTGTTTTGATGTTTAAATGTTGTATATGTATGAATCATGTCAATTTTTCAAATTTTTATTCTATATTTGTAGTAGTTACTTAGAAAGCTATTAGGTTGAATGAAAGTTAAACTTTGTTTCATATTAGTTTAATTGTACATTTTTACGTTTTGAATAAAATGTTGTTGTTGAAATTGATTTTTTTTTTGTTTTTTAAAGTATATGATGGAATATGGATGAATCAAGATGGGTTGTGTGATTTTTATTGAATTTTTCCAGATTTGGGTTAAATTTAAGGGTTTATGCAAATTATTTCTAATTGCGACAAAAGTACCAATTTTCCTAAAAATAGTGAATTTGAGATATATTTTAATTTTTTTTCTGTAATTTCATTTTGTAACATTGTATATAATTAGGAAACTGTTAGTTTGACATAATTATTTTTGTAATTGATGTCTTTCGGAATTATGACATTATTGCGGCAAAAGTACATATTTTTGAAAATTAGTTAAGTTAAGCTAGTTAGTCTTTTTTTTTTATGTAAAATCATTTTATAACATTGTATATAACTTATTTAATGTGAGGTTGAAATAATTATTTCTAATTCAACGTTTTCCCGAATTGCAACCTTATTGCGGGAAAGGTTTTTTTTTTTTTTTTTTTTGGAAATTGGTTAAATTGAACTATTTCTTTGGTTTTTTTATGTAACTTCATTTTGTAACATTGTATATAATTCTGATACTGTGATTCTGACATAATTTGTTTTGTAATTTGACGCTTTTCAATTATTAAGGAAAATATACATTTAGTATTTTATGTTATAAAAATATTTTTTGTATGAAAATATTATATAAGTTTTCCATCGATAAATCTATAGATAACCGATTAATCCATCGATAAGTTCGATAAGTTTTGGTAACGGCAAACGATAAGTTTTATAGGTTTTCCATCGATAAATCCATCGGCAAACGATTACTCCGTCGATAACGGCAAACGATTTATCGGCAAAAACGGCATTCAAATCCTTGGGAAAAATTCAGTGTGATAAAAACAATAGTAAGGAAAAAGAGTGCAGCCACGTAAAGCTCCCCCTCATGCTAACATGGGTGATAAATTTTGTAGTCTTAGCATCCCGATGTCATGAACATGTTTTCTGAAAGTTGAAGTAGGGAGCGCCTTTGTGAAGAGATTCGCCGAGTTCTTGCTAGACGAACATACTGGACACTGGTGACATTGTTCTTTTCCAGGTCTGAGTAAACGAAAAGAACTTCGGAGGAATACCCTTTGTTCAGTCGCTCTTGATAAATCCTTCCTCAATCTGAGCAGCACACGCAACATTATCTTCGTAAAGTGTGATGGGATCTTTGATTGGTGAAAAGACCACTTGTGGTTCTAATGTGTTGCGTCATTGATCTCAACCATACACACTCACGACTAGCTTCATGCAACGCGATGACCTCAACATGGTTTGATGATGTCGCTATGAGTGTTTGTTTCTGAGAGCACCAAGAAATTGCAATCCCTCCACATGTAAACACATACCTTGTTTGGGATCTCCCTTTGTGTGGAACTGACAAATAACCTGCATCTGCATAGCCAATCAAAACTTGTTTCGTATTATTAGGGTAAAATAATCACAAATTAATTGCTCCTTGAAGATAACGAAACACGTGTTTAATTCTGTTCAAGTGTCTATTAGTAGGAGCTCAACTGAATCTTGCTAACAAATTAACATCAAAATCTATATCCGATCGAATACAATTAGCAGGGTACATAAGAGCTCCAATTGCACTGAAATATTGTACTTTTGGACCAAGAATATCTTCGGATTCCTCACATGGACGATATGTACCATTTCCTACATCAAGGGATCACGACCATTGGGGTACTCATTAGATTTGATTTATCCATATTGAATCACTCTAAGATTCTTCTCGTCACTCTAAGATTCTTCTCGTGTAATTTGATTGATGCACAAGTATTCCACTTTGCAAGTGCTCAATTTGCAAACCAAGACAATATTTTACGGAAAAAAAAAGACAAACAAACATCGGACCATTGGGATTCATTCTCTGAAGGAATTATATAATTCATTTTAGTTTCCACCAGTCTCTTGTTCAACAAAATCGCCAACTGTGTCAATGAAATCACCATTGAAGTCGGATGCTTCGAGATGAGTGGATTCGTTCTGGTCAATAAACTTAACCTCTTTCTCTTTTCTTTTCCACTTCATGGACTCTTGGTAGAGTTTGCATAAGTGTGGTGGGGCTCGACAAAATATTGACTAGTGCCCTTTAGTGCTACATCTGAAACAACTCTTATGAACGCAAGAAGAAGAAAATCCATCAAGATCAGACAGCTCTTATGATGAAACGAAGCTGCATATGAACTGAATTTGATGCTTAAGGATTGTTATTCAAATAAAAACTGGATAGGAATTAATATTCAAATATACGGGAGCTAAAAAATAAAATAAATATAAATAATAAAGTTAGAAAAACAAAAACCATTATCTATTGATTGGATCATGGTTCAACTTACCGATGTTACCGATAAACCGATTACCGTTTTCGACGGATTAATCGATAGCTTACCGATTAACCGACGGAAAACCTATAACACTGTAGCTTACCGATTACCGATACTTTTCGATGATTATCGACGGATTATCGATACTTTTCGATACTTTTTGACAGAAAACTTATAAAATATTTTGATAATATCATAGCACAAAACATATGTTAAATTATTAAGTGTATAATTATAATATTAATATTAGTTGAAGTGTATAATATTAAATGAATATACATATTAAGTGTATATGTATATTAGGTGAAGTTAATATGTATGTTAAGTGTATAATATTATTTGAAGTGTGTAATATTAAGTTAAATTATTAAGTGAAAGTGTATGTGTATGTTAAGTTGTGTGATATTAGTTGAATAGCAAAAAGTCCCACATTGATAGATGACAAGAGTTTGGTGATGTTTATATACCAAATATTAGGGACAAGGGCTTGGGTCTTTTGGGTCATAGGATTTTGTGGATGGAGGAGGACTCACATAAATGTTACACCACCACGCGCGCGCCGCCGCCGCCGTCCGTGTCGGACGGACGTGACGTGGCGAGGCGGGGTGGGGTGGGGTGGGGTGAGGTGAGGTGCTCTTGTGTAAGTATAATTATTTTTGCCGAATTTTTTTTTTACCGAAAAGTCCCTTTTTTTACACTAATTTTGTCGAAAATCGGTTGGAAAAGGTTTTATCGAAAACCTCAAAAATCGTCGAAAAGTTTATAAAAACGATAAGCATTACAGCCGGCAACTTACCGGTAACTACCGAAAAGACAAAAAATCGACGATTATCGACGATTATCGTCGAAAATTCGAACCATGGATTGGATTATAAACCTATTTTCCGGTACCAAGAACACAAAAATAAATCACTAATAATACAATAAATTTCACAACTATAAGATGCACAGTGAATTGTGCTCAACTCTAAAATTTAGAGCAAAAATTCAGTACTATATAAATATTATTAGGTAAGCACTCAAATTCTAACGCATAAACCTCAAAACATATATCCTAAAAAACAAATAGAAAGTCGTACGGGGGACATGTTTGAGGAGAGTATCGCCGTGTCGGTGAGAGAGGAGTTGCGAGCCGGGGAGTAGTCCCGGTCGCTGAAAAGAGAGATTAGTAAGTGCTCAAGTGAAAATCCAAAATTGAGTAATAAATGTCCGGGGAATGTAACATATTAATTGATAGCCTTAGAGTTGAAAGGATTAAATACACTTACATATCACATAAAATAAATATAGTTGAATAACTATTCAACTTTTGATTGTTAATAGTCATTCATCACAAACAAAGACGCTTCTAAAATGTTAAAGCACAAATAAACTCATAAACTTATATGTAAAAAAATTAATCATGAAGCGATGATCAACATTGAAAACTTACAGGAGGCTTAAAAACTGACGGCCGGAGAGGACGATAAACTTATGTAAACTGACCGACTCAGGGTGTGGATCGACGAATTGAGGTCTGGTGAGGGCCTGTGAAACACAAAAAAAAAAAAAAAAAAAAAAAAAAACATGACCCTAAAGTGCAACACATATTAAATAAATCCATGCAGATTCATATACACAACTCAAATCCAAATATTGAAGATGATTTTTCAAAAGCAGCTAATAAAGGAGAAAACAAACTTCTACTGTCGAAAGCGTAGCCGTCAGCCGGAGTTCACACCCATTGCGAGTCCGGGCCCACCGTGATATGATGAGTCGAGCGTGGCGGGAGAAGAGTCGTTGAAGAACAATGAGAGAGCGATGAGACCGAGTGGCTGCGATCGAGAGAGGTGATGCAAAATTATATGATTATATAGAAATTTTATGGAGATACATCAAGGTCACTCGTTAAAACGTTATGAAATGAAAGGGGAGAGATTGATGAGGAATAGCTACTGTTCATTTTTTTTATAAAGAAATATGTAAGATTAATGTACATATTAAAACCAATGGAAGTATCTAATATATAGATGGATTAATTTTAGATGTAATCAAAAGGAATTAAATTGTCTTTTGTATCCGTGTGTCTTAAAATGCACAAATCCCATTAATTAGAAACTGAAAATACTTTTGCTATCTTTATATATATAAAAGCATGATGCAAAATTTTCTCAAACACAAGAAGCATACAGTTTGGGTTATTAATTATTACTAAGAATTCAGAGGCTTCTTGAGAAACATTAAATATAATGGATAAAAAATTAAGTATGCATGAACTTAATGAGACACTAAAACTAAAGCATATTTAATTTGTAATTTTTTAATTCAAAATTCTAAAAAAATAGCATTTGGACATGTCTATATAGAATTGTGTTTGAGATTATTGGTATTAAGATATTGAGTAAAATTTAAAAACACTAATGAAATACACTCTTATAATTTGCTTTTCTGTACCTTTGCTCTAACCTTATTAATAATATTGCTTATGATTTTTTAATCAACTTGTCTTTTGAATTTATCAGTGCAAATATTTGTCAATATAACTACTAATTATATATATATATATATATATATATTGTTGGAACCGATGATGAATTTTTTTCTCAATCCCAAGGCGGAAAACACGAGATTTCATCGATAATGTGATCTAGATTATATTCGAAAATCAAAGTGGGAGTTTTAGATATTTTACCAAACTTTTGGTACTTTTGCCAACTGTCAGAGATTGGCCAAATTTTCTTCTTTCTCCACGTGATCAAAGCTGCGATTTTCTTGATCGTATTTCCACAACTGTAGAACCTCTATCTTGTCCACCACGTCGCAGTGGGAACGGTTATCGACTAGAAATAGGGGATTCGGACTACTAGAATCCTGCATCGCGATTGGACGACGAACCAATTCGGAGCACCAGGAGGAAGTCGAACTCGAGCTAGGGCTAGAGAGAGAATTCGAATTCTAGGTTTAGGGTGTTTAATGAGGACTACTTAATTATGAGTTTTTTTTTTTTTTGAGGGACTTAATTATGAGTTTAAGTGTGGTATTTATAGACCTTAGGGTAAATCATCTAATGAGCTTTGGTCCATTAAGCATGGATCAAGCCCATTAAGTCATTAATTAATTAATTTACAATTAATTATTCACTCATATTAATGACTTGGACCCCGTGTGGGCCTGTTACCCTTTTAACGTAATCGGGTCGGACCCGAAAAACCTAATGTGGATAAATCCCGAATCGGGCTTTTCCTATTATCTCACGCTTGCATGAATATACCGGGTTTGGATATCTCCCTTATACACTTATGGGCAAATAAGATCACTGGTGATGTCGGGATGGGATATCTCATCTGCATCGCCCTGATCAAATCTGCATGTGCTTCGTCGATAGAATTCAAAAACTTGTTTTATCGTCATATGTTTAAAATTAATATTGATGATGCACGAGAATGAAGAAAAGATGAGGCGAAATGAAGAAATGATGACCATAATATTTTCTTTATGCATTTTTTAGACAATGGGATGCATTTTCTAGACAATGGGATGAACGATTTTTTGGTGATTTAGACAATTGGACGTACGGTGTTTTTGGCAGTCGAAAAAATGTACGCTTTATCTATTTTTTTTAGCTGGATCTGAATAAAAATCCAGACTTGATTTCGGATATCCGGATATTCAGATAGTGATTTTTACTATCCGGATACCGGATAATAAAAAAACGGAATATCTGCTGACGTTTCAGCCGTAATATATATATATCACTGCGATGCCGATGTATCAAAAGCTACCTCAATGCTCATAAGGCAAGCACGACAAACAAAAACTTTAATGGTGGACATCAAAACAAGAACTACTGGATCGCCTTCCTCGCCGACAATCGGAGTGAGTTCGTGATTTCTCATTGAATATAGTATATACTATTTACACATGTATATTACCTTTTTCCTTCGTATGTTTATAATTTTATATGTAATTTTTTTAAAATATTTTTTTATGTTGATTTATATTTTGTGCACATTCCTTTCTTGTGCCGTAAGTTCTTACATTTTTCATTCTTTCTTTAATGTTAACTAGTGGACCGCCGCGCGGTGGCGATAAATATATTAATAAATTTGAATGAAAATTTTATTAATTTAATATTTTATAAGGTATATTTTTTATAAGAAATATTTTAAAATATGGATGCAATGATTTACTATATCTACTATTTATATTGTATATTTTAACTGAAACATCCGCATCAAATTTAAATTAATGGCTTAAAAGTTTAACTTAATGGCTTAAAAGGTTATCATTGATTCATGTTTTTATTATTCATATACTGATGTTGTTGTTTTTATTGCTGTCATTTATATTATAATTAAAAATATTAAAAAACTCTATTATTTTATTTTATGTTATAATAGAAAGATATTCATCTATAGAAAATTTAGCAAATCATAAAATTTTTAAGTAATTCAGCCTTGATTTTTTTCAAAATTAAAAATGAGAAGATACAGTTCATTATATTTCCGATTATTTATCTTGTTTGAATATCACCGATTATTTATCTTGTTTGAATATCACGCTCTAGAGCCCATATTGATATAATTTACTAAGTTAAATTTATTTAGAATAATTTGGTTGAAAAGAAAAAAAAAAAAAAAAAAACACATTAGATATATCTTTAAATAATCAAAAGCATGAAAAAACAATAATACATATATATGTATTTTCTTTAAATATTAGTTTTTTATTAAAAAAAATAGAAATGAAAATGCAATATAAATACAATTGACGTATTAACAAAGAGAAGATCAAAAGACTTCTAAGACTAAAAGTCTTGACTATAATCGCACAATAATTGTTTTATGTGAGTATTCAAAAAACATGTAAATATACTAAGAGAGACGTTAGAGCGAAAATTGCACAAAGAAAAACATATCCAATGAAACTCTATATTATTTGCTGAGACACTGTATATTTATGACAAATAAACACTCTTGATAATGCTGGAAGTAAAAAATTAGATGACAAACACATCGTATATTGTGATAAATGATAAAACATATGCTTGTTCTTAGTCTAAAACCAAAACCTAAATCGTAAGAATTAATATGATAAGATATATTTATGAGCCAATGACTAACAATAGAAGAAAAGATTTTGCCATGACATGTCACTTTATAATTTACAGATTCTAAACAGTCAAAAAACATAGACGAAGAAAAGACACAAAGAAAAACCAAGGAGGTAATGCGAGAGCTTTTAGTGTTCATATTACTTCTGGTTACTCTTAACTCTTTTTAGAGAGCTTTGAGCGGGCTCAACGATTCTCATTGCTCAATAGTCAAAGCCATAAATAGTGAGCGTGTTTGTGCAATATGTTGACGCTTTCAACACAATATTCTTTGTCCTTTGTTGTGGACACAAAAGTTAAACATACAAATTAGTAAAAAAAAAAACGTGTAGAAAAGACAAAATGAAGAAGAATAAAAAAAGAGTGAACGCAAAGAAATATGAGTAAAAATAATTACGGACGGTGCTCATTTGCATAATAATAATATAAAAAGAAAAAACTAAGAAAAAGAGGATTGACATCGAACAAATGTCTTAACAATAAATACAAAACTTTAGTAATTTTAATCATAAAAAGAAAAAATGAATGATAATGAGAACACATCTATCCTAAGAGTACTTGACAATATCAATCAACTTTCTATATCGTTATTTATAAAGACTGCGAGAACAAATCTCTCTTAAAACAACGAAAGTAAAATGATTTATGAGATATATTAAAAGTGAAGATTAAAATATAGATCAAGTTTGATCTTGAATTCGCAAAATCTCAAGTAACTTTTTGAACAACTTCACGATAGTAAAAGCTATAAAGTGAAGTTATAAAGTTGTAGAATTATATTAACATATAATACGTAGCAAGTATAAACCATGAAAATATTGGCAATAAAGTTCACTAAAAGCCACATCTATTGGACAATGGGCAGTATACCTCGAGCCATATTAACTCTCTTGTTCTACGATCAATATACCTGTAGTAAACCATAACAACGTTAAATGTTTTACTTTTCCGAATCATGCTCGAAAATAGATAAACAATTTTCTATTTTTAAACTTAATAAGAAGAAGAAGAAATAGAGGCAGATAAAAGTAGTTGAGAAAAAAAAAAACACAACCATTAAGCATTACATTTAAAAACATAAACCAAAAGTCAATAAAATATTCACAATCCTACACACACTCAAACTAATAGAAAAAACGTAGTGACAACCCAAAACTTAATGAACTTACATTACATAAGAGGAACTCCAACATAATAAAACGACGCAGTAGCCGAAGTAGAAGTGCAACACATTTGTGAATAGAAACGGAACTGAAAAAGTAATATGTTATTTTAAAAAAAAAAAAAAACCGAAATGACATTTTGTACTTACAAAAATCGTCACGGTTGATAATCGCTATATATGAGCTTTGGATGCTCTGCTGTGATAAGAATCTTAACAAAAGCTACCTATATATAGATTAACAAAGTCTATTGGCGTTAGAGAGAGGTAATACCAAAAGCCTTATCTGTGATGGTAATGAGAAATTAAATATTCTTGATTTTAATTAAAGGAATTAAATGTGAGAACCGAGAGGTTACCAAGCAATTTGATCAGCACTATAATCGATATGGTATTAGGTGGACTCTTCATATTTAACAGCCTTAAAAAAAATTATAGCATTCATATTTTTGTAGACGATCAGACAAATAAAAATAATTAGCAATTAATGTTATGTTGTGGTTATATAGATTTTTTTTAAAATAAATGGAAAATCTTGAAAAAAAAATAAGAAGCTAGATATCCTTGATTTCTATTAGGCCATGTCACCTCATAAATTTTTCCTTTTATATATATAGATTATTGTAAATGTAATGCTATTTTACAAAAATTATTTGGATATAGATATGTCACGATACTAAACATATATTGTATATTATTATTCCTTTATTTTCTCATGTGATGTAGTTAAAAACTTAAAGATACTTACATATCAATATTTTTCTATTCAATTTAATTAGTATTTTCATGATTATAAATTCAAGACAACATTTATTGATTTTTAATTAAAAAATGTGCCAATCACATTGTAAAGCTTCTCAAGACTTCAATAAAAGGGCAATTGAATAATACTTGTGAAAAATTTATTATTTTATAAAAATAATTGAAAATTCTAAAAAATTAGCATTTGAACAGTCTATATAAAAGGGTGGTCTTGAAAAAAACTTTTTCATCATGCTTTTATATATATATATATATATATATATATATATATATATATATAGATTCTTAATACATTTATCGTGAACTATATTTTACACTATTTTGTTTTAATTTCAGTGATACTTATGTCATTTCGATTATCTAAACGAACCGAAGTACGGCTGCAAACGGTCGGTTAACCTGTTTATTTTTCACTATTTGATATCCTTAACCTAATTTTGGTTAGTCATATTTTAATACCTTAACCTTTTTTTTTTAAACCGGTTAACCAGAAACCGGTTAACCTAATTTCCGGTTATTAAAATCATAGTTAACCTGTTTAATAACCTTAACCTGTTTTTTTTTTTATTTATAAATATAGCATTCAACAAATTTTATCGCAACAATAATATATATCGGTCCAAAATAAATCGCAAATAAAACAACCCAGTCCAAAAAGTAACATACCGATCCAAAACATAAATCCCAAAAGTACAACAATTATAAATAATCCAAGAAGTCAAGGAAACTTTTGATTGAAGAGAGAAGTAACCCTATTTAATTTAATTCTAAAATATTTTAATAAAAAAATAATATTAAAACCGGTTACAAAAATAACATGTTTTGAAAAATAAATAATATGTAACCTTATCCTGTTTGAAACCGGATACGGTTAACCTTAACATGTTTCCAAAACAATTTGGTTACGGATATTTTAAACCGGATAATTTTTTGTTACGGATTTAAAATTCTATTACCAGTTATTTTGCACATTCCTACGACCGACCAAAGGCTACGTACTTGCAAAATGGCAAACTTAATAACGACACATAGTAGCGTGTTGTTTATCTACGAACACCAGTGAATTTGTCATTTTTATTGGCTTTTTGCTTAATTTTATAACAAGCGAAAACGACATGACATTTAAGCTTCGCTCTATATTAGATTGCCTTCACGCTCTATAACAAGCGAGAACGACATGATTCATAAAACGACATAAATATTTGAAAAATCAAGAAATAGCGTAACATATTTTATTTAGATTTGTTGGAGCTACATGTCGTAAATGAGCAAGAATAGGTGTATATTTAATTTTATTGGCTTTTGACTTTTCATAGCTTCGCTCTATATTAGATTGCCTTCACGACTCCAACAAATTTAAGCTTATATGCACATTTGTTTGCTCTTTACTTGCCTTATTTGCTTCCCCGTTAAAATGATATATGTTGTCGCTTTTGTTTCTTTTCCTTTTTGATTTCTAGGATTTTAATGATAAATATTACGTATGACATTATTGAATAAGAACTCGACTTCCCGCGTGGTTAAGTGTGTTTCATCGTTTTTCCTATTTCCGAGTCTACATCAAATTGCGAATTAGATTTGTGATCAGGTCTTCAATCGGAACTTGTTTCCCTGATCTCCGTTGCATATACTCAATCATTTACTCAACCAGGTCAACCTGTGTATTCAATATTTTATTTTAATCTTTGACCATTTATCCAAATGATTACCTTTGATAATTGAGAATGAGAGAATCTTTTTTTTGTTTTTTTCTTCCTTCTCCTCATAATATAAAGGGAAAAATTACTCCCATTTCAAATAATATATTGTAATTTTTGGAATGAAGATAATATTTTATTAGGACTCTTAAATTTATATAGATTTTTTCGTTAGGTGGTGAACCAGAATACTACGTTATTGTCATTTTTAAATTATCTATTTTTTTTTAATGGATCTATTTTTTTAAATTATTAATGTTTCTTTATGAATTTTTTTATTAATATGAATGGATCTCGGCAGTAGGCACGGGCTAACTCCCAGTATCTGGGACCAACTGGAGGGTTGGCAGGAGGACAAACATCAAAGAAATAGCTGATGCTCTTGCAGCGCCCCGCGCTTGTCTTCGCTCCGTAAAAGTTTAACGCGTTCACCTCGTTGCCGCAATCAATTACCACGTACCCAATCGTACTAGTCAACCTCGGTTGCTTTGCATCTGCGGAAGGAGGAGGAGGAGGAGGAATACTACGCGGTGGAGGCCGAGCGATCGGAGTGTTGTCGGCCTCGCATCTGGCGTTGGCTCGGCTGAGCCACCCCCAGCTGATGTACCGGGGGCACTGCTCCACCCCGTCGCCTACAGCGCTGCAGCATTCAGCCGCCGCCGACGGCTCACCCCTGCATGCGCACCAAGCGCGGATCAGCGCGCCCTTGCATATCCCCCAATGCGGAGACGCTGGGACTCAGTGCCGCAACTAGAGCCAGAACCGCAAGGAGTATGGTAAACTTCTTCATCTATATTTTTGGTAAATAGTCATCGCATTTCTGAACTTGTATAAATAGGGTTTATGGTTTCCTTAATAGACGGTAAATAGTTAGTGAAATAAACAATATTGCTACATGATCGTATTTTGGTAAGCCGTTTACTCATTCATCGCCAATTGGATAAAAAATTATATTGGTTTAAAAAAAATCTTTATTTCGTTTATATTTTAATAAATAAATAAATATATAATTATATCTTATGTTGGTTTCGTAGCAATATAATTATTAAAAAAATACATTGATCATGAATAGTCATAATTCAAATAAAAAAATACGGAAAACAAAGGCAAGGTGACATCTTGTTTATCCTCAATTTCACGAGCTCATGAGAAAATTCCGATATAAGGCCTAAAACTGCTTATTTTGCGTGATTAAACGAGTTTTAGTTTTTGCGCGTGTTTGTTTTAATTTTTAATTTTTAATTTTTTTTTGTCATTTCTCTCCATGCACGTGACATGTCGTATGTTATTAGGTCGTTTTGGCCGAGACAATTCAACCCTAGTTTGGGATTATTGTGTATGTGTGTTATTACTTATTAGTGATGAAAAATCTGGAAATCTTGTTTATCCTCCATTTCAAGTGTCATGAGCGAGTTCCGATTTTAATTCCCGATTTTGATTAACTTCTTCATGAATCTTTGAGTATTTGGAAGAGCTTGCGATTTCAGCGAGTTTTCGCAATCAAGCGCTTGTTTGCGTTTCTATCTGCCGTTAATTTTCCATCATCGTAGATTATGAAAGAGAAAAGAGAAAGAAGAGAATAATGTAGACGTAATGTTTTGAGAATAGAATGGAGTATGGGCTACTTTCATTAATTTCTTAAGAGTCGAGCACAGGTAACACATATGCTAATTAATCTATATCTTCGTATTAATTTATTACTTATATATATATATATATACACATATATATATATACACATATATATTTCACCGGGGTAAAAATGTTAGTTACCATGTTCAATTGGGTTGTTAATGAATTCCATAAGCGGATTGTATATGTCACCAAGTTCAGGCCAAATAACCGTCTTATCGATCTCCGAGACATTGAAATGAGCATTTGGTTGAAGGAATAAGCGTCGTGGTTTAGCCTAAACCCTACACATGTTGTTGCCTCATGCCTGACTCGAACAGTGTAACGGCTGCCGGCAAGCACCCGACCGGTGGTAGCGTTGTCACTGCGATCTTTCTCACTCTCAAATCGTACAATTCCTTTAAATAAATTCATAGTACAGAATATAAATCACCGGGACATACACAATTTATTTTGTTTTAGAAAAACCTAGACCGGTTTATTACCACTTGAATAGATCACAAAAATAGGCGCTTCGTATAATTTTCATATAATAACAATAATAATAATATATCACCGTACTACCGTAGTAAACAAAAAACGGCATGATCTAAGTTCGACCAATGAAAACAACATGTCGTTTTCTTCTAACGAAGTGCAAATAACGACCCGTCGTTTTCTTGGAGTCTCAAAGTGGGTCCCACAAGTACTCATCGTCATCAGCAGAATCAGAAGAAAGACTCGACACTCTCTGCAGATTGAGGTTGAGACTTGAGAGTGTGCACAGAGCTTCCGTCAATGGCGACTCTCGCTCCTCTCCAGCTTCTCTCTCCTCTCCAACCTCGCTCCTCCAGAATCTCCCCTCTCCCAAACCTTCACTCCACTCTCACCGCTTCCTTTAGCTTTCGTGGCCGAGCTATCCGCTCCGTCCCCAACCTCGTATCGTCGCCGGTCGTCGTCGATGGCGACGCCGCTCGGAATTCCGTCACTCTCCGAGAAATCTGCAAAGACTTTGTCCCCGAACACATTCTTCGAAGGCGAGCTTCTTATCTCTATCTCTATATGTAGAATTGGCTTAAAGTTCAGTTAGGCTAGTTATCTGCTGATAGTTAATTAGATATTGTTTTTGTGTATATATATATATATATATATATATATATATAGTTTATTATGTGTAGTGTGTCTGAGCATTTTTGAGATTCGATCGGCGAGAAACAGAGAAGGATGAAAGAAATGAGAGGGGTTTGGGTTTGTTTTCTTGGGAATTTTCTGGTAAAAGATCCGGTTGTGATCGATTCTAGTATTCGAGTCTTGTTGGATCGTAATTCGATTGTACCGGGATAAAAAATCTTGTGTATTGCTCTTGATTTTTCTGATATTCTGGGGTCTGGTGTGCAAATGTGATTACGAACCAAATCGTCGTGGAATTGGAGTTTTGCTTAATCTTCATTGAGTCCAATATCTTATCTTTTTGATAGACGTTAAACTTTGTGAATGTGGCTGATATTGGGAGTTGGTTTCGGTTTCGTTTTGTGAAAACACTTTCAATCGAATCTCTTTGTAATCTTTCTCAGAATGGAAGAAGTCGGATATGTCGTTCCAACCGATGTGCAGAGCGAAGCTTTGCCGACTCTGTTTTCTCGTAGCGATTGCATTCTTCATGCTCAGGTCAATTTTCAACACTTTTTTTTTCGATACAAGTATTTTAATCGATATATAAAAGTTTCAATTATCAGTGATAAATTTGTGCTAACTCAGAGCTAATTTAGTTTGATTTTCTTGTCGCTGTGGTTGTTTGTCCTCTAGACAGGTTCCGGGAAGACTCTAACGTACCTGTTGCTGATATTTTCCATCGTAAACACTCAAAGATCGGCTATTCAAGCTCTCATTGTTGTTCCCACCAGGGAACTTGGTATGCAAGTAAGAACTTTGTTGTGCAGAGTTTCTTGTTCTTCAAAATTTTGAAAGATTATAATTTCTATTTTTCTTGTTTTTGGCTCCCGTGAATGAAATTTATACAATTTTTGTTAAAATTTAATAAAAAGTTGGGTTTTTTTTTTCTTCTTCTTCTAACAAGGTTACCAAAGTCGCTCGGACTCTTGCTGCTAAGCCTACGGAATGTGATCTGGACGAGAAATCTTGCACTGTTATGGCTCTTTTAGACGGCGGAACTTTGAAAAGACACAAGAGTTGGCTAAAGGAAAGTATTAGTTTATCTTTTACACGCACACACACACACATAATATAATTGTAATTGATCCAGATTCTATACTGACATTAATAATGCATTTTTTTTTCTTCTTCAGGCTGAGCCTCCTACAATTTTGGTGGCAACTATAGGTAGTTTGTGTCAAATGTTGGACAAGAAAACTCTCTCTCTTGAATCAATGAAGGTTCTTGTAATTGATGAAGTAAGTTGAAATACTTGTGCTGTGATTCTGCTAGACCCGCTAATGTTGGAAAGGTTTAATTATTAATATTGAATTCTCGTCTGTTCTTATATAGGGGTATTGTAGATATTTTACAATATGTTTTTTTTTGAAAACGATATCTTACAATAATTATAGGATTAGGGTTTTTCAATTGTGTAAATAGGTGCTTCCATTAGAGTTTCCCTTATGTTTGAGAAATTCCTATTGAATATCATTGGGAGAGTTTTCTGGTCTAACTCTCAAATAAGAGACCGGTGTTACGTTTATCAATTAAGAGTTCTTGTTGCGGTTTGATTATTGGTATGGGTCCTATCATATTCTTGGTCACTTGGTTGCATGTTAATAGTAGATCTACAGTATTTATTTATTTTAGTTCTAAAACTGACAGAACGAGTAATGGGAAGAACTAATTAGAAGTTATCTTGATCAGGTTGACTTTATTTTCAATTCCTCGAAGCAAGTCAAATCCCTGAAAAAGCTGTTGACCTTGTGTTCCACGAGTACTCGCCAGACCATTTTCGCCAGTGCTTCAATTCCTCAGCACAACCGGTTCATACACGACTGTATACAGCAGAAATGGACCAAGGTTACTGTTATTCTTATTTCCCTTTATTTTCAGCTAGAACTTAAAGAGTTATTGGTGGCATGTTTGGCCCCTCAGTTAAGAGGGATGTGCGGAAATGGCCCAACAACAATATTTATTTTGGCTTAGGTCTCATTTTGCCATTGCACTTTTCAGAGGGACGTGGTTCATGTCCACGTCAATCCAATCGAGCCCATCCCATCTCGCTTACACCATAGATTTGTGGTACGAATGATTTAAGCTTTACTGTCTCGTATATATCGTGACTAATTACTGATTTTTCTAAAATAAGTTATTCTGCTCTATCTTTAAAAGTATTGCAGTAAGAACAATAGGCATGAAACTTTGCTTTCCTTATTAGAGGTTGACGCCCCAGACTCGGGCATTATTTTCGTCGGCGAGCAGGTAACTTTTCAATATAAAATTAGAATTGAATTTTTCATGAAGGTTTATTAAACAGGTTATTTATTGATTGAAATACCTTTCTGTACAGTCTGAAAAGTCAAAGAAGGTCGGGAATTCTCCGCCGACAACTCTGTTAATGGATTTATTGAAAGCTTCGTACAAGGGCAATTCAGACATTGTACTTTTGGAGGACGACATGAACATAAACTCCCGAACGGCTTCTCTCTCAGTAAGATTAAATGTGGCTCGTTTTTCTATGACTTATGCCTAATTGTTGGCAGAAATTTGAGCTGACTTTTGCTTGTTTGCAATGCAGGAGGTGAGAAAAGGAGGCGGTTATCTTCTTGTATCGACCGATCTAGCTGCCAGAGGAGTTGACTTACCGGAAACCACTCATATTTACAATCTTGACCTCCCGAGAATTGCCACGGATTACCTCCACCGAGCAGGAAGAACAGGAAGAAAACCATTTTCCGATGAAAAATGCTACGTCACTAATATTATAACTCCAGATGAGCGATTTGTTTTGCAAAGGTACGAGAATGAGTTGATGTTTAACTGTGAACAATTAGTTCTATCAGATTCATAGAAGCATTAATTCTTAACAGTTTCTATAGGTGTTATTTAATGGTTCTAGAATGTAAATCTAAGGAAAACATGATAAAATGACCGTCCCTAATCATGTATTTGGTATTTTAACCCATGTAAAACTAACATTCCTAAATAAATTTGCATAAAAATGTTAAGAAAATTCGGACGAAGTCTTATTTAAGTCTGACCAAAATACGGAAAAATCCAATGTCACAGTTCTGGTATTTTCCCTAAACTCATACATTTCAAGTTCAAATATGTGAAAGCATAACAACTTTCATGTTCGAGACTGTGAAATTCAGCTTAAAAAAGACGAAAAAGCTCTCTAAATTCCGCATTTTTTCAACAAATGAAAAAAAGTTAAGATAGGAAGTTTGGGGAAATTATTTTTCGCCATTTCTTAGCTAAATTTTGCGAAGTCTGAATTTAAACATGAAAGTTGTAGATCTTTGTGTAATTTTTACGATGAGCTTTGAATTGGCTATATGTACTTACTTGAAACAAAAATATTTGAACTGCATATCATCCGAAGTTCTGAGGGCATTTTCGTCCAAATAATTTTAAGGAAGCAATTTTTATTATCAAGAGAAATGGGAGGTTAAGATACCAAATACATTATTATAGAGGGTGGTTTTATCAAATTATCAGTCATATTTTAGTGTTTCAAATATTGGAGTGAGCTATTTCTTGAATTACATGTACAAAAACGACAAGGAAATTCACTGATACAAAGTTAAAAAGCCTTGATTTGCTCTCTCTCTCTCTCTCTTTCTATTTTTGTAGCTCTTGGTATTGTTATTGTATTAATATACTCCAAAAAAAAAAGGGAAAAATAATACTAAGAAAGAGTTATATGACAGTTCCATCTTTGATTACAGAACTTTTTAAGATTATTGTTACACCAGATCGAATGTAAAACCCATCTGATGATCTGTCACCTTCTTGCACACCCTGAAGAATTGACAAAATACATTACTTAGAGATGGAATTCAAACAACATTTATTTCTTGATTCTTCAATCATTACTGTTTCCGGGTTTTCAAAACTGGCCCGTCTCAATCCCGATTTCGGAAGAAGAAAAAAAACCGGGAACCCTGCCAGGACTATGCTGAAACCGAGCTGGAAATCAGTCGGTCTGGTTTCGAAAAAATATCTTATTGATTAAGAAAAACATCCGATTTTGGGCGATTTTTAAAATTCTCAAAAATTGAAGACAAATTCATCTCAATTAAGAAAAGTATTAGAAATTAATGAAGGTTTTACCTCCGTGTTTGCGATGACCACGTTCTTTCCGATCCTTGCATTCTTGTCGATTATGCACTCACTGCACATTGTAACATTATGAACAATGTGAATTCAGTGAATAATTATTGATGAATAAGTAGCAAAAGATGAGAAATTGACTTGATCTTTGTATTTTCGCCAATGCCAATGGGAACTTTTCCATCGGCCAACATTGAGGCCACCTCAGAATCTGTCTCGTAGTAATCAGCTCCCAGCATTACAGTGTCCTGTCATGTGGAGTGGTAAGAAGAAGAAAGAAAACCGGAAACCGTAAACCGAGTTTAAAATTGATAGGAAGTATGATAAAAATCGATGCACCGCATTAAAGGATTCGAGTTCTATGGAACTAACAAACCTTCAAGTGAACATTCGAGTTTATCCGAGATCGAATTCCGACAACGCTGTGCTCTATGACGCAGTTGTTCAAGAAACTACCGTGGGATATGATCGAATCGATGATCTGCAGTATACCGAGATTGTTTGTTCGCTATCAGATTTTTCGGAACCAAATAGTAAAAAAACTACAAAAGATGGGATGAGGATATAGATTGGGTTTAACCTTGCTTTTATCAATTTTTGAAGGAGGCAGGTTCCTTCTTGAAGTGTACATCGGCTTCGCAGCGTCATAGAAACTAAACCGCGGTGGCTGACCAATTAGGGCGAGTGAAAACGGTGAGTTCATAGAAAATAAATCCGATATTCTTTTGGTGTTCTGAAAATCGAAAGACGAAAAATATAGTTGTTATTCATTGTAGATTTCGGTTCTTACGTGCTCGGTGAGGGCGAGATTAGCCTCAAAGAAGGATCTGATAGTCCCTATGTCTTCCCAATAATCATTAAACAAATAAGCCTAAAAGAGAGAAGAAACGAAAAATTAGAACCATGAATTTGTAGAACCGAAAACAATGAAGAACATCGGTTTTTGCGGACCTTTATGAAGAATTCTTTTGCCGAGGCAGGGATAATCTCCGACCCGAAGTCATTTGCTGTCGGAAATCGCCATCTATATGAGAGATCGTTTAAGTAAAACCTCTCGTTTTCCTGATCATTTTAGGCATGGATTCCATGAGACTCAATTTGTACCTTAAAAGATTCAGAAGTATCTCCTTTTTGAAGACATACACTCCCATTGAGGCGATGTACGGTTTCTTGTCAGCCTCTTCCCTCGAAAGTCCCAAAACCGTCGTGTCCACTTGCTAAAACGGACACATTGAAATCAGCACAATAACGAGCCGGAAATTTTTTTGTGTGAATTTGTGATTGAAAAATACCATTGCCTTCAATTCCGCTCCTTTAGGCTTCTCGCTGAAGGAGAGAACTCTTCCTTTGTTGTCTATCTTCATCAGCCCAAAATCCGAGGCTCGGCTATGCAGCAAGAGAGATTAAACGCTTCAGAACTTCGAAGCACAAAAATGGTGTTTCGACACTGTAGGGCTCAAAATATACCTGTCATCCATTGGCAGACAAGAAATGGTGATATCTGCGCCGCTTTGGCGATGATTCTGCGGAGTGAGAAGTGAGTTTAATTGAATTCTGATAAAATCCGAACACGGCTTGTAACACAAAGTTCGGCTAACGGGAATTCATCAAAGTCACGAATACCCTTTTCTTTACTATGATCCAAAGAAACAATTATCGTTTCCTTCCTACGACGATGCGTGATGACGGGTCTATCAAATTCAAACGTGACTTGAGCTTCAAGTAATGCGTTTGAACATTAAACTAAGTGTATGACTTACTTGAACAAAGTCCATATAATCCATTCTGTACAAATGGTCTCCAGATAGAATCAGAACATCCTCAATGTCCTTACTTCTAGCATCCTGAAACAACCACAATCTGTTTACTTGACCAACAAGCAAAGCTCAAAGAACTGATAAAAAAATTCACTTCAGTACTTAGATTTTTCGAGCAACTTTCAAAAGAGACACACCTCAAACAGCCAATGGAATTGCCTCACGGCGTCTGCGGTTCCTTGGAACCACTTTTTCCCGGCCTCTCCGGGGGTTTGAGTGGCTGCTAGAACCTGCCCGTTTAGTCAAAAAATTGTTTCTCAAGAACAGATTGTTAATCAAATCTGATATTGAGCTTATATTTGTTTTTAATTAAGTGAGATCAAATTTATTTGATTTAATTAGGATTTTTAGATAATGCATAGCTCTTTTAAATGAAGCTTAGTTGAAATTCTATTTTTTAAAGGGAAAAATATACTAAAATTATGGAGATTTCGCAAACCATGCACGCTTTATTTTGTTTCGGAAGATCACTAACGGTCACTTCATTCTATTTTGTTTCGAAACATTTTTTTTTATACATAAAGATATGTAAATTAACGGTAAAATTCCAATATAAATAATTCAATTTAACACTCGCATAAGTCAACCGCGCAATTCCATAATTATGTTTCCATTTATGTTTCCGCTTAGAGTGAATTTTTCTTGCGACGAAATTCGGTAATTTCTAAAGCTAAAATTCAATGTAACACACGGGCATACACATCTATGTGATGTCATAAACATTGTAGGATAAGATAGGTGTTTGGCACCTCAACGTAGCCGTCTCCGAAGGAAGCGCCGTATCCGAAGTTGTAAGCGCGGGCCAGGTGCCTGTTGAGCGAGGCCGAGTTGAACTGCGTGAGGATGTACACCTTGTTGATCCCGCTATTTATGCAGTTGCTCATCGGCACATCAATCAGCCGGTACGAACCGCCCATTGGTACCTAGAACCCTCAAAGAAGAATTCATTTTGAAATTAAGAGAAGAAAAAAAAAAATCAGCCCTGAAAAAAGTAGTTTTCTATTTCCAAGCTCTTACGGCGGGTTTAGCGCGGCGCTTGGTGAGCGGGAAAAGGCGGGTCCCGGCTCCTCCACCGAGAATGATGGCCACGACCGTCTTCGAGTCCCGTTTTTCCATGTCCAAGTCCCTCAACTGCATCATTAGATAGATACAGTGATATACATATACATTGTTATTTTTGTACATGTAGATTCTACCTTTTTGTGTTATAAATTTTAAAAAGTTTTTCCTAACTTGACTTCATATATGCAAAATTATCATATTATTATTAATCTTACTTTTGTCTTATCAATTTTGCAATAGGGCGCATTTTGCATCAAATAAATACTTAAAATTCTTAAATTATAAAACATTTTTACTGAATAATGAATATTATGTAAATTAAATGCCCTTAAATTATAAATTTATTATTAACTGTAGCGAATATCATTAATGGTGAGTTTGGCACTGTTTAGCGGACCCATACTTATAATTGGAAGCAGTGGATATCATTTTCTAATTATATCTAGAGCTGCACATAACAGCCGTCGCGGCGCGTCGCGACTCAGTCGCCAAAACCGCGAGAAGACACGTCGCGATGCGTCATGGCGTGTGCGGTCGCGGCGCGTCGCGATTTGGTCGCGAACTGAGGTGGCGAGATCGTAGCCGTCGGATCAAGTGATCGTGACCCATCGTGACTTTGCCCTCCACGTCGCGAACGTCGCGAACTCCAGGCGTGCGTCGCGACGAGTCGCGGTTGTAGAGCTGCAACTCGCGACTGATGGGGAGGGATCGCGATGCGTCGCGACTGTTTCCGGGAATCGCGACTCGTCGCGATTCCCGCCTTGAAGTCGCGATTCGTCGCGACGTCCTCTCTCTCTCGCTCTCGCTCCCTCTCTCTGTCTCTCCGTCTCACACTCTCTCTCTCTCGGCCTCATCGCGACCGATCGCGACCGGAAACATCGCGACCCGTCGCGACGCGTGAACTCGCGATTCTTGCGATTTTAGTCGCGATGCGTCGCGGAGTCGGGAGCTGCAGCTCTACGCGGTTGCGTCTCGCGGTGAAAATGTGCAGCTCTGATTATATCTATATTATTATACTACGCGTATACAGTACATACATTTATATATAACTATATGATTTTTATATATATATATATATATTGATATAGATATATAGACAGAGAGATTAAATGAAGTGACCTTGGTCTCTACATCAGCTGCGAGAGACATGCAAACACATTGCATTGCTTTCTTATTATCACTCCTCATGTTTGACTTTGACACCGTTGACTGCCTGAGCTGAACCCCCATTGCCTCGCCTTTACCGAAACTCAGGTCCGTCCGGTTCCGCCCCACGAATCCCGGGACCAGAACGCGGCAAGCCGCCGACGCCGCCATAACGGTGGACTAGAAAATGGGAATTTCCACCGGGTGTGGTGGAAAATGAAGTTGGGGAGGTCTGAAGCAGAGGGTACATACATGGCGTTGAGTGAATATTATCCGAAACGAACTGTATCCACTAGTTCTGTTTTTGGGTTGTGTCTTGTGAGTGTCACACAATATTGGTTTTGGAGTTACATGCGACTCTTGTGCTTGGGCACAAATTTAGTAATTACTATTCTACGAATATTCTTCTATTTCTCCTAGCTAAATAAATAGTGTATATATATATATATATATATATTGTGAAATGGTTTATAGTTGATCATTTATGCCTTTTCTCTTAACAGAACAATTTTTGAGAGCCCGACGGTCGCTTTTTTCTTTTGGGTCCGTCACTCCGATGGCACCGGTTTCGGGAAAACCGAACTCGACCCAAATTTTATTTACTTTTTTCGTTTTTTAATGTATCAATATTTAGTACTCAAAATTTAAGCAATTTTTAATGGAAAGATTTTATTAGTTTTTAACTTTTTAAAGAAAAAAAATATTTTAAATTTTAATTAAATTAATTATTAAGATAATTAATCTTTTTAAATACTATTATTTTACAAAGCACCCGTCTGAGTACCGACTACCTGTAAAACTATTTTATGTCAAACATTTTTTAAAACCTATTCATTGTGTGTGTTTTTTCCTCTCACAAATTAGTAGTTTTTAAAAAAGTTTGACATAAAATTAGCATTTCGTACCACTTCTATATATAAAATTGGGGAAATTGAAAACAATTAATATAGATGAAAATGATCAATTGATATTCTAAGTTGAACGTTGAACCAATGTGTATATATAAATTAAGACGACCACTAATCAGGTTGTAAATCTCATAATGTCAGAAAAATAAATAATTGAGCACGAATCGATTTTTCCGAAGGTGGAAATGAGTGAGTACACGATCTACTTGAAAGGTTCGCCATCGGATATAACATACGATGTTTCAAAGAAACGCCAATATCACGTGTAGTAGAGATGGTGATGAGTTGCCGACATAATTTCCAATATATTTTTAATTGCTTATAAGTAGTTAAAATTAATAGAGAGAATTTTATATTTTGAAAAAAAGACGAGTCTCATTAAACTCTTCTGATCCTCTAATTGAGTGTGGTTCTAGCCACGCATGTACTCCGAACAAGGGGCAGGACTCCCTCGTTACAAATAAAATCAGGCAAAGTGAAAGACTTGCTCAATACTGGGCAAAAACGACTCCAGTCAAACCATATTTTCTCTAGATCTAATCGCGATTTAGTAGGACCATGCACTACGTCAATGCAACATCTCACATTAAAGTACAAAACTGCATACTCGATTTGAGTTGCTAATCAATGAATATAAAAAATAATAGAGCTTTAATCAAATAGAGGAATAGACAATATATTAAGTTTGAAATTCAAATAATACTTTTTTCAAATCGTTCAAGAATCATGTTTGTTACTTGTGTTGTTGTCCTAATGTTATTGTTTTCTAAATTACTTTAAAACCCATTTCAGGTGTATATATAGCTTTAAAGCAATAAAACTTTGAGAAATTACAACATATATTCCCATTAAAAGCCTAAATGGTGGTCCGGTTCGGATATGGCTAAAAACAAGTATTAAAATTTAAAAATTGATTAAAGGCTCGTCAATGATTTATTTGAAGGGTTGTCAATGGTTTATTAGGCGCATGATGAGAATGGGTTGGCATTTTAATTGTTTAAATGAATTTTTCAAATTTAATTATAGAAATTTAGCATTTTTGGTCAATACCCAACAACCAAAATTAAACATACATTCATAAAGTTTAATTAATTGCCCATTAGTGCTGAAACTTTCTTAAAGTGGATTATGATTTTTGTAGCTAAATACAAAGTCTACCTAATATTAATGTTTAATAAATTGACACAATAACTTCTTTTCAACTCTGTATTCAATGGATTGCAAAATGCAAATGGTAGCTTCTTAAATGTTGCAAACTTTAGCCTAATTCGGAGCTTGTGTATCAAGAAACAAGAGATTAGCTAAAATGATCATACTTCAATTATTTCATAATGAACAAATATTTGTGCTATTTACGGGCATAAAACGTATATTACTAACCATTCTTAGGAGTTTTGAGCTTTGGGAGCAGAGAAAAATTATAATATTGTTAAAAAAGTATAATAAAATATATAGTACCTTGTTAAAACGATCTGTCGTAATAAATAGCAAGTGGTGCCGATTATCGCTTGCAGTATTACAACTTTTATTGTGTATACTGCTTTTTTATTAAAATAAAACGATTTTTTAGTACCACATTTTTGGTGAGATCCGACATTAATAACATATTATGAAATGAGTTATTAGTATAAATTAGATATAATCACGAATATATTCAAACTAAAAAAAAAGTTATGATTTGTCTCTTAGCTTTTTCTACTTTGGTCCACTGGATTGGGCTGTATTCATTTCTTAGCCCATAAAGAATCCCAAAGAGCTGCAAAGGACACACGGAAACGACAACAAACTTCTACCAAGGGAAAGAGAAAACGACAACCAAACGCGTGTTCGTTGCCAAAATCATGAAAACTTAATTACTTTTAGGGATAAGTGCGGCATAAGTGTCCAACATTGTAATTAGTGAATGAAATATTTTTATTCTTTTTTTACAGCAATAGTATTAAAAAAAATTACAAAACAATATCAATGTCTAATTTCGCCCATGTTTGTTTCATGAGTGACAAATGTACACAAATAATTAAACTTTAAAAATATTAATTATTCAACACTTTTATTAAAACAGACACGTATGTGTGTCTCTTGCTTAACAAAACATTAACGTGACATAGAAAAATTTGGGCGTCGACTCTGTTTTACAGCCTTTCGGTACTATTATCAGTAGAAAAACGAGACCGTAAAATGTACCGACAAACTTGGTGTCAAATTAATTACTTATGCCGTAAATACCCGTTATTGGTACATATGGTGAAGTACGATAGTACATGAAATTCAAAGTCTCGAAATCAAAAGGAAAAAGACTAATCACTTCGAAATTCACATTCAAAATCGTATCTTGATGTTTATCAAGTCAATTGGAACTTATCGAACAAACACATGACTATCAAACACGTTAATGTAAGAGATCTGTCAAGCTCTTACGAATCCATATGGCCACGAAGAGATAAGATGGTTCTTGATAAGCATTCAAATTAATGTCACATTGAAATTTACAGCCAAACCTTTCCTTTTCTTCAACGGAGAGGATAGGACGTTGAAATGGGGAGTCTATGAGGAAATATGACATCGTTAGTAACGACTATTTCGGGATATGATATACGAAACAATGACGACGCAAAATAGATATAGTCAGATTTGTATGAATTTGGTACGGTTAAATTAGTTAAATTGAATGTTAGCTTAAAAGAACGTAAATAGAAGAACACATCGGGATCAAACTGAATACGATCAATTGTATATCGTTATTGCTTATAGGGGAAATCGATTGTTATATTTAAATTGTTCAATCTAGGACGCTGTTTTATTGATGAAATAAAAACATTTTTTAGTTTATATTATTTAGCTATATTAATTCATTTAAATACGTTAAAAATAAATTCATTAATTTTTCTTAAATATATCATGACCGATAACGCGATCAACCAAGTAGACGGATTTGAAATAACTCAATATTTACACGACTTCAAACACGAGTAATCGATGAAGCAATTTAATACGTACACGAATATCAACGCGAACACGAAACAAAACCGGAATTACTACAGTTAATTATAACAAGAGTCAATATTATTACCTTATTATAGGCATTGATGGTCTGCGCGTGACATACTCTAAATTTTTTAAGACAAGGTGCAAAAAAGTCAAACCCATTTAGCTACGCAGTTGACCGAAAAGCAGCTCTCTGAAAACGCCGTCGTTTCGAAGCGGATCAGCTGAACTGTCTTCGTCAAGGTTGCCACTATATAAACCGCCTGAACCAGATTCTTCTTTCTTCCTAATAAAGCAACACAGAAAAGCTCAACAGAACTACTCGAAGCTCGTCGGTGATCGGCAATGGCGTCTCGCCTTCTCCTTCCGATTCTCGTCTCCTGCGTCCTGCTGCTCAGCCGCTCAGTCCACTGCGACCACGGTGAGTCCTCTTTTTTCCGTTTCGGTGATTGTTCGAAGTGACTGAGGAACGAGAATGCTGTGTCGTGATTGAAGGAATAAGCGAATTGAATTGCTGCATTTTGCTTCTGATTTGTGTACAAGAATGGAGTTTTTTTGCCTTTTGTTTTGATTTTGAGTGGTTTGTTTGTTGGTTATGACTGAAGTTCATTCGCTGAGAGATCTGGATTCTCGCCTTTGCGATTGCGATTTGGAGCTTCGAAAGTCATGATCTCTAGTTATAGATACTGTAGATCTAGCTATATACATAAATGGCTCAAAATTCTCAGAGTGTATATATATATATATAATATATATATGGCCTGATATATAGAATTACTAGATCTAGTGTTGAGATTTATTGTCGGTTGTTATATATGGTAAAGCTTAATCTCATTCTTTGATTATATGTGGGATTTTTTGTGTGAGCAATAGGCATCACTGGACCACTTCGATTGAGCCATTTTGTCATTTTTGGAACGTTTTTTTGGAGGATGTTGCTTTCGGGTTTGCGTTTCTGTTTCTACATCTTCCTGAACCGGAACTTTTTGTTTGAACCCCATGAACCGTAAAAATGGAGATTGAAGGTTAGAACTGTAATTGGTGTAACATCTTAAACTCCCCTTTGTGTCGAATCGCTCCGTTCTGGGTAAATCCTGCTTCGTCGAGGCTCTAAGTGAACAAAATTCAGTCATCGGGTCAGATCGTAGAGTTCTAGAGTACATGTTATGTACATGTTCGTGTTCGTATCGTGCGTTTGGTGAGCGTTTTTCAATATTTTGTTGATCAACTTTTTTTGTTGTTGTTGGTAAATTCATAAACTCCTCTATGGGTCAAAGCGAATTGTTCTAGGACAACATGTTCATGCTGTGCTTTTGGTGAGCGGTTTTCAATTTTTTGTATGTAGTGTGCGGATCTCACTTGTTTTGCTTGTGGTAAATTCATTAATTGTTACCCTCTAGGTCAAATTGTAATATTCTAAGAGTACATGTTCTTACCGTGCTTTTCGTAAGCGTTTTTCAAATTATTATATGTCGTGTCGCTTGAACCGTATATCAAAATGTTTCCCTTGAATTTCATCTATCTTGACTCATAAATTCCCTGTTGGAACAATCATTGACTGTCTTCTGCAGACGAGGAAGATTCGCTTCTCGCCAGCCTCAACGCTTACCGCTTATCCCTAAACCTGACAGCCTTGACGAAGAACGATAACGCGGAGTGCCTCGCCGATGAGGTCGCCGAGCAGTTCCACAAGCAACCATGCACCAACGCCACTGGCTCCAACACAGTGCCTGGAACCGAACCCCAGTTTGCGAACTACCCGACCCTGCTGTCCAAGTGCCGCCTCAACGTGTCCAACACGAGGGACGGGATCGTCCTCCCCGCCTGCGTCCCGCACCTGGAGCCGACCCTCGTGGTGACCAACTTCACCAAGTCCCAATACTCCGACTACCTCAACGACACAAAGTACACCGGCGTCGGGATCGGCCACGAGGACGACTGGATCGTCGTGGTCCTGACCACGGCCACACCCGAGGGCAGCTTCGTCCCCTCGCAGAGCGGCATAGACACAGGCAAAGCCATCAACGCCGCTAGTTTTGTCGCCGAGATCGGCTTGATTCATCACTTTCTGATTCTGCTTGTTGCTTCTGTCTTTCTGTTATAAACCAAGAGCACTCTCACGCATTTATATTCTTTCTTTCTTGCATAAACACTAAAAGAAAAACCTCATGGCTGGACAATATTTTATTATATGGTCCCATATTTTATAATTATTTGCACAAATACCCTTCTGATAGGGTAGTGCGCAAATACGTCCTAATCTCTATTATTTTTTTCCTCTCATATTCTCGCTGATCTCATTTTTATTGCATACTTACCCGCTATTCATATAGTTTTTACAAAATTTTACACATATATTAAGGATAAATAATCGAGGTAAATCTCAATTTTTACTCCAGTCCTTACTGATTTATTTTGTGTGCATATTATTACCCTTTTGATTAAAATTTTATATTTTTAAGGATAAAAGATAAAAGGGTGTTATTATCATATGACTGGTGTTTAATTTAATTTTTTTAAAGGATAAAAGACTTAAAAGAGTATTATTATCTTATGATTGGTATTAATATGAATGTGTATTGCAAAATAGTCAATTGGGGTATATCTCCGTTTTCTGCAGATGACGATTTTGACGATCATGATGATCGGAAGGACGATCATGATGACAGGAATGATGATCGGGACGATCACGATGATCGCAACGATCAACCCGACATTGATGACGACGACATTCTCCTCAATGGCATCAACGCACACCGCGTCACGTTGAGAGTCCCCGCCCTGATGAAGAGCGAGAGCGCGGAGTGCTTTGCCGACGAGTTCGCTGACCGCTTCCAGGACCAGTTATGCACCAACACCACAGGCTCGATCGCCACGCCGGGCCCGGTTCCCCGCGTTGCTGACTATCCCGCGATCCTCTTCAAATGCAACCTCAACGTCTCCAATGGGATCATATTGTCCGTCTGCGCCCAACACTCCTCGTCGAACCTCGTCCTCTCGAGCCTCAAGAGCTCGCCGGTCGCGAGCTCGCTCGACGACGACAAGTTCACCGGTATCGGGATTGGCTCGGAAGACGATTGGAAGGTTGTTGTTCTTACTGCAGGAGGCGTTGACCTAGCTGGATACGGGCCCGGAAACACACCTGGCGCGGCCAGCGGACCGAATCCTTTCAATGCACGCAATGCTGTTGACGGAATCAACTCGATAAACGCAGCCAGTTTTGGCCCGAAAACTAGTCTCATTGGCCACTTCATGCTCTTGCTAGCCGCCTCCGTTATCCTCCTATGAAATAAATAGAATCAAATACAAAATACACACATAATATACATATATAAATAATAATATTGCACGTAATTTATTTGTTTATATTGATATATAGAAAATAAATAAACCATGGTCACATATCAAGTTCTATGATACTACAGAGTTGAGACAGCATAGTGAGAGGTGTATTTTTGGAGGGAAGCTCTAGATTTAGAGGTCGAAGAACTTGCTATGTGCTATGTGCTATATTGTATAGTATATATATTTTTTTCTTTCGGGGTGATGTGAGAGTGTATAATATTCCATATTACTTGTAGAAGTGTTTAGCTTAATAAAATTTCTCGTAGTTGTGTGAAGAAATTACTTACTTTATTACAGTAATTTAATTTCAATACATACTATAAATGAGAATGTAGGAAAAATCCGGAATCGGTTTATTAGTTCGGTTTTCTTATTTATGGAAAACTATGACAACGATTCACATTAAATAATCGTTGTCTTCAGATGTGATTGGTTCTCAATTTTCGAAGAAAATTTTTCAGTATGTCTTTGGACTTTCATATTAATACGAGTTTAACCGTACGTGATTACATTTTTCTATAAGTTTTATGGTCTATTAGCATAATACTCAATTAAGGTCAATTTTTTTAAAAAAAATATTCAAAATTTGAGTAATATTAATATTTTACTCGTATTAAACAACTATTTCATAAACTACTACTTTATGGGCTTATTAGGCAAATACTTATGTACGGGTAAACTATTTTTAAAAATATCCAAAAGTTTGATATATTTGACGAAATACCCATTTGGGCTTTTATGGATAAATATACCCTCGATCTTAATCCTCCTCATTCGTTCACGTGTTTGATCGAACAGACTCCTTCCATTCTTCTTCAACCACGTCTTCGATCAGATTCTCCAAATTGTATGCAATCGATTTGATTGCATCTCCGTGTTCAATCACGACTCCTCTAGATTTTATCTTCTTCTTCGATCACGTCTTAATCATCTGCCATTCTTTTATCTCCAGGTTCAATCTCCATGTTTCATTTTCATGTTTGTTCTTAATCCTCTCCGATCATTTTCGATTTCGCTTCCAGAGAATTCATCTCATTCTTCGATCTTGTCTCTCTCCAGGTTTCAGACGTGTCGTTGATTCTTTTATCTCCAGTTTTCGGTAGGTTTCAGACGTGCCTTTGATTCAATACAACACATGTTCAGTAGAAATCGATCGCATACAATTTAGAGAACTTGATCGAAGACGTGGTTGAAGAAGAATGGTGTTTGTTCGATCGAAACGTGATCGAAGGAGGAGGATTAAGAGCAAGGGTATATTTGTCCATAGAAACTTATATAGGTATTTCTTTAAATATTTCAAACCTTAGGTTATTTTTTAAAATAGTTTGAATCAAAGGCACGTTTTAAACCTACCAAAAACTAGTGATAAAAGAATCGACGACACATTTGAAACCTGGTGAGAGACGAGACCGAAGAAGGAGATGAATTTTCTGGAAGCGAAATTGAAATTGATCACAAAGGATTAAGATCAAACATGGAAATTGAACTTGGAGAGTGAACCTGTACATAAAAGAATTGCAGAGGATTAAGATGTGATCGAAGAAGAAGATGGTATCTGGAGGAGCCGTGATCGAACAAGGAGATGAAATAGAAATCGATCGCATACGATTTAAAGAACTTGATCGAAGACGTGGTTGAAGAAGAATGGAGTTTGTTCGATCGAAACGTGATCGAAGGAGGAGGATTAAGATCAAGGGTATATTTGTCCATAAAAACTTATATAGGTATTTCTTTAAATATCTCAAACCTTAAGTTATTTTTTAAAATAGTTTACCCATAAATGGGTATTTGACTAATAAGCCCCAAGTTTTAGTATTAAAGTACACTTTTGTATACACTGATAAATAAGTTTTAGTATTAAAGAAAGTAAGAAAATGAAAAAAAGAGGATATATCTTTATGAATTAAGATTTATATATATGTATATATTTTTTGATATATATCTTAATTATTAAAAGTAAACAATTTAAATTTCCCTTAGGCTTTAGATAAATTAAATGAGAGAAGTATGAGTGAAAGAGAGTTCACGCCTTCGTAATTTATTAATAAAATTGACTAAGCATTATTACAATAATTTAATCATGCCTAAGACAAAGAATGTTTAATAGCACTAAACCATCAACTGTATCAGAATTAATTATACAATGCAAATTACACTTCAAATAATTGATCAAATCACAAGACTTTATTCACATTTCGAAACAAGGGAGAAAGAGCATCTCAAGCCGGCTTTAATCTAGCACGGGTGACGAAAACGTAGCTCCTGAGCGCGAGAAGAAGCGCCCACGTCGTCTTCGTGATCTTCTCCTTTATCATCAAATGCAGAGCCGAGCTCAGCACGGTCTTTAGGATCTGAACTTGAAGACCTTTCACGAAACCCAACGGCCCTTCCCTCTCCCAAATGGCGAAGATCGCGCCCAGAATCGTCTTCCGTGACATTTTTGCCTCCTTCTCCCGTTCTTCGTCTGCTTCCGCGGCTTGAAGCATCACCTTGCACCTGAACATTTCGTTTTCGTCTTCGATTTTGGCCATGGATATATCGTATACAACGCATAGCTGAGTTTTGACCATTTACCTGATAGCGGGGTATGTCAAGACGGTTGCTACGCACTTGGAGACAGCGCCTAAGACGAACGCTGCTGAGGCAGAGAGAGCTTCTGGGGATGATGATTTACCTGTTTTCTCGCTTAATTGGCTTTTGAGCACTCTTTGCTTCAGCTGATCAAAAACAGTATACTGGGTACAAAATGGAAAATAGGTAAGTACAAAAACACGGACGGAAGTGAGATTTGTTAGATCTAAATGACATGATTTTTAAAATGTATAATCTTTAATTCAGGAAGACATGGACAAAAACCGAATTCATGAATGAATCCACATGTTTAGCTGAAAATTGAATTCAGTACCTGTCTATGATTTTAGTCATGATTTATATTCTATTCTATTCATATGAACCTTTCACAATATTCCATTTGCGTTCTAATCTCCAATAGATAAATTTAGTTTATATATTTTGGTAATTCTCTGAAACACTGCCCGAGACCTTAATCTCGTAACCGGACCCGATATGGAGCATTGTACACACACACACACACACACACGAAGATAAGAAAACGGCACGAGGAACCCTCAAACTCAACCCCATCTTGTTTGGAGAGAGATTGAATTGACGAGACTAAGACCCAACTATAGCTAGCTAAAAAATTACGTAAATTGCACAATTAATCTTAATGGCAGAATTTTAAATACAGCAAGTTTTAATTAAATTAAATCAGCTCCATGGGTGCCTAGAGCTACTCAGCCAATCCTTGCCCAGTTGCCTCAATGCATCGGTTTTGTCTATGGTACATGATACCGTATTTCGGATCCGTAACATTCTCCTCACAAAATCAAATGCAGTATCAAGTAGGCTACTACTTATTAATATTTACATAACAATTTCCATGAAAAATATACTTTTAAGTCACTTATTATGAAGCTTTATTATCACAATAGCACACATTCGTATCTAATTACATACATAACCTTAATTTTATTAATTTTATGATCAATAGTAAAATTAGTCCATTGGCATATACCAAATACTTGTGTGATTATCGAGTAAGAAGGCGAGAGAGAGCTACCTGTATAGACGGGTTGGATGTTAGAAGAAGAGATATTCCGAGACCGTCAAAAGCCTCTTTCCACGTGCCCTCTGAAAGGGTCTTCCAAAGCCCTTTGGACTTCCCGAACTCGCTCGTTTGCATCCTCGACGATGCCGTATCCAAAGGCTGCACAGACAACACAATTCCTTTCACCATAATTATGCAAGATCGGTAACAAGTAGTTTTAAATTTCGATAATTAGCACGTCTTTGAAACCTGTATCACAATGACCGTACACGCCCCCGCTGCTGCAGCGACAAGCAAGTTTGCTTTGGTTCCGATCGTTTTTTTCCCGCTTTTCTGCAAGTAGAGCCTCTTGAAGAAGCTGTATCCGTAGAAGTAGATGAACTGCGAGATGAAGGACTGAAAATTCTTCGTCCCGAGCCCCTGGTACAGTGATAGCACTTTCCCCGTAGAAATCGCTTCCCACAGAACATCTGTAACATTTCTGCCAAAAGAATGCGCCGAGACGATTGTTTCAGAGCTTTGTGGCTGTACTCGAATCCAAATGTTCGAGGCCTTAACGAGTAAGCTAGGGTGTTTCTTCCTAATTGAACAAAACGAGTAAAACTGTTCCTTCGAGTTTGATCTACTATAATACAATTGTGACAGAACCGAAAAACCGAAATTTGGCAAAATTTTGGGGTTTTAGTCTAAAATATTCGGTTTTGGTTGCTTAACCGGAGTTTTCGAGTTTCTTCTTCAACCCCAAGAAGACTGTTCGACATATAAATCCTTTAATAACCGTTATTGTTCTTGATTATACTAAAGCTTTGATTGAAAATCTAGTACCGATCACCACATGACAAAATCTACGCGTGTCGACTCAATTTCGATTTCGCTTTTCGATAAGTCGGATCATTTAGTTCCAAATGCTACATATTCCATGCTCATCCATGAAGAAATCTCGAGCAAACCCTAACGAAAAATCTAATCGAGAGACATGGATGTGATCAAGCAAACACAATCATACGGAAAGCAGAAAGATGATCGACCTGTATTTTTGGTGATTGAAAGCTCGAACCTCGGCTTGGTACTTGGTCTTGCAAGTGTCGAGCGGGTAGAGAATGGTGGTGCTCACCAGAGCTCCGACGGCTCCAGAAGTCGCCTCCGCAACGGACTCCAAATCGAACGCCATACTACTACGCGAAGCTCTTATCGTGAAGAATCGCTGGACTTCAGAATGATCAAGCCATCTCTGCCTGGAAATGGCTTCGCCATTGGAGAAGAAGAAGAAGAAGAAGAGACAGCAGTCGGCGAGACGAGGTGATGATAATGCGTGATGTCATCGAAAAGGATCTTCTTGGGAATCGTTAAGATATCTCTGCTCGACTTGACTTTGTTGTCGTTTTTCACCTAACTGATTTGGGTTTTATGTCGTTTGGTTGGGTTAATAACGTTGTAAATATTAATTTATTTATTTATTTTATATATGGTATAGATTAAAAAATTTTAGTGATCGAAATTCTTAATATTTATTTTTAAATATTAGATTTATTCGTTTGTTGATAAACCGAAATTGAGAAAAGAAAAATATTTTGAGTTTTTTATAAGTGACAAGTGCAGAAGACCTCATTACACATTTAAAATTCTGTTAATCAAATGAAAAAACTAAAAAGTTTACAAAATTTCAGAAAGAAATTTAGTTTTACGTGAAGAACTTTAACCATTAAAAAAAATAGAGTCTCTATCACTATCACCATAAAATGTAAAAAATATTTTATTTCATGCCACTGCTAATTATTTATTTATTTTAATCATAAAGTTCAATTTTCAATTCACACCGAAATCATTAAAGAGTTGTCATTTTTGCAAATTTTAGAGCAGAAGGAGCAAATATATAAGTCTCCATAGTACATTAATATGAAAGGCCACCACGAACATCAATTACTCATTTATATAAATAGATAAATAAATTTAAAAAATCTAATTATTAGAATTTCTTGAAAATAAACTACAATAACACCACATATTCAAAAGAAATAATTAAATATAAGTAAAAGTTTTCAAGTAATATTCTACAGCAATATCCTGGACAGAAATGCAACGAAACTTCACAGCCGAGGTCAAAACAGTCACTACAGTAAACTATGCGTACCTCGTAGCAAATCCCCAATAAAGCGAGACAGCGCATAGCTCACAGCTGAAGAAAGTCAGAAACACCCTCATCTTTTTGCAGTATTTACTTATCTACCCTTTTCAATATATAATTATTATTATTTTGACAAATTTGAATACAGATCCCCACCTCTCTCTTTCCCTCTCCTTTCAAAAAAAGCTTTCTCCAACGGACAATGAGAGTCTCCGCAACGCCACAATCCTAAACCCTCCTCGTTCAACCACAAACCCTAGCGAATCTCCGGCGAATCGGATCGTATCTCCATTGCCGCTCCGATGCAGGACCTCTTCGGCTCGGTCCGGCGCTCGCTGGTGTTCCGCACCTCCCATGGCGGTGGAGGCGGCGGCGACGACGGCGGATTCGGCGGATTCGTGGAGAAGATCGGGTCGAGCATCCGGAAGTCTCGAATCGGACTGCTCGCGAAGGCTCCGGCGATCCGAGCGCTGCCTCCGCCGTCGCCGCAGAAGGACGAGTCGCCGCCGTCGATCCGGTGGCGGAAGGGCGAGCTGATAGGCTGCGGCGCGTTTGGGCGCGTGTACATGGGGATGAACCTCGACTCCGGGGAGCTTCTCGCGGTGAAACAGGTCATTTTCGCTTGTCTCTTGGGGATTTTTGTGCTTGAATGCGAATTAGGTCAGAGAAAATAGATTTGCTAAACTGGGTCTTGGTTTCACATTGGCTCTTGTTTGATTTTCAGGTGCTTATTGCTGCGAAAAGCGCTTCAAGAGAGAAAACACAGGTATGAATTGAATTGAAGTTAATCTGTTTGCTTTTAGCTCATAGCTATACTTCAGTAGACAGTTTTAGAGCTCAAAGACATGGACTATTGTTTCTATAACAATCATTTTACATCGATTAAACTGGCAAACGCTTGATTCTTCGGGTTTCGTTGAACTTAGTTCGTTTAGCTACGTTTCGGTCCAGAATTCTTGAGTTCAAGGACAATTACCATTAATTTATGTTACTTAATGCTATATGCTAATTAGCTGTGGTGTATTCAATGGTTTAGGCTCAAATTCGGGAGCTTGAAGAAGAGGTTAACCTTCTGAAGAATCTTTCTCATCCAAATATAGTTGTGAGTATATAAATTATATGACATGTTAATTTGTGCTACTTCGGTTTATTTGGTTGCTTATTTCTAATACCTCAAGTGTTTGATCTGCAGAGATATTTGGGAACTTCCAGAGAGGATGAATCACTGAATATCTTACTGGAGTTTGTTCCGGGTGGATCTATTTCATCTTTATTGGGGAAGTTCGGATCGTTTCCCGAGTCTGTAAGTCCTCTTCCTGCTACTTTTTTAGGCTTCTGTTGTTTTTGAAACACGGTTTTAAAATCGCATCGTGAAAATTTTGCTTGAGCAGGTCATAAGAATGTACACGAAGCAGTTACTATTGGGTCTTGAGTACCTTCACAAAAATGGAATCATGCACAGGGATATTAAGGTAGTTTTTCCTACTCGGCTTTGATTTTTTATTCCGATCGATTTTAGTGATATCTCTTAGTCAACATCTGTTGTGTTCACATCAGGGAGCGAACATACTTGTCGATAATAAAGGATGCATTAAACTCGCCGACTTTGGAGCATCCAAGAAAGTTGTTGAACTGGTAATGGCTCCTTGTGACATTACCATGGCTACCTGTTGTAAATAGTTTACGTCACTCGTTAAAGTTTTCAATATTTTAATTACAGGCTACTTTAAATGGCGCCAAGTCAATGAAGGGCACTCCATTTTGGATGGCTCCGGAAGTTATTCGGCAAACTGGCCATAGCTTGTAAGGATCCATATTTTATGACTCATGAGTTGAAAATCCAATCAAGAAATATCATTGGCATTCTATTTTATTGAATTAATGTTTCTTTGTTATGTCCTAGTTAGTTTCAGTCAAGTAGTTTTTCTGGATATGATTTCCTCGTCTTTTATCACATGCTTATCAACTAGGGTTAAGTAATTCTATGTATGTTGATTAATTCATCATCGTTGATAAATATATACGCCACTACTGATAAGCTCTCCTGAATTGCATGCTTTACTATGTTACCATTTATAAGAAGTTTCTATTGATTTCAATCCTTATTTAGTTTTGACTGTCTAACTTAATCTGCAAACAATGATATAGCTCGGCCGATATATGGAGTGTCGGATGTACAGTAATCGAGATGGCGACGGGAAAGCCTCCGTGGAGCCAGCAGTACCAAGAGGTGTGAATTTTATGAATTCAATCCCCGATTTTTTATTTTTCCGTACTATAAATATGGCCAATCTGTTTCAATTCAAAGTACTCCAGACTAAGCGTTAGGGTTTAATTTCAGGTTCAAGCTTTGTTCTATATTGGAACAACAAAATCGCATCCGCCTATACCCGAACATCTCTCGGCTGAAGCTAAAGATTTTCTGTTAAAATGTTTGCACCAGTATGCTACCACTGTCTTCACTTTTCTTTACGCCTTCCAGCTTTACTATTTTCCTTTCTTTTCCTACTTATCGAAAAATCAAAGTACAAACTTATTCAACATCATCTGAGTCAATTAATTATATTGTAATATTCATTTATTTTAATGTGTATGTCGCAGAGAACCGGACTTAAGGTCAGATGCGTCACAGTTACTGCAGGTAATTCAAAGCTCGATATTTTGTTATGGAACGGCTATTGAATAAGCTGTGGTAGATAATTAGCCTAAATCTGTATATCTGTATATTATATTTGAGGCTTAAGCCTGAAGGCTAAAACACGTTATTTTAAACCTCGTTTAAGACACTTAACTTTATTTTGGCCATCTATTTACAGCATCCATTTGTCACCGGAGAATATCTTGAAGTGCTTCCCGCAATTCATGCTTCGGTTTTGGTGAGTAGAAACGCTGCATGATTTTTCTTTTATCTAAGCTTAGAGTCCTATCTTTTTGCTCTTTACCTGTGCTAGGATTCCGGAAATGTGATGGCAGCAGGGGCGAATCTTCGGAACTCGTAAGAATTATAATAACAACAATTTCTCTATTACATTTTTGATTTATTGAGTTATACTTTATTGAATTGACTCTTCATTCTGAAGGTCTACGTGTGGAGGCTTGAAAGATATCTTTGACATGGGTAATAGTGTCCGGTGCTCGACTATATATCCTGAGAAATTTTCGGGGTCCCACTGGCGGCGATCGGATTCGGACGATGATATGTGTCAAATCGACGATAAAGATGACATTGTGTGTGGTTCTTTACTAAAGTTCGGATCGGTCTTAGAGTCAAACGACTTAACCAAGGTAAGGAAGATCACAAAAATCCAATTTCTTATTGTTTGACTGCTTGCACGTGAAAGACACTGATCGCCGTGTCTGTTGTTTTGATTCTAGAGTTTTAATCCGATGTGTGAACCAGCTGATGGTTGGCCGTGCGCATTTGATAAAAGTATGGAACTCGGTAAGAGCGGCATGAACTCTTTGAGAATGGCTGATGTCAGCCCTGGAGCATCCACTATAGAGAATGATTTCAAATTTTGTTGCGGGCCATCTGCCGCCGACGATGACGATGAAGTTACAGAGACCAAAATCAAAGCGTTTCTTGATGAGAAGGTGCCAATTTTCTTGAGATAATTTCACTTCGGATCATTATGATCGTTTTATCTTAACCTTTCAGATAAGATTTATGAAAATGTAGTATAGTATTCGTTGCTTTTTAGGCGTCTAATTAGTAAGATTTATTCTGCTATATAATTTCTGTTTCTAGTTAGATTTGAACTAACCATTACTGGTAATTATTAAAAAATAGAAGCTATTCTGTTAAACATAAATTACACAACCTTTTAGTATAATAAAAATAAAAATAGTATAATATGTAACTCTGAGTTTTCACTAAGCAATAAGTCCGATTCTTTGTCGATGTGACTATGCAGGCAACGGATCTAAAGAAAATGCAGACCCCTCTCGAAGAGTTCTACCATAGGACGATCAATTCAGGAAGTCATCCTAGGGTGGCCGGAATTCGTGACGGTGAAAATGTCCCATGTAATCTCAACTTACCGCCTAAAAGCAAATCGCCAAGTCGGTTTTCTAGTAGAAGGTTCTCAGCCATGGTGGATTCCATAAAGACCAGCCCCGGAAATAAGAGCCATTCAAAAAATGCCTCAAACAACATTGGTTTACGCCAGCGAGCTTTACAGGAAATCCAGCAACCTCAGGTTAGCGATCGCAAAGAGCCTGATTCCGGGGAAGGATCGTTGACTCAGAGGTAAAATGCCGTTTTATAGTGGTATTATTTCAAATTATTGTAAGAGGAATTGGCGGTGTATCTGTTAAATCATGGTGTTAATTTTGTCAACTTTTAATTTTTTAGAACTATTAATAAACAAATTAAGGTCTACTAGTTTAAAATAATTGAATTTTGATAATGAAAAAAAAAATGTTAACAGAACTTGTGTACATTTCCTGTAAAAAATAAACGGCATCAATGACAATAGCTTAAGTACTTATGCCGCCAATTCTTCTTATTACAATAATACTGTATCAATTCTCCAATGAGTCTAAACGTCTTTTACTTGCAGCAGAAGCTTTTCTGATAGAGAAAGACTGAGGAAATGGAAAGAAGAGCTCGTTGAAGAGATTGAGATGACGCGAGGCAAGTTTTTCTCACTCTCTCTAATCACAATTTATCTTCCCAATAAGGCCGTAAAAGAAAATATCCGATAACCGAAAACAAAAATACATGACCGGCTTTCATAAAAATTCATTGTTCACGAAATCCAGTTATCCAGAAAGCTGATTCCGGTTAAGCGAAACCGTTGAGCAAAGTAGATTGGTTATTGTTACTGTTTTAAACAAATCTGTTTAATCAGTTAATAACCCGAACTGGTTGTTTCGGTTTTTCTTTTTGTTAAATTATTTCCAAAACATGATAATGTTATTATCCATTTCAACAGAGTTTGTGGTAAAATTAAAAAGTAAATCTGAAAATCCAAAACCTGGTAGCTGATTTAACTGTTAATTGAACCTTAACTTTTGGATATTTGTTTTGAGTTTTCCTTAACTTAAATAGTTCAAAGAAAAAAATTCATCCAAATTAAACTTCCACATTTAAATTTGGTTCTCGAAATAGATAATTCGAGAAAATCCTTTGATTTTTCTTCGTACCATCACATAAGAAAATCCAGTTTACGTTTTTCATGAGCAACGAATAGCATTGTTTTATCAGTTAAGCTCGGAATTGGAAATTCTGACATAGTATTATGCAGAGATCATGCGTCAAGCCGAATCCGGATCGAAAACATCGTCTCCGAAGGATCCGATTCTAATTCGACCAAGGGAGAAGAGGATATTTTCCCCAGGAAAGTGAAAACTGACTTGTATATCACCATCGGTTTTCTTCTTCCTCATACGGAAATAAGTAATAGTTTTTCCGTTTCGGGAGTCTTGCGTGTATTATTATGCATTTCATTCCAAAAAATCAAAATCAAAATCAAAATTTAATAGCAAAAAAGTGGTTGCATTGTATTTTTATTTATTAATAGTCCTTTACTTATATAAATGTATGTGAGACAAGATAAGAATCATGAAATGCTTGAGATTGTAATGATTGGTATATTTTTATTAATGTGTTTCATTATAAAATAATGTAAAGGCCACGTGGCATTAGACCCACATTTTCTCACATTATCCACGAGGCTTCCAATATATGATTTGCTAATCCCATTGTCTTTTATGGTTTATAAGTGAATTGTTACTCCAAGCACAACATGAACAAATTATCAGATGAAACATATTTTTTATTAAAAAATATTTAGTAGACTCAAACTCGGGCCTTCGAGCTGGTATTTTTTAAGCCGGTATTAAAAATTACTATACTAACTAATTTTTAAAATTTCAAGTGCAGCACACGCATACCTTGAACTAAAACCATGATTGAACATATGTTTTTTCAATGTTTTTTTATATTAGTTCGAACTTTTTGATATTTTTCCATACCAGTAATGTTTAATGAAAGGTATTTCTTTATGGTAAAGATTTTTTTGGTCAAATTTTATTTATGTTTGATAAATTTAACTAAAAAGTATATACCGAGTTTAAATTTTATTGAAGTTAGTCCTGGTTCCGAAAACCCCTTAACGGTATGGTATATATTAGTTATTGATCTCTTAAACCGGGGCCGAGAACCGATATAAAAGTTCCCCGCCCCCTATTTTGTATGACTCTAGAATCTTGATCATGCTTACGGCTTACCATTATTTATGTCAATTTTCATTTCCTTTATACAGTTTGAGTTCTCAATTTTTCAGATTATGATCTATGAATAACATCATTATTCCCAAACCATAGGAATGAAATAAATGAAAAAAGCAAAACCAATTTGGCTTTTTCATTGAGGAAAAGGCGTGACACCATCCGTTATTTGGATGGTACAACAAAAGCAATTGCATCATATGAAAAATCTTTTGTTTGATACAACTTTCCCCAATTTATTTATTTATTTTCATTTTTACCCTAGTTTATATTCTTGTCTCTTTTGAATTTTTGCCTACCCATAAAAGTATTGGAAATCATCACCAAGTAAAAAACTTTATGAGTCTATCTCATATGCTTAGTTTTTTTAGTCCCAAACTACTATGCATATATAGATATACTAGGATATAATGGAAATACATTCATTGCCCATTCAATTCAAATTTAGTGGCTCTTCCATTTCTTTCATGCTTCTATTTCTTGTCTTCTCAAATAATTGCATGTGTTGAAAACCTGACACGCATTGTTTTATTTATGCTTCTTGTAGGTTTTGTGATTTTTGTCCTTTTGAAATCTTTCATGCTTCTGAAAACAGAAACATGTCATAAAAATTGCACATGAAATGCAAACAGAAAAGAAGAAAAAAAAACCCAATTTTTTTAAAGTCAAACAAGCATGAGTGCGTGTGTTAGGTCGTTTGTGTATGAAAAGATAATTGTGGAATTTTTCTATATTATGGTTTTTATTTTTGTTTGCATAAAAATATGTCATTTAATTTTATAAACAACTAAAATATACCGTCAATAATTCTTTTTTTATACTGCCTTCTAGTATTTTATTAAATTCAGTAAATGTAAAAATATTAAATAAATTTAATATTTAAACCCGATAATTTTCAAAGACAGTTCTCCATGTCAGCCGAGTCTCGCCTACTACGCCGTTGAGCTTCGTCTCTCCTCGATGACAGTGTAACAATAAAACTCAAGTAGACAATCACGAGTACATATTTTGGTCTTTTGAAATTAAAGGGTATATTTTATATATAAATTAAAATTAGAGGGTGTAAAAAAAATCTCAAATGTTTATGTCGTTAAACAGAAGAAAAAAAAAACATGAGCCGTTTTAAGTCATATAAATGTTGTCTAATCGGCCGCCTCTAAATAATCATATTTGTTTCCAAATTAATGTACATAATGGACCATCATGCTCAAACATAGCATGATTTCTCATGGAAAATAAATAAATTTATATTTAAAAGATTACCATAAAAAATAATCTACAGTTTTTTTTGTTCCCTTGAGGAAAAAGCTCATTCAATTACTAGCCAAGTATTGGAAAATTTGGTTGGTGAGGTAAAAATTACAAAAGCTAATTAAATAACTTTTTGTTATTGTCTCATAACTTTATTTTTCTTTTTAATATGTTTATAAGTAATCTAAAGTTTTTGGAAGCACAAGAAAGAGGGTTTGAGGAAAAAGTGAAATAATTTGTTTATGGACTAAACTTTTGAATGATTTGAAAGAAGAAAGAGGCAAGAAAAGATGTTTTTGTGGGATGAGGTGGCTCTATTTTTTTAGTGAGGGGCTACTTTCTTGACAAGAGACCTGAATTGTGGGAGATCTACTACATTACAATACAAAATTACAAACAATACCAAAAATACTATATTATTACAAATATATATATAAAATACTAATTATAAATTGGTCCTAAATTACAGGTGAATCTCATTTTAGTCTTTGTTTATTAAATATAACTAAATTTATGTGTTCTTCGATGGTCAATTTACTATGAGCCTAGATTATCTTAAAATAAGAAAGAAAAAAACACATAATAATTAGGTAGCATATGCAGTAGAACCTCCACTATATAATAATTTTGTCCGATCTCGACTCGAGCCTAACTAGCTGAAGTAATCAGTCGCTAAAATTATATGATAAGAGTTTTTTTTAAATATATAGGTCTCCCACTGATATATAAATTAATAAATAAATATAAATAATATATTACATATATAACTATTAAAATACTATAAATAACATATATATTGCATTACAAGTTAAAATCATCTTAAATAATACAAATTACACTAATTAACAAATCATGTAATATTTTAAAAATATATGATTATGAAGTTATTTGTCTTTTTTTTTTTTAAATTAATGTCTCTTTCAACTTTAACTTTGAGTTTCGGTTTAAAATTAAGAAGGTCCAGAGTTGTATTTTTGTTGATGTAAAAAATAATTTTCCAAAGTGTGTCGCTACAATATCATCATTGCATGAACCAAACTCTATTTGAATAATAATATCTTCAAATTATGTATTATGATTATAATATTCTTGACATGTATAGATATTTTTTTTTCTACTTATATATGAATATATTACTAATACGATATAAATTCATAATTGGAAAATATAATAATTTTGGCGGTCCCAAAATTAGTTTATAGAGATTTTACTTATGAAATTTTAAATAATTAATAAAATACTTCATATTTAAGACTTAATAAATTTAAGGCTGATTTCTATAAATTATGATATCATGAGATTACTTAATGATTTAAGGACCATTTATTGGAGACACTTCGGTTCGACTAGAAACAAAGGAAAAGCAATATATATATATATATATATATATATATATATATATATATATTAATTATAAAAGTATGAGACATGAAATCTATTTTGGTGATTGATTTAGCACTCACGATGTGAGTTATCACTCTCATTATAGACCACACATATCTATCAGTGATTAACTTGTCTGAAGACCAAGTTGAGAGAGAGAGAGAGTCACATGCATGCAATATTAGAAACTTTGGTGAAAAGAAATTACCATGCATGTTAACCGATTGCTTGAATTGTCAAAAACATAATGGAAAATTAGAGTTGATCATCATGAATCTAACTTGATTCCATCATGCATGATTCGTTTAAAGACAAAAGCAAAACTTGAAAACAATTTGACCATCCTTTTCTTTGATTTTCCAAATCAATTGATAGTATTGGTGGGCCATCTTGGATCCTAACGATATTCATGCACAAATCATATATATATATATATATAATATCATTTATATATCATTTATCCATGAATAGGGCCTCCATTTGTAGCTGAAGTAGGTATTTGTATTTCTATGGATTTCAAGAGTCTTATCTTCATACGGAAGCATATATATATATATATATATATATATATATATTGTTTTTGGGTTTTGTTTGTTAATTACAATCGATACTAGGTTAAGGTGAAGATAAACAAGAAGCTCACTCTCGTTTTTATTTTTTATTTTTTATAAAATTAACTCAATAATTTTAATTATTCGAATATTATTTTAATCTTACTATATACTATATTTTTTACTTAATAAATATAAAATCCGTGAATCTGATTATTCATTTAGCTGGACCTGCTTTACATCGATCCATCCTAGTTCTTAATTAAAAAAAATGCAGTCATCGCAAATCTCTATATATATATATATATAAAGGCGGAAGCACCTTGGCTAACCATATATTCATGCACAAATAATATATATATATATATATCATTTGATATATCATTTATCCATGAATAGGGCCTCCATTTGTAATTGAAGTAGGTATTTGTATTTCTATGGATTTCAAGAGTCTTATCTTCATACGGAAGAATATATATATTTAGTGTTTTCGGGTTTTTTTTTTGTTAATTACAATCGATACCAGGTTCAGGTTAAGATAAACAAGAAGCTCTCACTCGTTTTTTATTTAATTTTTTTTATAAAATTAACTCAATAATTTTAATTCTTCGAATATTATTTTAATCTTACTATGGTATGTATAATAAATATAAAATCCATAAATCTGATTATTCATTTACAATTAGTTGGACCTGCTTTACGTCGATCCACCCTAGTTCTTAATTAAAAAAAATGCAGCCATCGCAAATCTCTCTATATATATACAAAGGCGGAAGCACCTTGGCTAACCCCCATACAAAGGCGGAAGCACCTTGGCTAACCCCCCCCCCCCCCCCCCCCCCCATTTTGAATTGCTATTACACCCAAGTGATGCATTTGTTCACCCCTTGTTAAATTAAGATCTCAGCCCCCCAAACAAATTTTCAATTGTTATTAAGCTCAAGCAAATAAACCCTGTAAAATCAAGAGATCAACCCAAACCCTTGTTTTCTTTATTCTTATGATTTTTTCATTTTCCCGCTCAAACTTTCGTCAACTTATTCTATTGGTTTATTTTAATAATATTTAAATTATTACTTTTAACTTTGTATATATTACGTTAATTTAAGGAAAAAATAAATTGAGCCCCTTATCTCCGATTCCTAGTTCCGCCTATGTATGTATGTATATATGTATATATATATATAGTAATATATATCGAGTAATAATAGTGTTTCATGTCTTTTCCATGGGATCATTACAAATTAGTAGCATGAGTAAGAGAAGAAAGAAAGAGAGAGAGAAAAGGAATTAGGATAAGCACAGACAAATTTTGGTGGCTGTGATTGAAAGCCTTTTCATTCCTTCAGACATAAGTATATATATATATATATATATATATATATATATATATATATATATATATATATATCAAGGTATCAAATTTCTCGAATATTCATCGGCATACTCATCGAAAATCTTTTTTCGAAGATATGCGAAACGATATATCCATCGATATATCCATCGACTTATCTATGAGATACACATCGACAAGCGATATATCCGTAAAATAAAAAGTGCGAAACGACATCGGCAAGCGGTATTTAAAACCTTGATATATATATATACTCAATATCACTAATTAAGCACTTTTGCTATATGTAAATATATATCATTAATGAAGAAAATGGAAATGAAAGAAAAGGTAAGGACTATAGTAGTGGGACGAGCTATAGGTTCAGAATTTAATATATATTCCTGGAAAGAGTCCCCAAAACACAAACAAAAAAGACACGTGATAATCGGATTGCTTGAGCGGAGAAAGCCGTAACGGTAAGATGAATAATCATACACTATCTATGTAAATCCAAATTTCGCAAGACTTTGTAGTAATTATTTGAAGTTGCGCATGCATGAGATAATAGGGGTAAAAATTTTGTAACCGTTTCTCGGATCGTCTCGGTTTCGGTATCGATCTCGGATCGGTTTTTATAAAAAATCTGATAAATTTAGTTTAAAACGAAGAACCGATACTTATCGGTTATCGGTTTCCAATGCCGATACCGAGAAACGATATTGATACCAAATTTATCAAATTTTGGTATCGGTATCGGTTGTGAACTACATGTCGTTTTAGATTATACTACATGTCGTTTTTTAGTATTTAACGTAATAATAATAGGTTTGTATATTGCAAATAGTAATAAAACAGTGTATATTACAAATAGGTTTTGTAACGTAATAAAACAACGTATATTACAATGTAGATAGGTTTGTAATGTTGTATAAAATATATATATATATATACATATAAAATAATTATGCTTTTATATTTCTTGAATGCAATTTTCTTTTAATTGTTTATTGTAGAAGAAAGCTCCAAAAATCCCGTTTCAACTTCCGCTCATACCGGTGGTAGTATTAACATGGCCAAGAAAAAGGACGAGGTAAAATCAAAGAAAAAAGAGAAGGCAAAATTTAAATCAATGAAAAAGAAATGACATGCTTTAATTATTTTTGATGTTTTTATGTATTAGATATGTATTTTTATATTTCGGACATGGTATTTTGTATTATTTTTGGATTTTGCCTTGGGCTATTCACGGTTTATGTCTCGGTCATTAATCGGTTTTCTATTCTTTTTTCTCGGTTTCGGTCTCGGTCTCGGTCTCGGTCTCGGTTTGATAAAAAATCAATAAATTTTAGAACCGATACCAATACCAATACAAAAAAAAATTTGATTTTTCAATACCAGTACTAATTCATCGATTATCGATACCGGGTTCACCCCTACGAGATACTACACAATGCATCTTCTTTTTTATGACTAGTCCGTAAAATTCGTAAATTAAACATGCTTAGCTAGCTAGTTTCAAAAGAAGCGCTTTCCTTAAACTTGTCCGCAATAAATATGCACGAGTGAAATTATATAAGTGAAAACATAATTTGTTCGAAAGACTCGTACTGCCCTATGAAACTGTCCTACACTAGAGCAGTGAGGACGGTTGATAGTACATGCTTTTCCTCATGTGCATATACATTACATGGTTGTAACTTGTAATTGTAAATATAAAATGTATCTTTCTTGACTTAACAAGTTTTTTTTCGTCTTCTCTTTTTGCTGTCACTTTTAAGGCCTTTAGACGCATTCTTATCCATTTGGATGAAGAAAAAGAATGCACACATATAGATAGAAAAAGTAGGTGCTTAAATTCTATATACACGTGTCATCTACTTTGATGTTACTTCTTATTTTTCTTTTGGTATTTGTATAGTGAAATTCCGGTAAAGTAATTTCGTGACTATTGCATGCATGCAGATTTAAATGATACAAGTTAGGTTATACGAATTATATGGGAAAAGTGTCTACTGTTTTATCTATAAAGAATTAGAAGGTGATTGGTCAATTTTTGCCACTTTCTTTTTATGGTCTTTTTTTTTTAGGGTTTTATCTTTGTCCAAGGTGGATATGGTGGTGCGGTTTTAGATGGGTGAGACTTGGCTTCTTTTGCCTAAAAGTGGTTCTTTTTTTTTTTTTTTGTGGTTCCTTTTGTTGGTGACGCCATTACTTAATAGACCCACCAATCAAGGATTGTATTGTACATCTCTGTCTCTCAAACAAGAAAAGTAGTTATGTGATTGGTGCTTAAATGGTTAATCAGTTGAAAATCTATGGAGAACACTCTTCAAAAAGAGCTTTGTCATTATTGTAAACACATGAGTTTTTTGACTAAGAATATGAGCACTCACCTATTTATGTTTTTACTATTATTATTATATATATATGCATTATAAGTCGCTATTTGTTCATTAGTGTGCTAAAAATTATATGTATGGAAAAGTCTTACGTAGAAACATTAGTTATTTGAACGTCGTACAACTTGTTTAAGTGTGTGATATGTAGTACTCGTGTGTCAATATAATATCACTTCACATTTTCTTGTACTTGCGCCTTACCGGGTCAAGCCACGAGCACCCAAATCTTTTCAATTATCTTTGGATTGAGCGAACAATTGTTTCATTTCACGTGCACTTAGTTTTCCCGAAACAAATACGAGCCTTTGTTGTTTCTCCCTGAAAGAGATTGTTGTTCTTATATAGAAATCAAAGACGTGGGTTTACAGAACAAATTAATTTGCGAATTATGATCGAACTCTTTCTCTCAACTACAAACTCTCTTCTGGATTCTAAGTCGTTTCAAGTTTCAACGGGTTCCTCGTCGTCTTCATGCACTCCGAACTTTAGGCTTGTTATATCTTTTGGTGTTTAAGTGTAGAAGTCAAAAAATTTCTAGTCAAAATACTATAAATTTAAGAAGATTTCTTAAACGTTTTAAAAGCGCTCGAAATACTATTCATGCGTAATTCAGGTGAGACATGTTGAGTCTCCAAGCAAATATGTGCTCTATATTACATCACGAGTTCCATCAAATATTACACATAAACCTTTGTTACTTAGCAGGTTGGGAATACAAAAAGCTCAGACTATATATAAGCCTAAAAGAAAGTGAATAATGGAGTGAAATTAAAAGCATATAAATATTGAAACATAAACAAAAACAAAAACCAAGAAAAATATGTCATCGAAAGTAGCTATTTTTATAAAGCACCTAATTATTCATGAAGTATTAAATCAGCATTTCGGCTTTCTCTTAATACCTTTGTTTCAGTGGAACATTATGCAATATTTTGTGGATATTTGTCCCAATGAAACATTGAAATATACATGGAGCTTTCAAGCCCAATTCTTAACAAGCAAGAAACTTACTTTAAACAATGATCGATAAGAACCCTAAGTGCTCGTCATGACACTTTAGCTTTTCTTACGAAAACATCCAAACATATATATATAAATATATATATATATATATATATATATATATATTGTGGGTGTATACTTTTGCACAAATGGGAAAGCTTTATTGGTCTTTTCTTTAATTTGTGTCTTGGATTAGATCAAATTTGAATAAGAAACATAATCCCACAAATTCTCAAAAATCTCAAAAATTCTAATGAAAACCCTAATAACTAATAAGCAAAGTGGCCCTTTATTTATATGACTGACTTTATTGAATGGCATCAGCAAATTTAGAATTCATATGATTTTTAATTATAAAAAATCAAAGAAGTAATCCATTTTAATAAAGAAATAATAAACTATGTAATGAAATTGATTCTCATATATATATATATATATATTGTGTTGTTTTATGTTATCATTGGGACTTGGTGTGTCGCTCAAAAATCATTTTTTTATATAACATGTGCTTCACATTTAGAATTTAAATAATTCATATAATAGCGTCATTATACTAAAGCATTCAAACAAAGAAGCTATTAAAGGCATTTAAATAGTTAAATACCGATTCTTTTTCATTATTATGTTTACATGTTTAAGTTATCAGCATTATCCTTGTATAGTATATTTATATAATAATACGAAGGTGGTGAAGCCTAATTTATGATATATAACGTAATAAATTACTACTTACCTTATATATACGTATATCCAATACGTGTATATAATATTGCGAAGTTGATCGTCACTTGCTTTCACAGTTATGTGCTTCTCTTGATTAATTCTTTTAATTGTTATCGAAAAATGGAATTATGGATTACGTAAGAAACATGTTCAATTGCACGAGTGGCCTATTTTTCTATTCAATCCATATTTATATTCCCAATTCGAAGATAATATTATATATTTATTAGAGGTGTACATATATAATATACCATGACGAAATACATCAATGTATTGTTGGACTAGTGGGAGATGTATGTAAAATAGGATATTTTATCTCTTACTCCTATAAATATCTTTCGTAATTAATTAATTTTAAAAAAATTATACAAAATACTGATTTTGTACAACTATTATACGAACTATCTAAAAGTACCCATTTTATAAAGCAATTTATTAATTGTAATAGAAGGAAAGGAAAAGAAAAGGATAAAAGTGAATAAATAAAACCATTATACGTACATATATTATATAAATTATAAATATAATTATATTTAATTGCTGAGCTCATCATGAATAGATATTTTTTTTTCTTGTTGTATCTATATGAATATCTTTATCAATAAAAAAAAAAATCGTGTCTATGTATTTATAGAAGACAACACCATAATGGAATATGCATATGTGTGAGCGTGACAAGCTATATAATATAAACGATATATTTACGTGTGTATATATATATATATATAAATACTATTGCATGCATTATCCTAAGGGGATATACCTAATGAATGGATGCCCTAACTCCACGATTAGGCACTGCCTTCCTCTTCTCTTCTGAGGTGAAGCATTTTCAATCTTTCATTATTATTGCATGTGACTATATATACACACATATATATATATAGCGGAGGCAAGGGGGGCGGTCGCCCCCACTTGGTCCGAGCACGTTATTTTTATTTATTTATTTATAATATTATAAGTTTATATATAAATAATAAACATAGCATTTCTAAACTAAATATCATTGCAGTGCAGTGGCATTTTGTTACTCTTAAAATTCTCTTCCAAGTTATAGCCCATGGTTCAATTCCCAAACCTACCATATTTTTTAATTTTTTTTAACAACACTTTTTATGATTATATTTTTTCTTTTCATGGTATTTTGTACTTTACTTAATTATATGTATACTAAAAAGATTACAACTTACAAAATTAGAGAATACAAACCACCAATCAATTTAAGACGTGCAAAGTTTTAAATATTGAAGAAAAAAATATTATATTAATATTTTGATAACGTAACGTGTAGATTTCTAATCATATAGAGATTCTAATGAACTATTTTCATAAACCGAAAGTTCATAAAAAATAGTTATAATGCAATGTATGATAGTAGTTTTAATGTCTCGTTCTATTATCCAAAAAAGTCCGCTCTCGGCCATTCCACACGCTTCCTAGCGGAGGCAGCTCCGGCACCTATTAATTTAGCTCCTTCTAACCGAGTTAGCCCTCCCAAGCGGACAAACTGGTGGATATTTATAGCTAATTAATTTTCGCCCCCTCTTAGATAGAGTTCTGGCTCCGCCCTTATATATATATATATATATATATATATATATATATATATATATATATAAATATATCAATCTGTCCAATACATTGGAGACCATGAAAGTGAAAACTCTCTTTATAACGTTTATCAATCAGATAATAATCACACGGGAACCCAAGTTGATCATCGAACATATATATATATATATATATATATTGTCAATAATAACAACTACATCGGAAAAAAGAAAAACGAAAAATTAAATATTCTTTTACATGACTTGTAAGAGAATATTTAATTTATTCGCGTAATTTATGAATAAATACCATAAAATACACTTCAAATTATGTGTTTTATATTGGTCTATACCAACAATATTATTACTTCAAATTGAAGTCTTATGCAATATTATAGTAAAAATAAAGACGTATAAAAAAAATCTTTTGTGCTGATAATAAAAAGGTCGGTGGGATCTGAGAAGAAAAAATTCCAACGCACAATGTAGATATACATAGATCTCATGAATAGTAGATATCATGAATATGGCATTCCTTTTTGCATGTGGCTTTTGTTTGTAAGATTGTCATAATAATGATGAAGAGCTCTCCTACTCCTTTTACATACTCTTTTTTCAAAACTCTACTTGTACTAATATATATATATATATATATATATATATATATATATATATGAACTTTAACAATCATGAGAGTAGCGGCGTAATCACGAATTATGTACCGGGAGGCTAGATATAATTTTTTTGTCAAAACTTAACTTGAGGGAATTATATTAAAATTTTGGTGATAGTTAAGGAGGGAGTTTAACTAAAATTTTATATAAAATTACACTAAAAAAATAAAAATAAGGTATTATTATACACTTTTATATTTTGGAGGGGGTGGTTGAACCACCTCCTTTCTTCAAATGCTCCCCCGCCACTAATTGAGAGCAGCGTCGGAACTAGGAACTAGGAACTAATCAGGTTGAAGGGGCTAGATCAAATTTTTTCAATAAATTATACCAGGGAGTATAAATTTTTAAATTCTAGTGAAGTTTTGGACGGTTTAAACTGAAATTTTAGATTAATTAATACTAAAAAAATGAAATAGTAATATAATATACATTTTTTTTTGCACGAAAATGATTTTTTCAAGAAAAAAAAAATAGCAACAATGAGCTTTCTAACATAGATGTGGTGTTTGTCTTCCACTTTTTAATTAGATAAAAACTAAAAAAAATTATATAAAATTGAAGTTTATATATTTTTTTTAGTTTCATATGTATGAATCTAAAACTTTCGCAAATACTTTTAAAAGTTGCCAAAACAAAGTTACTTGTATACGTTTTCATCCATTTCCAATATATATATATATATATATATATATATATATATATATATATATATACTCACTATTCATGTGTTTTTGGGTGCAATGCAACAAAACACAAGAGCATGTGTCCTCATTTCCAATAGGCCTAGATGACAACCCTTAGGGTTGGTCCACCAATGTCAATGTTTGTGCTTTTTCTCTTACGTTTGCTTGCACTCAAATTGAGTAGATCATCAAACGAACCTTTAATTAGTGATTAATATTCAATCAATAAATCACGACGATCGATCATTAGACTTGTCTTAATGACACTAATGTTGAACCCTACGTCAATCAATCTATATAATTATAAATTCACAACACTCCAATAGCTAACACACCCAAATTTAACAGCCTTCGTTTAATATTCGATTAACAAATTTGTCATGTAAATCTATCATTTGTGCATCATTGCTTTCTACTAATGGAGTTTTTTTGTTTATTTATTTATAGGTCAGTGGATTTTCATTATTTTTAGAAAAAAGTACAAGTCCCCACCTGGAGTTAATAATATATTTTTCATTATTAGTGAGAAAAAAATTACTATAAATAAAAAGACACTTCAAAATTTTCAAATATATCAGATAGTAACAAAAAAAAACACCATCTCGTGTGTCAAAATAAATAAAAATAACACCTAAAAATTAAAAAGACAAACAATATTGTCTAAACATGTCTAATATTAAATATAAGCAATTTTGACTTTAATTCAAGAAAAATAATTTTTGTACGACTTGAGATAAGAAATCAAATTTTAATAAATAAACCATTACCCCTTTTAACGATTTACCGATATACAACGATTCACCGAAACAACCACTTAAATATTATGTCTTAACAAGAGTATACTCATGTTACGAATCATAAGAGGGCTTTAAAATTCAGAGCGAGCTACATTAATGATTCCATTGTAATTCGTCTTTGTATCTTCAAGATACTTAATTCAAATAGTAAACAACTTAATTGGTATATATCTAAATGATTCAAAATAAATAAATAAATATATATATCAACAAACATTATGACATCATATATGTATGAAGTACACATGAGCAAGTGGAGAATAAATATATATGAATTATGAATGGTTGGTCCCCCATGCAGAGGACCGTACGGCAAAGGATACGAATCCTCGCTGTTTGTTACTTTGGTTGGATTGTGTGTCCCGACCTGCATTATCACAATTGTGACTTATTACGTGCCACGTGTAATCTTATTACTAATACTATATTACTAACCGCGTTAATTTTTTTCTTCTTTCATTCATTAGTAGATAGCAATGGCCACATTTATAGTCATACGGCAAAATTAATAGAGACCGACCTGAAGGTTTTTTTTTTTTTTTTTTACGTAGAGCTAGGGTTTCAAAACCCGGGGTTTAAAGCGAGAATAACCCGTTTTAGTTTGTTTATCAAGTTTATTATTATAATTATTGTAAATTGTCCCTTCATACAAAAATTCGAAGAAATTGAGTTCACTCTGCCCATTCTTTATTTGAGAATTTATCTTATAAAAATAAAAAATACAAAAAAAAATTACTAAAATATAGAGCAAAGCATGAAATATATGTAAGATAAAAGAGAAGTTAAAGTGAAATATATATATATATATATATATATATTTAGAATTGTTGAATTGAAAAGACTATATCAAAGATAACTTAAAAGTATAAAATCTTAAAATATAGCTATAAATAATTATTATCATTGATGATGTAAGTATTTCAAAACAAATAAAAAATACACATATATGTTGAAACTTGAAACGAAGAAAATATATAGTATTTATATTATTATACATGCACTCAAAGCAGAGTATGCACATAACAAACTAATTGATAAGAATTAAGAAAAAAAGTTCAAATTATTTATTTTTTAGGGTTATTGTAAAAAAATGCTCATTTTGTGTCATGCTCATTTTGTGTCAATAGTTTAAAAATGTCCACTATGTGTATTTTTTACTCTCATATATGAGTATTTTTTTTAAACTTTTGACACAAAATAAACATTTCTTACAATTTCTATATTTTTTATATGCTACAATACCCTTTTTGTCAACTATTTCATATGATCTTCGGGGTATAATATCCTAATTTTTACGAGTAAGTGATATAAAAGTTATGAGTTTATAAAATTCGTGGAATAAAATCGATATAAGGCACGTAAATTGTTTTGGTCATGACCCGAGCTTCTTTTATTTTTTTTTGTGACGACATTATATTACCTAAGATAATACATGATGATGATATATTCGGTTAATATATAATTTGTTATCAACTTATTTATTACCTTGTATTAGAGATCCATCTACTAGATGAGAAGATTCTGCTGGATTCTAATTAAAATAACAACTAATAATATAGTAATTATTAATATCGCCACTTGTTTATATCTAATTCTCTACAACACTTGCAAGTAGCTAGGTACTATTTTACGCCAATATTATTACTCTCTTTCCTAATTAAGCTGTCAATGACATAGTTACGCGTTACGTATATAGTATTAGCCACTTACTAATACTTATTTATTGACAAGATTTTGTGTTAAATAACTTGCTCGTTCTAAAATGATATTGAAGATTCACTTTTTGAGAGTTAAAAGTGTAATCCTATAAATATAGCATAATAAAAAATGGATTAAGAAAAAAAAAACAGGATCATAAATATTCCACTTATTAGAAACCGAAACTCTATTTTTTGGTATTTAATCAGGACCGTTATATTTAGATCCGACAGTTCAAGTTAATTATGTTTAATAAAGTTTAAAATTTAAAATTGGAGAATAATAATAATTAAAGGGGTGGCAATTCGTGTTTTGTATCGTCTTCGTTTCGGGTCTTACACGATTTTAACTTATTTTATGTAGACCCAAGCTCGCTCCATTTATTAATCTTGCAAGAAGATGAGACTCAAACATTAGCCATTTAATATACATGTTTATCGTGTTTACTCAATTAACCCAATAGACAAAGTCATTGATTTTTAAATGATAAATTAGTGCAATTTACAGTAATATAACTTAATTATTTAATTATACTATACAAGATTTTAAAAATTTCTAACAGTTTTCTATTTTCATAATTGAACACCGTAATTAATAGAATGAAACATATAAATTGCATATATAATAAGTATTAAACACTTATAACATAGATAAAATGCAACTTTATGTTCTTGAATCTTGTCTAATTGAGTCTCATCATGTCATCATATTCGTGTCATTTTCACCTATTATTTAATAATGTTAATTGTATTCGACGGTTGGACCCAGATATATTTATGATAGATCCAAACTCATATTATTATTTTTTTTTGTCCTGAATCAAATTGTCAGCTCTGACTATTTTTTTATCGGAACTTAATAATTAATTAATAAATAATAGTACAAGAAGAAACGAAGGAATGATCGTATTACTAAAAAAATAATAATTGTGTCTGATGCAATCATGTGCACTAACCAAATTGAACATTGTCGTATAAGTAATTGTATATATAATATATAGTCTTTTTATTAATGTTAATGTTGAAATTACAAACAGCTAGCACTCATTAAAGTATGAAAAGTAGTCAAGTGCGGGCTAAATTACTCTCACTAATTACTTGTTAATTATACGTCATTAATAAAAAATATATTATAATTAAATTAAATTAATATCTTAACATATTGCAAGCTGTTCGAATAAGTCAGCAAACACACGCACGGTTGATAACGACTGGCTTTTATGCGAAAGAGTAACTGTAATAACTACCAACCACATACATGAGTTATCCAAGGCCCAACCCTAAGGTTACAACTTACAATTAGCCGATTACCGGTATCGAAAAAATAACAACGATCCGAATATACGAGTATATCGATGGACAACATGGATACTTTATAAGCAACGAGTATATCGATAAAAGTTTTTATTAATCAAATTTACGAGTATATCGATTACCAACAAAGATATTGTATATATATATATATATGTTATACTTTGCTGTTTATTTTATAAAATAACATGATATATTGTATAATAAATTTATTTGTGTATAATTAACATGAAGTATAACATATTAGCGCAACGTATAGTATCATCTTCATTGGTTTTGTTAGTTTTTATCGGGTTTTCGTTACCCGTCAATAAATTATAAAATGACAAAGATTATTGTGATTTTTTACCGGTAATCCTGAGTTTCCGGTAACCATGCTTTCTACACCACATTTGAGGAGGAATCAAATTCATAGTTTAACAAAACAAAAAAGGCCACAAAAAAAGGGCTAAATATGTAATGGACAAGGCCACAAAAAATATTACAAGAACTGTGAGTTAATTAATTAATTAATTAGTGCCAAAGAAATATAAGAAGAAATATTTCTTTCTCTTTTGGGTAATTAAGTAGCTACCCAAAAGTGCTTTAACATGCCTTTGTTCTCGACAATATTGTACTGGTCTCCTTCTTTGCACCTCCCCCCTCGAACTCTTCCAAACTTTTCAATTCTGCCCCTCTCCAACTTTTCCTTTTCAATTTCACCCACCCCCTGCTCTTCCTCCTCCACTACTTCCACTTTCACCCCGAATTTTTCCGTTTCCTCCTCCGGCACGACGTCGTTTCCAATTCCGAAGCGCGCTCTCTCAGCCACGGCCTCCTCAGCTTTGGCTCCGGCCTCGACATTGCCCGAATTCTCCGCCGGACTCTCCACCACGAAGAGCCTGAGGCGCCCCTCGGACCGGTCCGCGCGGAAGCACGAGCTCAGCCTGGCCGGCGCCTTCACCGCCTCCACGATCAGCCGCCCGTTCTCCCGGCGCGGCCGCACCCGCAGCCTCTCGTCGCCGCTCATCGTCGTCAGTGGCGGCGGGAAGCTCCTCTCAGCCGATCGCGCCGCCGATCGCCGGCGAATTTTCCGGTCGTCGCCGGATACGCCCCCGGAGAAAACCCCGGAGTCGACGAGAATGTTGGTGGTGCCGGTCTCGTTGCCGAGGCTCTCGGTGCAGAGCGCGAGGCTCCGGTCGCTGAGGGAGGCGCGCTTGCAGAGCGGGTGGACGTAGACCGACGCCGCCTCGGGGGCGGGGGCGGGGGCGGAGACGGAGAGGGACTGGAGGAAGCTCCAGCCGCCTCGGGGCGGGGCGGGGACGTCGTCGTTTTGGCATTTGTGGTGCGGCGAGAGTTTGAGCCTCAGCGACGTGGTTCGGGGCTCGACTAGCTGTGACTGCGATGACTCGTTTTGGTACACTATGGTACTTGCCATGGCGAGTTCACGTGTATTTAAGGTATTATAGAAAGAATGATGAAATGGTTCTTCTTCTTCTTCTTGTTTTGTAGGAGAGAGAGAGAGAGAGAGAGAGGTGAGTGACATGAGCTATGAGCGAGAGGGGAGAGGTGAATTTGTAGTGCCCAAAAAGTGGCGAGATGGTACAGTGGAAAGGCACCACTTGAATTATACAATTCCGAATATGCCTCTCTCTTTCTTACATTAACAGAAAGGGGAAAAAGGATGACATCGCCAATCTATTCATATTTTAATCCATTTATAGACGGTTTCTTTTCTTATAAGAAGCTTGGTTATCCTAATCCTAGTCATGTGCATATGGGTCGGGTTAGCGACGGGTGGGTCTGCCGTCCTGTAATTTTCGATAGGTATTAACTTCTAGAATCGAAGTTTGGAGAAGAGAAAGAAACGACAGAGAGAATGGAACTGAAGAGAAGAATTGATTCTCATTAATCTTAATTGTGAATGAACGTACAAGAACCATGCTACTTATAGCCTAACAAACAAAACCGAATATAAAGGCATAAAACGTCTGAGTCGTTCATAAACGACAACAGAAAAGGGAATATGAAGAAACGACATACAACTTGTAAATAAATGACAGAAAAGCATAAGAACGACACCCGTAAACTTAATACTCCCCCTCAAGATGCACATGCGAAGATGTTGAGCAGGGACATCTTGGAGAGCAAGTTATTTAACGTAGTTCCGGGCAGTGCTTTCGTGAAGACGTCTGCAAGTTGCATTTTGGTGTTGATAGGTAGAAGCCTCAATCTTTTCTTTGTAACACACTCTCTCACGTAGTGGCAGTCAATTTCAATGTGTTTTGTGCGCTCGTGGAAAGCCAGGTTGGAAGCAATGTGCACGGCCGCTTGGTTGTCACAATACAACACCGGAGTAGTTATGCTGATTTGCAGATCCAAAAGCAGTTGTTGTATCCACATAACTTCGGCCGAGGTAGAGGCAAGGGCCCTGTATTCTGACTCAGCAGATGATTGAGAAACTGTGGTTTGCTTCTTAGCTTTCCAAGACACTAAGCAATCCATGTAGAACACACAAAAGCCCGTGACTGATCACCGTGTATCCGGGCATGATCCCCAATTTGCGTCAGAATAAGCCTTGAGTCCTTGACTCTTTGAGCTGGAGGGATAAAATAGTCCAAGCTCGGGTTGTATCTTCAAATATCTTAACAACCTGTGAGCCGCTTGAAGATGTGGTTCCCGTGGAGCAGCTAAAAACTGGCTGAGATGGTGTACTGTGAAGCTTATATCGGTCTTGTAATTGTAAGATAAAGTAATCTTCCAATTAACCTCCTGTAAGGTGTAGGATCTTCAAGAACATCACCACTTGTCGAGCTCAAATGAGTGTTGATCTCCATGGGAGTCTTCACTGCCTTACAGTCCAAGAAACCGAAGTCTTCTAATAATTGAAGAGTATATTATCGCTGTGATATGTTTATTCCAGTCTTTGATCGAGCAATTTCAAGTCCTAGGAAGAATTTGACCACTCCTAAATCCTTTAGTTTGAAAGCAGACTGAAGATCTCTTTTGACTTGATCAATTACTTGCTTGTTCGGGCCTGAAACAAGTATGTCATCCATATATAATAGAAGAGCCACAAACTTCGAGCCCGACCCTTTAGTGAACAATGAATAATCTGACTTGGATTGCTGGAAACCAAAGCTTCATGTACACTTCTTCCTCTAGCTCTCCATTAAGGAAAGCGTTATTGACATCTAATTGAGCAAGGTGCCAATTATGCGAAGCTGCAAGGGAGAGGAGAAGCTTGACTGTTACTAGCTTTGCAACAGGTGAAAAAGTATCAACATAGTCGATCCCTTCCTGTTGGCTGTAACCCTTGGCCACAAGGCGTGCTTTCCGTCGTGCAAGAGTCCCATCAGCATTGAATTTATTCTTGTAAATCCAACGGCACCCTATGGCACGTTTTACCGGTGGAAGAGGCTTCACAATCCAATTAATGTTGCATTCCATGGCATTTAGCTCTTCCTTCATGGCCTCATTCCAAACAGGGTATTTGGAGGTTTGATTGTAGAATTGTGGCTCGAAATTAATACAGACCACAAGACTGAAGGCCTTGAATTCAGGTGAAAGGCCATCATAATTCACGACCTGTGTAAGGCTATGAGGGGAAGATCCTCTAGCACTACTTTGGACCAAATTACAATGGTAATCATGTAGATAATCCGGCTTCTTGGTTTCTCTAACAGATCTTCTTAAGGAACCCGGCAGATCACAAGAATTATCTTGTAAAGTAGTATCTGACGGATTTACCGCTGCTTGATCTGTTTGAGTGTGTTCTGAGCTGGCTTCTTCAATGATCATGGAACCGGCCCGGTGAGCTGATCCTTCAATCCTATCTTTGTTGTGAATGTTAGGGACCACAATATCTGCAAAAGGGTCTGAAAAAATATCTGTAGCAGAGACTGAATGGTAAGGGAAAACATGTTCATGAAAAATGACATCTCTAGAAATAAAAATTTCTTTCTTATCCAAATCTAGGATTTTGTAACCCCTATAATTAGAAGGATATCCAATAAAAACTCCCTTTCTTGCTCGTGGACTGAACTTGCTTCTATGAACCTGCAAGGTTGAGGCAAAAACAAGGCAGCCAAATACTCGAAGGCTATTATGGTCAAAAGGCAGTTTGTGCAAAATTTCATAAGGACTGATTCCTTTAAGAATAAGAGAAGGAGTTCTGTTAATTAGATAAGTGGCAGTTAAAACACACTCAGCCCAATATTTTGTAGGCAATTTAGATTGAAAAAGCAAGGCCCGTGAAACATTTAACAAATGTTGATGTTTTCTCTCAACAACCGAATTTTGTTGAGGGGTTTCAACACATGAAAATTGGTGCATAATTCCTCTCTTAGAGAAGTAATCTGTAAAGGTTAATTCACGGGCATTATCTGATTTAAAAGCTTTAACAGGCTTAGAAAATTGTCTTTCTAACATGGCAGTGAACCTTGGAATTATTTCATGCACATCAGATTTTTGCTTAAGTAAATACACCCACGTGAACCTAGAATGATCATCAACCAATGTTAAGAAGAATTTATATCCAGAATGTGAAGTAATGTGGTAAGGCCCCCATATATCACAGTGTATCAAATCAAGGGAATTATTACACACGTAATGAGAAGAGATAAAAGGTAAACGTTTTTGCTTGGCCAAAGGGCATATTTCACACGGTTCAATAGAAGCATTACAATTCAAATTCAAAGATTTATGAAGGGGGTCAGAGCCTTAACAGATGGATGACCAAACCTTTGATGCCATAAATTGGCAGAAACAGTATTGAGATTATAAGCAACAGAACTTTCAATGTTTTCATCGAGAATGTAAAGATCATCTTGAACTCTACCCTTGCCAATCATCTTGGACTTGAGAGAATCCTGTATAGTACAATCATAATCATTAAAAGTGACAGAGAATTTAGAGTCTCGAGTGATCATTTTGGCTGACAACAAACTGAATTTAAAACTTGGAATAAGTAGAACATTGTAAAGGGTAATTTCGGAATTAATTCTAATATTACCATAATAATGAACTTTGATCACAAATTTGTTAGGTAGTGTAATTGTGGAGTTAGTAAGAGGTTTTAGGAACATAAATTTGGATTCCTGATTACAAATGTGCCTTGTAGCACCGGAATCCATAATCCACGAGTTACGCAAATAAAATTTACTAGTCAAAGCCTTAAGAAAATAATAAGAACCTGCATCAAATGTGGCCAGGTTGACAGAGACATCCGAAGGAGAAGGCTTCATGTCCGTATTTCCAGTCGAGGTAAGGTGATTTGAGAGCATCTCGATCAGTTGGTGGCATTGTTTTGAAGACAAAGTTGTCAGTGAGTGATCATTGTCCTTGCTCTTTGTCTCTATCATCCCAGCCTGAGCCTTGATGCGATTCCCATATCCCGGCGGGTACCCGTGTATCTTGAAACACTTATCAATGATATGGCCCGCATTTTGCAATGAGTGCAAAATGGCCTTTCTTTTCTGAAGAGCTTTCTTGGACCAGTTTCTTCTTTGACAGCATCGCCATGGTACTACTCGAGTCACTAAAGGAAGACTCTGCCCCTATTTCCCTTTGCTTCTCCTCTCAAAGAACAAGAGAAAAGATTTTGTTAATGATAGGAATGGGGTCCATGAGAAGAATCTGTCCTCTAATCCCGGAGAAAGATTCGTTGAGTCCTATGAGAAATTTCATGGCATATTCCGTATTATAGAACTCATTACAAGCCTTAGTGGTACACGGTGGCTTGAAATCATCGAGCTCTTCCCATAGACCCTTCAATCTTGTAAAGAACGTCGCAACAGAGTTATTCCTTGATGCAAGTTCGCCATTTCACGCCGTAATTGAAAAATCCTCGGACCATTGCCTTGCCGATAACGTTCTTCGAGGTCTTTCCAAATGTTACTCGCTGTATCTTCGAAGAGGATTGAAGAAGCAATCTCCTTCGAAACAGAATTAAGGATCCAATAAACCACCACGTTATTATTGCGGATCCAAGAATTGAGCACCTGAGGGTCATCGGAGACCGGCTTTGGGAGAGATCCGTCGAGGAATCCCAGCTTATTCTTCACAGACAGTGCGATCTTCATGGATCTTGACCAAGAGTTATAGTTATCGCCTGTAAGAACCTGTGAGACCAGAACCACTCCTAGATTGTCCGAATGGTGTAAGTAATAGACGCTCAGCTAGTCGTCGATCGGAGGCTTGACGGCGACGACGGCTTGATTGGTAGCATCTTTCTTGACGACATGTGACTCCATCTTGAAGGAAGGAGGAGTAAATCGATCTGAGCTCTAGCTTTCAAGATCGATCAACAATGGGGAAGAGAAGCTCGGTGGAAGGAGCTTCAATGGTGATTTTCTCTGATACCATATTAACTTCTAGAATCGAAGTTTGGAGAAGAGAAAGAAACGACAGAGAGAATGGAACTAAAGAGAAGAATTGATTCTCATTAATCTTGATTGTGAATGAACGTACAAGAACCATGCTACTTATAGCCTAACAAACAAAACCGAATATAAAGGCATAAAACGTCTGAGTCGTTCATAAACGACAACAGAAAAGGGAATATGAAGAAACGACATACAAATTGTAAATAAATGACATAAAAGCATAAGAACGACACCCGTAAACTTAATAATAGTTGTGTTGGCAATTTGTACCCACCATTAACGTGAGCGTGAATTGTCCTGTGTGCATAAAATTGCTTCAATAGACTCAAAGTTTTCATATTTTTAAAATAGTTTTTTTTTTTTTTGAAAAATTTATATCAAATTTACCCTTAAAAATTAGTCAACTTATTTGGACAATTTATGTCCTAAAATTTGGGCAGTTTATATCTTGAAATTTGAACACTAATATAATGTCATTTGGACAATTGATGTACTAAAATTTAGACGATTGTTGTCCTAAATATGGAATTAATGTCGTGAAATTTGGATACTAAAATCCTGAAATTAAAATGATGGGTTAAGAAGAGTAAGGGTAAATTTAACCTAAAATTTTTAAAAAGCATATTCGGACAATGATGAAAACTTGGAGTCTATTGAGAGAATAAATGGTGTTTTGGAGTCTATTGAGTGAAGTTCCGTTTAAGAATTTTTAAAAAAATAAAAAGAGTTTAGCTTTCGATTTGAGGTTGAGTTGAGTAATATGGACATTGGGCAACCAACATTAGAACGGGCAGTGGACAGGGGCAAGCCACATTGATAAGTCTGGCGAGCTCTATATAATCCGACTAAAGATATGAATTCGATAATCTGAATATTATTTTTCATTACACAGTCATATTTTTTTGGTGGCTTAAAAGTGTATGGATATGATGTCTATTAGAAAACTCAAAACTATAATCTCATATTTTGAATATAAAAAAAAAAAAAAAAAAAACTCTAATTCTTGTTTCGTTTTTCTTAAAATGTAATTCAAAATGGGGATTTATATGTGGATAGGAGAGGGAAAAAAACATAGAAATTAAAATTAGGTTTTTTAAGGATGTCTTTTTTATGTGCTTGGTTGTGAATGTAGTTAAGTAGAGAAGGATGTGAATTTCCATTGCTCCAAAAACTACCACTTGTTTTTTTCAATAAGGATTCTCCTCAATATTTCTGAAAGTGATTGAATATTTTTCCTGAATTATTTCGATACAAAAAAGGGTGTACATCTAATATATATAAATAGTTAAATACTAAATCCTATCTATCCGCTGTCTGATCTGATGTATGTATATGATTCATATTCTCTGACAGTCAAGATCAGAGTTGATTTTATTCAAAAGGGCATAAAATATTATATGAATATGTTTATGACATCAGCAGCCCACAAGCTTTGAAATTTCAAGGAAAATTGAAAATAACTACATTATTGAAATGCACACCATAAAATACAATACATGCCGACCAACATGTATGACTAAAAATAAAATTCAATGGTTTTTCTTATTTGTTTTATTTATCTTTAATGCTGACTTTCTTCCACACTCTGAGGCAATATATATATTATTATTATATAATACAAAAGCCACGGGTTAAGGGCTATTTCGGTCAAAACACCCCAACTGAAGGAACAATCCAAGCTTGTTCCTCTCTTTTGGTGATGCTCTCTCTGTTTTTTTATTATATATATATTATTATATAGTAAGTATTATTATCAATAATAAGACAGATTAGACAAAAATAATTAAATCAAGAATGAGTTGAGGATTTAGAAGAAAAAAAAATTAAGACAGAATAACATTTGTTTGAGACAAATTACGTATATAGAAATAAAAATTTAAGATTAAAAAAAAGAGTAAATTTTTAAATTTACCGGTCTCTATTTTTTAATTTTTTTTAGACGGGTATAGGTTTTATAAGACTTAAATCTCACTAACATGTATAGATAAAAAAAAAATGAGACTCTGATAAATGAATCGACCATATTTACGTACGTATTTCTAACCCTAGCATTGATAATTAATAAGTATGTGGACCCCGTACGTAATAGAGCTAATATATATTATATAGATAATAAAATATATTTTACAAAGATATTTAATTACCATTAGGTCAGTTAAATATAAGTTCTTAGGAGGGATTTAACTGTCATGTACTTAATTATATATATCGCCAAAAATTAATATTAAAAAAATAGTGTTCATGCATTTGAGATTCGAGACTCGTGCTTCATGCATATTAATCATCGTGTTTTGGTTAGATCATATTGCCACATTATTAGCACCATAAAACTCACAAGATTTTGGCTTGTTATTCGTTTTTATTCCCTTCAAGGACTAGAAACATGCACTTTGACTTTTTTTTACATGTTTATTCCCCTTCATGATTTTGGCCTGTTCTTCAATTCTTTTCTTCATAATTAACCTCATTCATGGTATACAATTTCAACGTTTTTCGTGATATTTTTTTTTTCTTTTAGGTTTCCTTTGAGGCCTCATTCCATCATGGTGCTACAAGGTGATTGGGTGATGTTGAGGCCTCAATATATACTCCTTAGTCCTTCCTAATTTTTAAATGGTGCTTATGATAAAACTCGGTTAACATTAATTATTTTACACTTTTATCAAACCAAGACGTGTGTATTTGTAGATTAACATAAGTTAATAACTCGATATTAAATGAATTGGATCTCGACATTGTTTTGTAGTCTATAGGTATATCATTGCCACAATAAAAAAAACGTCAGTACACTTAATACAAAAGTGAGTACTTATATTACAAATTTCCTTGTTTTAAAATATAAAATTGCATCGCAAGCTCAAGAAAGATATGTTTTTCCTCTCCGCGTCTATGTGTATATATATACATATAAGAATTGTATATGTATCGCTCTTTGTTGGTCTATCTTTATTTATGATTGATGGAGAAACTTCTCACGAGGTCACACGTTATATGTCTACTCTAACTCAACTCAAGCAAGCTTTACTTTAGTGTCATTTTAATGATTTAATAAACAGAAAAACTCATTTTGTTAATATTATAAGTACAAACAAAACAATATATGCTTTTTGAAGGGAAAGTTATGGTTCCATCGACAAAGTGCAAATAATTAGAGTTGCGAAAATGGAGTTCATCATGATAAGAGATGCCTTGCCTCGTGTCGGCTTGAGGCAAGGCATCTCTTATCATTAGAGTTTCATCGGTGTTGTTATTCAATTCAGTTTTCCCACTCAGACCAGAGGCACTGACAAGTTTTGTGGCATAAAGATACTCGATGAATCGCATAAGAAACCGGGGCTTCAGGTTAATATATTTGCCAGTTATTTTGAAGCACTTCCTCATGTACTTGCGCCGTGAGATTTTATCCAGCTCTCTACTATTAAGATACACACTTATGATACGTAAACCAATGTCGTTTTCAAGTAGAGAATCTCTAGGTTTTGTTCATAACATCCCTCATAAATTGGTTCGCCAATTTCAAGCTAAACAGTGGTTCAGACGGCTTCAAATCAATGATGGATGTAGGCTAAGGAAAATGTGTCAATCAACTTGGTGTGCAAGATAATTCATGTCCAAGAATTTGGTGAAGATGAGTGGATGACCTTTGTTTGGGATGGAACTGATACGTAACCAAACAAATTATCTCTCAGGCTTGAAGAAAAAGAAGAAAATCCACTCCATTTACATCTCGAGCCGTCGCATCTATCGCGAGAAACATTACTGAAATTCCCTATTGTTGGATCGATCTGTAGAGTATTGTTGTATAACAGTCGTCCTATACTTGCGAAATCTCGAAAATGTCTCAATCGATATGTTACTTTTTCGGGTAGGTGGCGCGAAATCTCATAGCCTATCTTGTCTTGTGTTGTGCTTAAGTTAATTTATAGAATTTTACTCAAATTTTATAAAGATTTGCTTCTCCCCCCTAAAAAACCATAATGTTTAGATATCTTCATGTATATGGTTTACTTAAGTTTACTACTTTATGATACTTTTTGAGTTCCAAATCATTATTATTATTTATGAATATTTTTTTTTAATGTTCTGGCATATAAATTGGCTTCCATGATCAAGCCCACACCTTGTCCAGCCACTTCACCAATCGTACGGACGCCTCATGGCATGTAATGTATTGTAATATTATAATTTAATTATAATGTAATATCTATTTTTCAAATAAAATCAATTTGAAAAGGAAATACGTGATTCTCCACTAAGCCACACACTTTTTGTCTTGTCGGCTTATTGCTTTTCCTTCTTTATTAATTAGCTTATGAACAAACCCTAGAGATCTTTTCTCTCCTAAATAATTACAATTTCTTAAAGGAAGAAAGGTCAATCAAAGGCTGGATTAGTGAAAAATGGAAAATAATAAAATAAAAACTTACTAATAATGACAAGCTCAAAGCCACAACACATGACCCTAAGCCATGTGGGTAGACAAAAGAAGTGACCTACCCTAAATGCTAAAAGCCCCAAACTTCATTTTTGCCCTAAAAAAAAATTAAAGTTCCTATTAAATATTAAGCAAGACTCATCCCAAGATCTCTTCTTTTTTTTTTTTCTTTCTTTTTACTATAATTAAATAGCTGGCCAACGGGACGGAAAGCCCCTCCCACGGACTCTTCGTCGTTGGCCGCAAATTTTCTTCAGCGACATTCCAAGGTTCCATGTGCCGGATGTAAAAGTGTAGCTCCTCCAAATTTAAAACTTTGTTCCAATTTATTTTATTTTTATATAAAAAGACATTTATTTGCTTATAATTTAAAAAAATATAGTTTTTCCATAAATTACATGTATAGCCTCGGGAATTATCATAGGTCCGCTAGTGTTGACCGCAAAGGTTCATTGATCGCATAGTCGTTCCGAAGTTAGTGGCCTTCTGAGACTTCCACGTTTTTTTTTTTTTCCGAGATATTCTAATATGAAAATGTTTGTCGTCGGCATATGATTATCTATTTTGCGAATTTCCGCGAGTAGCTTTAGTCGTCCACCTGCATGACCACCACCTAATAACCCATAATTGATTAGAGGAAAATTATTAATTAGTTAATGAGTTATTCTCTTTTAATAATAAATAGTGTTCAATCAAGCAACTGGCGTGATCAGTGTCACGTATACTAGCTAGGTTGATATATATACATTTATATATATTAAGCAAATAAAATAAAATAAAATAAATTTACGCGTTGTTTGATGAACTATTTAATTTATATCTATACATTCATGAACAAGAACAATGACTGATATGCGTTAATCATTTCGCATTGTGTCTTGAATGATTATTAATTCTTTTGCGCCTTGCTCGCTGAGGGAGGATTCAAGGAACAATGTCGATTATCACTGTGTTTGTTTCATATATATATATATATATATATATATATATATATAAATGTATGTCTCGATGTCAAGAGTAATGTCATTTAAGAAAAAAAAAATCGATGATATTCCGATAATTTGCATGTGGTTGCCAATTGCTAGCTATTATACCATTCCTTAATTTCTGAATATTTTCAATACGTCGTTGAATTATTCAGTTATTGTGTTTATGACTTATCATGCTTCGCTTGCGCGTTTTCTTGCCATTTTTTTTAGTCTTTAATTTTTTAATGGGGAACCACAAAGCCGGCATAGAAAATTTAGCAACAAGGGATTATATCGTGGTTTTTTTTATAGTCAAAATGGAGACTCGGAATCTCACTAAGCGAACTCGAATCCCAACTAGGATGGCACCTAATGAACAATCCAAAAAGAAGAGAACTATCTAAACCTAAAGCTCTCTCTCGAACATATATCATCGTTTACAAAAGACGAAGTAAAATTCGGGTGCGGAAGCAAAAAATGATAACCCAAATTTTGAGCATCAAACTAGCTAATGTGTTGGTCACTCTGTTTCTCTCTAAAAAGATATAAGATGGTACTCTGAAATTAATAATTTTCACATAGCGGATCCATCTGGACCAACAAAATCAATGATAATTTCGTTAACATCGAGGAAAAAAAATCATTAATAATAAACTTTAAAGCTATATTTTCGTGTGCTCTTAAATACTTTTATGCTTTTGAGTGAAATGATAATTGTAAGTGCACTCCAATTTTGTGGATGCAGTATCTTTTTTCTGTTTATGTGATATGTTTTGTAATATGTGATTATAAAATTACATATGACTTTCAAGAACGATATTTGGGAGAAGTTTTGTAATTGGCAACATTAATTGGAGGTCATCTTTTGTACCCATAGTTTGAGAAAATTAATAAAAAAATCATCTATTCTCGAAGTCCCTTCATAATTTTTATTGGATTAAGTTAGATCAGATCTAAGGACGATACAAACACACTTGTTACTTCATAATTTCTATTGGATTAAGTTAGATCAGATCTAAGGACGATACAAACACACTTGTTGATAATATGGAAGGTGTCACAGGCTTAAGCGGGCACTCCCGCAAGACACCCGTGCGGCACTCGGTAAGTTCGTTAACCGAGTCAGCCATCCACACGTTTGTCGCCATTGCTGGTTTCACCCTGCCTTGGGTTCATCAGGAGAGCGGCTTCAGCTCCCGACCAGCACTACGCCACAGGTAACGGGATGGCAAGTCCCGAGACCTGCCGTAGTCGCCTAGCCCTTCGTTACCGAAGCCCACCTAATCTACCCTTACACTTCGACATTCTACCCGGATTTCACCTAGCGATGGTTTCCCGACAAGACTTGTCCCACCCCAGTCCCACCCTGACTTTAGGGGTGTGACAAACTCTCCCCCAACGGCTTGAGTCGACGCCCTCGTCGACTAAGATCTTCAATTATGCTCGCCTTTCGAGCACGCCCTTGATAACTCGCAAAGCGCACATGCGTGTGAGGTTATATATTCCTCCCTTCGCCTCCCTTTGGAAAGGTCTCCTGCCTACTCCTCCAGAGCGCTTGGCAGAACAACGCAGCATTATTCCTTGTGAGCGTTGGGGATTTTCCCCCAGACCGCAAATGCATCCTCGTGGCGAGCACCCCGCACACGGGCACAAGGCAGCGTCAGTCTGGCTCTGATACCACTTGTCACAGGCTTAAGGGGGCACTCCCGCAAGACGCCCGTGCGGCACTCGGTAAGTCCGTTAACCGAGTCAGCCATCCACACGTTTGTCGCCATCGCTGGTTTCACCCTGCCTTGGGTTCATCAGGAGAGCGGCTTCAGCTCCCGACCAGCACTACGCCACAGGCAACGGGATGGCAAGTCCCAAGACCTGCCGTAGTCGCCTAGCCCTTCGTTACCGAAGCCCACCTAATCTACCCTTACACTTCGACATTCTACTCGGATTTCACCTAGCGATGGTTTCCCGACAAGACTTGTCCCATCCCAGTCCTACCCTGACTTTAGGGGTGTGACAGAAGGTTTGATCATTGACGAAGCATGTAATTATACCCAGGGGCGGACCCATGTGTTAACGGGGGTGGCTTATGTCACCCCCAAGTTTGTGAGAAAACAATACTATACTAATCTTTTAAATTAAAAATATATAAAAAATAATAATTCAACTCTCATGCGCACGACTCCGCCACCCCCGACTGATCTTTTTCACTCAACTTCTAGAGAAAGAAAATGAATAGAAGGAAAAAAAAAACTTGCAGAAGATAAAAGTTTAGTCGAGTGAGGTGGGGAAGATGAAGTTGTCAGTAAAGTGTGAGGGTTTTACCCTTTTACTTACTCACTGACTTGTTTTTCTCTTGGGTTATGTGAGGGTTCAAATTTTTAATAGTTTATTTACTTTATGCACATAAATCGATGGTACATTTGGGGTTTAATATTTTCACATTAATATTAATATTGATTTGTTTTCTTCTATTATAGGAAACTTGTTTTCACATTAACATATTATATAACTATGGTATTATATTCAGCTTACAAATGGAAACATTATTATAAAATTTATTAATTTTATTGATAAATAATTAATCATTTTAATCAATAATTTTAGATATTATTTTATTATCTATTAATTTTGTGTTATGCCTATAAATTATATCGGCATAATTGGTATCGGTTTTTACTTTTTATTTTATTTTTAGAAAAACCAATAATATACGAATATTGTGTTTGTATACTCGTAAATTGCACGCAAATGCAATTTGTAGTAAGCGATCTTTAAAACATTGATGATAATAGCGATATAGTTACATATAATACCGAAAAACTACATATAAATATATTAATATATATGTTAGTACCGATAGAGAATTTCCGTAATATGACAGCAAGACGCTTTCTATTTTGATGTAATTATGTATTTTAGAAGTATTCTTAATTATAGTTCCATTAATTAGTCTTTATTAGTTGTTCGTCACCCCCGAAGTTGTTTCCTGGATCCGCCCCTGATTATACCGTTGAAGTTTGATTATCGGTTAGAATAGGTCTTAACAATGAATTTTTAATTTTTAATTTTTTTCTTTAAAACTAATACTAAATACTTTTTAACTAGGGGAATAAAGAATTTGGGTAATATAAAAACCATGAAAATGTTGTATATATTTTGGATTACTATAGGTAAAAAAATGACAATGATCTATTAACAAATTGTTGTGTACTCTCGATTCTCGATTGTATATTACTATTAAGTATTAACTATCTTACGTTATATAACTGATTTTTCTTATCTTTCATTCGTTCTATATAAAGTATATATAATTATATATATGTATGCGATACTGTTAGATCAGCCAACATAGTATAAAGGAAAATACAGAGAGCGATTAAGAGAAAAGAAGAATCGTACACGAATTTCGTACTAAATTTTAAACATTAAAAATCTTTACTTAAAGAATTCTAACCTGGCTGATATCACTTCATATAAAGCCTGTAACGTACTATCATAGTAATAATATTTAATTAAGTAATTTTCGGAGATTTAAGACCTTTAGAGAGAATTTCGAACACAAATTGAGTTCAAAAGGGGTTGTATACAGCCCTTTCAAATTTTCGAAAAATGTTCAAAAATTATCTGAAAACTCTTTTTCCATTTTAACATATGGTGGTTTCAATGTATTCTGAATCCATCATTGTTAACGACAATCTTCTTTGTATTAAATGTATATCGACCCGATAATTAATTGTCCTAATCAATCCGTTTTGTTGAAACATGAATTTTGTTTACTTGTTTGTAATCATATCTTGTAACTCTTGGTTGATTAATATGGGCAAGTGTCGTGGAGAAGTGAGCCAGGAAGTCTAAACTGCGTTACCAAAAAGTATTACTGTTGATTTACTTTTTCGCACGCGCTTTAAATTCCTGTCGTTTAATGCTTATCACCTAATAACTTAAGTAAAACGAGAAAATACGTCTTTACACGTTTAACGCATTTAACTGATAGAAATATATTGTAAATGAGAATTTTATATAAAAAGATAAAAACATATCCTCTTAGCTAGACCGTTATATATATCATATCGTAACTGTGCCGTATACCGTGTGTTTTATCACTCCTACCAATGTGGTGTATTATATATATCTTGCAACAAAAATGATCATAACCTGAACTAACGGATCAGGTCTATTCCTTAATTAGAATAAAATCGAATCTGATAGTACACATTACATCACATTTTGTGGTCCATCATATATGCTTACTAATAAAAGTATACCCTATAAAAATAAAGATGCAAACTATATAGTTGTTATAAGTTAACCTACTTTGGACCTTTGGTAGCTTCAAATGGTATGTAGATCATCGTATTTTTATTCCTTATTAACTTCCCTTTTCTCTTCCCATCCTTGAAAAGCTCTCTCTATGAATCCATCAAGTTACAAAAATGTGTGAGCCAACTGTGAGATAAAGCATGTTTTTGTGCGTGAGAATCTTTGCTTGTACTGTACATTGTACATTATATATATATAGTTTTACATATATTTTTGGAGACCCTGAAATTTGTAATAGTGTCCGCACGTAGCTCGTTACTTTGCAAAATGGCCTATTTTACATCTTGAGTTTGTATTTTTGTCTACATAGGCTCTTTCTGTCAAGTTGATTACACTGTTAAAAATGCGAAGTTATTGGCTGCATAGGAATAAAACTACAAATTCAAGAGCTATATAAGAATATAACTATGAAATCAAGCTAGGTATGGACAAAAATAGGAATTTTTATTTGTTAATTTATTCCGCCCGTCATACATAAAGATACGAAGAACATTGGTTTTAGAAATTTTGATTAAAAAAACGCAAGGGAAAGCGGGACACAAGTAAAAAATCGATAGTATGATACATATATATTATATATATATATATAGTCATTTTTCAAAATAAAAGTCACACATAGACAAAAATATAAAATAAAAAAACATCAGATATTTATATTTTTTGGCATTTATATTTTTTTTATTTTTTCAACCTAGCTAAGCCCATTAGGGAGAGAAAGAGAGGTAGCAAGAGAGTGCAATTTGCATCAGAATCCATAATACTGTTTTATTATTTTGATTGATGTATATTTAATCATCATTTATGAATTAATTTGGGAGAATCTTCACATAAATAAAAATAAAAAAATGTAAACGTTATATCATTTGGCTTTTACGTGAAAGCCTAAAGTTAAGCCTTTGAATAAGATAGTCTTATTTTTATGTTGAGACTAACTCTTGATTAAGAGAGAAAGACAAGTTAATGGCTTGCACAAGCACACTAATTATTTAATTAACAAATTAATACGCACACAAATTAGACACTCTCCTTTTTCCCTCTTCGTCACCTTTTGACCATGTTAGTGCTTAACCTTTTTCTTTCCATGAATTCAAGCATAATTTATTATCCTTTGCTTTTAAGCGAGACCTTAATTATTCAAATACTAATCATGGAATAAAAAAATAAAAATAGGAATGGAAGTCTACGTAATCCGTGCATGCAAACTTGTCATTACAGGATTAGCTATAGATATTATGGATAATGATGGCATAAATAACTAAGTTATAGTTAATTATGTTGGTTTCAAACTAGACCTTTTAACTAAAGCCCACAAGCACACACGAAGAACAAAGAGAGAAAGGGAAGAGTTTTGGGGAGAATACATTATGTATTTAATGTTGTCTCAATGTTACATTGGAAGGAGGGATGGAGTCACTTATTCACAAAAAATACATCCCTATTAAACTAAACAAGCAAATCAATCAAATCCCTAAGATTAAGGAATAACTTCCCTAACTTATATGTATACATATTTGGAGGCGTTGAGATTCTCTCATGTCTAATCCTAAAATATCACAGCCTCCACTGTGTCAGATTTCTGAACCACACGCAACTTGGTTCTGCTTGTCTTGACTTGCTCGTACTGACCTGCTCTCATGTCTAATCCTAAAATATCACAGCCTCTTGGTCGAGTAATGCCCGATGCATCCACCTTCCTGGTCGCTGGAACCTGCTCGTTGGTTCCTTGGTTCCCGATCGTCATGACCTGCTCGTCGCAACCTGCTCGGTGCTGGGACTTGTTCGTCATGACTTGTCGCATCCTGCTCGTCGCAACAAGGTTGTGAACGACCAGGTACTCCTGACATGATCGGGTAGGTCTTGCCTTCCTGGTCGCTCTTCGACTCTACGAGCCGCACCAGGTCGAGCTTAACCTCACAAATTACACATGCGGGTATCCGTATTCTTTTTGTATTGAAAAATACTTAAAGTCTCGTAGATCATTATTTCTGTCTATTTGTTTAAAAAATAATAATAGAGGAAGACCCAAAATTTTAAAAATAAAATAAAATTTTGAGGATGTGATGCATGTCTCCTCATCAGTGGCGGAGCCAATTTTTTTGTTCAGCCGAAGCACTATATAACTACTATAATTTTAAATAGTTAATTCAAATGGCACCTAAAACAACGCATAATAAGTATCGTCGGAAGATGCGCCGCGGCGGAGACTAAAACTTTGCCGCGGCTGGTTTGGCTTCCGACGACACTAATTATGTGTCGTCCAAAATCCACTTCTGACAACGAAATATTTTCCGTAGTCGGATATCATAAGACGGAGGATCCAACGACACATAAGAAGTGTAGTTGAAACTCTTCGACTACAGTTTTCAAGTCTAGTCAAATGCACTTTTTGTACTAGTGAAACCCGTTGTTTTAGTGAGTAAATATACGATTAATTTTCTTATTTCATTCAATGTTTTAAACGCTATGTATCGTTTTTTGAGATATATATATATATATATATATATATATATATATATATATATAGCATAGCAACAAAATCCTAACTAAACTTTCTATAATAGCTTATTAAGAAAAAGAAATGAAGGATAATATATAAACAATATGAATATATGTGAATGTGACCAAGCAAAATAAAAGGAGATAAATCTTAATATATCTCATCTATAAAAACAAAGAAAATGTCTTAAAAAATTTCAATATGCATGCTTCATTATAAGTTTGCCGACTTAAGTAACACGAATACTATCACTTTGTTAAAAAAAAAAAATTCATTTAATATTTAAGCGCAAACACGTGCATATACTCATACTCGTGCGTGCGTGTACGTATGTAGCTCTGCCTATGCTGTCATCAATTCTTTTAAACAGATATTCGACACTCGACAGTACCCATTTTTCGCAGAGCTATTGTATTACAAAATTACAATTGTTTTTATACTACAAAAGAATTTAGGTACTCCCCGGTGATCAAAAGTCAAAACTACAACATACATATCTTTTGCCGTTATTATCTACGTGTATATACATATGTCATATAGTTGAACGACAACATGCATTGAGCCACCGAAAACAACTGATGAATAAATACCCTAATAATTAGGGTTAGCTAAGCTTTTTGTTGATAATGACTAATACCATATTAATTAGGGCATAACTTACTGTCATGCATGATTAATTAGTCTCTATATAAAAGCTTTATCTAGTTGTTAAGCTAATATTCGACATTGGAGCAAATTAATCATAATTAATCTTTGCCCACACTATATATAATTATATATATACACACATATATTAATACCTAGCTTCTTCTAGGTCATGACTTAGCTACAAGGTCCTACATATTTAAATTAGGCCTAAAAGTAAGTAATATTCAACTTCAATACTTGGTTAAAGTATTGTACTGATGAGGAATATTAACACCATTTGAAGTAAAAGTAAGGAGACAAATGGAATAGTTTGTGCATTAAAATATGATGTTGTACCATGTTAGATTAGAGTTTTTGAACTAGCATACGGCTGTATTGAAATGATCATTTAATATAATGATTAAGATATTTAAGTTGTATCGAAGAAGTTGCTAATTAAACTATATATATAGCTTGAAATAAAAAGATGTACTAAATATATATATTATGCAGCTCTAGTTTTCTAACAATTAATATTCCAAAAAGGGGACAAGTCGGTACTGATCAAGATAAAAACTAATATTGTTTGCTCAGCATTTATAATTATTTACTATATTAATGAGGTTAAACATACGACAAAATCACATGCATGCATGTATAATAATATGATATCTAACCGTGCTACTTTCTAAACATTTGTTACAATTAATTAGGATTAATGAAATTGATACATTTAAAATCTAGAAGATAAACCTAAGAGAAACACATGCATATATATAATTAATATGATATCTAACTAACCATAACCATATCATACCAATTATTTAAATATTTATTACAATTAGGACTCATGATATGATATTTTCAAAATACCAAAACAATCTAGAAGATGTTAACCTAGAAAACCACAATATACCACATGCGTATATAATATTGTCAATGTCGAATAAACAAAATCTGCTTTTATTAGCTAGTCATATATACCAAAGTACAAATATTATAGAATTTATTCATAACTTCTTGATATTAATAAATTTATGAGAGGGATGATAAAAAGAAAATACAAAAAAAAAAATTGATCATCATCACTAATTAATATTTATAATCACTCACTGCCTAACTAATTATTCTAATTCTTAGAAGAAGAAAAAAAATGTCAAACGACACTTTATACGCTCTTCTTATCCAACCGTCTAATGATGATGATGCAAACCATTTATGAATCCGAATAACACTTAGTTAGCGTCAACGCTAAGTAATTAATTAACAATCTTTTTTAATTATTAACATATATTACGTTTGCACAAAAACATATGTATATATGTTCTCCATTTGGATTGACTCGAATGATGTATATATATATTAGGTCATCGTCTTTTTTATGTCTTTAGACAACACAAAGCGACAAAAGTTGCACATTGCCATAGTGGTGTACACATAGACAATAACTATGTTGTAAGTTTTTTTTCATTTATTTACATCTATATTTATATATGTGTGTGTGTTGTTGAATTTGTATTTAATTACTGAAATGTGTAAAGATCAGTGGATTAATTTGTTGTATACGTGAGATTGATAATTAGGTAGTTAGGTCCATTGGATAAGCATGATTAGATTACGAACAAGCATTGTGACCTCAACATGGAATGTGTCATCATGTTATTAAAAAAAAATATGTGTAACAACAATGAAATAGATTTTTTAGTATTGTATAGAGCACTGAACGTACATTTGTTATTCTAAGAATAATAAAATTCTGCAGGACTTATTTAGTGTTTTTTGGGTGATGTTAGGGTTTGATTCCCACAAGACCAAATTTATTGTTCGGGACGCTTGTTTGATAGTAGCCAATAGTAATTTGATGTGGATTCTTATTCCCTCTCGTTCCGTCCGTTCAGGGGACTCAAATAATTTAATGAGACTCGTCTTTTAAAAATAAAATAATAATAAAAAACTGCAATTTCTTTTACTACGTTATTCGAAATATTTAGTAACGGAGTCAGGATTTAAACTCGAAATGGTTGATTTTGGTTTTTATTAATTTGTTAAGAATTTATAGTAATTTTTTAAAAATTAACTAAAAGATAACAAAATTAGTTTAAAGGAAATTTTAATCAAGCATGGCAGCTATTATAAAAAAAAAATTATCTTTTTTATTTTTTGTTTGAGTCTATTAGATCTAAGTAATCACTGTATGGTAGAATCATAATGTAGTGATAATACTATTGAGACAGTTAGAAAATCTGTTGATTTATCAAAAAAGCATATTAGTGATGAACATGTTGTATGACCGAGTAATAATATCTCACGACGATGGTGAAAATAAAAATAAAACTATTTTCGCTAAATTTAAAGATGATATCATATTCAATTTCAGAATGCCATAGGAAAACAAATATCTAGATGTCGTTTTATGCTGGTTAAACGACGAAAAAACTTGGCTTGTGAATTATTAGTAAGTGATCATCTCTAGTAGAGTTGAAAGTCACGGCATCGCGATCGGTCGTGATGGAATTGCCGGAAATCGCCACCCCTCCCGTTGCGATGCGTCGTGGTGCCGAGGGTCGCGATGCATCGCGACGTTGAGCGAGAGAGAGAGAAAGCGCGCGCGACTGTGAGAGAGAGAGAGAGCAGAGAGGGAATCGTGACGTTCACCCTTGAATCGCGATTCATCGCGACTTTCACCCTTGAATCGCGACTCGTCGCGACGGACCTGCAGGCGTCGCGACCGGTCGTGATTGCGTGTTTCCCGTCGTGAGCCCCAGCTCTAATCTCTAGGAATCAATTTTTTTTCCCATGTGGCATAAATATAAAATAAAGTTATTGGCACTACTAGCTTCTCGATTAAAACGGTTTGTGCGAGACTCGTCTTTCTAAAAAACCGTGATCAGTATTGCCTCGTATTTTTCATTTTTAGTTCGTTAATAGTTCTTAACCGTTAATGTACACGGAAAAATAAATCGAATCGTAATAAATTGATTTTTTTAGACTTTTGAGATAATTGCGAAAGATCATATATTATAAATCACATTTATATATTTTTATTATAGTATTACTATGATAAAATATATAAAGTTTCCCGCTAATTTTTTTTTTCTTCCAAAGGATCATTCCGGTAAAAGCGCGACCGATGAGGTTAAATCTATATAAAATAAAATAAAAAGCTTTAGTTATATCACAGACAGATAATACAAAATATATACATATATATCATAGATATCCACACTGTGGGCCCATTCGAAAGCCCAACAAACGCTCTGAAAATGGGCCCAGTGGACAAACCCAACCCCAAAAGAAGATACAAAACGACATCTAGAATATCCCGCCATCAAATGCATGCATGTCAACCTCTTTTGTTTTATTTTATAGAATCTATGTATTGCATATTTAATATTTATTATATTTTTATATGTCATTTATCATCTTCAATATTATATATTAGGATCGGTAAAATATCGCTGCAACCGCCTCTAATATAATATCATATATTAAAATCTAGATCAAAAGTATTTAATTTTGTAGCTAAAAAAAGTAACAAAAAAATTACAATTATATGTTTAGATCTATGGAAGAGTTAATGCATTGACTTCAAATCCTCAAAAGAAATTAACAATATTAAATCAATAAATAGTTTTGAAAACAGTTATACATAGAATGAATATAAGGTATTTGGATATTAGTACCAAGGTTCAAAAAGCCAACTGATAAATCGATAATCGTTTTCGACGGATTTATCATTTGCTTACCGTCTAATCGATGAAAAACCGATAATATTATAGGTTATCGTTACTGACGCTAATCAAAGATTATCGACGAATTATCAACATTTAACGATACTTTTCAACAATAAAAAAAACCGCTAATATATTTTTTAGAATATGTATACTCAATTTTTATCTAGTGTCATTAAAAATACAAAAAAAAAAAATTATATCATGCACAAACATAATAAATATATACACCAATTAACACATATAAATAAAACATAACTCATAATAAACATAATCATCATCATCATAAGTCTCAAACACAAATATCATAATTCTTCCTTCAAAATGTATATTCAGCTACGTGTTCCAAAACAAGCCTGAACGTCCGGAAGATAATCGACGATAAGTCGACGGCATTTTAAACACCGGATTTTACAAGATAAATATACTTAATCCCTGCATTGTATACAATAATCAGTACATTTATATAATAATTTAATGTCGAGTGATTAGCGTTAGCGATTTAACTACAGTGATGCGTCGGAAGTGCAAATATAAAATTAACTTTATTCATTTATATATTTATTATTAAGTCAAAGTGGAGCCCACATGGTTTCCTACACTTCTACCTTAATTACTGAACCATCCAGATCCCTACACCTGTCCCCACAACGTACTTTCCACCGTCGGATCACAGAGATGCAAACACGAGCTTTTTATTATTATTTTATATTTAATTAATTTTTCGGGTGTGACCATTTCAATGCGATGTTGTCGCAAACCCCAAGCCAATCTCTCTAGAGAGAGAGAGGGGAGAGAGAGAGAGAGATAGCTATGGCGACAGAGCTCGATGCTCTTGTGGCCGTCTCCGTTCTCTTCATGCTGCTTCTGATCTTCCTCGTCCTCTTCATTTCCTGCAGGCCATGGCGGTTGCGCTTCCTCTCTCGCTTTCGCACCATCAAGGTAAGGGAAGCGTTTCTTGTTTCCGTGGCTTTCGATCGAGCTTGTGGTTCCGATTGCGATTTCGATGTTCTCCGATTGTGCAATGCGGGTTGGTGGTTTTCATTGGTTGTTTGGCTTCCGAGAAAGCTCACGGGAAACTTTTAGGATCGGTGGAATATCGGCTTCGACTTTGATTTGATCATTTGTGGAATTGTTTCATTTAGAGCTTTCATGGATGATTAGTTTGTTGATTTATCGGTAAATGTATTTCCTATTGAGTTATTCTGAGTTTAGCTTTGGAACGGTGCGAAATGATTCGGAAGTGAAGAAATGGCAGTCTGATTCTTATAGTTCGAATCTTATAGCAGTGGAAATGGCTTTTTCTAGTCCTACATTACTAAATTTGGAAGCTCGAAGCTTGTTTGGGAAATTTTGGTTGTTTTTTCCATTTTTGTGCTTGCTGGTTATGAGTTCGGGACGGATGGGGAATCCGATTTCGGTATTGAGGGAGCGACGAATATCGAACATGCTTTAATGGTGAAGTTGAGGAATTATCCTTTGCAGCATCATTTTCGTTCGTTTGATCGTTTCTTGTTTTGCACTTTTCCTCGTGGTATTACTATTAATGACCTCGAAATCAGGATGATCGTCGGGTTAAATGTAATATTGGCTGTTTCGGCTTTCGATTTTTTTTTTTTCAGAGTGGTGAGCTCGAGAGGCCTCTAGTCTCTGATGATGCATCTCCTACTCCTTTTGGCGCTAATGAGGCGCCAATAAATTACGACCTAGATGGAGATCATTGGCAGAGTGAAGGGCAATTAGGGCAGTTCCGCTCACCCCGAACGCAAGGCCTTGTCCACAAGTCAAGGATAGCACCTATACCTCCAACTTTGGTCCAAGGTATTCAATCCGAGTCTAAATAAATATGCATAACAATATCAAACTGCTAGCTTATTAAGAGATTCGATGTTCTGTATTATATTTGTTTTCAGGTGACAGCTTGACCATAGATGTGATTACCGAACATTCTGAAGATATTTTGGTTGGTCAAACGCTTAAGGGACCGTTGCGGCCCCATTTGTTATCGGAAGGAAAGAAGCATAGTAGGGAGAGTTTAGAGCATGCCAGATCTAAAGCATTTATTTCCTCGGCTGAGTACGAGCAAAGTAATGGTTGCCTATTTCCTTTAGTGAAACAGTTAATGTTTGGTGGTCTTAGTTTGCTTATTGGTGAAACCTGATTTTATTTCCTCAAAATCAGTTTTCTGGAACGGTTCAAAGGCTGATTTTTTAGAAAAAAAAAAATTATAATTTGTTTTCCAAATCAAATATCACGTTTATTTGTCCATTGTTCAGACTCCAAACTGTGTACCATGTATAAATCTAAAGTCCAAATGAAAATAACATATGTTAAGTGACTACCCTCTAGCTAAAAACTATATGAACCATGTATGATAGTTTTCTGTTAGATGTGCAGGTCTTGTCTTGGAAGTTATTTCCGGGCCTTCTCGTGGAATGCGTTACTCAAAGAAAGCTTCAAACTCGCCCACGCTCTCTTTAACATTGGGAAGGATTCACTGTGACTTGGCGTTGAAGGATTCAGAGGTGTCAGGGAAACATGCAGTCATCTTCTGGAACTTAAATGTAAGAATGTCAATCAATGTAGTACTTTGATTTTTTTTGTTTCACCGTCTTTGGTATATTCATTTTTTTAATATTTGAATATGGCTTCAGAATTTGAAATGGGAAGTAAGGGACTTGGGAAGCCTTAATGGTACATATTTGAACACCCAACGGATTCACCGTTCCGATTCTGTAACTAGACGCTGGGGTGACATGTTCGAGCTTGCAAATGGAGATGTTATAAGTCTTGGACCAACTTCGAAAGTACAGGTACGTCTGATCTAGCCCTTAAATATAGCACTTTTTACGATTTTGTACTCTATAAGCTGGTTTTTAGCGTGAGGCTTATATCCCTTGATTTTGGCCCAGTATGAAATGGGTTCGTATGGCATGTATACTTTCAACATGACAGTGTCTAGTGATAGGACCCGGTCTCTAACTCGAGAGTCAGATCAGGATCCTCTCTCAACGATGTTCAATAGGAATTTTTCATTAATAAAAGTATCAAACATGATGGCTAACCCTGATGGTGAGAGCCTTATGAAGGCTTAGACACCCTTTATTAACCCTACACCTGAAATACCCTTTACGAAAGAAAATAAGTTAATAATACAATAATGAAGGTATAACACATGCGGTGGCATTTCGATAATGAATGCTGTAAAACAATTGAACCTAATCATGGTATTCAAATGAAAAATGATGAATCAAAATGAGTTTGTTGGGTTCATTGAATAATTATTTTTTTGAACAGGTCCATATTACATCAGAAAATGAGTGTCTGGCTGACTTAGGACTCGGGGTTGCATCAGATCCAATGGCAATGCGTCGTGGAGGAAAGAAGTTCCCAATGGAAGATGTGTGTTATTACAATTGGCCTCTTCCTGGGCTTGATAAGGTTCTCAAAGCTCATGAATCTCTCTTAACAGAAAACTTTTTTTCTGCTCTCTGGAGTCGCTAATATTGGCTTGGATTTCATTTTTCAGTTTGGAGTCTTTGGTATATGTGATGGTCACGGTGGCGCAGAGGCTGCTAAATCTGCGAGCAGGTCAGTATTTCATAGTAGTGTTCTTTTTCCTCTTCATTTTCAATTCTTTCGAACCACAAACCAGCTAGATAAGCCCTTTTGGTAGCATAAAGAAGACTAAATGTTAATTTAGGCTCCAAATGATATGACAGCAGAAAGACATCACTCATTTTTATTTATATTGTTTTTTTTTTTTTTATCACTGTCTTGTTATTAAATTATTTTATTATGCCATGTCAATTATGTTTAAAGCTTATATATTTTGGGCCAGGTTAAGCCCACTAATGTAGTGTTTGGCTTATTGAAAGCGCTCTAAACTTAGTTTAGTTGATTAGCTTAGTTTCTAGGGTTTTAGGGGTAGAAACAATAGGTAAAAAGTGACTCACCGGTTCTAGACCTGTGATGAGATCCTGAACTCGGGACCGTAACGCATTTCTCTTCTGTTCTTTTTACACACATTGATTTAGCAAGTCAAAGGGTTCAAAAAACTAAAGATTTATGAACTATATAGCTTATATTAATTATTGTTCTTCCTACCATTAGTTATTATCAGCCTTTCGTAAGCACTGTAATTTTATTTTTTCAGAATTCTTCCGAAGATGGTCGCTTCAAATTTGTCAGATTTGGTAAACCGAGATAGAGTTCTATCCGAGTGTGATGCGTCTGATGTTCTAAGGGATGCATTTTTCAAGACTGAAGAATGTCTTGATCACCAATATGAGGTTTCCATTTCTCTTGATTTTTGTCTAACTTATATGCATCAGCCATCAAATTTTCAATTTATGTGTTCAGAGGGCTGATATGCAAGTGGTGGATCATTAAGTATCAGATATGGAAGGGCAAATGAGAACAGCCATTTTAGGAGTTTTATTTATGTGTCCTTAGTCTTAAATTGTTCTATCTAGTAATTAGGATTATAGTTTAGTAATTAAGGGGATGATTATTACTCGTTGCTATTTCTTGTCAAGAATATATAGTGGAGGGTAGGTGTCTTGCTCTCGAAGGTAGCCACATTTGGGCACTGGTTTATAATTATTGCAATAAAGTGTCTGGGAGTCTTCACCTTGGTGAATTCTTATTTTGTGTGCATTTTGGTATCTGATCTCTAACACGATACATGAAAGCGTGTCTAATGAAATAAGTTTTTTGTAGGGTTGTACCGCAACGTTGCTTCTTGTATGGAGTGATGATGATGAGAATCTCTATGCGCAATGTGCAAATTTGGGGGACTCGCATTGTGTTTTCAGGTATGTGACATTGCATTCTCTTTATCTTTATTACTTGCATCTCATCATTTTGTCTTGAAAGGCTGTTTGTAAAAATCTGATATTTACAAAAGCATATATATTTAACACCATTAAAGAAGCTATCAATCTAATAAGATCCAAACACGGTTTCCTAGAAAAAAATTCGACCAAGCGATGCTAAGTAATAGAAAGACAAAACAAAGCATAAACTCCCGGATGGCCACGTGATGGGTGCCTATAGGACTAACCAGACCCTAAAGACAAATTCAAGTAAAAGACCAATATACCCATAATAACATTATTGACCTAATCTCCCTTATGATCATAAACAAGGACGGAATGTGCAAGACATAGTAACTGTTGTGCCCTTCCTCCGACAATAAGTAATTCCGGGTCTATCACTATTATCTATATCATGCTAACAATAGTTTGAAGTGACAGTGTTGATGGGCAACATTTTAAGTTGACGGAAGATCACCGAGTGGTTAGTTCTACAGAGAGACGTCGAATGCAAGAACAAGGACAGCCAGTAAAAGATGGTGAAACGCGTCTCTGTGGTAAATACAGACTGTCATGTATCTAATGATTTAATCCATATTTTGCTCGGTCACTAATTTTTATTTTTTTTATTTATTTCAGGTTTAAATCTTGCTCGGATGCTCGGAGACAAGTTTCTTAAACAGCAGGATTCAAGGTTCAGTTCAGAACCATATATAAGTGAGCCTGTGCGTATTGATCGGGGGAGTAGCTCATTTGCACTATTAGCCAGGTAAGTTTCAACTAATGCTTTGTGTTTCTTTCGCTTCGCCGTGTCATCACAGGGTTGATAATATTAAATTCGAAAAATATAGTCCCGAAAAACACAATGGTTTCTGAATGTGCAAAGTTGTGAAACGGAATTTCTATTGCTTCCGCTTTTAATATGCTTTATATTTTAGTTGTTTCTTTAATATATATATATATATATATCTTTATATTTTATGTCAGCGATATGTTCAAGTTTTATTTGTTAATTTGGACTTGATTTGAGAATTTTGATTTCAATGTCATATGTTATTTGATTTGGTTTGAATTTAGTTTGAGTATTATTATTTTTTTCTTTCTAAAATCGGTATTATATTGGTGCCGGTTACTGAAAAAATGGGTATCTGGTATTTTTTTTTTAAGATCTTTACTGGGAGAGATTAGAAAATAAATAAATAGAAAATCGATACTTTTAGTGAAAAATCCCAAACAACCGTTTATCTGTAACTATTTTATATGATACCCAACAAAAAGATTTAAGCTTTTTGTAGCGTTGATTCCGCATATCTTGTTGGAGAATCGAACGGAACAAATCCTATGAGTTACTTGTAAATTCTGATTCTAATTTTAGCTTCATTCAAAAATTTCAGTGATGGTTTGTGGGATGTGATGACTGTCAGGAAGGCTGTTCAGCTAGTTCTTCAGGTACGACGATCTCCATTAATGCCTGTTCACTCTCTCGTGATATACCGATTCTCGTGAAATAAAACTAAGTGTTTATGCTTGGGGGTGCAAACTGATACGGAGTGATAAATCTTGAGGAAAAATCTAAAAATAATGTGAGATTATGCAGGTTAAAGAGCGATACGATTCGGAGAAGGAGACCGCAGCGGATAAGATCGCTAATTATTTGTTGAGTGAGGCGAGAACGTTGCGAACAAAGGATAACACCTCTGTAATATATTTGGATTTCGACGCTTTAACCCGAACCTCTTGTAAAGTTGAATCTTAATTACAATAATTGAAGGAAGTATTAGCTATTATAGTAATTAAAGCTTTAGCTATTAGATATAATACACATATATATAGTAGGTCTGTATACATACATCGAGGTTATCAGATGTAAGGAATTCGAACAATGAGGAATGGCTAATTAGAAATGGAAAGTCGAGTTGTGTTTAAATAACAAGACTTGTTGATCATTGTATTTGTTTTGTTGGGTTGAAATGACTTTTTCTTTTCTTTATCACAAGATTTGTGCTTACCATTTTTTCTTCTTCTTTAGATTACTACATTCATTTATTGTATCATTCTTCGTATCGAAAACTCGGATATACGGGTTTACTCTCGCATTCGGAGTGAATAAGATTAAAGAAAAATCACATTGGGATTCGATTAATACCGAGTTAAATTGGATTTGGTTTTTGAAATGCATCGAAACTCATATCAAGTTTTTAATCTACATCGAACGAGTGAGTACTTCGTTAATGGCCGAACCGCGTAAAATCTTATTTGTCGACCATTGTCCTCCTTCAACAAACATAAATAATTCTCATATATTCTTAGCTAACGAAATTCTAGCCTTACAACATACAAATATTATGACTGGGGCTGGTGGTATAAGTTTTTAACGAAAGGGTGTGAATTGCAAATATTAGAAAGTCTTAGGGGTATAAATTACAAAACAAAAACAGAAAAACGACACTGAAAACCCCTGCGCAGTGAAACCAAAAGCTTCGAAAACCCTCGGCCATGGCGAAGAAGAAGAAGAGAGACGACGCTGGGAATCTCGCAGGAAATGATTCCGAGCAGCTTGACAATGGCGCTCCTCGGAAGAAGACAAAGAAGAAGAAGAAGAAGAAGAAGAAGACGAAGGATATCGAAGGCGGATGTGAAGAAACCGAGCACAAACCTACTGTCTCGGTAGCAGGAACCGATGTCGAGCAGGTTGACAATGGCGATTCTCAGAACAAGAAAACGAAGAAGACGAAGAAGGATAGCGAAGAAGGATGTGAAGGAACCGAGCACAAACCTACTGTCTCGGTAGCAGAAAACGATGCTGAGCAGGTTGACAATGGCGATTCTCGGAACAAGAAAGAGAAGAAGAAGGATAGCAAAGACGAAGGAGGAGAAGAGACCAAGCACACACCTACGGTTTCCATAGCAGTGGCTGGTTCGATCATCAACAACGCTCAGTCCTTCGAGCTCGCCACTCGAGTATGATCCATTTTCGCTCCTTTATTTTACTGAAACTTCATCAAAGTTGTAACTTCCTTTTGCTTTTTGTGCTTTGGCAGTTGGCTGGTCAGATTGCTCGAGCCGCGACGATTTTCCGAATCGATGAGGTTTTCTTCACCGCCATTTTTCCAATCCGTAGCTTTATTAAGAACGTGTTGAGGATTGAGCTTTGTTTCTGCAATGGAATCAGAAATGCTGTTCTTGATGGTTGAATTTGTGTAATGCGTCTTTATATTATAGGTGATAGTATTTGACAGTAAGAGCGATTCCGAGAACGGTTCCCGTGTTACAGCGCCGGAGAATTTGGACGAGGAAGAGAACGGCGCGGCTTTTCTCGTGAGAATTTTGCAGTACCTCGAAACGCCTCAGTACCTGAGGAAGGCTCTGTTTCCGTGGCACAGTAGCTTAAAATTTGTGGTGAGCTTCGACGTTTGAGCGAGCGCTCGGTTTTCATGGAAAATGCTTCGTTTTATTGGGAAGCTTATGTTGCTTCTCGCTTGCGATTTTCAGGGTTTGTTGCCGCCACTTGATGCCCCTCACCATCTTCGCAAGCACGAATGGGGCTCGTATCGTGAAGGTATTCGTGACTTTCTATGAATGTCTCTCATTTTAGTTAAAATCATGCCGATGACAAAATTTTAAAGCTTCAACCAACATTGGTTTTCCGTAATTTTTAGGTGTCACCCTCAAAGAACGAGCACCGAATTCTTCGGGAACACTGGTTGATGTGGGTTTGCATAAGGTATTATCACTTTTGTATGTTCCTTTGTTGTTTTCAAGAATATTTATTCATTTTCCTTTTCCCAGCGTGTTGGATTCGTTGTTTCCATCATGGTTTGGTAAAACATCTTACTTGGGCTCGGAAATGACCGAATTCGCTCAATCAAATTCAATACTTCACATTATGGGTCTCCACTCTCCAAATATATCTGGTTTATATGGTTACAGTTATAATAAATATGCAGAGTATTGTTATTGATCAAGTACTTCCTCCTGGAACAAGAGTCACCGTGGCCATGGGAACGGACCGGAATTTGAATTCAGGTGATCAACTTGTTTCACTCAATATATTAAAATATGTTTTAGTTTTGTAACAATGTGTGACTGTGACGGCATATGTCCAATACTTTTAATTGGGAGTTTTTTCTTTTCTTTTCTAGATTTATTATATAAAATCGTTCCGTCCTCCAAGCCCAGAGAAGCAGAAGGAATGTATTGGGGTTACAGAGTGAGATATGCTTCCAATTTGAGTGCTGTAGTAAGAGAATGCCCGTATAAGGTACTGCACTTTGACGCCGTTTTTTCTCTAATTTGATAGTGTTAAGTCAGATTACCGGTTTAGCAGGTTATGAAAGCGATTACCAAACACAACGTGAAAGCAATAAAGAACACACGCGATGTTTTGGTAACGCAGTTCAATACCTATCTACTTCTGCGGGGCACTCACCCAGATTAATCACCAATATTGTTTACAAGCACCAATTACACACAATCGTAAAATAGCTTAAAGTAAAGGACTCTCCCTGAAGCTATAGCTGGTAGAACAGCTTGGTCTTGAAACTGGTGATAGAGTCCCGCGACCGTCACTTCCCTTCTGGAATCGGACTCAGCAAGATCCCCTTGCTATGTTGTCGACGTTAGACTGACTCCTTCAGTCTGGTTCTCAATAACGCAGTCGACGCCTCTCCCGAGGTAGGAATAAGCGATGAAGAAATCACCGTATTGTGTAAGCTAATAACCTTGATGAACACTGAGCGCAAGGTTATTCTCTGGAAGGGTTGAAGACGAACTGATGCGCATTCTTCATATTTATATCAACCCTAATCATCTCCTGTGATTCCGAGGTTTGTTGAGAAGTTGTTCCACGAAGTAAGCAACCAACACGTAACCACTGGGAGACTTTCGTGCGAATCCAAAGAGGTTAAATAAGATATGAAAATAAATCAATCCAGAATAATATACGAATAAATCCTTAACCTTCTTTGATCGCAGGTTTCTGCACCTTCACAATTGTAGTCACAACTGTGACGGTAACTAGAGCAGTTAAAGAGACTAAAACTGGTTACAGCTGTAGTTCACAAAATAGCCAATTTACGAACTGAATAGACATTGGTTCTTCAGATAGGAATTGGGTACGAAATGAACGGCAAATTGACGAAGACAATGAATCTCTATGTGATGTTTCAAAGATAACACAACTTTAGCATTATCAAAACCCTAGGCTATGCGCCAAACATAGGCTTAGGAAATCCTAATCAGATAGTTAGTCATGACAATCCTTATTGTTCATAATTAATGAAAAGATTGATAGACACATCATATACCCATCTTGCCCCTCTTGGGTCTATATGCAGTAATGGGCCTAGCAAATTACTAGTTTAAAAAACTTCATCTATTAATGTTTAAATATCATTATAATTCACTCTGTTAAAAAGGTTTATTAATTCTCAATTCATAATTGTTATGTTTATTGTTTATGCTTAATAGAGCCTTACGTGTTATTTAGTCTAATATTAGGCTTATAATTATCACGATTTAAGTGTATTTAAGCATTATTGGTGAGTAATAAGTTATCAGAAAATTATACTCCAAAACTCAATGATTATATATTCGATATAACGTTCTTTGATCGGCATAAACTGGAAATCACAGGGTGGCTATGATCATTTGATTGGCACATCCGAGCACGGTTTGGTTGTTAAATCTTCGGAGCTTGTTTTACCTACCTTCAGGTATGTTAAAATCGAGAACATAAGTCAGCTTTTTTAGTGTGATTTAATAATTGCTTCAAAGTATATCGGTTAACTAGTCTTAATTATGCTCTTTGCGTTGTTCGATAGGCATTTATTAATTTCTTTTGGCGGGCTTGCCGGGCTAGAAGAGAGTGCCGAAGAGGACACTAAGTTAAAGGTATGGCGCCATTAGGTTTTTGTAATTTTCTTTTGTACTTGAGTGGAACTGTGAAAACAGTAGAGAAACAACGTGCTGAAGAACTTCTGTTTGCGTTTATCAAAGGGTAAAGACGTCCGGGCCGTGTTTCATTCGTATTTGAACACATGTCCAAATCAGGGAAGTCGAACAATTCGGACCGAGGTACTTTTTCATATGTCGCGATTCTGTTATTGACACATTGAAGAAAGTCGACCAAATTTGAGTTTGATTTTTGGTTTTCTGCTATCGTAGGAGGCGGTTTTTATCTGTCTGCAATACTTCCAAGAACCGATTACCCGAGCATTGGAACGAGAAAGTTGAGAATTTCCAAGTTCAAAAGAAAGAATATTCTGAAACGCTAGGTCGATCGGGTTGGCGTAATCCGCTATTTTTCAAATCTAATGACAAGGAAATCATAATTACACATCGTAGTTCAAAATATGAACCAATTCTCCTCTTCGTCTTGTCAATTTTTATATTTAACAAGTTCTTAGGTTTGAAATTTCCTTTCTCTGAAATTAAAAACTTGTATAAATTTCCTTAGAGAATAGTTCTAATATATGTCTAGGCTGTGAAAACTTTTGTATGCGTGATTTAATCGATTATTTAAAAAAATCTTTATAATCAAAGTCACTTCAAGGTGTTTTTTTTTTTCTTTTTCTTTTGGCAAACATAATTTTTAGCTTGATAAACTTTGATGTTATGTCGCTTTTCATGTGGTTTGATCGTCTAAGTACGGTATAATTTCTATAAATTAATAAAGTAAAAATTAGAAAATTTTACCTTATTATCAAAGTTATTATATTATTGACTATTAATTTAATAGTATTCTTCAGAGTTATAAGAGTTGAAACTGCATAAAAATATAATTTAATTGAAGTTATTAATTTAATGAACTTTTTTATTTTAATGGTCATTAAGGTAAATCTCTTTCAGTGATGGTTTTCGAATTTTTCTTTGATTTTTCGGATCATAATAGATACACTAGTAGTCTTACTAATCAATCGATAGGTGGCTAAATTTTTTTTATAGCAGAGTTTGAAATGTGTATGCGCTGAAATGTCAATGCTCTAGTTCTATTAGTAGCTTAAAACCGACTCATTTTTAATACAGTAAAATCTCTATAAACTAATATTATTGAGACCAAAAGATTTTATTATATTATCGAAATAAAATTAGTCATGTTAATTAAAATAAAGACGATATAAAAATATTATTTTATCTAGTATTAATTTAACGAGGTTCTACTGTAGTAGTAAAATAATTTGAAGTCAATTTACTACTATTTACATGGGTTTAAATTGCCAAAAAAACATCTTTTGGAATTTTAATTAGGTGCATACCCTCCTTGTTAAGAACAAAAAAGTCAATTCCCGAGGGTATCTCTGCAAAGATCCCAAAAGAGATTATTTTGTAAAATCGTCCATTTACATGTTGTAGAATTTTTTTATTTATTTTTCATTTTTAACAATAATGTCTTCTGTATTCTTAAAAAGTAGCATGTTGTCATTCACATACAATATCTCGATTTTTTTTATTCATTTAAGGGTAAACAAAATATCTCGTAGTTTGAATTTTTTTATTATTAAAAAACAATCAAATCGCAACCGCAACCACAAAGCAGTTAAAATCGAATACATCGATAAAAAATAAAATACCTGAAGTAAGTTAAAACATGGTTCTCGATTTTAATGTGAAAACCACAATTGCTAACTTGATTTTACCGCTTTAACTAAATTTGATATTATGGTTTATTATTTTCTATTGATAATAGTCTGTTTATATGTATTATTATTGGTCAATTTATCTTGATGTGGATAGTAAACGCGAGTAAAAACTGTTATTACCGTAACCGAACACTAAATACCGATTAGCCGGTAAACACAATTTTCATCTTTAAATATACGGTACTCGATTATTATTTTTAAAATATCTAAATGCGATATTCATTTATTTGGTCTATTATTTATCAAAAGTGACAGTGAATACTTGTTTATCCACCATTACTTACAAGCATACAAAGTTCAAGAGACATTTGGCCGAGTATTAAAAAAAGAAGCAAATTAATCGCAAATGCACACACAATTGAATCTAAATCTAGCATTCAAAAGGGCAAACCCGTCATTCCACCACACTCCTTCAATCTTCATAGAGGCGTGCTAGGTCCAAGTCCCACACGCACACACTAAGGGCAGTTCCGTAAATCCACTCCAACCCCCCCAAAACCAAAAACCAAGCAGAGAAGCGCCGTAGAGAGCGAAGCCAAAAACAAAGGGGTTCGACAGAGGCCAAAAAAAAAAAAAAAGAATTTATAGTTTTGGAGAGTTAAAATCCACTTCCATTATTATCAATTTCAATTTTCATTTCAATTTTCCTACGTAGCCGTTAATAAAAGCCTCCTCTTTCTCGAGCTCTCTCCCGCCATAGCCATGGTGGTCGTCCCTCTCCTCGACACCCTACAGCCTGAGCCTGAGCCCGAGCCTCGAGTCGACCAGGCCAAGTCTCTCATCTCCGCTCTCGGCCTCGTCTCGCGGAACCTCCCCGTGCCCGCCGACCTTCTCGACGCCGTCTCCTCGCTCTACTTCGACGCAGAGAGCTCCGACGATGGCCGCGATCCGTCCGAGGACGACGCTGATTCGGTATGTTTGCTTCTCCTTTCGTGGCTTTGGTATTTTGCGTCTGGTTTCTTGGATTTTGCGTGGTTTTTGAGCTGTTTTGGGAGGTTTTTGCTGGATTTGGGGGTTTTCTAGGTTTGGTTTGGGCGTGAATTGAGTGAATCTTTGTTGAATTTCTTGTTTGAGCTTAGTTCTAATAATTCGGTTTAAAATTTTCGACTTTAGATGTTCTTGAGGAAGTAGCATTCTGTTTGATGCGGTTTTTGTACGGAGTCTTGTGCTTTGAATTGTGTTTTGAGAGTTTTGATATTTATGAGTTACGAAACAGGCTGAGCATGTGCGGAATTCCGAGGAGCTGTTTCCTGAGCTCCAAGAGGCACTCTTGAAGCAGCATCCAAATGGGATGCGAAGCTGTGAATTAACGGAAGCCCGGGAGAGTCGTTACCAAAGCCAGATTCAGCACCGACTAGCCGAGCTTGAAAGTAACCATTGTGTATAATTTTATGTATTGTAGTTGTGTTTCTTTTCGTTCCGTTATAGTGCTCACTTTTGAAATTCATTTTATAAGTTTCCTAATGCGTTGGTAATTTTCGCAATCAGAATTACCTTCAAGTAGAGGAGACGATCTGCAGACGAAGTGCTTGGTTGAACTCTATGGACTAAAGGTAAACTCGGATCAATAAATCGATGCTCGCCTTTTCTTTCAAGCGATTAATTCAGATTAGATTTGAATTTTCTCCAACAATTTGATTGCTTTGAGTTTGTATAGAACTCGTTTTTCCCTTTTCCAGAACACCAATTACATTATTAGTTTTCCAAAATTATTTTTACGTCAATGAGTCAAATTCTGTGATTCTGTCGAAAAGCTTTTGTTGTTTTTTCCTTTATTTCAAGTTTTAATTTTCATATACCTAGAGTATATATGTGTGTGTGTGTATATATATATATATATATTTAAATTAACTTATTTTCTTGCAGTTAGCAGATTTACAAATGAAAGTTCGAAGTGAGGTGAGTTCAGAGCATTGGCTCCGTATGAACTGTGCATATCCTGACAAACACATATTTGATTGGGGAATGATGAGGTTACAACGGCCATTGTACGGTGTCGGTGATGCTTTTGCCATGGAAGCTGATGATCAATTCAGAAAGAAACGCGATGCTGAGGTCAGCATGTGTTTATACCTTAGTTTTAAATGGAGATTATGTTCAAAACTGTGTCATGTGAAAGTGGAATTTTGTTTGAAATTAATAAATTACTGACAATTGTATGTGCTCAATGCAGAGATTGTCAAGGTTAGTTGAAGATGAGAGGAATCAGGTTGAAACTCGGAAAAGAAAATTTTTCACCGAGGTCCTAAATGCGGTTCGTGAGTTCCAGTTACAAATACAGGCTACCATAAAACGTCGAAAACAAAGGAACGATGGCGTCCTTGTACGTTCTCTCTCGCTCTCTTTGTTCATTTCGTTTCATCGGGAATTGCATAATCGTGGAAACAATGTGAATATTTGAAAATATGCCCGAAATATTGGAATTCAGATATGAGAACATAACCATAAAATGGCTATTATCGGAAGTTCTCTCTAGTCATTTTTTATGTTTATTTGTTTGAACGATCGGATTTATAGTGGTTGACTGGTTGATATTAGAAAATATTTTCGATATATAATGGTTTAACTCAAGACCTCATTCACATAATTAAATATTAACTAACGGGTAATAATAGAAAATAAATTGTTATTAATTATTTATAAATATAAATATTATTAACAGGCGTGGCACGGAAGGCAAAGGCAGCGTGCCACACGGGCGGAGAAACTGAGGTTCCAAGCATTGAAGGCCGATGATCAAGAGGCGTATATGAGAATGGTGAAGGAGAGCAAGAACGAACGTTTGACTACACTTCTCGAGGAAACGAACAAACTTCTTGCTAATTTGGGAGCAGCCGTTCAACGTCAGAAAGATTCGAAAGTCATGGAGGGGATTGAATCGTTGAAGGATTTGGACTCTGAATCTCCATATTCTGACGATCAAGACGATGTTATTGTTGACTCTGATCGCAACGATGACTTGCTTGAAGGCCAGCGGCAATATAACTCAGCCATTCACGCCATTCAAGAAAAGGTACTTCAAAAATCTTTTTCTTCCACTGAATATAAATATATTTGTTTTATTTTTAGGGCGTTGTACTATATATATATATATTTATGAGTCCAGTGGTATATTGTATGGATCAGTAATAATATCAGCTGATTATGTTGGTATAAGATTATTTCACACCTATTTTTTGCGGTTTTTAGGTGACGGAGCAACCGTCGATGTTACAAGGTGGAGAATTGAGGTCCTACCAAGTGGAAGGGCTTCAATGGATGGTCTCATTATTTAATAACAATTTAAATGGAATTCTTGCTGACGAGATGGGACTGGGAAAAACGATACAAACGATCTCTTTAATTGCGTACTTGATAGAGCAGAAGAACGTGCCTGGTCCTCATTTGATTGTTGCGCCAAAGGCAGTATTACCAAATTGGGTTCATGAATTCGCTACATGGGCTCCTAGGTAATTTTCGTTAATATATTATCTATTTTCTCCATTTTCCATTTGTGCAGTACTGATACACTCGAGACATTAAAATAAACACAAACTGTTAATCCTTATTGATAGACGCAGTTGAATAACAATAATCACGGCTGTTATATCGAGACACAACCAAAGTTCTCCTCAAGACGTAAGAGTGCAATTAGTAAAGTCAAATGTACCATCACTAATCACCCTTGGTGCTAGCTGTAGGCTTAAGGATTAGAAACCCAAATTTGGCTTAGGAATTAGGAAACTCTAGTCCTAAAAAAATTCGCGAGTAACCCAAAATACCCTTAACGTAGCGGTCTAACGAGTTACCAATTTTGAATGTGTAAATGATTTTCTGAAAAAATTAATCAATGATTGAGAGTACATCATATATTCTAATCACGGCTAATAAACAATAATCATAATAATGTTAAACTACTCCCCAGACAAAAGGGACCTATCTAATTGGTTATTATTACCATAGCTAATTACATATAATTGATATTCACAAAATACTCACTAACTTTTTCTATTTCTATGTGATCCAGTATTGTGGCTGTTCTTTATGACGGGCGTCAAGACGAGAGAAAGGCGATGAAAGAAGAATTATCAGGAGAAGGAAAATTTAATGTGCTTATAACCCATTATGACCTAATTATGAGAGATAAGACATTCTTGAAGAAGATTCCATGGTTCTACCTCATTGTTGATGAAGGTCATCGGTTGAAGAATCACGAATGTGCTCTCGCACAGACGTTGGCAGGGTACGATGCTACGTTCATATTACAGCGTTGACTTGTATATTGAATGTTTCAAAATATCATTAAAAAAATATGTGTTATTTTGATTCTTTTTATTTTATTATCTTTTAGAATACTTCCTTGAGTCAGGAAATATTTTTCTAAAATATCTATTAAGATAATAGTTACTATTGAAAACGAAATGATCCTGTGTTTGGTTTTTTAACATTTGCGGAAACAGAAAGAGAAATGAAGAAAAAAAGGTACAGAGAGACAATTACAATATATTTCTGACTCTATTCTTCTTTTATTTTTTCTATATTCATATGTATACAAATAGCATTCGTATCAATCTCATGTGTCAATGTATAATGTTTTGGCAAGTGAATTAATATTCTTCGTATTAAATCGAAGAATTAAGTTATTTATTAGTTATTACGAGCAAGGAATTATGTAAATGCTTGTTCCACTTCCTCACTTAGCTCTTGCATTTATGCAGTTATGAGATTAGAAGGAGGCTTCTATTAACGGGCACCCCGATACAGAACAGCCTGCAAGAACTATGGTCCCTTCTTAATTTTCTTCTTCCGCACATTTTTAATTCCGTTCAGAACTTCGAGGAGTGGTTCAATGCTCCATTCGCAGATCGAGGAGATATTTCTCTGACAGATGAAGAACAGTTACTCATAATTCGTCGTCTTCACCATGTTTGTATTTGCCCCATTCTTGTTTCCTGCCCTTTTTTTTATTTGTTTTTCTGTTATTATATCCGTATCTCATTTTATTGTTCGATGATAGGTCATAAGGCCATTCATATTGAGGAGGAAAAAAGACGAGGTGGAGAAATACCTTCCCGGAAAATCACAGGTTATACTGAAATGTGATCTGTCGGCATGGCAGAAAGTTTATTACCAAGGAGTTACTGATTCTGGACGAGTCGGGCTTGACAATGGTTAGAACCCTTCTCCTTTCTAACCCTCCAAGGAAAGATGCTTATGCTTCTTGAAATGTTTCTGAGTATGTTATTAGTTATTATAAAAAATTTAGGCAGTTGAATTTAATGATTATTGTATTGTAGGTACGGGAAAGTCAAAGAGTCTACAAAACCTCACAATGCAGCTGCGGAAATGTTGTAATCACCCGTATCTGTTCATTCAGGGCAACTACAACATGTGGCGCAAGGAAGAGGTCATAAGATCGTCAGGAAAATTCGAACTGCTCGATCGTTTACTCCCGAAGCTCCGTAAAGCTGGGCACAGAGTTCTTCTATTTTCACAAATGACCCGCTTAATGGACATTCTTGAGATCTATTTGCAGCTTCACGAGATCAAGTACCTTAGACTGGATGGTTCAACCAAAACCGAGGAAAGAGGGACGCTTTTGAAGCAATTCAATGCGCCGGATTCTCCTTACTTCATGTTCCTTCTGAGTACTCGTGCAGGTGGGCTCGGTCTGAATCTTCAAACGGCCGATACAGTCATTATCTTCGATAGTGACTGGAACCCTCAGATGGACCAGCAAGCGGAGGATCGTGCCCACCGAATAGGGCAAAAGAAGGAAGTTAGGGTTTTCGTATTGGTTAGTGTTGGGTCGATTGAAGAGGTTATCTTGGACCGTGCAAAGCAGAAGATGGGCATAGACGCTAAGGTCATCCAAGCAGGGCTTTTCAATACAACTTCAACAGGTTAGACCTGTTATTTATTAGTCCTTAAATTATGTGTTTTATTGTATTTTTATCAAGGGTATTTTTGATATTTTACTTTTAATATGCCGGTTAGGGTTTCTTTATAGTTTATATCAGTAGGTGCCTCTTTTGGTTAAAATGTATTTTTCTTAATTGAATTTCCTATTTGGAGAGTGTCTGGTCTATCTCTTGAATTATAGACCGGAAACCGATTGTTATTTATCATTCATAGCAATAAATTCCCTGAATTCTCTTTATAGACCGGAAACCGATTGTTATTTATCGTTCATAGCAATAAATTCCCTGAATTCTCTTCTTAATGAATTTACGGTTTATTTATTTGCTTATTTTTTAGATAATAAATTTGCTTTAGTTATAGTACTAATAATTAGTAGCTTATTAGTATTAGTGTATAACTTAATTATTTTCTATACTTTAGAGAATTAGTGTAACCATATAATTTTTATTTATTTATTTATCAAGTTAGGCCTTTTATGTCTTTTTTTTTTTCATTTGAATCATTTCGATCAATTTACACATTATGTCATGAGGGTTTTTGCTTTTGGTCGGCCTATTGGCGCCCATGTTGCGGGCTGATTTCGCTTCCATGCTTTATTTGAATCATCTTTCTCTTAGTGTCATTAAGAGAGTATTCCTCCTTGCTCTCGAAGTAAAAGTCGGTGTTTTTCTTATTTGTGTTTGTTTTCGATTCCGGTTCTTTCACAATATGTTTGTGTATATATATAATATTTAACATATTAAATTAAAATGTTCCTTTAGCTATGGCACATCTCATTCTTACCTTGCTTGATGCAGCTCAAGACCGGAGAGATATGTTGGAGGAGATAATGCGACGAGGCACAAGCTCCCTCGGGACAGACGTGCCGAGCGAGCGAGAGATCAACCGCCTCGCCGCCCGATCCGAGGAAGAGTTTTGGCTGTTCGAAAAGATGGACGAAGAGCGGCGAAGGAAGGAGAATTACCGGGCCCGCCTCATGGAAGACAATGAGGTCCCCGATTGGGCCTACCACAAACCCGACACCAAACAAGACTCCAAAATGTTCGACATTAGCACCGTCACCGGAAAGCGGCAGAGAAAAGAGGTGATTTACGCTGATACCCTCAGCGACCTGCAGTTTATGAAGGCCGTGGAGACCGGAGAAGACATTTCGAAGCTTACCACTCGAAGGAGAAGAAATAGCGGCGAAGGAGAAGATGAAGAAGAAAAAGTTGTCGAAACGGCTGCAAATATAACGCTCGCGAGTGAAGCAACAAGCGACGATATTTACCAAACCCCGGCTTCGAAGAGGCTTAAGACAGAAGCAGAAAGTGCAGAGAGAAACGATTACTACGGGTTCAGAGTGAGTAATTGGAACGGGAAGGTCTTGACATGGAACACCCATAGGAAGAAGAGGTCGAGCTATTCGAGTCAGAGCTCGTTTTCCGATTCCCGAGGGCAGAGTTCGAATGGGAATGGATAAAATTATCTCAAATTTTTATGTTTTTTTAGGTGTTAGAACACTCTAAATTCTGTTTTTACTTGTACATGGTTTTGAGCTCCGAACAAAGCTATTTTTAATTAGATAAGTAGGTGACATTAAAAATGGCCAATTCGATCCCATGCTTACAAGCGATTTATTAAATATTTGTTCTTTTTTTATTATTTATAATGTAACTTATTCATCATGTTTATTACGAAATTCTTCTTTCTTATTTGTCCAATCCATCTAAAAAATTGCTATCATAAATTGTTAAACCATCCTCATCAGATCAAGAAAGTATTAATGTCTTTCAGCTTTTAACTCACTGAGAGTTAGCCTGCACCACGTTACGAAACCGGGGCGGAAGTTTTTGTCCCAAAGCTCGGTTTTGATCAAGTCCTTGCCTGGTTCCATCCCGAAAACCAAGCTTTTCTAGTAAAAAACCGTTCACCCAAGACCGGATCGAGGCTTTCCAACAAAAAAGTCTAGCCTGGTTCTCAATTTCCGACCTGGTTTTAGTATTTCTTTTTTAAATCTTATAATAATTTGTTGTAATTTTTAGTTTTTATAGTTATATCTTAAGCCGAAATCATTTCTTATTTCTGGTTTTTTTTTCAACTATTTAAAAATTGGCTTAAAGTACTATTTTTAAAAAATTAGGGCGGCCCAGTTTTGGCCCAGCCCGATAACTGATGAAAAACTAACCGGGGGCAGACCGAGGCAAGTAAAAACAAAACAAAAGCCTAGTACATTGTCCCGGTTCCACCCCGGGTAAACATGCCAGAGATGAGTCTGAAATAATCGTCTAGATTTGGATTCAGAAATAAATACTCGCTGAGATTTGTCAACAAAGTAAAACCCTAATGACAATCTTCCTGCAAGATGGCTGAGAACATAAATAGAGCAAGGTCCCCAAAAAAACTAACTGGAAATTAAACACCTAATCCAACCATGTTAACTACTTCTACCGGTATCAATTTTATATACTTGATACTCCGTAGATTATTGGCGAAGATCCCTCTACTCGCTCGGGTCCACTTCCAGATTTTTCAGCTTCGATTCCAATCCCTCCTCATCACCGTCGTCATCGCGATTTTCGTCATCATCTTCACCGTCGTCATCTTCGCCTTCAGGGTCGTTCTCGTCAAAGGACGCAAGGACGCCAGGGATTCCCTTGAACATGTTCTCCACCTCATCGATGCCTTCGTCGGAGATGAAGTTCCCGTTGATGTTGAAAAGCTTCAGTCCGGGCTTCTGAATCACAGTCCGAGCCAGCGAACGAGCACCGGCTCTTCTCATTGAGTTTGTGTTCATATCAACCTCGATTAGCTTAGAGTGACCTTCCAATGCCTTGCTGATCTGGATCGTGCCTTCATCTTTAAGCTCGTTCTCTGACAAATTCAGCTTCATGAGAAACTTCTTTGACTCAATGCAAGCCGCAAGAGAAGAAGCGGCTTCGGCTGTTATGTCATTACCAGCTATATCCAAAACCTCGAGCGAAACGGCCGAATCTTTTAGAGCATCGACGATGGCAATCGTACCGTCGTTTTCAAGGTTTAGGTAACTGAGATAAATTTCTTTCAAATCTGGGTGATTGGCGAGCGCTTTGCTCAATGCAACTCCGCCGTCAGTGCCAAACATATTATCCCTTAAATCGAGCTTCTTTAAACCTGTACAACTTCCTAGGGCTTCAGATAAGGCAATCCCTCCATCAGAGGATACCCTTGTCGAAGAGCATCGAAAGTCCTCCAACAATGGAGACCGGTTCACTACCTCAGCAATGGCGAACGCACCTTCATCTCCGGTCATATTGTTGTGAAAATGCAGGACTCTGAGCTTCTCCGTGGAAGGAATCAATTCAGAAACGGCTCGCGCAGCTTCTTCTGAGATACCATCGTTCATCAGATAGAGCTCTTCCAGCTCAGTTTGTGACTTGAGCAACGCTCCGAAAGCACGAACGCCTTTCTCGCCCAACGCATTGTTCGAGAGATTCAGGGACTTCAATACGGTTCCTTCCAAAGCGGCTGCAAATATGTTCATAACCTGAAGAGCCTCTGCCTCGGGTCTCCCCGCAACAAAATCCGACAGATCCACATCTTTCAACTGGCTTTTGAGAGAAGCCAAAATTGGCTCAGCGACACAAGCAGCTTCCAAACCGAAGCTCCTGTTGCTAAAGCATATCTTGGAGTAAGAATTTCCACTTTCCTTCAATGGCATCAGAAGCTCCTTAGCCTCCTCGGCTTCGATAAAGGCTCGTTGACCTTTAGATATATCGAAAAGCGTAGTATCGGAAACAATGTCGTTTTCAGACACCGAGATTTCGTCCTTGATTTTTAGAGCGCCTTTGAGAACTTCAAGGAGCTTCTGGCTACACTCACGAGCGTATAGCTGCACTGCTGAGCCACCATCACCGTCGGGCTCCTTCTCGTAGTTCTTGTCAGCCGTGCAAAAAGCCATGTCCTCAATATACTTCGCATTCTCCTCAGCATCTTCGTGACTCAAAGTACCATACTTCTCGGTGAAAATCGATTCAGTTGAAAGATTCTTTATCATACGCTCCACAAGCACTTTCCTCGTGTTTTGGCTAGGCGGCCACAGCTTAATCGAAAGCGAATGGTTCGAACTCGGGATTGCTGAAGCCATTAAGAAAACCTACAAAATTTAAGACACTGACCATTAACGCCATTATTTTCATTTCGCATATCCACAATGCAATCGGAAGGAGCGATTTTCAACCCGAAATGCACAGAAAAAAGTGCTCTACATATGCTAATCGAAAAAAGCCTAGTCTCAAAACGGATGAGTCCCAATTTTATGAAAACACAAAGCTAGTATTAAACACAATCACTCGAACAAAACTGTAAACCTCAATCATGACGAACATTAACCCTAATACACAGAGATCAATAATATATATATATATATACATACAGTGCTATATTTCTAAGAAATACGTAATGTCCACTGATCAAACACAAAAGAGACATACTTTGTTACGAGTGACGAAATCCTTAACAAAGAAAACGTAACTATACAAGATTTTTTAAAAAAAATCCACAATAAATGCACAGATCTGCCATCAAAACCACCACTTTACGCACATGTGATCCTGTACAGACCTCAATAAATTCGATCAAAGAAAAATCTACAGTAACAGTGAACGATAGACAAAAAAGAGACAATTTTGTACAAAAATGGTGAGAGAGAGAGAAAGAGAGAGCATACCAAGCAGAAGCGTGTCGAAACCCTAGAAGAGAGAGCGTTGTTCTCGTACCTGCGATTCAAAATGGCTCTGCAAATGGAGAGAGAGAGAGAGAGAGAGAGAGAGAGGAGGGAAAAGTGAAAATGAGGAGAGAGAAAGAGAGAGAGATGATTTGAAGTTTTGAACGAAGGAAGACGTTGCCGGCGTCACTTTATGGAGGAGTGTTTGGGAACACAGAATATACTGCGCTTACTCTGGATAACTTTATCCTCGTCACTGTTTGAATTTTTGCGATATTAATTAATTTGTTGGCCTAAGCGCCCAATAGAGCTGCGACTCGCGACGATACTGTGCAAGTCGCGACTCGTCGCGACGGTTTGGCGGGAATCGCGACGCGTCGCGATTGAAGGGCGAGAATCGCGACCAGTCGCGATCACGTGGCTTAATCGCGACGGCTGGGGATCGATCCGCGTGAAGCGATGGATGGCCAGGATCTCGCCACGTCAGTGATCCGAGGGTTGTGAAAAATTGTGTTTGTTGGTGGCGAAAATAACACACTTTTTACCCGAAATTAATTACCCAACCACAATTTTTACCCACTTTACTCGAATTCCAACCCAAAAATTTCAAATTTCAATATTTTTCACCCAACTTTATTCACCCACTTCACCCACCTCAATAATTATTCACCCACCCAACTCTCTCCTCAAATCCTATAAATACCACCTCTCCCACCCTCATTTCCTCACCAACAATCTTCCAACTCTCTCTCAAATTCTCTCAACTCTCTAAGTTTTTTCCCTCTAAAGCTCTCAAGTTCTCAAATTTCCCATTATGTCTCGAAGAAGCGGTGGTAGTTCCGGGGGTCGTAGGGCGGCTAGGGATTTGTTTCCTGATTTTAATGCCGGGGAGCAATCGCAACCTACGCCCGAGGGCTACATTCCCGTTGTAGAAACACTTCCCTCCCCACCAAATCCAAATTATCCGACGCACGTTCCGGCATCAAATCCAACCTACGCCCGAGATCCATTTTTTGAACTCTTGTTTCCGGCATCAAACCTTTTTATGCTGTTACTTTAAATTTTTCTAACCAAAATAAACCTTCTTTGAATCATGGTCTTTCGGGTCTTTATCAAATTTCGTGTGCTTTCAAAGAATTCGAAAACGACCCTATTATTTCGCCGCTTATTGAGTCTATGGTTGCAAAATTCAAGTCGTATTGGGATCCACCCCCGTTTTCGTTTTGCTTCGGTGCTATTCTAGACCCTCATGTTTCGGATGCATATGGGCCAATGATGATAGCGATCGGAGAAAACATAGGGGTGGATTATCGTAATTATGTTAATGTTGTTAACGAAGCTTTTTATGAATTGTACAGTGAATACAACAAACGGTTCCCTCAATTCAACTCACAGGAGGAGCAAAGGGCAGTGATGGCAAGCCCAACCAAGACGGGATACGACTTCAGCCGGAGACTCAAGCAACGGGTTAGTCGCGGGGAATCCACTACGCCGTTGGCGGGCGACACGGACGGCCAACCGACAGAATTGAAGCGCTACTACGGCCTGCTATTCGACGAAGACTCTGACGAGTTCGATGTGATAAGGTGGTGGAAGATTCAACGGGACAGATTTCCGCTATTGGCAAGAATGGCGAGGGATATACTGTCCATCCCCATTTCCAGCGTTGCTTCGGAGAGCGTTTTTAGCACGGCTCAATATCTCATCAACGACCGGCGGGCGTCAACCACCAACACACACGTCGAGCAGATTGTGGTGTTGAATGATTTGTTGTTCAACCCCCCCGTGATTGCCGAACGCTCCGAGCCAAGCGATCTGGAGATAATGACGGAAAGATTCAACGCAATGTTCCCCGAGTAATGATGTGCTCTTTCCTCTCTTGGTTTTATGTCCCTAAGGAGGGTTTTACAAGAGAGGTTTTAGTGAGGCATCTTGTAATATTTACACTGAATATTTACAGCTCTCTTCCACCTTATTGTAATATTCACAATGAATAATACAACTTCTTTTTTTTAATATCTCGTCTTATCGTATTTAATTATATATTTGTTGATTAAATTTGTTCAAATTATTAATATGTTACAAATTAATATTTATTAACATATGTTACAAATTAAAAACGAACATATAAATCAAACTTATTAATATGTTACAACTTACAAAATAATAATATAACATATTTAAATATTAATTTTGAAATAAATTAATTACAAATAATTATTATAAATAATAAAAATATGTAAATATAGTTTTGAAATTATTGATAAAGTTTGATAATAAAATTCGGGTAAAAACTAAGTAAGTTTAACACTGGAAAAAACTAGATACATATGCCACAAAGTAGAAAAATCGAAGAAATCCAAACATCTCGCCTCGGTCGCGATTATTCGCGACGCCGCCAGTCGCGACTCGTCGCGACGCCGCATCTCGCGATTTTGGCGATCCTGATCGCGACGAGTCGCGACGTCGCCAATCGCACCTCTAGCGCCCAAAGTTTCCTACATTTTGGGGGATATTTGTGGCAAAAATACTAGAACCACCACACCTCATAGAAATGGTACATTTCAAAAGGTTTTTATCGAGGAAAAAGTATCAAAGATCAAAAATACATGTCTATCGTAAGTTGGAAAAATAATTCGTTCGTCGCGCTTAAATTAAGCCACATTAAAGCGAGTTCCATATTTCTATGAAACCAACATTACACAATATATTTATACTTATACAAAATTAGGGATGTTAAGTACACGTGGCAATAAAAATACTCATACTATTACTTAAGTTAGTTTTTGTTGACAAAATACTCATATTATTATTATACATGAATATTACATAATATATATATATACACACGAATTGTGCAAAAATTCAAAAGTGGGAATAAAGGGCGTTTTTGAATACATACTAATTTATTTTGCTACACATGTGCAATTTTCTTGATTTTTTTTTTCTTTTTTTATGCGGGTGGCACTATCGGCAAAGTTACAATGTAGTCTCGCATAATTTGATATGTTCAATGTAAGAGCAAGTGACAATGTTGGCAATACATGTAAAGTGGACATGCATTTGCGTCTTATTTAGTTTAAACCCGTGACATCTTGCCCTCTTGGATAAATATTTAGTAGACTTACCACTAGGTCAAACAAAGTCGATTATTTCTCTCCTTCACATTGAATAGTTAGCTTGTATTTTATTTAGTGACTAGTCTTGGTATGTAGCTAAAACTTCACACGCGATAATATGTAAAATTAAAAAGAAAAACAGAACGATAAAAACATGAGACAATTATTATCTTTATCAGTTATCACCCTTAATTACAAATCTCATCTTTGCTTATGTCAAATTGGTTCTTCACATATATAAGCATAAAAACACTTTGAAACTTGAACTCAAAGATCAAGCTCAACCACTTAAGTTAAACAATTTCAGTTATAAAATAAAAAGAGCTCCATAATCCAAGTTCCAAGGAGTGGACTTTTCCTATTTCTTTTCCATATCTTTAAGCAAAGCAATGAAGTCCCGTCACGTTTAATTATCCAAATCCACAGGTGAAGAAAATAGTAGTCAATTAGAGCTGCGACTCGCGATCAAAACCCACCATCGCGACGAGTCGCGATTGGTTGGTGCGGATCGCGATTAATCGCGACGTGGGCGTGAAATCGCGACGTCTATTTGGCGATCCGCGTGATGGCTTTGGACGGCCAGGATTGCGCCACGTCATCAATTCGTGTGGTGTGTTTGTTTGTGGCAGAAATAACACACTTTTTCACCGAAATTAATTACCCAACCACAATTTTTACCCACTTTACTCGAATTCCAACCCAAAAATTTCAAATTTCAATATTTTTCCCCCAACTTTATTCACCCACTTCACCCACCTCAATAATTATTCACCCACCCAACTCTCTCCTCAAATCCTATAAATACCACCTCTCCCACCCTCATTTCCTCACCAACAATCTTCCAACTCTCTCTCAAATTCTCTCAACTTTCTAAGTTTTTTCCCCTCTCTAAAGCTCTCAAGTCTCAAATTTCTCATTATGCCTCGAAGAAGCGGTGGTAGTTCCGGGGGTCGAAGGGCGGCTAGGGATTTGGAACCGGCTACTTGAACCGACACGCAAATGTGTGCTTCCCAACCGGGGAGCTCGATTAGGTAAACACAGCACAGGTAAGTGCTCTTTCTGCTGTGAATTTACGGAAATGGACACTCGAATGGATTCTTTCTACGGACGTTCCGCTGAGTTTTGTCGAAAATCCCAACCATACACGATATATGAAAAAGATTAATCCGACGTACCAGCATTTTTCTCGTACCACTTATACCGGGGACATGGAAACCGCTTATGATTTGAAAAAAAACCTTTTAGTCGATTTTTTCAAAATGTCTAACATAAACGTTGCTTTTACCACTGACTTGTGGAGCGGTCCAAGTTTAAACAATTACATGAGTTTGACCACCCATTACGTCGACGATGAATGGAATCCATGTCAACGACTTTTAAACTGGTCGCCTTTCGAGTGTCGCCATACCGGAAAAAACATAGCCGAGAAACTATTTGAATTATTTGGTGATTGGGGTTTACAAAATCATGTTATTTCCATTACCTTAGATAATGCCTCAAGCAACAACGCCGCGATTATGATCTTGGAAACAATGTTGCCCTCTTCTCCGTTTCGAAATATTTTACATCAACGATGTGCTTGTCACATAATTAATTTAATTGCACGAACGGGCGAGGGGCATATTGCACACCATGTTGAAAAATTACGCGGCATTGTTGATTGGATCCGACATCCTCAAACCACCAATAGGTGGAGACGATTTTGTAAAGATCACAATCATAAAGCTAATAGGTTTGGTTTAGATAATAATACGCGATGGAACTCTACGTATTTAATGATTTCAGTTGTGTTTAGACAGAGGCTTCCTTTGGACCATTTCCTCGGACAGGAACTCCCTCCGGAGGCGCGGATCACGGGGGCGGAATGGGCTACCGCGAAGAAATTCCTCGCTTTCCTCAAACCTTTTTTTGCTGTTACTTTAAATTTTTCTAACCAAAATAAACCTTCTTTGAATCATGGTCTTTCGGGTCTTTACAAATTTCGTGTGCTTTCAAAGAATTCGAAAACGACCCTATTATTTCGCCGCTTATTGAGTCTATGGTTTTGAAATTCAAGTCTTATTGGGATCCACCCCTGTTTTCGTTTTGCCTCGGTGCTATTCTAGACCCTCGTCTTTCGGATGCATATGGGCCAATGATGATAGCGATCGGAGAAAACATAGGGGTGGATTATCGTAATTATGTTAATGTTGTTAACGAAGCTTTTTATGAATTGTACAGTGAATACAACAAACGGTTCCCTCAATTCAACGCACAGGAGGAGCAAAGGGCAGTGATGGCAAGCCCAACCAAGACGGGATTAGACTTCAGCCGAAGACTCAAGCAACGGATAAGTCGCGGGGAATCCACTAGGCCGTTGGCGGGCGACACGGACGACCAACCGGCAGAATTGAAGCGCTACTACGGCCTGCTATTCGACGAAGAATCCGACGAGTTCGATGTGATAAGGTGGTGGAAGATTCAACGGGACAGATTTCCGCTATTGGCAAGAATGGCGAGGGATATACTGTCCATCCCCATTTCCAGAGTTGCTTCGGAGAGCGTTTTTAGTACGGCTCAATATCTCATCAACGACCGGCGGGCGTCAACCACCAACACACACGTCGAGCAGATTGTGGTGTTGAATGATTTGTTGTTAATGACGGAAAGGTTCAATGCAATGTTCCCCGAGTAATGATGTGCTATTTCCTCTCTTGGTTTTATGTCCCTAAGGAGGGTTTTACAAGAGAGGTTTTAGTGAGGCATCTTGTAATATTTACACTGAATATTTACAGCTCTCTTCCACCTTATCGTAATATTCACAATGAATAATACAACTTTTTTTATAGCTCGTCTTATCATATAAATTGATTTGTTGATTAAATTTGTTCAACTTTAACTTATTAATATGTTACAAGTTAAAAACTAACATATAAATCAAACTTTATTAATATTTTACAAATTTAAAACTAACGTATAAATCAAACTTATTAATATTTTAAAAATTTAAAATATAACATATTAATCAAACTTATTATTAATAAATATTAATAAATTTATTTTAAATATAAATTTAAAATAATTAATAAAGTTTGATAATTAAATTAGGGCAAAAACAAATAAAATTAAACATCGGAAACAAATAGGAACATATGCCAAGAATTTTTTTTCCAACTCCCCGGCGACTTTGCGATGACTCGCGACGCCTTCTTTCGTGATTTTCGCGATTTGGACCGCGACGAGTCGCGACGTCGTGGTCCGCAACTCTAGTAGTCATAAACCAGTATAGTTATATTAGGGATAATAGCGGCAAAAGTAACCAAAGTTAAGCTACGTGTGCAAATAAGTGGCTAAAGCGATTTAATATCGGCATAAATAGCCAAACTTTACCAAACCTTGGACAGTACAAATTCCATCCATTTCATGCTAACGCTGTTTGCCACGTCATTTCCACGAGCGCTGAGCTTTGGCCACTTATTTGCACAGTAGGTCTAACTTTGGCCACTTTTGCCGCTATAAACCCTTAAATTTTTTATGTTCCAAAGTATTTTTTAGGGTTTATTGAGATATTTTTTGTTAAGATTTGACTAAAATCTTATTTTCGGAAGAAATGATTCTATTTTTTAAACTTAGAACGATGAAAATCACTCTCAATTTTGAAAACATTAAAATGTGCTATCGGTTTCACATCTAATTTATGATCGCATGATTTGACATAAAACCTTTATATATTTAATTGTTAGGGACCATAAGTTTTTTCTAAGAAAATTGTACGAAATACTCATCCAGTAACCTTTTTTTTTTTGTAAAATTACTCATTGTGTGTATTAAAATGTAGCATGATGAGTAGTTTAGTTTGTACAAAATAAGAATTTCGTTAATATTGTTGGCCTAACATTGCTAGTAAGAGCCAATACTAAAATCGAGACTTTGTAATATTATTTTATTAAGATTATTAATTTAATAAAATTTTATTATGGTTTTATGGACTTAGTCATTTGATATCACCACACATAACTTACGGAGAAAAAAAATATCATGTTTGTTAACTTTGCGCAACATATAGGGGTTACTAGTGATTAATTTAGCCTTCCATGCTTGGAAGACTTACGCTCTGTTTGGTTCATGTCGGCACGGGATAGTCAGTACCGAGGGATTGTTGAGGTTCTCGGCCATGTTTGAGAACCTCAACAATCTCTTACCACGAGGCCTTAACACTATAGAACGAAAGACTACTTCGTACTGTAAAGTTTCATTATAATATTAATCTTACCACGAGGCCTTAACACTATAGACCGAAAGACTACTTCGTACTGTAAAGTTTCATTACATTAATCTCAATAAAATAATTTACAAAGTCTCGATTTAGTCCCGGCTCTAACTAACAATATTATGCCAACATTATCAACAAAATTCTCATTTTGTACAAACTTTTTAAAACACTGCCCATTTTGGTACATTATACACATAATGAATATTTTTTTTTTAAAGTTGTGGCTAAATGGGTATTTCCTTAAAAATATGATCCCTTACAATCATATATGTAGAGGTTTTATGTCAAATCATATGATCATAAATTACATGTGAAACAGATAGCACATTTTAATGTTTTCAGAATTGAGAGTGATTTTAATTTAAAAAACGAAATTAGTTCTTTCGGAAATCATATTTTAGTCAAGTAATTAACAAAAATATCAAGATAAACCCTAGAAAAATACTTTGAAACATAAAAAATTTAAGGGGTAATAGCGGCAAAAGTGGCCAAAGTTAAGCCTACTGTGCAAATAAGTGGTCAAAGCTCGGCGCTCGTGGAAATGACGTGGTAAACGGCGTTGGCATGAAATGGATGGAATTCGTACTATCCACGGTTTGGTACTATCCACATTTAACCTAACTTTGACTACTTTTGCCGCCATTATCCCGTTGTATATGTCATATATGCAATTGCAATGCATGAATTGATGAATAAAAAATATATATATAACAGAATTGATTGTAAGTTGTATTGATGTGGAGCCTCTTTGTGGTAGAAGGGCTGCTCATCACCAATATTTGTGTAAAACCTTGTAAATCTTATATTTTACTTTGTTCTTTTTCAATCATATCTAGAGCGAAAATTAAAATTAAATTTTTTATAAAAAAAAAAGGTCTGCATTTGTCAAACGAACACTACTAATTCCTCTGCACAAATTGGCAATGTTGATGACATTTAAGCACCAAAACAGCACCACAAACCCATTATAAGGAGAACCCTAATCTCACTGATCAAACGACACATAAACTACAATAACTTGTTTCAAAATCCCATTATAAGATTGCGAACTCTTATAAAACTAGTACAACTACCAAACCACACAAACACAAGTACAATTTTATTGACATCTACCATAGTGATGATACTCTTCGAAAGACTCCATCTTATTAAGAAAAACATAACCCACTCTGAGATTTCCTTGAAACGAATACAACATTACCGTTGTAACCAAAGCCACGGACAGTCTGAAAATTTTAACACACAACACAATGAAGAATTTCTTTGCTTCAAGCTTAACAGAGCCAAAAGCAGCGAGAATCAAGTACATGCGCCAAAAATTCCAAATCTAAGTTTTATAAACAAGACTAAAATAAAATAAATCCAAATCTAAGTTTTATAAACAAGACTAAAAAAAATCAATCCAAATCTAAGTTATATTAAACAAGACTAAAAAAAAGCTCAAAACTTTTAGGTCAATTACATCAATTCACCAAAAGCCCCATATAATATCAACCAAAAACCAACTAAAAGACCATCATAATCATAGAGCCTTATTCCCTTTTCCCTCTCGGAAACAAAATTTGCGACGGCAAATCAGTACGACAGAAAACACCAAATCGTAGTTTCAACTCAAGACAAAACAAAAGCTTAAAACTAAGAAGTCACATACGAAACATCTCTATCTGTTATCAACCAACACCTGACGAACAATCATCAAACTCACACTAAACGGATCATCACAAATTAATGTATTCTTCAGAACAAGAAAAAAAAATCAAATCTTTGATAATCAGGTATAAGAAAGGGCGAAATTCTCGACAAACCCTAGAATGATAAAGATTTAAGCTTCTATCAAACACCACAAAATTGAAGGCATAATAAGGGCATAAACTGAATAATCAAAATCTTAACGATAAATTTATGCAAGTGCAAAACTTTTGTTTGACAGACATACGAAAAGCAAAATTCCAAAAATCTCTAGAATGTCATAATAAAAAGCTTGTCTTCTCAATCAAAACTATCGAATAAGCATCGAAACCAAAACGGAATGAAACAGAAAAGGCAGTACCGACGAGCCAAACACCCTCGCTTAACGGTACGACTTCTGGAACCTGGATCGGGCGCCGCGACCTCCGAACTTCTTGGGCTCGCACCGCCGGGGATCGGCGACGAGGAGGGTCCGGTCGTACCTGATGAGGATGTCCTTAATCTCCTTCTTGCTCTGCTCGTCGACGTACTTCTGGTAGAAGGCGACCAGGGCCTTGGCGATGCTCTGCCGGATGGCGTAGATCTGCGAGGTGTGCCCGCCGCCCTTGACGCGGATGCGCATGTCGACGCCGTTGAAGCGGTGGCGACCGAGGAGGAGGATCGGCTCCACGGCCTTGAACCGGAGGAGCTCCGGCTGGACGAGCTCGATCGGCGAGCCGTTGAGCTTGATCAGGCCCTTGCCGCGCTTGCAGTGCGTCACGGCCACGGCGGTCTTCTTCCTCCCGAAGCACTGGACGGACTCCACAGTCTTCGCTGGCGCCGCCATGGTTGAGCGAGCTTGGAACCTGGAGCTAGGGTTAGGGTTTACGAGTGAGAGAGAAAGAGAAGAAGAAGCGTGAGAGTGAATGGGCATATAATGGATTTATTAAATAGTTGAGCGATGAACGGCTGCGATTTGCCCTAAACTGATCAACGGCTGCGATTTATTTATTGTCTAACCATCTCGCCAAGCCCTACGGCTTTTGTTTTTGTTATTTTTTTACTAAAAATATTAATGTTTATAATTTAAAAGTTTATAATTCGTCCACTATAAAAGTGTTCTGTTTGTTTATTTTCTTCTAGAATTTTAAATCAGTTAATGAACTAACAAAATAAAACTGCTGACTTAGTTAATAAAATTGCTGACTACTCTTCCATGATTCATGAGTTTAATCTCAGCGCGGATGTATAATGCGTGTATTTATAATCTTGGGCGATAGTGCATGCAACTAATAGTGTCAACCTGTCGTGGACCGGATTGACCCAAATCCAGACGTTTTGTGAAAAACAAGATAGGAACATTATGAATATATCTTATAACATGGGTACATGACTACATGCAGGGGCGAGCCCACATTGGGCCCAGTGGGCGCGGCCGACCCCACTGGCCCGAGCCAGACTATATATAATTTTTTTTAATAAATTCATTTTTAATGTTGCTTGCCCCCACTGATTGAGCTCACTAACTTTCAGCCCACTCACTCAGCCAAACTAAATTAAAACAAAAGAATTGGGCCCATTTTTGTCTAAGCCCAAGCTAAAATTAATAAGATATCAATTAAAGATATCAGTTTTTATTAATATTATATATTTATATAATCCTACCTCACGTCATTCATCTTCCTCACACGACACCAGTGACGACGACGATCAGTTTTTTTTTTTTTCTCTTTTCGTTCTCCTTCGGCGACCCTCCGAGCGTCCGACTCGACCGCGACATCACGCGACCTTCAAACTTCAAAGGCTCTTTTCCAAGAATTTCCCAACCTTGATTGATCGTGATAACGTGAGTTAGCGGGTTCTCTTCCTCTCGTTCGCTTTGCAGCCGGTCTTAGGGCACGACTAATTTTATTGCTTTGTTTTTTAGGGATTCTGCACAGTTAGTTTTTGCTGCTCAAACGCAAAGCACGTCAACCCCGACTCGACTCCGGAGCTCGACTTCGGTTAGTGAAAATTGTAAATTATATTAACTGTGATGATTTTTTATTGGTATTTAATTGAGTAGAATTATTGTTTATGTAATTGTTTAATAGTTTGGATTTGTATTAAATTATGAATCGTTGTTTCTTAAATTATTTACTTTGATGAATTGTTGTTTATATGATTTTTTGCTGAATAGTTATTTGTGCAATATGTGTTTTTTTAAAACTTGGAGATGTTGCATAGATATTTCAAAAGAAAAGAGAAAGAAGCGGAAGATAGCGCTAATAAAGCAAGCAAAGTTGAATTCGATCCAAAAGACTTACCAAGTGATCCGGGAAAACGAATTCCGATTGCAGATTATCATCCAAATATCGTTGATCAAGTTCGAAGATGGTACATTCAAATGGGCCCTTGTCAACCTAAGGAAGATGATTTCCCATGGGTTAAAATCGGTAATGAATGGAGGCGATTCAATATTTCTTGGTATGATGAATTTGGTAGTTGGCTAGAGTATAGCAAAAAAAACAACACTTTATATTGCCTTTGTTGCTATTTGTTCAAACCAAAATGCGGAGAGCAAAGTGGCGGCGACTCTTTTGTCGGACAAGGATTTCAGAATTACAAGAAAAGAAGTAGGCTTCGGGAGCACGTCGGAGGTCCTTCAAGCTCTCACAATAAAGCTTGGATGCAGTTTCAAGCATTGAAAAATCATAAGCAACATCTTGAAGGGGTTTTCTCAAGACAGGCAGAAACAATTCAAAATGAATACCGAGTCAGATTGGGTGCTACAATTGAGGTGGTTCGACTTCTTTTACGACAAGGAATTGCCTTTCGTGGTCATGATGAATCAGAAAGTTCAAGCAATCGGGGCAACTTTATTGAGTTTCTGAAGGTACTAGCTAAACATGATCCTCAAATAAAGGCAGTTGCTTTGGAAAATGCTCCGGGTAATTGTAAGTTAACGTCATCCAGTATTCAAAAAGATTGCATTAGTGCTTGTGCGGCGGTAACCATGAAAGTTATATTGAAGGATCTAGGTAGTGCACTATTCTCCATTTTGATCGACGAGTCACGTGATATATCTATGAAAGAGCAAATGGCTGTCATATTACGTTATGTTAATAAGCGTGGAGAAATTGTTGAACGGTTTTTGGGAGTTGAGCACGTCACTAGCACCACATCGTTGTCTCTGAAGGCCGCCATCGATAAAATGTTTTCACGATATAGTTTAAGTATGTCGAGATTACGCGGACAAGGGTATGATGGGGCAAGTAATATGCAAGGAGAGTTCAACGGGCTTAAAGCTCTTATCTTGAAAGAAAATCAAAGTGCTTTCTACATCCATTGTTTCGCTCATCAACTTCAACTAGCTTTGGTGGGACTCGCAAAGAACAGTGACGAAGTGGCAACTTTGTTTCTAACTGTGACTGGTATAATAAATGTTGTTGGATCCTCAGCAATACGATGTGACATCCTTCGAGAAAAGCACAAGGGATTGGTTCTTGAAGCGGTCAACGATGGTGAGATTGAAACTGGGCGAGGCCTTAATCAAGAAACTAATCTTCAGCGTGCAGGGGATACTCGTTGGGGTTCTCATTATGGTTCTTTGATTAGTGTGCTTACTATGTTTTCGGCTGTAACCGAGGTACTTGAACACCTTTCTAACGATAAGAGAACCAATTCGACCACAAGGCATGAAGCGCAAAGATGGTATGCAACTATGTTAACATTTGAATTTTGTGTTAACCTTGCATTTGATGAAAAGCTTACTAGGGATTACAGATGACTTGTCAAAAGCTCTCCAAAGGAAAGATCAAGATATTATTAGTGCTATGAATTTGGTGAAGGTTTGTAAGAGTCGATTACAAGACATGAGAGACAACGGATGGGACGCCTTGTTTGAAAAGGTCTCCACTTTTTGCACTCATTACAATATTGATATCCCGAGCATGGAGAGTCGTTATCAACCTATTCGTGGACGGAGACAAATCAACCACAGGAGCAATTTGGAGCACTATAAGTTCGATGTTGTTAATGTCGTGATTGACATTCAACTTGAAGAATTGAACGACCGTTTTAACGAGATAAACACCCAATTACTTCTTTGCGTATCATGTTTGAGTCCTAAAGATTCTTTTGCGGCTTTTGATGCAGTGAAGTTAGTCAAGCTTGCTGAGTTTTACCCGGCAGATTTTTCCATTGAAGAGCTTGAGCGGCTTGATGATCAACTTCAAAATTACATAGTACAAGAACGAAATAAGAACACACAATGGTTCGAATTTTCTCTGTATTTTCAAAACTGGAAAAAAAACAATGGCTGCACCACAGCCTTGAAGTCGTGTCCAAAAACCAAAAGGGAAATAAACAATAAATATGGCAGCAAATTGCCTACAATCTGGAAAGTAAATAAGAGCTAATAAGAGAGCAAATAAACGAAATAAAAGCTGAAATCTTCATGTTTCAGGCGAGTTTTGGAGGGAAGCATCAAAGTCGATTCTTTCCTTTCCGGTTCCGGGCTTCAAAGAGTGCATGGGCTTGCATGGCAGTGTCGACATCATAATCTATGTGTGACAAGTAAGCGTGAATCGTGTGACGGTCAAATTGCCACGGTCGACCGAGGAGTAAATGACATGCATCCATCGCGACAATATCGCACATAATATCGTCGTGGTATGTTTGGCCAATAGAAAAATATACCCGCACCCGTTTGGAGACGATCACATCGGTTCCGGATTGTAACCATGCGAGCTTGTATGGTGTAGGATGTGGCTCTGTTTTGAGTCCGAGCTTCTTTACCACTTCATCAGAGACGACATTCTCACAACTTCCCGAGTCAATGACAAAACTACATACTTTATCGTTAATCGTGCATGACGAGTGGAAGATGTTTTTCCGAAGCCAAGCTTTGTCATGACTAGGAGGTGAAAGGAAACTTCGCCGAATGACAAGAGCATGACCAATGTCACCGGTCACTTCTTCGACGTCGTTTTCGTCATTGGTCTCGTCGTCATAGATCGGGTCGCCACATATTTCTGTAGTGGGTTCGTCGAGAAACAAACCCGGGCGAATAGTTGGACAATTGGCGCGGCGATGGCCTTGCTCGCCGCACCCAAAACAACGTGTTTGGCCGCGATTTTGAACTGGAAAACCAGCAGGATTTGGAACTGCAGGATTTAGCAGTGGCTTGTTGCGAATTTCTGGAGGGGGTAGGTGCGTTTCTGGAGCGGTGTTCGGGGTTGAACGGGAGCTCGTACCGGCGTGTGACGTGGTAGGGGGTGAGTATGATGTGGAAGGGCTGTAGCGGGATGGACGAGCCGCTTGTTGGAGCTCGATGGTGGTGGCTCGTTGATGGGCTTCGGCAACACTAACAGGGTCAAATAATTGAATCACATGTTGAATTTGTGATCTCAAACCACCGATATATCGCGAAGTTAATTGCGCTTCCGTCTCGGGGATGGCGTTGCGTGTGACAAGTAAGCGGAACGCCGCGGTATAATCGGCTACGGTTTTCGCGCCTTGCCGAAGGTTTTGGAGTTCAATATAAAGCGTACGTTCGTAATTATACGGTAGGAACTCTGCACGCATGACTTTCTTTAATTTAATCCAAGAATCGATTTTTGATTTACCGATTCGTGCTCGCTGCGATTTGAGCTGTGTCCACCACGCCGCAGCGCGGCCGCGGAACCGAGTAGCGACGAGTGACGCTCGCCTCTCCTCCGGTACCTCTTTGAACTCGAGTATCTCTTCGGTTGCGACCAGCCAGTCGAGAAACCCTTCGGCGTGCAAACCTCCATGAAACTCGGGGATTTCAACCTTGAACGACGCTTCCCATCGGGCAAACTCCGGGGCCGCCTCACGTTGACGCATCTCGTGACCGTAGCCTCCATGGTTTTGCGCGAATGGATTCTCGCGTTCATCCTCGGTTTCGGATTCGTCTCGATTCTGTGTTAACTCGGTTATGGAGTGCGCCATCGCACTCATTTGGCGAGTTAGCAATTCGATCTGAGAACACAACCCGTCGAAGTCTTCTCGGCGCACGAATCCTTCTACGGGAGCGGCAGGAACGGCTCGTTTTCTTGGCGGCGCCATCTGCGCAAAAACGAGTCGGCTCTGATACCAACTGATGTAGATCGAATCGCACAAGAACGAAAAATCTTCTCAAGAACACACAATGGTTCGAATTTTCTCTGTATTTTCAAAACTGGAAAAAAAAACAATGGCTGCACCACAGCCTTGAAGTCGTGTCCAAAAACCAAAAGGGAAATAAACAATAAATATGGCAGCAAATTGCCTACAATCTGGAAAGTAAATAAGAGCTAATAAGAGAGCAAATAAACGAAATAAAAGCTGAAATCTTCATGTTTCAGGCGAGTTTTGGAGGGAAGCATCAAAGTCGATTCTTTCCTTTCCGGTTCCGGGCTTCAAAGAGTGCATGGGCTTGCATGGCAGTGTCGACATCATAATCTATACACGATCTTTCTATTTTTTAGTTTATTTGTTGTATACTATGGTTATTTAAGTCTCAAATTAAACAATTTTAACACTCCCTTTCATTATTCAGTAACTTCTATTTCAACTTATTTTAATTTGATACGTTAATCAATTTCATAATTCTCCAATCAATTTTAACATTCACTTAATTTCAATTTTATTGGAACTTCACTTTATTCGACTTCTAAAAAAAACATTTGAATTTTAAACAAGCTTCTCATATTCAACGAAAAGAAAAAGGCAAGTCACGCCCAATCCGTATATGGCGGCAAAAATATTCATATTTTAACAATTAAATCACCCTAAATACCTAATTATTTTTTTCGCTCATAAATATAACCAACTTCAAATATTTGGAACTCAGTTAGCCTTTCTCCGTTACGCTCTATCAGCTATATCTATGCAACTTAAAATTTTGAATTTTATTTTTCAAAATTAAAAAAATTAAAAATTGCGTGACTGAGTTTCCGTTGTCAGATTACCGGTCACGGGGAAATAGTGATAAACAACCAGCACTTAAGCCGCTCATAACATTTCATTTCAATCTCAAGTCCTTAATCTTAACGTTAGGTACTTGATCCACGATATACAAATATTTAGATAGACAAACATCAAGATTACGCTCCTCGAAAACATTTCTTACTTTCGCCGTAAATATCCTTTAATAAATAACTCTTTTTTTGTTTGTTTCATAGAAATGGTCCCAAAGAGGGAAATTCTACAAGCCAAGCAGTGCTAGCTCACAGGCTTTCGTATCGCACTATTTTGAAGAAAGCAACTTACAACATGGCAGCTCGTCATTTTCCAAACCCTAAACAGACGACTCGGCTAAAATGCGGGGATTTTCGACCACAAACAAACCGTTACTCGGTTTTTTCGAACCCACCTAATCAATCAACGAATTAGATTCTTTCTAACGGCCGGCGAAGAACAACAAGAGCACCTACTTCTTTCTGTACATTGTGTGTTTTTTTTTCTTTCTTTTTTTTCTTTTTAGGTTAAAGACCGAGGTTTCAAGAATCGAACTGTTCAATCTATAGCCGCAAGTTATGTGGGTTAGGCTTAGTGAGCGCTTTCGCAAAGTAGACGCGGATCTCCGGCAATATCCGCTGGATGAGTTGCTCGTGCCTGCAAATTTAGACGCACGGAGAGAAAACGACGATTTAGTCTGCAGGAATAAAGGAAGATCCGAAGAAGCGGTGAAGGGTGGTTCTGGGAATAACGTACCCTGGCCGAGCACACAATTTCTCGAACAGCTGCAGGATGAATAAAATGCAGGTGTGCCTCAAGGACACGGCATTGAACGCTTCCGAAAGTTCATACATGCTCGAAACGTTTTCCAGTGATATATCCTATGTGAAAAACAATAATTATAAATATATAAACATGTACATATGCTAATTAGAAATTAAGTAGTATAATGACAACAGTGGTGTCAAGATGGAAAACCAGGGATTCGAGACCAACCTGTGCAATTGTGTACTCGCAAAGACGCTTAAGCCCTTCCAGGAGATACTGATCCGCTGCTCGTAGAAGATCTTGAGCAATGTCAATGGTGATATCAATTGATCCGGTGTAGATGAACCTGGTCATAAAGTGATTAAAATAGCGGGCAAAAACACGGACGTTTACAGTAGATACAGTAGAAACATAATTAAGCACTGAATCGTGTTTATCAAATGTGATTTGTCTTTGTAAAATGTATTGTACCTCATCATCAACTCAAAGACCTCCCATCTAATATTCGGAATCTCTATATCCCTTGCATCCTTTTCCTGAAACACGAGTCAACCCGATATTCGTGACAACTTTCACAAAATATAGATCATGATCCTTTCCTTCCGGTCCAATTGAGTGTTTAGCTTCAAAAAATTGACACTCACCCGGTAACCGCCGTCAAACATCGCACGGAACGCGTCTGAAGAAGCTAGCAAGCAAATTCTATGGGCGTAGAACCGCCTACCTGCAATGGAAGTAGAATTTACGGAAGCGTTATATGAGGCCCACGTGCATATAAATACCTCAAATTCTTTTTAGTTTTCTTTTTGTACAAGAGTATTACCTTCAACGAGAAATGTTACGTCAGACAATGTTGCACTGTTGACATATTGCTCGCCCAAATAGACCTGAAAATAAATATTCCTCATTTTAGAGAATGCGCCTTCATAACAAAGCTATATGCTTCACCTTATTGAAGCAACATATTGCCGAGACGAATATAATCATTTCTATAAATAATACTTACATCTTACACACCTAAACCGCTGCTACAAAAACTAAGTAATAATAATTAACTCTTTATATAATATATAAGGTACTAACTTATTAGCTATTGTCGCTATACACACTATAATCCCCGACTTTCTATTTTTCTATATACATCTTAAACAAAGATAAACAACGAGAAGCATAACTCGATTCTGAGGATAATCACAACGAGAAGAAAGATACTTTCCTGTGGCGTTGGTGAAGGAGGAGCTGCATCGACGGGGGAAAGTGCCAAGGATTTGTTGGCCAACTTGTGCAGAGCCTCAGCACCATCAAGTTGTGGCTTGAGGCTGGTCGAACTAAGAAGACCGAGAAGTAACTCCAATCCTGTAGTTCATCAAATTCCGTTACTCCAAACATCAAATCCCGTAGTTAATTATATTTTTATTTGGTTACTAGAAAGATCAGACCCTCTAGTTAACTAAATTTCATTGCTCCAAGCCTCCAACTATCAAACCCTGTAGTAAATTAAATTTCGCTACTCTAAATAGCCATCTTTGAAGTTAATTAAATTTCATTAATCTAGATAGAGAATATCAAGAGATGAACAAAGATGAAAAGTCGGAGATAGGAACACATGCCAGTACTGTCGATGAATATTGTTCTCTGATCCTCAGGGGCGCAAAGATGGGCAAGGGCCAAAGCAACCCGTCTTTGCACGGCCTTCTCCCCCACACGCATCAAGTATAACAAATGGTTCAAAACCTGCCTCAAGAAATTAAGGAGTTATATATCACACTAAGCAATAAAATGCAGAATCACTGATCGATACTTTCAAGATAATGATAAGCCAGCAAAATATAAAAAGTGAGACACAAGGCGATGCTCACTCTTCCATGAATCTTCTCCTCCAATCTTTTTAATGTCTTTGCCACACAATCTTTTGTTGCCTGAAAAGGGTTTCAAAACTTATGGTCATATGGAGTTTAACTATAAAAACTTAAGTACTAATAACAAACCACTGAAGACGGAGAAACGTACTTGTACGATGAACTCTCCTTCTTGAAGCTTTTGGACCCCTCCCACCCTAATAAAATCGGATACATTATCCTATTGGAGAAAATAAATAAGCAAAATGAAAGTCACATCCAAGTGGCATAAAGGCATAGATCTTTTCATCAATTAAAGGAATAAAGATTTAACGCCAAACCTCGTTATCGGCGAGACCATAGAGAGCAAATGCAGCATTGTGTTGGAGAGATCCATTTTTGGAATCAAGAAGCTTAAGCAACGGTACTAGACCGCCATTGTGTGCAATACCAGCTTGATTGTGAGTATCCTGAATTCAGAAGTCTCGTTATCCAAATGATAAGTACGACTACAGGGTTAGGGTTGAAACCAAGAAGAATCGAATCGAACAGAAGCAAGCAGAATTTCGCAATAAAAAAAAAAGTTGCATTTGTAGATTTTGAAAGAATTAGAAAAATAATTGAACAATAAACACCTGAGCGAGTCTTCCAAGTGCAAAGGCAGACATTTCTCTCAGCTGTACATCTGGAGACTGAAGCATCTCGATCAAAGGTCGGACAGCGCCCCTTTGTACGATGTGCACCTGCCAAAAGAAATTACAAGATGAGCTCAAATTACGAAGGAAAGTAGAGGATCTACATATCTCAGTCACACTGAAAGAAAGCCGAATATCTATGCTTTCTTTTCCCCAAAAAATTACTAAAGAAGAAACTGGAAACCCAAAAAAAGATACAACTTTATATGCAAAATCATGATTAGAAATATTTCCTTTGCCGATTCCTTTAACTGTAACAAAGTTAAAAATTATAATGCGAAAAATATGTATAAATATAGCAAAGGAAAAGGTTTAATCCACCTTGCAATCTGAATCAGTCGCCGCGAACTGCCCAAGTAATAAAGCAGCCTCTCTTTGACTTTCGGGACAACAAGAGCTGCAAACAAACCATAAACCTTTGGATTATTGAGGAAGACACTTTGACGGTACCTTAACTCGGAAATAGGCAAGTAGGAAAGAAAGAAATAAGAGAAGAACATACTGCAAACAAGGTCACAAAGACGTACCTAAGTAATCCAATGACAGGTTGTAATGCTCCTGCATTAAGCACTTCCTTTTTAATATTCGGAGATGAATGCACGAGATTTCCAATCACGCCAACCTGAAAAACACAAGACTCAGCCGATGCAACAGATCATATGGACAACTACAAAATCTAATCGCCATAGTAATTTTACAAAAATTACCGCCTCGTAGTGTATAGCAGCGTCTTCAGACCGCAGCATTAGAATAAGGGTGGGTAGAGCATTGCATTCAACAATCTGCAAGGTCATAACTTCATAACATATTATTTACTTATCAAGGTCAACCTTGGAGCGCTCGTCTGTACAAGATTTTCAGCTACCTGGTTCTTGTTCTCGTCATTTTTAAACGCAAGTGTTCGAAGCGCTCCCGCAGCTGCTCTTTGCACCTTCGCATCTGCAAAATCAAGCAGCTCAACCAGCGGCGGAATCCCACCTTCTAACCTGCAAAGCCGAAATCGATAGATGATGAAACTTATAATGAAGCAAATGATGGTGCTGAAGCCTAATATCCAGATAGATAAGACGGATAGACAAACCTGACTCGCGTTTTGATGCTACTATTCTCGTGAGCAAGGTTAGTGATAGCATCCGCAGCTCTCCGAGTAACGCTATTCACGGCCCGAGAAATGGGACTACTCCTATGCCTCTTTAGTAGATCGACTAGATGAGGCAATGCACCAGTGTCAACGATCAGTTGTTGATGCTCTGGCTGTCAGCAGATAAACATGAAGCAGAAGGTTTCAGCGATACACCATAGAAGTCTACACCAATTCTCTAAAGTACCAGAAGAAAAGCTTGCACATCACAACAATATTGATGATATAGGACTAAGGATTCCATAATTTAGCCAAAAATCCCACATAATCATGCAAAAACTTCGATTTTTCGAGCTCAAATCCCCGATTCAAAAACCATTAAGCATAATTTGTTTCTAATGATTGATGCATCAAACTGTTTCTATTAATATCAAACAGTTAAAGATGGAAAAAAAATACACTTCGTGAGCTAATTGGACAACCTTCACAGCAAGAAGACCTAACGCAAACGCGCTTCCTTTCTCGACCTCGTGCTCGCACGGCTTCGAGCTCCGATCGCTCTCGCTCAACGGCGGCGCTTGAAGGTGCTTCACCAGCGCCGGAACCGCCCCACCTTCGACGATCACGTTCACCACCTCCTCTGCAACCACAACAACAACAAATAAAACACATCGAACCGCAGTCTCAGCACAAGATCGAGCCAAATCGCGCAAAAAACCACCACCACCGACAAAACGCGATGCGAGATCAGCAGCACGCACCGTTCTTGGCGAGCTCGGCGAGGACGTGCGTCGCGCGCTTGGCGGCGGCGCGATCGGCCTCGGTGCCGGCGCCGTCGCCGGCGCCGGCGAGGACGGCGACCTGCGCGGCGACCTCGGCGAGCAGAGCCTTCCTGGCGTCGCCGGACGGCGCAGTGAACTCGCAGCGGTCGTCTTCCTCGATCTCGTCCTCGAGCTTCCGCTTCTGGCCTTTCCTCTGGAGCTCCATGGCCGAGAGAGAGAGGGGGGAAGGAGGAGAGAGAAAGCGAAGCTTGGAAGCTCGAAGCCACTCAGTGCCTGATCCGAAACGGAATTTGGGATTTGAATAGAGAGAGAGAGAGTGAGAGGGGTAGTTTGGGGTTTCTAGAAAAAAGAGAGTTACGCTTTCGTTTGCCGGTGACTGAAGTGTCGGCTTTAGACCAGCCAATAGAGGCTTGACTTATTTAGTTGAGGGTTAATTAGCTCTAACTAATTACAGTAATTTCTGTACAGTTCCAACTTGCACATAGTTATACTGTTGAACTTAACCGATATTTATCTAGGTTATTTTCTTTAACTAATCACGTAATCAAATTAAAATGAACCGGGTTCTTGCAAGAGCCGGTAAATTGAGTCTGGACACGATAGACGAGATGATTACGATGCGATAATATGTGTCAATGCACGGAATTGCGGTCGTCTGGGTAGTCAAAGGTGGAGTCAACGAGGGTCGACTAATGTCTCGATCTTGTTGAAGATGACAACCCTTGTGGGGTGAGATCTTCAGCAGATAGCGGTCGCCTGAGACTAGGTCGAAGGCGAGCGCGATCTTGAGGATCTAGAGAGTTCCGATGCGAAATTGTTCTTCCGGGCGAGCTTCGGGGCGAAGGCGGCCTGTCTAGCGAGCTTCAAGGCGAAGGCGGCCTGTTTGGCAAGCTTCGAGGGTGAAGGCGGTCTATTTGGCGACCTTCTAGATGAAGGCGACCTATCTGGCGAGCTTCGGGGCAAAGGCGGCCTGTTTTGCAACCTATTTGGCGAAGGCGGCTTTTTTGGCGACCTTTCAGATGAAGGCGACCTATGTAGCGAGCTTCAAGGTGAAGGCGACCTATCTAGCGAGCTCTGTCACGAAACTGATCTTCTAGCGAGTCTCAGCTCAAATTCGACCTTCCTTGTGAGCTTCGGAGGCGGTCCCATGAGCTAAGTCGGGGACGAGCGCTGCTCGCAGTGGGGAGAAGGCTAATTTGTTGAGATAGAAGCTCTAATGAGAGAAATTGGGTTTTGACAACCTTCCTTGCCCGTGGGGCCTTGTGGGCTAGGTTGCTTGCCCTGGTGCTTTGGTTACCTTTGGACCTGGTGTTTTCAAGCATATGACGCCTATAGAACGTCTTTATTCTTTAGATACTCGGTCAGCTCGAGTTGTCTTGTTCTTTGATGCTATCTTGAGATTCCTCTTGTCGAGTTTGTTGGCGAGGTGTTGCACGTCGACTAAGGAGCTTGCTTTGGCGAGTATGTCGCCGAAGAATAAGTCAAAGGGAGCTTGTCGTCGCCTTGAGAGCTTGCCTTGGCGAGGACGTCGCCGAAGAATAAGTCCAACCGAGCTTGTCGTCGACTAGAGAGTTTGTCTTGGCGAGGACATCATCGGGGAGCCTCTGAGGTGGTTGTCACCTCGTCGAGGACCCTCTAAGGTTGCTCTAACCTCACGGGGTTGTCATGAGCCTTTTGAGGTCGTTGCCGAGGGCCTTCGGTTTTTGGTGTTCGGAGCGTATTTTGGGCCTTGACTTTCTTTAATGTGTTTTGACTTTTACGTTTGGGGCCAATATTTTTAATAGTTCAAAAAATACGCATAACAAATTGAATATGGATCAATCTTAAAATATAGTTCCAACTTGCACTTGTAATTTAACAACAACAACAAAAAGATTATTTCTTTCAATTTGTTACGTACTAAATTAAAATTAACCATGTTATGTACGGACACGATAAACAAGACGGTTACGATGCACTATAAGTGGATTTGGATTTGGATTAATCTTAATAGCACTCATAAATCAATTAATAATTAAAAAATTGGAAGAATTTGAGAGTCAATCTCACATGTTTAAGTAGAGTAATGATGTTCGGAAATACGTTGAGAAGTTTTGGTGCCAACTTTATCGGTTTCAACGATTTCAAACCAACGGATTAGCTATTGAAATTATGTTGAAGATGTATGCTCTTGATCCATATTATCGTTGTTTTGATCCGTTATATTGCAAAAACATAATGGTTTATGTTTAGTACTAACTATTTACATTAAGTACTTTAACTCCTCACAAACCATAACATCGGTATTTTCGCGTCATTAATTACAAAAAAGGTAAATGAACGAAATACTTGTTTTGTGTCAAACATTTCAAAAAAAATGGCCATTGTGTGTATTTTTTACTCTCACAAATGGGCATTTCTTAAAAGGTTTGACACAAATGGGCATTTCGTACAATTTCCTAAAAAAATGCTAATCATGTATATATGTTATTAAGTGTGTTAATACTTATTATATATGACATTTATGTTTTTATTTTATTAATTGTGTTGTAAAATCGATGAACTAAACATCAAAATCTTAGATAATATAATTAAATAAATTAAATTAAATAAGTACAAGTTGGAATAATTTATCATTTTAAAATACATGAACTTGTTAAATGGTTAAACGGGTAGACACGATAAACACAGTATTTAAATGGGGCAGGTCTAGGTTTGAGTCTCATCTTCTAACACGAATAGTAAATGAGACAGGTTTGAGTTCAGATAAAATAAGTAAAAACGACTAAGACCCTTTACGAACACGACACGACACCCGAACTGTGACCCCTAGATATATATTACCATGAGTGACTGAGTGTGTAATTAGTAATTACGAGGTTAACGTGCGCTTCCTGCGGAAAGAGTTTCGGGACATATGCTAAGTGCTAACTTGCGCTAGTGAAAGACAGAAGGTTGTGGCCCCATGATGGGCCCACTTTATTTTACTTTATAGTTTTTCCACTTCCTATTAAATATTTAAAATGTTATGAATAATATTTAAACTATGTATTAAATAATTTTTACAGACTTCCTATGAAAAAAGAAAAGAAAAAGAAAAAAACATTTACATAAGACTAAGAGGAGAATTTACATAAGACTAAGAGGAGTGCGTTTCAAGCCTTCATGGCCTACCATATTTTGTGGACGTGCTAGCATGTAGAAAAAGAAAGGTCCATTTAATAATTTTAAGGAGCTCTTTAGAGTTTAGACCATGGCCATCAAAATATATTTTTTACGTGTCGTGATACTTGAGCAATATTATACATTATTTATAAAACTAAACATAAAAGAATGTTTGAGGATGTTTTAAAATATTTCTTATGTACACCGTCTTTTCAAACGATTCTCTAGTTGGTTTTAAATAATACCGTAAAAGATCCGGTATATAAAATCATGTTCTAGTCGGAATTTTGAAACTCTAGCTCGATCCGTAGAAAAGAAAGAACGGAAATAGAAGTTCAGTTCGATAATAAAATACAAATAAAGAAAAATTACTTTTAGATATGTTATTTATTAATTCTTCATGTTTGGTTTGTCATATTAATTTTGATAAATTTTAATCCGGATAATCGGATTGAAATTCGAGAGTTCATTCTACTTTCAACAAAAGTTTGAAAAAATTATTGAATCAAAATTCTGATATTCCTCCTCTAATAACGACTTTTTTTTATAGTAGCTCAATAATAGCATAATATATGTATTAATTGGACAATTGCATTTGATTTAACTTTTCGTAATTATGAATTTAATTGTTGGATTGGTGTTATTTGGGTGAAGATTGAAGGAGACGCGGGTGTGTGAGTATGCACGTGAAGCAAAACTATTTATTTGTGTGGTCCGTCCATGCTCGCACACATGGTAGCAAAAATTAGGGGTGAAAATTTAGTCACCGTTTATCGGTATCGGTATCAATCTCGTATCGGTTTAAAAAAAACGATAAATTTAGTTTAAAACCGAGAAACGATACTGATACCAAATTTCTCGAATATCGGTATCGGTTTCGGTTTTGAACTACATGTCGTTTTTTATTATACTATATGTCGTTTCTATTAAAAAATTAGGGTATGTTCTATAATACTAAGCATGTTCATGGACGAAGTGAACACGTACAAGGATTCCGTGGAAGGCGAAGAACCAGGTATTTACTTGATCCCATGACTCATTTATTAGCTCTGTAACTCTTTTTATTTCAGCACAAATAGTTGTGCAGATAAGTTTGTTGAATGTGTTTTTTTATAATATAACTGAATGTGTTTTTTTATATTACAATGCAAATAGGTTTGTAACGTTGAATATAATATATATGTAATAATTATGCTTTTATATTTGTTAAATGAAAGTTTCTTTTAATTGTTTATTGTAGAAGAAAACTCCGAAGCTCCCGTTTCAACTTCCGTTCCATCTGCTCTTACCGGTGGTAGTAGTAACATGGCCAAGAAAAAAGACGAGGCGAAATCAAAGAAAAAAGAGAAGGCGAAACCAAAATCAAAGAAAAAGAAATGACATGTTTTAATTATGTTTGATGTTTTTATGTATTAGACATGTATTTTTATATTTCGGACATGGTATTTTGTATTATTTTTGGATTTTTCCCCGGGTTATTCTCGGTTTATGTCTCGGTTTATTTATCGGTTTTTGTTTATTTTTTCTCGGTCTCGGTATCGGTTTGATAAAAAACCAATAAATTTTAGAACCGATACCAATACCAATACCCAAAAAAAAAATCTCGATTATTCAATACCAATACCAAAAAATACTAATTTACCGATTATCGGTACCGGTTTCACCCCTAGTAAAAATGCATTAAAAACTATAGTATACAAAGATAATAAATGAAAAATACAAATAAATAAATAAATAAATAAATAAATAAATAGACTAATGCAAAGAAATTTGAAAGGCACACGTAATAATATTGATGATTGATACTACCATATCTATTATGTATTGCATGATATTTATTATAGTTAATTAGTTATAGGCTTCAATCTTATTATTTTCATAACATCTCTAAATATCAAATAGCGTGTTACCTAACCTATTACTTTATTTTTTACGTCATTTTAATTAATTTGAGCAGTGACTAATACCTTCTTGTTATATTTCTTGTTCCGTAAGATGGTTTTCTTTTTAATTTTTCTATTTCGACCCCTAAATCATGATCTGGTAATTTGTACAGGGCCGAGAACCTCAAAAATTTGTTAGTACTGTTTATCCCGTACCCTGGTGAACCAAACAGAGCGTAAGTCTTCCAAGCATGGAGAGGCTAAACTAATCACTAGTAACCCCTACATTTTGCGCAAAGTTAACAAACATGGTTTTTTTCGTAAGTTATGTGTGGTGATTTCAAATGACTAAGTCCATAAAAGCATGGTACAATAAAATTTCATAAAATTAATAATATTAATAAAATAAAATAATGGTCCCTAACAATTAAATATAGAGGTTTTATGTCAAATCCTATGATCGTAAATTACATGTGAAACCGATAACACATTTTAATGTTTTCAAAATTGAGAGTGATATTCAGCGTTCTAAATTTAAAAAACGGAATCAGTTCTTTCGGAAATCAAGTTTTAGTCAAATCTTAAGAAAAATAAAAAGAAAAAAATATCTAGATAAACCCTAAAAATACTTTGGAACGCAAAAAAATAAGGGATAATAGCGGCAAAAGTGGCTAAAGTTAGGCCGAGTGTGCAAATAAGTGGCCAAAGCTCAACACTTGTGGAAATGACGTGGCTAACGGCGTTGACATGAAATGGATGGAATTTGTACTGTCCACGGTTTGGTAAACTTTGGCTACTTATGCCAATATTAAATCGGTTTGGCCACTTATTTGCACATTTGACTTAACTTTAGTCACTTTTGCCGCTATTATCCCAAAAAAGAACAATAAATCAACTTTAAGAGAAAAAATAAATTCAAATATGGGTCGTCCATGGGCCTATTAACACGATTTGGGCCCATAATAAATTAGTGGGAATAGTGGAGCAAACCCTTTGTCAATTATAGCAAATAACTCCCTGTCACGTTCTATATCTACATATTTTGTCTACAAAAAATCAATATAGATAATGTTGGATATTAAGCCGATTTTCGCACAAAATACAAACTATTGTCGAAAATAGAAATGAAAATGAAAAGCATGAAAGAAGAACAAGCCCACTAGGTCGAGAGGGGTTCGGCCGGAGACGACAGTCAATGAACACATGATGTACATCATGGCGGCCGTTGGATCGATCTCCACCTCACGGTCCAAAGTTTTTGTTAGGAGTTGAGTTCTAATGATCATATCAGAAAACGATAAAAGTAATAAATAAATTAAAATTTGACACCAGAATTATAGTGGTTCGCTCCTAAGAGACACGTCCACTTGTCGTTTGTAAATCTCGATTTACTATCAATTCTCAGTAGGAGTTTTTGGTTACACTTTCGATCTCGCCTCTCTCTATTCGATCAGCTTGACTGCTTTGTGTCGCGTCTCGGTAGGGCTTCCGTGTAGATTAAGCTTCACGCTCAACAATTTTTTCAAGCTCGGGTCATTAACGACATGTCAGTTTTTTTTAATTATTATTATTAAAATTATTTCAAGGCATGTTAATACAAAAGGACAACAAGTTCTGGTTGTTTAGAAATAAGCTGCTGCTTTCTTATGGGTCAATTAATTGAATTATTCCTACTGTATTAATGTTCTTCTCACTAATTAAACTACCACTTGCGTTGGAGCATTTATCACACGAAAAGATCAGAGCAATGCTCATTATTTAGGCAAGAGACATTATTTTGACTAATTTTAACCTTTTAGATTAAAAAAAAGTCGCTCGACTTTGATGATAAATTTAAATTTTTATCATTTATTACTTCTTAAATGTTTATTTATCTTTTCCTCAACATTTGCAGATTTAGACTTAGTAGCGTTGGTCGGACAAGGATGGTGTGCGTTGCCCACGCTCATCGGTCCATGCTTGCTCGGGCAACGGACGCTTGTGCCCCACCCAAGCGTAATTCACGAGTGAGTTTTGAACGTACAACTAAATTTAAACAACATATATAGGATTAAAATAAAAGATAACGAGTCATATCGGTGACCAAGGCGTCAACTGCATTCGCTTGTCAAATACACGGGACAGGCAGACCCGCCTGTTACCTTTCCGTCACGTATATATATATGACTACAGACTATGAAGTCCATTTGGTTTCTTAAAAAAGAAAGAAAAAAGACGACTTATTCAAGTTCAACCAACCCAAAACATGGTTTTAGAAGACACAGATATGCATAATAAATATAATTTAATCAATGTACATATTACAGAGTGTCCTAACAAACCATTTTTATTTCATTTGGTGTTGACTCCATTAATCTCACCTATCTTTAATAAGTAATAATAACACCCTTTGCATTCATTTAAAAAACAAACTTCACCATTTCCAAAGAATCCACCCTTACCACTCATGAAAATTCAATCTTCAAGGGTGAAACTTAGAATCTATCAAACATTATTACTCTCTATATAAATATAAAGATATTAAAACTTCAGATTTATTTATTTTCTCTTTTTTTTTAGTTTCCGTCACAAAATAAACTATCAAAGAGGAAAACCCGGTTTAATCCCTAATTTATTTTATTAAATTAATAAAAAAATGAAAAATAAACTAGTGTTGATGCCGTTTTTTGGATCAAACATTGTTGAGGCCCTAGTTGTGTATTTTGGGCCTGGCCCAAAGTCATTGATGACGTGGTGGGCTTCTGTTGATCTTGGATGGGCCTTGGATGACTTTGTTGCGAGGATGACAGATTTTGTTGTCAATTATCGTTCCTCCTGATCCCGTTGACTTCAGGGTGAGGTTTTAGTTGACCGATTTGGGGGCCCTGAGCAGGTATTCCTAGCACTAGCCTGGTCAAAGGTCTCTTTCCCGTTCGGGGTCCTAGGCGACCCGGGTTACACACTACCTGTTACCTCAGGGCCAGAGGCCGGGGTTTCATGTGCGGGAACCGCTCAGATCGTAGGTACCAGCGAACGGGGTAGTGCTTTTGACCAGGGAGTGAATCCTAGGAGGTTAGACTCTCGTCCTGATATGGCTTGTTCTAGTCCGGGCAGGAACTGTTCTCGGAGTCCCGGTATCCTATTCAGATCCGGGAACTAAGAGACAGAACTTAGACCGCGCTGATCTTAGAACAAGGGCAGGCGGGGTCATGGACCTTCCCTAGGATTTTCTCCAGGGGATTCTTCTCAGAACGATCCCTCAGCCGTCCGGATCTTAGTGGAAATTCCCCTAAGTCGGGCCACTCGTCCTGAATTGTGGGCCCAGGCTCGTGTCCCCAGGCTATACCCTCAGCCGCGCAATGGACTGGGGATATAGACTGGGCACCGCGTAGAACTGGGCCTATTAGGCGGACCAAGGACCAAGTAGGAATTTCACCAGGGTTTCCGCTTTTCGTAAATCTCTCGCTTTTTAGGACCTGAAAAAAGGGAACACCCGAGGTCAAGGGAAACAAGGTGGGGGGGGGGGGGGGGTGTGCCCCATGATTCACCTCCGACGCTCAACATTAGAACGGTATTTGAGGGGAGGCGAGTATATCGGGGGTAGAGAGAGAGAGAACTCGAGTCGAGTGAGTTCGAATGAGTTACCATTTAACTGAACTGAGCTTCTATTTACAGTAGGGCCCGGGGGCCCACGTGTAATAAAATATTGTCCCAGGGGCCCCCGAACAATTATTTATTTATTTTCAGGTCCCCGGGAAAAGATGGAGCTATCCCGGCCGTCCGAGCGGGATCGGACGGCTACGCAGCCCCCAAAGGGGGCCACTTGCCTGCTCGGGATCAGCCAGGGCCCATCCGGGCCCTACGCGTGGCTCTCCCGAGCCTTTCCCCTCGCAAGTGGGCGAGGGGAAGCCTACAAGTGGGGCTGGCGGGCGATCCTGGCCCTCCACGTGGCCGATCGCTGCCATCCCCTCGCAAGTGGGGCGAGTGGTGGGCTCAGGTGGGGCCCGCGTGGGGAGGCAGCCTCTGGGCTCGCCACGTGGCGTGATCCTATAGGCTGTTGCCTTTGTGGGTCCCACCGAATGTCCTCCGGCCTCTTTTTTGTTCTCGGGCCCGTCCCGTGTCCGTTTTTCACAAATTTTATGTCGTTTTTGGGTGTTTTCCTATTTTACGAACACCGGGACACTTTGTTTTTCGAGAACGGGTCTCCGGAGGGAGTTTTGGGTTTTAAGATTGATTTAATTAATTCATAATCTTAATTAAAAGATTAAGTGAATCAATTAATTAATTAAAGGGAATTAGTACGATAATTCCCGTTTTAATTAATTAATTTATGAAAATCAATCCCTCTTTACCCGTAACACCTAGTAATTAAATTGTATATTATTACATCATATAATATATTTATTTTTTGTTATTTTTAATCGTTTAGTCGTTACGTTTGGGAGCAGAATGGAAGACTACCAAACGCGTGGAATATTAACCAAATACACAAGAAACGATTCTCTGACTCGGCCATATTTATATATATATAATATTTTAACAAATTCCCGCGTCACTCCTAGTCGAGTCGACTCAGCCCGACCGAGTCAATACCTTCCTCTCTGCCAACTCCATCTCTGTTCCTTCCTTCCTCCCTAATTTAGCCTCGCAGACTCCATAGCCAAAACCTCCATTTTCAGTTCCGACAGCTTTCACATGCCCATTCCTCTCCCATGTCTTCTCTCTCCTCCACCCTCCTCCTCCTCCTCCTCTCCTCGCTCATCTCCGTTTCTCTCTCCCAACCCAGAGGTATCCCAAACCCTAATTGACTTCGTATGCCGGTTCATCGCCATCGAGGTTTAGTTCCAGAGATTTGATGATTGTTTTTTTTTTGTTGCTTGTGGCTGAAGGTATCCTGATCGACTGCGGCGCGGAGACGGACACGGTGGTCAACGGCCTGACGTGGCGGGCCGACGCGCCGTTCGTCGCCGGCGGGACGCCGCGCGCGGCGTCCCGCGCCGTGACGGACGCGACACTCGCGACGGCGCGCTCGTTCCCGAACCGGAGGGGCGCGAAGTACTGCTATGTCGCGCGGGCGTACCGCGGCGCGCGCTACGCCGTGCGCACCACGTACTTCTACCACGGCGGCAAGGGCGGTGAGCCGCCGGTTTTCGACCAGGTGGTGGATGGGACGTTGTGGAGCGTGGTGAACACGACGGCGGACTTCGCCGCGGGCGATGCGTCGTACTACGAGGGCGTCTTCGTCGCGCGGGGGAGCAGCGTGAGCGTCTGTGTCGGGGCGAACTCGTACACGGAGTCGGAGCCGTTCATCTCGGCGCTGGAGCTCGTGATCTTGGACGATTCCGTTTACAATTCGACGGATTTCGGGAGCTTTGCTCTGCATTTGATTCAGAGGTCTAGCTTTGGCTACGGTGGGCCTTCCATACGGTTCGTACAGTTCACTGCTTCACTCAAACAAATTTGGGGATTAATTTACATAGTATTTGAACAAATCCCAACACTATTTTCCAGCTTACAATTGATATGAAAGTAGTTCTATACTAGATATCTAGCGGAAATTGCGGCATAAGTACCCACAATCGTTTGAAATGAGGCGGGAATTTTACCTAGCTTTCTGCTGCGTTAATGGGTTGTTGATTCGATGCGTGTACGCTTATGATTTTGCCCATTACGCGTTGCATAAGCGACTGGAAAGATTGAATTGTCGACGTCAATCCCTATGATGTGTGTGATGGGCGAAACCGTCGGTGTACACGTGTATAATGTTTACGCGGAAATTAGGACGAACAACCCAATCATGACGCTCCATTTTGAGCAACTTTGAGTACTTATGCTGCTAATTCCCTGTCTGTGAGCAAGCTTAAAGTTGCTAAAAAAAACACACATTTCTATTTGTGTGAAACACCAGTTACCCCGACGACAAGTTCGACCGGATTTGGGTGCCTTTCGGAGACAGCAATCCGTCCCCCGCGTCGGAAAGGAACATTTCGGTTTCGGGATTCTGGAACGTTCCTCCGCAGAAGATCTTCGAGACGGAGCTCTCTGCCAATGTAACGGAGCCGCTGGAGCTGAGCTGGCCTAGTGCGCCGCTCCTTGAAGCGCAGTATTACATTGCCCTCTACTTTGCAGAGAGCTCGCCGGCCGGACAGAGGGTGTTCAGTGTGGCCCTCAATGGGATCTCGTACTACAAAGACCTGAAGCCGACTGCGGATGGCGCTGCCGTTTTTGCAACTCGGTGGCCTCTCTCGGGCCCAACCAAGATCACTCTCACCCCTTCTGCAGGGTCGAGCTTAGGCCCTCTGATCAATGGCGGAGAGATCTTCCAAGTCCTTCCTCTTGGCGGAAAAACTCTTACGAGAGATGGTATGGAATCAATCGATCATCTTCTTATTTTTGATGAATTTTCACATGCTCTGCTGGTTTTTACTGTAAATTGTGATGTTCTTACTAAGCTTGTTACATACTTAATATTATCACTTTCTACTCTACTTATATAGGCACAAAATCCGTCTTAAAAATGTAATTTTTAAGTCTTTAAGAAAAAAAAAACATTTGTTTGTTACAAGGTTCATGTTGTCACGTTCTTCTTCTTCTTCTTCTTCTTCTTCTTCTTCTTCTTTTTTTGCAAAATTCCCATTTGTTCTGTCGAAAATTCACGTGATTGACACGGAATTTCTTGTATAACGATCTCATTTTGAGTTTTTTTTTGGTCTTGTTACGAACCACTTGTTTCAAAGCTCATCTTTCCACTTTGTTTTTGTTGCAGAAACCCAAATTGTCATGTCAGTTTTTGCACTTAATTTTCTCAAAACTTGTCGTATCAGTTTCCTGTTTTCTAGTCTACGAGTCAATTGTTACATGGCTCATGCTATCGTATTTTTGTGCTGAAGTTTTCGTTTATTCTTTTACACTCGCCACGTCATTTTCCTCAACAAAAAGATTGACATTTCTATTTCTTACAGTGATCGCGTTGGAAAATTTGAAGGAGACTCTTCAAAACTATCCGCAAGATTGGAGCGGCGATCCGTGCTTGCCTCGCGAGTATTCCTGGACCGGAATTACCTGCTCAGAAGGCCCTCGGATTCGCATAGCCTCTCTGTGAGCTTCACTCCTCACCCTATAGTTATTTCGAAATCCGTTTTTTTTATGATTCTTAACATCTAAGAGTTATCTTCTTCCTTTTTCTCGCTTCAGAAACCTCACAGGCATGGGCATATCTGGTACATTATCACCCGTCATCGCTAATATGACTGCACTTAGTGCCATGTAATCTCTTGAAAACATACTTATTCTTGATTATGACAACCAAAGACTCGATTACCATCCTCATCACCGAACTCATTTTCATGACAGCTGGCTCGGGGATAATAAAATATCAGGGCCTATACCTGATCTCAGAGCTCTGAAGCTATTAGAGACGCTGTAAGTTTTATCTTAAAACATAATTATTTTGATAACTTCAATCTTCGATATCTCTTAATTTTCTTTCCCCTTGAATCACTAGACATTTGGAAGGCAATCTGTTCAGCGGAGAAATTCCCGAGTCGCTTGGGAGCATCGACGGCTTGCGAGAACTGTGAGTCTGATACGATATTATATTTATTAATTTACGATAATTTTCTCATCTTGTTCTTTCTCTGCTTCAGATATTTGCAGAACAACAATCTCACCGGTTACGTTCCAAGTAGCCTTAGTGGAAAACCCGGATTGGATTTAAGGTAACGTTCTGTCTTCTTTATGTTAACACCATCTTATGCCATATAATAATGTCATTAAATTGTATTCCTCTTTCGTTAGGGGTATTTTAGGTAGATGATTAATAAACAAAGAAGTAAGCCTATAGATTGAAAACTTTGAACATCATTGGGAGAGTTTTCCCGGATCAACTCTCGAAGCATAGATTGGCATTTATCAATAAAGTGGTCTTGTTTCTCCGAGTCCTATATCACATCCGAACCGAGTAAACTTATCTTAAATTTTGTGCAATTGGTCGACCAGGGTATCGGGGAATTCACTCGTAATGCCGCCTCCGTCGCTATAGTGTGATGGATTACGATGTAAAGAAGCCACGGTCATCTTCTTCAGAGATTGGTTAGTACATAGTTTTACAGGGAAGTATACTTGTTTTGTTTTGTGTGTATAATTCTTTATTTTCTTGGTTCATTTTCCATGTAATTCTCATTACAATTGTTCATATACACGGCAACTGATTTTTGTTACATAGAAAATAAAACAATAGTCCTCTTAATATGGTAAATATAGAATTCCGTTTTGTAATTTTTAAATTCCGAAAATATATATGCTTGTTTTTCCAAAGCCAAAAATCTGGTTATAAAAATGAAACAAAATTTTTAAATGATTAATTGTCCATATATTCCAGAATAATTACTAATGATACGGAGATATGCCATACTATTTTTAAAAAAAAAATCTAAATTCAAAATTTACGGATCTATATCTTTGCGAAGAAATATGTTGAAGCTCAAACTACGAACTCTCATATTAACCTGGTTTGTTGGAGTTTCTCTAATTTTTTAAAAATATTCAAAAAATTTCCTTAAATTTATGTTTTTTGTTCTTGTTTTTTATTTTGACTCTTAATTCACAAAAATGTGGTTAGTTAGTTAGTTGGTTGTATTCTAAATTCTAGACTCCAATATTTACAAGGTTAGTTTGTATTCTATTTTTTTGTAAGTTCAAAATTTGCTCTAATTTCATATTTTTTTTGTTCTTAAATTTTAATAACTCTTAATTAATATAATCTATATTACTTAGGGGTGAAACCGAATCCGGATATCCGGAATCCGGATACGGATTCAGACTTTAAAATTGGATACAGTTACGGTTATAGATTTTTATCCGATTTCCGGGTTTTATTTACACCCCTATATTATTACTTATTTATGATATATGTGTACTGTACTAAACATTAAATTTGTTTTGAGTTAATAAATATTGAGTGCAAATTACAGTTGACGTAACATATTAATTATTTATGGGCTTTAAGTTGTTGTTGCCCAGAAATGTCTGACATGGCTTTTATTAATCCATTTTCACGTGGCTTTAGCATCTTTTGATTTTGACATTCTTCTTTCTTTACATGTCAAAAAATCTAGATCCATCGCTTCACTCGTCACTTTTGAAAGTTGTGTCCTCTTTTCGCTCAACTTTCTCATACCAAAAACACAACACAACTCACTATTTCCTAACAATACGAGTAACAAAGACAGGTGCTTTTCTTTTGTGCCCTTTTGTCCCCTCAATTATATTATGTGACAATATTATCCCTCAAACGTTAAACAAAATTATGAAAAAAAAATATACGAACTTTGCTTAACTAATGACTAATCAAATGATTAGTCATTAAATTTTGAGAATATCGCGATGCTGTTAAGAAAAATTAAATTTCGAAACAACCGTTGATACAAAAGTCTCGCAACATTAAAAACACAAAATTTAATCTTGACACTCATTAAAAAAAAAAATCCAACTTTATAAAAAGCCATTAATATGAAATCTCCTAATATTTTTTTTACATAAAATATCTTCAAAAAAAAAAAAATCATAGGCTATGCACAAATAACAACTTTCGGTCTATTTGAATATATATATATATATATATGTATATATGTATATATATATTTATATATGTATATATATATTGAAATAAATGGGACATTGCTGATACAAACAAAGTTCAAACGGGCAAATTGCACCAAATATCAAAATCCATAGCCATTGTTGCCAATTACTCTCTCTAATAATAAAAACAATAAATGCACTTGTATTATTTTGTTGTGAACCCAACATATTAGAAGGGAATAGAATTAATAAATAAATCTGTTAATAACATGATCCAACAATAACTACAAACTCCGAATTTACACTAAGCATTAAACTGATATCTTCATCTCCCACAATAATCAAAGACCTAAAATTAAAGAGATATATGCGGCATAAGTACTCATAAGTCATATCTTGGGACGGCGCAGTCGCCTTGTTTGATTACTACGGGTTAAGTACGCAACGTTACGGTAAAACGTGTCTCTTAACGATCTGATCTAAACAAACTCTCAAGGGAGCTGACATATCCACATAAATCGTAACATTGAATACGTAATTCAATATCATCAAACAACGGGATTATATATAGATGTCGGTCCAGAACACTACTCTATGGGTACTTATGCCGCAAAATATCTTAAAAAATAACAATCTTATTAGACAAACAAACCCTTGGCAAAAGCCAAGCTTTCACCTCTCGAGCTTGCCTTTTTTCTTCAATGGAAACAATGGAGGCAAGGCATAGTGAGAAGTGATCACACTGCTCTTCACCTGCGTGCAAATCGGCACGTTGATCATCGGCCGGATCCTGATCGTCGCCGATCTCGTCCTCTCTAGCCCCTTCCTCCCCGTCGACGCCTTCGAATTCCTTGGCGCCTCGTCACTTCCCGAGGAATTCGACGAAGAGGACGAGGACGACGGGGACAGCACCGACGCCGACCGCTGCTTCTTCAGCCGCAGAAGCTCCTTCCACAGGACGGTGCACTTAGGCGGCCTCGGCGAGGGATCGTCGTCCACGAACCACGTGTTGGGCGGGTTGGCGGCCGTCCCTCTCCCGTGATCGGGCCCGGGGGTCTTGTTGTCCACCGCAGCGAGGATGTCGGAGCCCGTCTCGGCCCCGAGGCGGATCTTGGCGAGCTTCTCGACGTGGTGCGCCTGCCAGAAGGGAAGGAGCTTGCCCTCGAAGAAGAGCTCGTCGGCGGTGATCATGCCATCGTTCTCGTCCAAGCTGCAGCTCCGGCCGCTGTCCCCAGCGAGGAACTCGAAGTCCGTGGCGCCGGCGCGGATCGCAGGCGAGCTCGGGCGGACAGCAGCGATGTCGTCGAGGAACTCGGCGGAGAAGGAGATTCTCGGGCTCGAGGCGGGCTCGTTAGCGGCGGGTCTCGGGGTTTCGGGGGCTGCGTCGAGAGACGCCGTCGTTTTGGTCATAACTGGGGAGAGTTTGAGATTTGCAGCAGTGAGTTGGTGGTAGTTTGTTCAAGTAGCATGAATGAAGTGTTTATAAAGAAAGTGAGAGAGTTTCTTGTGTTTTGTCCTTTTAGGCTTCTTATTATTATTGAAGATAATTGCGGAAAAAGTATCTAAAATTTCAAAATAACGCAGTGTATCTAAAGCTTTGTCATAAAATTTGCTATGTACTCGATTTACGTTGAGTTCTTCTACACATTGATTTCACCTCGTAACATTCATCTTTGTTTTTCACTTTTGAGAGTTCAAAATGACATAACATTGACTCAGACACATAAGACGAACCTATTGAAAACGCAAATTCCACGAATTCCGATATATATTTCAATCAATTAAAAGCTAGCTTGAGAAATATACTATGTTATTTTGAATAATTTTGAATACTTTTTACCGTTAATTATCTCTTAGTAATATTATTCTTGGTTAAGATATATGTGTACTAAGGAAATAAAAAAAATATAAGAACGTTGATAGTTTTCACCTAGTCAAATTAGTAAAATAATGATCGTCAAAAATTAATTCTGCTACAATTTTTTTTTTCTTCTCTCGAATATTGAATGATCCGAGCCTAAAGTATGTTGCAAACTAAATTTTTTTTTAATTAATTCTTTAACACGTATAAGGGATATTTTATATTGGTATTTATTCTTGCTCGACAGAACATCAAGCGAAAGAATCAAAGAGTATGCTTAAAACAGCGAGAATTTAGCTTCTATTGACCGTAGGTAGTTTTGGCCACGCCCGCTGCCCGTCCAACCCGATTTTTTCATGGCCAGCGGGGCCACACAAACCCGCACATATTAAAAAAAAAAACATCACGATTCAGGACGAGAAAGTTCCACATGTTCGAAATCGGTCCATGAGTAAAAAATCACGAGATGGGCAAGCCCACCTTTGGCCCGCGCTACCCGACCCGTATGTCATTCTCTACTCGTAGGTACAAAATAGGACACTTAATCATTATATTCTAAAATAATAAGATAAATTGATACTAATGTCATAAGCTAAGCTCTTTTGGGGTGTGATTTGGGCGGTGAGATTATAAAAACCAAGTGGTCTGGTTAAGCTGAAACATGAGAGGTAAGATTGTGTTTAAAAAATTAATAGAGATTAGAGATCACATGGACACCTAGAGGGACCTAAATGACAAAAACTTTGTTATTTAATCTATAATTATTGGTTTGCATGCAATTAAGGGGTGGAGAAAACAAAGATTATAAAACCCTTGTGTAATAATTGTGTTTTCGTTTCTTGTAAACTCTTTTCAATCCCAATGCAAGAAATTAGAAGAAAATGTGTGGATCGGAAACTTGACTAAGACTTGTGAAGCCATTATGATATACTTATCTATCAATGTATGTATGAATTTCCACGCATAAGTATATATATATATATATATATATATAAGTATGTGAAATGTGGTGACATATTCCTAATCATTTTTTACGTGGCAATAATACTTGTTTATGTCAAAATTGAATCGCCATATATAGGTGCCTTGTTTATTTTGTTAGCCTTCTTCTGTGACATATACTTTGATACTTAAGCCACATATATATATATATATATATAGGTTTACTTAGTTCTGAGTTCATATGATATGACATCATTCTGTTTTCTTAGTGTTTTTTTTTTTATGTAGTTTATGTGGTTTTATGTTTGTACTGTTAAGCGAGTAAAAATTCGTTTCATCTTTATTTTTCTAAGCCTTTGGCTAGTGTCATTTAAACTAATGATTTAAGCAATTGTCACTTTTTTATATATAGTTTTAGGCTCCGTTTGTTTACATTAAGATTAAGACGTCTGAATCTGAATGCACATCTGAATAATAAGATGTGACATCTGAATCTGAATGACAAATTATTAAGTGTGTTTGTTTTTTAAGATCTGAATGCAGATCTGAATACATTTTTTTTGTAGAAATTAAATTTTACTATACACCTTTATGTATACGGTTATTTTTAATAATAATAATTTAAATTAATTTATTATCTGATGAAATGTAAATAATTTTCTTAAAACGCTAATTGATATTTTTTATAATAATTACACAAATAATAATAATAATAATAATAATAATAATAATAATAACTTATAATAAATTTTAATATAATACATTTTCGTAAATACTTCAACTTTAAAATGATATATTGTAGGCAAATTCTATTGCATAGTAACATTTTTTTATAATCAAATTTTTTATATATTTTATTTATTATTTGATTTATTTATATTAATAAATTTGTAAATTTATATTTATAAAACGTAAAATTATATATAACATTTTAAATATATGAACTAGTTAATATATTTTTGTAGCTTTTTTTTTTTATAAATTTAAGATAATTTTATATTTTAATATATTTTTATTAAAAAATCAAAATTAATATTTTTTTAGAACGTCGAAAATAATCTTTCCACCTATCATTGGATTCGTCTTGTCTCAAGCTTTCCAATGGTATTTTTTATGACTCCATTGGAGATATAGAAATAAAGTTATGGAGTTTTGAAGTTTTTTATTAAGAAATTAATTAGGAGAGAGAATCTGAATGCCATTAAGTTACTTTTTCAAATCTGATTCATTAAGAGGGAAAAAGAGACATTAAGATGTTTAAAAAAGAAAAAAACAAATGCACTTAATAGACTTAAATCTGGCCCATTAAGATTAAGAGGTCTATTAAGTGCAAACAAACACACCCTTAGTTTCCCTTTTATCACTTTAGATATTTTAAAATGGATTTATGTTTTTAGCTTTTGAAGAGACAACAGTAATATTAGTTTTGTTTCATTATCCTTTTCTAGGCCTTAGGTAGTGAAAATGTGTAGAATAATTTAACATTATGACTTAATTAAGTGTCACTTTTTTATATAGTATTTTTTTCTTCTCTTTTCTCACTCTAGAGATTTTGACATGGATTTCTGTTTTTGCTTTTGAAGAGACAAAGATGGAACAAGAAAGCTTAAACTAGGGTTAGCTAATAATGATGGTTTAGAGGCAATTGATTGATTAAGTTTTGGATTAGTCAAAGAGAGATTAGCTTTGTTAGTTTGACCTCTTTCCCTACTAAAAGGGAAAATAACATGGGATGGGACCTTAGCATGTGGCCACATGAAGAGTAATTTCATTGCCATGTGAGACCTGAATCAAACATGATATATATGACACAAAATATTTTTTTTTACCAAAATACCCTTTTGAAAGCTTGATTGTCTTCACCATTTTCATCCATTTCCACCTTTGGTCCAATTTTATTGACATAATAGATATAATTAAGATGATATATTTGATACAAGATGGGTTTTGATTACCAAAATACCCTTTTGAAAGCTTGATTGTCTCCACCATTTTCTTCCATTTCCATAGCCCTCGGTGCAATTTTCTTGTCATAGTCTTGGTTGGAGCATTAACAAATGGTAGATATAATTATGATGGTATATGATACAAAATAATATTTCATTACCAAAACTACCCTTTTGAAACCATTTTCTTCCTTTTTTCACAATTTGGGATGCAACTTCCTTGTCATAATATTGGGTGGAGGATTAGCAAGTGATAGATATAAAATTATGATATTATACAAAACAATTTTTTCATTACCGAAAATACCCTTTTGAAAGCTTGAATATCTGTATAATTTCAATAATCTTGGGTGCAATTTTCTTGTTATAATCTTGGTTTGGGGATTAACAAGTGGTAGATATAATCTACAATCATGCACTTATCATAAAAAAAAGCCTTAATTAAGATTTGGGCAGGTCTGATTAAATCAATACAGCTAATAGACATTAGGGTAAATCTTCTTGTTATTATATGCATGTATGGGTTGTGATTTTTTGTTGTTTTATACTAGAATCTTGTGGTCCTTCATTTTTTAATTTTATTTATTTATTTATCTATGTGTATAACTTTTTGCTAGGGTTGTTTCTATAATTGAGGGGAGACAATAATGTTTAGGTGTTCATCACCTCTAATAAACCACCAAAAATTGGACATGTGATTATGCTAATATATATCTTCAATGTACCTATTAGCGAGAATGATTATATATTAGTATTTTAGGTAATTTACCATAAATGGTGTAAATAAGGGAAATTCCTTGTTTTTAAAACGAGAGAAATGGTCCGGTTTCGAATTTAGGTTTTAATAATTTTCCTTTTTTTAATCAGTTTTAATATAAATTATTAGATTAAGTCGGATTAAAATCAAAGAGCCCATGTTAGGATATATATTATTGATTCATGGAAAAGAATTTGGGACTAGAATTACCGTTTCATAGCTTTCCGAGACGGAAAATACCGATTCCGAATTTTCCTGGAATGAAAAAAGGAGTCTTCTTGTTTTTAGTAAATTTTATTTTTGGAGATAAATAATGTGAGAGGTAAAATAATTAAATTTATAAGCATGCATGCATGTACAAACAAGCTTTCATGTCGCGTAGTGCAGTTGAATATAACAAGACTATAGTCATAGAAGATATAGTACTATGCTTTGAGAGGAAAATATGGAAATAATAGTGAATTTTGGGTCATCAACCACCATAGTAATTGATTTAAATAAAATAAAAACAAAATGGATCATAATATCATATCATAGTGTTTGGAAACGACAAATGGGACCCTGTGGTGGTGAATAGTACATGCATTTAGGGTTTTATTCACAGATACATTTAGTTACTCTTGTCTGGTGCATGGGAAAAAGCAGTTAAAGGGACAAGAAAGTACCTTCCAAATGTCACTATTTTATGGCCCATTTTGATTTTTTTTTTATTATTATTATTATTATTTATTTTCAAAATATTAATTTGGATATTGCGTTGGGAATTTGAGAAGTAACTGGAATCTATCTATCGATTGAGGAATTGATAGTTTATCTATCAAACCAAAGAAAACGGGAAAAAAGATTGCTATAAATGCACAGTTCAGTTTGACCTACCAGAATGTCATGTATGCAGTAAAAAATATTTGAGATTTTTATTTATTTATTTATTGCAACATATATTTATATTGTGTAAAATGTAAATGCGAAGTCAAAATGAAATTCATAATTAATAAACTCTAAAGTATAAAAAAAATTCATTTCTAATTACGAAACTTCGGAACATATGAGTATAAAAAATTTTTGGTCAAAAGCTCTAAGGTATAGGCATAAATATCTTAGCAAACAAATTAATAATAAATAATAATAATAATAATAAAAGAGCAATGATTATGTCATTCTTAGAAGTGCAACTAAATGCTCATGTTTTTTTTTTTTTGGAATATAAATGCTCATGTTGTTTCTCTTATAATTGTGAAAAGGATTTCTAATATTGTACTGATGGTGGCATTGACCCTATCTCTCTAATTACCGAAACTTTATATCGCCGTGATTTTCTTTTGCTTGTTCGCAACATTAACTCGAGCACGGTACGGGTTACTCGGGCCATGGAATGATAATGGTCATGTGAAACCCGCCAGTCTTGAATTTAAACGACGGACAAATCATCTTAAAGATCATATGGGCAAACAAGCACCCGACTTATCAAGGGGACGGGGCGCCCGAACCTACAAAAAGACAGGCTAGACCGGTAATGAATGAGCGCAGATAAGATAACCTGGCCCTCCGTTTTGCCTAGACTGCACGAAATTCATAAGAGTTAATTAGCACGAGTTTGTATAAGCAAGTAAATTAATATTATACATTAAAAAAATATTTAAAATAACTAAATTAATATTTGTTAGATATTTTATAAACTAAACTCAATAATGTAAGAAAATAATAATCAGAAGATATATATACACTGCGTACATTAGCCTTTGAAGTTTGAAGTTCTTAATGCTATATAATCATTAAGTACTGTACTACTATTTGATAAATATATATATATATATATATATAGAGAGAGAGAGAGAGAGTTTTGACTATATATTTGTTGTTTTATAATGATGGGAATAAAAGAGTGGTCTGGCAGAATGAGAATTATTAGTAAAATTATTTAGTGAAATGAATAACAATAATGTCATGTTTCTGGATTGACTCTCCTCTGAACTCGCCAGCTCGACTTGAATATAACTCAGAAAAAGACTTGTGCTATTTACTTTATCAATAAGTATATGCATACATAATAATCATAGACGTGTCAACAAATTTGAACACAGTCTTTGAAAGACAAATAAGACTATATATTCGGGCAAAACAAAAGGCTTATTTCCCATAATAATTATAATAAGCTATAATTCAGTTTTAGTACAAATTAAGGGGCCGGGTTAATTGAGTCATTGTTGATGTCGATCAAATACTATAGCAGCCCATGTCTCGATACTGGGCCTGGCCCATCGCCGCTTAATGACTTTTTTTGGGCTTGCGGCTTGGTCTTTGAAGGAGGCAGGGGGACGATGATGATGATGATATATGATGCCGCGCCTCGTCGCTTATAGCGAAGTTATCTATGTATACATTTTACTGGGATCAGGTCATCACGTTAGTTCAAAGTGGGCGTTGGGAGATATGTTCATGGGCTAGCCTTGACAAGATGGGAGCTGACAGTGGAGTGGTCGATGCTCGTACCTCGATCCTTCTATCTTTGGAGAGCCGGAGATTCCTCCGATGTCTTCTCCCTAGCTAGCCTTCTTCGCCTCTATCTCTGAGGAGTTGGGGATTCCTTCAACGCCTTCTCTCCAAGTTGCTTCTCTGCTTCAATCTCTGGGGAGTCGGGGATTTCCTGCGGCACCTTCTCTCTAGGTAGTTTCTCCGCACCGACGTTAGTCGGGTATTTAAAACGGATATATAAGAGAGAAAATATAGTTATATAGTTATAGAGAGTGTTTGAATGAGTTGTGATGAGTTGACCTGAATTACCCGGAGTTACCATTTAATTGAAATGAAGCTTCTATTTATAGGAGGCTCCATGGACCTACGAGAATTTATAAATAACTTTCCCGGGCCCTTGAGCAAATTTGAATATTGCACGGTGCGATGACGCGTTGGCAGGATGCTTTTAGTAAAATGTATCTGTGGTTTTATTAAATTTGTTGACGTTCGTAGAGTTATATGATCAGAAGTTATTGTCATATTCATTCAAGTATTAATGGAGTTATTTATATGAGATTGTATAGATTATTTGTTCTTGAATTCTGTAAATATAAGAGTTATTTATCTATACTTGTATAGAACTTCTTTTTGAATTTTAAAGTTAATTAAAAGCTATATATTTGAAAAATACAATAATTTGTTCAAAGTTTTGAAAAAAATTATTTTTTAATCCAATAGACCAAAACCGGGCTGGTTAGAAGATCGGGCCGGAAAATGGCTGAAAGCCCGATCCTCGATCGTGGTTTTACTATTTTTTATTAATATATAAGAAATCATAGCCATTTTGGGTTTTAAAAATTCACAAACAAAATATATTAGACATATATATAGTGAGGAGATGGAAAATATATTATTCGGAAAAAGTTTCCTAAAATTAAAAAATAAGTGGGGAATACAGCTGTAGGGCTGGGCTTTTTAGCATCTCTGTGCAGAGCTTGGTTGGGTCCATTTAGGCTTTCTATGGGCCTTGGTGGCTAAAATGTAAATTAATTAATGAAAATAATTCAAATAGTTGCTAAAAATGTCAAAGCGGATTTTTTAGTTCATCATGATTGCCCTTTATTTTTATTGAAGGATTATTCTCGATATCGAATATAATCTCCGATCGACGAAGGATAATCCATAGTTTTTCAGTAAAGACGGTGTAAACTTCCGATTTTAAAAATAAATGACATCTTGAGAAGTAAATAGTGAAAAGATTGGTTTTAGAGTTTAATAACTTGGACATTTTAAAGCAAAAGAGAGAGTAATTTTGAATTTTCTCAATAGGAAATATAGGTTATTGAATTATTATGTAGTTGCCAAAAGTGTCAAAGCATGTTTTAATTTTTGGGTTGTGCCTTGGCCCTTGGGAGTCTTGAGACCATCTCTATAGGCCTTTTGCATTCAATGCTTCACTCTAATTTGAAGCTTTGGAATTCACAAACATTAATTAATTAACCAGTTGATTAAACAGAAAGAGAAAACTAATTGGGAACATGATTATTCCCCTAAATATAAAATTTTAAATTTATGTATCCTAGTCATGCATGCAGATATCTATTTTGTACTGTTTTAAAAACATTAATTTCGTTTTTGTATCTTTCAAGAATTTATTTTGTGAGTTTTTACAAATTAAGACATTGATATCACACTCGTATTCGGATTTTGACGCGATCTTGGTGAAATGTCTAGATTTTGGCGGTATCTAACAAAACGAAACGAGGTATCTCTAGATTTTTACTCAAGGGCTAAAATTCGAGATATTGGCGAAATAACCCGATATATTAAACATTTGTTATGAAATAAGCTCTTCGAGTCAATATAGTACAAACTGATATCTATCAAATAAAAACTATGTTTCAAACATAGAATGAAACATCATCTATTAAATGGGCTTATGTCAAACATGCTATTAACAAATTTGACATAAATTTTTTTTTAAAAATTGTAAGAAATGCCTATTTTGTGTCAAAGGTTTAAGAAAAATGCCTATGTGTGAGAGTAAAAAATACACTCAACGGGTATTTTTCTTAAACCTTTGACACAAAATGGGCATTTTTTAAAATAACCCAAAAAAATTTAAGAAGCTTAAAATTTTACTTTATTGAAGATATTTAGTAAAGTCTTGTTTTTATTTAGAGTTTTCCCCTTCTTTCTTCAGTTAAAATTCGTAAAAAATTGCAATTCTTGCCTTATATAATATATCCTTTGAGGTAGAACGGAAAAAGATTAATAGGAAGGTATTATAAAGTCCAAGACAAGTTAATATTATGGGTTCCACTTGCCTAATTTTAAGACCATAAGTCATAGGAAAAATAAGCTAACATGCCAAAAAATATATATTTTTTCTTCAACCCGCCAAATTAATAATTGATATTTCGCCTAACGAATTGAAAATGAAATAAATTGACTTTCTTAGAGAATAGAATAGTAGACAAGACTATCACAACACAAAATAATTTTATGTACTTCGGCTTGTGAACGGTAAAAGTGGTGAAGTTTCAAATTATAATATATATAATTATATTATATACATAATATAATTGAGCCAAATTAGTTTGAAGCTCTCTCTTCCAAATTTATGCCTGTCTTATTTAATGGTTTGTCTATGTAATTGAAATATCACGCATCGTTTGCATCGAACAGAGCTCTCACTGCGAAGTCGTATTAAATTATTATATTACTTATTTAATCAATCCATAAATACGCATATTTCTATTTAAATTTTAAAAGTAAAAATGCACCCCCTAAATATATATTATATTATTTTGATTATGGACATTAATACATTATAGTAAAGGATAATAGCGGCATAAGTCCTTAACCTTAGGTCAACTAGGGCGACATAACCCTAAACTCATTTAATAGCGGTATAAATACCTAAAGTTGAATTTTCGTCCATATTTAAATAATTTCCGTTAGTCTGCTAGATTCACGTCCACGTGGACGCCACATAACTGATAAGTGGAGTGGGTAGGATTTGAACCATGCTCTCCCCAATGGGCGCGAATGGAGTTGCCATTTGGGCTAGCTCAACTTGCATGAATATTGCGTACACATATATATTTAGTTACAACAAATACGCATATATAAGTAGGATATTTAATTCCATTAATATGCATGAGTGCATACACATATATATTTATTTACAACAAATACACATAAATAAGTAGCATATTTTATTCCATTGATATGCATGAGTTTCTCGACTCTGGCTCGGGATTACTTTCGCGGTCGGTCTTGTGTTGATTTTGATGAAATTCAACTTTAGTTTTGATGAAATTGTGGATGGAATAATAAGAAATAATTTTATTCTGTTTTGAGTGATAAATTCGATTTATGTGTAAATTTAGTCATTTTAACATTGAAATTCTTCATATTATCATTTTAACTCCTACGTAATAATACAGTAATAAATTTACTCTTAAAAAATAATAGATACTCGCGATATCATTTTGACCCCTAAGTAAATATATTTAGCAATTTTACCTTTCGTTTCAATTTAGCCTATAAGATATAGTATTTCATTGATTATAATTAAAATTACACATTTTCAACACATGAGTTCCATAAATAATTTACATGAATTTTAAGCTTACGTTGTTGATTTATGGTAAATTTGAATAGGTAAGAATCTTACCTATTCAATTTACCATAAGATATCAATTTACAATAAATATCTTACCGTAAGATATTTATTGGTTGAAAATGTGTAATTTTTAAAATACAATTCTTGTAGTTAGATACTTAACATGTATTTAGTCACCCTTATTACGTTTTTATAGAATCGTAGAAGATTCGTTAAAAAATTACTCTTTCATTACGAGGCTACACAAATTTAATTGTTTTTTTTATAATCAATAAATGAGAATATAGATTTAACTGCGACTAGCCGTCTTATAAAACATTGATTTTCGCTGTTATATATTTTCCCAAAATCCTAAGAGGTATAAAAAGTTTATAGAATCAAGTGTGTTTGATTATTATAATTTGAGGATATTTCTCTTTATTCGCTCGTTTTAACCAAAAAAGAGCAAGGGAATTGTGATATATTTAAACATATTATTATTGAGTATCGACTATCTTAGACCAACCACTTGAATGTTGAAGCAGATCAGGAAGAGAAATGTCGCTTCATGCATTAAAAATGTCATTTAATGGAAGCAAGTTTTTATATTTGTAGATATTTTAGTTGTCCAATAACATATACACATAAACACAACGTTGAAATAAATAAACTAAAACCCTAAAAAGTAAGAAGTCGTTGCATTTCAAATCATTCTAATAATTTCATTAAAAAAAGGTAAACGAAGGAAATGTCTATTTGTAACACAACGTTTTAAAAAAATACACATTTTTATTTTTGGTAAAAACAACCACCAACAAAATAAATTGAAGACCAATATACCCTCTTAATTTTTTGGCGTTATTTTTTAATGAGCTGTAAATAAATATCGTGTTTTACTTAATTAATTAAATTTTAAAAAATATTCTGTATAAACTGGTTGAATTTGAATGAAAAACACTTTTTATCCTAAAAAGTAAAAAATATAACTAACTATAACCTCTCCTCGTCCAATTCCACGTTTTATTTTCTAAAAATTAATAGATAAAATTGATATATTTTTTTATTTTAAAAAGGATTGTAATCATTCCTTAATTGTAGCAACAAATGAGATCGAATATTGACCCCTATTTTTTATGAAATTTATTCGATATTAACAATTCAAATAAATAATCAAAATAATTAACACTTAAAATAAATAAAAAACAATTAATGCATTAAAAATTGATTTAAAATCGTTGGTTTTTCAATAACCAATATTCTTAGAAGCAGTTTTTGTAAATACAAAACTGCAAGAATATTTACTCTTGTAACTATAAATACAACAAACCGTAACTAAATAATTCGTAATAATTAATTATTCACGAATAAGTAATTATATATTTAGTATTCTCTATTTTTATGCAACTATATTTATGGATTTGTATTTTTATGTAACTACATTTACGATTCTATATTTACGTAATTATGTTCACGATTCTATAGTTACAATTTTGTATTTTTACGTAACTATATTTACTTTTCATCGTCCCATGTACAGAAATCAAAGGTTTTTAAAAGGAATCAAACACACAATAATCCAAGAATCTCACACGTAACGTAATTTTTGGTGAGTATATTTACGTATATTTAAAAAATTATAAATATATTTACGAAATTTTATTAAAATGTTAATCTGTTGAACTGTAAATATATTTACGAAATTCTACAAAGTGTAAATATATTTACGAAAAGCAGTAAATACATTTACAGTTTATAGTTATACAATTTCTAAATGATAATGTTATCCTGCCTGGTGAACAAATTCACTGAAAACCCTAACTTGGTCAAGAAGCCAGTCCACAACTTGACGAAGAACAACCCGAGTAGGCCGGCGGCGATGTTGAGCGAGGGGATGATCGCGACGGTTGAGCTTGTGTGTGATTATGCATAAGAGAGCTCTCAGGATCACACTCACCACCTAGGCCTCGGATTGTGATCTGATACTCCTACTCCGGGATCAGTGCATCGTCTCCGACCGATCTGACGGCTGCAATCTTCTCCAATGAGTCGCCGAGCAGCGGCTCCGATAACTACAATTCGATAATTGTATTTATCAAACTTTAGCTTTAAATACGAAATTGTAAAATCAAATTCAATATTGTAAGTGTAATTACCAATATACAATTAAGTGTTTGTGTCTACGTCCTTAACACATCGGCTCATGGCTTGTTGGATTCCCATGAAATAATACGAAATTGAAATTACCAATTGCAATTAAAAACACAAACACATAACAAACAAAATTTATACAGATTGAATCATTGTCAAAAATCTAGTGTAACTTTTTCAATAACATCGATTGAAAGTAATTATTGTTAAAAACCTAGTGCAAACATATATATATATATATATCAATTTTAAACTGTAATTTAAAGTACCAACGATTCTCTAAATACATATACGAATCTTAGAATAAATGTATCAAATATACAAAATTTTGATCTTACTGGTTGTATTTCGACAGAGATAGGAAAAGAATGACTAATACCTTGGCGGTGGATAATGTGCGCTCGGTGGATTGCGCGTCGAACAGTGCGGATGAGGGGATGGCACGGCACGGCAAGCGGAGAGGATGTAACGACAATGGAGAGAAGGTAACGGCGAGCGAATAGGAGGTGACATCGAGCGGAATGGCGAACGGAGAGGATGTGACGGCGATTGGAGAGGGTTGACGGCGAATTGATGGTGACAGAGGAGGAAGACGATAAATATACGATAGAAAAAAAGTGGTTGAGGAGAAATTAATTTTTGAATTTGAATTAATTATTGAAAATGTCAACTGTCATTAATGGTGGTTTTAAATTTCGAAATAAAAATAATTAATAAATAATTAAAACGAAAATTAGAAATTGTAATTAGTCTTAGGGTTAAAATGGTCCAAAATAGTTTATTAATGGCACAAAATAATTGTTTGAAACTATGAGCATTTTTCATAAACTTTAAGTGTTTTTTGGGCAGTTTGTGGGTTTTTTATTAAAAAAAAAACAAACTGAGAGGCTGTTTTCAATTCAACATGATATAAACTTAGAGATAATATACAATTCCCAAAAAACATGTTGTACGTTTTCTATTCCCCAAACCCCAAATTAATGTATCAGAATAATTGTTCCCCAAACTTTATTTTATCTCATTTTGGAAGAAAATACCATTTTCTCTACTTGAGTTGAGAAACTGTATTTTGGACAGTCTCGGCACAAAGTTGGACAATTTTATGAGTAAAGCTATTTGACAGTTTCTGAGAAATATTGTCTTAACTTTGACATTTTTTTTAATATGAATTGACAATATTTGGCACAAAGTTTGATAGTTTTATGAGTAGAGTTTGACAAATTTTCAGAAAATAGTATTTTTGTTCAAAAAGTAAGTAAATATAGATTGAAGAATGGATACTCAAGATACATCAATTTAAGGAATATAAAACGTAAAACATGCTTTTTGGGAGTCATTTTTTTTCTTCAAGTTATATATATATATATATATAAATGGGAGATTCATTTAGATATTTAGAGAGGAAGATAAGAAAGAATGAAGTTTACAAAGAAAATATAGTATTTGTAATAGTGTATTGTTGAAGTAATGTTAGCCCTTATATTTTGGCCTAAATTGTATAAATTATAATTCTCTTCTCATAAACTTAAGATTAATATATATATATATATAGATAAACTTCAGTTTGTATGCCCGGTAGAGCATGTGTTTTCGAAAAAGTACCCGAGTTTGTTAAATTACAAAACTATGCCCCCAACACACTTTTTGTCTTTACATAAATACTTTTAAACACTTTATAATATGCTCCAAAAACTATTAATGTATACATAAACACTTTTTGTCTTTACATAAACACTTTTAAAGTATAATTTTGTAATTTAACAAATTTAGGTATTTTTTTAAAAACAAATGCTGTCCGAAGTTTCCATTTATATATATATATCAAAATAATTTTTAAGAAATCTCCTTGACAATATTCTCAGGGGTCAAATTATCCAACATGGCTGAAATTAATCATGAGAAACATCCAACTATACATGCACACACAAACAAACGCATATTGATATATAATATTATATATAGAGATACGGCAAGTTGTGTGTATAACTCATTGAGGAAAAAGTTACGTGTGTGTATATAGGTCCATGGAAGTGTCATAAATACCACAAGTTTTTCTTTAAACACAACACTCACTCAAAGAAGCACGTGATCAAGGAAAGCCAAAACCATAAGATAGCACATAATGTATAGAACAAATCAAAAACTTAAGACACGGATAGTGTGTGTGTATATATATATATCAAATGTATATAAACATTTATATAGAATAAATATAGGACCACTTAATATTGCAGCAAAGCATGTGACCTGTCTCAGTGACCCTTTTCCATGTGGAGTAGAAGAACCTTTTCTCTAATTAATCCAAATAATAAAAACTATACGAAATTGAATGGTGACAACTAGAAAATTGGAAATTATATGTTTTATCATTATGTATATTCACGTATAGCCTTTCAGAAACAGTTCCCAATGAATTTTCTGCTTCATTAAAGGCTTATGTTGCTTGGTCACTATCACTGCAAAAATTTGTGGCCAAGTCCATGATAATAAACACATCTTTAGATGACAAAAAAATTTATGTATATATATATATACAATAATAGCGGTAAAAGAATTGAAGTTTAATTCAAGTGCACTAGTAGCACGTACTCGGAATTCTTTTTGTAATAAAAAATATAAATTCTGTCAAAAGTAAAAATATCATGTCTACTAAAAAACTTCAACAACAGAGGGATCTAATTAGTTAAATTTAAATAATAAATCATTAAAATTAAGTAAAATTGGGTGAATGTGCTATATATGTCCATTTTTAATAGATTTTTAACAGAAATTGAACAGCATTAATTTTGAATAATTTTTTTTTTTAAGGAAATTGTTGTTATTGCGCTTAGGGATGAGCATTTTAGACCCAACCCGATGGCCCAACCCAATCCGCTAGAGACCCGACCCCAATCTAACCCGCCCAATCTAACCCGCTCAAAAGTATTTATTTTTTTTAAATTATTTAATAAATAATAATTATGTGGCATGCCACGTGGCGGCCAAGTGCCATGTGGCGTGCCACGTGGCAAAGGCTAATTGCTACATAGATAGATATTCTCGGTCAACTCTCAAATGCTAAGTTTAGGTACTTTTGCCACTATTTACGGAAGTTGTTTACACAACAGAAAATTTAACCAAAGGTTGGGTATTTTTGCCACAATTAACCCTATATATTAATTTCACGTATTCAAGTCAAGGAAAAATAAACCATATCTAAACATTTATTGCAATGTACTTTATGAATATAGATAGATCGATAGATAGTAACGCATCGATCTTTGAGACGTGTTTGGACATACAAAATCGGATTTTTCTTGTTCTCTTGATTAATATAAGAGACATGTTTTTGAGAAAATATGCATGTTTTTTAGTGAAAATATATATTGCCTGATACCTAGGATTGAGAGTACGCCTCCGTGTTGCCTCTGCCGATTACCGGCACCCGTTCCGGAACCCTAAAGTTTGGATGAAAAAAAATCCTTTTAAATTTAAATGTTGGCATAGAAATCAAAAGATTTGTTAAAAAGATTTTTGTTAAAAAAAATTTTCAATTTTTTTTGTTGATTTTTCATATTTATAATTAATATTCGTGTAATCCGTAAAAGTTCGTGCAGCTTACTATTTATAAATTTTTTTATTAAATTATTTGGCAGTTATCAATTATCCAATATACCATTTATATATATAATATATGTATATATTATGAAAATAATACATTGAGAAGTGGTAGAAATGTTGGAAACTTCACGTATTAAATTATGGTAATTTCATGCGTGTAGAGGTGTCAAGTGGGCCGGGTCGGCCCAGGCCCACCCGCCCCGACTCGTAAAAAAAGCGGGTTCATCCCGCCCCACCCCGTTTTTTTGTGGGCCGGGCTAGACTCGCCCCTACCAAAAGGGTCAGGCTGGGTTATGCTTTTCTAGGCCCGCCCCAAACCCACCCCGCCCCGTTCAAAAGCCCGCCCCGCCCCGCCCCGCCCCGAAGCCCACATAAGCCCGCCCTGTGGCCAACTCGCCCCGCCCCGTTTAAAAAAGCCCACATAAACTATATTTTTACTTGTTTTACTGTTAATTTTTTTGGTATTGGTCGCTTTCAAATGTCATTGTCGTTTTCTGGTGCCCTAATAAATCAAGTAATTCACCATATCGTCAACTTTTATTCTTTTTACTTTTACAACATTGACAATGTTTACTAATAATTCAGTCGTTTTGTTTTTGATATCGTTTGTAATTGTTATGTATCATTTGATAACTCTATTTCTATTTTATGGCAGTGATTGTGAGGCTCATAATTGATTTATAAAAAATTATAATAAAAATATTATAATTAATATTATAAAAATAAAAAATTACTCTAAATATTTTATTGTTATAGAAATTAACAATTATCTTTGTATTACATGATTTATTAATTTATTTTGTACATATATTCTACTAAATGTAGCTCTTAAATTTTTTAATTAATTTTTTTAAATTTATTAATCAAAATTCTATAATCGATTATTCTCTAGTTTTAATTTTAGTTTGAGAATAAATTAATCAATTACGACATTGCGTGATTTCATGTATAAAACATAATTTCTTAATTCACTAGTTTCACCTTTACAATTTATAATTATTGGCCACGTTCATAAATCATTATTCTAATTTTATACTCAATAATTAATTTCAAAATCACTCATTATCATTTTATTATTCAATTAACACTATCATATTCACTATTTAACATCTAAATCTTGAAATTCACGAATCAATTCAACGTTCATTAATTTTAAACCATCAAGTTATAATTCGCTAATCAATTTCATAACTTACTAATCAATTTCATTATTCACGAGGTATAGACCTTCGGTTTGATGATTCACTAATCTATTTCGTACTAACATATTCATTTAGATTTTATAATTGATTAGTTTCAAGTTTCAACTTTAGAATTTATAATTATTAGTCACGTTCATTATTAACTATTCTAATTTTATCATTCACTAATTAATTTCAAAATCACGTATTCTCATTTTATTGTTCACTTTCACTTTCATGTTCACTATTCAATCTTTACATCTTGAAATTCATGAATCAATTCAACATTCATTCATGCTATACTTTCAAGTTATAATTTGTTATTCATTCATTCATGTATTTACTCTCCGTAAAAATCCAACCCGTTTTGGTTTATGAAAAGCCCACCAAATTCGACCCGTAAAAGCCCACTAAACTCGACTCGTAAAAGCCCACTAAATCGACTCGTAAAAAGCCCGCCCCGGCTCGCCCCGCGACATTGTGGGTTCGGGTTCATGGGCCGGGGTGGGCCTTGATGCCTTTTCCAAAACCCGCCCCGCCCCGCACATTGAACGGGGCGGGTCGAGCCCGCCCCGTTTAACATGCGGGTTTAACGGGTTGTGGGCCGGGTTGGCCCACCCCGGCCCACTTGACACCTCTACATGCGTGTTTATTAAATATTTTGTAAATATTTCCATTGCATATTTCAATTATAGTTTATTAGTGTTGCGCTGCAACATCACCGTGCCGGTCCACTAGTATTAATAAACGGACTAGAAACGACATATAGCAGCCACGCACTTGATTTATTGCAAAGAAAAATATTAAATTATGACTAATTTTATATGGTAGAAATTGCGTTTTTTATATTAGAAATATTTATGATATTAAATGAGTTTGCAAATGGCTTATCTTCTACGTAATTGAAACCGAATATAGGGAAATCTTTGTCCTATGTGTTATTTTATAGCACGTCGTGATCCATTTTTAGAGATATATACCAATCTTATCATATTTTAAAAGTTAAAAATATTAATTTCATGCACATAACAAACAAGTTATGTACGATTTTTTTAAACTCTCCTATTAGTTTGTATGGTTGTTCTAAAGACTAAAAATATATAAATTATTATATTAATGATTTCTCTAAATATGTAACTACTTCCAAGTTATGACTTATCGTGATATTTCATGACATGTCAATTAAATGTTCAACCGTCACATCTATTTCTTTTTTGATGATTTATTTGAATGATTAATAACACACAAACAATTTTATCGTGTATTAAAATAAAAATAGGAAAATGTTCAATATTTCAACCAACAACAAACAAATTACAACAAACAAATTGAATTACTAAAAAATATCTATATACATATATTTTTCGTCAACGACGAGACCTACGAGTTGAAAACGGTGGGACCGAGATATCCCGCTTGTCTGTGTGCGTCCCCACCGTGTCTTCGCTGGAGCGTCCAATTAGATTCTTGACGAAATCCTTGGATCGAGCAGGTGAGATAAGCCACCAACTGCTTGACACGTGTATGGCTAAGATTAGCGCGTGACTAATGAAGAAAGAGCCGTACGGCGTACTAGATCAATCATAGAGCCTATCAGCCTTAATGAAGCGCATTATAATGTGCGTGTACTTTCACTCGCCATGACGTCATCTATTGAGTTTCGGCTGTCCTTTCAGGGACCAATGGCGTGGCAATTTGGCAAAAATACCACCTCTTACTACACTAATTATTTAAAGGGATAACAGCGGCTAAAGTAGCTAAACTTTCATGATTTGTGTCGATAAAGGTCCAAACTGGATTTATAGCGGCTAAAGTAGCCAAACTCGATCAATCTGTGGCAAGCACTAATTCCGACCAATCAAACTTAACATTCGTTAGTCTATCGCCACGTCACTTACACGTTATATCAAACTTTGGGTATTTATGCCATGATAAAACCAAAGTTTGGGTATTTATGCCGCAATAAACCATTTTTTATATTTTTGTTTCGCTTGTTCACGACATCTAAATAAAAGTTAAAATATTATAGTTTTGGGAGGACTCGAATTCATCACTTTCCCCCTCATAAAAGGATAATATAACCATCAAACCACATTCACTTCACGTTATATCTTTACAACAAAAAAAAGAATATACATAAAAACTTATAAGTGATCATAGTAATAGAAACATATGTATTTTTTCGCACCGAGTTCGGGTTGAGTAATTTGGAACGGGGTGAGTTGAATTTTTCGGACCGGGGTCGAGTTGGCTTTTTTAGAACGGGGTTGAGTTTAATTTTTTGGACAGTGGTCAAGTTGAATTTTTTGTACCGGATTCATGATGACTTTGTCGGTACGAGTTCGGGTTGCCTTTTTCAGAACCGGGTCGAGTTAACTTTTCGAAACAGGGTCGGGTTCACTTTTCCAACCTGAATCCAGTACAAAATATTCAATCTGACCAAATTATGAAAAAGTCAACCCATGGGTCTAAAAAATTCAACCTGACCCCGTTATAAAAAAGTCAACTTAATCCTGGTCCGAAAAGGTCTACCCAACCCCTTTCCTAATAAGTCAATCCGAAACCGGTGCGAAAAACATATGTTTCTATTACTATGCCACTTATTAATGAGTTTCTATTTATATTCTTATTTTTGTCAAGATATAATGTGAGGTGAATGTGTTTCGTGGTTATGTTGCTCTTATATGTGGGGGGACTGGTGAGTTCGAGTCCTACCAAAGCCATAATATTTTTTTAAATAGTTTATCGCGGCATAAATACCCAAACTTTGGTTTTATAGCGGCATAAATACCCAAAGTTTGCCACGTGTAAGTGACGTGGCGATAGGCTAACGGATGTTAAGTTTGACTGGAAGGAATAAGTGCTTGCCACAGATTGACCGAGTTTGGCTACTTTAGCCGCTATAAATCCAGTTTGGACCTTTATCTACACAAATCATGAAAGTTTGGCTACTTTAGCCGCTATTATCCCTTATTTAAACTAAACCTATGTAAATTATCAGAGATAATAGTGTAAAATGAAATAGCATATAATATTATCAACTTTTTAGTTTCTCGTAATTAATATTCTTCAGTGGCATTACGTTATCAAAATCTGAGTAATTTTGTCATTATGTATTGAAATTATAAGTTATTAAAAATTTATAAATTTCTCAAAGTTTATTGAAAGAAAAAAATTTAGCTCTGTATTGCCGCTCTTTTTAACAACTTAGCTTTATATTTTGAATTTTATATTGATATATACTCAATCTTTTATGATTAAAATGTTTATTTTTAACTATTTTGTTTTTCTTCAATATTCGATCATATTATTATATTCTTGCCAATACTTAAAATCATTTATTTTTTAAGTGACACGCGACTAAATTGACACATTTTTAGAGTCGGCCATGAGTTTATAGGGACTCAATGTGAAGATTGATTTTGATGCTCTTATGCATGTATATTATTCATGTATGTAAATAAAAATTCTATATATTCGTATTTATGATCACATATATCATAATTCGAGACCCTCTTATATTAAGAAACAAAATACAGTAGAACCTGTATAAATTAATACTCGATAAATTAATAGTCGCGATTAACTATACTAGCGTAGTTCAATTTTTATTTTGATAATATAATAAATTTCTCTGGTCCCAATCTTATTAATTTATAGAGGTTCAACTGATCATCGTCTCTGGGGCAAAATTCATAATCTTCTACAGTATGACGTATACGACAATGGAATTGGAATCGATAAACTTAGAGCAAAGCTAATTAGAAATTCAAGATTGGTATAGTGATGAGTGTGAAATCAATGTAATACATTCATTCAATTTCCATATATAGCGATGAACTGGAACCACCGACATATAGAATATTTGATTCAAATTTACCTTTGTTGGATGTCGGTGAGGTGTACGTTTGCTGTATATTAATGACATATTATTAATTGAATTAATTATATGCATTGAAGCTCGTTAAATTAATTAATTATGATCGTCAAGTAGTTAGAGGTTGACGAAGAAAACTCTTATTAAATAAAGAGAAATTGTACCAAATAGCCAAATTGAAATATAAGTGTAGCAAAATAGTCAAACTTTGTTTAATTTTGTAAACTAGCCAATTAACTATTTAAGTGAATTTCTAATTTGGCTAGTTTACAAAATTAACCAAAATTTTGTAAATGGTTAATTGGCTAGTTTACAAAATTAACTAAAATTTGGCTATTTTGCTAAATCTATGTTTCAATTTGGCTATTACCCTTAAGAGCCCTTAAATAAAGGGGTAATATTGGCAAAAGTAGCTAACTTGTTGTGTTTGTATCATTTATATGGCCAATGCGATTTAATCCTGTCAATAGTATTTAAAGTTTGCTAATCATCTCAATTGTAAATTTCCATCCACTTAATATTAACACCGTTAGTCAAAATGTGACATGGCTGCGTTGACCGTTATGTAGAGTTCCACGTGGATAGCCACGTCATTTTTACATTTTTTTATTTTCTGTTTATTAAAATATTAGAGTTTATTATTTAATAATCTTTTATTCACGCGAGACCCACTCTGTCACCCCCTACTCACGTTACCAATTTAAAATTCGAGCCTCATCCCCCTACTCACGTTACCAATTTAAAAATCTGAGCCTGATGAGGCTCGACTCACGTCCAAAAGAAAGCGTGGCACATACCATCCCACTACACTATATTGATTTCATGTCTTTAGTAGATTAACATAAATACTTATATCAAATTACTACTATTAATTATGTGACATATTTAATACGATTATCTTGCCTGAGTTTTTTGGGCTGAGCTTAGGATGGATTTTTGAACCGTACTCTAATTAAATTTTTTTTTTCAGCCGAACAGGGTCGAATTTTTTGGACCAACCTCGTTTTGAATTTTTGGGTCGGTCTTACATTTACTTTTTTAGGCCGAGATCCATTTGATTTTTTCGGTTATGATTGAATTATTTAGGTCAGGTTGTGGTTCATTTTTTTTTTCAATGTGAGAAGGAGTAACGAGTTCGCTCGAGCATTGTGAGAATAAAGAGGGACAAGGGAGTGGGTCCTACGCATTAAAGAAAAAAAATATTAAGTAATAAATTAAGATATTTTAATAAAAAAAAGAGAAAAAAATAATTAAAAATACGTGGTTGTCCACTTGGAACCCCACGTGGCAGTCAACGCAGCCACGTCACCATTTGACTAACAGAGTTAAAGTTAAGTGGATGGAAATTTGTGATTGAAGATTAGCAAACTTTGAATACTATTGCCAGGATTAAATCGCATTGGCCATATAAATGATACAAACACAACAAGTTGGCTACTTTTGCCAATATTACCCCTTAAATAAATTAGAAACTCCTCCAGCTTGCTAAGTAAGTAAACATGTAACCTATAAAATTTCACACACTAAAAACCGGATTAATTTTTTTAAACGAGACTAATTAATTAATTTAGACCGTCATATATAAATCTAATGGTACAAATTATAATATATATATATATATTAAATAAAAATGCTTATAGTCAATACATAAAAATGTATTCAAGTAATTGCCGTCTCCGTTTACCAAAAAATAGAATTATTATTACTATTAATCTTTACTTAAAAGCCGCTTACGCGTTGGCCAAATTTAGACAGTAATATTTTACACATAATAAAAAATAAAATTGAGTATGATCACTGGCTCATACTATAATTTAATTATTTTAATTTTTTTGCCTCTACTTCTCTTATATATATTGAACGATGATAAAGCATATCGTCGACAACATGCATGAAATTCAAATTCTATATTTCGTAAAATAAATAAATAAATGTTGAGAAGAAAGTTCATTCGAACTTCATGTACATTAATATATCCAATGGGGTCACACCTATCTTCTCATGCTCATCTCTGAAGCTTCATTTATACTTACGCACATGGCCGACTAGTGTATATATATAAATATATAATATTACTTTTTTTTTTTAGGGAATATATATAATATTACTAGTCTCCCAAAGACCCAATAAAAATGCTAACGTCTATTTCATTTAAATATTCATGACATCATATTATTTTAATTTCCCTTCCAAATATCATACCTTTTTATTATGGTGTGAGTTTCGACGTACAAAGATTTCGAGAAAAAAATATGTATATATTTTATATTATTTTTGTCGTTTATTCACAGTATTATTTTGTAATATCTAAATATAATAAGTATTTTAAATTATATATATCTATAAAGAATTCCACGATCTCTCCATGTACTATATTCAAAAATCAAACTCGGAAACAAAAAGGAAAATAATTTATCAAGAATTTGAACAACTATATAAATTGCACACAAAATCCAATATACATTATGGACACGATACCACAAATTGAAAGTTGAATCGAAAAAATAAACGAAAAGACAAGAAAATGGTTTCAAATTCCAAGAACACCTTGAAACTATATAGAACACCAACCTCAGAGAAACAAAAAAATCACACACAAATATTTTGCGGCATAAGTAACTACATGATATGCAAGTTTGTAACATGCGTCACTTCTTATTTTGCCGTGCCGTATATTTATATACTATCAAAAGTATTAATCAAGTTAGCTGCAGCCACGATTAACATTTTGATAATATAAAAAATATACACTACCACAGTAAAAAAAAGTATATGCGGGCACATTCACTTAGTTTTTAGCTACTTATGCCGCAAATATTTTATAATACAACTTCAGCTATTCTCTCAGCTAATTCCTAGCAAACAAACACAAAGATGAAGACAAGTCTAAAGCTAAACACATCGAAAATGAGAAATTAATCTGGTTAATTAGTCAATAAGTAGTAGTGACACATTTAGATTATTATTAATAAAATAAAGTAGGTTTTGTTAAATCTCACTGAGAGAGAAGAGAGTTCTTGCAGTGAGCAATCGCTCCCTGAATCGCGCTCTGAAGCTCCTCCATCGACGACGTCGTACTGTCCCCGCCTCCGCCACCGACCCCGACGCTGCTGACACATTTCCCGGGTCCGAAGCCACGCCGACACAGCACGCCCGAGTGGCTCGGGGACGACCGTATCGACGATGGACAGCTCGAAATGCAGCCCTTCCGCCGCGGATACCGCAAATTTCCCGAAAACGAATGCGAAAACGCCCCCTGCCCGTCTTTCCCGCCTTTCATTGACAAAGCCGAGACCGTCTCCGACGCCTTTGGTGTCGGGGCCGCCTGCTGATGCCTCTGCGACTGCAACCTCTCGTAAAGCGGTCGGACTTTCTTCACGTACTTCCGGATCACTTCCTTCGCTGACGCGCTCATTCGTTTGACCGACGAAGGCGGCGGGGACGACGGGGAATCCTTCGCGGTCTTCACGTCCCTCTTGAACACCGACGAGAATCTCGAGAGGGAGAAGTACTTGTTCGTCTTGTTATTACCGGTCTTGATCTTGATCTTGATCTCGTCTTCATCGGCCGCGGAGCTCGCCCTCCGGGACGAGTCCCGAGACTCGGCAAAGAGGACGAGCTCGCTGTTGAAGGAGGAGTGGGAGTCGTTGGAGCTCCCGGTGGAGTCCCGGGAGGCGGTGGTGGCGACGTCGGAGGACGACGATGTGCTCGGGGAGGCGAGCAAGAGCGTCCGGACCATCGAGAGGCGCGGCGAGAGGTGAAGTGGGAGGAGCTGGCCCTTGTAGAAGAGCTCGTCGGCCGGGCACGCCTTCCGCGGCGACACGGCGCTGATGGTGAACTCGAAGTCGGAAGACGAGGCCGACGAGAACGAGTGCGACGGCGAAGGCGGTAGGGTTTGGGATTTTGTTCTCCTCTTCCCCATGTTTTTTTTTTTTGCTGCTCTCCTTTGCTAATTGCTACATTATCTGTGGAATGGAAGAGAATTGGAATGCTTAAAATTTTCTAAATATATATGTATAGAGATGTGTAGGTATATATGCATATATGGAGTAACCATCCCTATTGACTCCTCAATTTTGATTGTTAGTGTAATTTGTCCCTAAGAAATCAATTTGTGACATTAATGTCCCATTTTTTGCTTCACTCCTCCAATAATGTTAAATAATATAAGAAAATATGAAAAATATTTAAGTTGTTCGAGATTCATTATTTATAAATTATAATAGATTATTTCCATTCTTATTCATATGAAACATTCTTAATCTAAAATATAAAATGACACTTCTTTATAGTTTGCTCGATAATCCAAGATGGACAAATACATATTCTAAATTTTATACTGATATTTTTTTTATTTATTTTTAATTATGATAAAGCCCCAAAAACATTCTTGGTCTAAGGTCTTGACCGGCCCTGATTAGCGTTATATATTACACATTAGTATTTTAAGTTATAATTTTTATTTTGATGGACGACACAATAATTTATAATTGAAAAGGGGTATATTTCTTACAAAGTGAAATTCTGTGTACAAATTGCACCATTGTAAAAATTGTGTGGTATATTGTGACAAATGGTCAAGTACTACCATAATGAAAAGTTTTGGTTGTAGTAGTGTTCTTTTTAGGGTGTGATGAAGTGGGCCAGTCGCGGCATGGGGCGCGTGTAAATGCATTTGATGCACTCGCCATCGGAGTACGGTTGAGTGATGTGTATTGTGTAGTTTATTACGAGTTCTTAATTTGTGAGTTTACGAAAGTCAATTGTGTTGGAAAGTAGGTGGATCTGAGTTTTCAAACCCTTCACATGCTTCTTACAATTCAACACAAGTTTAATTCCTCAATTATGCTCTCTTTTTCCCCATTAATTTTGATAGAAATAATTCTTGGCCTTCTTCAATCCATGAATAATCATTAAATAAATAGTTGAGAAGTTTTTGCGATTTTTACCCCCCGAACTTGTTGAATAGAACGCACAAGTTCTATATGAACTAGAATTTTGCGAGAATATCCCCTGTGTTTAAGAGGCAATTTTACAATAATCGACACACAAAGAGCCAAAGCATATAGTAGGTGATTTCGTCGCCCTCAAATTTCAAAAGTGTAAGTCTTTTAAAATTTAATTTTTATAAGCTTTCCTTTTCTATAATATTTACGTTGATTTAAAATAGATTATATTGATCATGTCGCAAAATTAAGAGTAAAGGGGTGGCCCGACATTGACATAAATAATAATTACATCTCGAAAGGGCTCGATTTTTTATTTTTGGCTAAAGATTATAGAGATGATTATACTTCAAATTTAGTAAACATTAAAAGGGGATTGAGTTTAAATTTCTATGAGAATTTTGCACGATGTATTTTTTTTTTTAATACACCCACATTATTGCTTATTACTATGTACTTCTGCCAGTATATGTGCCAGAGTGGGGTTGAAACTTCCCTCAATTTTTTTTAACAATTATAACCCAATTTTATTTTTTTCATAACTCAATAATTTTAAGGGGAAATATGCAAATAATTCTCACAAAATGTAATGAGTTGATATGAGAAATCTAGCCTAAGCAACGTAAGTATTGTTATCAATAATCTCATAATTATAAATAAATGAAATTCTTTTAGTCGTGATTAAGTGATTAAAAATGAAAGCGTACTTATTATTATTACCGGAATTGGCCCAACCTATAAAAGTGAGCGTGGTTAGGCCTCACGTGCCGTGAACGTGAAAAGTGGGCTTCTATCATGCATGGCCTTTCTTAGCTAATAACACTAATTAAAATATAGAAAGGAATAACTTAGATAGAAGTACCTAAGTTTATTATAAACAACAGTATATTTAAAGTTAAGATCAGTGTATCATTATTATGTAATATGTATGTTTCAGCTCAATTAATAATTGGTTCGTTATATTACGGGGAATTTTACAACAAAAGTAACCAAACTCATCAATATTTACAAATGAGTCACTAAACTTATATTTTAGCGGAGAAAGTCATCAAACTCATCAATTTCTCAAACAAGTCACTAACGTCACATTTTTATTGTAAATACACCCTTACAACGTTATATGCCACATTTTTTTTTGCCATGTTGGATGCGCCATATCACCATATATATATACTTATATGTCATATGTGAGCCTTTCTCGACCGTTCTCCTGACCACTTTCTACTGCCTGTATTCAGGCGTATTCCGAGGATGAGAGCTACTACGAGCAATATGCCTCAGTTGGGAGGAAGATAAAGTGACGTGACACGTCTAACATTGTGAAAAATGTAAAATTTAATTTGGTGAGAGTGTATTTGCAATAAAAATATGGCGATAGTGACTTTCGCCACGAAAATATTGAATCAGTGAATTATCTGTAAAAAGTTAATGAGTTCGATGACTTACGCTGCAAATTACCCTAATATTATGCGTAACTTTGAGTACTTTGACATAATTATCTTTTCAAACTATATTTATGATTTAATATTCAGCGATTTTTACGTGGGGTTCAAATTATTTGCATGTCACATGTAACTCGTCAGTCTGAAATTATATATATTGTACGTAATGTACATAGCTATTTTGCAGGGGTGTAATTATAAGAGCTTTGTTGCATTGCTGACACATATTAATGTCACAGTTGTACAACAACACAAGTGTATCATTAGATTTTGGAATCACTTTTATCAGAATCTTTTCCTGAAATATAAAATAAGTAAATAAATAAATAAAAATAACGGCTTCATTTTGTTCCAGCTAGATCAAATGCGTCTCTTTTTCATCTTTTTAATTACAAGCCCTGTGGAACATTAATGATGATTAATATTGTTCATCAGTCAGACCATAAATTTCTTCACCTTTTTCGTTCTATATTAAATCCCTCATAAAAATATATTAATTATAATAATAATGCTATATATTATCAACCAACCAACACCAATAGATATCGTTGCATGTTGAGTCATAGCATAACAAGTCTGCCACATTCTAAATCTAAAGGCTATTTATTAATTAATGTATCTCACTTTTGGTTAGGTTATAGTCTATAATAGTGACTTTAATTAATTTTTTTACCTTGTTTAACTATTTGGTTAAACGGCCCTTATTCTTCATGGACTCTAGTGATCAGAGCTGTAAAATGTAAAGTATTTACTCCATAATTAAATTTTATAATATATATATACACACACGGTATGTATTTATGTGCTACACACATAGAGAGAGTAGTAGTACTTGATTTTCTTTTCTTTTTTGTTTAAATTAATTAGGGAGTTTTTTTTTTTTTTTTTTTGTCCAGGGTCAAAAGAGATTTTGAATTTTAAAATTTGAACCTTCGATATTTCCACGTTCAAGTGCTCAATGTTTGGAGATTAAAAAGATAAAAATGAGTATGGTAAATTAAGATTTGAACCATGAATTTTAAGAGTAAACTTTTAATGCTGAATTTTACCATGCAGAGAGAGCTAGATTTGACCATGCACACGTGGATCTCTGGCATGCATTAACTTTTGATGCTTTAGAAGGAAGGAAGAAGAACTATATTATAGTTTACGTTATATATATATATGTAAAATATACAACTTTACATTAAGACTTGATTAATAATGATTTGTTTATGTCAACGACTTTAGTTTGACTAAGTGATTTTGGCGCTTAGTGATGGCCACGTGAAAGATGTATAATACGTAGGACAACATATATTAACTACGTACGGTACGATACAGATATTTATACTTATTAATATCTCATTTGAAAATCGTCTCGTAATTAGTAAGGTATTCGAATTACGATACTTAATTGTAATTTTCCAAAAAGAAAGTCGCGACTGTCTTAGAAAAACTACAAAGCAAAAGCGATGAAACGACGTGTGAAACACTGTCGTTTAAACTAACGAGCCACGGGAGACCAAGAGGCGTGGCTATCTTATTAAACTACACATATATGGCTGTGTTTAAAGGCCAAAAACATTGTCGAATCTAACATATCAAATGATATGTCGGGGAAACGTTAACTAGCCGTGGCTTAAATCTTTCAAGTTACAACGCGAAAGATCTCTTTTTGGTCGAATTTTATATTATGCATTTTTTAGGGGGTTATTAGCGGCAAAAATACCAAACGCCAAATGTTGACGACAAAAGACAAAATTAAGAGTTTTGCAAACATTTGGGATATATGCCGATGAATATAAACATTAGGAATATGCCGCTACATTTTACCAATCATTTGGAATTTTTGCCGCTAATTTCCTTTTTTTTTTTATGTACAATGGTTCCTTTAAGGAGTAGCATTTGATTTATTTATTTTTCCTTTTAAAATTTGGTTAACATGTACAAATAGGATATAAGTTTTGTTTTAGGAATAAGTTTTTTCCCAAAGCAACTCAAAAGAAAAACTAGTGAATGTGGAGATATTTAGAATTTTAGATAGTTAAAGATCTGAACTTGATGGTCAATGGCTTTGATTTACACTGTTTGACTCAATCTTACTATACATCTTTATTTGTCTTCAAATCATTTCCAATATTTTTGCGTTTTGCCATTGTCTCCTTTTCCTTTCTTTGGGCAGTGTCGAGAAAATTTTGGCAAATTTTATTTAATCTATAGTCATTAGATAAATGAAATACAAATAATAATAAAAAAAAGGAAATTATACGAAATGCCTAATTTTGTGTCAAACTTTTTAAGAAATGCCTATTTGTGAGAGTAAAAAATATACACAATGGACAATTTTTTAAAAAGTTACACAAAATGGGCATTTCGTTCATTTACCCATAAAAAATGGTCGTCATACAAGTATCTTTTTCCTTTGAAAATTTGGTTAACGCGTAAAAAATAGGATGTTCCTTTAAATAGTGGAGGATCTGAACTTGATGTTATGAACTAAATCAGCATTTAATGGTCAAAGGCCTTGAATTACACTGTTTGACTTTAATTCTACTATACAAATAGTTTACTGTTTGACTTATGGAAGCTTTTGGTACGTAGAAGAAAAAAACTACGAAGATAAGAAAGCTGTTACGTACTGTAATTTTAACGTGATCGAACACATCAAGAAGAACTCATATACTATATATATATATATAAAAGAACACATCAAGAAGAAGCTAACTCCGAGACAGAAAGAGCTGTTTTTGAAAACATGTTTTGGAAAGTTTTTGCAGCTCCAAAGACCGAGATCAACGCCACACTTGATTCACCATCTGTTATCGAGACAATTGGTTAGCCAAAGCGAAGAATCTTCGTTATGGTTTAGAATCGGTGGAAAAGAGTGCGAGTTTGGTCTAAAAGAATTTGCTCTGATAACCGGTTTAAATTGCGATGAAATCGAACCGTTTGAAAGCAAAACCGTTTGAAATGAAATCCTACTATACATTTTTATTTGTCTTCAAATCATTGCGATAAATACTTTGGCGGAGAAGATACGATAAATGTAAAAATGATCGCTCAAAGTTTCGACAACAGCGACAAGAACGGCGATGAGGACGTTGTTTGTTAGTTTCAAATTATTGGAACTTATGCCACTAACCACTCACTATACTCACAATTGCAAGACGAGATGAAGAGAGAGTAAAATAAGAAGGAATGAGTTTTTATTGATGTTGGAGTGAGCTGGAAAACAAGGGCTGCTTTATATAGCCTAACATTTAGATATGCAGTTACCATTTTAACCTTCAACATACTTGATGAGCAAGTATCTAAAACGTCAGCCACTTGCTAAGCAAGTATAGAATGAATAAAAAACTATTTCATTTAAACTTGCTATTCAAGTTGTGTCAGTAACAAGCTTATCCATTACATTCTCCCCGTAAGCTTGACTTGGCTCGAGGTTCTTCACCCCGAGAAGTTCTCGCATCTCCGTAAATTTTACTCTTGCGAAGGCTTTGGTGAGAATGTCAGCTCGTTGCTCTCTGGTGCAGACAAACTCCACGATGATCTCCCGATTTTCCACACACTCGCGAATAAAGTGAAAGCGAGTGTCGATGTGTTTGCTCCGTCCATGAAACACCGGGTTTTTCATCAGTGCGATCGCGGACTTGTTGTCGACGTAGAGAGTCACCGGCTTCTGCTCGCTTCCGGTGACCTCGCTCAACAAATTTTTGAGCCATAACGCTTGACACGCCGTTGCGGTCGCTGTCATAAACTCCGCTTCGCAAGACGATAAGGCCACTATTTTTTGCTTTTGTGACTGCCAGGTGATCATATTCCCGTTGAGGTAAAACGCCATCTATCCGGTACTTTTTCTGTCATCGACATCACCGGCTAGGTCACTGTCGGTAAAACCGACCAATTCTTCAGTTCCATTTCCTCTTCCGTACTGGATCCTATAGCTTGTCGTTCCCTTCACGTAACGAAGGATGTGCTTCACAGCCTGCTGGTGTAAACCAGTAGGCTTCTCCATGTGACGACTCAATATGCCAACTGCATATGAGATGTCCGGCCGGGTATGGGTTAGGTACCTGAGACACCCGACAACACGCCTGTACTCTGTGGGATCCACTGAGGTTCCTTCTGCATCTTTCCCGAGCTTTAACTTCGGTTCCATCGGATACTTGCTCGGGTTGCAATCCGCCATCTTGAATTGCTGCAGAATTTTCTTCGCATAGGCCAACTGCTTCAGCGTGACACCTTCGTTCTTCTTATCGACCTCGATGCCGAGGTAGTATGAGAGTAGTCCGAGGTCGCTCATCTCGAACTCCTTCATCATCTGCTTTTTGAATCCATCTATGCCTTCTGCGCTGGATCCAGTCACGATCAGGTCGTCGACGTACACACCGACGATGAGGGCCTCATTTCCTGAGTTCTTCGTGTACACCGCTTGCTCCTGGGAGAACTTCTTGAAACCAAGACTCTTCATACTCTTGTCGATTTGAGTGTTCCATGCACGTGGTGCTTGCCTCAACCCATAAAGAGCTTGTGACAACTTTTACACCTTGTGCGCTGCGGTCTTGTTGACGAAGCCTTCTGGCTGAGCAACGTAGACTTCTTCTTCCAGTTCACCATTCAAGAACACCGATTTGACGTCCAGGTGATGGATCTTCCAGCCTCGGTAAGCTGCGAGGGCTAGGATCAGCCTAGCTGTGTCGAGTCTGGCCACTAGAGCAACGACCTCTTCAAAGTCCACTCCTTGCTTCTGCACGTGGCCCTTTGCGACCAGTCTAGCCTTATGCTTGAGGACCTTTCCTTCTGAGTCCTTCTTGAGCTTGTAGACCCATTTCAGACCAATGGACTTGTGACCTTTTGGAAGGTCGACTAGCTCCCATGTATGATTCTTCTCGATTGACTCCACCTCTTTGTTCATCGCTTACTGCCATTCCTTCTCGGTGGCTGCTCCAGGATAGCTGGTTGGTTCCTCTGCGCTCACCAGTAAGAGCTCTTATGGGCTCAAATCAAGCTCCTGTGCTTCTTCGTAGACGTCGGACATAGTACCGAATCTTCTTGGTCCATCCTTGATTGACGAGTCTCCCGAGCTGGTTCCTCCCGAACTAGCTGTCATTGGGATTGAGGTGCTCATTCCTGATCCTGGGTTTGGCGAGCCTGATGATGAGCTGGTGTTGTGCCGGTTCCCGTCGAGCTGGGCGTTGCTAGCCCCTAGAAGGGACTCTGTCCCTCATCCTGCTCAACCGCCTCTTCGTCTTCGAGGATGAACTCCACCGAGTTCTGTTCAGGCTCTCTCGTCTCGCCAATCCCATTTTTTCTCCTCATCAAACACAACGTCTCTGCTCACATGTAATTTGCCTTGTCGTGGGTCGTAAAACCTGTGTGCCTTGCTCCCTTCCTCGGCGCCAAGGTACACCATCGGCTCACTCCGATCATCGAGCTTCTTAAGGTGTAGTCCCACAGTCTTCACATGTGCGGTGCACCCAAACACCTTCAAATGCTCCAGATGAGGTTTCTTCCCTTTCCATGCTTGGTAAGGGGTGCGCTTGCGTAGCGCCTTCGTCGGTAGACGGTTTAGCAAGTAGACCGCGTGTCGTACTGCTTCTCCCCAAAACCTCGACAGGACTTGCATGCTCTTCATCAAACTCATTGCTATGTCCATGACGGTTCGATTCCTTCTTTCTACCACGCCGTTTTGCTGGGGCGTATATGGTGCGGTGAGGTGTCGCTCTACACCTTCTTCTCCGCAATAATCCGTGAAACTCTGAGACGTGAACTCGCTCCTCGATCTGTTCGCAGGGTCTTCAGTCTATGTCCAGACTGGTTCTCCACGAGCCTCTTGAACTTCTTGAAGAATCAAGGGCTCCACTCTTCTCCTTGAGCGTATAAACCCATATCCAACGACTGTAATCATCAACAAGTAAAAAGAAGTACTTGTTGCCGACTAGGGTTGCTGGGGTTATTGGACCACACAGGTCAGCGTGCACTAGTTGGAGGGGCCGCTCTGCTCGGAACTTGGCCTTTATATTGAAATGGCACTCTGGCTTGTTTCGCGATCATGCAGCATTCACACAGCTGGTTGCGGTGTTCAATCTTGGGTACCCCAAAGACCATTTCCTTGTCGCCAATCATCTTGAGCGCGTGAAAATTCACGTGCCCGAGTCTCGCATGCCATAGCCACGCTGGGTCTGCGATCGACGCCATCAAGCAAATCGGTTGATCTACCACCGGGTTGATCTTGTACAACCGACTTGGTGATCTTCTTACATTCATCAATAGTGCGTCGTCGTTGTTCCACATCTTTAGGAACTCTCCGGATAGGATCAATGTGTGACCAATCTCCGTCATCTGTCCTACGCTGATGATGTTACTCTTCATCTTCGGTATGTAGTAGGCTTCAGTCAATAGGCGCTGGTCCCCATTTTCGCACTTGAACATAATGGACCGTCTTACCTTGATGTCGACGATGGAACCATCGCCGAACTTCACGTTTCCTGTGATCTTCTCGTCGAATTCTTAAAACTTCGCTCGATGACCCGTCATGTGGTTGCTGGCTCCGTTGTTTAAATACCAAATGTCGGTATAGACCTTCTCTTCGCCATCTGCGAGTAGGTTGGCGACAACCTTATCTTCATTGAGCTTCACCTTCCTAGTTTTCTCGTCGTTCTTCCTGGTCGAGCTAGGCTTCTCTGCCATCATCAGCTCGTCCAATTGGCTCAATACTTGGTCGTCAGGTACCTCCTCGCTGGATACCTGGTCGTCAAATACTACGTTGACGCGCTCCTACTCGACGTGTGTCTCGTCGACCACATCCTGGTCGTCGTGCTCGTTGCCACTTAAATCCACCATCTCATCGGTGAACATAAGTGCGTGCTCGTCGTCATCGAATCTCACTAGATTCGCTTGTTCATCGCGGTTCTTTGTATGACACTCATTTGCGTAGTGACCATACTTCTGACAATTATAGCACTTCGCCATGCTCTTGTCCTTGCGGGTGGCACCGTCTTGGCGGGGAGTGCTACTGCCTCGACCACGCTGGTCGCGACCACGTCCTCGACCTCGACCTCTGCCATGTCCACGGCTATCGCTGCCGTATCCGTTGCGACTAGACGAGCTTGAAGAAGAACCTTCTCGCTGGTTCAACTTCTGCTTACCCTTCCATTATTCATGCGTGAGCAGGAGATGTTTCTCCTCGTCTCTGTCGACATAGCCCCGAAGCCTCTCCTCGTGGAGTTTTAGACGACCGACAACCTCCTCGACTGACATAGTCTTGAGGTCATCGAACTGCTCGATCGACGTTAGGATCTGCATGTATCTGTGAGTTACAGATCTCAAGAATTTCTTGACCACGGTGGTCTCGTCCACCGGTTCGCCTAGTGAGCGTATACCCGTTGCAAGAGATGAAAGCTTCATAGCGAACTCGTCCACAGATTCACCGTCTCTCATACCGAGAACCTCAAACTCGCTCTTCAAAGTTTGAACCTTGGCTTCTTTGACGCGTTCTACGCCCAAGTGCACCGTCCGCAACGTCTCCCACGCCTTCTTTGCGGAATCCTTCTCGCCGATAATGAGAAGGAAATCTTCCGGAACTCCCTGATAGATGGCGGCGAGAGCCATCCTATCCTTGTGTGCTTCGACATCTCCGCCTTTTACGGCCTCCCAGACTCCTTGCACCTGCAGATTTACTCGCATCTTCAGCGCCCACACCGAGTAGTTGCTCTTCGTGAGCATCGGGTACTGTAGCATCACGTGTCCTCCGGTTGATTTGCTTGACGACTCCATGTACTTCGGCATAAAGGGAACTCACATTGTAAAATCTCAAGAAATCGTTTCTGATGTAGAAGATCAGTCAGAACCGCAACCACAGAGCATACTAAGAATTTCAAGAGACTTAACAATAACGACAACCCCGCTCTGATACCAAATGTTAGTTCTAAATTATTGGAACTTATGCCACTAACCCCTCACTATACTTACAATTGCAAGACGAGATGAAGAGAGAGTAAAATAAGAAGGAATGAGTTTTTATTGGTGTTGGAGTGAGTTGGAAAACAAACATAGGGCTGCTTTATATAGCCTAACATTTACATATGAAGTTACCATTTTATCCTTCAACATACTTGATGATCAAGTATAGAAAACGTCAGCCACTTCCTAAGCAAGTATAGACTGAATAAAAAACTATTTCATTTAAACTTGCTATGCAAGTTATCTATTGAGTAGAGATTTAAGAGAAACGTTTCGAAGCGTCGGTCTTGAACTTGTGGAATTTGAGGGTAAATTTGAGAAGTTTCCATGGGGGAGATTTGTGTATGATCACACGATAAGTTATGTAAAAACCGTATCTGGAAAAAGAAAAGTGACGCGAAGTTATCGTCTAAATGGATATGCTTCAATTTTGGGCTTACGAGATTATCCTTTTTGTTAGCAAAATATTTGACTCCAAAATGAATCGGAAAGTTCCTCGGATGTTGAAGTGGAATTGTTGGCGTAAACTGTCCATTGACGCTATCCGTACGACGTTTTTCAGCAATAAGGTTATCATTTTCTTAGAATAATAAACAATTTTATTTTGGTCCCATAATTTTATGGAGCTGTCAAAGTATTATTTTAGAGTAATTATCTTGTTGCATTGTTGCCTGGGAAGTTTTTGTATCAATGCATTTGTTGGTTTTCTCGTTTGTTTTATATATCTAGGATAGAGGTTTAGGGTTTAGGGTAAGTTTTGAACATTTCCCAAAAAATTTGGGATTCCGCCGGTTAAGAAGACAAACTTATAGAAACTAGTTGGTTTTCTCAATTTGTTAGTAATAAATAATTTAGTTTGGTCTGAGTTTATAAATAGTTCAATTGGTAAATAAATGTACTGTTCTCGCATGGGCAACACAAATGTATATAGGACTTGTCATCTCACATGGGCAATGTCATCGATCACGTAGCATTCATTCATATTCAGCACTATAAATTACTCATATTCATTCATCACTCATATTCATTCATTCACTCATATTCATTAAGGATTCATACCAAGTTTCCCACAGTCATAGATCTCGTTTTTTCTGTGCGAGCCTTTACTTGAGGCTGAGCATATCTGTGTCAAGATTATATTTGTGTTTTTTGCATCAACTCGTCTGTGTGATCCGCAGGTGCATCAGCGTTTGCAGAAGACAAACCTGAACTTCATGAAGAGGATGACAGTAATGCCTCTCGATGACTTCCGGAACAACCCGCCGCAAGTTTTATGGTCCATGTTATCAGGCATTGCAGACTTTACCCCGGGTAATTTCCGTGGAGTTTTTGATCATTTTGCTTACCTTGCGTCTATTGATATGGACACTTATGACGAGCAAAACGGTGGCTTCGCTTATCCGATGCATACATGGTCGGCTGGCTTTAGATGCAAGAGCAATGTATATGGCGCATATATCTTATGGGCGCATAATCATTCCAGTGCCACAATTTACACACCTGATTCAATTGGGCTCTTAAGTACTCGGGTGAGTGAAATGGAATACTATTTTTGTCAACATTGTGGTAATAGTATTAGAAGAATGTGCCCGGGTATGCTATGTAGATTTGCGTATTGGTGATAGTTATCAACCTTTTGAATTTGACGACAGTCATCTGTTACCAGAAATCTGGGTGATACAATGCTATTGCGGTAGATACTATCATCGCAATTGCCTGGCAAAGGCTGTGGATATTCATGGTGATGAACATGAACATCAATATTATTGTAACTATTGCGCCTTCGACACTCCGATGAACATGCACATTATAACTTGGGAAGAGTAGATATATGTTGTTTTATGTAATTTATGTTTTTTAGATATTTCCCACAATTTTCTAGCTATGTTCCTCTAATTATCTAGCTATTTCCCTCTGTGTATGGTCGAACTACTTCTATTAATCTATTTCTCTGTTTATGTTTTAAAACATTGTTAAAAGTCCAATTTTGAAAGAAGAGTAGAAAAGAAGAAAATCACGATAATAAAAAATGTGTAGCTTCTATTTCTCTCCGTTAAGAATTAATAACATTGAAAATTCAATTTCAAAAGCACAAAAGAAAAATCACGATAATCAAACCAAAGTTACAATAAAAATAAAAAATAAAGACTAAGAAAAGGCAAGCCTCCGAAAGATTTCTTAGAATTATATCATGAATTTTGAAACTCTTGATAATCTCCAATAATTTTACTTCAAAAGCTTCTCGAACTTAACAAATTTTCAAATCGGACCAAGTTGACGCCCAGAATTAAAAGTTGAAGAGGCAAGTGAATATTCACATACATCGAGCCTTTGACTTTACGGTAAAAGTCAACAAACCAAAGAGGAACTTACATGACTAGCTTAGCGAGCATGTAGAACATCGAATAGTAGGCAGCACCGGCCAAGCAGTTTCAGCAAACACGCCGGCTGTTCTTTTGAGGTCCGAAGTCAACGGTAACACCCGACCCGAAGAAGCCTCGGAACGTACTGAAGCAACACAATGCCTGCTTTGTGCCATCGGAACTCAAACCAACAATCGTTGGAATACGTAGCTAAAATCAGTCAAGTGGTTAAGTAACTAAAATCAAGCTCGGTAGTTTAATCTTTAGTCGAAGATTAGTACATGTAGTGAGTCTATTACTTATTACTGGTGGAATACCCGCGCTTTGCGCGGGAGGTAAAATATTGACTTTTAATTGTGTAGCATTCGAAGGACTTATATTCACATCAAACTCGATAATTAAGTAATATTTTTATTTAAGTTACATTAAATGCTTCTGTAAAATTAGTGTATTTAACACGGAGAATAAAAAACTTGAAAAAATAGTGTTAATTAGAAGTTAAAAATTTAATGCTAATAGAGATCTAGAATTAGCATAGTTATCATATGAAATTAACCCAAATGACCATAAAACGCTAGTGACTTTTTATGTGCACAATTATTAATACAATATAAACATTTTGTAAATTAATTACATGGTAACTATTACTTTTTGTGTGTATAGTTATTATGATATGTTGACATATTATATTTGAATGACTGTATTTCTGTTAAGAGCGGTAGAAGGAATTGATATACATGCATAAATTATAAGTAGCATAGCAGCATGTAATTGATCCGGATGTTATCAAATAAAAAATTACTCAGGATGAAAATGTCTTAAAGATTTTACATGAATATAACAGAAATCAATTACACAATTATATCATACTCACCCGTTATGTATTTGGTCCAGATACTTGTCTTTTATATTACCGTAGATTTCACTATCCGAAAATGACTTTCCGTTGCCTCACCAACTGAGTTGGTCGCTGCCTATTATAAATAAAAAACGAAAACATAGTAAGCTATTAAGTCAGACATATAATTTTACAAAGAGAAAGAATGAGTTCACATATAATTGCCTCTCACTTACATATACAAATATAAGTTAAATACTATAAAAGTGGCACAGAAATAGAACCTTAAACTGGATGAGAATGTGCGAGGATATCAAGCTCCAACAATTATAGGCTAGAAAGTCATTTACTGGAAAAAAAAAAAAAACTATTAGTAATAGTCACTGATAAAAAATGAGACAAAAATAGTTCATATAATAAAGAATATATATTGAACTCTTACCAAATGTAGACCGAAAAGACGCAACCGGAAAAAACTTGTTGACGATACCGCGGAAAAGCGCAACCGGAAAAAAACTTGTTGATGATAATTACTATATATATATAAAAAAAAGAAATAAGAAAATAAATAATTCTTACAGTAAGATATCGAACTTTTACCAATTTTAGACTGGAAAGCCGCTATCGGGAAAAAGACTCCATATTCGTATAGCCACTGTAAAAAAAATGAGAAAAGAAATCACTACCATTAAAGATATCAAACATTCACCAATTATAGATCGAAAAGCCGCTTCTAAAACAAAAATCGCCGATAATAGCAAATTTAAAAAAATTATGAACAGTGTCTGAACCATATAACTATATGCCATTATATATAGGTGTCTCAATAATCGACAGTTTTAAAATATGGAGACTTTTTATATTCCAATAGTTATCAAGAACATCAATAGGATCCACTAATGATCAATTACATGATATTAGATAATACAATAGAAACGTTTTGTTATTATGAAACAATAAAAAAATAACTAAATAGTGTAATAAATATTATTGTTTGTGTGACTTTTTGTGTGCATAGCTATTACAATACAAACGTTTTTTAAGTTTTACTTTTTGTGTGAATAGTCATTAAACACGTTATTAATTCTTATGATTTTTATATAAAAAAAAATGTAAATTCTAAGAAAAAGAGATTCTCCAATTGCTTGATTTTACTGTGTCACACCACTTTGGAGTTCCTCTAAGAAAAATCAATTTCTCAATAGTTTGATTTCATTGTGCCACGTCACTTGTGAGTTCTTCTTTTTAATATATATAGATTATATTATATTATATGACGTTGCACAAAGACACGTGAAGAAAGTCATTTATGAAAATACTCCATATGAAAATTTTCTTTGCATTTGCCTACAAATATATATATATATATTTATATATAATATGTTGGACGTTTTTGTGTTCTTCGAATTCTCTTTAGTATTTTTTTTAAACCTTCCTCCGTCGTAATAGTTTTTTTCTCTGTCACTAATATGGTAAGTAATAATTTTTTTGAACTCACAAAATTATTGATTAATGATTAAAGAAAGAGTGACCACTGAGGGAGAAAAAATCGGCTTGAAATTTTATACTATGTTTATCACAATTAAAATTATTTAATTAATTAAAAAATTATTCTTTGGTATTAAAATACGTTCAAGTAATATTATAAAAGGAGAAACTCTAAGATAATGTGGCAAAGTAATATTAATTAAGTATTTGCATTTTTTTTCTAAGAGATTTAAAGTGATATAATCAAGTAAAATCAAATGATTCACATTCTCTTTTTTATTAGTTATTTGAATTTTTTAATAAAAATATACTTTTCATTGATGACTATAGCTTTCTCTATAATTAACTACACCTTAATCATTTTCTATTGCTTAAGCGTTTTTTCATCAATTGATTCTCATCACTTAATATTATATATTAATTATATGTTTAGAGACCAACCAAACGATATTTTGAGTGCGAGCAGGTACAGTGAGATTTATGTAAAAATCTTGATGTTATAGTTACCTATAATATGTTATAAGTAAAATAATATGTAATCAAATAAACCCACAACATCCTTGGCTCTTCCCCATCCTCGTCTAGTTTTTCGGAAGCTCTTTAACTACAGCCCCCATCTCTGATGCTACCCTGGTGTAGTAATTAAACAGTCATGCTAAACTTATTATTTTTGTCTCAATATATACATCGGGGAATAAAATTCAGAATACAAATTACAAAGAAAACTACATATAGTGATAACATTTTCTTGCCAGAATTATTTTAACAAATAATTTTTAAGATCAAGCAGTTTCTACGTGTTAATGTTAATAATGTAAGAATAGAATAGTCCATCCAAAATCAATTTATTAAATATATATTTTTTATACGAATACATCAATATGACAATATCATGTTTTTACTTATTAGTATTTTGAAAAATATAAGTTAGATATTTGATGTGTAAATTTATTTGATATAACTTACAAATTTATTTCATAAAAATATAAGTGTTTAGATTGTTTACAAATTTAATCTATGATGATAATTTTGTTTGCTGTACAAATATGTATAGCATATATAACTCTACTATTTTTTCTCTCAAAAGGGTGACTTGAGTAAATACCATGAAAGTTAGTGAGAATATGTTTATAAAACTGTTTTTTTTTTTAAACTGTGTAGTAATTAAACAGTCATGCTAAACCGTGTTTTTTTTTTGTTAAACTGTGTTGAAAACCAAAAATCCTCAAGTGATGCACAAAATTAAAAATAAGAATTATTCGCAATTTTTTAGAAATGTCATATCTAATTAAATGGCATCTATGCTATTCATATAATAAGATAGATTAAAGAAGATTAGACGATATAGAAATAAAAAGGATTTACCTTGTCTCAGTCATGCAGAAAATTATGTAGAGAAAGGCCAACTCAAACTGAAACCTACAAAAGCCAATGAAATCAAAGCAAATCAAAATATAGTTAATATATTTCTACGAATAGTTTTAACCGATTTTCATAGATGAAATATACATGATAGCTACAAAGAGATAGATATGAAAATAGATATGCTATAAAATAGATATGAAAAGACATTGTTTAAATGTCTATAAATACATATCATGCATTTAGATTGTAAGACCAAAAGCCAATATGATTAACTATATGAATTGGAATAAACACAATATGAAGTAACCGTGGAGTGACCGAGTGAGTAATAAAACCATTGGAATTCTCACATGCAATAGTTGTGAACAAAATTGTGAACATAATTAAGTGGCATCAAATGCATTAGATTAATGCAGATTAATGGATGTCTTTCTATTAAAGAAAATTCTAAATTCTAGAAAAAATAGAATTCTCTATTCTTCATTCTCATTGTGCCATATCACTTGTGAGCCATGAAAAAATTTGAAATTCTCAATACTTGAATTTTGTAGTGCCATGTCACATGTGAGTTTATATATAACCTTATATATATGTAGATTAATGCTTAATTTTTCGACTTCATTATAGTAGTCAAATTAATTAAGCATAAGCACAGATAAGGAACTAGAAGTAAAAACTAAATAGATTCATGATATTAAAATGTTGTGATCATTTTATTACCCACTTTAAATGCTTAACGACTGACTAAATAAGCAACGCTATAAGACTCTAATTAAGCATAATACATGATAGTAAATAAATTCTCTAAATTAAAGTCATATTTATACGATGATCAAGAGTTCAAAACACATGAAAACAGAAAGCCCTAGCGACCCCGCTCGAACCCGATCCGCGACCGGCTCGAACCTCCTTCGGAAGCATCTCTCGTCATCGAGCCGGCGGTGGCTCTCATCGTCCCCCCGGAGCCGACCTTGTCCATGGCCTTCTTGCCCTTCTTCACCTCCATAAACCACTTGTCGAGCTCGACCTCGAACAGGTCCTTCTCAAACTCCACCGGCCTTCTCCTCGGCGCCGCCTTCTCCGCCGCGCCCGTGAACGCCCGGTCCGGCTTGAACCGATTGGTCTTCATGATCTTCTCCATCTGCTCCGACCCGGCGTCCGAGTCCTTCTTCGGCCGGTAAAGCGTCGACAGAGTCGGCGCCGCCGAGAACATCCCCTTGTCGTACACGTTGTACTGGTCGTCGTTGGCGGACCCGGACTCCATTCCCTTGTCCTGATTAAACAGCCTCTGGTCGTACATGACCTCGCCGCCGCGGGTTCCGGCCGAGGGCATCCCGAGCGCCACCTTCTCGCTGATGTCACGGTCCCGGTCCCGCGTGAGCTTGCTCTTCTTCCCCATCGCTGCGTCCTCGAGCCGCCGCTCGCGCTCGCGCTCCCGCCGCCGCTCCTTCCGGATCTTCTCCCGCTCGACCCGACTCTCCTTCTCCTCCCGACTCTCCTTCGGCTCATCTCGGTCCGGTTCCCGCTCAGTGTCGGCGGGGTCAATCGGGGCCGGCGGAGGCGCCACCACCGCGCCGGTCCGTTCAGCTCGGGCCTTCGTTGCCAGAGCCCGAAGCTCCTGCTCCTTCCGCTCGCGCTCTTTCATGAGCATCTCCTTCTGAACCTTCGACCGCATCGAAACGGCCTCCCTCGCCTTCTGCTCCGCCACGTAGAGCGCTTCCGAGATATTGGCGAAGTTGCCGTTGATCTGAACGTCTTGCAATCCGCGCCCGTCGGCGGCGAGACGCTTATCGAGTGGGATCGTGTATCCCTTCGGATTCTTCCAGTTCGAGATGCACGGAGGGATTTTCCAGTCCTGCTGGTCTTTCACCGTGACCGGGCGCGGCGGCGAGTGCATCACCGGCACCGGCGGCGATCCGGAAGCCTTTGGGACCCGCTTGCGCTTGAACTTCGGCGGCTCGAGCGGGTCCACCGGCATCTCCACCATCCGGATGATCCGCTCTTTAGCCCCGGAGTTGAACGCCGCCGACTGCCGGGAAGATTTGTACTTGATGAATTCCGACTCGGAGGATTGCTTCGCCAGATTCCTCGGCTGCGCCGTGCTGAGCCTGACATTCACGATCTTCTCCAGCGCCGCTCTTGTCTCCTGCGTCGTCTCATCGATCAGCTTCTGCAGGTCCTCGTCCTCGTCATCTTGATCGTTGTGGAGGATCTTGGGGACGATGTCGCGGTGCTGAGAGTAAACGATCTTCTTCGAATTCTCGTCCTGTTTGACGATGGCGTCATAGGCGATGTTGCCTTTGGCGTCGACCGAGACCGGCAGAATATTCGAGCCGGGTTTACGGGACCGATCCCGGCCCATTCCGAGGGGGTACTGGGCCGCGTGGATCTCCGGGAAGGCGCCACCGTCACCGAAGTCCTCGGGTCTCCGGGGGACGAAGCTGGCGCGGTTCTGGTACGGCGGGACCGGATTGGGCCCGGCGGCGGATTCCTCCACCGCCTCGCCGGAGCTGAATCGCTGGTTGAACCAGGGGTCGTTGGAATGGTCGTAGTGCATGGCGGTTGTGGGCTTTGGCGCCGGGAGAAACTCCATCAGGCAAGCCATTGACGGACAGAAACAAATCAGATATCGAAAACCCTAGAATCGGAGAAATAGGAAACCCTAGAATCGGAAAACCTTTGCGATTGTTGATTTCAGTGGAGGATAAATAAGAAAAGTGAGGGGATGATAATATATATAATAATATATTCGTTATCTTATCTTTACTTATTAATATATAAAAATATATTCGTTAAGTCGATGGGATGATGTCGTGTTTTTATTGCAATCAGGCCATCGTAATTACAACGAAATATCATATTGATGCGGATATATTGGATATTTATGATATTTTTATGAGCTTAACTGTAAGTTATTTGTTTCCTAATTTAGTTTGAGAGATTTAAGTAATTAGTTTTTTTTTTTTTTTTTTTCTGGTTTAAACCCTACCTCTATATAAGAGAGTAGGATGTATTGTATTTCGGCAGATTTGATTGAATAAAAATTTTGAAGCTTTGCTTTGAAGAACCGAGTTTTATCTCGTTGAGAAGCGTTCTTTGTTAATATCTGTAATCCGATTTACACCAACTGGTATCAGAGCCACTCGTTTCTGTGCAGAGGCACCGAAGAATCGAGCCGTTCTCGAAGCTGGGCAGAGGATATGGTGAGACAAGAAGAGGTCGACGGACTGCGCGCTCAGATGAACTTGCTGACCCGACAGATAGCTGCACTACTGCAAAATCAATCGGAGCGACGACGTCGAGGCAAATCTTAAATCTTTCAAGTCGCAACGCGGAAGATCTCTTTCTGGTCGAATTTTAAAAGACACTTAAAACTTTTCTTGTTTGAATTATTTAACACCTTAAATTAGAAAATCACACATCCGTCTAAACATACATATTATATTTTTTTAAACATACATATATCTGTATTTAACTAATTATCATTTATGTTCCCATATTTTGGGGATGGCATGAAGAATTTTCGTAACACTTCTTGAGTTCGCCCCTCTATTTTTATTGAGAGTAAAATAAATTATTTTTTCCAAGTTTAGAAATTAAAATCACGGTAATACATATATTCCATTAGACATAATACATACATTTCAACTAAAATCACGACAACACAATCTATTACCTTTTATGTATCATTAAAAAAAGATGAAAAATATATTTATTTTAATATTTATTTATTTTTTGTTTTAAAAGGCCCCAAAATCTTATTTCGCTTAAGGTTCTCGTAGACTAAGGGCCGGCCCCATTTTTTTTTTTTAAAAGGGATTAAATAAACTATGCCAAACACATCCTTTTATTATTTCACCAAGTATCACTGATTTTTATGAAGCAAACTAAAGTATATATTTTGGTGGTGCCTCATTATTCCAGTTTCTATTTATCAATTTATTTTTGTTTATTCAAGAGAGAGTAAGAGACCCATTAATGAATGTACTTTTTTTAAATTAAATATCGAATGAGATTATTAAATTATATTATGAAACTAATTTAAACAATAGTTCAGCTAAATATGTAACAAATATATGTTGACGCAGTTTCACACACTACCAAAAATAAAAATGAAATGACAAGAACACAAATGGTTTTTTAGAGAGGTTTGTCCCGATGTGGTAGTTGACTACGTCCTCTGTAAGTTTATTGATGATGAAAGGATCAACCAGAACCACAAGCCGATTCCAAGTTGATCGAAAAAGAAAGAATAAACACTCTGAAAAACACAAATCTCACTCTTTTCTCTCAGGATGAATGCTTGCGTGCGTGAAATAGAGTTGGTTTTTTGCTTTTATAGACCTCCATTCTAGATGTGCAAATTCGTTCCATAATCGGAATGATTAGGTCATTAATTAAATTTATGATTCATGTAAATTAAGACCAAAGTTGTGGATATAATTGAGTATTAGCACAATTGGGCCTGTGAGATACGTAGCCAAGAGGCCCATTAAACACTTAACAGCGTTGAGGCCCGATCAAGGTCAAAAAGCCCAAATGGCAAAAGCCTGTCTCGAGCAGAGAATGCTCAAAAGATATGAGACCTGAAAGCCTCTAGAAGGCGAAAGCCAACACTTAGCCTAAACCCAAGCCCGATCAGACCTATCAGCCTAAAGAGCCCAGAGCTCGTCCCGAGAAGAGATTGTCGTAAAGGGATCCGACCAGAAGCGCAAGAAGTACCAAAGCACGAGCAGACCAAGTCAATGGCCTCGATTCAAACTTCCAAAGCCCGACCACGAAGATCGCCACGATCAAAATTCAAACTCCCACGACGTCAAAGTCAAAGTCGACTCAAAGTCAAAGTCGACTACTGCGCAATTCTCTAAAAAAGTGGCCCGCGTGTCAGCTCAACAACAAGTCAAGTTCCGAACTCAAAGCCACTAGCAACGTACACTTCCAACGAGAATAAATCGAGGCCTATAAAAGCAAGAAAACATCCCTATCACACGCACGCAAGCATTCATCTTGAGAGAAAATATTCTTTGAGATTTATATTTTTTTAGTGTTTTCATCTTTCCTTTCGATCAACTCGGAATCGCATTGTGGTTCTGGTTGGTCCCCTTTTAAGCAATAAACTTACAGAGGACGTAGTCAACAACCGCATTTGGACGAACCTCTATAAAAAACCTTCGCTGTTCTGTTCGTTTCATTTTTTACTTTTTGATATCGTCGAAAGTATTGACGACGCGGTGGCCAAGATCCACAAATTTCTTAGCATCTTCATATCGATATCTCATTCACATAATCACGTGACCGTTAGTGTGCGAAACCACGTCAATATCCATGTTCTTCCCGTTGGGGATGGCAGTGGACGTTGTTAGTGGCTTCGAGTTCGGGGCTTAACTTGTTGCTGAGTTAACATGTGTGCCACTTCTTGAGAGAATTGCGCGATGGTGGACTTTGACTCAAGGTCGTGGAGTATGAATCTTGGTCGAGGCAATTTTCTTGGTCGGGCTTCAGAGGTTTGAATTAAGGCTTATTTACTTGGTCTATCCGAGCTTATGTGCCTAATTGATGCGTTCAACTCGAATTTCATGTTTGGGGTCCAACTCTTGCTCGGGCTTTCTTTGCTAAGGCCATATTCTTGCTCGGGTCCCTTCATGGCATTTTTCTGCCCCGGATGAGCCTTTGGGTTTTGGGCCGAAAGGTTTGGTCGGGCCCGGGCCTTGTTCAAGTGTCTATTGGGCTTTTGACCATGTATCTTACAGGCCCACTTCGTGTATGGATGTTCAATTACATTCATAACTTTTGGTCTTAAATTACATGGACTGTAAATTTAATCAATGACCTTATCGTTCCAATTACGTAACGAATTTACAAATCAATAATTAGCCCCCTACTATGAAAAAATACGAAGTATTATTTATAATATTAAAGTTGATATAATCATATAAAATTTAGTGATGAAAATTAATTAAATTTGCGATTTCAGAAACTTTTGTAACTTTTGCCGCAAAATTAGATTAATTGGAAGTCATCAGAACTGTTTTTATGGTATTATCACACTCTTCGGGGACCATCAATTTAATTTGTCGACTCTCGATAACTATAAAAAAAAAAAAAAAAAAAGAGCGATTTCACAACAATGCCCCTTGAATTTCATGTACTCGGCCAATTTGACGGTTGAACTTTATGTTTTTCAGCAATGTTCTTATATTTTTTTCAAAGGTTCAATACATCACTTATTTGAATGTATTTTTTAAATTTAAATATTGAATGAGAATTTTAAATTATATTATGAAATTATTTAAACAGTGGTTCAACCAAAATATCTAATAATTTTCAAATTGAAAGTCATATATGATTGTAGATAAATAATTGAATAAAATGCTATGGTGGCGTTTGGTCACGGTCTCAAAGACCATTTTCTTGTTTTGGTTTCAAACAGTGTCATATTGGTTTCGCAGATCACGTTTGGTTATCAGTTATCTCTTTTTTGCAGACCGGTCTCGCTGACCAGTGAAACTTTAGTCAATGGAACCCAAAAAACGACTTGAAGTTGTTTTCTGTGTTTTGGTCTTCAACACAATCGTACAAAGTATACCTATAATAATATATTATCATTCTAATATATATATATATATATATATATATATTATTTATAATAAGATATTATTATAATATTAGATCATTTTATTAAATTATTAAAATTATTTGTTTCATTGATATATTATTTGACATTAACGAACGAACTTAATTTATTCTTAAATGAAATACTAACTTAATTATAATGATATAAATTCATGTGTATCAATGTTTTTACCACTTATATTATATTATTTAAACATGTAATTAGAGTAATTGAATTTGAAAATATACTTGTACTAATGTAAATATTTTTTGGCATGATATTAATATATATTACTTTATAATCAAACATACCTTCTGTTGATGCCGTTTTTTGGATCAAACACTGTTGAGGCCCAAGTTGTGGATTTTGGGCCTGGCCCAATGTCGTTCATTGACGTGGCGGGCTTTTGTTGACTTTTAGGTGGGCCTTGGTTGGCCTAGTCGTGTTGATGGCTGACTTTCCCCCTCTGTTTGTGGTTTTGATGGGACCCCGTTGACCTTGGGTGGTAGCCTGCTGACCTTTGAGTGAGTTTTTAGTTGACCGATATGGGGACCCTGAGTAGGTGTCCATGGCACTTCTAGATTCGAAAGTCTCGTTTCCGTTTGGGGTCCAGGCGATCCGGGTCACTCACTACCTGTTACCGCAGGGCCTGGAATGGACAAGGCCGGGGTTACAGGTTTGGAGGCCACGCGAATCGGGGGTACCAGCGAATGGGGGAGTGCGTTCGACCAGGAAGTGAACCCTGGGGGGTTAGACTCTCCACCTGATGTGGCTTGTTTAAGTCTGGGCCGGTGGAACTGTCCGCAGAGTCGTGGTATCTTTAAGAGATACAGGGACTAGGAGACAGAACCTGTGCCGCGCAGAGCTTAGAACAAGGGTAGGTGGGGTCTCGAACCTGCCCAGGATCTTCTCCAGGGGTTCCTCTTAGAGTGATCCCTCTGTCGTTCGGATCTTAGAGAAATTCCCTCAGGTCAGACCCTACGACCTGAATTGTGGGTCCGTTACGTGTCCCAGACTATACACACAGCCGCGCAGTGGACTGGAGATAGGCTGGACACAACGTAGAACGGGACCTATCAGGCGAGTCGAGGACCTTGTAAGAATTTCCCCAGGGCTTCCGCTTTTGTAAATTTCTCACTTTCCGGACCTGAAAAAAGGGAACACCCGAGGTCAAGGGAAAAAGGGCGGGGTTACCCCCTGATTCACCTCCGACGCTCAACATTAGAACGGTGTTTGAGGGGAAGGCGAGTTTATAGGGAGTAGAGAGAGAATCGAGAGAACTCGAGTGAGTTTCGAAGTCATACCGTTTCAACTGAACTGAGCTTCTATTTATAATAGGATCCAGGGGTCTAGGTGCAATATAATATTATTCCGGGAAGCCCCAGGGCAATATTATATATGCAGATTGGTCCCCGGGAAAAGAGGAATCCATCGCCGCCGGCGGATCGCCGATCGGACTTTTCACGCTTCCCCACGCGCAGAAAAGGTGAGCAGCGCGCAAATCGGGCTCATCCGGGCCCTCCACGTGTCAGCCTGCGAATGGCTGCCCACAAGTGGGCGCTGATGTGGCGGGCGTGTGGTGGTCACTTCGCTGCCACGTGGCGCGATCTGGGAGGGGGCTGCACCTTGTGGGCCCCACAAAAGTGTTCCGGAGTGTTTTTCGCTCCCGAACACGTCCCGCGTCCGTTTTCCATAAATTTTATATCCTTTTTGGGTGTTTTCATATTTTTAGGAACACCGGGACACTTTGTTTTGCGAAAATGGGCCTCCGGAGGGCAGTTTGGTGTTAAAGATGATTTAATTAATAAAGAAATGATTATTTAAATAATATTTCTTTATTAATATTCTTTCCAAAAATACCCCTCAACATTAACCCCCCAGTTTTGCGGAAGGCTTTGCCTTGTGGAAAACTATGTTTGCTCGTAGGGGGATTTTTTGCATTTACTTTTCGGAAAGATGTACGGTGGTGTCTCTGGGATGAACACTCTGTTTATGTTCATGAGGGTGTTTCGTTAGTTACCTTACCGCCGTACGCTTTCACGATTGCGTGGGGGCTTCCCCGTAGATCACCTGCCGTGTGTGCACGGGGTGTCTCAGGGATAACCTGTCAGCAATGTTTTTGCGTGTGCGGAGTCGGTGTTCTTTCAAAATAACCCCCCATTCACGTTTTCAGAAGCTCTCCTGAGAGATGACCTTCCGTATTTTCTTTTTTCGTAAAAACGGGGTGAGCATAGGAGTTTTTTTTTTTTTTTTTGTATGAAGAGGTATGGGGGCGTCCCGGGAAAAAACCTTGTGCTTGCGTTTATGAGGGTGTCTCATCAGGTCCCTCCCCGTCGCACGCTCTAACGATTGTGGGGTTTTACCCGTGGATGACCTTCCGTGTGTGCACGGGGGTGTCCCAGAGATGACCTGCCAGCCAAGTTTTTGCGTGCGCGGAGTAGGTGTCCCTTTGAAACGACCTCCCATTCATGTTTGCGCAGCGTTTTGTTCCAAGAGATAACCTGCCATATCTTCTTTTTCACAAAAGGGCGAGCGTGAGAGCTCTTTTTATATAACGCTGAAAAGCGAAAACTTGTGCCTCGAGGGGCACTCTTTGTAAAATCCAGTGTACCTTCAAGGGTACTTCTTGGAATTTTACTTTAGTAGAAAAAGATACGAGTTTACCCGATGATGAGCAGCTGACAGTTTCCTGGCGGCCGTGGGAGGCTAGCCGGATGTCGTGTCACTGTGCATGGCTTGGTGTGTCGAATGACGCTTTGTGCGTTCAGACTTTTTGTCGAGTCGGCGGGATTGAGATCCTGGCCATTCTCGATATTTTTTTTATTTCTTTCTTTTTTTTCTTCTTCTTTTCTTTTCTTTTTTTTTTCTCTCCTTCGACAATTAGGAGCTCTTTTTTATTTTTTTATTTTTTTTTTGCTTTTCTCCTCGACGATCAGGAGGCTCTTTTTTTTTTTTTTTTTTATTTCCCAGCATAGGAAACCATCGTCTTCGCCGTCGGCTCGACTCAGACCGTCGGAAATTTGCCGCCGACCTCCGTGCTGACGGTAATTCCGAGCGAACGCTCTGGCAGCGGGGCTCCCAAGTTCAGGCTGGAGGAGGACGGCAGTGAGCGTGCAGCGAGCCCCTCGATGACGCCGGAGTTCGCCGCCGTGCGCAGCGGTGATGGGCTGAGCCCTAACTGCAGACCGAAGGCGCACGACATGGCAGGGAGCGACGAGGCGGTTCGTGGTGGTGGAGAAACGCGCCTGGAGGTCGCCTCGGGTCGCCGGCGTTCGTGGAGGAACTGACCGCAGAGTTTCCGAACTCTTGGCGAGCTCGAAGGAGCTCGGAGCAGCGGGCTCGCCTTGCGGCGAGGTTTGTCTATGCGCAGCGCTGTCGGGATGTCACCACGATCACTGCGGCGAGGATTTGGATTCCGATCTCGGCGCCGGTGACGTAGTTGCGAGCATTCCGGCGGAGACGACGAAGGCTTGGTCGCGGCGAAGACCTGCTTCGTCTCTTTTTTGTGTAAAAATATATATTTACTTGTGTATGTATAATATATAGATAAATATATGGTGTATCAGATTTTGTCTGATCACCTTTGTATGTTTTTTTTATGTATATATATATGTGTATATATATATGATAAGGTGATATATATTCGAGGAAGTTATATATATATATATATATGGAGCTTGACGACCGGCAATGATGTGGCGGTGTTTGTCGGTGCGAATTCGAGTTCGTGGCGGCTCGACTGCAACGAGTGCGATGTATGGCGACCGTGGTGGTCGAGTGTGCTGGTAGTGACTCGAGGCTTAAACTCGTGAGCCCCCTCCTTCTAGCGCCAAAATGTTGATGCCGTTTTTTGGATCAAACATTGTTGAGGCCCAAGTTGTGGATTTTGGGCCTGGCCCAATGTCGTTCGTTGACGTGGCGGGCTTTTGTTGACTTTTAGGTGGGCCTTGGTTGGCCTAGTCATGTTGATGGCTGACTTTCCCCCTCTGTTTGTGGTTTTGATGGGACCCCGTTGACCTTGGGTGGTAGCCTGCTGACCTTTGAGTGAGTTTTTAGTTGACCGATATGGGGACCCTGAGTAGGTGTCCCTGGCACTTCTAGATTCGAAAGCCTCGTTTCCGTTCGGGGTCTAGGCGATCCGGGTCACTCACTACCTGTTACCGCAGGGCCTGGAATGGACAAGGCCGGGGTTACAGGTTTGGAGGCCACGCGAATCGGGGGTACCAACGAATGGGGGAGTGCGTTTGACCAGGAAGTGAACCCTGGGGGGTTAGACTCTCCACCTGATGTGGCTTGTTTAAGTCCGGGCCGGTGGAACTGTCCGCAGAGTCGTGGTATCTTTAAGAGATACAGGGACTAGGAGACAGAACCTGTGCCGCGCAGAGCTTAGAACAAGGGTAGGTGGGGTCTCGAACCTGCCCAGGATCTTCTCCAGGGGTTCCTCTTAGAGTGATCCCTCTGTCGTTCGGATCTTAGAGAAATTCCCTCAGGTCAGACCCTACGACCTGAATTGTGGGTCCCGTTACGTGTCCCAGACTATACACACAGCCGCGCAGTGGACTGGAGATAGGCTGGAAACAACGTAGAACGGGACCTATCAGGCGAGTCGAGGACCTTGTAAGAATTTCCCCAGGGCTTCCGCTTTTGTAAATTTCTCACTTTCCGGACCTGAAAAAAGGGAACACCCGAGGTCAAGGGAAACAGGGGGGGTTACCCCCTGATTCACCTCCGACGCTCAACATTAGAACGGTGTTTGAGGGGAGGCGAGTTTATAGGGAGTAGAGAGAGAATCGAGAGAACTCGAGTGAGTTTCGAAGTCATACCGTTTCAACTGAACTGAGCTTCTATTTATAATAGGATCCAGGGGTCTAGGTGCAATATAATATTATTTCGGGAAGCCCCCGGGCAATATTATATATGCAGATTGGTCCCCGGGAAAAGAGGAATCCATCGCCGCCGGCGGATCGCCGATCGGACTTTTCACGCTTCCCCACGCGCAGAAAAGGTGAGCAGCGCGCAAATCGGGCTCATCCGGGCCCTCCACGTGTCAGCCTGCGAATGGCTGCCCACAAGTGGGCGCTGATGTGGCGGGCGTGTGGTGGTCACTTCGCTGCCACGTGGCGCGATCTGGGAGGGGGATGCACCTTGTGGGCCCCACAAAAGTGTTCCGGAGTGTTTTTCGCTCCCGAACACGTCCCGCGTCCGTTTTCCATAAATTTTATGTCCTTTTTGGGTGTTTTCATATTTTTAGGAACACCGGGACACTTTGTTTTGCGAAAACGGGCCTCCGGAGGGCAGTTTGGTGTTAAAGATGATTTAATTAATAAAGAAATTATTATTTAAATAATATTTCTTTATTAATATTCTTTCCAAAAATACCCCTCAACACCTTCTTTTTAATAATATAAATTGTGTTTGACTTAATTATAATATCTATTTTTATTTCAGTTCAACCGCACATTAACAAATAAGTTAACAAAACAGAAATAGTGTTTCAAAAATCAAACTGTCAGACTGATTTGCAAGATTGAACTCTCAGATTGATTTCTCATACCAAATTGCAAAACTGGTTTCTCAAACCAGTTAACCAAACGCTACCTATTATTTATTTAGGCGGCATAAATACTTAATTTTTTTTTTTTTTTGTAAACGCATAAATACTTAATTTACTAAGTTAATTTGTTGACATACTGTATTGTCAAAAAAAAAAAAAGTTCATAATAAAAGTACACTAATATAGTAATATCTAAACTTTAAGGTACATTCCTATCAATTATTGGAAATAGAAAGAAAATTTAAAGAAAAAAGAAAATCAAACGTAGAAGAAAAATAAAAAGTGAGTGCGTGGATTGGGTTTCGCTTTGGTTCATCGACCTTTGCCTAATTTCCTCCTCACTGTTCATACATACATATATATATATACACAACACACACATATATATATATATATATATATATTCTACTTCATTCTCTCTCTCACAAGTCTCCCTTTCCCTAAATTCGTCTTCAAGCTTCCGATCGATAGGAATCGATTGCGTTTCGATCTCTCCAGTTTTGAGGTAAGTTTCTCTCTGGTAATCCTCTGCTTCGTGTTTGAAATTTGAATATCATTCGCTATCATCGGAGTTTTACTTTTTTGAAGAAGGTTCGATTTTAGGTTTAGGTTTGGATTCTTCGATCTTGAAGAAATTCTAGATTTATTTATTTTGGGAATATGAATTTTGTGAGGAAAGTCTGGGGTTTCTTTTTAGGGTTTGAACTTTGATCTTCGTGTCTTTGAGGATGAAGATCTGATTTTTTTTGTTGTTTTTTTCATGACATGAAGATCTTTACATCTTTGTTGTATTTCTTTCTTGAATTACTAGGAAACATGTCTTTTACGCGGAATTCTCGCCCGCAAGGTGGGGCGATCATCCACGGCGATTATTGGAACGCTGTAGCTAGAAACGATTTCGGTAATGGTGCCAGAAACAGGACCAGACACAATGGCAATATCAGGAGCTCTGTTTACAATTTTGACGGTTTCAGCAATGCCAAAGAGTTCGCCTGGGATTGCAGGGATTATAGCTATAACTTTAGTTACAACAACGGTACGAGTAATTCGAGTCATGTTAACAACAACAGGCCTGAAAATGGTCCGTCTTGGAAGAGGAGGAAGTTTTCTGCTTCGACATGGGGAGATGCCGGTAGACCCTATTTCCCGACCAATGCGTATGAGTGTGCTACGTTCACTGGGATCAATCCCGGCCCTCCATCGACTTCGAATTTGTGTAAACGCGATCGATCGTGTTTGGATGATGATGAGCCGGTATTTATGTCTAGAGATGATATTGAAAGGCACTCACCGTCAAGGAAAGACGGCATTGATCCTCTTCGAGAAACGCATCTTCGGTACTCTTATTGCGCCTTCTTGCAGAATCTTGGTCTACGACTTGAATTGTAAGCTCTCAAGTAATTCTTTATGTTATTTTATTGGTTTAAGTTTAACATAAGAGCTCTATTGATAATTTTTTTTGACTGTTTTGTTGCAGACCACAAACCACCGTTGGTACTGCCATGGTTCTCTGCCATCGGTTTTTCGTGAGAAGGTCACATGCCTGCCATGATAGATTTGTGAGTTTCCGACTTCTTCTCATATGCATACAAGAGAAACGCTTTTGATCAGTTTGTTACATAATAATTCATATTTAAGACTGGGAACAATTTAATTATTCTCGGTCTCGGGAATAACTCGCTGATCTTTCGTTTATGCAGTTGATTGCTACTGCTGCTCTGTTTCTTGCTGCAAAGTCCGAGGACACACCACGTCCCTTGAATACCGTGCTGAGAGTATCCAGTGAAATTTACCATAAGCAGGACATGGCTCTCTTGTCCTATCTGCTACCCATTGTAAGAGTCTAGACAACTTCTTTTTACTAATAATTCTCTGAATCTTGAATTTTTTATCATTTGTTTATCAAGTTCGGTTGAAATTAGTTTTAACTGATATGGGAATGGTTCCATGCTGAACAGAACTGGTTGGAGCAGTATAGAGAGCGGGTGATGGAGGCCGAAACTATGATACTGACGACTTTGAACTTTGAGCTGACCGTGCAGCATCCGTACGATCGTCTTACGACTGTTCTTAACAAGTTAGGGTTTTCACAGACGGTTTTGGTGAATCTGGCTCTAAACTTGGTCAGCGAAGGGTAAGTTCGTCTCTTCTCACATTCTGGACTAGGTAGATGATTTTCTCTTTTTATTTGCCATGCAACATGCTCTTATTAAGCTCGTTACTTTATAAAAAAGAAAATTTAATTGGCCTATTTCTAAAGTTTACTACATGCTGTATGCTCGGTACTTAATTTCACTGAATATGTTCAAGAAAATGAAACTGTGTATTCATGAGGCTAAGCCCTCGGAGTAGAGTGTGTTGAGTTTTCTGTTCTCATTTGGCTGTGACTTTGTTTTCCGTAAAAAAACCTTTGTCTATCAAGCGACTGCTCTGTGTCGTTTCACGGGTGTTGATTATTTTGGCATGCATATAATTGCAGGATCTTTGCAAGATTAGCTCGCTGCCTGTTTGATAATCTTAGCCGGAGAATTTTGATATGCTGTTCTTGGAAAGTTTTGTGTTTTTGGATAACTCAAAATTTAACTCCATTAAGTCGGTCCTTGGCTATCGGATTAGTCATGGAACCTAAATTGACTCCTACATAGACAAGAATAGTACATAGTTGTGTAGGTCCTTCACGTGGTCAATGGAGTTTTGTGGATGTGGATTCTGCATGTGGGTCTTCTAACAACCTTATCACCAATGATGGACATGGGTATGTAACCCGGTAATCTATTATAGTTTGCTAAGTTTATTTACATATATATATAAATATATACATGCATATGTGTGCTTATATACGTACACGAGTTAAATCATGTCATTGTCAGTCATCTCTCGTGACATGAATTAATGACTGTTCAGTGATGGACAATAGCAAGTACAATCATCCAGATATATATATATATATATATATATATATATATATATATTTACATATTATAGGTACGCACATTACATTCACACATATACACACATGTACAGGTGCATATATATACACATTATAGATACATATACACACAGATAGACACATACACACACGCATGCACGCATGCGCGCACACACACGTATATATATATATATAGATATATATACACATTTTACATACATATATAAATACACTGTTTATATATACACATTATACATACATAAATACACAGACACATACACAGTTATACATACATAGGTGCCTTCTCTGGAAAATGAGGCTAAAAAAAGGTCTGGTATGTACTAATCCACATTTTTTTCTTTACTATGCTCTATAATTTGAAATAGATTTGAGTAGGAAAATAGAAAAAAATGATAAAGACTCCTATGAGTTAAGTTTAATTGCATCTCTTTATGAGTGATGTTTTCAGAAAATGATACAAACTTGCTCCAAAAAACAATTTATGCATAATACCCTTTTTTTTTTCCCTTCAATCACTATATTTTTTTTCCTGTCTTTTTTAACCTAGGTGTTTACCTTTCCATTTTTCATATCTTCCTATTTCAGATCTTCCAATTTTAGTATTCATGTCCATTATTATTATACTGTATATTTTATATCATATATATTGTTTCACCACTATTTAACTGGTCCTGCTATTTAAGTCGCATTTGTAAACTGATTATGATCTCTTTTTCGGAAGCAGAAGAAAGCTAGTAGCACAATAGGTTTTAAACAACGTGCTCATGAACAAGTCATATAGAACTTTTAAGGGTCTTCGTTCGTTCATTAGGAAGGCTTTTTGTTCGCTTTAGCTTTATTGAGCTAATGGTCTACATATAGTATTTTCATTTAGGTTATCATTTGGTCACACTTACTAGATTTCCACATGTACACGTTTTATACACATGCGCACACACACACACGTATGATATGCTAAAGTGAGATGTACGTGCGCTGCGAGGCCGTATGCCTCGTCTGATTTTGAAAACCTTGTATATGCTGTTGCCGGAGAAATTTGCCATGGAAGTCTGTAGATGATGAGCATAGCATGTAATGTTGTAGTTTTGGTACACTCTATCAGCAAATCCTCCGAGATTCTTGGAATATATTCTACCTGAGTTGCTGCATGTTTTAGTTGGTAAGAAGAAGATGTCTTGCTTTATTCCTCTCTGAAACTGATTCATATCGCTTTTAATTATAAATCGTTTATTGTTCGAACCTTCAAAACGTGGTACTTTGTGTAGCCTGAGTTGAAATAATATGACATGATGCGCCAGGCTTAGCTACTGATGATTCCGATGGTTTGATTTGAATGTCCGCGTGTTTTTGGCTTCGAAGTACTAATAATCTGGAGTTTTTATAATTAATTAATTTTTTATTCAGGCTCCGGAGTTCGCTGTGGCTTCAGTTCAAGCCTCATCATATCGCCGCCGGTGCTGCTTACCTGGCGGCAAAATTTTTGGACATGGATCTCGATTCTTATCGTAATATCTGGCAAGAATTTGAAACGACCCCAGTTATTCTCCGAGGTAATTCTTCGTATCAATGGTCATACTCTCTGTACTTGCTTTTTGCGATTTTACCTCGATAATCTAACACCGGAGACTGTTGATGCAGATGTGACGCAGCAATTGATGGAGCTTTTTTAAAAGATAACACAAAATAGTTATTATATAGTTTTTTTTTTTTTTTTTGAAGTGATTTGGGTGAGAAATACGGGTTGAAGTATCATATTGTAAGTATGATATTTGAAATTTGGTTGAAAGATCTGTGTCTAGAAATACTTCATTTGTGAAATGGGAAGTCTTCAGACGAAGAAGAAAAGAAGAATCTACGAATTTGGCATTTGAGTTTGAGAAGTAGTTTGTGAAACACAAGACATAATGCAAAATCTATTTGAGTTGGGACATAGAAACGTGTTTAACGAAGAGATACAATATATGTAATAAAAAGGTTTATTCGAAATGAGTAATTCGCTAATAAATTCTTAAAATTAATTAATGAATAAATTTAAAAGTAAAGAAATTTACTAGAACAATAAATAATAAGACATGGATAAAAAGTTAGATTTACTAATTCTGAACATGAAATGATAAGGCATCAATAAATTTGTGGATAAAAAGTTAGTGTTCATCAAAGATTCAAAAGATCATCTGATATATATAATGGATAATCAGGGGATAGAGCTGTTTCTCGCGACGTCGCGACGACGCGTCGCGACGAGTCGCGACGAGAATCGCCAAAGTCGCGAGATGCGGCGTCGCGACGAGTCGCGATTGGCGGCGTCGCGAGAAATCGCGACCAGCGCGAAATGTTTGGATTTCTTCGATTTTTTTACTTTGTGGCATATGTATCTAGTTTTTTCCAGTGTTAAACTTAGTTAGTTTTTACCCGAATTTTATTATCAAACTTTATCAATAATTTCAAAACTATATTTACATATTTTTATTATTTATAATAATTATTTGTAATTAATTTATTTCAAAATTAATATTTAAATATGTTATAATTATTATTTTGTAACATATTAATAAGTTTGATTTATATGTTCGTTTTTAATTTGTAACATATGTTAATAAATATTAATTTGTAACATATTAATAATTTGAACAAATTTAATCAACAAATATATAATTAAATACGATAAGACGAGATATTAAAAAAAAGAAGTTGTATTATTCATTGTGAATATTACAATAAGGTGGAAGAGAGCTGTAAATATTCAGTGTAAATATTACAAGATGCCTCACTAAAACCTCTCTTGTAAAACCCTCCTTAGGGACATAAAACCAAGAGAGGAAAGAGCACATCATTACTCGGGGAACATTGCGTTGAATCTTTCCGTCATTAGCTCCAGATCGCTTGGCTCGGAGCGTTCGGCAATCACGGGGGGGTTGAACAACAAATCATTCAACACCACAATCTGCTCGACGTGTGTGTTGGTGGTTGACGCCCGCCGGTCGTTGATGAGATATTGAGCCGTGCTAAAAATGCTCTCCGAAGCAACGCTGGAAATGGGGATGGACAGTATATCCCTCGCCATTCTTGCCAATAGCGGAAATCTGTCCCGTTGAATCTTCCACCACCTTATCACATCGAACTCGTCGGAGTCTTCGTCGAATAGCAGGCCGTAGTAGCGCTTCAATTCTGTCGGTTGGCCGTCCGTGTCGCCCGCCAACGGCGTAGTGGATTCCCCGCGACTTACCCGTTGCTTGAGTCTCCGGCTGAAGTCGTATCCCGTCTTGGTTGGGCTTGCCATCACTGCCCTTTGCTCCTCCTGTGAGTTGAATTGAGGGAACTGTTTGTTGTATTCACTGTACAATTCATAAAAAGCTTCGTTAACAACATTAACATAATTACGATAATCCACCCCTATGTTTTCTCCGATCGCTATCATCATTGGCCCATATGCATCCGAAACATGAGGGTCTAGAATAGCACCGAAGCAAAACGAAAACGGGGGTGGATCCCAATACGACTTGAATTTTGCAACCATAGACTCAATAAGCGGCGAAATAATAGGGTCGTTTTGGAATTCTTTGAAAGCACACAAAATTTGATAAAGACCCGATGGGAAATTTGAGAACTTGAGAGCTTTAGAGGGAAAAAACTTAGAGAGTTGAGAGAATTTGAGAGAGAGTTGGAAGATTGTTGGTGAGGAAATGAGGGTGGGAGAGGTGGTATTTATAGGATTTGAGGAGAGAGTTGGGTGGGTGAATAATTATTGAGGTGGGTGAAGTGGGTGAATAAAGTTGGGTGAAAAATATTGAAATTTGAATTTTTTGGGTTGGAATTCGAGTAAAGTGGGTAAAAATTGTGGTTGGGTAATTAATTTCGGGTAAAATTCGGTTGAAGAGTGGGAATTAATGCCACAAAGAAAAAACACCACGCGGATCGCTGACGTGGCGCGTTGTGGGCCGTCGATCGTCTCACGCGGATCACCCTCTCCCACGTCGCGACGACGAGCCCACGTCGCGACCAGTCGCGACTTACACCCTTTAATCGCGACGAGTCGCGATGGCTCCAAATTTGCCGCAACGAGTCGCGACTGCCCCATACTCGTCGTGACTCGCAGCTCTATCAGGGGAAAATAATAATAATCTTTTCATCGTCGTCGATAAGTTTTCTTTTTGGTGGTATTTTGATTGCGAAATATAGATTAAATTGGACTCACGGTCTGCGGACAACTTGCATTTATAGCTATTGTACCACCTATTTTTTTTTTTAGTTATGTCTCTAAGAATCAAGTTTGTCATATATACCACGGTTTATTGCCACCGTATTTTGTTTGAAATTTATTAATTATATTATTGAAGCATGAAATGAAATGGTGACTAAGCATACATAAGAATGCATTATAAGTGATGAACATTAATATTTAAAGGTTATTAGCGATTAAAATACCCTCGTATTTTGTAATTTTAGATTCTTGATTCCGAAAATTTCAATTTATGTATTTTAATTAGGTATTTTTATATTCTAGAATTTTTAAATAGTTATTTAATCCATTTTTATAATTACGCGTTATTTAATCCCGATATTTTGGATTCCGAGTAAAAAAATGGTATTTCAATCCAGGTATTTCATTTCGGTTCTTCATATTAGGGTTATTCATGTGGCGGTTAACACGATGCCACATGACATTTGACTTGAAAAAAGTAGATAGACACATAGTCTTTGTTAACGGAAGTGGATTGACAAATGACGGAATGGATTGACAAGACAAAAGGAGAGCCCGGTAACTTTTTACCAAAAAAAATGAGAACTTATCAAGTATCAATAACAATGAAAAGACTATTGGTATGTTACCTTGATTATCCCTATATAATATATCCAAAAAATTGTGGTTCTAAAAAAATAATATGACAAAATATATTTGGTCCAGTGGTAAAAAGCTCCTCTGTTTAAAATAGAAAAGTTCCTCTTATATATATATATATATAATAATAATAATAATAATAATAATAATAATAAAAGAACGCTTAGAAATTGGACTGCAACCAGCGGGAGCCTTTTGCAGCGTCATGCTGGCTGTGCTCCGAGATTTGGGGCAGCCGAAGCTGTTGAAAGTTGATTTACAACTTATGGGAGCTGTTGTTCGTTATATTATTTTATTTATTTTTCTAAATATAAGATAGAGCTCGCGGAATTACAACGCCCCCTTCTCCGTATCATCGCGGCCGCAACTTCCGTGGAGCGAGATTCCGTTGTGAAGCCTGGCCGCGCCATTGGACGCCACTATCTAGATTCTAGACAGTATTGTATCTCTTCCGACACTTTGCCGACTGAAAAACTATTTAATAGTGGTTAGGAACTTAGGAAAATATTAGTCAAATCTCAATACAAAAGTCAAACTATATCTCTTAGCTAAAAAGCTTGCTATTTTGACAACTCTTTCCAAAGACAAATGTATTCACATTATATTATTCTGGAAATCTTTTTCCAATCCAGTTTCATATATAGTAATCCAGTTTCATATATAGTAGAACTTCTATAAATTAATATTCGATAAATTAATACTTCGATTAATTAATAATTTTTTTCAGTCCCGACTATACTAACGTAGTTCAATTTTTACCTCGATAAATTAATAATCTCGATAATATAATAAATTTCTTTGGTCCCAACCTTATTAATTTAGGGAAACTTCATAAAACATCCCTCAAAACATCATAAATTATTTTACTACACCTCAAAACATCATAATTGGAAATACATCCTTTTTAAATTTTATGTACCAAAATACTCTTATTTGTGTCCATTTTTTCGGACGCGACTTGTCCATTTTTCAGGAGGCAATATGTCCATTTTTCAGGACACAATATGTAATTTTGAAAGGGTATTTTTGTATTACGAATTTGAAAAGGATCTATTTCCAATTATGATGTTTTGAGGTGTAGTAAAATAATTTATGGTGTTTTGAGGAATATTTTATGAAGTTTTCCTTAATTTATAGAGGTTCAACTGTATTAAATTACATCTTAAGTAGCTGACATACACCTCCAGTGTCTATTTTAATTTATTTGTACTAATGCTAATATTCGTGGACGTATGTATTATTGATTCATGATTTTCATTATGATTTGTGTAAACACAAAAGTATATATAAAAAAAGAGACTCTCGAGTACGAGAGATGTTTGTGAGAGTCAGAGGGATTTGGTTCTTGAAGAAGAAATCTGTAATTTTTTTCAAGATACAATTTAAGTTCTAACCTCTAAAAAAACAACTCTTTTATTGAGTGTTTTATATAACAGGAGCCTAAATTACAATATTGGTGTGAATACAATGGTGAATATCCGTCTCGAAAGATAGAGGACACTACTCGCTTGTTGCCGGGTCTACTTCGTGATAATCGATCCTTGCTTCTATTTGAAGTCCAAAATTGTTAGTGGGCCAACCGTTTGATTTTGTTCTTTTGGTTGCGCATCAAGTCTACGAGGCCGGCCACGGGCAGATGAGGTAGGCATGGGCCTATAAGCTATAGTACTTTTTTACTTACATAAACGAGGGCCTCCGATAATTATGATATAGCGTAACTGTAAATTGTACGAATACAATGGAATTTTAATTTACACGCATCAATTATATGTATTTATTGGGGGCTCAAAATCATTCTTCGCATAGGGCCTCGATAAACTTATGGATGACATTGAGTGTTTCTAATGCACGGCAGGGCCGGCCCTGAGTTTGTTGGGGCCCTAAGCGAAGACTGATTTTGAGGTCCCTATTGTAATCGTAAAAAAAAGGTGACCACAATGCAATTTTTTTCTTCCACGTGGGCCCCCCAATTCACTAATCTATTGTAGGCGGGCCCCTACCATGTAAACCCTACGGCCGGCCCTGATGCACGGGCTCGCGATATCTACGATTAGGCAGGGACGTGCTTGAGGGGAGGCGGAGTAGGCGCCTGCCTTTAGTAAAAAAACCAACCTTAAATTTAGGGGTCCCAAAAAAATATAATTAAAACCATAGACCCTTAATTTATTTTTAATTGAAGTCACTTAATTTTAACATTTAGACCCCCAATTCCCAACTTAATTAAGGCCCTTATTCCTACTTTATAATTTTCCCACGTCATTTATTCCTATTTATTCCGCGAATCCCAAAATTATTTGCAAATACGTTAGGGGACTCCAAAAATTCTCCTCGTCAAGGGCCCCAAAAATCTTAAGCACGGCCGTGCGATTAGGCATGCTATCCCAAAGAGTAGCATATAATGGCTCGGCGGGGGCACGTTATGTACATCCAGCACGAGGACTAGAAAATTGCTCTAAAGATCTTTGGGTAGGGTAGTCGCGCTCGGATTCTTCAAGCCCGAACTCGGGATGTGGCTATTTAAAGACTCGTAGGCCCCTTTCTACATGCCTCCAAGATAGTATGGAGCGTAGTATGTCTAAAATTCGAAGACAAAAAATTACACATTGAGGTATACTTCATCGGAACTAAAAGTTTTATTTTAGCCTAAAATGAAACTATAGGGTATATAACAAAAATACAAATCCCCCCTCAACTATACAGCAGAGCAGATAATATAAATATATTGTGTCTTATAGGTCCCAGAAAATCAAAACATGCAAAAAGGTAGGAGATTAATTAAACTCAAAAGCTAGGCCCACCAAAAGGCTTGAGGGCAACCAAATCTATTAATGAATAATGAAGATCATACGTTGAAAAATTAATTAAAAGCTACTAAATCCACTTGAATCCAAAACTCAACTTTTCTATCTTTGTAATTGCATCACTAATTATTTTCATTTTTATCCTAATTTTATAGAAGAAAAAAAAAACATATTTTATCTTTTTTTTTTCTCTTAATTTTTAATCATGCTTATTTATTTAGCCCATCTTGTTCCAAATTTACCAACTTTTGAACAAAATCTAGAATTAACATTACTAGTTTCGGAAAGAATCCAAAACTGAATTATTGGTTACTTATTCACTCAAACCGATACATTATAAATTTTATATTTTTAAAATTTATAACGATTATTTACATTTTCACATTTGTTTTCTTTTTATAATATAACAGACATAATAAATTTTATAAATTATTGGACTCATGTAGATTGATTCTAGATTGATCCACTCATGTACCACAAACAGAAAGTTTATTTTGTTATTAAAAAGTAATAATAATATAATAAAAAAGTTTATTTAAGAGTTTAAGACAAATATTGTTCGTAGAGTAAAACTAAAACCATTATCCTGTATATATATATATATATATCATCTTCTTGCATCGTTGATTTGCGTGCCGTTTCCTGATTCCTCTCTCTTGTCGTTATCTTCATTTTCCTTCTTACATTCCCGGGAAACAAACAGAAAACCGACTTCGCCCAATCACTCGCTCTCCAGATCGCCGAGCATTTCTTCAATGGATTCCGCGGCGGCTCGACGCCGATTGCAAGCCATCAACGGCCACTTCGTCGCCGCGGGCGACTCGCTCTCGATTCTCGGACCGAACCCTACCTCCGGCGAGTTCGTCTCCGGTTAGATTTTGCCTTATCCGATTCAGTTGCATCCGTGTTTATATTAATTTATTTCACGATGAGCTTGTTGTTCGTTGATCGAGCTTTGGAAGCTTGTATTTTGATTTGTATATAGGAAAAGCTGTTGCTCTTTTTTCTCTTTGAATCTTATTCGAGTTCGTGGAATTCGATTCTCTTTTGCTCGATGTGTAAAGCAAAGTGCCTTTTCAATGTTTTCATGTTCATGGATCTTCCATATAGCTTTAATTGAATGCTTCAGATTTTAGGATTATGAATTCTGATTTTAATCCGAAAGGAACGCCATAATCCGGTATTAAGCGTGAATATCGCAAATATCCAAGTCGAACAACATACACAAATTTGAAAATATCTGGGCTGCTTCTATCAATATGTATAAAAACATGTATAATTTGTGTATTAGGCAATAGTTCCGTGGCTTTTCCTTTTTAGAACTTGCTTGAGATGCTTTGATCTTTGCTTGAACTACTACCAATTGGATATTATTATTACTCATTTATTAGATTAATTTTTAGGATTCATCCTCTCTAGGGTTGTATTATTGTTTATTCTAGTATACAAGTCGATAAAAAACGAACCAAAAAAATAAAATAAAAAAATTCGAGTGCTTTTAAAAGCTTTTGACGAGAAATACTGATTTGTGGCTAATTTACTTCCAGTTATTGTTACATTGTTAATTTTTCTAGCAAAGTTACATTGCTGAGCCCGGGAGCGAAATTTGGATAAAAACTAAAAATATCAGTATAATAATATTTTTTTTTTTCTCTTGATACATTTCTGATTTGATGCAAGAATTTTATACCTATGTGTAAGTGATTTATTGGAATTGAAACTCTCATGTTCATTTGTTCACAGAGCAAGGCTACAGCGTCGTACTACCTGAGAAGTTGCACACTGGAAAGTGGAATGTCTACAGGTTGACGAGTTGAAAGGTTTTACTTCGAACGGGTTAGACATATTATGAAGAGTTATAACACCGTCTTTTGTATTTGCATGTGCAGATCTGCACATTCTCCTCTGAAGCTTGTGAGCAGATTCCCGGATCATCCTGAAATCGGTACACTACACGACAATTTTGTGTGAGACTCCGCTACTGCTTTCCTAACTAGTCTTTTGAGCTATATGTTCTTTATTTACTAATTATTATACTTTCTCTAGCCATTTATTACATTTTCTTCGCTAAATTCTACTGCCTAACTTCTGTATTGTAGGCATTCAGTTGAAACTTTCCGAGACTACAAGTACTTGGGAACACGTGATCGAGTTGATGGAACAGTAGGAGAGTGAGTCCCTCTAATATATATTTATATATGTATACAGATATGTAAAATTAGTCATTGATTTGAATATTGCCTCATTTTTTTTTAAGGTACAAATGGTTGACATACGGAGAAGCGGGTACAGCTCGTTCTGCAATAGGCTCTGGCATAGTGTACCATGGAATTCCGAAGGTAAACAAATTTATAAATGGTTTTATTATTGGTTTTACAGTATAAATATTTTGACCAATATTTTTCTGTATAATCTCATTTAAGATTTATTAAATATAGGGCGCTTCAATTGGGCTGTACTTCATCAACAGACCCGAGTGGCTCATTGTTGATCATGCATGCTCTGCATATTCATATGTATCAGTTCCTTTATATGATACTCTTGGTTAGTTCCTTGCCCTCGTAATTATCGTTCTTATCAATAATGTTTCCGGGGACTCATCTTCTTGGTGTATTTCCGGTTTTTGCCTATCTTGGTCATAACTTTCACCATCTTTTCAGGTCCCGATGCTGTCAAGTATATTGTAAATCATGCTGTTGTCCAAGTTATATTTTGCGTGCCCGAGACATTGAATAGTGTGAGTTTAATTACTTTGCCATAATTTATAAATACTGTTTAGATACCAAAGAAATAACTACCTTATTTCGTAAACAATTTTTTAGTTATAATATCACCATAGTTTGATTGCGCTAATAAGAAATGTCAAAATTTATATAAACTTGTATGTCTCGTATCGGTTCTTAAGTCTTTCAATTGTTTTAAAAATAATTTTGACAGGCTCCCTTGTGTTTAGGATGTATCCAAACCGTGCAATCATTACAAACAATCCAATATTTTCAAATTCTCGATATATAAGTATATACATATTACATAGTGATAGTATAAATATCTATAATCTTTCTGATCTTAAAAGAAGTACTCTTCTTACTTATAGAATTTCCTAGGATCATATGGTTCTGAAGTTACTTATACTGTCTCTCGTCGCTTGATGTTTACAGTTACTGAGCTTCTTGGTAGAAATTCCAACTGTACGCTTAATTGTGGTACGTAACAATCTTAATGTCCTCATCTAATTTCCCGAGAAGAGAAAGTGAAATCCTCTTAAATTTATGACTTTATCTGATTTGTATAGGTTGTTGGCGGAATGGATGATCAAATCCCTTCGCTTCCACAATCAACTGGGGTTCAGGTTATATCATATTCAAAACTGATTAGTCAGGTAATTACTCTCTCGTTTATTCGAATATCGTGATCTGAAACTATTTCAACATCTAATTCAATTATTTTTAAGAGTAATTGGTTGCAATCCCCGCTTAATTATATGGATAGACTCACTTGGACCCCTGGATTTTATTTTGGTTGAGACTACCTCTTTATTATGGGGTATTCTGCACTAAAATGAAAATTCGGAGGTACAAACCTTAACAAAAGGAAGTTCAGGGGGGCAAAAAATGTCAACAATGACTGTTTGAAGAAAAGTTTAAAGGTGCATCCATTTTTCTGGCAATCTGTTTCTTTTTAGGGCAAGAGTAACCAACATCCTTTTCGCCCACCGAAACCCGATGACGTGGCAACAATTTGTTATACCAGCGGCACAACTGGGACTCCTAAGGTAAATATATTTTATTTGGCCTCTTTGTGTAATATAATGTTAATTCGTTAATGTCTAAAATATTTTCCTTGAATGAATTATATGTTATCAGGGGGCTGTATTAACTCATGGAAATTTGATTGCAAATGTTGCTGGCTCAAGCCTCGGAGTCAAATTTTTTCCCTCGGACGTGTAAGTTTTAATCACCGCGTCTCATTTAATTAACACAATTTCTTTCTTTATTTCTTTTCAATATATACACAACTATACCTATTATAAAAAACAACTAAAATATACGCTCAAAATGAACTTATTAAGATACAATCTAGTTTCATTTTTGACATATTTTTTTCAAAAACCAAAATATTATCAACCATCAATCATAGGGTTTTTTAATTTTTTATCAAGAAATTAATTAAAATAAAATATTTAGAGGGTAGTATTGTCAAATTACACTTATTGGATATATTTGTGATAAATGGAAGTACTGTATATAAAAATGAAAATTTCCCTAATTTAATATTTTATTTTATTAGTTACATATCATATCTCCCTTTGGCACACATCTATGAGCGAGCCAATCAAGTCATGTCGGCTTATTTTGGAGTCGCTATAGGATTCTATCAGGGGGTAAGTTTTTTCTTTACTATTATAATTTCTCATGTTTTTAGTTTTATTCACAATTTAGTTAACCCTTTCGATCTTATGGCTGTTTCAAATTTCAGCTATTTCTTTTATGTTTTTTTTTTAAAAGCATTATTTGATTTTTCTGAATTATTATATGCAGGACAATATGAAATTGATGGATGACATGGCTGCTCTGAGACCTACTATTTTTTGCAGTGTTCCTAGGCTTTACAATAGAATCTATGCCGGGTAAACTGTCGTTTCCGATGGTAGACACTTTACCTTGCAATGGAACAGTACACTGTAACAGTATCTGGTTTCTTCCTGTGCAGGATAACCAATGCCGTGAAGACATCTGGCGCACTTAAGGAAAGACTGTTCAATGTTGCCTTCAACGCCAAGAAACAGGCGATATTAAACGGTAAAATCAAATACAAAATTCAGTAAAGAGATGCAGTGATCCACTCAAAATATATATTAAATTTCACTATCCGGCTCTCGATCGAGTTATTTTTATCTTTTTTTTTTCTTTACTTTTTTAGGCAAAACCCCGTCGCCCATATGGGATAAATTGGTATTTAATAAGATAAAGGATAAGCTTGGAGGACGAGTGCGTTTCATGGTATCTGGTGCGTCACCCCTGTCTCCCGATGTCATGGACTTTCTGAAGATGTAAGCTATTGTTGAAACTTAAGAATAACTTTTCTGATTTATTCAAAAAAATGCTTAAAACACGGGCAGTGAATACTGATCACAGGCCAAATATTAGACCAAGTCCAAATTACATAGGACTCTAAAACATAACTATAATTGATCAGGAAATAATCAAATAACAATAACATGTTTCCTGTGTCTTCATCCTCATAATATATATGTATACATATTTTCATTACAGTTGCTTTGGCGGCCGAGTAGCTGAAGGGTACGGAATGACCGAGACTTCTTGTGTTATAAGTTCTATGGATGAAGGTGATAGCTTATCTGGTCATGTAGGCTCTCCAAATCCAGCTTGCGGTGAGTTACTAATTTTGTTTCTGTTAATTATCACTGAGTGATGTTTGAATTAATAAGCAATGATTTTTTTTTATATTTTCTTTTTCAGAAATAAAACTTGTAGATGTCCCGGAAATGAACTATACATCGACCGATGAACCCTATCCTCGAGGTGAAATCTGTGTCAGGGGTCCGATTATTTTCCATGGCTATCACAAAGATGAAGAACAGACGTAATGGATTTACTTATGTTCTTTTCTTTTATTATTAATAGTTATACAGTTTGGTGGATTAAAAAGTCTGGAATCATTTTCATTTTAAACAGGAGAGAAGTTATCGATGAGGATGGATGGCTTCATACCGGGGATATCGGGCTATGGTTACCGGGAGGTCGTTTGAAAATTATCGACAGGTCAGAAAGTTGATTTGATGAGAATACAGAATCAAATTTCTGAATCATTTTCCAACTAAGGAGAAATCATTTTTCCCCCTCTATTCTACGGTTTTTTATTTTGTTTTTGCCTGACACTTCTTATAATCTAAGTTTTATATCCACCATAAAGTTAAAAGGTTCAAGACCTGGCATGATTATCATTTTTCCTTTGCACACTTTCGCTCGCTCTTGATTCGGTTAACTCGCTTTACAGCTCTTCAAAACAGAATAAAAATCTATCTTTTTTTACTGCACATAGTGTGACGAATTTTTATTTTGTGTATTTTTTTTTTTTTTTCAGGAAGAAGAACATATTTAAACTGGCTCAGGGAGAATACATAGCCCCTGAAAAGATTGAGAATGTCTATGCAAAGTGCAAATTTGTCAGCCAATGCTTTGTTTATGGTAAGACGTACTGTTCGAAAATGTAAAACTAGATGTTAACTTATTTAGCAGATTACTTCTCTTATTAGACTAGGGTTTATAAAACTTATATTCTATATCTATGTGTATACTTCTGAAAATATATCGGAACGTGAAACCCCAATTTGTTTTCGTCAAATATAGAAATATAAGATACACGATACTACATAGTACATACATATGTATGAGCTAAACGTTTGTTTATTTTGCTTATTTTAGGTGACAGCATGAATTCATCGCTCGTAGCGATTGTCTCGGTGGAACCTGATGTATTGAAAGCATGGGCTGCTTCTGTTGGGATTAAGGTTTATATAGCTTTTGCACCCTATATTTCATTTTAGTGCAAATGACACACATAAAATTATAAAAAAATTGTTACCCGCGTGACTCGACAAGGGAATTTTTTTATTTATTTTGTAATGAGCATGGGTATTTTTTTATTAAAATGAAAGTTAAGGGGAGGGCATTGCCATCAGTTACTACTTCAAATTGGTAATTTAAATATTATATTTGTTCTTCGTTAACTATATAATATGCATGCAGTATCAGGATCTAAACCAGCTATGCAATGATCCTAGAGCTCGGACAGCAGTCTTAGCCGATATGGACGCTTTGGGCCGAGAAGCTCAGGCACGTTTTCTAATGACAATTGGCGAATTGTTACTGTTTTTCTCCGTCCTCTTCCTTCGCCCCCGAAATTCAGTTTTTTATTAAATTTCTCTATTTTCGATGCAGTTGAGGGGCTTCGAGTTTGCGAAAGCGGTGACTCTCGTGCAAGAGCCTTTCACTATGGAGAACGGCCTGCTCACTCCTACATTTAAGGTAAGCATTAAAATATCCCCAAATCTAGGAAGTAGTATGTTAAGACTTGTATTATAATGTCACAAATTGTATTTTCGCATTTTTTTGTTTTGTTTTACTATCGAATTAGAGACGGGGGTCGCTGAGGTTCACGTTTTTTTTAATAAAGATTTCCCTAATATTTCTAAAATTGTGAACTATATAGTTTAGGAATCAAGTCCTTACAAATTATACATGCATTTTCTGCACTAACTTTTAATACTTCCCTTGGTTTTGTTCAGGTCAAGAGACCTCAAGCAAAAGAATATTTCGCCAAGGCTATCGCCGACATGTACGCCAAGATCGCCACTTCCGACCCGTCACCTATGAAGATGTAGTGAAAGCTGCAAAACGTACATACTTTTAGCAGGAAAATGAAAATAAAGAAGATTCTAGCAGAGAAATGGGAAGAAGAAGCCAAAACAGTTCAACAAAGCAGGAAAGTAATTCTGAAAGTATCTCCCCCTCTTATAGTCATTATTTATTAATTACCACAGTAACTTCTCTTGCTTCTTAAATAAAAAATGAAAAATATTTTATTTATTTATTTATTCTACTCACCTCACTGCCCCTAAAAGAGGAGAATAATATTTGTAAGATGGGTATATTATTAATTGGTGGCTCTATAATTAAATGCAAGAGCATCCTCAGCCATTCAAAGTTCGTTGACTATTAAAATTATTCATGGTAAATGGACACTTTGACTATAAGATTGTGATAAAATCTTTGAAAAAATGTGTATATATTGCCATCGATAATGACACCACTACTACGTATGTGGTAGTGTATTTCGTTGGAAGCGGATCGAGTTACGCGGATTATGTTATTAGGAAAGGAAGTTGGGGTGAAACCGGAGCTAGATACCCGGTTTTCAGTTTTTTCGGACATGGTCTATTTTGGGCAGTCCGACCTCAAGCACTTTATGGGCCTGTTTTTGTTTCTGAGACATTATGATTAGTTATTTAAATGAAGGTGAAAAAAACTTAGTTCTATAGTAATTTTCAAAATAAATAATAAATATTCTCTGTACTTCGAATCAAGGTTCAAAATTTCGTTTTTGTCGATAAATCGGTTTGCTATTTTTGAGGATTATTGATGAATTTTCGAGGATTATCGACGGAAAATCAATAAAACAGTTTTAAGAATATATTTACTAAGTTTACATATGTAAATAAAATATAATCTCACTCTCACGTATGTACTACTCAAATAAAATCATGTCATACTCAAAACAAATGTAAATAAAATTATGTCATGTTCAAACATAAGAAAATAAAAACAAGATTAAAATATACTACATAACTTGATAAAACCATAGGCTTAAAATGTCGCTTGCCGATGTCGTTTCGCATTTTCCGTTTTACGGATATATCGTTTACCGATGGGTATGTCAATGGGCAAATCGTAAAAAAAGGCATGCCGCATGCTCGCATATACCGCATTTTCGCATGGTCATCCTGCATGCCGATGGAGTTTTCGCCGGATATTTTGTAAAATAATTTGAGTATTTAAACAAAATACTTATATACGTTCAAAACTACATATTTAATAAATACAAGACATAATTGTATACAATAACACACATTTGTAACTTAAATATGTAGGTGAAATGTATAATATCAAGTCACTTTATTAGTTGAAGTGTATAATATTAAGTCAAATTATTATGTGAAGTGAATATGTATGTTAATTAACTATGTAATATTAAGTGAATATGTATATTAATATCAGACTCTCCATCTGCTTCACCTCCATCCTCATCGCCATTCTCACTCTCCAATTGCATCTCCACGTCACTCTCCACTACTTCCACCTCGTTGTCATTCGCCTCTTCAAACCCCGACAACGGTGGCGGTGAAGCTGGTTTCAGGCTCCCCCGTAGTTGAACGACCCGTGAACAACGTTCTATTATACATAACCATAAAAATGTATATATGGAGCAACGGTAAACCGTTATCGGTAATATACAATGGGGTGTGAATAGATAGGTAGCGGCAATTCTAATAAACATAGCGGTAATGCAGTATATTCGGACCAACGACGAACTGCTAGTTGTATTATGTGAACGGAGCGTAAATAGATAGCGGTATTTCTGTAACAGGTACGGAACTAACCCTACACTCGTTCTTCTTCGTAAACCACACAACCAAAGGCAAAGGGACGGAGAAACTCATTGCTGAAAGGATTGTCCTTCGCCGGTAAAGCAAAGAGAAGAAATTAAGCCTCGTTGCTCGAAGTCATTCTCGAACCAGAATAAACAGAACAGAAGAACGAGGAGTACGATGGAGAAGAGAATAAATAAACTGCTCAACTACCAAAGGGCAAATTAGTAATTTTGCAAAATACTTGGTACAAAATAATTTGGAAACTCGCAATTTGTATTTATTAGAGCAAAAAGTAAATGTAAAAGAAATAAAATGTTATAACGAGGGCACCGAGCGAAACGACATTTAGATAATGTCTTTTAGCCAATTAACAGAGCTAATAGCGACATAAGTACTCAAAATTATTTTAAGGGGTAATATTGGCAAAAGTAGCTAACATGTTGTGTTTGTATCATTTATATGGCCAATGCGATTTAATCCTGGCAATAGTATTTAAAGTTTGCTAATCATCTCAATTGTAAATTTCCATCCACTTAATATTAACACCGTTAGTCAAAAGGTGACATGGCTGCGTTGACCGTTATGTGGGACAAGGGAGTGGGTCCTACGCATTAAAGAAAAAAAATATTAAGTAATAAATTAAGATATTTTAATAAAAAAAAAGAGAAAAAAATAATTAAAAATAACGTGGTTGTCCACTTGGAACCCCACGTGGCAATTAACGAAGCCACGTCACCATTTGACTAATAGAGTTAAAGTTAAGTGGATGGAAATTTGTGATTGAAACGATTAGCAAACTTTGAATACTATTGCCAGGATTAAATCGCATTGGCCATATAAATGATACAAACACAACAAGTTGGCTACTTTTGCCAATATTACCCCTTATTTTAAAGGGTTAATTGCGGCGAAAATCCCCAACCTTTGGTCAAATTCTCTGCTGTGTATACAACCTCCGTAAATGGCGGCAAAAGTACCAAACTTAGCATTTGGGAGTTGACCGAGAAAATCTAGTTATGTGGCAATCAGTCTTTGCCACGTTGCATGCCACATGGCACTTGGCCGCCAAGTTTTTTTTTGTTTTTGAATACACACCGCATATTCAAAAGTTGTCATATTTATATTTATATTTAACAAAAAATTATTTTTATTTGTTTGCATGATATTTTTTTGTGTTTGCATTTTACAATAATAATAATTGTTTAATATATTTTTTTATTTATATATATATTTTTTAAAATTATCGTTAAATAATCATATGATTTTTATTGGTTATTATTATTATTATTATTATTATTATATACATGTATTGCATCCCGATCCTGAGTGTAGATCCGGTTCTAAGGATCAAAATCTGCTTCCAAATTCCGGATTATTTAATTTGCATTTGATTTGGTGAGTTAGAATGGAGAGGACGCTGGACGGGTCGGAGCTGGGAATAATAAGCTCGTGCGGGATGGGTTGTACTAGCCCGATACGCGGAGAAAGAATTCTGCGAACTGCTGATAGATTTATGTCGCGTTGTCTGCACGGCCTGACATCATTACCCTTCTCCTTCAAAAGCTCTGCCCTCGCTGTCGTATTCGGAGACGGAGACGGAGACGTAGATAGATTCCGTGAAGCCGTCTTTACTTCCAAGCAAGCTTCTTCCATGCTCCTCCCGTATATCAAAGCTGTTGCCGCGGCATTACAAGGCTCCTTCTCTTTTTCATTTTTACAAGTCTTGATACAATTTTATGATGAACACAACAGTGATTTTTCTGGGTGATGTAGAGAACAATGTCAAGGTGGCTGTACACGACGGAACAAGCATCCGTGCGGATTTGAGCAGCAGCAGTTTTGCGTTTGTTGCTGAGACGGTCTTTAACCAACTACAATGCTCGGGAATCGTTAGGTCGACTCAGCTCAGGCACGCTGTTAGTCTTTTCGTTTTTGAAGAAATTGGTACTCCTTACTTAGCTTTCAACTATTATTCACTTCTTAGAGTTGAAACTTGGATTCGGAATAGGATCTTTGATTTTCTTTTTTTTCTTAGGCACGGAAGCATCCTATACCGTAAAAGCGTTTATCCGCCGCTGTGAACCAAAGTTGGACCTAGATGCTTTTGTGGCCATATCACGAAGAATTCTTAGTGCTATTGCCGCAGATCTGGAGGATCACCCCGTCGCCACTCTAGTTTAGTGTTAATTATGTTGTGGATGTGTCATTTTAATTATTAAGGTTAAGTTAAGTAATTAGGCTTTTTCTTTACTTTCGTTATTTTAATTAAGCTCGTTAGGTCAAATGACTTAATATAAAGACTCTCCGCTGATGTTGTGGTTGGACAGTTATGATTTTGTTTGACTTAGCCGTCGAGACTCTCGGGAGAGCAACTGTCCATCCTCTCGGACGAGAATTGTGTTATCGATTTTGTTAATTTCTTTGATATACATAAGACTTATGATTATTACCGATGATATACTCTGATTTTGTTAACTGATGCATGAGACTTGTTATAAATTACTCTTTTATTAGACTTATAATTAGTAGTGAAATTATTGTGATTCATAAAATTATCATCGCATGTTTCTGTCCCCGGCGTTTGCTGCTAATTTGATATTTTTCTAGAAGTCCCTGGTGTTGTATTTTAGATCGAAGTATGTACTTAGTTTATATCCATTCATACTAAGTTTTAATTATATTGGCTAAGCTTATTAAAAAAAAATCATCTAAAATATGAACAGAGAGAGATTGACGTGGGAGAATAATATAATAAGGATATTGGCGGTAAAAACATTTTAAGTTTGTAAAAGCTTGTCAAAAACGATTTAGTTTTTTTTTTCATCACGGCATAATTTGGTGAAAAAAAATCAATATTTTAATTCGCTGCATATAACTTCAAAATTGTAAAGATCTTAGGAAAATGACTTGAATCTTTTTACTCAGAATAAAGGCTCTAAACTGAAGTGTCATTTGTTAGTGTATATCCATTCATCTCTCCTTGATACCAAGTTATAATTATATTTACAAAAAACAAAAAACAAAGAATTTCATCTATAATACGAATAGAGACTGACTTAAAAGGCATAACAATAACAAGTGGCTTAAGAGAGTGTGATGCGGAACGAATCAGCACGTGAGTGATACGTAGGACATATTTTGTACCTTATCATATAATAAGAGTATTTGCAGTAAAAGGATTTAAAGTTTGTCAAAACAGAAATATTTTTTTACACGGCATAAAGATTAAAAGACCCATAAAGACCCGATCATTATTATAGATAACAAAATTTATCGAGAATAAATAAATGCCTACAAGATTTAATCTGATAGCATTCACTGCTCCTAATTCCTAGCAAATATTAAAAATGTTAACTATTAAAATACAGCAAAATACCACAGAGCTAGTTTACGGAGAGCAAATGCGATCGAGCAATATAAAATCCAAACAAAAATTTCAATTCAAAATAGTCAAACGAACATTGTTCAAGTTAACGTCAGGCTCGACGATTTTCGTTAACCATCCAAAACCACGTTGCGCAACTATCATACTTAAGGAAAATCTTAACTCTTTTGTGCTTCATATTGTAGACTCCCACGTCGCGTTCCGAGTCTATGTACGAAAAATAGTACTGGCCGGTGAAATAGATTGAATCCCTTTCGTAATCTACCGGGAGATCCGAAGTCGAGACCGACACCGTTCCGTTCCTTCCCACAAACAGCACCCTATCGTTTCCCAAACTCACTAACTCCTCCCACTTCTGTCCGGCGCCTAAGCGAGATTTGCACACGCGGAATTTCACGGTAGTCATACGCGGTTTGCTTTTGAAGTCAAAGATCTTCCTCACGAGTAAGATTTCTCCCATTGACTCTACCAAGAAGCATCGGTCGTTGAACCTTGAATTGTTTGGGGTGAGGTATATGCTTGTCATTGGCTTTGAGGGGGTGTAGCTTAACACTTTGGTAGGATTACTGGAACCGCTCGGGTCGAAGTTCCAAACTTCAACTGAGCCCGAGTCGACGAGTGTGAACAACTGTCTTTCCCGAGCCCCAATGTCATGGTAGAGCCGATCTTCCATCTTCATCCACAACTCTGCTCCGAATCCGACCCGACACCAGGCGCAGTAGGAACTGCTCACAGAAGCCGAGGAAAACACGACCGCGAGGAATAAGTTCTTCTTGTTCTTCTTCTTCTCCGACAAGTCCAAAACAACCGCTTTCCAAATGTAAGGCCAGGTTCTTAATCTCAGGAAAGGCGCAAGGCGGGACGTTTCACGGGAGAAGGGATCAAACAGGATGAGATGGGGCTTGGAGTCCTTAAGCTGAAGCAGCAAGAAGCCATTGGACACTGCAGCACAGTGAGCTTCAGGGTTTTGTCCCTCTATAGACACGACAATGTCGCAGAATTCGGGACTCAGCCCGCCATCGCTGAGTCTATGGAGCTGCAGGGAGAAGCGGTTGGGGCTGAGGCCCGTCGTGTTGTCGGGAATCTTTAGGAGAAGCGGCTGAGAAAGAGCCCCGGAGGTGGTCGCGGCTGCGTGCCATGAACCGCAAACAGCGGAGAAGCGGATTGCGTCGGGGCGAGAAAGCTTCCTCGCTATTGACTCTAACAATTCTGGGTGAAGCTTTTCCCACATTCTACGTGGAAAGAAGATTGAGTGTTAGAGAGAGATGCAAATACCCAATTAAGCGTGAATCGAATGTGACACAACCTGAGACTGAGAGAGATAAACAACCTCCAAATTTTGGAAAACGACTCGAAATTGAATCAGAGACGAATGAATCGGAGAGACGGAAAGATTCGATCTTTTTTCCTCGCCAGAGTACAGCGAGAACTCGAAATTGAGTCCAGCTCAGAGGAAAATTAAGGCTTGATTTCACTTCTCTGTGCTCGTGATTGGGAATTTAGGGTTCTTCGGTTTCGAAATTGGATCGTGAAGAAAAGGGAAGCTCAATTATTTGGTACATATTAATTGCCTTGAAGCCGGTTTAGTCGACGGCTCGATTTGGGTGTTGCATAATGGGCCCTTTTGAGCGTGACGAAGTGGAGCGAAAGATAGCTCGATCGAGGCTTGAGTCTACTTTAAGATTAATAGCGGCAAAAAGATTTATGAGTGTATTTTATTGTGAAAGCAGAGACTCAAGTTTAGGGTGTGTTTGTTTGAACTTAATAGACCTCTTAATCTTAATGGGCCAGATTTAAGTCTATTAAGTGCATTTTTTTTTCTTTTTTAAACATATTAATGCCTCTTTCCCTCTTAATGAATCAGATTTGAAAAAGTAACTTAATGGCATTCGAATTCTCTCTCCTAATTACTTTCTTAACAAAAAACTTCAAAACTCCATACCTTTATTTCTATATCTCCAATGGAGTCATAAAAAATACCATTGGAAAGCTTGAGACAAGACGAATCCAATGATAGGTGGAAAAATATATTTTTGACGTTCTAAAAAAATATTAATTTCGATTTTTTAATAAAAATATATTAAAATATAAAATTATCTTAAATTTATTAAAAAAAGTTAGAAAAATATATTAACTAGTTCATATATTCAAAATGTTATATATAATTTTACGTTTTATAAATATAAATTTACAAATTTATTAATATAAATAAATCAAATAATAAATAAAATATATAAAAAATTTGATTATAAAAAAATGTTACTATACAATAGAATTTGCCTACAATATATCATTTTAAAGTTGAAGTATTTAAGAAAATGTATTATATTACAATTTATTATAAGTTATTATTATTATTATTATTATTATTATTTGTGTAATTATTATAAAAAATATCAATTAGTGTTTTAAGAAAATTATTTACATTTCATCAGATAATAAATAAATTTAAATTATTATTATTAAAAATAACCGTATACATAAAGTTGTATAGTAAAATTTAATTTTTACAAGAAAAATGTATTCAGATCTGCATTCAGATCTTAAAAAACAAACACACTTAATTATCTGTCATTCAGATTCAGATTTCACATCTTATTATTCAGATGTGCATTCAGATTCAGACGTCTTAATCTTAATGTAAACAAACGGAGCCAAATTAGAGTTTATTGCGGTACCAAATGAATTTGTCTTCAATCTTCTGCTACCGTTAAGTGCCACTCACAATTGAATACACTATGTGACATTTGAATACTCAGGGACGAGGTGCAGAAGGAGGAATTCTCAGCGATGGGAAGACCTGGAGGAGGTGGAAACCCGAATTCAACCCGAATTCATTGGTCCCGGCGCGCCTTAGGCGGGCTGTCCGGGACCAATGAGAATTCTCTGCTGGAACGTCCGGTTATGCAATCCCTGGACGATGGGCCGTTTACGGAGACTCCTCTGTGAACGGCGGCCGGATATCCTCTTTCTCTCAGAAACAAAATTGAGAGGTGTCCGCGTTGAGAGATTAAAAGGAAAAAACGGTTTCAATAATGGATTCGGTGTAACTGATGTTGGTCTAAGTGGGGGTCTTCATCTTCTCTGGAATGACTCTGTCGATTTATGCATTCCTAGTAGTTATAGCCAGAGACATATAGATGCTACTGTAACAGATGAAAATGGCATCAAAACGAGGTTTACCGGCTTTTACGGGGAACCGGTCGAAGCTTTCCCGCCATCTCGCGTGGGAACTCCTTCGGACAATCCACAATGGAGACGAGTATCCGTGGCTATGCGCAGTGGATTTTAATGAAGTCTTGTTTGATCACGAACACTTGAGTCGGGCTAGACGTCCCTCTTCCGGTATGGAGGCCTTCGCGGATGCTCTGGAGGTTAGTAATTTAATTGTTATTGGGTTTCAGGGGGATTTATTCACCTGGAATAATATGCAGAATGGATATTGCAATGTCCAGAGTAGGCTTGATCGGGCATGTGCTAATCTGGAATGGAAACAACTGTTATCAGTCACCGCGATGATGGTTCTGGATTTTCACGGCTCAGATCATAGGGCCATTTTAATCGACACGAAGCTTGTACAGTTGCCGCACTCTGATAGAACTTCCAAGAGGAAGATGGTCCTTCGAACCAGCTTGTCTTCTCAATGAGGACTGTGAAAGGATTGTTACAGGGGCGTGGCTAGCTTTCAGGGATGGTTTCAGAGAAGGTGGTTGTGCTGAAGGCCTCAAGGGCTGTAAATCAGAGTTACGGGACTGGGCGAAGTGCTCGTTTGGAAACAGGGATCGTCGAATTCGGCAGTTATCAGTGCAAATTGAGCGCACCCTTACGGAGATGCCATTATCTCCAAACAATATCATCTTGAAGCGCTTATGTGCATAACGTGACTCGCTTATTTTGATTGAGGATGATTTCTGGAAACAGAGAGCTCTGGCTCCGAGACGGGGATAGAAATACCGCCTACTTTCATGCTCGGGCCACCTGGAGGAAGGCTCAAAATTCTATACGGGGAATCTTCGATGAGACCGGCCATTGGGTTACCTCGGACACGGAGATTAGAGAGGTGTTTAAGAGGTATTTCTCAAACATATTCCAAACAAATGGCTCTGTGGAGAGCTACTACCGTGTAATTCTTGGAGAAGATGTTAGCTCCATCTCAGACACCCAATGTGAGCTTTCGGAGGAGTCCTTCTCCGAGGAGGAAGTGGATTCGGCCCTCATGGCAATGGGTCCCCGAAAAGCCCCGGGACCCGACGAGTTTCATGCTATTTTCTTCCAAAACATTTGGAAGACGATAAGTCCGGATGTGAAGCAAGAATGTTTGGATATCCTAAACGGGAGGAAGATTGTAAGGGATTGGAACGATACCAACATCGTTCTAATTCCTAAGCTAAAAAACCCGACAAAAGTTCAAGATTTCCGCCCAATTAGCTTGTGCAACGTCCTCCTCAAGATCGTTACGAAGGTGGTATCAAACTGTATCAAGAGCGCTCTCCCCTCCGTCATATCGGAATGCCAAAGTGCCTTCGTTCCCGGGCGCCTCATCATGGATAATGCCGCGGTTGCATTTGAGTTTCTGCACTCCCCTCAAGAGGCTTCTGAAACGCAAAAAAGGAGCGCTAGCCATCAAACTTGATATGAGCAAGGCCTATGATCGTGTTGAGTTGGGTTTTGTATACGCTATGCTTAAACGAATGGGGTTCGGGCAACGGGTGCTAGCCGTTGTTAGTGATTGTATTTCGTCGTCGAAGCTCTCCCTGGTCATTAATGGAAAGGTCAGAGGGTCCTTCTCCCCAGAGAGGGGCCTTAGACAAGGATGCCCTCTCTCTCTGTATCTTTTCCTCATTTGCGCGGAGGGCTTTTCCGCCCTTATCAGAAGCCAAGATCGATTGGGTCTTCTCGGGGGTTTCTCTTGTCGCCTTTCGGCTCCCTCGGTCACTCACCTTCTATTTTCAGATGATAGCATTCTGTTTTGCGAGGTGAACAATGAAGGTTGCAACGCTATTAGATGGATCTTGGACATTTATAAGAAGGGCTCGGGTCATACGGTCAACATGGATAAATCCATGATGTGTTGCTCGAACAATCTGTCACTGGAGATGGTCGACCACTTCTCTCGGACGCTCAACATTCAGGCCGTCAAAGATCTTGAGTCATACCTCGGGCTCCCGACCAAAGTTGATAGGAACAAAGGGGTGATGTTTAGCACAATCACAAGTCGGGTTTCAAAGCATCTCCGATCGTGGAAAGCCAAGCTTTTTTCGGCGGGAGGAAGGGAGGTTTTGGTAAAATCCGTGGTTCAAGCCATCCCCACGTACCTTATGAGCTTATTTCGCATCCCGAATAAAGTCATTCAGAAGATTCATGGGCTTACCGCTAAGTTTTGGTGGGGAGGTACGGAGGAAAAACGAAAGATCCACTGGAAGCGTTGGGAGCTTATCGCCAAACCAAAGGCGGAATGAGGTCTCGGATTCAAAGACCTCGGGACATTCAATCGTGCTCTCCTTGGTCGGCTTTCTTGGCAGATTATTCAACACCCGAAGTGTTTATTGGCTCGAATCTTCAAAGCAAAATACTTCTAGGAATCTTCGGTGATGAAGTTCGAATGTAAATGTCATTTCTCTTACCTTTGCAAAAGCCTTTGTTGGGGGTGAGATTTGGTACGGAAAGGTATTAGGTGCAAGTCGGGGAAGGTAATGTAAGGGCTTTTCAGCAACCTTGGATTCCGAGAGCCGGGGCGCTTATGGTAACCTCGGAGGAGCCGGAGGATGGATACCCGTGAAGAGTAGCCGACTTTATGTCAAAGGGGGGTTGGAATAGGAATCTTCTGGAGGCAATGATGTCTCCTTACGATACAGAAGCAATCATGAAGATTCCCGTGGGGAAAGAGAAGAGGCAAGATCGCCTTGTTTGGCATTTTGAAGACAACGGGATATGCACGGTACGGTCGGGCTACCGCCTTGCATGCTCGGAGGTGAGTGGAGGCCCTTCAGGATCAACGAGTCTTGAACCCAAGTGGTGGAAAAGGTTGAGGGGGCTCTCAATTCCGCCTAAAATAAAACATCTTGTGTGGCGTGCTTGGTTCGAAACCCTACCGACCTTTGGTGCTCTTCGGGGTCGAGGAGTGAGTTGTCTTCCGTTTTGTAGTTTTTGTGGCGCAATTCCGGAGAACGCCCTCCACGCCGTGTGGGGTTGTGAAAGAGCCCAATCAATTTAGCGTGCCTCTTTGCTTCATCGGTGGTCGGAGAAGACAGGGGAGGTCCCTCTCCGAGAACTATGCTTCCGGGCACTCGAGGTACTATCCGATTCATTTTTGGAACTCTTTTGTGCTTTAATTTGGGCTGCATGGTCTGATCGCAACCTCCGATTGTTCGAGAACCAAGCTAAGAATCCAGATTTGTGGGTGACCGAGGTTGATAGTTGGCTTTCAAGTTTCAAGACTTGTGCCCACAGTTCAAAGACGATGCTTTCCGAGAGTGTTGAGTGGCCGAGGGGATGGACGTGCCCCAAAGATGGTGAATATAAGCTTAACGTCGATGCGGCGTGGGACGAGAATTCCGGGTGTGCCGCTATAGGCGTTGTAGTGCGTGACTCATGTGGTTCAGTTTTGGGAGTCGAATCCACGAAGGTGGCAAGCGTGGATTCGGCTTTGACTGGGGAGTGCATTGCCATTCGCCGAGGTTTGCAGCTCGTTAAGGTTCGGGGCTGGTCAATCTCGAGTGTAGAATCTGACTGTTGGGTTCTGAGATCTTATAACGAGGTGGCTAATGCTATTGCGAAAGCTCGACTTTCCTCTCTTTCTAGGAATTTTTGATGTTATGGATGCCCGGAGTGGCTTGTTGACATTGTAAGTAGGGATTTTAATCCCTCTCTTTAATCTATAAAGTTAACCTTTCTGTCAAAAAAAGACTCTCCGTTGATGTTGTGGTTGGACAGTTATGATTTTGCTTGGCTTAGCCGTCGAGACTCTCGGGAGAGCAACCGTCCATCCTCTCTGATGAGAGTTGTGTATCGATTTTAATAATTTCTTTGATATGATTAGTACCGATGATATACTCCGATTTTGTTAAATGATGCATGAGACTTGTTATTAAGTATTCTTTTATTAGACTTATAATTAGTAGCGAAATTGTTGTGGTTCATAAAATTATTTTAACTTGATATTTTTCTAATTTGATATTTTTCTAGAAGTCCCTGGTGTTGTATTTTAGATCGAAGTATGTACTTAGTTTATATCCATTCATCTCTTCTTGATACTAAATTTTAATTATATTGGCCAAGCTTACAAATAAAAAAAATCATCTAAAATATGAATAGAGAGAGATTGACGCGGGAGAATAATGTAATAAGGATTTTGTCGGTAAAAACATTAAAGCTTGTCAAAAACGATTTAGGTTTTTTTTCATCACGGCATAAAGACCAAACATTCATAACAATTTGGTGAAAAAATTCAATATTTAATTCGTTGCATATAACTTCAAAATTTATAAAGATCTTAGGAAAATGACTCATCATAAAGGCTCTAAACTAACGTGTCTTTTTTACTGTATATCCATTCATCTCTCCTTGATACTACCGGTACCGATAACCGGTAATTTTAGTTTTTTTTTTTTGTCTCCGTATAGGATATTAAATGCATAATTTGATAGTATCAAGGAGACCAAAAAGTATGCATTTGGCATTGACCAATGAGAAGACTTGGCGGGAGAACAAACCGTTATTTCAGGTAAGTGTGACTGAGTCACTCGTAATGCACTAGACATCCGCGTGAAGCCCGTCCTGACCGTCGATTGACAGTCAAAAATAGCCGTGAGATTTTGATCCCTCACATTTGGCACTGACCAATGAGAAGACTTGGCGGGAGAACAAGCCATTATTTCAGGTAAGTGTGTCTGACTCACTCGTAATGCACTAGGCGATCCGTGTGAAGCCCCTCCTGACTGTCGATTGACAGTCAAGGATGGCCGTGGGATTGTGATCCTTCACATTTGGCACTGACAATTGAGAAGACTTGGCGGGAGAACAAGCCATAATATCAGGTAAGTGTGACTGATTCACTCGTAATGCACTAGGCGATCCGCGTGAAGCCTCTCCTGACCGTCGATTGACAATAAATGATAGCCGTGGGATTGTGATTCCTCACATTTGGCACTGAGCAATGAGAAGACTTGGCAAGAGAACAAGCCGTAATATCAGGTAAGTGTGACTGATTCACTCGTAATGCACTAGGCGATCCGCGTGAAGCCTCTCCTGACCGTCGATTGACAATAAATGATAGCCGTGGGATTGTGATCCCTCACATTTGGCCCTGACCAATGAGAAGACTTGGTGGGAGAACAAGTCGTTATAAAACCACGCGTAATTGTAAACAATGATCATCTCCCTTTCACTCACAAACAGAGCATCATCACTATAAATCTCAAAAGATCATACGAAATTCTGGACCTCGATATCTCGGTTGAGCATTAGGACTTCGAAATGCAAAGAAATGTCGTCCGATTCAACGCTAAACTCGGCCTAACGATTCGTGGCCAGCCCATGACCGACGAGTACATTGTTCGCTCCTACCTGGTGTCCGCATTCCGGGGCAAGCCGGAGTTCACGCGGATTTTCCGAGGGTTGGGGGGCCAACCGGGCGCTACGAACGTGCATCTACGAGAGGATCGTAGAGGTACTACCGATGGAGGTGTGGGTCACTGCGGAGGTCGACGAGGTCCCGTATCTGATGGAGGAGCTTCATCCGATGAAGGCGGAGCAAGAAGGACTTCGAACCTAGCACGGATCAGGTCCGGCCCAACCCTTGGGTGAATCATTAATATGAGACTTTTTTTTAGAGCCTGCGATACAATATTGCAGGAGCTATTACGGTATTGCAGGAGCTATACGATATAGCAAAACATATACATAGACTATGCTAAAGGGGTCTTGGGCGACCGCCCAACTCGCCCATAGGTAGGGCCGGCCCTAGTATAAACTATGAAGCATGGATAATTAAAAATTAAAGAAAAACTCACTAAATGCCCAAAAACCACATTAAAGTTTAAGATAATTGCCTATAGTTTCAAATAACTATTTTATACCCATTAATAAATTATTTTAGACTATTTTAACCATAATATTAATTATATATTTTTAATTTTCGTATATAATTATTTATTATTTATTTTAATTTCGAAATTATTTTCAAACAATTATTACGGTTGACAATTTCATCCGATTAATTACAATTTCATTTAATAATTATTTTTTTCTTTTTTTCTTTTCTCTCTCTCTCTCCTCTCTCCCCTCTCTTCTCCCGTCCACGATCTCTCTCTTTCTCTCACTCTCTCTTTCTCACTCATGAAAATTCTAAACTTGCTCCGGCGAACGTAATCGCCAGGTTAAGACCGTCATTTAATCCCTCACTCCTCAAGTCCTCTCAAGCCGATTGCTTCTCCTCTTCGATTCTCTCGCTCGTTCGCTTGGGAAGGTTTTCTCGTTTGCTTGCGGAGGTTCGCCGTCGTTTGTTCGTTGTTCTCGGTCTCCGTCGTTTGTCGCCCTTCGCTCGCGGAGGTTCGTCGTCGTTTATTCACCGTTTCTCGGTCGCCGTCATTTGTTTGTAAATATATTTTAGTTTTTTAAATTTCGTAAATATATTTACAGTTTCTAACTACAACTTTATTGAAAATTTTATAATTATATCTACAGTTTACTGCACATACTATTCTAGTTTAAAATCCTACGGACGCTCATAAAAAAGAGGTTCAATAGGTTATTGAATTGTCATAAGTATATTTACAGTTTTATAACTACAACTTTATTGAAATTTCGTAGCTATATTTACAATTTACTGCACGTACTACACAATGGCCTGAGGTTCAGCTTAATGAATTGTCGTAAATATATTTACAGTTTTATGACTACAACTTTATTGAATTTTCTTAACTGAATTTACGATTTCATAACTACAACTTTATTGAAATTTCGTAACTATATTTACAGTTTATTACACGAAAATTAAGTTGAAATTATACAATTTAGTTTCCTTGTTAATCAGTTTTTTTTTTTTTTGAATTTTAATCCCCACAAATCAGTATTTAAAAAATAAAAATTCAAATCAATTATTAACTAATATATATATATATAAAAGGAAAATCTCACCGGTATGAGCGTGGCACTATAAGATTTCATAGATTAAGCTTTCCTATTTTCTCAGAATTTTATCATTTTTTAACCTTGCACGCATTTAGTTGGTGCAATAGCCTTGAATGCATTTACTTGCCATAGTTGATAAATTAGAGAAATTGATATTTCATTTATAGTTCATAATCACAATATTTATTAATAAAGAATACCAATGGCTTCCTAACGTCATCTCAAACCCTCTACTTCTCTGACACTCTCTTCGCCCCATCACCCTCTTCGTTCTCCAACTCTCTCTCTCTCTGTTATTTTTTCTTCCAACTTCGGTGTCGTCAAACTACCATACATTTCCATGCCGCGACGGCGAGCAAGTTATGTTCGTTAGCCACATAGGCTGACCTAGCTGCTCTCTTTCAAGCGATTCAGTTTTCCTATTCGCTCGACCAATCAGGCGATGCCTCCATTTTCTCCTCGCTCGAGTATCTCCGGCCACTCTGTCTCATCCATCCTTCTCAAATCTAAGTTTGTTTATACTCATTATCTATATATCAGGCTAATGTTGCGGGCTGCTTCTCAATCGAGTTTCTGGTGACAGCATTTTTCTCTGGTAAAAGAATCGCGTTTTTTTTAAGAGTAAAAGACTTTTTATCATGTATAGAAAGTGTGGCGATGCTTGGGTTTTTATTTAGGTGCGTGCAGTAAACATTTAATAATTTATTATCATCAAAAATATTGATTTACGTTTATTTGCCGATTATAATTTTCTTCAGGATGATTTAGAACAATCACTTACGCCTGGTCCAAGTGAACATGATATATCGTTCTAATCAACGTGTTGAACAGAAAGCTGCGGGACTCTGTTCGTTCTCCATTCAAATATGACACTTTCAAGCTTCTTAAGCTATATTGGTTCCTTATGACTCCGTGAGTTTGATGCGCATTTTCCATGCATGCAACTACTCCGACACCATCGACTCGATTGAGAACTTTGTATGTTTCAAGCTTCTTAAGCCATATTGGTTCCCTTTTCGGATTTCTGTATATTTTGTTATGAAAACTATAACTCCACTTCTTATGTCATACGGTCATATATACTAACGTTGAAGACCTAGCTTCCCTTTCTAAAGCTCACTCATACCTGCCAATGACGATATTGCATGTATAATATATATGTTGATGAATCTATTTTTTTATGATTCTATTTTTTCTCGCATATGTTGATGATTCTATTTGTCTGGGTTTCTCAATGTTTCTTATATATATTGATTACAGAAGAGATAATCAGGTAAAGTATACGTGCTTCTTCGCCAAAGTGCGCTTATTTGGATGTTAAGCTACTAAAAGTATTGGAAAATATATCAACACGCTTTTTTTTTTAAAACTAACTTCTTCTATCCTATTATTCTTCTGTCCTATTATGGTATTTGTTACACATCTTTACATATGGAAAGAAAATGTCACGAGAAACAAAGAATATGCTTTCATAACTGATCTGCGAAATTTTGTGGGAAAGAAAATATTATGGTGCTTTTGTTTTCCATTTTTTTGTTTAATTTTTGTTAATATTTGTTAACAATTGAATTTGAGCCATTATTTATGTGATTGTTCATTTTTCAGGGACATATCTATATGGTTCGGAGAGAAAAACAAATATATTTACAGTTTTCTTGCTTCACTGGTAAGATGTTTTATTGTTGTAATTTAGTCCCGTTCAAATGTTAAAATAACTGATTTTTTAGTATTGTTTATGCTTTTGTTGATTTTTCAAGAATTTCTTCAATTTGTTAGCTTGCTTAAATTCTCTGTTGACATATGTTTCCGAGATTTTGTTTCCATTTGCAATAGAAATTATTAAAAAGATTAATTTTTTCAAGATTTATTGGCTTCTTTTTAATTTTTATTATATGTATTGGTTTGAATACTATGGATACAATTTTAGGGAATGTGTATTAATTTCAAGAACTGATTTTAATGGATACAGTTATAAACTTATAAATTTGATCTTTTGTCTTCGGTTTTCTCCTTACATATGATATGACATTATTTATTGTATTTATCTTTGAATATTTTTTGTTTATTTTGAGTATTTGGTTTTTCGTTTGATTATTTGATACTTTATAAAATATTATAATAGATAATTGTTTATCTCGACGCCCACTTTTTCCTTTGCAGGGCTTTCACTCTCACTCATTTACTCGGACGCTCCCGCTCTTTCTTTCTGACTATACATGGTCAAATGTCTGTTTTTATTTTTTCAATTTCAATTTCTTCGTTTCTATGCTGAAATATTTGTGACGTAATATTTTTAATTCTAATAAACAAGCGTTTTTTATATGAGATGCCTTGAATTGATACATCATTTCAATAATATGGTTTTATCATGTTGAAGCTACATACTACCTATATGTAAAACTGACATTTGTATATATGAAATTGACGTCTGTAGGCAAATACTAATAATTCTTAATATATATATATATATATATATAAAATCCAAGTGAATACTATTGAATAACCTAAGGAACTTATGATCAATTAGAAAACCTAAAATAAAACTTGAAGTTACAGGTCAGTCTGTAGAAGATTAATCTCACTTTTATTCGATGTGCATGTGATAAATAAACCGTAAAATACTCAAAACCATTTTAACAAATAAATGTTTGTTAAGAGTGATGCTTCGTTTCCTAAACAAATTACAAATGCATACATTCTCTAATAACCTACATTATTATATAGATTAATATATATATATATATATTCATTTATTTATTTTTTATGAAAAGAGAACCACAAGCTTTGTTTTAAGCGTGCAGGTCAAGTTGAAGATCCTCATTTGTTTCATTAGGAAGAAAGAACTATAATCCTCAATGAATAAGTAGTTTAAAACGCTAAGGATTATAGTTGTTGTAACCATTTTTGATAAATGCATAATGATAAAAAAATGCTTAGAATCTATTCTAAGTGATAATGATTTACACTTCTTTTATTTTACATTAACAAACTTTCTCCATATATATATGTATATATGCGCGCAAATTAGGTATTCATACGACGATAATAAAAATCAAGTATTCACAATCTCTTTTTCTCTCTCTCACAATCTCAAGCAAGATATACATTAATTAAAAACGTATATACATTTATCTGTATTAATTAATAGTCTTTAGGTATTTCAAATCATTAAGTACTAATTATTATACACGACGTTGTTTTTTATGATCATACATTCATACTATTCATTTAAAAAACGTTCTTTTTTATCTATTTTTACATGTATATGTATAATTCTTAATTAATACAAACATTCATTTAATCACAAACGTTTGTAAACAATGAGAGATTGTGCTCTATTCTTTTTTTTTTTTTTTTTTGAAAGCAATTTGATTTCATTCAATCAAAAAAGTTGGGGGGAAAGATCCCTCAACACCGTTGCTACAAGCCACTCCGGACAATTAGGACACATAAGGTCCGAAACAAGAGAAGAGAGACGTCTCTTGGCCAAAGCATTGGCCACCTCATTACATTCCCGTGGAACCCACATCCACTCTCCGGTCCCGCCTAGTTCTCGGCCGAGCTCCCGCACCTCCACAATAATCGGGCCTTGGAAGCCCCACGAGTCTCGTGCCTTGGTGAGGTGGGAGGCCCGCAAGCAATCCGTCTCGGCATGCTCGATCTTCCACCCCCGTTCGCGAGCAAAAAGAAGCCCCCGTCGCATAGCAATGCACTCTGCGGTGAGTGCCGAGTCGACATGGTCGACCAAGGAAGCCATGACTCCCATAACCCGACCGAGGTGGTCTCGGACAACCGCACCCACAGCTGCCCGTCCCGTCTCCCCGTTCCATGCCGCGTCTACGTTGAGCTTGAGGCTCCCCGCATCCGGCACGGACCAAGCCCTCGGTACCTCCTCCTTCAGCGAGCGGTGGTTATCCGTCAAGTGCGCACACCGCTTGAAACTTGTGAACCATCCGTCGACCTCTTCCACCCAAGCCTCTGGAGCCCGTACGCGGTGCTCGAAGAGGCGAAGGTTGCGGTCAGACCATGCCGCCCAAATTAGCCCGCAAAAGAGTTCGAAGTGCGGTTTAGAAAGACTCTCGAGCGCCCGGTAGCACAACTCCCGAAACGGAATGTGCCCCGTCTTTTCCACCCACCGGTGGATCGTCGATGATGCCCAAATGGCCTTTGCCCTATCACACCCCCAAACGGCATGTAAGGCGTCTTCCGAGAGCTCCCCGCAAAAGTTGCAAAAGGGTAGAACGTCTACCCCTCGGGTCCGAAGTGCCCCGTTGGTTGGAAGAGCTTCCGACCACGCGCGCCACACCATGTGCTTCACTTTCTCGGGGATCGCCGTGCCCCACAAAGCTTTCCACCAATTTGGCTCCCCCATTCCCGAGCCCGAAGGTCCGCTCCGTGCTTCCGACCTAGCTAGTCGATAACCAGACCGCACGGAGTAGATCCCGTTGTCTTCATGGTGCCAAACAAGCCGATCTGGACCCTTCCCCAACGGAATCCTCACGACGGCCTCCGCATCGTAGGGGGTTAAGAGGGCCTCGACCCGAGAGAGGTCCCAATGGCCGTTGGAGACTAGGTCGGCTACCCGCCACGGGTACCCGTCGTCCGGAACCTCCGAGGTGGCGAAGAAAGCCCCGGGTCGAGGGATCCAAGGTTGGCCGTGGACCCGGACGTTACCGTCTCCAATTTGCCATCTCGTGCCGCGTCTAAGCAGGTCACGTCCCCAACACAGACTCTTGCAAAGGAACGAGGGGCGTCCCTTGCACTGGAAATCGAGAACCGATGTGTCGGGGTAGTATTTAGCCTTTAGAATCCGCGCTAGGAGACAACCGGGGTTTTGGATAATCCGCCACGAAAGTCGTGCGACGAGGGCCCGATTGAAATCACCCATATCCTTGAAGCCCAAACCACCTTCCCCTTTCGGCTTTGCGAGAATGTCCCATCTTCGCCAATGGATTTTTCTCGACTCCTCCGACCCGCCCCACCAAAACCGAGCGGCAATAGCATGAAGATCTTTGATGGTGCGGACGGGGAGCCGGAAAAGACTCATGAGATAGGTGGGGATGGCTTGCACCACTGATTTGATCAAGACTTCACGTCCCCCTGCCGAGAAGAGCTTCGCTTTCCACGACCCGAGGTGCTTCTTGACCCGGCTCGTGATCTTGCTAAAGATTGCGCACTTGTTTTGGCCGACGTGTACCGGAAGCCCGAGATAAGACTCGAGGTCCGAAACGGCCCGCATTCCAAGCACCCGTGAGATGGTTCCACCATGTGCCTCGGCCACGTTCCGTGAGAAGCTCACCATGGACTTCTCCGCGTTAACGGTTTGACCTGTCCCCTTCTCGTAGACTTTGAGGACCCCGCTGATAGCCTGACCGCACCCGACACTCGCCTCCCCGAAGATGATGCAATCGTCCGCAAAGAGAAGATGAGTCACCGAAGGGGCTTCCCGCCGGCACGCAAAACCGTGTAAAAGTCCAAGCCTTTCTTGCCCCCGGATGAGCGCGGAAAGGCCCTCCGCGCAGACTAGGAAGAGGTACGGCGACAAAGGACAACCTTGCCGGAGTCCGCGGGTCGGCGAGAAGGAGTTTCCAGTGTTTCCGTTGAGGACAACGGAAAAGACCGGAGTCGAAATGCAATCCCGTACAATGGCTGGGATTCGTGGCCCGAACCCCATCCGATGTAACATAGCTTCCACGAACCCCCATTCGACACGGTCGTAAGCTTTGCTCATATCGAGCTTTATAGCCATCACCCCCTTCTTTTGATGACGGAATTGTCGGATAGAATGAAGAAGCTCGTATGCGATGGCGGCGTTGTCCGTAATCAAATAATTAATTACTTTTTTTTTTATCTATCATGATATATCATGCTAAATACTTCAGGGGCTTTAGTTGATTATTGAGAGAAATAAGGGGTTAACATAGACATTTTAAAGATTGTCAAAAATGTCACTGCCTCAAACTTTTTCATTCGTATAGTGTATAGAGGCAAAGATTGAGCTTTCAGATTTTGAATCCATTTGGTAGGTTTTTTTTTTTTTTTTTTTTTTTTTTTTTAATTTTAACTATGCGGTAAAATAATAAAGTGTCCCTTCCTATCAAAATATTTATTCTCCACTAATACATCAACATTTCAATTTTTGTGAGTTAATTTCACATTTATGCCATGCATGATAAACGATTATCATTTAATATTTTTTTTAAAAACGATATTTAATATACTATAGTTAAGGTGTGCAGTCCCTTGACTTTTTAATTTCTACAATGTATAACAACTATTTATATATCAAATACGTTTCTTTACTTTTATGCTATTTCTCTCATATCTTCTCTCCATTGTTATTTCTCTGTGATGTCTGCCGAGTTATTTTTTCATGAAGAAAATATAATATATATTAATCATAAGTTTAAAAAATAATATATTCACAAAGAAACAAGTCTTTTTATTTCTTTAGTTAACACATTATTTCCTATTATCTCTTGGCTGATTTTTCTTAAAATATTTAATTGTACAATATTTTAAGACGAGGTTTTAACAAGGATATATTTCGAGTGTTAAAATACGGGTACATACACTCTTAACTTTTATAAATTATAAGTTACGATACTGATATAATTGAGCAATTGATGATTTAGGGATAATTTTCTCAAGAACACTTCAAAACTTGCTCATTAGCCTAATTGAAAAAATCATTTTTTTCATCTATATAATCGACTAAAAATTACACATCAAGCGCCACAAACCAAGCAATTGATGACATCCGTGTTGAATGCATGTCTCACAATCAAATTTACAAATTAGTTGAATATTGGGTTCAAGTTTATTTAATGACTATAGCCTATATATAGGCCAAGAGTTTTAGATTTTTGTATTCCATTTTAAACTTTTGACTATTGGACACTTGAGCTATAACTTTACTTAGTTTGTCAATCATTTTATTGACATATAGAAAATACTTTTATGTGTTAGATATTTCTAATTTTTTTAGATTTTAGAATTATTATTTTTTGAGAAAAAATATTAAAAAATACTTTTACGTGTTAGAGAGAAGTAACGTAAACTCAATTAATTGTCATTATTCATAATAATGCACATAAGATATGGATTTTGGATATTTTACTTTCTTAAGAAAAGTGTCCTTTATATAAACTTATTGGTCAACACGTACGTGATATGTTGATGTTAGTGTTGTGTGTGTTTTTAAGTTCTTCTTATTTTATCTTCTTCTTCTTTTATTTATTTATTAGTGGACCGGCACCGTCGTCGTATCTTCTTCTTCTGATACGATAGCGTCGTCGTGGGGGTGAGAGATTCTCCGAGCCTCCTGCTCGGTGAAGGTGATTTCTTGGCTAGGGAGCACGTGGGATGCTCCTCCGAGGTGAGTGACGTTGATTTAATGGATGTCATGGTCTTCCCTGAAAGACCTGGCGTATCGCTTTCGCTGATTGTTCGAATCTCCGGTCTCGGGTCCACCCATGATTGTTGATATGACATGGAATTGAGAGGGCCTGTCTCTTTCTGGCCCCTTGTCAGTGCGGGATAGATTGGGGCTGCCTTCGCGTTGCTGCCTGATCTCTTGCTGGTTCGGTTTATTGGAGTTCCCATTCCATGAGACCAGTTTTTTGACGAACTCTTTGAGTTGTCTGTCCTGGATCAGCTGTTCGATCTGCCTTTTCAGCTTATAGCATTCTGACTTCGTGTGGCCGTGGTCTTGGTGGTATTCGCGGTACCGGCTCATATCCTTTTTGGCATTTTTCTTGAGCGGCGGTGGTCTCCCGAACTTGTCTCCATGGAGGTTGAAGATTGTTGCGGGCGAGGTCGTTAAGGGTGTGAAGCTTGCGTCTTTCCGGAATTTTTCCGCCCGTTTGTGCAACGGGGGTTTATTTCCAGAATTGGGCTGTTGCCGCTGCTTTTTACCCTGTGGCCCGTTGCTTCCACCTTTTCGGTCATCGTGGTATCGATCGTCAGAGCTGAGCTGGTTTCTGCCGCCGAAGTATTCGTCGACAGAAATGTCCTTTGCCGCCCTTGCCATCAGTTCGGCCATGGAGGTCGGCCTTTTTTTGACGAGGGAGCGAGAGAAATTGCATAATGGCAGACCGTCAATTACGGCGGTGATGGCATCGTTGTCTGTGTAACTGGCGACTTTGTTCGATTCTTTGATGAACCTTCTCAGGTATGTTTGCAGAGTATCGTCTTTGCGGTTTTTAAGGGTCCACAGGTAGGACTTTGGCTTGCGTTGAGTGATCTAGCTGGCGAAATGAGAGGTGAATCATTCCGCGAGTTCATCGAATGACCCAATTGACCGCTTCGGGAGGCGCTGGTACCATTCGAAGGCGGGTCCCGCAAGTGTGAGGCAGAAAGCCTGCCACATTGTGGCGGGTGAAAATTTCTTCACTCGCATGATGAACTGATACTGCACCAAGTGGTACGTCGGGTCAGTGGTGCCGTCGTAGGTGAGGTTTAGTGGGAACCTCAGGTCTTCGTCGAGATCTTCGCCGAGCAGGTGATCAGCAAGAGGGGAAAGGTTTCCTTCAGCCAAATTTCATGTGACTAGATCAGTACTTTGGACCGCGGCGAGTCTCTGCATTTCCCGCTTGAGGGCTTGGAGCTCGCCTTTGAGGCCCTCGTAAGGTGGGGCTATCTCCTAAGTACTTATAGCGGGGATGACATATTCTCCCTCCTGGTGTCGGGAGCGTCGGGAGTTGTCGAACCTTCTCATGTTGTCGTCATCGCTGGACTCTTCCGGCTGGTGAGGTCTTTCCCTCTTCCGGTCTCTGCGTTGATGCCGATCTCTCTGATGATCGGCGCGATCCAGATGATGCCGAAGGTCCTCTTCACTGCCTGGGCGAGTTTGGATGTGCCTTTGCCGCCAACGGTCCCTTCGCCGGTTTCTTGCATTGTTGGCGGCACCTTCGTACCCCCCGAGTCGATCGACGGCTGATCATCGGGTAGTTTGTGATTGTGCCAGTTCCCGAGAATTTTCAGGGACGGGGCGTTCTTCATTTGCCTCTTTCTGGGTGAGTTCGAGGGCTTCTTCGGGGCTTTATTCTTTCTCCTCGTTGGCGCACTTGGCCTAACTTTAGCCACTTTTGCCGCTATTATCCAAAAAAAAAATAACACTAAGGTGACTTTCATAATTTTACTCCTATTATCGCTGGGAAATAGCTGCCCGCCGGTGCCGCCAACATATTTGTGGAATATACACCGTGGGAATAAAACAAAACTATTTCTATTGAAATATTTCCGAAAATTGTACAAATTTTATGAATTTTAGCCGTAATTATATAATGATATTTGTTGAGATCTACATTAATAATAATATTTTGGTGAGAGAATAAAAAATGTCAGAGCTTGCAACATCAGATATTTTGGACTCTTGGGTCGTAAATTTCCTGGACAGTCGTGATACAGACACGTGGACAAGCGTGTGCTCATCTCGTGGACGGTTGTGGTTCGACACGTGGATGGGTCTTCAAATGGATTAAGCTTTAAGCCCAACAGCAAGATCACATTGACGCGAACTAAAATGTGACACGTCATCACGAATCAGAGCTCGTATAAATAGACCCGACTTTTCGCATATCTCCAAGATTCAATTTTAGCTAATAACCACATTATTACATTTAGATTGCATTTTAACAAACATATGATTTTAATTTCTAAAATAGCCAATTTAGATGATGTGGCGTTAAATACCAATTTCTCTACACCCATATTGCCCCTCACCCTAGTATTTAATGATTATTGGCGTTAAATACCAATTAATATTATAAATATCAATTAATTTTGTTTCCTATAATATCTCCTAGTATGAATGTGGTTTAAGTTCCATAATTTTAGCTATTATTTTGCAATTTGAATATTTCATGCCCATATCTCGTTATCTCTCTCTTTGAATATTTAATCATCACTCTCTCTCTCTCTCTCATTTTTCTCGATCAGTCTATATCGCATTGATCCACATTGCCTATTCTGATAATAGAAGGTGCATTTTTGATGCATGTATGTCCGCCATATTTCATCCACAGTTCTTCTTTTCTTGATTTTTCTTCAATTTGGTGGAGTGTTAATGGTGCATCCACAGCTTGATGTACGATGGTGGAGTGTTCATACACAGCTTGTTGACGGTGGAGTGTTCATCCACAACTTGCTACGATGGGTCTGAGGTTCTTCTAGCTTCCGTCGATGATCGATCGGAGCCCCCAAGAAACCGCAGATGATGATGAGCGTCGCATCGGACGACAGAGAGTCGGCGGAAGCTGCACCGCCAGACGGCACGGCGAGTTGCGTGTTGGCGGCGAGGAATCGATTCTTCATTTGCATTTTGACGACATGTTCGATCGCTTCTGGAGATCCGCGACCTTCTATTGCGATTGCAGATCCGCGTCCGGCGAAGTTAAGCAAGCTTACGCCGTCGAACAACCTCTAGGTCGGAAACCTCGCCACCGACGTGACCGACGCCGAGCTCATGAACGTGTTCAGCGGAGCTACGCCTTTGTCTTCTTCAAGCGTGTCGAGGACGCCAAGGCCACCAAAGAGGATAAAATTTGTATTTTTTATATTCAATTTTTCTATATTGATTTTTCAAATTCAGAACTCGAGTGCTTATGAATTTAGTCTGTTTTCCCTTATTTGATTCGTGTTAATTCACGTTTATTTTGTGTTTGTTTTAGTTTATTTGTGTTAATTTTATGTTTATTCGTGTTAATCTTGTGTTTATTCGTGTTAAGTCACATCTATTTTGCATTAATTTGTGTTTATTCGTGTTAGTCAATCCATAAACCCTTCAAAAATTTGCCACACATTAATCATGGTATTAGTTTTGCTATTCAAAACTTTGTTACCTATATAGTAGCATTATTTAAATCCAATTTTAATATATATATTAATCACGTATTGTGTGGAAAATGACGAGTAAATGGTCAAAATATTGGTTAATAAATGACATAATATATGTTTATCCACGTATTCTTTAAGAGTAAAAAAATCAGTTTCCTTTTTTATAGCATAATTTGTTTTTAATAATAATATGAATTGATTTGAATATCCACATAAATCTCGTTGACTAATCATCATATTTTCAAAAAAAATCTCGTGTAATCAATTTAATGGTGTTTATTTGCTAATAGTTTTTTTATTAATTAATTATAAAAGTTAATTTCGTTATTTTATATCAGTTAATGTGGTTTATTGGCTATGTCACAAAATTAACTAAACAGTGACTATTTTAACAATTTTAAAACATTAAGAAGGCTAGTTAGCTTAAGTACCCTTTCTTTAATTCAATAAGAAATAGAAAAATAAATTAAAATAAGAAGAGTTTGCTTATAAAATACGAGTATGTACTAATTCTCTTGAATGTTTATTTCTAAATAAAAAATAATAATAAACAGAATAAAAAAATTTCGAAAAAATAGGAAACAAACAGAATTTGCGATTTTAACGTCCATGCATGTATGAAAGATAAGCAACAGTGTTTATTTGTTAGTGTTTATATATACTCTCTTAGATATAATCCAAAAATAAGATAATTGTGCGCTTGAATAAAAATCTAAAACATATAGATATAATCTTATAAATAAGATAATTGTGTGCGTATATAAAACTCTATATATACATATTACATAGTATCTATTCTTTTAGAAACATCAACATTTTAAGTTAAGCTGCGATAATCATCTTCAATTCCTCATCAATTCTTGGTATGTCAGTCTTGTTCTTATTATCTTATACAAACATATTATAACTATTAAGTATATCAATTTCCCATCATCGAATTCTAGTTTAATTAGGGTTTACTTGTTATCCACTTTTTTTTTTTTTTTTTTTTTGGAGTTGGGAATCACCATTGTTTAACGACGTTGTTTAGGGTTTCGATCGAGTGATAATTGTGAATATATAAATTTGACTTGGTCAAGATAATTTTAATTATCTTTTATTATTAATTAGGAATTAATTAATATAAGATATTTCCTATTTGGTTTCGCATCTGTTTTTCCTATAAATAGAATTAGTCGTTAGATTATTTTATCAACTCCAGCATTTGGTATAGTGCGATTAAGTAAGAGAATTCCTTCCAGCTTCTTCAATATTTGCTTTTCTTTTGTTGTTCGTTAAATCTATATATATATATAGACAATAGTATAATACTACATAGTGATCATCTGATCTTCTTAGTGGAAATTGGTGTGTTCTTCTTATTATTACTGTTGTCGTTTGCCTTGGGTTTGTTCATCGTGCTTCAGTTCGAGACGATCAAATTAAAGCCAACAATAATTATCTTCTTCGAACATCTCTAGGAAACATGACTCCCCAAAGGAAGAGAAAGAGTAGCCCTAGGAAGAGAAAGAGTAGCCCTAACAATGGGAAAAAGCCTCGATGCGGGCCCGAGTTTCAGGCAGTAATTCCACGTCTGATTGAGGATCCCTTTGCGCTGGGAGGTTCCGCGCCGGCGCTTCCAACTCTTGTATCGGTCGATATTTGCAATGCTGAGAGAAACCGGTTTGTCAACGGCATCGAGAGCCAATCCTGGAAGAAGGACGAGCGGGAGGGCTTCCTTCTCGGCCTGTACATCTTTGAGAAGAATTTAGCCCTAGCAACTAAATTTGTTGGGACGAAGAGAACAGGCGACGGGGTTAGGTTCTACTACAGCTCCGATTTCCACCACTCTGATGAGTATCGCCTTTGGTCGAAGGGTCGAAAGCCGGCGGCAACTCGGTTTTATGGGAAGGAATTGTTCACCGGAACGAGGGGAGATACTATACTTTCTCGATTGCTTCCGCGTACCGAGAATGATCTTCGAAATATGTTGATCAAGGTACCTCTCTGTCCTTTCTTTTTTTAGTACTCGAAATTTATCCAACCGAACTCTAGTAACTGTTTGGCTGATGTTTTCAGAGTTCAACGGAATTCAGGGCCGAACGACTCTCGCTCGAAGAATACGTGTTTGAAATGAAGGGCATGGTTGGAGTCCCTGCACTCGTGGAAGCTGTCGGGATTGGCAAAGAGATAGGCGACCTAACGCAGCCCAAACCCGAGCCAATGAAACGCACAGATCAGATCTCACCCTCCGTCAAATACAATTCGCTCACTTCCTCGGAGTTGACCTCCATTCTGAATCAGCGTTTCAAGCTGAGCAAAATGCAGATGAGAGATCTCTTTGAGAAAGCCGTTTGGCCACATTTGCAGGCGCGTGGCTGGCACTACGAGAGACTCGAGAATTACCAAGAGCTCGGTCTGAAGAACCCGACGGTGTTTGTCGTGGACGGAGAGGAAAAGTTTTCGGCAAAGCTCGTTGTGGGGAAACACTACTTCAACTCCATTAAATCTATGCTCAATGAAGTGTTGTCGAACCCACATCTTCTCAATGCTACGAAGAACGAAGCTTGTCCCGATAAACGCGAAGAACAAGAGAGTACAGAAGAGAAGCTTTCTTCACCATCAAGAAAACGCGGGAACATGGAAACTCAAGTGCGTTCAAGTGGCGGCAATGAAGGTGACGTGGAAACGGCACGGTGCAGTGAGACGCCGAGCAGTTCAGGAAGTGACGAGAGTCCGGCAATGGAAACAAGCGTAGGAAGGCTAGCAATGACGAAGAGAGTGAAAAAAAGAGAGCCAGAAGTTTGACTTTTTCCGGTCAACATACTAAAGGAAGAAGTAATTACTTTCTTTTTCCTTGTATTGTCTTGTCTTTAGTTTGATGTAAGAGTATGAGTTTGAATAAGCACGTGTATATTAATATACTTAACGTTGTTGGTATATGTTAGAGTTAGACATTGTTATTCTTGTAATTTGTGTTTTTCGTTTTGAATTATTTTTGTTATATATAGTTTGGAAATTCTTTGTACTTTTTTGTTTCAAGAATAACTTATTCATGAATCGGAATAAAACATCACATAGAAAGAAAAAACAAACTTTATTTAGCAAGCAAGCATGCGATGATAAAAACTTATTTTTTTTTGTAGTCGTAGGCGATGAATATAGAAAAAGCCACCCCCTTAAAAAAAAATAGTATTGAAACAACCGCAAGAAACGTAAACGACAAATTTCATTATTCCTATTATGTTTCAAGTTTCTTCTTCTTCTTTTTAATACTTATGTTTGTGATATGGACCCACGCTTTCGGTTGACGTACCAAAGGCGAAAGAAGACCGGGAACGCGTCGTCTAGTGGCTAGGAGCTCCGAGGAGTAGATGCGCTTTATTTGTTATTGTATTTTATTTAGCAAGACTTGTTGCCTTTTATTTCCATTCCGGCTTATATCCTTTTTTTTTAGCATGGGTTGTTGGGGAAAGTTTTCGGAATTATTATGCCTATATAAAGGCCCTTTTAATGAATAAAATGCAACCTCCAATTAAGTCTAATCTCTGGAAAAGAGGTTAGGGTTACGGAGTCAATTCCTCTCTCAATTTCGTTCGTTCTTTTCTCTCTTGGGCTGGGTTGAATTCGGCCAGATCTGGGCAAGGGGAGCAACCCCGCGGGAGAAGGCAGTTTCTAGGCTATTCTGGCAGGCTTGGTTTCGCGAGTTTCTGGAGGGCTTCGAAGAGAAAAATCCAGCGAATTCTGGAGGAGTTCTGGCGACTGGGAAGGAAGCAGGAGAATGAAGCACGGGTGGACGGGGCAATCGACCGGTGACACGATCCCAAACACGGGGACACAACAATTTTGTATCAGAGCCAACCGGAACGACGAGTCCCATGGAAAATGACGCGAATCAGCGGGAAGACGAAGTCGGGGAAGCTGCACGACAATATGTGGATAAAGCAGTGGGAATGCAGAAATCAATCCTGGCAACGTCAGTACGTGAATCAGAAGGAAAGATGATGGCGCAAATCCAAAACCTAGAGGGACACATACAAAGGTTAGTGGAAGCGATGGCTCAATTTACGGCTTCACGCGAGGAAGAGCGTGGAAACAATAGGGGTTCTAGCGAGCGAACGGTGACCGACCAAAGACCCCGAAACAATGTGCAGAGGCAAGTTGGAGATAATGAGGGCAGTTCCGTTTACCCGCGTAATCCCTACAGCCCGAGCGATTCTCGACATGACGATTGGACCGGCAACGTGGAAGAAGAAGACAAATTGCGGAAGGGGAAATATGGACTTGCCGCGGAAAGGGATTGGCCGGTACGCCCCATAGGTAGGGGGCCACCCGAGAGGTCCAACAAACCGCCGGAAAAAGTTCACGTTCAAATCCCAAGGGGGGAATTTCCCTCGTTCGATGGCGAGACGGGATCGAACCCCACCACATGGCTACAGAAGTGTGATGATTATTTTGAAGATCAATGCGTTACGGAAGACGACGCCAAGGTGCGTCATGCAAGGGGGGGCTTCACCGGCCCGGCACACGAGTGGTACGAGAAAATGCGGACTTTGATTGAGAGTTATCTATCTTGGTCGGAGTTTAAGACGGTATGTATCGACCGTTTCGGAGTGCCCGACACGGCTAATCCTATCGGCGAGATTTGAAATCTTCGTCAAACCGGCACGGCGGATGAGTATTGTAAGGCATTCACCACTCTCAATAATAAACATCATCAATTTTCGAATCAAGTGCTTATGTGGCTGTTTTTTGTGGGACTAACCGACGAGCTTCGACGTGAAGTCGAGCACCAACGTCCCACGTCCATTTTTGAGGCAATGAAATTCGCTAGGAACATTGAGTTCCGGATTCCGTACGACAAAGGACCACGGGCTTTTTATAGCCATTACGCCCCGAATAAAGTCCGGGAGTCGGGCAGCAACCGTGGGGTGCAATCTGCCCCGAGTCGGGTCGCGACACCTCGTACCAATACCGGGGAGGAAAAGAAGGGACAAGCGCTGAAAACAGTAATAACAGCCCCGAAGAAGCCGTGGAAGAAGCTTACTTTCGCGGAGATGGCGGAGCGCAATGGAAAATGGTTGTGTTTTAATTGCGACGATCAATATACGCACGATCATGTATGTAAACCGGTGCTTTTATACATCACCCTACGTAGGGACGATGAAGAAGTTGTCGAAGAGGACGCCGACGTGGAAGAGATAGAATCGGCCTTCATCTCCGAGTGTGCATTCCTTGGAAAGAAAACGGCAAAGACTTTTCAAGTCCGCACCCAAATTGCTAAGGAAAACGGGTGGACGCTCATTGATACGGGTAGTACCCATAATTTCATCAAAAGAGATTTTGTGGAGAAACTCGGTCTTCCGATCATCAAGCGACCGGGTCTTTCGGTGGGCCTTCCTAATGGCGGGCGATTGTCCATCGACGGCTATTGCAAAAATGTGCCACTCACGATACAAGGAGTCACTTTCAAGACAAATTGCTTCGTCATCTCTCTCCAAGGATTCGACGTTATCCTCGGCATGACATGGCACAACGCACTCGGTGAGGTAATTTGGAACGGTAACGATTCAACGGTTTCTTTTGACCTTGAAGGAAAGAAGGTACGATGGAAGAGGGAGGCCGAAAGTAAAGGGGTGGATGGTAGCTTGAACCATTTATCATTGGAGGACGACGAAGACCTCGAAGCATGGTTCGAAGAGGGAGAAAATTTCTCCACCCGACCCCCACAGCCGCTGCCCGAGGAATTGGCGCAGAAAAAATTGGCCAAAGCCGAGTGTTGGGCTGCTGCAAACTCCAATGCAGATCCGGGGTTATCCAATCTCATCGAAGAGTTTAGCGACATCTTCACCACTCCCACGGGACTACCACCTCAACGAACATGTGACCACAAGATTCTTCTTCTTAACGGAACAAATCATGTCGCCGTTCGTCCGTGTCGATATCCACACCTACAAAAAGACGAGATAGAGCTTTAATGTGCCGAGATGCTCAAGGCGGGTATTATTCGGCGAAGTTCATCGCCTTTTTCTTCTCCTGTTCTCCTCGTCAAAAAGTCGGATAATACGTGGCGCATGTGCATGGATTTACGTGAACTCAATAAGGTCACGATAAAGGATAAGTTTCCTATTCCGGTGGTCGATGAGCTACTCGATGAGTTACATGGAGCCCGGTTTTTTACCAAGCTCGATTTAACCACCGGATACCATCAAATACGAATGCACGAAGCGGACATCGAGAAGACGGCTTTTCGCACCCATCATGGACACTTTGAGTTCCTCGTGATGCCTTTCGGCCTTACGAATGCACCCTCGACGTTCCAAGGTCTTATGAATTCGGTGTTTGACGATATGCTTCGGAAAAACGTATTGGTCTTCTTTGATGATATCCTCGTTTATAGTCGCTCGTGGGAAGAGCACGTACGACACGTCCGAGAGGTGTTTGAGCGACTTCGAGCGAATGGGCTGTTTTTGAAGAAATCGAAATGTGCTTTCGGCGGAACAGAGATCGGTTACTTAGGCCATGTCATCTCTCACGAAGGTGTAAGGGTGGACGAAACTAAAGTGGAAGCGGTGACAAAGTGGCCACAGCCGACGACCGTCCGGGGCGTTCGTGGTTTTCTCGGGTTGTCGGGTTATTACCGTAAATTCATTCGTGATTACGGCGTCATAGCAACGCCATTGACAAGCCTACTGCGCCGTTCCGGGTTTACATGGGATACTCGAGCCACCGATGCCTTCACGAGTCTCTAGAAAGCACTTTCGGAAGCTCCAGTTCTTGCGTTACCCGACTTTGAGGAAGAATTTTTCGTCGAGTGCGATGCTTATTCACTACGCATTTAGTTTTGGGAGTTATAATCTTAGATAATTCAATCATTAATTGAATAACCTTTTAACTTACAAGTGGAACCGTGATGGCATTTTGAGAGGCTCTGATAGTAATTAAATACTCATTTATGAATATTGATATTGACGATTAATGCATCTTTATGTATTTAGAATAGAAAAAGTCACTACAATAATTTAAGAAATGTCGATATAGAAGAAAGAAGTCATAGGTTGTGGTAAATATTGTTTTCTGCTTCTCTTCTTTTTTTTCTTTTCAGAATGCTTTCTTTCCATCGCAGTGTCTCGGAATACAACCAGTGAGAATTTCCATACCTCCACGAGTCAACGGGTTATATACTTATATATATATATCTAATTGTGTATTAAATAGAATTTCATGTTCTTTCTTATATTTTCACCCTTTTTATTGTTCTTTATCGTAAGTATCTGTGATTCTTTTCTGATAGCTGCTTAATTTTCAGTTGATAGTTGGCGCGTCTAAGATACTTCCACAAGTAAAAGGGTTTCTTTGATATATATATATATAATTGCATGCTTTTTCATAAACTTGAATGTCGACCATGTGTGATTTTCCTTCCAATAGCAGCTTCCGGAATCCAAAGGTGAGAATTCAATACCTCCACAAGTCAAATAGTTATATATATATATTTATATATATATATATATTCAATTGCGTATATGTACAAGTAATTTTCACTTTTTTTAGCGATCTTTACCGGGGCTATATGTGATATCTTTTTTCGGTGACAGCTTTTCGGTCGAAAATTAGTGCGGGACGCTGACTCCTCCGCAAGTAAAAGGGTTTGTTTATACACACATATATATATTAACTATATATATATACAATTATCGCATTGCACGTGTCTTTCGTAAACAATTGATTGTCAAAATTAATTATGGCATGGCATTTTCTAATGGGGCAATTTGTTTCCTTGCAAATAATATTGTATCCCCATTGTAAATTGTAAATAACAACGCAACAACATCAATATATATTCTATGTAGATGTATATTCATGTATATATATATAATTATATATGACCTATTTTCTAAACTGTGTTATGTAAATAATTATTATGGAAATAAAAGGATTTGATTGAGCACATTCATTTTTTTTATCGTGCAACAACTGTCAAAACAACTCAACAGTTGCAGCTCAACCTGATGAATAACTTCGTAGTGCTTGAACTTCTTGAAATGTTTTTATGTGCAAAGAGAAGGTGGTATTCCAAAGGTAAAAAGCCCAAAAAGTGTCAAAGATTTCCGCCCAATTAGTCTTTGCAACGTGCTCCTCAAGATAGTCACCAAAGTTGTTGCTAACCGCATCAAAGGAGCCCTTTCCTCCGTGATCTCCGAGTCCCAAAGCGCCTTCGTCCCCGGAAGGCTTATTACGGACAACGCCGCGATAGCTTATGAGCTTCTTCACTCCCTTAAAGGGATTACAAAGAGGAAAAAAGGGGCTTTGGCGCTTAAGCTTGACATGAGCAAGGCGTACGACCGGGTTGAGTGGGGTTTCGTTTGTGCCATGCTTTCGAGGATGGGGTTTAGGAACCGGGTTCTTTCGGTGGTGAGAGATTGTATCACCACCCCAGTTTTTTCCGTGGTAATTAATGGTAGGACCGGAGGTACGATCACGCCAAAGAGGGGTCTCCGACAAGGGTGTCCGCTATCGCCGTATCTTTTTCTTGTATGCGCGGAGGGTCTCTCCGGCCTCATTCGGCGACAAGAAAGATTGGGCCTTCTCCGAGGATTTTCTTGTCGGCCTTCGGCTCCGGCGGTTTCACACCTTTTCTTCGCGGATGATAGCATCCTTTTTTGTGATGCTAATGAAGGAAGTTGTCAAGCCATTCGTTCCATTTTGAAGGTCTACGAGAAAGGCTCGGGTCAAATGGTTAACACGGATAAATCGATGATGTGTTTCTCAAAAAACATCACCGCGGAGAACACGGCAACCCTCTCTAGGATCCTTAACATCCCGATTGTTAAGGATCTTGAATCTTATCTCGGGCTCCCGGTCCACATCGGAAGGAACAAAGTAGCGGTCTTTAGTAAGATTACTAGCCGCGTGCAAAAACACCTCCGGTCTTGGAAAGCGAGGACGTTCTCGGCGGGGGGTAGAGAGGTCTTGATCAAAGCGGTAGTTCAAGCCATCCCCACCTACCTCATGAGCCTTTTTAGGTTCCCCGCAAAAGTTATCAAGGATCTCCATGGTCTTACCGCGAGGTTTTGGCGGGGAGGCTCGGAAGATAACCGAAAAATTCATTGGAGACGATGGGACCACATTGCCAAGCCAAAAGAGGAGGGGGGTTTAGGCTTCAAAGACCTCGGGGCTTTTAACCGGGCTCTAGTTGGCCGGTTAACTTGGCGCGTCATTCAACACCCCAATTGCTTGTTGGCTAGAGTGCTAAAAGCCAAATACTTCCCGGATTCTACGGTTATCGATTTTGAATGTAAAGGACATTTTTCCTTCCTTTGCAAAAGCTTATGTTGGGGGCGCGATTTGGTTCGCCAAGGCGTTCGATGGCAAATAGGCGAAGGTAATTTGTGCGCCTTTGGGAAACCATGGATACCAAGGGCCGGAGCTTTTAATTTGATTTCGGAGGAGCCGAATGACGGTTTCCCTTGGAGAGTGGCGGACTTGATGATCAATGGGGCATGGAATAGGGCACTCCTTGACTCTTTGTTGACACCCTATGATGCGGAGGCGATCTTGCGTATCCCGTTGGGCGAAGAAAACACCCAAGACCGCCTTGTTTGGCATTTTGAAGAAAATGGATTGTACTCGGTTAGATCGGGCTACCGCCTTGCCAAAGCGGGTTCTAAGGGGGGTCCTTCGAGCTCGGGGAACGGTGAGTTAAAATGGTGGCGCACGTTATGGGGCTTGGGAATTCCGACCAAAATCAAGCACCTTATATGGAGAGCGTGGGAAGAAACTCTCCCGACCTTTGGTGCACTTAGGTCCCGGGGAGTGGATTGCCTTCCGTTTTGTGGATTTTGTGAAGCTCTCCCGGAAGACGCCCTCCACGCCGTGTGGGGTTGTGAGCGGGCACAAGCTATTTGGACTTCCTCGAAGCTTCACCGGTGGGTGGAAAAAACGGGCGAGGTCCCGTTTCGCGAACTTTGCCTAAGGGCTAGCGAGGTACTTTCGAAGTCAAACTTGGAGTTCTTTTGTGGATTGATTTGGGCCACGTGGTCCGATCGAAATATACGCCTCTTTGATCATCGGTTAAAACCACCGGAAGCTTGGGTTGCCGAGGTCGATGTGTGGCTCACAAGCTTCAAAAAGTGTGCTCGCATTTCGACGCCACGGAACACGGGCATTGGCGAGAAGCCGACCCATTGGACCGGGGCGAGAAATGGCGGGCTAACACTTAATGTTGATGCCGCTTGGGAAGAGGCGTCAGGCCGGGCTGCACTTGCTGCCGTCGTGCGAGATCACATGGGATCGGTGTTGGGGGTCGCGGCCTCCGAGATGGAGCATGTTGATTCGGCTCTTACCGGGGAATGTCTTGCGATAAGGCATGGTCTCCAATTCGCACATTAGAGAGGATGGAATATCTCAATCATGGAATCGGATTGCTTACGCGCAACTCAAATGACGAAGAATTGGGAGAGCCATGGTCTTCAAGGGCCTATTTTGAAGGACATCCGCTCGTTAGCCCAAACGATGGGGCTGCCCGGGGAGTGTCGTTGGATCCCGAGAAGTTGTAATGAGGTAGCACACGTAGCCGCAAAACAACGCCTTTTATTTTTGTCGTCCGATGTATCGTGCTTGGGTTGCCCGGAGTGGCTTGTAGACACCGCTTCAAAGGACCTTTGTCCCTAATTTCTAATGAAATAGTTTCTATTTTCCCTCAAAAAAAATATATCCCCCCCTCTCTCTCTCCATATATATATGTGTATTTAACTTTAGGAGGTTGCAATAGGTATCTTAAAATTACAATATATTTTTTAGTGTTACATATTTTTATTTCTCCGTGTTATACCTAATCTAATAAGCATTAGGGTTTTTATTTATTAAGATTCTATATATATTTAATTGTTGGTATTAATAATGCAGCACTAGCATGTTTATATACTTAATAATAAAATCAACAATAACATTAAAAAAAAATCTATAATTTTTACATCAGCTATAAAGGTTGGTCTTTTGATTAAAGTACAATCTAAATAAGAAAATTGATTAATTTTTTTAATCCAAATCGACATATTTTCTCTCCACCGTGTATAAACAATAGGGATTTTTTATTTCAAATATATTCCAGATATATTTGATCGTTGTACTATTTAAGAATTAATGGCAGAAATGGCCCATTTGTGAAGAAGTAGTGACACAAATAGTTTAAAAAAAGGGCCAAAAATGGTTAGTCTATGACAATTTGGTGGCGGAAATAGTTCGTGAATGTTAAAATGGATGGAAAAATTATTTTGATCGATGTTTTTTATTAAATTGTTAGGGCAATTGCGTAATTTTTGAATTTTAAATATAATTAATTAATAATGTATTAACAATTAATATTATATTAACATTTTAAGTATAATTAATATTGTACTAACAATTTATGTATTAAAATGGATTATATATGTAAATTGTTAATACTATATTAATTAAATGTATAAATTACGGAATTACTCTCAAAATTTAACTCAATTTTTTTCATCCACTTTAGCAGCTAGGGATTGATTGTGTAACTACCTTAGCAGAAGAGGCATTTGTGTTATTGACTCTATTATAAATGCAAGGTTTATCATGTTTATATTTAGTAATAAAATCCACAATAAAATAAAAATATATATTAAGAATTTCATGATGAATGTGGATGTTAGTTTTTAATTTATTATTGAAATACAATGTAAATAATAAAGTTGATAAATTTTCCATACAAAATTGCTAACATATTTTGGCAGCACCGCAAACATAAATAGTAGGGTTTCTAGCTATAAGGATTATCTACAAATTTAATTGTTGGTATTACTAATATTAGACTTTACCATGTGTCCTAATTAATTAAAAGAAATAGAATAACATTAACAAAAAAAATTAAAGATTTTTATATTCGATGTGGACGTTGGTCTTTTGATTGATATACAATCCAAATAATACATTAATTTTTTTACTCAAATTCACAGACATATTTTCTCCCTGATGCGCATAACAAAATAAAGTGTGTATTAGGATTCTCTACATATTTAATTTTTGTTGTTGTTTACTCAATTCACTAAGATATTTTGTCGTTATCGCTTGAAGCGCGGTGCGGTCCACTAGTAAATATCTAAATATATAAAACATTTTATTAATTTTATCATTGTTTTTATGTTTAAAAAATGAAAACATATATATTTTTAAATATATTATATTTGTAAAAAAAAATGAAAGATAACATAAATATTTTCCAACATAAGTAAAGATGGAATAATCTGTTCAAATTTGATAAATGATCTGTAAACAAGAAAATAATATTACATGAAATTTTCATTCTGTTCTTTCATGATAAAAGAAATGTAGAGAAAATGAAATACCTATAGTACACCGTTGAATATCATAGAGATATTGTAACTATAATTTGAGAATGATGTAGATATTAGTGAAGCTTTTAGTATTAACAATAAAGAAAAGAACCTTGTCGAGCCACACCAACTAATTCCTCATCTTGTTTCCCATAATTTATCGAGTCATAATATACATAAAAAAAGGTAAATGATCTAACACAATATATATTAAGTCATTCAAAATCATTCAAATCACTCACTTTATTAACGATTTTTTTTAAGCAAAGGTGTTGTTTTCACCACTCACATTGGTGCCGGAGAATTCGCATCACCGGCCTTGGTCTTCTCGGAATCAGCAATATCGACCGAGAACTCAAAGTTGTTATTTTCGGCGAGGGATCAAAATCTGCAAGACTTTGGTAATAGATGGTTGTTATGAGGCCTTGGAATTGTTGAACCATCTTTCTTTGTCTGTCCTTCGATTGTAGAAAGAAAGAGATAAAGTAACCTAAAGGCTAAAAGACATACAAAAGACAATGGAAAAACAATATATATTAAACTATTCAGATTTACTAAATTATAATATGTATATGGAAATTAATTGTAGTAACATGCATTATCAAAACCATGACACCGATCTTAATAAACATCAGCGGAATTATTTCCAAAAGAATCGAGTACTATGAACTGATTACATTATGTGCAATCAACTTATTAATTAAATAATGATAAATTATGTGTAATTAATCAAGCAGATAATGATAGATTGTTTCAACCTTGAAGAGATGGAAAATAGGGAGAAGGAATAAAAAAAATTAAAATTCTAAAAAAATAATTGTCGATACTTAATTCACGACTTGCTATGTTGTCTTTTATGTTTCTTCCTTTGATAAATTTAGTTAGCGTGATATATATATATATATATATATATATATAATACATTGCTATGTTGTATTTTCATCTTTTATATATATAAAATATATATTTGAGAGTATTTTTTTTCCCTATGAGTTCTTCTTCTTTCCTAGTCTATTTCATAAAGTTCATAAGAGCAATGTATCATAATCATAAATCTTATAACCACATGAAAAAGTAACTTGCATCAAACCACCATTAAACTCGAGAGCGTGAGAGAGAGAGTATGTGAGAGAGGGAGAACAACCAAAATTTTCAAAAGTAAAGCTATAAATCAACTAAAAGTGCATAGCATAAGAATAAAACCAATCCAGGCAAAAGCAATCTCACTGAAAAATAACGGGGATGAGAAACAACTACAAAGAAAAAAAAATGTAGTAAGAAAAAAGAATCAAGAATAACAAAATTATAGATTCAAACCCGCCACAATTATTTGTAGCGAAGATAGTGACTCACCGACGAAGACGGACGGAGGATGGCATGGCATTCTTCGAATAAATTTGAACGGTTATCTAATAAGTTGTAGGAATTTTTTTAATGAGAATTCAAGACTTTAATTTATTTTATTATCTTGATTCCTCTTAATGAAGGTCCAAAGCGATAATTCTTACAAAATTAGACATTGCATTAGCTGCCCGACCTCCGTTGTTTTATTTTTTTTAAAAAAGGATTGAGGCCCGACCTCTACTGTTGAATACGCTCTTCCAAGAAATACCCACCACCGCTGAAAGTGGCACGAACTGAGCCTTGGCCTTCTAAACGACGCTACATGTTGTGCAGAATGCCAAGGTCACTAAAAAATAGTCAAATTATTCACAACCATTAAATAAAAATTATTATAAGAAGTTCACCTATTCCGTAAAAATTATTAATTGCATAAAACAAAGAATTAAAAAAATAGAAACACAAACAATACATATTCGCTTACCAATGAATAATTATTGAGACTCTTAACATACTCAGTATTAATTAAATAAGGAAAAATAAAAGAAGCCAGTGGACTCTTTATAACTTAAAAATTACCAAATACAATCTTCCTCAATTCTCAATCTATGGACTAATTACCATTACCAAAATTTCATTGCACTTTACACATAAGCTTATAAAAGCAAAACATGAGACGTCAAAGAAAATAGGCTTGGCAATAAAAACAATACAGAAAAGTCAAAAGGATTACCAAAAACAATAGAATGAGCATACTCAAATAGCAAGAGAGGTCAGCTAAGCTCCACCACGATTCACCTATAAATCATATTTCTCCATCATTATAAACGTCATTGAGATTGATTACCTTGATGGTAGGTAGAAAGAGGTGAGTCGAGATCACCCTCTCACGTCACTGGTTACCAGTGACTGAATCCTAGAACCACAAGTGATCTTATCCAAACGAAAAGTAAAAAAAAAAATAGGACAAAAAAATCCTGAACCTCTTAAGCCTATCAAACTCGTTAAGCTCATTGCCAAGATATTCGACGATGCCATAAGCTGTGCGCTTGCCATTTCAAGCTCATAGCGAGGATTGACGTTGTGCTTTCCATTTCTACAAATGCCGAAGATAAGAACGATGAACAGAGTTAGTGCACAGACAAATCGAAGCTTTGGAAAGCTGAAAGAGGAGGAGAATAGAAAAACACCTGATATGAATCAGCTCTATTAAAAAATATTTTATAATGAACAGTGAACTGAAAAATCCATATGAAGTGGCGTTTCATTTCCTTTTGATGGTGGTGAGTCGTTTCCTTTAGATGGTGAACTATAATTGCCATGTTAATTTAATGCAGAAGCTGTAGAGTTTTCATATTTTGTAGAAAGACTGTGTCTTTCATACTCATGATAAATCAGCTATAATTGCTACGTTATTATTTGTTTTATAATAACTACAAACTTACAAAAAAAGATTCTGATTTGTAAACTATTATAAAAAATATTACTAATTAATATGGGAGATTTGTTTCACTTTGCTACATTTAAGGTTTTTCTTTAATGTAATTAAAAAACGAATTAAAAAAATTAAAAGTGATTTTTGCTAAAAAATTTGAAGGGCAATTTAGTCCACATTTCAATTTAGAGGTAATTATGTTTACCATATTTAAAATGGACATTTTTTTAAAACTTTGAACCATAAATTGACATTTGCCTCATTTACCTAATTAAAGAAAAACTAATTGCTAGTATGAACCGATTCAAAGTTAATAACCATTGATATTGTTACGTTTTACAACCTTTCATTTGCTAATGTCATAAATTCATTTAAAGAGCAGAAATATTACGTTTTCCCTCTCTTCCATACCCCATAACCTTTACTCACATTTTATTATTGTAAGATATAAATGAAAGCATCGTGAAAAATTGGTTCATGACATTGGATTGAATTTCATATTAAAGAGTGTGAAATCTATATATATAAGGAGAATCTCAAGTAGATTACATGGCTTCATGAAATTCAAGATATTGTGAGATCCTCTTTTTTGAGAATTTATCTTCTTTTTTTTCTTTTTTTTCTTGAAAAGTATACATATTAGTGGGAGTTAAATGCAATTCATTAATTGGTGTTATAAGTTTGATTGAGAATCTTAATTTTTGCAGAATTTTTGTTTAACTTCAAATGCTAACCATGCGGCTATAATGTAGTGGATAAGCTCGTATTTGAGCTCTCATGCAACTTGAGTAACAAGTTGCTATATATTTAATATTATTCTACTTGGCAAGCAAGTAAACGTGATCATAAAATTGGCTTGGTCACCAAGTTTTATGAAGGGTATTATAGTAAAATTAGGTTACTTTCTCTAGCTATATAAGCAGTGGGAATTGTTTGTATTGAATAACTCCAACTTTGTATTACTTCCTTCGACATCAAATACAGAGAGCAGCCTCCACCTTCCCATAAACTCTCTCATCATATATATATATATTATATACAACAGTTAGAGAAGAGTGGGTTATAGTTTGTGAGAGTGTGTGATAAATATTGTCGTTGCTAATCTCGACCCGGCGCGGAAAGTTTCGGTGAAGCGATCCGAAGAGAGGGAACCAACATTTGGTATCAGAGCGGGGTTATTAGTATTGTCAAGTCTCTTGAAATTCTTAGTATGCTCTGTGGTTGCGGTTCTGACTGATCTTCCACATCAGAAACGATTTCTTGAGATTTTACAGTGCGAGTTCCCTTTATGACGAAGTACATGGAGTCGTCAAGCAAATCAACCAGAGGAAACGTTACGCTGCAGTACCCGATGCTCACGAAGAGCAACTATGCGGTGTGGGCGCTGAAGATGCGAGTAAACCTGCAGGCTCAAGGAGTCTGGGAGGCTGTAGAAGGCGGAGATGTCGAAGCGCACAAGGATAGGATGGCTCTCGCCGCCATCTATCAGGGAGTTCCGGAAGATATCCTTCTCATGATCGGCGAGAAAGATTCCGCAAAGAAGGCGTGGGAGACGTTGCGGACGATGAACATGGGCGCAGAACGCGTCAGAGAAGCCAAGGTTCAAACATTGAAGAGCGAGTTCGAGGTTCTCCGTATGAGAGACGGTGAATCTGTGGACGAGTTCGCTATGAAGCTTTCATCTCTTGCAACGGGTATCCGCTCACTAGGCGAACCGGTGGACGAGACCACCGTGGTCAAGAAATTCTTGAGATCTGTAACTCACAGATACATGCAGATTATGAGGTCGATCGAGCAGTTCGGCGACGTCAAGACTATGTCAGTCGAGGAGGTTGTCGGTCGTCTTAAAGTCCACGAGGAGAGGCTTCGGGGCTATGGCGACAGAGACGAGGAGAAACACCTCCTGCTCACGCATGAAGAATGGAAGGCTAAGCAGAAGTGGAACCAGCGAGAAGGTTCTTCTTCAAGCTCGTCGAGTCGCAACGGATACGGCAGCGAAAGCCGTGGACGTGGCAGAGGCCGAGGTCGAGGACGTGGTCGCGACCAGCGTGCTCGAGGCAGTAGCACTCCTCGCCAAGACGGCACCACCCGCAAGGACAAGAGCACAGTGAAGTGCTATAATTGTCAGAAGTATGGTCACTACGCAAATGAGTGTCATACTAAGAACCGCGACGAACAAGCGAATCTGGTGAGATTCGATGACGACGAGCACGCACTTATGTTCGCCGAGGAGATGGTGGATTTAAGTAGCGACGAGCACGACGACCAGGATGTGGTCGACGAGACACACGTCGAGCAGGAGCGCGTCGACGTAGTACTTGACGACCAGGTATCCAGAGAGGAGGTACCTGACGACCAAGTACCGAGCCGAGTGGATGAGCTGATGATGGCAGAGAAGCCCAGCTCGACTAGGAAGAACGACGAGCAAACAAGAAAGGTGATGCTTAATGAAGACAAGATTGTCGCCAACCTACTTGCAGATGGCGAAGAAAAGGTCTATACCGACATTTGGTATTTAGACAAAGGAGCCAGCAACCATATGACGGGTCATCGAGCCAAGTTTGAAAAGCTCGATGAGAAGATCACAGGAAATGTGAAGTTCGGTGATGGCTCCATCGTTTACATCAAAGGCAGAGGGTCCATCCTGTTCAAGTGCAAGAATGGGGACCAATGCCTATTGACCGAAGTCTACTACATACCGAAGCTGAAGAATAACATCATCAGCTTAGGACAAATGACGGAGATCGGTCACACAGTGATCCTATCCGGAGAGTTCCTAAAAATGTGGAACAGCGACGATGCGCTATTGATGAAGGTGAAAAGATCACCAAGCCGGCTGTACAAGATCAACTTGGTGGTAGATCAGCCGATCTGTTTGATGGCGTCGATCGCAGACCCAGCGTGGCTTTGGCATGCGAGACTCGGGCACGTGAATTTTCACGCGCTCAAGATGATAGGTGACAAGGAAATGGCCTTTGGGGTATCGAAGATTGAACACCCCGACCAGCTGTGTGAATGCTGCATGGTCGCGAAACAGGCAAGAGTGCCATTTCCGATCAAGGCCAAGTTCCGAGCAGAGCGACCCCTCCAACTGGTGCATGCTGACCTGTGTGATCCAATCACCCCAGCAACTCTAGCCACTAACAAGTACTTCTTTTTGCTTGTTGATGATTACAGTCGTTGGATGTGGGTGTACACGCTCAAAGAGAAGGCAGGAGCCTTTGAAGTCTTCAAGAAGTTCAAGCGGCTCGTGGAGAACCAGTCAGGACATAGGCTAGTCAGGACATAGGCTGAAGACTTTGCGAACAGACCGTGGAGGAGAGTTCACATCTGAGAAGTTCGCCAAGTACTACGGAGAAGAAGGTGTAGAGCGACACCTCACTGCGCCATACACGCCCCAGCAGAACGGCGTGGTGGAGAGACGGAATCGAACCGTCATGGACACTACAAGGAGCTTGATGAAAAGCATGCAAGTCCCAGCGAGCTTCTGGGGAGAAGCGGTACGTCACGCGGTTTACTTGCTGAACCGCTTGCCGACGAAGGCGCTAGGCGAGCGCACCCCGTACCAAGCTTGGAAAGGGAAGAAACCTCATCTGGAGCATTTAAAGGTGTTTGGGTGCACCGCACATGTAAAGACGTTGGGACCACAACTTAAGAAGCTCGATGATCGGAGTCAGCCGATGGTGTACCTTGGTGCCGAGGAAGGGAGCAAGGCACACAGATTTTACGACCCCCGACGCGGCAAAGTGCATGTGAGCAGAGACGCCGTGTTCGAAGAGGAGAAGAAATGGGTCTGGCGCGACGAGAACGGAGAGCCTGAACAGAACTCGGTGGAGTTCATCCTCGAATACGAAGAGGCGCTCGATCAGGGAGATAGTCCGTTCCAAGGGCTAGCAACGCCCAGCTCGACGGAAATCAATTCGTTTGGAACCAGCTCACCACCAGGCTCGCCCAACCCAGGATCGGAAATGAGCACCCCGATCCCAATGACAGCTAGTTCGGGAGGAACTAGCTCGGGAGACTCATCAATTAAGGACGGACCAAGAGGGTTCCGTACCCTGTCTGACGTCTACGAAGAAGCGCGAGAGCTTGATTTGAGCCCGGAAGAGCTCCTGCTAGTTAGTGTTGAGGAACCAGCTAGCTACCGTGAGGCAGCCACCGAGAAGGAATGGCAGGAAGCAATGAAGAGAGAACTGGAGTCCATTGAGAAGAATCATACGTGGGAGCTTGTCAACCTTCCAAGAGGTCACAAGTCCATTGGTCTGAAGTAAGTCTACAAGCTGAAGAAGGACTCAGAAGGCAACGTCCTCAAGCACAAGGCCAGACTGGTTGCAAAGGGCTACGTGCAGAAGCAAGGAGTAGACTTCGAGGAAGTTTTCGCTCCTGTGTAGCCAGACTTGACACAGTTAGGCTAATCCTAGCCCTCGCAGCACACCGAGGCTGGAAGATCCATCACCTGGATGTCAAATCAGCATTCCTGAATGGTGAACTTGAAGAAGAAGTCTACGTTTCTCAGCCGGAAGGCTTCGTCGGCAAGACCGCAGAGCACAAGGTGTACAAGCTGTCAAAAGCTCTTTATGGGCTGCGCCAAGCACCTTGTGCATGGAACACTCGACTCGACAGGAGTATGAAGAGTCTTGGTTTCAAGAAGTGTTCCCAGGAGCAGGCAGTCTACACGAGGAACTCAGGAGAGGAAGCCCTCATCGTCGGTGTGTACGTCGACGACCTGATCGTGACCGGATCCAGTGCAAAAGCCATTGATGGATTCAAGAAGCAGATGATGAAGGAATTCGAGATGAGCGACCTCGGACTGCTCTCGCACTACCTCGGCATTAAGGTCGATCAAAAGAAGGAATTCCTCACGCTGAAGCAGACGGCTTACGGGAAGAAAATTCTGCAGCAATTCAAGATGGCGGATTGCAACCCGAGCAAGTATCCGATGGAACCGAAGTTAAAACTCGGGAAAGACACAGATGAAAAACCAGTGGATCCCACAGAGTATAGGCATGTCGTCGGGTGTCTCAGGTACTTAACCCACACCCGACCTGACATCTCATATGCAGTTGGCATGGTGAGTCGTCACATGGAGAAGCCTACCAGTCTACACCAACAGACTGTAAAACACATCCTTCGTTACGTAAAGGGAACGACGAGCTACGGGATCCAGTACGGAAAAGGAAGTGGAGCTGAAGAACTAGTCGGTTTTACCGATAGTGATTTAGCCGGTGATGTCGATGACAGAAAGAGTACAGGAGGTATGGCCTTTTATCTCAACGGGAATTTGATCACCTGGCAGTCTCAGAAGCAGAGAACTGTGGCTCTATCGTCCTGTGAGGCCGAGTTCATGGCAGCGACCGCAGCGGCGTGTCAAGCATTATGGCTCAGAAATTTATTGAGCGAAGTCACCGGAGCCGAGCAGAAGCCAGTGACTCTCTACGTTGATAACAAGTCTGCGATCGCACTGATGAAAAATCCAGTATTTCATGGACGCAGCAAGCACATCGACACTCGCTTTCACTTTATTCGCGAGTGTGTTGAGAACCGAGAGATCATCGTGGAATTTGTCAGCACCACAGAGCAACGAGTTGATATTCTCACCAAAGCCATAGCTCGTGTCAAATTCGCGGAGATACGAGAAATACTCGGCGTAAAGAACCTCGAGCTAAATCAAGCTTACGGGGGAGAATGTAGTAGATAAGCTCGTATTTGAGCTCTCATGCAACTTGAGTAACAAGTTGCTATATATTTAATATTATTCTACTTGGCAAGCAAGTAAACGTGATCATAAAATTGGCTTGGTCACCAAGTTTTATGAAGAGTATTATAGTAAAATTAGGTTACTTTCTCTAGCTATATAAGCAGTGGGAATTGTTTGTATTGAATAACTCCAACTTTGTATTACTTCCTTCGACATCAAATACAGAGAGCAGCCTCCACCTTCCCATAAACTCTCTCATCATATATATATATATATATATATATATTATATACAACAGTTAGAGAAGAGTGGGTTATAGTTTGTGAGAGTGTGTGATAAATATTGTCGTTGCTAATCTCGACCCGGCGCGGAAAGTTTCGGTGAAGCGATCCGAAGAGAGGAAACCAGCATATAACTCATATTAATCACACATTTTTATTGCTTTTAAATATTTTCTCTCTCTTTTGTTTTATATTACATTTTTCTTTACTTATTCACATATAATTATTTATTCATTCATTCGTGCAATTAGTGCAAAGTCTAATGTTAATAATAATAATAATAATGTCTTTTCGTATCAACCTAAATACCTGATTTATAAATCTTTTTATTATTATAGTGTTGCATGAACCTATTTATTAGTTTTAGAAACTGTTATTGTATGATGCAATTTATTATCATTAAAATCTTAACAATTTCTTATGAGACTTTTGATTTCCAACTTCTTAAATTCATCTTATGTTTGTTCCTATTTATATTTTCTTTTTAGATGAAAAACATAAACAACAATCCAGTCTCTATTACTCTGCTCTTCAATTATTGTAAGTTATTTTTATTTATTTAAATAATATAGAATATGTTTTGCAGGAAAGGTCGAGGAATTGCAACGAGCATCATGCATGGCCATTTCGGGGAAACACGACCAACTATATACAAATATCATTATTCAAGTTGTAGTATTCGATCCATCGTATCAATGCATTTGCATGAATCTTTTTGGATTCTTTTTGGATTTTTTTTTTGGATTCTTTCATTTACGCATGAAGTGTTAACAAAATAATTTGACGGTTTACCCCGTCAAATTAAAACGTGCCGGTCATGCAAACGAAAAACGATGAATGAATAAGTTTGGACTTGGTCTTATTGATTAGAAGGTATGCTTTCTAATCAATTGTATTACTCTAATATCATGTAATATTGTTCATATTTCTTTTACTTAATTTCCTTTTTCCTGTTCTTATTAATGTACATTCATTAATATTAAAATAATAAATTTTATAGATAGTTGCTTTTGTCTTTTGGTATCACTTATATAGTTTTAGGGAGAACTAATGGATAGTTGTGTCACATTATTATCCATGGGTATATTATTTAAACATGTTTTTTAGAATCAAACACGAAGATGTGTATTTATGAATAAAATACACACAAGTTTATATGTAATGCATGCGTCTTTATGTCTATTTATGAGCAAGTATTTTATTTTATTTTATTTATTTATTAAGACAATTAAGATCTATATGTAATTATTTCTTATGTAATGTAGTTTAATTACAAAATATTTATAGGATTTTTCGTTCGGTCACTTTGCTCTAAGTAAAAGAATTAAATGGATCACACACTTTTTAATATATTTCTCAAACCGTAAAAAGAGAATCGCAAGCTTTTTACCAATCTCATGTGAATAAAAAAGGATTTCAGGATCCAAGAAAAGTGCATATAATGTAAAATCCATATTATCATTAACTGAGACTAAAATTTAAATCTACGTTTTATTTTACGACCTTTTATTATCTTCATAATCCACGCGACATTTGACGGAGTCTACTCTTACAATGAGACGACAAATCTAACGTAAGATATTTTCATTTTTTTATTTGGTCATAATGTGCTACAAAACGTATGTTCACCAATATAACTTTTTAAAAATAATATATTTTTCTTATGATTTAAGCAGCTAGAAATTATGGATTTATTTACATAATATTTGTACGAAAATTCAACCTCCAAAGTTTATTAATGATAAGCAGTTAGAAATTATGGATTTATTTACATAATATTTTGAAGAAAATTCAACCTCCAAAGTTTATTAATAAAGATATAGATTCATTATATATATATATATATATATAAGAATAACTGATGTTCATGTACTTACATCGATTACAACACATTTAAAAAAATAAATTCGATATATTTATTTTATTTGAATTTATAACAAACCGGTTTCACGGCAATTAATATGTGCCAAACCGTACCAGATTACTTTCTCTTTCCTTCCCTTCCGAAGCAAAATTCCTCAACCGTATAGAGACCACTCTCTGTTTCGGAGCTTCCATTTTCTTCCCGATCCAATTTCGAAATCGAAGAACCCTAAATTCCCAATCGCGATCACGATCGCGATTCAGAGCACAGAGAAGTGAAATCAAGCCCCAATTTTCCTCGAAGCTGAATTCAATTTCGAGCTCTCGCTCTCGTATGCTGTAGCGGCCGAGGAATTCTGAACCAGAGAGGATTTTTTCGAGCTGTCGCGGATTTTCTAGGGTTTCGGAGCGATCATGCTGTCGAATCACCTGCAGAATGGGATCGAGACGGCGAAGATGGTGTGGTCGAGGCTTCCGAACGCCGAGGACCCCGACGGGGACGGCGAGGTCGACGTGCTCGGAATCGCGAAGAAGAGCGACGAGAGCGGGGTCGAGAGCCTCGACTATGAAGTGATCGAGAACTACGCTTACTGGGAAGAGCAGGTCTCGTTTCTGAGGTTTCTTGGTTTCGTTCTGAGCTCAATTGTGCCTGGAATCGTTTTTTTGGCTGGTCTTTCAGTTGTAAAATTCTTCGTTGTTTGCGGCTTTTTTGATCTTATAGGCTCAAAGGGGAAGGCTTTACGTGGGATATTATGTGGCCGTGAAGTGGTTCTTTGCCTTGCTTATTGGCATCGGTAAGCTTTAGCTATGTGCTTTGAGATTTATGGTATAGAATTCAATAGGCACCATGAACAAGCTGTATCACACGAGGACTATTCGGTATAACGGAGGAAGTTAGCTTAGTATATTTGAAAAATAAGAATTAAGGGCATTCATGAATTCATTTTGAGCTGGTTTTAAGTGTTTCGGTAGCTATTGTTAACCCGAAGCAAAATCAAACGAGAAGTATTTGGCCGTTGGGACTGTGAATTTGCGGAAATGGCGATTCGTGGACAGTTTACAATCATTCCAATAACCAAAACGGCTTTCCTTTGAGGCAACGCGAATGTCTCTACAAAATTTCTAGATATGTTCTTTTGCACATATAAGTAGTATCACACTAGGACCAAGGTTTAAAAATACTTAAACGCGAGGCGAGGCGTTTTCTCACCGCCTCAAGAGGCGTAAGCCTCGAGGCGCAACGAGGCGTAAGCCTCGATTACAAGAATAAAATAATTATAAAATACTAGATATATCATTAAAATCACACATAAACCATAACCATAAAAATCACACATAATCTCATAATCTTAAACCATGAAAAACCTAAACTGCAACAAAAATCTTAAATCATAATAGATATAAGACCACAGGAAAACGAAATTTAAAACAAAACAAAATTTATTTATTTTTATTTTCAGCATGAGAGATATTCATAAACTAATATTTAAATTTACCTCAAAAATAAAATTTTAAATTCATGAGTGTGATTTGAAAGAGATAATTTTATTTTACTTTTTACAAAATTAACTAATAATTTCATTCACAAATAACTTAAAATATTTAGGTATACTTTTGTAAATTCATGATAAATAATATGGTGGCTTGCAATGTTGAATTGAAATAATTAAAACGAAGATAGGAAAAAAAAGGGTCTCACTCAAGTTTAATTTTTTCATATATAATATAAGTATATAACTGACTAAAGAAATAAATAAGAGAGAAGGTGTGGGCCCTCTGTTTATGTTATCGATGCAAACTCTTCTTCTTCCCCTGTCATCTCCTTCCCAATGAATTGAATACAGTAAAAAAAAAAGGTTCTTTGAAGCTTCATCGACCTCTCTCATGGAGGTCGCCATAATTTTTTTTTTAAAAAAACAGGCCTGATTTTTGACATCAGGGAGGCGCTCGCCTCAAGCCTTGCCCAGCGCCTCGCTCCAGAGGCGGACGCCTCCGTCGCCTCGGCCAGAAAAAGGCGTACGCCTTGTTATTTTGCGCCTGGGAGCTCGCCCAGAGGCTAAATCCCACCGACTCGCCCAGAGGCGCGCCTTGGGGCGTACGCCTACTTCGTTTTTTAAAACCATGACTAGGACAATTCAGTGTAATCGAAGAAGTCAGCCTAATGTATTTTCAAAATAAGAATTAAGGACATTCATGAGTTTATTTTCAAATCGGAGATTACCAAATGCTGTTTATAATCACACAAATAACCAAAATGCCTTCCCTTTGACAAATATCACTCTATGACCTGATGGGGGTTACTCCTTATATAGGATCCCACAGTCATATTGTAAGTGCATATTACCTAAATGCCACTAACATATTATAAACTATATAGAAAAATGAGGACATCATAACTGTTTAAACTACCAAACTACCAAAGTACACTTGGCTCTATGGTTATACGTGAGTACAAGTCTAATCTAACTAAGTGTTGATTAATTAGTTCAGTAATTAATTATCACACTTCTATATATTTGAATCATAATCAATAGCAGCTACTGTAATCTTGATGTGTGTATAGAACGAGTCGCATGTTTGGGATCCTTATTTGATCTATGAATGGTAGTAGTACTCTCTGCGTTTTAGTCAATCTGGTCGTATGTCTTATTTCTTTGGTTGCTTTCAGGTACCGGATTAGCCGCCGTCTTCATCAACATTTCTGTTGAGAACTTTGCGGGATGGAAGTTTGAACTGACATTTTCGATAATACAAAAATCATATGTGGCTGGGTTTCTAGTGTACATATTAATCAACTTGGTCTTAGTCTATTCCTCTGTATATATCATTACACAGTTCGCACCAGCAGCAGCTGGATCGGGTATTCCAGAAATTAAGGGTTATTTGAACGGTAAGATGTAAATTCTGTCGTATGTTTTATTTATCAAATTAACTAATTTATTTTTTCATGCTATGATAGCTGATTTGACATGTATTTATCAGGAATCGATATTCATGGTATCCTTCTTTTCCGAACGTTGATTGGAAAGGTGTGATGACAAGTTCATGTATATATATATATATATATATATATATATATATTTCACCTAAAAAGGAATATTTAATGACAATTATTATTTTTTGGCTATGCATAGGTATTTGGTAGCATCGGCTCAGTTGGAGGTGGTCTAGCTCTCGGAAAAGAAGGTCCTCTTGTTCATACCGGTGCTTGTATTGCTTCTTTGCTTGGACAAGTAAGTTTGGTCTCTTGACATAAACTAAGTGAAAGTTTCCACTAAAAGATATAAACTTTTGACGCTGTTGAGCCAATTTTGTGAATCAAAAAATAATTTGCAGTCTCTATAATTGGATTTCTGGTAGGAACTGGGATCGAAACAACGTAAAAATCAAACACTAATTTGGCAAAATGGGAGTTCATCGAGGTGATGAATTCCCCTTTTCTCTTAATTGCGAACGAATAATGAATGGCTAACCAACCTTTCCTTTCGAAAGAAAGGTTGAGCGCTCTCCTAATGGGGCTTGGAAAACCCACAATGACATAAATAACTCCCACAGGCATAAAAGGACTAAAGATTAATCATCTTTTTTTTTGCTTGATGAAGATTAATCTTCTTATGATCCTTATTCAGGGTGGATCTACAAAGTATCATCTCAGCTCGAGGTGGCTACAAGTTTTCAAAAGTGATCGGGATCGTCGAGATCTTGTAAGTTTTTTATGCTTTCCAAGTTCTCTTTTAACCATCCATTAAAATGGAAATTTTGCTCATCGTTCTCTTTTTGGTCTAGTGCTAAACTCATAGTTCTTTCATTTTCAATGTCTGTAACTTTTGAAAAGGTGACGTGTGGATGTGCAGCTGGAGTAGCTGCGGCTTTTAGAGCTCCTGTTGGTGGCGTTTTATTTGCATTGGAAGAAGTGACATCATGGTAATACAAACTTATTTTTCATATAAAATTAAACTTTTGACACGCCACTTTCTACTAATGTATATCATCGCATTCTGCATAATTTAATACGTGTGTGTGAGACTATATTCATATAGCATCTATTATCAATCGAAGCAAACTTCTGCTAACTCTAGAACTTCGACATGAACTCGGGTTTTGTGATGAAGGTGGAGGAGTCAGCTTATGTGGCGTGTCTTCTTTACTTCAGCTGTTGTGGCCGTTGTTGTACGTTCTGCAATGGGGTGGTGTGGAAGTGGAAAGTGTGGCCATTTTGGATCCGGAGGCTTCATAATATGGGATATCTCAGGGTGGGTTTTATGCTTCAATGTTTAAAATATTTGCCTAAATATCCCGCTCTTGTGAAGCATCTGACTAGATTATATTTTAGGGCTCAAGAAGACTACTCTTTTGAGGAGCTATTGCCCATGGCGGTTATTGGTGTAATTGGAGGGTTGTTAGGTATGCATATATAGCTAAGTTCTGACATCCGTATGTATTCATTATTTAATTTAACTTATCTTCATAATCCTAATTTATCTTTTTCAGGAGCGTTATTTAATCAGTTAACTTTTGTTATCTCGAACTGGCGTCGAAATGTCTTACACAAAAGAGGGAACCGAATCAAGGTGCGTTTTTCAATATGTTTGACTTTGTCGTCGTTGTGATGTAGAAGGGTTTACTTCCGATGATTTTCCTACTCAATTAATCTGATGCAAATATTTTGTGAACCATGTGAACCTACAAGCTTTGAATTTTTTTTTCCTTTTTTTTTTCACGATCCAACAAAGTAATACAATCCAGCAATTATCGTAAAGCAGAGAAAAATATCTCAAGAAATAGTAGTATTAAGGTAGAAGAAGATGAAGAAACTGATAGAAACAGCTTCTGGTGTAAAAATGGTGGAGCACGTGAATAGAAAATCCTATATTATTTACCTACACAGTCCCTTAATAACTGGAAAATACTTAATTCATCCTAAATCACAGTTTCCTTTCCTGCTAGCTTAGGTGAACCGAACCCGAGGTTCGATTTCCTTCCAGCATTATATCCAGCTTCTTTTTGCTAACTGCTCCTATTATTTGACTTTTTGTTGCAGATCTATGAGGCTTGCCTTATCTCAGTAATAACGTCTCTCATTTCATTCGGGTTACCACTTTTGAGAAAATGCACTCCATGCCCTTCTGATCCCGAGCCTGGAATTGAGTGCCCGAGGCCACCAGGAATGTATGGCAATTATGTAAATGTAAGACGAATGTCAATATTTAATTTTTATGTCTTCAAATCTTGTAAATCGAAGAATTATTTAGCTACCATATTGTAAGAAGTTTGATATCTTAAAAACCATAGTACGTGTGTTTAACAATATTGGACTTTTAATTTATTAGTAAATAAAAACAATCATCTATTTATGTCGTAGGTTATTAGCGGTTCTTGGGTATTTAGGCTATTGAGGGCCTTTTTGTAGTTTGTAATAAATAGGAACTAGGGTTTCTTAATCTCTTATGAGACAATTTTTATCCAGTTTTCGGGATTTGGACTCAACCAATATGTTTACGTGCTCTTCAGTTCTATTGCAGTAAGGACAACGAGTACAATGATCTTGCGACTCTTTTCTTTAACACTCAGGTATATAAGATTTTTGGATTTGTTTTTATTTTTTCATTTTAAATAACATGTTGTAACTTGTATCCATAGTTAAGAATACGCTCTGATTGGAACTCATACCTTGTCAGGATGACGCCATAAGGAATTTATTCAGTGCAAAAACAATTCACGAGTTTAGCGCCCAAAGTTTGTTGACCTTTCTGGTAATTTAGCTCCACCCAGTTTACTAAAATTGTTTTAAAGTAATTATAATTTATTAGCAATTCCACCTTAATTTATTGTGCTGTACAGATTTCCCATTTAACTTGTAAACTGTACTAATCTCCCTCCTCGTCATTAACTGAACGATATGTTTCCATCAAATATGAAGCCATGTGTACTACACATACTCGTGCTTAGCGAAATACGATTAGCATTGTGCTAGCACGTGCATTGCACGGGGCTTAACATTTGACGATACCCGATTGTTTAATAGTTAGCAGGGTCATTGCTACAAGAAAAAGTGTAAGGAAGAAATTGTGGCAACACGATGAGTTCAAGAGTTATATCTGCAATTACTAATTTCTTACTGTGTTTGAGTGGAAAATTAAGTTTTTTCTTCTTTTTGCAGGTTATGTTTTACTTTTTAGCTGTTGTAACATTCGGTACCGCAGTTCCCGCGGGCCAATTTGTTCCTGGAATTATGATAGGATCAACGTACGGACGTCTTGTGGGAATTTTTGTGGTTAATTTTTACAAGAAGCTGAACATTGAAGAGGGAACGTGAGTTCTAGACCCGTATTCTATTCTTATGTTGTTAAATTGTATTTTTTGTCATTAGGGGTATTTTAGGTCTCGGGTTCATAAAGAGTGTCTAAACCTATATAAGACACTCTCTGTTAGGGTTAATTAACATGTTTGATTAGTGGATTTCCTAATGAACATCATTAGGAGAGTTATAAATAGTGAATACCGGGGTTTCATTTATCAATAATCTCGTTTTTCTTGAATTTCTACTCCGGTATCCGTGAGTCTATGATTAAGTTCTGTAAAGATAGTATATACTCTTCCTTATATCTGAATTTATATTTGGAAATCCTTGCAGTTATGCTCTTCTTGGAGCTGCATCTTTTCTCGGTGGTTCAATGCGTATGACTGTATCTCTTTGTGTAATCATGGTTGAGATCACAAATAACCTGAAACTTCTACCTCTAATCATGCTTGTTCTTCTGATATCTAAGGTAAATACTCTCTTGATGCTTCATGTTATTCTTAATTGAACTGGAAAATATTAAGACATTCCTGCTTCAGGCTGTTGGCGATGCTTTTAACGAAGGCCTATACGAAGAACAAGCACGGTTAAGGAAAATTCCGTTGCTTGAATCAAGACCTAAGTATGAGATGCGGAAAATGGCAGCTAAGGAAGCCTGTGGAAGAAGGGTGTGTATCATTTTTTACTCTTTCATTTGTTCCATTTTTATTTTGTTGCACAAATGGCCTTTCTGATATGCTATATGCATAAATAGACAGTCTTAAAATAGAAAATTGCATAAGTAAGTGTATGTATATACGTATTTGTAATCAGTACATTATTATCTATGGTTCTGAAATTTTTATTATTCTGATTTATTTTCTTATTTAAAGGTGATCTCCTTCCCTCGCGTCGTCAAGGTTGCCGATCTAGTTTCCATATTGCGGAGCAACAAGCACAATGGCTTCCCTGTAATTATTCTCACTCCTTTCTTCAATTTTGTTTATTATTAATTCAATAAGTAATATTAAAAGTTCATTTTACTCGACGCAGGTGGTTGACCACACACGAAATGGGGAAACACTCGTGATTGGGCTCATGATTCGAAGGCATGAGATCTTTTTTCTCTCTAGCTTATCGTTTAGATTTAATTATAAAATTAAAAAAGTAACTTTATCCCGCTCACCACGCAGTCACTTGTTGGTACTCCTTCAATCCAAGGCGGATTTCCAGCACAGTCCGTTGCCGTGTGATTCAGTAAATTCCAGATCTATCAGGTCAGCACAGAGCTCAGAACTTAATTGTCAACACTGTTATTAATGTGCTCAGAAATGCCTTGATCAACGTATTGAATTTTAAATCCTCAGGCATAGTCTCAACGAGTTTGTGAAACCCGCTTCTAGTAAAGGAATATCCATAGACGATATACACCTCAGCTCAGACGACTTGGAAATGTACATAGATCTGGCACCGTTTCTAAACCCATCACCCTACATTGTTCCAGAGGATATGTCTTTGACAAAGGTTGACGTTATTATTTTTTCGAAGTAACTTCTTTTTGCGTTTATTCACAAGATTCTTTATACTAATATGTAATTGGTGGTGCAGGTATATAATCTTTTCCGTCAGCTAGGTTTGAGACATGCGTTCGTTGTTCCCCGTCCCTCCCGGGTGATCGGTTTAATTACAAGAAAGGATTTATTGATTGAGGTATTTTTAGCTCTTTTTTTCTTACCCGTTTACGCCTTTTTCAACAACATTTAGAGCACATGTAATATATTTTATTTTCTTGGATTACAGGATAGTGAAGAATCGCCTACCCTGGAGCTCCAATCGACAAGTGTAAGGTCTCTATGACGCCTTTTTTATTATTTTATAATAATATTAATATCATTGCTGTTTTGAAGTGGAATTTATATGGAAGTGATACGACCCCAGATATAACAAAATTCCGTTCTTTATTTCAAGAGCCTGCCCGAAAAATTCTCGAAAAAAATTTCTATTGGAATTTTCAACCGATGAGATATAACTTAACCTTATGAACTTGTTTATAGCACTCGATAGGCTCTAGCAACACGGAAGCGGAGCGCCCTCTTCTTAACGGCCTTCTGGGCCGCAGTTCTAATCGCCCACGACCGCCGGTTTTGCATTAGGGATAGTCTCAAATTTACATTGTCCGGCTTTCACGGACTTTCTTTAATCTTAGGGTTTAGAGCTATTATTACCCTCTTCACAAGAGGTATTCTTTGGACCGTACAGTCTGAGGTTTTGTATCATAGATATATAACACCAAATTTGAATAATAACACGCCTAGATCTATTGCCACACGTGCGTTCATTATTGTGCAAAAAGATAACAAACTTACTCACGGGAACATTTAGTTGAATGACTATTTTTGTCAAATTATGATCCAACTTTTGTAGTTAGAAATTCTTTATTTATTAAGCTTACTTTTTTGCTTCCCAATCTTCGATGTGGTATATTTTGCCTCTGGGATTCTAAGTTTTTAGCTTGTATTTTTTTCTCTAAAAAAATTAAAACTAAAATCCTTTGTAGATTAATAATGTTGAGACCAGCAAAATGTATTATATTATTGAATTATTAAAATAAGAAAAAATCCTTATATAACATGTCAAAAGTAATGTAATCATAATACATAGTTTGAAGATGATAATACTAAAATGAAGCTTATTGTGCAATGATACAATTATAACGATAATCACTTTGAATAATTATTTTTACATCACGAAAATACATCAGATATTTTTTATGTTACGCGGAAGCTTAGAGTTGAAGTTAAAGAGACATAAGTTTTAAATAGGTAAATCACTTCGTAATCATATTATAAAAACACTACATGATTAGTGAATTAGTATGATTTTTTTTTATTTAAAATGATTTTATAACTAATTATGCAATGTTATATTTTCTTTTATAATAAATACATTATCATATTTGTATTGAATTTTAATTTATATATATGTATATATATCAGTGAGAACTTACATACTTTTAAAAAATTATTATCTTATAAATTTAGCGAATTGTTAATTTAACTAATTAGGCCCAAACATAGACGGGGGCATTAAGGCACGAGTGCAGGAAGGTGCATACACTCAAATTGTTGAACATTTTTAATCTAATTATTGAACATTTTATCACTGCATGCATATCATATCAAGGAACTCTAAGTTAGTGGTAGATAAATTCATTAAATTAATATCTTACATGTCATAAGCTCATTGTTGTTATACGAAGTTTCTATGGCATATTTAATTTTAAAATTGAGAATCTGGATGTTATGGTTTCAGTTTGACAGTCGCAGGACACTTTTTTTTTTCAATCTTTTCTCCCAAAATTGTTTCGGTTTTGAATTTTGACTCGTTTTGTTTAATATTGTCTGTCTCGGATTTTTGTCTCGGTTTGAAAAAAATTTATAAACGGAATTGGGACAAAAAAAAATGATATCCCGAATTTCCCGAGACATGGACCAAAAAATGTTAATTTTTTTTATTTTCGACTATGATTTCATTGTATTACACCGTGCTTCACCTGATCTACAAAGCTGGCTCTTCCACTGGGCCCAAATCGGAACCAGACAAAATTATTGTTTAATCAAAGTTATTAACTTATTGAGGTTCTATTGTATTACAACGCATTCTCACACTTAAGAATGAAAATTTTCATTTGTCTTACTCGCATCAAAATATATTCATAACAAATTCATTACTCAAATTGTACTGTAAGAAACCCTACAAGAGTTGGAAAAAAAAATCCCAAAAAAACCAACCAAAATAAGAAAAAAATCGCTGCCTCATCTTTCGCCAACAAACCACTAATCAAACGAAAGCAAATGTGCCAAAAAGAGCAAAAGAACAAAGCAAAACAAGGACACGACTCCTCAGATGAGCCACGGCCAGGCTGGCGCTCGGAGTCGGGGTTGTTGCGGCAGTGGGGACGGGGACAGAAGGGGCGACGAAGACGGTGGGGGCAGGGGCAGTAGCGGCCTTACGTGGCACGTTGATGTCGAGCTTCTGGCCGGCCTGGCAGTGGCCGGGGACGCCGCACATGAAGAAGTGGTGGCCGCGGCTGGTGATGGCGATGGTGTCGTTACCGGAGGTGTGGCTCTCCAGCGGCACGGAGGCGTTGCAGGCCTTGTACATAGCGTGCGTCACTCTCATCACGTTGTGGAACTGCGGGTTGTATTCGAATCCTTATTGCCAAAAACATAAGAAAAGTGAAGACCGTTTATTGAATGCAGATACATAATTCAAGTCACACGACATAAAGATAAAAGTAAAATTACGAATTTATTATAAAATAAAATAAAATAAATAAATAAATAAAGCATTTTGCCACTTAAAAAGATATTGGCATACATGATTCATATGTAATTTTTTTTAGTTAAGGTATTAAAGATTAGCTAAGACTGTTTATGCTATATAATATACTTGTGTTTTCTCTTAAAAAGAAAACATACTTGTGTTATTAAGTGATCGAGACCTATTTATTTTTATTTCGATTAAAGTAGAACTTCGATAAATTAATAATTTTGATTAAATAATAATTTAATAGAGAACTACTTAACGTACGCGTAGAGGGACAAAAGTATTCAAGTTATAATCTTATTCTATTATTTTTTGTATTTATATTTTGTAGTAGAAAAATATCCAAAAAGTAATTCCATCATAAAAATAAATAAATTACAGAGGATCCAAATAATTAAAATAAATAATAAAATGGTTAAATATAAAATAATTTTTTTAAAGGTGAGACATGTCTCTATTTTATTATTTTTTTTATAAAAAATTAAATGATCTATTAACTTCTTAATTTTTTTTATAAGAAATTAGACCCAATTACATATGTTGCTATTATCTCTAGCTAATCTTGTTATATATATATATATATATATATATATATGTATATAAATTTTGGATAAATCTGAAAATGTTGAGTTGTTTGTACATGCTTCACAGCTAATCATGAAAGCGTGCAATGAGGATGAAAAGTTAGAAATACAATTCCAAATATATAAAATAAATGGCCGACCAAAACATTATAAAAAAATAATAATAATAAGCGAGTATTTAAACAAACGAGAAAATAATCTCTTCTTTCATTCTTCCAAAGGGACAACACAAAGCACAACGACCATATCAATATTTCGTGGGAATTATAACGGTGCAAATTATTATCTTTGAATTAATTATAATGTGCAACATATACATATAACCATATGATATATTATGGAAATACATAATAATATTACCATATTAATGGAGAAAATAATAAGAAGAGGAAAGACTCACGGATGACGTCACCCAGTTTGAAGGTCTTAGTGGCAGACCAGAGCTTGTAGTTGACATTGCCAATGGTGGTCCATCCTGCTGAGTCTCCAACCCTGTAAACCCCTCCATGGCAGACCTCCATTAATATCGCCCCCAAAATTACCAAAACACCCCCCACATTCACTCTTGAAGAACCCATGTCGAGGAAGAAGAAGAAGAGTTGGGAAAATGAACAAAGACTCTCTCTTTGTTTGTGGCCTTTATAAAGCTTTTGGGGAGTGGCCTAGTTGGGTACCATTTGAGCTTATAATAATCAAATAATATAAGTATTTAGGCCTCTATATCAACTCGTAAAGTGGGACCAGCGAATTTTATATCACTAAAGTTATAAATTTATCGAGTATCAATTAAATAGTGTTATTCAGAGTTGGGACCGAGTAAAAATATAATTCGATCGAAGTTGTTAATTTAACGAAGCTCTACTGTATTTTAAGGTTATAGGTTTAATTTCTCATAATGTCGATTTAAAAAAAAATACTTTGAAAGATTTTGTAGTTTTAGAATTGATGCAATTATATATCTAAATGTTATTAGAGAGAAAAAAAATAAACCACCAAAATTCGTATTTCATAGTTCGTTGTTAAGTGTCGATATGACATCCGTCGCCGAATTGGCATGGCGTGTTATTTGGGAGGTTATATTGACGCGGAGAGAGATGAGGTCTTGTATTTTGACGTACTACCATATTTAATACAAAACACATTACTATGTTTTCAAGTTAATTAAGTGGCTAAGTGCTATTTGTTGTGAGTGATAGGTCCAACATTCTTGTCCATTGATAATGAGTTCAAAGACTCGAATGTGAGGAAAAAAAAAAAAAACGTGATTTCTGAATATAGGAGATGAATATTGCTAAAGATCCAAAAGAAATCAAATGTCATGTATTAAAATTAAATTGTGATGAATTAATTAATGTGTGAGTTATTATCTTAGCACAAATGTCGTTTTATGATTCGGATCGCAAGGGTTGAAGGGACTTGAAAGTTAAGAATGTTGGCCGAGTTTGTTGGTCGTGCTTGGTTGTTGGATCATCTTCACCTCCACTAATTTATTATTATAAATCTTATTCTAATTTGTTGTCATGTTTATATATACTTACACACTATACATATATGGTTAATATAGTGGTATATATATCTCTAATGAAGTTTATTCAATCTAGTGGTAAACATATTTTATTAGACTATTCAAGAGGTCTTAGGTTCAATCCTTGGATATAGAAATTATGTGTATTTGTAATTTTAGCCGATAATGTTTGAGATCAATAATGTCAGACTGTTATAACTCTATAAATATATCTTGTAATGTGAGAGGGGAACCAAGTTGCAGATGCTTTGGCCCGTTTGGGCGCGGAAGGAATAGATAACTTGTTTACGCATTCCACTCACCTTCCTAATGCTATTAAAGGCTTATTTAGATTGGATAATATGGGCACTGCTTATATTAAACATTTTCAAGGTTGAGTTCATGTATCGTTGTTAAGAATCTGTTGTAAGTTTGAAAGATGGAACGTTTCGGATATTTTATGTCATATTTTGTGTAAATTCCTCGTATATTTGTGTAAATTTGAGACGGAGTCACGTGACTAGTGAGCCCGGCTATTTAAAAAAAAATGTGAGTACATATAATCTTGGTCAATAGAGTCACCTCATTTAGAATAAAATAAAAAATCATGGTATATATACATAATATTTTAAATTTTATAATTGTATGAATTCAATATTTTTCACGATTAAACTTCTTAATATTTATTAGTTTACTTTTCTTTAAAATTTTGTCCACTTTTTCAATAGATTGAGAATTTTGATTGTGATAAAAAAAATAATTTTATGACACTGAAAAGCAAAATATTGAGTATTAATATATTATATGGCTATTATACCATGTATTATATACTATATATTATATATGTTATCATTTGAGTTTCGTTCATTGGTAAAAGCCATAATTGATACTGCCAAAATAAAGCACAGTAGCACACTAGAATAATCATTTCGATTGTTGCTTCTACTTGAGAAAAAGTAGTACAAGCCTTGATCTATACACTTCCTTTGGACAATGATAAGTATTAAATACACAAGTATTATAATATTGACTTTGATGTTCCTTTATGCCTTTCTATCTTTATCTATAAATCAAGAAAAAAAGTAAAATTATTTTAGTTTGATGTTTCTTTGTATGTCAAAACCTTAAAAACGCTACTTTATGACGTAGAAATAAATCCAACCCATTAAATTAATCAAAATACATTACAAAGAATCCAACAGTTCTCTACAGACTACAACTCTTGGTTGACATGATTATTCAGATTAATTAAGTTTTTATAATTTGAACACTTTCGTTATTATTATACATAGAAATATTAGCGGAAAAGAATCTTATGTTTGCACTTTTGTGGCAGCATATTCATTTTTTTTAATGGAATAAAGACTATTTTTAATATTTAGCAATTTTAAATTTTCATTTCATCCACAAAATAACGAAGACCGTTATGCTACTATTAAGTATGTGGCGTAGCTAAACTTTCGTTCCATACGAAGCACAAAGTATATTTCGATCGATTATTTTTTAAATACATAAATTATAAAAATTGTAAATAATTAGATTTAAGGCGACAATTAGACATATAAATAGATAATATTACTTTTGAAAGGATAGTAGAATAGATTTATCGACACAATTGAGAAGATGGGTATGAGGTAGTCAAATTATTGAGCGTAAGCACGTGAACTCACTGTTGGTGCGTGTAGTTACGATATGTGTGACATATGTATTCTCACTCATCATTAAAAAAAATTATATTCGGTGAGCCTCTCTCTTTCTATCTCGGTGTTGGTTTGGAGAGTCTTTTAATTTTAAGCTATTATTTGTAAGTGTAATTGAGTATATTCTCTTGGAAATGCAATATCCATTTGGTCTACTCTGTTTTTGCCCGGGGTCGGGCTTGAGAGGAGGCTAAGTAGACCCACGCCTTAAGTGTAAACCTCAAATTTTAAGAGTTCAAAACTTGTTATTTCAAGACTACAAAATTCTTCTTTGCAAAAGGCTTTTTCGAACTCAAGGAACGGCTTTGCCTTTGCCCGGGTTGGACTTGGCTACAAAATAAAATTACGCGAAACCCGAGTAGCCCTAGATGCTAAATGCCATTTTTTTTTATTTCCAATAAGGTTTCAATTTTGTAATTCTTTTTTTACTCTCTATATGGCCCTAAAGTAATAGTATTTTTACATAATTAACCAAAAAAAGTAATCATATGAAATGTTATTCGTTTCAAGTAAAAAAAAAAATATCGTATACATAATATCTCATTCATTAATGCATTGAAAAATAACGAGTCCAAAACTAACACCGCGCATGAAGGCACATTACAACTACGGACTCTTATCAATAACACGTACAGGTCGCAAATAGAGCCATTAAACCCTAATCAATGGAGTAATCATCATTTCCTCAAGACCGTACGAACTAGGTCAACCATTCAAGTAACCCTTGCGGTCGCCGCCGTTGTACTTTCCGTCGTCGTCTCCGTCGACGTACCTCTTCCAGAACCAGTGCTGCCGCCACACCCTCTCGTACATCTCCTCGATCGGCACGTTCTTCGTCTCCGGCACTAGGAACAGCACGAAGAACGACATGACGAGGACCCAGCCGGAGAAGAAGAGGAAGATCCCGAACTTGAAGTGGCAGAGCATCGAGAGGAACGCTTGCGCGATCACGAACGTGAAGAGCAGGTTCACGCACACCGTCACGCTCTGCCCTGCCGACCGCGTCTCCAGCGGGAACGTCTCCGACGGGATGAGCCACCCGAGTGGGCCCCATGACCACGCGAAGGCTGACACGAAGGTGCAGACCATGACCACCACGATCACAGCCCAGCCCTTTCCGAGGCCGTTGGAGGTGTCCGTGACCTTGATGCCAAGGATGATGGCAATCACCACCTGCGAGAGGAACATCTGCACGCCAGCCTCGAGGAGGAGAGCGCGCCGCCCGATCTTGTCCACAGAGTAGATGGAGACCACCGTGGAGAGGACGTTGACCGCGCCTGTGATCACTGCTGAGTAGAGCGACGCATTGCCGCCAAACCCGACAGTGTTGAAGAGAACCGGCGCGTAGAACATGATCGCGTTGATGCCCGTGCATTGTTGGAAGACCTGCACCAAGACATATCAAATGTTGTAGCTTATATAACATGTAATAATACGAGTAATTATAATGTATATATCGTTAGTATAAACACAAAGAATTTATACCTGGAGAGCGACAGCGATGACGAGCTGGGGACGGTTCCGACGCTGCAGAAGGTTCCTGAATGGGTGCTTGACTTGCTCGGCCATGCGACTGGCCTCGACGAGCTCCAAGAACTCCGGCTCCACGTTGTCCGTGCCGCGGATCTTCCTTAGCACCGCCTTGCCTTCGTCCATCCGACCTCTCTCGATCAGGCTGTTCGGCGTCTCCACCACTAACAGCGCACCGATCGTCAGCATACCAGCCGGTATCCCGGCGAGACCCAACGACAGCCTCCACCCCCATCCACCGTCAATCCTAATGTCATGCCATCAAAGGTAAGTTCACGCACAACGATAAAACAAGTCAAATATAATGATCCATAAAGTGATACATTTATTAATATACGAAGTTTCTTTTAAGATAAACCCAAAAAAAATTGCCCGTATGGTACATAAGTAATATATTTTGTATATAAATTTTATTTATTTATTGGTTATTTTAAAAAATGTTCATTTTGTGTAAAATGTTTAAGAAAAATGTCCACCGTATGTATTTTTTACTTTCACATATAGACATTTTTCTCAAACCTTTTACACAAAATGAACATTTATTACAATTTCTATATATATATTTGAAATTTTGAGCTATGATTTTAATTTTGTAGGTGAACCGGACGAAATAAGTGTAAAACGGACTAAATCCGGTAAAAATAAAATATATATTACAGTCTAAATGATTTATGACTGTCCCAAGTTAATGTCAACTTTGTCTAGCATATGACTAAAAATATGTACAATTAGAAGAGTCAACACTTCACTTTTTTTTCTTTTTTTTTATCCCTAAAAAAAAACACTTCACTTTTTTTATTAATAAAAAAATTACAAGTTTGACCCGAAATTTTGGTGCTCGTTTATTCTTCAATATTGTACTATAACTTGGAGCTAGGGCAACGAGGTGGCTTGTCATATGGGCACGTGTGTGCATTATTGCTACTAAAATTATACATCAAGCAATATATATATATATATATATATATTCCCACTACTGATAAATTTTCTTGTAGTTTATAATAGTAAATAAAGAAATAAATTGAAAAGGAGAATTTGACTAACTTGGCAGTGCCGTAGTTCACAAGGTTTGCGAAGAGGATTCCAATGGTGACGTTAAGTTGGAAAAGAATGTTGAGTCCGCCTCGTATTCTCGTGGGGGCAATTTCGGAAAGAAAAAGTGGCACAGCCTGTTACATTATATTATAAGTATCATGTAATTAGACGCTAATTAAAATTAGAAATAACATGCAATTAATTGCTAAAGGAAAGTGACAATTCACATGCAAACATTGAAGACGCCAAATCTGACCATAATTTGGTAAATTTTAGTCACACACGTACGATGCTAACTAAGCTGTGCTTTTGATATAAAAATACATTAAATCTAGGTGTTTTAGTGCCTTAAAAATTGTTCGAATCCGAATAAAAAACAAGAAGAAAATAAATAGATATATATAATATATGATTTCATATTTCAAGTGATTCAACCACTATAAACGACAAGACAATTAGTGAAACTTTTGGGCTCCACTTAATCACGTTATTCAACAAAAGCTCTAGACTACTATTTATATAATATATATAATATAATATATGAATGATACAAGTAAATTATGAAGATGCCTTGAAGGTTCATTATCGAGTACTTTTTTATGAGATAAATACAAACTAAACTAAGCTTATCATATAATATATAATATGTGAAAACATGAAAGAGACCTAAAGGGTCTCATTCACGTGTATAGAGACGTCAAAGCCGTTGAGCATATTTGAATTTTGAAGAAAAAAAAACTACCCAATATTTCAAACTCGTGGACTACTTGCTGAAATACATACATATATTATTTTACGTAGGTTTTGATTAAAAAGACCGTATAACACGGGCATCAAGAACGGACAAACAACGGGAGATTCTATACGTCGGCTGTCCTAAATCTGTTTAACATATTATTAATTTTTTTAGAAAAAATATTATATTATATTATATTATACTATATTTTTATAATATGTTCTTTACAAAATTGATTTTTGTTTCAACCGGACTGGTTGCGTGGATTGGTAGCCCGTGCCCGGTACTCGGAAAGGGCAGGCCGGATGGGCAATAGACACATTTTATTGATTACTGAAGAATATATATATATATATATATATATATATAGATTTATAATGTATTTATATATATAGTTTGTAGTTTTTTATTGGATCATAAAGACAATAATTTAGACTTAGTTTCTTGTCCATTATTTACGCTTTAGCATCCGACAAAACTGGACCACTCAACACTGGACCATTCTAATGTTAATATATATTATATTCCATCAATTAGTGACTGAAAATATCAGAAGATCTCAATGATTTTGTAATTAAATAAAAAGAGATCTCTAATTATTATTAATATTGCTTACGCACAAGCTTTGACTCTAGGCTACACAAAATATGCACCACATGAGACTCCACCGAGTCTAACTAGTAAATAAATAATTTTTTTTCAAATAATCATGAGTCACGATACTTCAAGAAAATGAGCTTTTGATTACCATTAACTATTTTTTAATTGACTTTTTTATTTATATGGAAAAAATAATTCAATTAAATGTCCATTATAATCGGTCATATATATTTGAAATTTTGTAAAATATCTTAATTATATTAATGAATTTGTTTGCTTGGCATATCATCATATGATATTAAACTACATTTTCAAAATTAATTTAGCTACTGATTTTTGCAACTAATTACCTGATTGGCGAAACCGACACCGCAACCCAGCAGGATCCGGCCAGTGATGAGCATGGCGAGATTATGCGCGGCTGCATTGAAGACGGTGCCAACAACAAAGAAGACTCCAGCGATGAGCATGGTCGGCCTGCGGCCGAACTTTCTGGTCGTGTAGGAAGCGAAGAACGTGGCGGTCAACCCGGCGAGGTAGAGCGACGACGTGAAGAGCTGCAAACCTTGGTTGTCGTATTTGCAGTAATTGCTGTCGTGCTCCTCTTGAGTCTTTGCGTACACCACCGGGAAGAACTTTTTCAGAAAATCCGGCATCGACGTCACGCCCCCTGTTAATTTTGATGGTAACGGAAAACGGAGATTAATGCATGGCCATCGCCGGATTAACAGAGTTAACAATTAACATTAACGTTAACAAAAGGGCTAGGCCATACGACAAGGGGTAAAATAGGAAATACACGGAAAATTTCATTGGCCGAATTGTAGATTCTAATACGTCAATTAGTGTGACTTTAGAGCTTGTGATTTTGACTTGTGAGTAATTTGGTGCCGTGATCCTTTTCTATGACTAAAATAACCTTGTCGTCTACTTGGGAAAAATGATGGGGAATTTTTTATTACGCTTTATGGCAACCAATTGCGACCAAGAGACCTTAGAAAACCTTTTGAAAATAATAATAAAAATGTTACATATATATGTGTATCTAATTTATTTTTTTGGCCAAATTTCAATTATTTTAAATTTGATAATTATTAAAATGATATAATATTAGTATAATTAAGAAACTCTGTCAAATGAGCTCGAATTCATTTTTAGAGAGTATCATGAATCTTTAGGAACCCATAAAACATGTCTTTTTTTCTTTTTCTTGTTGGCCTAGAAAAAGATAATACTATATATTACAACAAAAAGTAAAAAATAAAAAATAAAAATTTAACCCTTCTAGTAATATGCCTTTTAATACTTAATAGTTTATCAACGTTCTTTGATCAAACGACCGAATAAAAATAGTAAACAAACCAATTATATATTGATATATGAACTTTATGTCCACAACCACCATAATTACCCAAAAAGAAAAACATGTCGACCAACAACACCAAACTTTATCCACAATTTAATGTCTAAAATGTTAAAACACAACTCAAAAATATTTAACCAAAAAAAAAAACCATCTAAAGACTAAAGAGATTGAGTAATGATCACCTGAAATACCGACATCGTAACCGAACATGAGGCCTCCGGTGGCCGCCATGATGCACGATATGATGACAATCGGCGTGATCTTTGCCTCGAACTCCGTCCCCGACGACGCCACGGAGAATCCTCCAGCCATGGTGGAAAATTAGTGAAGCCCTCTGTATAAGATAATTTAGTGTTTGTATTGTATAGATATATATGGTTTTTCTATACAATTATACAATGGCGATAAGAAGAGAGAGTTTTGAGAAACTTGGTGGATATAATGTGGTGAGATGAGTGGTGTATTTATAGATGAGGATATGAGGACTTGAAAGAGCAAAATAGGACACACAATTATAAAATGGATGATGTAGAAGTGGGAGCCACCGTTGGATCTCTCCACGTGGCGATTTTGATGGCCTGCCCTTGATGGTCAACGTCTTCACTCTCTCTCTAGCCAATAAATTAATTCAATATATATATATATATATTAATTTTAAGGTTTAAATCGGTAAAAGTATCTAACGTTTTTATTTTTTGAGTGAAATCTATAAATAGCTCTTTGTTTACGTTAACTCTTTTTTTTTTTCAAAATTTCGTTCACTTTTGTAATTGATTTACCCAGTTTTGATGTGTTATAAAAATCGGGACACGTGTCACTTCGAAAAAAGATGGATTTTGTTATCCAAAATTCAGGAATATTAATAGAAATATAAGAAGAAGAAGAAGAAAATTATTGAGAATCAAAATAGTAAACATTGCGAATTCTGATTGTAAAAAAATTATGAATTTAAGCTACTATAAAAACTAAAATATTAGATACTTATATTGCTATTAAACTTAATTTTATGAGAGGAGAAAAACAAATAGGGTAAGTGATATAAACAAAAGTTGGTAAGAAAATAAAAATAGAAGTTGTTATTTGCTTGTGGATATGTATAATTCGAAGAACTTAATTACCTCTTATGTGGAATTAATCTTTATCCTTATCACGTGATTAATTCTCTTAACATGATTAACATGTATATGTATTATGCATGCATATATGCAATAAGATTAGTCATGTTCTAAGACATTAAATATATACATATGCACTCTTTTTTGTTATACATTCACTTGTTTATAAATAATACTAATTTTCTCTATTATTATTTTATCTCTGAGCGTTTGCATGGAATTGTTGCACTTTTAACGGCAATAAAATAATTGTGGAAATCAAAAAAATATTTTACAGTATATATACTTAGAAACAGTCCTGTATTTAAACAGACAAACTATAACATTAATTTCGGATAAAAAAGATACTCAATTCTCCAATTATTGATCCTTCTCATATTTCTTTTTTAATTATATATTTATATTTACTGGAAACTCAACATGGGATCTTCTTTTTCAAACCAAATATCTATCGAATATTTTTTAAATATACTTTATGAGAAAAAGATAATATTCCTTCTGATCATATCAATATAATAAATACAAAAATATTAAACAAAGAAACCGCTCGAAATATAAATATATTTGTGCATATTATACATACATATAAAGGGTACAAAAATTTATGGCCACGTTGCTAGGAAAAAAATAACAGCACATATTTCTTGTATTTTAATTTCAAAGTCAACCCTCAAAACTAAATATCTTATGTATTAAAGTAGAAAAAAAAAATCGAGACCAACATGTTTACTCAACCTAATAAAAAATATGGGAATCAAGTTATATTTTTCATGAATTAGCTATATCATCAGATGTTATATAAGTTATGTATTTAATTACTAGGTTCATGTAAGTCCAAATTTTCTCGTAGTAACTTCAAAATCAAGCGACGAATTAAAAAGAAACAATTGAATATGTATGAACACGTATCGTAGATGACAAATTGGACTTCGCGCATAAAAATCAACCTTCGTAATAGACCAAAAATTTTGTGGTCCAATACTTGATCATCTTTGTTTTTTCTTGTATACATATATTTGAAAAAATATGCATACATAAGCCACAAATATATATATTTGTGATGCTAGTTGTCCGAGAGAGTGTTTACATAATTATAGACAATTTTCTATCTGTGGAAAATTATTCGACAGCTTTTCTTTGGCCAAATTATTTTGAGCATCACGGCACATGATTCGATTTGTAATTAGGTTGCTGGTTTATATTAGGCGGGGAAATACGAGTCTAGCACGATATAATTACGATACGATATAAATAAATAAAAATGTAGCGAGATACGAATTTTGACCCTATATATGTATCTATATAAATACAAAATGAAATTATCCAACGGAAAACTATATCTAGAGAATCAAACAAAAAGAATTAGGTCAAAGATTATGTGCATTGATGGTAACCAATAGATAAACGGAACAAAAATATTGGTGTGATTGCAATTTCTTTCATATATAAACATAAAACAACGGAAAATTAAAAATCAGAAACACAATTATCGCATGAAATATTCTAAAATAACATATAATTGACAGACAATGTAAAATATAGTGGTGAGAGCATGGTTTTTATGTTTTTATTGAAGCACCAAATCCTAGCTTAATATATATATATATATATATATATATATATATATATATATATTGTTGGGTATCCCTCCTATTTGGAGGCCCAACAATATGGGTTATTTTTGACCCATTGATTCATGTATCCGGCCCATGAAGCCTAGGTCATAAATGACTTAGATGGGATGAAGAAATAGAAGAGTGAAGGAGTGAGAGTAAACAAGAGAAAGAGAGCAAATTCGCGGTTTCCGCCCAGTTTCGTCGACCCTGAGGAAAATCGTCATTGCGCACTCGTTCACCGATGGATCGTCGTGATTTTTGGACAGAACGTTCCTAAGACATAGAGGTATGTTCTGAACGGTGGAGATGTGGTTTAGAGGTTTCTAGGTCGGTCTGAAGAGTGGAAACCAGAGGCTGTTTTGTGAGAACGTTTTTCACAAATTCTTCTCTTGCTTGTTTGTTGTAATCCGAGATTGGTGTTCGATCTTGATGATGATGATGTATGCCTCTAGTTTTATCTAGGGAAGAATTCATTTGTACCTCACTCTTGATTATAGTGGATTTTAAGCGGCCTACGGGTCCCGTGGTTTTTTACTCCGTTTTGGGGGTTTTTCCACGCCAAAAATTGTCTCGTGTTCGTGGTTGTGTTTCGATTATTATCGCCTTCATATTTCAGCGGCTATTGGGAGATATTGAGATTCCGTTGCGTTGCGCTTTCTCCCAACATATATATATATATACATGAAAAAAAAATGGAGGGCCATAGTTCAGGTAGAAGCTTGGAGGTTCCTCAAGACAAGCCCTACCAAAGCCAAAATTTTATGGTGTACTTTTATAAATAATAATAAAAAAATATACTTATATATAAGACGGATAAAGTTGACTCTTTAGTAATAATCTAGTATTGACAAACAATTCGTGGTAATATGTCATTAGAGAATACTACAGGTTTGACACATAATAGGCGGGCCTGACTATCCCGTTTTTCTAGTGAGTGCAGCAACTCGCTTTTGAAATGGATCCGGCACGGGTTGTCTATCCCGAGCAAGTCAAGAGGGTTGGCATAAACCAACCCGTTCTCACAATGAAAACGGACAACTAAATGATTTCAATTATTTTTACTCTCTTACTTTATATTTTATTTCAAAATGATTTGACTGTGGGGGAGTTAATATATGTATGTATGTATATATATATATAGGATATAAATATATTAATATAGGGTCTTAATTGCATTGTGCATAATCTTGATACGGTTCTCTTCTTCTATAGCGTTAATCTTATCCATTATAGCTAAACTTAGTACGGGTTAAATGCTAATTACTTTGACAACCAATCTCAAGAAGATATCATTAACTCTATCTTATATTTTTTATTTAACTAATATTTTAAATTAGTGGAGGACCCAAAGAAATGGCAACTTGATCACTTTAATGGATAAAATGTCCATATGTAAATATGACATCATAAAAAATTAGGTACATAATCCAACAAACACGTTTTAAATTGGACATTAATGTTTTCCTTTGTTAATAAGAAATCGTCATTCTCAGTGGATAAAATGGGCCATGGACATTATATTTAATTAATATTGCTGACTTTGCAATGACTAGGAAAACACACATAAAATTTAAGGTAATCATTTCCACTAATTATTATTATTATTTAACTAATTACTCTCTAATTATCCATACATTGCCAGGTCTTAAATTTATGAGAAATTTGGTTTGAAATTTTATTGGAAATAAAAAAGATTTATTTGTAATTTTTTTACAACTACTTTCCAAAATATATAAAAAAAAAAAAATAATAACTCCAGCAACCGTCTAAGTAATTGGCACAGGCTTTCATTGGTGGGTATGCCCGTCCTGCCTTTTAGTAGGCACGGGCAACCCATGCCCGGGATAGACTTGGGCACGACTACCTATTTGAAGGAGATAAATAGAACATGCAAAACCCATCATTTTGGCAATTGTTATAGAAAATGTCTCATATTGTAGTAAAATACCTAAATTATTGTAATGAGAATCATGATGATCAACAAGAAGAATGTCACATTTATCCCATTTAATGAGCAAACGATTTGATCATATAATAAGGATCTTATTTTTATGGACTATTATTTTTTGCACCAAGTGTTGTGATGTCTATTCTTATACTTGAGGTACCACTGTTGTGTTCCCATGTGATTGATAATTTGAAAATGCACAAAACATGTAATAATGACGAATCTAATATAGCTAATTTCAAACTTCAATATAGTTATTTATTTAATATTTATATGATTTATTTTAATTTCTAATTAAAAACCAATGAGCTCAAGAAACGTGGTCGTAGTTAGTGACATGTGGTTTGGAAAATTGTCACATGTCGATATTGACAACATTGGCTGTTATATGCAAGGTTTTAAATACCGCTTGCCGATGTCGTTTTGCATTTTTCATTTACGGATATATCGCTTGTCGATGAGTATATCGATGGATATATCGTTTCGCATATCCTCGAAAAAAGATTTTCGATGGGCATGCCGATAGATTTTCGAGAAATTTAATACCTTGGTTATATGTATATATACTGTTTTTACTAAATTTGACAAAAAAAAAAATATCAACTATTGTTGATGGATCATGTTGAAAATGATCATCTTTTTACAAGATTTTCACATTATTTTAACGCTACTTGAATTGATTCATCTTTTCATGATTCTTCTGATTAGCTAGTGTGTAATATTGATTTTGATGCTGGTCAATACTTAGATATGAGAGATTTTTCAACATAGACGCCTAGTACGTAGCTGGTATATATTGGTCCGTAACCGTATTCCTCCTCAAGCACTTCTTTTGAATTAATACTTCTGTTGTTATTTTTTTTAATAGGCATCAACCAAAAACAAAGGTTGAATCAGCAAAATTAGGGGTGGCAATTCGGATTTCATGTCGTGTTCGTGCGGGTCTTAAGTGATTTTTACTTATTTTATATAGACCTAGACCCGCCCTATTTATTAATCGTGTTAGAAGATTAGACCTAGACCCGCCCCATTTAAATACCGTGTCTACCCGTTTAACCCATTTAACATATTCATGTATTTTAATGTAATATTAATTTAATTTATATTCATTTTATAACTTAGTTTATTTAATTATATTATCTACAATTTTAAAATTTACTTACATTTATTTAATATATTCATCGATTCTAGACGTAATAAATAAGTAAAGAACATGAATGCCATATATATTAAGTATTAAAATACTTAATAACATGTATAAAATGCAACATTTTGCTCCTTAATCGTGTTTAATTGGGTCTCATTGTGTTATCGTGTTCGTGCCGTGTTTACTCGTTATTTAATCGTGTTAGTCGTGTTCGACACGGTTGGACCCAGATCCATATGGTAGACCAAGACCCATTTAAAACGTGTTGTAATCGTTCGTGCTTCGTGTTCGGCCCCAAATTGCCGCCCCTACGCAAAATGCACAAATGAACAAACTCTGAGGGAACATTACTTATAATTACACTAAATGCTGTCCATATAATGTGGAATCTTGACCAATATTTCAATTATTTTTATCAATAATTTATTTCATCTTAGTACAAAGTTTATGACATGATCCATTGGTATTGTCATTTAATTTATATATCTCGTATTTGGGCAAATTTTATCGAGCAAATAAGTGAAGAATCGCTGATTTCAAGTATTCACTATTCAGTTATAATAACTTAAGATCATACATAAATATTTAAGCTTTTCGTTTATTTTCTCATTCTCTTTTTAGTATAAATATTTAGATGGCGTATATATATTACGCGCATTAAAATTAAAACGTACATAAAGGCCATATATTTGAGAGAGAGAAAATAGGATATTTTTACTCGTATATAATATAATACATTTATAGCCACCAAATACACAGGAGGATTTTGTAAGTGTGATATACATGGAGACCACCAAAGTAGACTCTTATATTCAAGAGTTTATGTGAACATTTGCCACATGTGTGGATGTAAACAATTGTGGAAAATAATTGAGTTAGAAATTGCAATTTTCATTTATTTTTAATATTTTAATTATTTGAAAGAAAAAATTGTTTCTTCAAGACCAATAATAAAGTGAACTTATCAAAAATGTTAATCCTACTTAGAATATAAGTACCTAATACTTTCTTTTTTCATGTTTCTAGATTAGGTTTTGTTTCTTTATTAAAATTATCATAAATAAATATATATACATATATATAATATTTTAGTTTTTTAATTAGGGTAAAAGGGTGTGCTTTTGACATTGCTTCTTGAATAGATCAAGGTGTGGATAATAACATAATCATTGTTGCAAAATCTAGCATAAATTCAGGTATTCATGCATGTAATTGTGATGCGTTAGAATGTCAAAAGTACTAAAGCGTAGAGATAATAACGGCAAAAATATTTAAATTATTATCAACAGCTAACGTAATTTAAGTTTTTTGTAATAAAAAAATTCTAAATTTAATTATACAGTGACTCGTCCAATTTTTGTAATTGATCATCCAGCTTTTATTAAAAATATAAATATATGTACCACCTGGCACCTTTACACAATATTAAAAAAAAAAAAAAAAAAACCATTCATGAACGCAATTGAAACCGACCCTTGATACAGTTATAAATTACTGAAGTTATTCAACATTTAACATCAAGTTAATTAAATTAACATCAAATTTAATTAACAAGGCTAATTAAATTTTAAACCACCTTCAGACTTCAGTGAACATGTGGCACCGTTGACTTTTCATGACATAGTATTTTAATTATATGCTCATTTTGTTACTCTAAAAAAAAATTTATATATTTGACTTGCATAATATTTTCGTTCAAAAGTCAAAAGGTGTTGTAATCATTTAAAAATATATATATATTTAAATTATTCTCTCTGCAATTTTTTTTATATTATGTGGATGTAGTTATGTAAAATTTAGATGAAAATAATGAGTATAAAATAAGTCATGAAAATCTTAAGATACATAAATTATTATAAGTATTTCTGGATCCATCACTGTATGAATACGTGACACGTGAATGTCTTTATTTATTAACCTAAGTATTATACATATAACTTATTCAATTGTGCTTCAAATTTGAAGACAAAGAATGGAAATAAATAACGAACCGTCCAAAATATATACTATTTGCAGCATCTTGTGTTACTTTTTCTAAATTACTTCAATTAGATGCATCTTCTCCTTTATCATTAAGGAAAGAAAAATTAGAATAGACGAAATCAAATTAACGCTATACATAGATAATCATTGTTTCAATTGGTAGCCATACAAATTCATGACTTTAGAAGCGATTTAAGATTACTAAAGTTGGTTTTACTGTAGATTTGTACCCGTCGCGCATAAATTTGCATGTTGGTTTTTGAAAAAAATATACGACCACACCGAGAATATGACTATGCTTCAGGGCCGGCCATGAGAGTATACATGGTAGACGGGGCCTATAATAGATTAGTAAATTGGGCCCCAAATTTGTAAACTGAGGGCCCCACGTGGAAGAAATAAAATTATATAGTGTTCACCTTTTGTTTACAATTAAAATAAGGGCTCAGAGTCAGTCTTCGTCGAGGGTCCCGACAAACTTAGGGCCGGCCCTGCTATGCTTGAACGATGGTCGTGTCTTATACATCGTACCGTCGTTGAAATCTCACTTTTGCAGCAGCCAGAAATATGCATTCAGCGCGGTGAATGTGTTATTTGCACAACGGTTTTGAACAGTCGTCGTACAAAGTTTTGGAAATTATTTCATTTTTAAATTTTTTTTGTCGTGGACGTGGTAGAAAGCTCGGTTAGGCGAATTATAAAATTGTAATTTAGAGATTAGTTCTTCATGTTATATTGGTTCGCTCTTAATATAAAAAAGTATGTTCATTACCCCTTGCAAATCTTTTATACCATGATCAAATTAGGAGAAAATTTTCGCTTACAATAATTCAATCTTACAAGCTTTCGGTTTCTCTAACTCCCGCTCTAAAGACTGAGAAATGATGCCCGGTAAGAAACAAACTAGGCCAAATTCAAAATACATATATATTTTTTTTTAAGTAGGTTTACAATTAGATAGATAACTTCGGTTTTTTATCGCGTCTTCGGCAAATTAAACTTCACAACTCATAACTACTCTGAGAGAAACAATGACCACAAGAAAATCAAGTGCGTGAGTCTCAAGTCAAGAGACACCACTTTTCTAGAAAACTCTGATTCCACTTCCACAATTCAAAGAACAATCATCAAATTATCATGAAGGTCTTTTCAATTTGTAAATATGAATTCAATTATTTCACAACGTTAATTATTGATGATATATAGTGGAAGTAGAGGTGAAAGTGGCGATGGGAAGGTTGGGTCGCGACGTGTCGCGATGCTTTTGGGGGGTCGCGATTTCTCGCGACGTGGGCGCGAAAATCGCGAACGATCGCGACTTGGTAGGGTCATCGCGATGGGGAGGTGGCAATCCGAAATTCGTAATCGACTGCTCACATTAAGCCACGTCATCGCTCCGTGTGAGGAGGAACCATTGCGAAAATCGTGACCGGCACCAATCACGAAGCATCGCGACTGCTACAGTCACGATTTCTCATGATTTGGTCACAATCCATCGTGTGATCGTGACTTTCAGCTCTAAGTGGAAGTAATGGTGTAAACATAACATAGGAGTACATAATCATATGATTCACGAGTACTCTTATTTTTTTAATTTAAATTTGGAATCATAATATGGATTCCGAATAAACTTAAAATCAACATACGTGTTCTATCACTTTGTGCGATGTAGTTTTTATGTTTTCTCTTTTTAGGTAAAAGTACATATATTATTATTATATTAACATATAAGTTCTTGAGTATTAATTTTGATTTAGACGTTGAATTAATATGTGGAAACTTGTGCAATCTGATTTTTTGTGTGTAATATTGACATATTTAACATAAAAAAATCCAACATTGACGTTCAGAAACTTACGTTGTGCCAACAAAACGACAATATATGTGTAATTCATTAACAGCATTATAACGACTAAGCTGCACTATATGCATGATAAACAATACTTTTGAAGTCAAATATTAAAGTGGTGGAAAGAAGAAAAAAACTGACAATTCATACTTATCAGTCAACAAAATGACAATATACAATAAAACAGAATTAGGATTTAAATTTCAGGGCTGATTTAAAATTTTAGTGTGAATAGAAAGAGCTTATTTCTAACTTTTTAAAAAATTAGTGCAAAAATTAAATGATAAAAAATAATTAATTGGAGGGGTTGTAAGTGTAACCACACTAATCCATCGAGTGGTTCCATTGAGTGGTCCCGCCTATGAATATACATATTTTTACCCTAAAAAAAGTTAATTAATAAATTTTTAAAACTACCCATTTTAATTTACACAATTCTATTAAAAAAAAAATGTAGCTAAATGAGTATTTTTTTATAATTTTCAAAAAAATAACATATAGATTAAATTGTACCAAGCATAGAAACATTTTTTTTTCTTTCACAAATTACCCTAAAATCTAACACTTTCACTTATTTTCTTATAAACCAACATAACTTAAATAAAGGTTATATGTGGTGCCAAATTAATGGAAGAATCTTCCAATGCCAATATGATCAAGATGAGAAAAATGGTATCAAGTTACTTAACACTCTTGTCTTGGACATGCTCAACAAATGAATCAACATAACACAACATAGATAGAACAAACAAAACCATTCCTCCAAAATCTAACGTAATTAATCATTTTAATCACTTCCAACTTAATTATTATCATTAATTTTCATCATCATCAGCGAGAGCTGTTGGTGCTGTTCTCGTCGTTGCGGCCGCCGCCGTTGCCGCCGTCCATGAACCTCTTCCAGAACCAGTGCTGCTTCCACACCCGCTCCGTCATCTCCTCGAGCGGCACGTTCTTCGTCTCGGGGACGAGGAGCACGACGAATATCGACATGACGAGCACCCAGCCGGAGAAGAAGAGGAAGATCCCGAACTTGAAGTGGCAGAGCATCGAGAGGAACGCCTGCGCGACGATGAAGGTGAAGACCATGTTGACGCACACGGCGATGCTCTGCCCGGCCGACCGTGTCTCCATCGGGAAGGTCTCCGAGGGGATGAGCCACCCGAGCGGGCCCCACGACCATGCGAAGGCCGACACGAAGGTGCAGACCATGACGACCACGAGCACGGCCAGGCCCCGCGACATCGAGTCCTCGGAGTGGTCGTGCAGCTTGAGGCCGAGGATGATGCCGATGACGGTTTGGGAGAGGAACATCTGCACGCCGGCCTCAAGGAGGAGCGCGCGCCGCCCGATCTTGTCCACGGAGTAGATGGAGACCACCGTCGAGAGCACATTGACCGCTCCGGTGATCACCGCCGAGTAGAGAGACGCGTCTCCGGCGAACCCTAGCGTGCTGAAGAGCACCGGCGCGTAGAACATAATCGCGTTGATGCCGGTTAGTTGTTGGAACACCTACAAATTACAACAATTGCTTGACCTAGTTAGACCATATATATATATATATATATATATATTATATGTTATTGATGATATGAAGTTTTGAACTGTGATTAGTTAATTGTTAGAATAATATTACACATATATAATCGTTAAAAGTTATATTATTGTGCATTGAGCATGTATATATAAAGTTGCATATGAACTAGCTACAAGTGTGAGATTAATTTTAAATCAATAAAGTGATTTAATTAGATTGTTGAATTATACATTAGTATAATATATTAGCCTTTTATGTTTCTTGATCGAAATTTTGATGGATAAAATTGACACACAAAAAAGCTCATAATTCACACCCAAAAAAAAGACTAATTTTTATTTTACACTATTTATTGATGGACTATTATCAATATAATCTAGAGAATATATAGACATAATATATGTTATATTTATATGCTCTATTATATGATGATCATCACCTGCATGAAGATAGCGATGATGAGCTGAGGACGGTTCTTCCGCTGCATGAGCGACCGGAAAGGGTGCTTCACTTCTTTGGCGATCCGGCTGGCCTCAACGATGTCCAAAAACTCGGGCTCTACATCTTCGGTTCCCCTGATCTTTTTCAGCGCCGCCTTTCCTTCGTCCAGTTTACCACGCTCGATGAGACTGTTGGGAGTGTCCACCACCAAAATCGACCCGACCGTCAGCATCAGCGCCGGCACTCCGGCCAACCCGAGCGACAATCTCCATCCCCATCCCTCTATTCTGCACACACAAATATCCCACACCTTTTGTTATATTCAAGCTCTGATTTATGCCCAACATAATAATTATTTCTCATGGTATCAACATAATTAATTATCTAATTGACGATTGAACATTTGAATTTGTGTTCTTAAACTAAAAAAAAAGTGAAAAATCACTCACATATAGTACCGGTTTCATATTAACAAAAACCGAAAATATCGAACCATATGTCTGAACTCGATCCATTTAGAATAAAGGGAGGAAAAACAGATTATATTTTATAAATCCGAAACTGTTAACTTTAAATAACAGGAAATTTATAAGAATTTATTTTTGAATATTTAAAAAAAATCAAAATATATTGGAGTAGTATATTTTTAGGTGTACGTAGCAGGATTTACCTTGAAGTGCCATAATTGATGAGGTTCGCCAAGAGAATGCCAATGGTGACATTGAGTTGGAAGAGGATGTTTAGGGCTCCTCGCAACCTTGTCGGTGCTATCTCCGACAGGAACAACGGCACAGCCTGATAAAAGCGGATTCAGGATACAAATTTCGGGATAAAAGATTAAAAAAAAGTTATATATATTCTTTTTATTTTGAGATATAGTTGATATTATACACGCAGCATCTAACCTGATTAGCGAAGCCGACACCGCAACCGAGCAAGATTCTCCCCAAAACGAGCATGAGGAAGTTGACGGCGGCGGCATTGAGGATGGTGCCGATGATGAAGAAGATGCCGGCCACGAACATGGTGAGCTTCCTTCCGAGCTTCCTCGTGGTGTGGGAAGCGCCGAAGGTGGCGATGAGAGCGGCCAAGTAGAGCGACGACGTGAAAAGCTGCAGCCCCTGGTTGTCGTACTTGCAGTAGTTGCTGTCCACGCCTTTCTCCAGAGTCCGGGCGTACACAACTGGGAAGAATCTCTTCAAGAAATCGGGCATCGACGTCACACCCCCTAAAGTAAATTAAAAAAAAAAAAAAAGTCATAATTAAACTCACGGATTTTCATTTCTTCTCTAGAATTATGTCATACTTCTCATTTTTATGTAAAATACTTCTTAATCATAATTAATTTTCTTTTTCTTCTATAACATTATTTGTAATGAAACTACGTGAGAACTGATTTTATTATAATTTCATGATAAACAAAATTAATATTTAAAAAAAAATATGAGGAGATAGATTAGAAAAATATAGATAATAATAATAATAATAATAATAATAATAATAATAATAATAATGATGATGATGAAATCGGGACCGATTATCAGGATTCAAACTATATATAATTTTCCTCTCGGTTGTAGTTTTCAAGGAAACCCTGCCGGGGCAGGAAAGAAACCGATAATTTCAACAATAAATAAACAAGGAACCAAAAACATGGACCGAGACCGGTACAAATACAAGTTTAAATCAAAGAAATACCGGTAACCGGCACAACAATAAGCAAAGCCCTAGCATGAGCTTATGCAAAACTTGATTCACCTGAAATCCCAATATCGTAACCGAACATGAGGCCGCCGGTGGCGGCCATGAGGCACGAGATGATGACGACGGGCGTGATCTTCGCTTCATAATCCTTTCCGCCGGTGGCGCCAAATCCCCCTACAGGCATGATTACTCCTCACTTTTTTTCTCAACAATAATTAATCTTTCTATATCTATATGCCTAGCTCTGTGGGAACAAAATCGAGTATAATTTACTCTTGAATGTAAGATGATGAAGGTCCATGCGTGTATATATATAGGAATATAAGTGAAAGGATCAGAGCAAAATACGTCGAAAATGGTTGGCCGTGGGAAGAAATAGAAGCCTAGAAACTAGCGTGCATGGTGATATGAGCTGGTGATTACTGATTATATATTGTAATACATATACGTTTGTTACTTGTAATTATCAGGTAATTAATTATGTATCTATCTATATATAGATATAGTTTTGATCCACTTATTCTGTTTAATAATAGAATTTCTAGTTGACTTCATTATTATCGGTTTCTAATTCTATCCGTGTGTTATGTATGTCTATATAATATATACATGTATGGTCGTATGGATTTGGTTACCTTTCACAGGGAATAAACGCTGGAGAAATATTACTGAAAAGTGAAAAAGGAAAAAAAAAAAAAAAAAAACCGATATGGTAATTGATGGAAAACGTCGAATTCTCATGGAATTTTTTACGTCATTGAATTTTTGACTAAATATTCTCAACAATAAATCGACATTTTCCATTGATTTTTTTTTTTTTTTTACATAAAATATTGTCGATGACAAAGTGACGATTTCCGTGTTCAACTTTTTTTTGCCATAACGTCTTCATTTTGATTGTAGTTACTTATTTAAGTGAATAATAAAATAGAGTGAATTTTTAAAATTGAAAAAATAAAATAAACATTTGAGTCATTTCGAAAAGTAAAATATAATACTCCATTATTGCTCATAGTTACTCAACTTTTCGATTTAAAAGACAAATAAGCCCAAGAGGGATTTTCTTTTAAGCCCAATCCCTCCCTAATCGTTCCTACAAGACAGCCCAAGGACTCGAAACCTGCTGACGCGGTCAACCGGAGTCGGCGACGGTTTCTGAATGACATTTGCTTCCCAACTTACTTCCTAGACGAACAGCAGTGCTCGGGGACGGTTCATAACTCGACGTTTTTGTCAGCTTTCCTTCTCGGCTTCTAGGCGAGGAATCACGAAGCGATTGCTCATTGAAGGCAAACTTTTGTACAAAATGAGAATTATCGCCGATCTAGAATTTGTCTGAGTAATTGACTTTGTACAAAATTTTAAACCTTCGCGACACTAAGATTTAAGAGCAATAAAAGATTAAAGGTTAATAACGGTGTAATTACTTGATATTTTAATGGTGACATAAATTTAATTTTTCCGCAGTCAACATTTTTAATATAATTTTTTTAGGACTAACTGCGTCGAAGTTACGAAACATTCAAAAATCTAATAAAATTAATCAAAAAATTAATAAAATCTTGGAGAAAAGATTTACACATCCGCTACTTATGCCGATATTAACCCGAAGATTAGTAAGAGAAAACGACGTCGTTTGTCCCCATTGTCGAAAAGTGGTTTATTTTCCCGCCATTGAGTAAATGAGTGGGCAAGGGTGAACAAGTGAGAGTAAAAGACAAAGTATCCCCCAAAAGCACAAATAAAAGAAATATGAGGGGCTTTCTTGACAATTATACATAAATACGAAGCTAAACTCACACACACTCTCCTAGCCGCCATTAAATAGGGCTCTCGCGAGCTCCAAAGCCTCTTCGCTTTCTTGCTCCTCTCGCCACCCTCACGGAGGAGCCAGAGAGCGGCCGTCGGAGCTTCTCAGCCATGGGAGTCGATGTCAGTGACTCCGACTTGGCGATTCACGTCAGAGGTGTTCTGGCTTCAGTCTCGAAGGTATTTCCTTTGAATTCGATTCTGTGTGTTTTTGGAGGAATTTCTCGGAGCTAGGGTTGTGAAAGCTTCCAAGAATCTGGCTTGAGTCTTTGTTGACTGTGATCGGTGCAGGGCGATGTCGACGAGTATAATCACCTCGTTGGGCTTATGCACCACCGGAATTATCTTTCGTCCGACGATGTAGCCCTTCTTGTGGTTAGTTCTCTATCTAGGATTGCGTCTTTTCCGCATTGTCGATGATCGAGTTTCCGGTTATGATTTCCGTTGATTTACTCGGTCGATTTCGTTTTCGTTATGATTGGCAGACAAGTCTGAAAGCACTCTCTGGAGCAGTCATGTATATCGATAACGAACTTCACGAATATCTTCTTACTTCGGTAAGTAAATATTCGGACTTCTCTACAATTCGGGTGTATTTTCATGTGCCTACGAGCTCTAAGCCAATGTTTTATTTCAGATATTTGCGATGAACATGTGGAACTATGGGCCTGATGTAATGGACGCTTTGCTTGAACTAATCATATCACTGGTGCGTAGATTCCCGCTTCGTACCTGTAATGTTTCTCTTCCCGTGTTTGCCTGTACGATTGCTAGTCATTTACATATGTTTCATCTTCGTCTTCAACGATCGCAGGGTGCTTCGAGTGCAAAATTAATCGACAGGTGTTTAGAGATGCTCGTTGGCAATTTTGTGCCTCCTAATTCTTTCTTACCTGTATTGAGTCAGCCGCGCGGTATTTCGAAAAAGGGTCAAGTTCTATCTCGTCTTCATTCAGCTCTGGAACATATGGCCAGTTTGGTGCCTCTTTCGCCTATGAGATTGTTGACGATTATAATTCAAAAAAAGCCACATTTCTGCTCTCAAGAAAAAGTAAGCTATACCAAATGTTTGAGTTTTGGAAACTACGTCGTGATCCAAAATTTATTTATAAGTTCTTTATGTCTGAAATGTTATAATGTTTACTGCGTAGCTTCTTCTGCTGTATACTGAAAACATGCTTAAGATGGAGGGTGGGGTTTTCGGTGATCTTGTCAGGAGCACAATGCTTGCAGGGGTCGTGGATTTGCTGCTAGACTTGGATGTAAGGATTTCAAAGGCCTTTTCTTTCCTTTCTTGTTTGTTCGACGTGTCGTGTTTTTATTCTTTTTAATGTTACTGTTCCTTAACAGGTGGAGATCGGATGGGACGACATTTTACAAGATGAATCCACTAAGGGCATATTCGATATGGAACTAGAAGATTTTGAAGACGCTTCAGGTGATGAATTTGAGGATGATGCTGAGGTATGCCGCTGAAATTCTTTTTTGTGTCACGGACCGTGACTTTATCTATGTTTATTTATGTACATTTTAAGATTTTATATTGATTTAGTAAATTAGTTTAGTTTCTCTACGATTCAAGAAGGTTGGCATTTTTTTTATTAAGTATACACGGGGTTGTTCTAGACGCGGAATCTATAACTTGGCAGCTGGGACCATTACAAGGTTTTTTGTTTTTTTTTTTAGTGTTGTTTGCAATCACTTAGAATAACTGAATAAACTTTTCATCCATCATATTCTAAAGGGGCGTATTCTCTCTTCTTCTACTTCTTTTTCTCTGTATTTTCAATTCTTTCAGCTAATCTTTGTCTGTCATTTTTAACCATTACCGTTTTTTGTCTCAGCTTCCTAGCGAACTGACTCGCAAAAATTTGGGAGGTAATAGTTTCGCGGAAAAATTGGATAGCTTGATGGTGCTTACATTTGAACATCTTGAATCCTGTGAAGCAAATGGCCGTTTAGTTCAGGTGTCTACCACATCTCTCCTCTCGTATTCCTTCCCGGTGTTTTTAGTTTTATTTATGACCAATTTTAAGTTCTATTTTGCGTCTACTAGGTCTTCGAAACACTACTTCAGTCATTTCAACACACACTTCTGACCGCATATAAGTCAAAATTTTCACAGGTCAGAGTTAATGTATTTCTAATTGTTTAATCTTTTTCGTTTCAGTTATCTATTGTTGTTTGTTTATACTACTAGTAGTGTATGGTGAATTGGTGATGATACCTGCGCTGAAAGGACAACATATGATTTTATTTTTTGCAGTTTGTAATGTTCTATGCTTGTGCACTGGATCCTGAGAACTGTGGCAAACGTTTTGCGACAATGCTTATGGATATTTTTGTTTCCAATGTCTACCCGCCACTTGTAAGGTAAATTCTTTTTTAATTATGCTGGTAATACTCATATAAATTTAGATTTTTTATAATCAGTCGATACGCCCTGTCTTAGTGATAAATTGATCTAGAATCCTATGCTTCCTTCATTTAATTTTTTATCCTAGAATTCAGTTAGGAAACTTAAGATCTCGATTAAAGTTCTTTATAGTTCTGGATGAGTGAGTGACAGAACATTGACTACTGAATTTATTCCTTATGGAGCTCGTCAAATAAGCCAAACATTACAACTTAGTGGGTGAGGGTCTTACATAACTTAACCCTGAACGTAATTATATAATTCAAATAGCAGGATTTAAATATTAAGACATAAAAATACAGCGGCTAAGTGGGCCGGGCCCTTCTTTGGTGAAGAACCCGTATTAGAGATTTACCCATTTTTCAGGTAACCCATTTCAGTATAAAATGTTAAAGACAGATTCTATATCGATATTTCGCAGGATGAGTGCGGCCGCCTATCTAGCTAGTTATCTGGCTCGGGGAAAGTTTTTATCGACTTCTTTGATTGCTGATGTTCTGATAAGGTTTGTTTTTACAATTTTAATTCGGACATTGAAATCATCAGAAATTAATTATATTTAGATTCAGTGTAAAACGTGTCGAATCATTTGCAGGCTGATTGAATGGTGTTTGTGGTACTGCAAATCGAATGACGGTGAAGTCGACCCAAAAGCTCACAGAACTTTCTATTCTGGATGCCAGGTATATCTATTGTTCGACTTCTGATTTCAATATTAATCAATTAACTAATGCAATTAATATATTTATCTGCCCTTTTTAGTGCTTTGATTTGGAGTTTGGCTTATTTGTTTATATCTTATGCTTATTTTTTATCATCATTTGCGTGGTAATTATAATGTAGCTTTGAAAGGTTCCCACTAATTTTTTATTTTTTTATTTGACAGACCATCATGTACGTCCTATGCTTCCGTATGAGATCAATAATAGCGGTTCCTCGGATCAAATCACAGCTCTTCGCTTTGCCGATAGACACAATCTTAACTCATAAGTTGAGCCCATTGAAGGTGATATAATAGGGCCATTAAATTAAATTATTATGTTAATCGTTTGTCAAGTAAGATGATATAAGGGACGGATTAGAAAACCCTTTGCCTCTCCTCTTTAACGACGCATAGTGCTTTGTGCCGTGGTTATACTTTATTTTCTCAGTTTGACTCGACACATCGTTAGGAGGAGAGCTTTGGCTGCGTTCTCTAAGGAACCGTCTTCGGTTTATTATTGAGTGAATAAAGTATCCGGTACTCATATCTTTGGTGAATATCGGTTCCTATCACATATACGTGTTCTCTAACTACTTCTATGATTTAAAGTTACCAACTCCATGTATTTCCAATTTCGTTTCCGGGATACACTGGAAGTCTAAACCGCCGTTAAATTTATTACGATATTAGTGTTGCACTTTTCTGACCACAGAAGCTAATCTCCTGTTCTCTTCTTGAATAGGTGTGTTTGCCTTCTATAGTAAACGAATTTCTGCAACAAGCCAAAGCCGCGCAGTTGTTTACCTCATCGGAGAAGTTCCTTTTCGACGACTATCTGGAATCAGACCTCTCAAAAGCTTTTGGCGGGATAGAAAGACTTGACATGTTCTTCCCGTTTGACCCGTGTTTGCTCAAGAGAAGCGATAAGTAAGTACATATTTCGTCTTTCATCAAAATATCTCAATACATATAAAGTTACACACCAAAAAAAAAAAAAAAAAGATTTTATTCTTCTTTTAGGATTGCAATTTGTGTCTCGTAATTTCATGCCTAGTCTTTATAGTAATGTAAGAGGAGACCCGGACTCGGCATACTTATTCAGACTCATTTAATTGGTATAGTATTAAAAAGTTGAAAACAATAAAAATGCGTAGATGAATTTTACAAGTATTTAATAGGATGAATTGTAGCATATAATTTACATAATTATGTGTCGATTATGTAAGATACGATGTTTCCCTAACAATAATCGTTGCTGTGTGAAGATTTATTCGACCGAGCTTTGTGTCCTGGTCAATGGTCAAACCGACCTACGATGACGGAGAAGGAAGCAGCGACGAAGAAGACGCTGAGGAGCACGGTAATGGAGTCAACATGATAAGCAACGGAATCTCAAGAATTCCCGAGGATGCAGACCTCGACGACTTTGACTCTGCTTTGAATAAAATGTCCATTACGCCGAAACAGTCGCTAAAATCCCGGATGCCCTCGAGAATAAGACCTTCGATGAGCCCGGAATCCTTGTGATTTTTTGGGTCCCCTCAAGCTTGCGCAGTTCTCAATTTGCTAGTCAAGAGAAAATTATGCAAGTATTATCATTAATTTTATTATTAGACTGTACGATGATTAAAAAAACTATATTATTATTTCCTTTCGTTTGCTTTGTGGGTTGTAACTTGTAAGTCTCACTCTCACTCTCACTCATACGCAAATTAATTAATTAATTAATTAATTAAAGGAAGTTTTTATTTGTAAATCGTCCTTGGAAGTTTTTTTTTTCCTCTATAGGTCAAAAAAGAGTGATTTTATCCGTTTTTAATATTTAAAAAATTTAATTAACTCGCATAGTTGATAATGAAGTGATTCTATTAAATGGTTAACTCTGTATTTAGGTTAAAACGTGTATTTGAGACTTAAATTTATAATAATTTTAATAAAAAGTTTGGGTTAATGATGGCGAAAATACTTAAAGTTTGGTCAAAGAACTCCTTGTGTATTCAAAGTTTAAAAATAATGGCAAAAATACTTAAAGTTGCATTTGGGGTGTTGATCACTCCATTCTCGTAATGCAGTTAACTTACCCGTTAACTCTACCCACGTGGAAAAACGTGAGTTGTTGAAATTGCAATTTTTTGCTATGTGGAAGAACCAAAATAGGGGTTTATTTCATGGTTTTGTCATAAATGATGTTGATGCGGCCTCGTCTATGTGGCAAAATATTGCTATGTCATCGACCCACGTTTGTCCACGTGGCCATAGATAACGAGTAAGTTAACTGCGTTACAAGAATGAAGTGCTCAACGCCCTAAATGTGATTTTAAGTACTTCTGTCACCACTTTTAAACTTTAAGTACATAAATAGTTCTTTGAGCAAACATTGAGTATTTTCGCCGTCATTAACCAAAAAAGTTTTCCTTATAATAATTATTTTAACTTACTCACTTAAATTGGTACTTAAATTTAGATTCCTAGTTTTTTGAGCCAATAAATACCAATTTACTGTTTGAACCTTGTATAATTCTCAAAAATTTGATACTTTAACCGCAAAAAAACTATTAAATCTAAACCTAATAACTTAAAAAGTAAACTGAGGATAAGCGCGGGACTCACTAAAAGTGACTTTTGCTATCATCAGAAATTGTTGTCGTATTGACACTTGTCGCTATCTGACACGTCATCGTCACAACTCAGAGAAGCACATGATGGAAATCTCACTACTCGGTGAGTTTCTTACTCGAAAAACTTTATGCAAAATAAATCCGTACGATTTTATGCACATTTTGTTAATTAAATTAAAATCACAAATTCAACCATACAAAGAAGGCTACCAAATTAAAGTGAACTTACCTATTGTAACAAATCTGCCTATTTAAGCCTTGGCATGGGGAGAGAATAACCTTTTACCTTCTTTTTTTTTCTCTTTTGGCTCAAATTTTTAAAGCAAGGTAATGATCTAATTTTATGAGTATAATTAATAAATATATATATATAAACATATTTTTTGTATAATTGAATACCGGTTAGGTTTGGTTTGAAGAGGCTCTGTACCCAACTACTGAAAATAACTTACAAAGGTTATTTTCACAATAACAATGAATAGGCGGTCGTAGAAGCTGTTGTAGAAAACTCCAACGTAGACATGTTTTTGTTTTTTTTTTAAATAAGTATGTACCTAAAATGGGAGAGGGAAAATGAATAATCAATTTTGACAAGGAAAATGAATATATTAATAAATAATTTGTTTATTTTCCGTTTTGGGACCAATGTGATAAGAGTCTTAGTCCCAAATTTAGATACCACAATTCTCTTAAAATCTACTTATAAATGCCACATACATATAGAGAATCAACTAGAGGGGTGAGTTTTACAAACACCCCCAATATTCATTCAAAGAAAAATAAATCCATACCATGCAAATGCATAAAATAATTAGACAACTTTGGCATGCCTTTAAGGCATTTCTAAGGGTCATATTTCTATTTATTAATTTTATCTTGGGTCCAACTTTTAATTTCTTAATGTGGGTCCATGTTAATAAATTCTAAGGTTTTTTCTTTCAAGAAAATAAATTATAGTTTATATATGTGCATATATTATGTAAGTTTAGCCAATTGGGGTCCCTTTTAAGAGTTACAACCTACAAACCCTAAAGCTACAATATTATAGATGGTAATCGGATTATGTGCATTACCTTCCTAGTCTAGGAAGCTTGGTTTTTTATTTTTATTTTATTTTATTTTAGCTTTGTCTATATGTAAACAAATAAGAATTTGGAGCAAAAGTGCACCAAAAGGCCTAAAGTACACCACGAGCCAAGGACTAAACTTGTCTCTGACTTTGCAAAATACTTGTCATAAAAAATAAACTTAAAAAATAAATTTAGTTTTCCTATTCCAAAATAATTGATAATGGTATAGTATCGAGTGTGTAAACTTCGATGTTATTCTTAATAGTAAAAACATTTTGTGTTTTTTTTTTCTTCAAGTTTTTCTAATAAAATCAAGAATATCAGTGTAATTTTTTGTCACGTTAGGAAATCGACATGTCGTATTAGATCGGGAATAATATCGAATATGACCACATGAGACTTGATTATGTTTAACTCAATTCAATTCCATTTCAATTTATTTTATTTTTAAGGTTAATAAGAGATATTTATTCAATGTCGAGACTTGGGAGTATGATTGCACAAGCGATAGGGCCAATTAAAGGGTAACTCAGAATATTTTATGAAGAAAAAAAACCTAGCGAAATTTGGAGCCTTATATATAATATTTTTCCGATTATTACCAAATAATTTTCCTAAATTAATGATTTAGTAATGACCACGACTTATGAAAGAGATTCTTTAGTCGAACCACCTCCTTGTGCCATTATGCTCGAGTAAGTTGACCGTATTTTTTATGTGCGATCAAATAAGTTAAATTTCGGAACAATTCATTTAAAAAAATGCTCAATTCGAAAAAGAAAAAAGAAAAAGAGGAATCCAATATTTTTTTATTTTTTTTTTGAATGGGGTGGCACTATCGGCCAAGATTACAATGCACTCTCGCATGATTTAGATATATTCAGTGTAAGAACAGATGGTACTATTGGCCAAGTTTACAATAATGTAAAGGGTGCATTCATTTGAGATCCATGAGGGTTTGAACCCATAAACTCTTGAATAGAGGAGTGGTGGAGTTACCACTTGGCCAAACAAGCTTGGTTAATATTCTATATTTTTTAAGGACTCGTGAATACGGATTAATTATAGGTACACTACCGTGAATCTACTCTATTTGACATGCTCTTAGCTATGGTAATTTTTTTATTGGCCAAAGGATTCATTGTAGAAATTGTTATAGTGACTCATAACATGTCACATTTATCATAAATGATTTATGACGTCACTATTAATATAACTTTTTGTACTTAAGAAGCCAACTATCTTTCTTTCTTTTTTTATATAAGAAACTACCAAAAGACCAATAAGCATGCCTTTTAGGTGCGGCCCATCTGTGAGCCCATAGACAGATATTTGTCAATATAATTATGTGTTTCGGTGCATATAATTTTATAAAATTATTTATTTATATATATATATATATGAGAATCTTTGGATTTCACTCAACTCAAGACAACTTTTAACGTAGAAAATATTCATTGATACACCCGTTACTCTTTATTAAACTTATAACATAAATCCATTGATTTTTGTTCGGTAATTGCATTTAAAAAAATAAATCTATGTTAATCATCATAAAGTGATCAAGATGAGATAATATGTACATATTAGAGTAAAATATTATTATTATATGTGTGTCAATTTTTTTTATCAGTTGGCTTTCTGAATTTATCATTGTGTGTCAATTTTTTTTTTAATAATATGCCCCTTGTTTATTATATGTTCAGCACTTATGTCAAAATTGATGAATTTTTATTTTTCTTACCTCTTATCCTATATATATTTTAACTATTTTTCTGTATCTACAAAATCTCAATGCTCATTATTTCTATAAAATGCTAATGAATATTTTTTTTATTATTATATAATTGGCCGAGAAAAAACATGTTGGCATTTAACAGAAAAATAGAATTTAGTACATAATAAAATTCATGGGTTGAATTAATAAAAAAATGTGAAGGCTAAACATACAAGCTTGTAAGTTAAGAATGAATACATATAAAAAAAATATAGCTTATGATAAGAATGATACATTATAATAAGTTAAGTGGGATAAACTAGTCAAAAATAAATTTAAAAAAATAAATCGAAGCAAAATTATAGAATCGGATAACTAAAAGTGTACTCTAATCAATTGAATACAAGGTTGTGGTTTAAAAGGTTTATCTTAATTGATTAGCCCTAATTATAAATGAAGATTACGAAATCGTGCTTTTCAATCGACTAAAAAATAAGACTAAAATATTAAACAAAAATTGTTCTTTTAACACAATAATATACATTATAATCTTGTTCGATTCATTGCACTTCCCTTCATCAAATTTTTCAATCCTTAATTAATAATAAATTCTCAATTCATATATATATATATATATATATATATAATAGTTGGTTAGATCTACAAATTAAGTCCTCGTTATTGTAAACCTTTCGTATGTCCTTTATTCTATTTTTTTAGTGCACTCACAAATACAATATTGTTTTTCCTTATATTGTTTACTAATGCAATTGTGGTGTGGCACGTATTAGATATAAAACTTAAGAATAAGATTGTAAAATTAAAATTAAAAAAAAAAAGAATTTAAGACATACTTTGTAAATAGCTCTTAAATGTCAATTAATTTTAAACATATGGAAACAGAAACAAATTTGTAAGAGATTTAAAAAAGAGAGCCAAATGGTGTAAATCGAGTAAAACCGGAGCTTCCGATGCTATTTTTAGAATCTATTTTTAAAATAATTTTTATATCAAACACAAAATGCGAATGTCAGGTTTTTGTATTTTTATTAAAGGCTCTCTCTAGTATTTTTTAGCGTCGACATCGGAAAAAAAAAATACATCACTTAAACATACAATGAATACCGTCGTTGATAAATCAAATCGTGACGGGTGTTGATTGTTGATTATCGCCTAAAACAGAATCATTTTTAACCTTTTGTCGAAATAAAAAATACATTTTTAATATCGCATTATCGAAAATCGGTCTTTCGTGTATATTCAATTTCCATGTACTTCTCTACTACCACAAAATAAAAATATAGAAAAAAATTATCTCACTGATAAACTCTCATGTGTGATCGCACGTGTGATGACATCTACATGGCATGTCGCACGTGCAACCACCTTAGGCAAAATTCCCCCGTCACCCTATTTTAAAGCAAAGAAAAAAAAAAGAATATTAACATAAAGGCCTTTTGAATTTGTCCATTGCAAAAGCTTGGATCTTTGCGAACTGTGAAGTTTGAATTTTTATTTATTTATTTTATTTTAACAATATAATTGTGTTTTCTATCTTTACCCATTAAAAAATCAAATAAAAATATGTTTTATTTTATAGATAGAGCACGAGAGAACTTGTCTTCTGCCACTAAAGCACATATATCTATATTTTAATAATATAAATTATTAAATACTCAGAGTTGCAAGGTTAGGTCAAAATAAACCAATTTCCAATACATTAAACTAATCCTCGCAATTCTTTGTTTAATCAAATTATTATTGAAGTATCTAAATAGAGTTTTTATTGCTAATTTAGTACATTATAAAACTTAACGAAATTTAACATAGAATAAAAGATTTAAACAATAAAAAAATAAGTGTTGGCCAATTCAATTCTAGACAATTTAAATTAGTTTTCAGTCGTGCATGGGTATAAGTTCGGGTAGTTATCGGCTTGACATGGCTTTTCGCGACCATAATTCCCAAACGTCGTGTCCAATTGCAAAATAAGATCCTTTGCTCTAAAAAAGAATATATTAATATCGTAAATAACAATTACGATTTTATTGTAAAAAGATGCTGGAAATTCTCACATACATTTTAGATAAATTCTAGTACGAAGAAATTGCATTAGTAGAAGGACACCAACTAAACTACTAAAATTATGTATGATTTATTTTAGAGTTGTGTTTCACGACAACCTCATGCTTCTCGCGACGCATCGCGGCGTTCTCCGGCGGATCGCGACGGATCGCGATTCGGAGCATGAAATGGCGACGGTTCGCGAACCTGGTGCATCGCGACGGCGTTCTCGCTCTCTGCCTCTCTCCCGCTCTCTCCGTCTCACAATCTATCTCTCTCTCTCCATCGCGATGCATCGTGAGCTGAACCATCGCGACGTGCACTTTGGTGATTTCTGGCGATTTCACCGCGACCGGTCGTGACGCCGTGAAACACAGCTCTAATTTCTTTGCGGATAGTAACTCGTATCTCGTATCGTTTTTATATTGTGTTTGTTAATTATCTTTTTACTAATTTTACTATTATTCACTCTATTCAATTATCATGCTATTCTTGTTTAACCATTGATCATTGGATGCTCTTAAAAATGAATGCTTTTATTTTATATTTAATTCATATTATGTTATATTTTTACCAACTGGACAATGTAATTTATATTAAAAAAATACATAAATTTGACACAAAGTGAAATTTAAAACAATTAATAACTTTAACCATTTATCGTTGGATGCTCTTAAAAATGAATGTTTTTATTTTATATTTAATTCATATTATGTTATATTTTTACCAACTGAACAATGTAATTTATATTAAAAAAATACATAAATTTGACACAAAGTGAAATTTAAAACAATTAATAACATACATACAATATAGATTTTATTTTTTAATCATGTATAATCCAAATTCATCAAAAAATTATTGAAACTAATTTATATCGTATGCTAACTATTTCGTGTTTAAGAACCGATATTGTCTCCTTAGTTTTCTACAAGAAATGTTATATGTTTTGAGGTACGATTTTGTCCTGTCATTTGGATTGATACGATGAAATCTATATTTGTCGTTTAATACTTAGAGTGAATGGCTTATTGGCAAAGTCAAGGCCCATTAACAAAGTCAATGCCCATTAGGAAAGTCAAAAGCGGCCAGTCAGGGACCAGCCAATGGAAAAAGTAAACACTCGATGATGAAGAATGAAGAAGGCGGCGATGAGGGCAAGAAGGAGGAGAATGTGAAGCTCATCGATGAGGCTTTCGAAAAGGGGCTCGTCGATGAAGTCTCATCGCTAGAGAATAGTTTCTACAAAGACCAAGGCAAGGAGCCTAGCCACAAGAAGATGAGCGAGGAGAAAACAAGCGAGGAGCAAGACCTTCGACGAAGCGATGAGAAAGACGTTGACAAAGATCAATCAGCACAGTGAGACTTGCGCCTCTAAAATAATGGTGATAGTTACTAAAATGTTCATTCTATGTAATAAAACCTAATAATTTAGGCAATTATGAAGGAATCAAAGCCAATTATAACCGCCCATTTATGAGGTTGGGAGAGAGTAACTTAGTGGAATGAGCTCTATAAATAGCGAGATAAGAGATGTAACAAATTACCGGAAGTTCTTACAAGACATGGAATACACACATATCCAAATTCTTGCACACTTTTTATCTTTAAACTTATTTTTGATTGCGTGATTAAGTTTTTAACGGAAAGACCCAGGTTCTTAGATAACTCAAAAATAAAATTACACTAATTATGAATACGTGATTATTGTCGTTATTTTTCACCTCAATAATATATACGTTTTAACAAATATAAAAAGATATAGGTGGGACCTTTGAGGTCCAAAGCTTAGACACACAAGCAAAATAAATGAAACTTTGATTACTATTATAAAATAACAATAAAATTTGGATTTAGTTTTTATTAAAAGAAAGTGGTGTAAAAGTCGCTGCGTGATATTACACGCTTTGTCCCACTTTGTGGACCCATTTCTCTTATCTTATATTTTTGTCATCTAATAGTAATATATAAGCACCGTCAATTCTTCTATTTTAGATCTATTGACATACAATATGTTAATTATTTCAAATTAAACTATTTCAATTTAAGATATTCGGAATGTTAAATGCTATATTAATTCCGGTGAAATATATATATTTCTTTGTCCGAACATTACGGACGTAGCAAGAGCTTTAAATATGCAATTACATAATTAAGATAATTTTGGGTAAAACTATTAATACATTAAATTTGGTGATAAAAACTATTAATGTTTTGTTTTTGTAGTACTTATCTAACTATTAAATTTATTGATAAATTCACTAACGTTATTTTTTAGGACTTATAAACAATATTAAAACAATTAAGGTCTATATTTAATCTTTTTAAATATTTAAGGTTAATATTTTACCCTCTAAATGTCGGTTAACGTAATAATTATTGATGTTACGTTCAAATTAATTCTGAAAGTATTTATTTAAACTTAAAATAATAAAAAGTTTTCAGAATTATTCCGACTTCATATTATTTTAGGTTTATATTAATTTTTTAAAAACTCATAATTAATATGAATTGGCACAAAACATAATATTAATCATTTTTACATTTAAGCGATGTGACATTTAACGGGTGAAATGGAAGAAGTATTAACCTCAAAATTCGTAACATTATTGTTTTAAAAAAATTAATTGAAAGCTTTAATAATAAAAATGTATAATAAAAAAATACTAAGTTAAACCCTAAAAAATATCTTAACCAAATTTTAAAGCTAGGTATTAAAATGGTACAAATATATAACGTTCGTGATGTTTTACCATAAAATTTTAATGTTGGGTATTACAGACTTACATTGCTAAAAAGGTAACATTAATATATTTTACCACTTAATTTTAATGCTGAGTTTAAACTGCAAAAAACTTAAAAATTGAGTTATTTTCAAAAAAAAAAAAAAAAAAACTCATATGATCAGTATTTATAGATTGCAGATCTAAGTAAGACTAGTGGTGTACAAAAATAATCCAATAATATAAGTTTTAAACCGCATCCAGATCCGCCTTTTTAAATAATCATAATCTTAATAAAGCAGATAAATTTGGTTATAGGGTTAAAAAACCGAGAATTCGGATTATATGTTACTCAAATCCGCTCTTCAATACATTTTTTTTAGTATTTTTGTTTCTTTTTTAAATGAACTTGAACTTCTCTCTTGTTTATAGATATTAACATCCTCATGCATAATTTTATTTTTTTGTGTATTTTTGTAACTTAATAAATACATTTTAGTAAAAGATTTAGCATAAGGAAATTCTATGATAAAAATAAGGTTTATTATTATTATTAGAGAAATCATAGCTAATAGCCTCCTTACTACGTTTAGATTGCTTTTTATCAAACATATGATTATAATTTTCAAAATAGCCAAATTCTATGATGTGGCATTAAGCTCCCATATATATATACCTATTTTGCCCCTCACCATATTAATTACAGATGATTACTAATTAATAATTTATTTCCTATAAAACACACGTATAATTAACAATTTGTTGAAAAGTTCCATGATTTCAGGTATTACTTTGAAATATAACCAGCTTTTTAATCGTGTGTATTATAATTAATTAGAATAAATGTTTATTTCCTATAATACAGGATACGTATAATCAATATTAAAGGGAGATATTCAAAGAAGATCTCCATCTCCATGAAGACGATGAAGCAGGGTAAGAAGAATCCAATCGGCGCTCAGTTTGGCCATTGTCAGAGCTCAGTTTGGAGAGCTCGGACGACGAGATACTGGCAAGTCCGCTCACCTCCGACAAAGCCTCAACATCGGTCTCAGTCTCGTCGGAGGGGTTTCTGGAGGCGAGTCGTTTGGTGAATCTGATGGGCGAGGAGCGCCGGAGGAACAAGCAGAAGCACGTCGTCGCTGCCGCGGGGATGGTCTCGACGGTTCCGGGGAAGCAGTATATGGCTAGCCCGAGGAAGACGATGAAGCTGAAAGGCATCGGATTTAACAATGGCGAAGTGGGCAGGGTCAAAGATGAGCAGTTCCTTTGCTCGATGCTTGGAGACGAGTCGGAGCTCAGTTTGGCCATTGTCAGAGGCATGTGCGGCTGTGTCGGCTCGGATTTTTTTCCCTAGTTTTGTCGTGTAAATTCTGTTTATTAGTGTTAATTCAATTTTTTTTACTATTTTTTGATATGTTTATGTCTGTTTATTCGTGTCATTAGCTAGTAATTCATGTGGAGATGCATTTTCTCTATGTTAATGAGATATATTGTCACGTTTATTTATATTTTTTGTTTATTCATGTTAATTTTGTATTTATTTGTGTCAATATGTGTTGAGAACTTGCAACATATTACATGTTATACTTTCAAAAACGAAATAAACCATATTAAAACGTGTGGGTGAGAAAATTATTTTCACTGACATTAACAGATATAAACCATTCTAGTTTTGAATTCGAGTTGTAAATGTAAGTTTATTGTTTATTCGTGTAAATCTATGTTAATTCGAAACTGTAAATGTGTGTCTAATTGGTTTATTCATATTTATTCGTGTAAATGTATGTTTATTTGGTTTATTCGTATTTTTTGAATTTTGAATTTGGGTTTATGAAATCATAGTTAATGCTTTCATTAACCTATTTTGCGTGCTATTTTTTTTCTTCAAAATATTAGTTGATAAATGACAATGAAAAGTTGTTATATTATCCATGTATTTGGTCAAAATAGTTCAAAATAGATGATGATGAAAATGGCCAGAATATTGTTTAGTAGTCAAAATTATAGTTACCTTTTTTATAGCAAATTTTATTTTCTAATTATATTTTGAATTGATTTTGCATATCATATTTATTGATTAGCACGTATATCTCGATGACTAATCAATTTATTTTCAAAATATTCTGTTTGATCAATTTAATTTGGTTTTTAAATAATAATTAATTTATAATACTAATTAATTATAAAGGTTAATATCGTCATTTTATATGCGTTAATGTGGTTTATTGGCTATGTTACAAAATTAACCAAACAATGGCTATTTCACCAATTTTAAAACGTTGATATGGCTAGTTATCTTAAGCTCCCTTATTATTATTATTATTATTATTATTGATTGATTGATTGATCCAAATATGGGTTTGATCTGAAATCTGTTTTAAACCTGCTTCCGGAAATCCGAGTTTTAAACACTTAAAATCCGGATGCGGGTTTCAGTTAAAAACTTGGAATCTGGGTCCAGGTTTTGAATTTGGCGAAAAATTAGGGTAACTAGCCCGCTTTCACCCCTACCCCATATTGTCCTCAAGTTCAATTAACGGGTATACAAGTGAGATTTTTGCCGCTATTATATGATAATATCGAGATTTTTTCCGTGAAAAAAAATGATTATGTACTTTTGCCGCTATATATTGAATATTACTACTTTCGCCGATTATATTTAAATCTATTAATATATAAAGTAATAAAACTTTATTCTTGTACGCAGGGGCGATTTTACATTAGGCCGAGCGTGATCGGCCACCCCCACTCAATCCGAGATTTAAAGTCAATTTTTTAAATATTTTTAAATATTTATACGATCATTAATATTAAAAAATTACTCATTACATTGTCAATCTTATATTGTGGTGTAGCGAAAAAAGGATCGTACAACATAATTTTACTTTTTGAGAGGTTCAAGGTTCAATTCCAACCATAGACATAAATACGCATTATTTTCCTTGTTCATTATTTTTTATTTTCAATGGCAAATCTATATAAATTACTAAAAAGTTTTTTAAAAAAATATCCGTCACAACTAATATATATATATATTTAATAAATCACAAACATTTTATTTAAGTCTATTATTAAAAATTATTTTAACACATACATCATTAAACTATCTCATATATTCATGTTATTCAAATATTAATTTATCATATAATGACTGAATATTCGACAAACTTTTTGAAAATTATCTTTCATAAAAAAAATTAAGAATTAAGTATAAGAATCTAAAAATATATATATTTTATTGTATCGATAAAGAGATTACAATAAATTATTTTAGTTGATAAAAGTTTAAATATTCAATATATGTTATTATAATAAATGACAATTGTAATACAATATATGTTATTATATTACGCGTTTTAATATTCCATCTTATTTTAAAAATTACGTTATGTTATTTTTCGCCCCCACTCATAAAGTTTTCTGGCTTCGCCCCTGCTTGTGTGTATTTAGTAAAGTTACTAGGGTTTATGTCCATTTATAGTTTGTTTGCCAGCTTGTCAAGATTCAGTAACTCGTTTAATCAAATGCTAAAGTAAATAAAAGGAATATTGATTAACCATTTAAGGTTCCATGTCATGACCCAAAAATCGTTCAGTATATAATTGTGGCTGATATTAATGGGAGGTACTGAAATTTCCCCATTGTGTGCTTTTTCCATCTATATTTTGCAAACGATGTGATGCCGCAAACATAGAACAAAAGATTAAGAAAAACCATTACAACCTTAATAAAATTAATATTAGTGAAATAAGAATAAAAATTATAAAAGATAGCAATATAACTTTAAGGACCCGGCTTTTTCGAAGCCGTCACTTACTAACTACTCTAAAACTATTTGAAAATACTTGGCCATTTTTTTTATAACTTCAAGTAAAGTAAGTAAATACGTACGTGGTAAAAATATTTATCACGAAATCCTTTTTCAAAACCAAAATGTATAAGAAATAAAATATGCGGAAAACGTCTTCACAGTGATTACCCATTCACCCAATCTCTCGCACATCCTCCACCGTCACCGTTCAATCCACCACGAAATCATATCATAGGTTTCTTACATACAGTACGAACGAAAAATCTTTTGTGTGAGCTTAAAGCTCAGTGAGATACAACTATTCTCACAAAATAATAATGTAAAGAAAACATAATATCAAATGTTCAATTATGCTTCACTTTTACGTTTTAGGAATTTATTACTAATCTTTTCCTAGGTGATCACCATCTTGTGTACGTACCAACTTGCGCGCGGGCTGTTGGATCGACGGGGTGTACATTTCCCGAAGTCCTAGGCCAATACATCTGGCGGTTCATGATACCGCATGATAAATTCCGTCATTAATACGCTCATCTCGGGAAGAAATCATAATTTGGCAGTTTAGCTTAACTGCAAGATAAATCATGTCCTCAATACGCTCATCTCGGGGAAAAATCTTAACTTTAAGAACCTCCTCGTGAGGTGTGGTACGACACTTCATTAATTCGTATGTTTCTCTTGTTCTTGTTATCATAAGCTTATAAACTAACAACATTCCGTATCTTATTCCTTTGGCTAAAGGAAAATAACATCTCCCGACAATCATTCATGATCGTCACATAATCAGCATCAATCTTTCATATTCATCTTTATATCATTAAATTATAATAACATGTATCAAACAATCAAAACGAATGCACATTTAATGATATCTAACACACATATCAACAGACAACACAATCAAACATATCAAGCAAAACTTTATTTTCAAACTAATTCGTCCTGCAGTGAGGTTGAACTCACCTGAAATGCTACGATCGTCTTACTTGCGACTCTGGCGAAGGCACCTCTACGATCGACGTTCCTAGGTAATAGATACCCAACTATGAATTAGAACCGGGTGACTCATAAATATCCTAACACTTGACTTAACGACTAAAACGATATTTGTGCTTGTACGTATAAAAGGACTTTATAGGTCTTTTCTCGATATAATAAAATTTGTTACGAACTGTAAAAAGCGTTCTGAACAAACTGCTACTATTTTTCAAAAACGAAGAAATTTCAGGTCTGTTTGGTTAGAGTTTTATAAACTTGTTTTTTTTATTTTTTGGTTTTAAGTTTTGGTTTAAAAAATCAGTTTGGTAAATCATGTTTTCCAAATTTTTGAAATGTTGTTCGGTTAAGTTTTCTATTTAACATGTTTTTAGAAATAAAAACTAAAAACTATGTTTGGTTAAGGTTTTAGAATTTAGTCTCTTCTTAAAATAATGTATTTATATATATATATATATATATATATATAAATTCATTTGTCGAAGAAGTCAATCAAATATATCTAACTTATTATATTGATTATCATATTACAAATGTATTACTAATATATATAGACAACAAAATAGTAAGGTGCAAAATTTAAAATTGTAGATATAATTCAAAAGTTCACAAACAAATACATAAATATAACGGGATGAATTCAAATGTTGCCCCTATGTTGCTCCCACATTTGTGATGCCATATCATTTCTAAATTGCTTCCATCTCGCTAGAGCTGCTCTAGAGCATTGAGATGTTGCCTCAACTTGCGGTAATTCTTCTTCTTGATTTTCGGGCACTTCTGCTCCTGGAATATCTTCCAACGAGATATCCTGACCCCATATTGTTAACAAAGAGTCTTCTCTTCCATGAAGCTTAATCAACTTATGCAATACGAAACATGCCATTACTATCCGGCTTTGTTTTTCTAACGAATAACACGACATGTGCTTAAGAATTGGAAAACGAGCTTTAACAAGGCCAAAACATCTTTCTATTACATTACGCAATGACACATGCTTATAGTTGAATAGTTCTTTGTATCCTCTTGGCTCTCTCCTTCCTCGGTACTCTGATAGATGATATCGGGTTTTCCGATAAGGTGCCAAAAACCCTAGCTTATTTCCATATCCTGCGTCCACTACGTAGTAAAAACCATCGGATGGTATCAAGAAATTAGTATTGTCAGCAAGCATAACCTCTGTCAGTACTCGAGAATCAGCCATTGAACCTTCACATCCGATATGTACATATGTGAACATCATGTCAAACGTGCATGCTGCCATGACATTCATAGTGCACATACCTTTACGGCCTCTGTACATTTTTTGTTTGTCAGTGGGTATAATGAATCCAATATGTATTTTCGAACTTACCCAGCATTTCAGTCTCTACTTTTGCCCATTGTTTTTTCTCCAATGTGGATCCCCTCAATCCAACTTTACATTCTTCGTGACATAATTCAATGAAATATCCCTCGGTAGAATCGGGCCATATTGCGCTGTCCTCAGCCATTGCTAACACATAAAATTTAATTTAAGGCGAAGATATCCACATGTGAATCATTTAGTCATATAAATAAGTTTACTGTGTAAATTAGATTAAATTTATGTAATTATATAAACAAATATACAGTATGAATTTGATTAATTTATCAAACCATGTAAACATTCTTCATCATTATTATTCATCAACATCCTATAAACATCTTACAATCTTGGCATTTATTCAAACAGAGGGTGAGCAACTAAAAGAAATAGGCAAGGACAAAAAATATTGAAGAAACTAGATCAAATAGATTGAACGATTCAAATAAACTAACCCAAAGTACAATATAATATACAAATACAAATAAATAATACATTAGAGATGGAAAAATATGAGCTTATTTGGCTAGTATTTCTTTTAAAATAAAAGACAGACATGAAGCCATGAATCTGTTCTATAGACTAACACTAGTAACGACAGAGCCGTGGAGCTTCAATCAAAACCATGATTCAAGAATCGTATATCACAAAGAAAAAAATCTTCATTTGACCAGGAAAGAAAAGAATGAATACCTCAGAGATGGCTGCACGAGAAGCTCGTTTATCAGGAAAAATATATATCGTATCGGGAGTTGTCGATGACAAAATATAGTCGAAGAGATTATATAATTGTGCAGATGAAATCGTGGTGAAGAGGGGGAGAAAAAAAAAGGAGAGGTGGAGAAATCTAGAGCATCGTTGAGAAAGTGGAGAAAGAAAATAGGAGAGAGGTAAGTGAAAGTGGGAGTAGTGAGAGAAAAAAAACAAAAACTGTAACTGGGAAAACACCCTATACGTGTTTTCCACATTCCTTTATAAAATTTTCAAACCAGAAATTAGATTTTATAAATTAATTTTAAAAAACTTAACCAAACTTGAATTATCAGACCAATTTACCCTTTTTTGAGACCAAAACGTAAAATCAGGTTTTTAAAAAGCTAACCAAACAGGCCCTTCGTGTTTTAAAATTTTCCAAAAGACAACTGTAACTATGAGATATACTGATTTTCCTGTTCGGCCAGAATCTTATAACTCGATTTCGGGCTAGATCCCGAATGATTTTCAAATTTCTTATAACACAAAACATTCTCGAAATTGGATTATCTATAAAATATATCTCTACATAAAATCTCTAATTCGTACTCTATGAATTTTAAAACTAAAAACGAAAATATGATCTGCAGAATTTTATCGTTTTTTCCAGAAGATTGAAAAATGGAAAATACGATTTCAAGCGATTCAGAACTCCAAACATTATGAAATTAAATCTGGGACTTCTATGAACCTAATCGAAGTTGTAGTTAAAATTTCAGCCAAAACAGATGCGTATTTTGGGAGATAAAAATTCGACAAAATTCTGCTACTCGGGATTACGAAAATAAAATTGGATTTAATAAGATAAGCATACTCATACCTTGATTATGGGAGAAGAATAAATTTGATGGCTGATGAGATTGAAGACTCGTGAGTTTTTCACTATATCCTCTCTATAGAATTTCTAGGTTTTGGAGAGAATGAGGCTACGTGAGACTTTTGAAAAATATGAAACCCTAAGTTTAATATAAAACCTAAATAGTTATTAATTATCGCAGCTCCCTTTTTCTTCCCAATTTTTTTTTAATAATGTACCAAATCTTTGATATATTATTTCCTTTAAAAATCCTAAATTAATTAGAAAGAAATATAGAATAAAAACGTACTCATTCTATTTTCTATCTCTAGAAAAAAGTGGGATCTCACAATAACACACCGATATCAATGTGTATTCCAATATTTTTTTTTAAAAAAGAAAAACTTCAAAAACAAATCGGCTATGATAGCAGTGATATATGATAATTTGAGGACTTGTTCTAATAATAGATGAGGTAGCTATGGGCGTATAATAATTTTTTATTTATTGAAACGAGAGACCCAGATAATTATTCTATAGTGTAATTATACGAAGACATTTGATTTTATCTGCGCGCATAAATAATATACATTTATAGGATCCGAAAATCAGTCTTCGCTTCCTAATAAACTTAGGTCCGACTTTGGATAACTTAATTAATGATCATAATTCATAACTGTTATGCGTATTTTCCGGAGCCTAGAAAAATTAATGGCCGAACTAAAAAAGTGCCCAAGAGGCCCAAGAAAAAGGCCCACTAAATTGACTTTGACCCGGAAAGTCAACAGACTCGACCCGAAAAGTCAACGGGCACGAATCGGAAGAGTTAATGGGCCGACCCGGAAAGTCAAACGGAAAAGTCAACAGACTCGACCCGGAAAGTCAACAGGCACGAACCGGAAAAGTCAATGGGCCGACCCGGAAAGTCAACCAGAAAAGTCAACAGACTCGACCTGGGAAAGTCAAACGGAAAAGTCAACATACTCGACCCGAAAAGTCAACGGGCACGAATCGGAAGAGTTAATGGGCCGACCCGGAAAGTCAAACAGAAAAGTCAACAGACTCGACCCAGAAAGTCAACCGGAAAAGTCAACAGACTCGACCCGGAAAGTCAAACAGAAAAGTCAACAGACTCGACCCGGAAAGTCAACGGGCGTGAACTGGAAAAGTTAATGGACCGACCCCGAAAGTCAAACGAAAAAGTCAACAGACTCGACCCGGGAAAGTCAATAGGAAAAGTCAAAAGACTTGACCTAGAAAAGTCAAATGAAAAAGTCAACGGGCCCGACCTGGAAAAGTTAATGGGCCAACCCGAAAAGTCAAACGGAAAAGTCAACAGACTCGACCCGGGAGAGTCAACAAGAAAAGTCAAAAGACTTACCTAGAAAAGTCAAATGAAAAAGTCAACGGGCTCGACCTAGAAAAGTAAACCGACCCAAATCCAAAAGGTCAACCAAAAAGTCAACCCGGACCCGCTCGGGAAAGTCAACTGGAAAAGTCAACAGACTTGACCTAGAAAAGTCAAATGAAAAAGTCAACGGGCTCGACCTAGAAAAGTAAACCGACCCAAATCCAAAAGGTCAAACAAAAAGTCAACCCGGACCCGCTCGGGAAATGTCGACTCGGCCCGGCCTAAAGAACATGCCTTCGGGGCGCGCCGCGCGCCCCGAAACAAAAAACATGCCTTCAACAAGCCTTCGGGGCGCGCCGCGCGCCCCGAAGCAAAAAACATGCCTTCGGGGCGCGCCGTGCGCCCCGAAGGCATGAAATCGAGCCTCTCGCCCTCTATAAATACGAGGGCACCCCCACCAAAACCGGTAAGCTCTCTTGAAGCCAAAAAACCTCTGTTTCCCGTTTATTCATAAATTCCGATTCAAATACTCGGCTAATGTTGAGCGTCAGAGCGGGCGACAGAGGACCCCCCCTCTGTCCCCTTCTAGAGTTCACGTTTTGTGCTCTTTTTACAGAATCAGAGGCAGGTTTTACAGGGAAGATTTCCGGCCCATCAAGACCGGAGATCAAGCTTCAAAGCCCGGTTTGACCCCATGCAGGCGTTGGGCCCGGCCCAAAATCAAGACTTGGGCCGTATTCAAGTTAATCAATTTTTAGGCATTAACAATAACTAATATCAAAACCTATATATACAGAATCATTGCAAATGTTAGACAACGTTGTCACGAAAAATTATCTGTAAAATTTGAGAAGTGTGTGTGTTTTTTCATAAGAATAAAATAACTCATGTCGGTAACTTTTTAAAGTTTATGAACATTAGGGGCTAAAAAATAATTTCATCCATTTTAATTGTTAAAATTCGAGTTTACACTTTATTAAGAACATTTATCTTATAATTGTTATAACTAATTATTTTCGTTAGACTATATTTTGTTTGTATTTGTAAAATTAATCTCACTTGACTCCTAAAGATTGCATTAGGGTTTGGTTAAATTTATAGTTTTCTTGCCAGCTTGTCAATTTTGAGTTATTCATTTAATTTAAAGCTAAATTAAATAAAAGAGAATATTGAGTCACCCATTTAGGTTTGGTTGTTTTCTTGAACACCACAATCTATAATTGCAATAGTTTTCACTTAAATATTATTTTTTCTATAAAATATAATACTACTTCTTAGCTGTTAGCGAATACCTATTAAAAATTCCACTCCTAAATATTATATAATTATTGCCTAAAATAATTAACATGTTATATATAACTAATGTGGAGAGTCCAACAAGAAAGAAGTAGATCAAGCCTGCAATTAGGATGACCCATTATAATTTGTTTGTAGCTTTATAAATAAAATATAATATCATTTATTTATATTATAATGCTAAACATTGCATAGGAACTATGAATAAACTTTATGCATAAAACAATCAACCACAAGTTAATTTATTATACTTAATCATGTCCTACTTGGCATTAACTATAGTTCTTAAGAAGACTACATTACATTAAAATCTAACATCGGTTTTTGTATCACATAAATACATAATATATAATATAAATATGAGATGAGATGACTTGTGACAGCATCACTAATATTTTTATAACTATTCAAATAAACTCGGTAATTGATCATAGTATATATGTATAATCCCCGGATGAAAACATTTTATTAAGTATGCTGATCGGGATTTCACTTGTAAATGGCAACTCTTTTTTTATTTTTTTGTTGTTGCAATTTTATGAATTTTTATCTATATTTTAAAAAGCCGCCTGCATTAATTAGAAAAGAGGGTTATTGTTATGTGCATTTTTCGGCCATTTTTACGCATTAATAGTTATATTACATTTTTACTTTGAAGTAGATTTTTGTTCGGTCTCGACCAGATTTTATAGAAAAATTGATTTTTTTAATATAAAAAATGAGAATCGGGTGTTCTGTTGATGTACAAATTCGTCATTATTTAATATGACATAAAGTGCTAAAGTTGTGAATTAATTAAATTTACAAAACCATGATAAAAGGCTTTAAAGAAATAAACTGGTATTCGTAAAAGCCCATTTGAGAAGCCCAATGAGATTCTTAATCAGACTAAGAACCAACGGATATAGGCTACTCGGCCCAATGAGTTCTAAAGCCCAAATCCATTAGATAGCAGCCCAGAAAGACGAGGGTAGAGTCGTCATATTCTCTACCCGGCATCCCATTTCAAACTCAGACGGAAGACCAGGAGCACGGAGTCAAGCCTCCAACGGGCATAATTCAAACACGACGACGAGAACGAAGTCATGAGACACGTGTAGCAAGGTCGTCCATTCAACCCGGTCAGCACGGAGTGAAGACCCCTCGATTCCTGGGAGCCCAACGGGAAGAATTGAAAGGTATAAATACCAAGCTCAAGCTCAGATCAACACACACGCATACTTACAATCTTGAGAGAATACACCGAAGAGATTCTACCCGGAATTCTTGTTCACTTAAGATCTCATTGTATTCTTTCTTCCCTCTTCCTTTCTTTTCTATTCTCAGACGTGATCTAGCTGCCTGTAGCTATCCGTCCATGTTCATTGTCGCAATAAACTAACAGAGGAAGTAGTCAACTACCGCTTTGGGACGAACCTCTATAAAAAATCCCTCGTCTTATTTATATCGCTTATATACATATATATATATATATATATATATCGTGAGTGAATCGTGAGTTTGCAACGCGAGAGATCGAATTCCACCAAATTGTTTCATCCAAAATCATCATACGCTCACAAGTCACACTTGACTGATTGAGGTGGGAAACCACGTCAACAGTTTGGCGCCGTCTGTGGGAAATTGATCTCGCTAACTCCTAAAAGCTCAAAGCACTCCGCAAACATGAGCAACAATGAAATCGCAATCGTGAACGAGTCTGAGGTGAACAACCCAGATCCTAACACGGAATCGAGCAACCTACAGTCTCAGCGAGAGGCTAGCGCTGCTGAGAATCGAGAGTTGCGCCAACGACTCGAATCTCTGGAAGCCAACCAAGCCCGAAATGAGCGTCGTCAGAATGCTAACCGGACTAATCCGGGACAAAGCTCTGGGTATCAAGGCCGGACAGGGCTCGACGCTGTGCACTTCGACTTTGCCGACGTGGACAATCCGCAAGCGCCGAGGCAAAACCAGCCCCGACTACCCAGCGGCCCTAGACCCGCGACGCCTCCACCGCCCCCTGAAACAGGAACGCCCCTTTTTACCCCCTTGACGGGTCTCTACCCGTCTAATGCGGGGAATGTTGCTTCGAGCAGTCACCAACGCCCGGGACCCCAAAACCGACAATCGGGGTACGAGCAAAGCCGTAGCATCAGCCAGGCCCTCAACGGCCAACCGGTCACGTACCCGAGGTATCCCAGCCCGGTGTACGGACAGGAACCCCTCCAGGCTGTGCGTCCCGAACAAGCTCCCCAACGCACAGAACTGGAGGAGCTCAAACGCTCAATGGCCGAAATGAATGAGAAACTCATTCACGTGCTCTCTCGCGTGCACAGCGCCACTACCGCTGCCCCCGAGATAGAACGTCTAGTGGAGGAAGCAGAAAGGACACCCTTTAAGCCCGTCATAACCAACGTTATACTCAGGGAAGGCGGGCGCGTATATGTACCAAAGTACGACGGGACGACCGATCCCAAAGTACACTTGAGATCCTTCAGGATCGCGATGGGGCGAGCCCATCTGGAAGCGCACGAATTCGACGCTGGGCGCTGCCAGTATTTCTCTGAAAATCTGGTCGGCCCGGCGATGGAATGGTTCTCAAAACTTGAACCGCGTTCCATAGACAACTTCGGACAGCTAACGACCCTTTTTCTCAAACATTTTTCCATGTTTATGGAAACTGAGATCACGGCGGCGAACCTCTATGCCTTGTAGCAAGAGAGAGGAGAGCCCCTCAGAGCTTTCATGACCAGGTTCAAAAAGACCATGGTCAAAATAAACGGGATCAGTGCCGAAACCGCCATAGCCGCTCTCACGGCCGGACTATGGTACGATTCGAAGTTCAAAACGGACATCGTCGTGAATCGTTACGACTCCATCGAAGACGTGATCCACAGATCATCCAACTGGATCAGGCATGACGAAGAACTCAAAGCCATGCGAAGGAGACATGGATCTCAACCCGTCCACCAGCGGAATACCGGACCACCCGGGCAGCAGCCGCCGCCTAGAGCCGGAAATCACAACAACCCTTTCAGGGGACAAAGGAATTCTCCCCCAATCCAGAAGCACCCATTCCAAGCCCAGAATCTGAAGGCTAATAACGGACCGAACCCGCGAAATCCGTACGTTTTCAACGTAAATTCGGAAACCGCGGAGTTCGAAGAACAGGTCGAAGCGGAAGAAACCCCTGGAGAAGTGCTGGTCAGCTCGAGGGACTTCCCACTGTACAGCAACGAAGGCTTCCCGAAGCACGACCCGAAAGCGTGGTGTAACTTCCACAAGGTGTTCGGGCATCATACAAAAAATTGTATGGTACTCCGTGCCCGCCTAGCGGAGAAATACATCAACGGTGAGTTGGGGGAAATAAACTTCGGCAATGAGCTGAAAGGTGGGAAATCAACCGAGCAAAGCCTTCCCCAAAATCAACCTCATACCGGCCAGAAAAGAGACGAGCAGCATAGAACGCCGCGCGAAAGCATACAGCCTAGCAAAAGAGGACGGGTACATATTCTCGAGGAACCAGACGAGCAAACATACGAAGAAACGGAGAATTTCGAAGAGCAGCTTAGCGACATCCCCGAGCCCATCGGTAGAATCTACACTATTGTGGGAGGTTCCCAACTGCATGGTAACTCAGTAAACTCCATCAAGGCCCATCAGAGGAGGCTCAAGGCCGGACCGGTGATCGTACCGAGGCAAGAGCCGAACTTCGAGATCTCGTTCAAAGATAGTGAAGCGGCCACACTGATCGGTTCGCACGACGATGCGCTGGTCATCACACTCCTAGTTTCCTCGTATACGATGGACATGATCCTAATCAATAACGGGAGCTCAGTCGACGTGATCTTCCTGGAGCCGTTGCTAAAGTTGGGAGTGGAAGAGACAGAGATCAACAGAGAAGCCATCCCGCTAACCGGCTTCGATGGAGGAACCATCAACGCGGTTGGCACGGTGCGACTGTCCATCGCAGCAGCGGGGGTCGGAAAGACCAAAAACTTCTTAGTGTTGGACTGCCCGTCAGTCTACAACATAATACTAGGAAGACCCTGGCTACACATGATGAAGGCCGTACCATCAACCTACCATCAACTAATACGCTTCCCGAATAGGGCAGGAAAAATCGTTGAAATCAAGGGAAACCAAAAACAATCCAGAATTTGACAGGAAAGGGTCACCGATGCGGACGGACCTAACCTGGAAATGACAATCCAGGTCCAAATCGATCCCGACAACCCGGACCACCGGGTAGGAATCGGAAAAAGACTAGACAATGACGTCAGAAAAGATCTCCTCAAATTCCTAACCAAAAACCGGGACTATTTTGCTTGGTCTCATAAAGATATGCCCAGAATAGACCCAAGCATTACAACCCACCGCCTAAACGTGGATCCGAGCTACAAGCCGGTAAAACAAAAGAGGCGAAAGCTAGGCCCAGATAGGGCCCAAGCTGTGAATGAGGAAGTCACAAAACTGTTGCAGACCGAATCCATCAGGGAAGTCAAATACCCGGACTGGTTAGCAAATACAGTAGTCGTGAAGAAGAAAAACGGGAAGGCTAGAGTCTGCATCGACTTTACTGACCTGAACAAAGCTTGTCCCAAAGACAGTTTCCCAATGCCCCATATCGACCGTCTAGTCGAAGCAACATGTGGGCATGAACTGCTGTCGTTCATGGACGCATTCTCGGGATACAACCAGATCCTAATGCACCCCGAGGACCAAGAAAAAATGGCATTCATAACCGATAGAGGAATATACTGCTACAAAGTTATGCCCTTCGGATTGAAAAACGCCGGAGCCACATATCAGAGATTAGTCAACCAAATGTTCGCCGAACAACTCGGTAAAACTATGGAAGTCTACATCGATGACATGTTGGTAAAATCCTCCCAAGCAACGGATCACGTGTCCCACCTAGAAGACTGCTTCGCCGTACTACGAAAGTTTCAAATGAAGCTCAACCCGACGAAATGCACCTTCAGGGTAACTTCAGGAAAATTCCTGGGTTATCTGGTCACACAGCGAGGTATAGAAGCCAATCCCGACCAGATAAATGCCCTCCAGAACATGCCTTCCCCAAGGACTGTTCGAGAGACGCAAAGGCTGACTGGGAGAATCGCCGCTCTTAACCGGTTCATATCAAGAGCTACGGACAAATGTTTACCCTTTTACAAGCTATTGAAAGGTAACAAAAAGTTCGAATGGACCGACGAGTGCGAAGAGGCCTTCCAAAAGCTGAAAAGGTACCTCTCCACCCCACCAATACTCACCAGACCAATCTTGGGAGAGCCATTGTTTTTATACCTGGCTGTCTCACCATCGGCGGTGAGCGGAGTAATCGTGAGAGAAGACCGCGGAGAATAAAATCCGATCTTCTACATCAGCAAATCTTGGAAGATGCTGAAACCAGATACCCGGCAATCGAAAAACTCGCACTGGCAATGATAACCGCAGGGAGGAAGCTCCGGCCTTATTTCCAATCCCATACCATCATGGTAATGACTACCCAACCTTTGAGAATCATCCTCCATAGCCCGAATCAATCGGGAAGGCTCACGAAATAGGCCGTCGAGCTAAGTGAATTCGACATAGAATACAAGATCCGAACCTGTGCAAAATCACAAGTATTGGCTGACTTTCTCATCGAATTACCAGCCGACGGTTCAAAAGAGGGCCACGAGGACGGAGAATGGAAACTCGAAGTCGACGGCGCGTCAAACCAAGGAGGATCCGGGATCGGAATTCGTTTGATATCCCCCACGGGAGAAGTGTTGGAACAATCATTTCGACTGAAATTCCACGCGACAAACAATGAGACCGAATACGAGGCCCTCATCGCGGGCCTCAAACTAGCAAAAGCCGTGGGAGCTCGGAAAGTAAGGGCCCACTCCGACTCAAAACTAGTTACCAGTCAGATCAGTGGCGAATATGCTACCCGAGATGACAGAATGGAAAAATACCTCTCGGTAGTAAAAGGCTTAATTCAACAATTCGAACACGTCGAAATAGTCCAAATACCGAGGAGTGAAAACGCGTCAGCAGACGCATTGGCCGGTTTAGCTTCGACTTCGGACCCCGAGGTCAAAATGATAATCCCGGTCAAAACGATAGACGAACCCAGCGTAACCAGCAAAGTTTGCAATATCCGAATGAAAGAGGATGATTGGAGGACCCCAATCATTAACTACATCCTAACCGGAGCCAAACCTCGAGATAAGCAAAAAGCCAGGAAACTAAGGATCCAAAGCGCTAGATTTTGCATGATCGGGGAAAAATTGTACAAACGTAGCTATACCGGACCCTACCTAAGGTGCCTAGGAAAGACCGAAGCTCAAATAGTACTTCACGAAATCCATTCGGGAGAGTGCGGCAACCATTCGGGAGGAAGATCTTTAGCAAACAAAGCAAAAAGGCAAGGCTTTTTCTGGGCCACTATGTTGGCGGACAGCGAAACCTATGCCAAAAGGTGCGACAAATGCCAGAGACACTCCCCGTCCATACATAGACCAGCAGAAGAACTCTCATCAGTCTCAGTCCCGTACCCGTTCATGAAATGGTCCATGGACATAGTAGGACCTTTCCCCTGGCCCCGGCTGGAAAGAGGTTTCTACTCGTCGTGACCGACTACTTCTCAAAATGGGTGGAGGCAGAATCGTATGCAAACATTAAAGATGTTGATGTAGAAAATTTCCTATGGAAGAACATCATCAGTAGATTCGGCCTCCCAAAAGAGATAATAGCTGACAATGGACCGCAGTTCATTTCAACGAGATTCCAAAACTTCTGCATAAAGTGGAAAATATCCTTGAACACGTCCACTCCGAGATATCCTCAAGGCAATGGTCAAGCCGAAGTAGCTAACCGGGTAATAGTGGACGGAATCAAGAGACGCCTAGACACCAAAAAGGGACGATGGGCAGACGAGCTCATAGGAGTCCTTTGGTCCTACAGAACTACCCCGCGTAGGGCCACCGGGGAAACCCCTTTCTCAATGGTACACGGCACTGAGGCCGTGATACCAGCTGAGATAGAGACTCCCAGCCTTCGAAGGGAACTCGCCCCTTTGAACGCAGAAATCAATGACGAAATGAAGGAAGACCAGCTCGACTACATCGACGAAAGACGAGAACAAGCTTTGATAAGAATTGCCAACTATCAAAACTCGATAGCTAGGTACTATAATTCGAAGGTCAAACGTCGAAAATTCATAGTGGGAGTTGGTCCTCAGAAAAGTTTTCCAAAATACCACCGAGCTGAATGCGGGCAAGCTCGGGGCTAATTGGGAAGGACCTTACATCGTCACCGAAGTAGTAAAACCTGGAGTATACCGGCTAGCCACTCCGGATGGAACAAGAGTCCTCTGCAGATGGAATGCCATGCACTTAAGGAAATACTACGCCTAACCCGACCTACCCGGTCTCCCCTGAACTACGTAATGACTTGATCCCCAAATTTGGGGTACGTAGGCAGCCCATCCTAAACAATGGGCGCAGTCTCAATCCAAACCCAAAACCAAATAGGCCCGAGAACTACGAATTTCAAGACTCAATAGAGCCGACCCAAAAGGAAACATGTCCCGAAACTCCCGTCAAGGCGACAAGCCTACCCGGGTAACAGACCCATCACATAAGGTAACAAACCTACCCGGGTAACAAACCCATCACATAAGGTAACAAACCTACCCGGGTAAAAAACCCATTGCATAAGGCAACAAGCCTACCCGGGTAACCAACCCGTCGCATAAGGCAACAAGCCTATCCGGGCAACAAACCCACCACAATGGTTGACAAACCTAACCGAGTATCCAACCCGTCCCTTAAGGCGACAAGCCTAATCCTTTTGAAAAAACATGTAACAATATATGTCTGGCATTTACAAATGTGTTTTTCAGAAAACACAACCTGCAGGATATTATGACGAATGGACAGAACAGACTAGACGAGAAGTATCAAAGGAGCACGACAACAAAAGGTACCCGTAAATTTTTTATACTTAGCAAATTTCAAACTTTCGATCTCTTTATTATTTATCCGAGTACACGATAGGAAACTCGGAACCCCAAATAAGAAAGTTAATATAGAAAAGTACGATTAGGAAAATAAATTAGAAACGCAGACGAGTAGAGTATGGCAAGAAATTGCGAGCATAGCATAAAATAAAAATAGCAAAAGCCCTAACCACAGGAATATCCAAATCTTACAAAAAAAAGGGTTCAAGTCGCCGTAGACTTGCCCATAGAAATCGTCTTGGCCTTAGGCCTTATTAATTAAAAAACAAAAAAAATGGGGGACACTCTATGCATCGACCTCAGGTACCTCCACGACCTCTCGTCCCTCCTTCTCCTTCTTTTCTTCTTTTCTTCTTCTTCTTCACCGGCTTGGGCTCCATGCTCGGTCGGCTCCTTAGCGGCGGTCTCCTCGGCGACGGCAGGCTCGTTCAGGGTCGGCTCTTCAAGGGCGATCTCCTCGGTATCAGCAATGGCGGGCAAGATGGGCTCATCGACGGTGGTCTCCCCGGCCACAGGATCTTCAACAACGGGCTCGATGGCGGGATCTTCGGAGGCGGACTCCTTGGCGGATGATTGCTCGGACCGAAGGCTCGGATCTACAAGAGGAACATCAGTCAGCTCGGCATCAGGAGACAGAGCCGGAGACCCTATCAGCGGTGCCGGAACCGCATCCAAGAGAGCTTGGTAGCGAGCAGCGTTGCATTCTAGGACCTCCTTCTCGGCCTCAAAATCTTGGACGTTGCCGTCAATGATGTCTTGGATTAGCTCGAGGCAACCTTCAGCTTAATCCAAACAACTATTGTCGGCGGCCGTACCTTTATACCACGCGATTAGCGCATCCCTCTCCTCCACCTTTCGGCGATATCGGGCACGGACAGCCTTCTTCTCGGCCTTGCGGTCGGCAGATTGTTGCCGGGCTTCAGCCAGCTCAGCAGCAAGGCGCTGCACGTCCTCTTTCAAGGCCAGGGCCTCTTCCTCCTTCTTCTTGGCCAACTCCCCAGCCCGTCCTTTAGCCACGTCAGAAGCCAGCATCTGCCTGGCGGCCGCCTCGCTCGCACTCTGAGCCTCCTCGATCGTCCGGGTAGCGTTTGCCAGCTTCTCCCGGAGATCGACAACTGTATTCCCGAGCCCCTTGATCCTGGCATCACAGGCGGCGACCTTCTTGCCCATGACAACGATCTGCTCCGCCTTCACCCGAATGCCATCCACGGCATCAGCCAACTCCCTCTCCTTCAGCGCGAGCTGCTCGGAAGCTTGCGCGCCCTCTCTAGCCTCATATAATTGGTCCTCGTAATCGAGGACCATGTCGTTGATAGAGGCGACGAGCTACACGTCCAAAAACCAAAGTTATAAAAAAATCAAAGAATGAAATAGAAAACTAAAAGACAACGACGCTTACCAAAGTTGTAGCCGAAACCACATCCTTGTAAGGCCTCTTCTTGGCAATACTTCTGGGGACCCTGCCGACCCCACCATTCGTTATCTGCCGGAGAAGACCGGCTGCCACCTTAGGCGCCTTGTGGAGACCCTTGTCCCCCATCCAAGTGCACCCCGCCTTCCGGGAGACCATCTTTTCCCTGGCCTGCCCCTCAACCACCGGGGGAATCAACCTCGCGGCCACCTCCGAGCCCGCCCTCGGGAGAACTCCGTCCTGAGAGGGACGGATCACGCCCTTGGAAGGACGAACAGGAGCAGAAGGAGGGACAACCTCCCTCTCCGAAGGCTTCGCCAAAGGCGTAGCCTCCGGGGTGCTGTCCCCGTCGTCGGAGAGTTTGACGACGTCCTTCTTCTTGATCGCTCCAGAAGCGACCTCAGCAAGAGACTCCCGAGCAGGAGTCTCCTCGTTCCTCATACTCGTCTCCTGACGAGCAGCCTTAGCCGGCGCAGACGCGCCAGGTCCCCTCTCCTCAACCCGCCTGCTCGTCTCCTGACGAGCAGCTCCAGCCGAAACCGAACCCCCGGTCTGACCCTGATGGTCTCCGCCTTTGGCGAAGACTCAGACCCTTCGGGTGTAGAGAGTCCATATCTTCTGCACGTCAAAAATCCACACTTAGGAAAAATAAAAATAAAAAGTATACAAAACAAAACCAAACCACAGGTTTAGAAATCATACCCGGAAATTCCTCTTCGTCCGGCTCGCACCAAAGCCCAGTAGCCTCGAACCTCTCCTTCGTGAAGTTCGACCACAGCTCCGGGCCAAAAGGGAAAAGCCTCTTCTTCAAAGCCTTCCACTCCTCAGTAATTGGGCGAGACTTAGGCCTCTCAGGATCCTCAACTGCATTAGAAAAGAAAAAGAAATTAGCAAACACACAAGAATAGCCGGATAGAAAAGAGAAGAAAAAACCCAACCCGGAACCTCACCTATCTCGTGGACCCATTCGTTCCTATAGCTCGGCTAAGAACCAAGAGTTTCCTGACCGGCCATGAAAAAGAAATACTTGTGGGTCCAAGCACTCTCCTTCTTGGGAAGACCGGTTATGATCTCCCCCTCCTTAATGGATAGAAAAAACCTACCCTTGGCCTGACCATTGGTCTTGATGACCAAGCCCGTCAACAGGTCCCAGATTGTAAGTGAATACAAACATTCATGGGACCGGACAAGCAAAGCCATCAAGATTCGGATAGAATTTGGGCTAAGCTGCCCGATAGAAACCCCTAGGTAAGTAAGATACCTAAGGATAAGTTCAGGAATAGGAAATCTAAGCCCCCCGGACTCAAAAAACCTCTGGTATACACAGATCCAGCCGTCCGAGTTCTGCTCGTCGGCATGTTCATCCGGACCCGGCAATCTAAGCTCTATCGATTGGGGAATCTTATATTCTACCCGGATCCTAACCAGATCTTTAGGTGTTAGAACTGATTTAGGAGAATCTGTAGTCAGAAACTCCGTCTGCCATTTCGAGACCGTCTTTTTAGGGCCCATTCTATAAGTATCCTAGAAAAAACCGAAAACTATCTAGACGAGCACAAAAATCCAGAAAGAGCTACCCAGAAACTGATGTGTGCAGAGATTCAAGAAAAACCAAAAAAGCGATATCTAGAAACCTAGAAAAACTTTCAAACAGACTCGCAGAGAAAAGATTCAAGAAAAAATGAAGAACCTGGATCTCTAAAACACGAAGAAAACCTGATGACCCCTTCAACAATGGCGAACGCAGAGCTTCTCTCTCTAAAACGCTTTTCTCTCTCTAAAATTCGAAAATGATATTTGAATGCGAAATAAAGTATATATAGAGGAGAGAGAAATAGGTTACCTTTGAAAGACGTGCGACGGGTTGAAGCTGAAGAGACGTGCCCATTTAATGCGAATCACTCGAGTATTTATACTCGAAAATTGTCGCTGATCCTACGGTTAGGGTTCCCTCGAAAAATGCAACAAACCTCATCCTACGGTTGATATCAGCGAGCTATCCGGCGACACGTCAGCACGACAGCTGTGTCAAGAGAATGTGAAGAGTTTATTCTCTTCGAACTCCGCAAAATGGGACACGTAAAGTAACTGTTCCCGCCTAAAATTCGAAGCGACAGTTACAGCTTCAAGACCCTATCCATCCATCTTATCTCGAAATTATCCAAAATCCTGCCCGGATTATGCAGATTTGCGGCAAAAGTCACAAATTTAATTAATCCTATCCGGCACGAATTTTACATGATTTCATCGAGTAAATACTATAAAATTTACTTCGTATTTTTTTATAGTAGGGGGCTAACTGTTGATGTACAAATTCGTCATTATTTAATATGACATAAAGTGCTAAAGTTGTGAATTAATTAAATTTACAAAACCATGATAAAAGGCTTTAAAGAAATAAACTGGTATTCGTAAAAGCCCATTTGAGAAGCCCAATGAGATTCTCAATCAGACTAAGAACCAACGGATATAGGTTACTCGGCCGAATGAGTTCTAAAGCCCAAATCCATTCGATAGCAGCCCAGAAAGACGAGGGTAGAGTCGTCATATTCTCTACCCGGCATCCCATTTCAAACTCAGACGCAAGACCAGGAGCACGGAGTCAAGCCTCCAACGGGCATAATTCAAACACGACGACGAGAACGAAGTCATGGGACACGTGTAGCAAGGTCGTCCATTCAACCCGGTCAGCACGGAGTGAAGACCCCTCGATTCCTGGGAGCCCAACGGGAAGAATTGAAAGGTATAAATACCAAGCTCAAGCTCAGATCAACACACACGCATACTTACAATCTTGAGAGAATACACCGAAGAGATTCTACCCGGCATTCTTGTTCACTTAAGATCTCATTGTATTCTTTCTTCCCTCTTCCTTTCTTTTCTATTCTCAGACGTGATCTAGCTGCCTGTAGCTATCCGTCCATGTTCATTGTCGCAATAAACTAACAGAGGAAGTAGTCAACTACCGCTTTGGGACGAACCTCTATAAAAAATCCCTCGTCTTATTTATATCGCTTATATACATATATATATATATATATATCGTGAGTGAATCGTGAGTTTGCAACGCGAGAGATCGAATTCCACCAAATTGTTTCATCCAAAATCATCATACGCTCACAAGTCACACTTGACTGATTGAGGTGGGAAACCACGTCAACATGTTCCCTTATAACCTGAGAATAAAGTAGGGTGGTAAGTTGGACCCGAACACGAAACACGAAACGGTTACGACACGATTTAAACGGGTCTGGGTCTATAATAAATGGATTGGGGTCCAACCGTGTCGAACATGATTAAATAACGGGTAAACACGGCACGAACACGATAACACGGTTTGACCGAATTAGACACGATTAAAGAGCAAAAAGTTCAATTTATATATGTTATGAAGTATTTTAATACTTATTATATATATGATATTTATGTTTTTTTACTTATTTATTACCTCGTACAGTTAATGAACATAAAAATGTGTTAGTAAATTTTAAAATCTTAAATAATATAATTAAATAATTAAGTTAAATAAGTATAAATTGAATTACTTTAACTTTGTAAAATACATGAATATGTTAAGTGGGTTAAACGGGTAGACACGATAAATTCGGTATTTAAACGGGGCGGGTTTGGGTCTCATCTTTTAGCACTATTAATAAAGGGGCGGGTCTGGGTCTAGATAAAATAAGTAAAAAACGATTAAGAGCCGGCACGAACACGACATGAAACCCGAATTGCCACCCCTAGAACAAATGACTAGATCTGAACTGAGGTAATAAAAAAGGTCGTCTCTACTCAGTTCCCCCCCTTTTTTTTTTATCTTTGACTTTATAATTTTTTTAACTTTATTCATCAATTAAGTTTACTGTCAATTAAGATTTTTTTTATTTTTTATTTTTATTTTTACGAGAGTGATCCTATTTGCTAGATTACATAGTCGCATTACAAAATATATTCACAATACAAGTACAACAGAGACTAACCAAGATTACATGTGTACATACAATTTATTCTTCTCTTTGAGATTGAACTCAATACAAAACAAAGAGTCACGTAGTAAGGTTACTACTAGTCGAAACAAACTCAGTTAACATTTATTAAGATTTACATAGTGTTTATGCTTGATAAGAAGGCTAACACTACATAAATATACACATGTGAGTTTTAGATGGTTCGACAATGTTACAAATATGGTCCACGAGGTTTCACTAGTTTTCTGGGTGAAATGAGTGTTCTATATGCTATGGTAGCGTGTGTGTTTGCTTGAGAGCTTCTTGCTTGAGAGCTTTGTATAAAAAAGATGACTTTTATATATGGGGTTACCTCGTCTACGGGATCGAGTCCATAGGAATACAAAAACACTAAAGAATTAAGATCCTTTATTTATTAAGGAAGCTTATTGATCCTTCAACCCATCTTCCTATGCGAGAATACCTTCCGTATCAGAGTCATAAGTCTTACAAAAGATTTATATTGTTATGTTTATCGTGTCGCACAACTGAGGACATTACAAACTGTTCGTCTTCTCACCGATTGGGTCAAGGTAAACAATTAAGGCGAACAATCAAAACTGTGTATGAAACTACATGTGTCCATAAACATATATGGATTGGAGATAATTTTGTCGAAGATGCTTCTAAATATGAGACATGTATAATGAAATGATTCAGCGATGTAGATCTTAGGAACTTCACTGGGATGACCCTCGAGAATGACTCACGAGAAGGGTCTTACGAGGTGTGTTCCCTAAGAAAGGCTTAAATAGACTTCGAAAATAATTACGTGTTACAACTTACATAATATATTATAATCTAACCAATTTACCAAAAAGTGGCCAAATATAGTAGTTAGATATTGGAGTTTTTTTTTTCGTGTTTTAATTGATTTTTTTATAATAAATATTGAATGTTACAATTTATTTATTATTGAATGTTAAGAATAATTAAATATTTTATTTGATTTCTTTTTAGAATCGGGTTAAGGAAATACTTTTTTTTTACATTTAATTAATTAATAATAACATGTTAAAAGCCCATAAACCCTATATCCGCCTATGAATCGGACCGTGAAAATAATTAAAAAAAAAACTTACCGGGACCCAATTTTCACGCTTAAAAAAGTATAGCAACGAAAGTTTATTTGGAGAAACACTTTTTTAATATCCTAATGCCTAAGTAGAGTCAGCAAACGGATATCAATATTAATATATATATTTTTTGATAAAAATATTAATATTTAATATCAAGCAAAAGTGGAAAGAGGAATCAATTGATTAACAAATTCATTAAAAAATTGTAGCACGTAGAAGTATATTCTAATGCCCCCAACCCAAATAATCAATCCGATTAATAATTAATTATTACTATTTAATTAATGGCTTCATAGAGAGACGTGAGAGAGAGATTGTTGCGAACGTTGACGGCTAGGGTTACAAACACGGTCATACGAAATGCCACATAAGCGTGATGACGTGGACATTGTCTTACACGTGGCACGATCCGGTGTCGTTTCAATCCCACAAAGCGACAGAGAAGCAAAAAAGAAGACACATTTTATTTCTTTCAATTATTTATTTAAAATATAAAAAATTGTAAATATAATATGTAAATTTATTTATTTATATGTTTTGTGAGGTGGGCCCGGTCTGACGTGTCCACACGAAAAAAATAGTACTTTAATGCGGAACTGTGTAATAATAAACTCACCTGCTTGTGACGGACCCACAAACAATGTGTCGTTGAGTGAAAGACGGTGATAATATTTTTCCCGCTATATATACCGACTAAATATATTAAGTATTTTAATTAGCGTGAATAAAAAAAAGAAAGGGAAAAAATATAACAAGATCCGAGGCGACGAATCAGCAAGAACACAGTAAATCCACGTGTCATAGTCAGAGCACGACGAGACGTTGTGATAAAGATACTGCCACGCTGGACACCCTCTATATTTATCAGCAATAGAGAATAGTGCCCGTTAACTTTACATATAGGTGTAGTTGCCCCCCTATAAGATAAGTCTTAACAGTATTGCTCTCTAGTTTTTTTTTAAAGAAAAATTCATGAAATGTTCAAAATTTAAGGTTTAAGAGAAATAATCATAGTTTTAATTGATTTATTTATGTCTATTTTAAATAAATTTTGGACCATTATAACCTTGATATTAATTATATTTTTTTAATTTCGTTAATTAACTATTAATTATTTAGGTTAATTTCGAAATTTAATTATCCTAAAATTAAGGTGGAATTATACCCTCCCATATTTATCTGATTTTAAATCTATCTCTCACCCCTCTTTCTCTTTCTCTCTTTCTCACTCTGATATCGTCTCTCTCTCTCTCTTATATGACCCCAACTTGAGGTTGCCGCTGTGGCCGTCTCCCGAGGAGGCGCGCGAGCAGATCCTGAGAATATGGGACAAGGCCGACCTCATCAAGGTCAGCGACAACGAGCTCGAGTTCCTCACCGGAAGCGACAAGATCGACGATGAATCATCAATGTCGTTGTGGCACGACAACCTCAAGGTCCTGTAAAAGGTCGTGGATACTACCATTGGCACGACGACCGTGGGCGCGACGGCCAAGGAGGTAGGACAACAACAACCAACAAGAGTCGCGACCCAAAACCACCTCTGATCTCCGTCAAGGATGTCGTTCACAAGCTCCAGCTCGCGCTCCACAACAGCGTCCGCACCGCCGACCAGCTTGCCGGAGCCGGCGCCATGATGTCCCGCTCTGACTATGGCGATGTCGTTGCCAAGGGCTCCATCGTACGTTAATAAAATTTCGTAAATATATTTACAGTTTGATATTGGTATATACGTATACCAAAATCATGTTGATATTTACGATTCACATAAGCAGTCCCCGTATTAAGATTTGGTAATTAAATTTACAATTTAATAATGGTATATAGATATACTAAATTCATATTGATATTTACGATTTGTACAGAATGTCCACGTATCAAGTATTGGTATATACATATACAATTTTGGTAATTAAATTTACAATTTAATATTGGTATATACATATACTAAATTCGTGCTGATATTTACGATTTGCACAAGCACTCCCCGCATTAAGTACTGGTATATACATATAAAATTTTGGTAAATAAATTTATGATTTGATATTGATTTATATATACAGGTTGATATTCGTTAGCATACTTATTAATAGGGAGAATTTTTTTAAAAAAAATTAAGGAATGGTTAAGATTAATCAGTTATTCTATTTAGCTACATTTAAGGAAAAATATTATTTTAATTTTATTATTTAATTCGAATTATTAATTAATTTTAAACACAATTTAAATGGTAAATATTAATTAATTAAAAGGGTATATTGGTCCATATTTTAATTAATGGGTTGTTTGGATTACCATAAATAGAAATGAACATTTTTTCAAAATCTTGAGTCACAACTCACAAATGGGTATTTAGCTCATTTACCTTTTTTTTTTAAAGTGACAAATTACTTTTTTTTTTTGCGTAAAAATATAAAAGGGATAGTTGAAAACTACAAGTATCTTGAAATACTTTAAAATACATGGCATATTATAAATTTTATTTTAGAGGTAAAAGTATTAAACTGTTAAAAAAATTGTTTATGATGTTAGTATAAAATCGTTAATGTCCACAAAATATTAATATTTATTTTCGTATAATTTTTTAAGTTATTATAGACGACGTAAATACTTAAATAATTATCAAGTACTTAAGTACTATCTTAGACATAAAATATATAGAATTAATCGATAAAATCACAAAAAATATCATAAATTCTTAAGTTATTATTGAAGATAAAAAAACTTACCATTTATGCTAATTTTTGTAATTTTATCCACCAATTCTACATAATTTACATAGATTATAATAACTTAAATAAATACTTACTCGATAATAAATGATAATAACTTAAGTACTTACGTCATTATCAATAATTTATGTTTTTATGCCGCAAATATTAATATTTTGTGAAAGTTAACGGTTTATAACTAACAGCACAAATAATTTTACAATTTGATGTTTTTTTACCTTTAAGAAATAAAATTTAAAATATATCGTGAATTTTGAGATACTTTAATTACTTTTATCAATATTTTCTTAAAATAAAATTTAAATTTATAAATTGAAAAATGTTATGAATTTATTTTTAATATATATATTTTTTCTATCATATAATTTTTACCCTAACATTTTATAGAGAAATTTTTGATTCGTTGACACGGGAAAAGAAAATCACATGCACGACTCAGTGACACATGGTATTGGCTCAAGTATTATATTTTTCAATATCATAAGGTAATATATTATGTTTTTTTTCAACATCATAATGTAATATATTTTATTTTATTTTTAGAAATATAGAAGGCATTATTGCATAAAAAATTAAATTCATAGACAAAATTGGACAATCATACAAAATATAAGGAAACGCTAAATTCTCTATTCTTAAATCCTAGACAAGATTATATTAGATAATGGGAATATAAATATTAATATATAAAAAGTAGAAGCCAAATAATAATATAATATCAGTGAGTGTAAAATAAGGTATAAGCGCGTGGAGTTAAAGTGGGGATGCGATAATATTGTGCGCTTATTATATTTTGTTTCTATATATATATTTAATTAATTAATGTCTTATTATTAACTGCGCTGTAATAATTGACTTATTGGACAAAGACCAAAGAGAGTGGGTTCCTTTTCTTTTTCTTGCAAAAGTATTTATAAATATAAAAACGAGTAGTGGGCCCGGTACACGTCATCAAATCTGCCACGTGTCCCAGGAACGTGACAATAGGGCCGAGAGAGAATTTAAAAAAGGGAAATTATAATATTTTCTAGATCGGCAGCTAAATGCGGGACCCACAGTTCTCGGAAGTTCCGTGACTACAATCTCAGCCGTCAGATGGTGTGCGATCCAGCGGTCCAGAAGAGGCGCGCCGATCAACGCCCATCGAGCCTCTTCGGTGAGACGCCAGCTGGACGGCCACGTCATCTCCAATCGGACGGTCCCGAACTTCTGGCCACGATATTGAGGGAGATCTCAGCCGTGTGATGTCGATTTTTAATTCGATGCTTTTTTCCACCTGGGCCCACTGAAATTCTAATTATCTGCATTAAATAAAGAAAAGAAAACGTGGAAGGGAAATAATGAGTTTTGACCGGCTGAAACGATATTTTCTGCGGTCACCTAGATTCCTTGTTTGCTATTACCAAGGTCTCCGCAACCGGCTATCGCCAGTCACCATGTCTTTCTTTATTTTATTTTATTAAAAAATTAAAAAAATAAAAATAATCGATTATGGATTCGTGGACTACAGTGTCCTCACTCTAAGGGAAATGAAACAGCAATTAAATAATTAATTTTATTAATTATTTAAAATTAATTATTTGATTATTCATATATATGGTACGAAATCGGTAGTGAGTGAAACATGAAAGCTTTTGGAGAAGAAAAATGGTGACACGTGGCAGTGCTTAGGGAAAAAGGTTTGTGGGAGTTGATCCAACGGCGCAGGATGTGCCATGTCGGTTTGGGCTAACAGCGGCCGCCCGATGCATGCGAAAAGCGACGGTCCAGATCTTGAGGCGCGATGTGGCGTTCGATCGCGGCCGTTGGTTGAGGCTTGGAGTGGGTTTCGCTGACAGTGAAATAGCGAAAAAGATGACGAAATGAGAGCACAAAAGGAAGATAGAGAGAGAAAGCAGAGAGGAGAGAGAGAGAGGAAGAAGAGAAGAGGAAGATAAGTGAGAGCGCCATTGAAGAGCAACGAAGATCTTCAAGGCTTTTTTCTTCAATCGTTTCTCCTCTTTCTCTGGTTCGGTCGCAATCGGAGTCGGGGAGTCACGGTGGCCGAAGTTTCGCCTCTGGCGAATTATGTTAGGGTTCCGGCTAGGAAGTCCGATTTGGTGAAGGGGAAAGGGAGTTCAGCCGGAAATGGACCGGAATCGAGAAGCGAGGCGGACGGCCATGGGAGCGACGAATGGGCTGCCGAGGAGGCGGCATAGGAGCAGCAGCCTCAGGAACTCGCCAGGTCTGGAGAGCCTCGGCCAGATCTAATCTTTTTGGAGGAATCTGTAGCTGATTTTGATTCTGATTCCGTGATTTTTCCTCTTGCAGATGAAGATGGCGCGGTGGAGTTGCAGGAGACGGCGAGGCTGAGAGATCGAGGGAGCGGAGGGAAGAAGGATCGAGATCGTGATCGGGATCGGGAGAGGGAGAGAGACAGGGACAGAGAGAGGGACCGGGAGAGGGATCGGATGAACCGGAGCAAGAGGCGGCGGGGCGGCGAGAGGCTCGGAGGGGACGAGAGCTCGGAGGAGAGCGTCAACGACGAGGAAGACGAGGACGATGACGACGGAGGACTCCTCGGCAGCGGCGGCGGCGGCAGTGGATTGATGAGGATGCTTCCGCCGCCGAATCCGGCACCGACGGTGGCCTCGATGTCGTCGTCGTTGTCGTTGATGGGTCACCAACAGCACCACAACCGCCATGTTCACAATCACCACAACAGTAATAATCAGCGGAAGAGCTTCCCGCCGGCGAAGAATTTTAGAGCCCCGCCGCCGGCTGCGCTGAAGGCCGCCGATGAGATGATTGGTGTGTCGGTGCCGAGAAAAGCACGTTCTGGTAGAACGAAACAAGACTTCATCTTTCTTAACTTTTCCTTTGGTTTCTCGGATTCTGATATTTTCTGTGCTATTTTTCTTCTTCTCCTTCTTCTTCAGTTTCTACGAAGAGGTCCCACGAATGGAGCTCTCCCGCGATTGGTATCGTTGGAGACCAAATTCATCGGCAAGCTTCGACGTCTCCGGTCCGGCAGAGCCTTTCGTCTGCAGCGACGGCGGCGGCTGCATCGGCATCACAAGCACCGGTATCGCCACCGTCTTCGTCGAACGTTCCGGTTCGGAAGAAGCTGGTGCGTCGTTGGCTCTTCCTCTCTCTCTCTCTCTCAACTCTGACCGATTTTGCTTCCTGGTGGTTTACTGATTAGTTTTCTGCTGTTACAGAAGCATAACGGACCCAAACTCCGTCAGCCGAAGCCTTCGCCGAAGCCGTCGTCTTCGGCGCAAGACGAGATCGAGATAGAGATTGCCGAGGTGCTGTACGGGATGATGAGACAGCCCCAGGGACCGTCAAAAGAAATGATGGCTAACGAAGTTAAGCTTGAATATCGAGAGGCCAACAACAAATCCGCCAGCGACGCTAACAAATCCTCAGGTGATGCCAAATCCCGAGCTTCGTCTCCGATCTCAAACCCGCAGTACGGAGCTCCTCAATCGTCGTCGCGGTCTTCTCAGCCCGGCGGCGATTCCGCCGTGCCTGCTTGGGCGTTTTGTGTTGGTGGGTGTTTTTGAGCTTCTCGGATGAGAGCTTAACTTTTTTGTCCCCTGCTTTCCTTCCCTCTCCACCTTCATGCTCTGAGAAACTGCGAGTAATGTGAAAAAGATGGGGTTTGGACTTTGGTGTCAGATTCCGAGCCTTTCTCTACTTTTCTCGTGGTTTCTCGGTGAGCAAACGGAGCACTTGTACCAAATTTTCTCTTCGGTTATTGTCAAATGTCAACGACCCGACTGATAATTTTCTTTGCCTGAATCTGCAGCACCCAAGAGGAAAAAACCGCGTCTCGTGAAGTACGACGGAAAGTACGAAGACGGAAAACTTTCGATTATGCCTTCTCAGAACAATCCCATCTCGTCTCTTACAACCCGGCTCCCAACCGAACAACAGTCGGCCAAGACCGAGGGTTCATCCGCTAATCTGGAGAAAAGCTCAGGTTCCGCGGCTGAGAACGGAGGTCTCGGCCAGGATGCAGCTCAGTCAAATGCCGGGGCCGCTTCATCAGAGGCGCAGCAGGAGCCGATGAAGCAAGAGAACAGTCTCGTCTCAGACTCGAAGCCTGGCGCCGCTGCCGATAAATCAGAGGGAAGAGATTCAGGTTTGAACAAGGAAAAGCTTCTATCGCCGAAGAAGGAATCTCTCGGCCAGAGATTAGACGAGAAACGCGATGCTTCAACGACGACCAAACCGTAAGCAAAAATAAAAGACTCGTCTGATTTCTTGTTTCTTCTTCTCAGAATATTTTCTTTTTAATTCACTTGGGGTTGTTTATTTCCATTCCAGGAGTTCAATTATTTCGGAGATTGATCATCCGCGAGAAGAAAAATTCCATATAGATCTGATGGTATAGATCTATTTCTTCCCCAAAGATTCGTTTTTTCTGTGTATTTTCAGTAAAAAAATAACCCAACTTTTACCATTTTTGTTGGGTTTTTCTGATAAAAGTTTATTTTTAATTATTTTTCAGGCTCCTCCGTCAAGATCGTCGCCAGAAAGGGATGCAGGAATTGATTTTGTGGCCGTAGATGCTAAATCCATGGCAATGGACGCAGACACGGTGTGTGGGCCCACCTTTCTCTCTCTCTCTCTGCCACTGTCTTGCGTAGTAGATAGATAGAGCCCTCTCTGTTGTCCTGCTTATTATTTAGCATTGTCATGATGGCTGTTGTGGCCTAGAAAATTAATAAAGTTGCTCTCTTTTTCTCTCTCTCTGCTTTTGTCTGCAGGAAGCAAAGCCTGTGATCAAAGAAGACGCCAAAGTATTGAAACTCGGTAGAGAGCCTGTGGAATCACTGAATGTGGAACCTGAGAAGCCTAAAGCAGCCGTCGCTTCTTCTACCTCGGCGGTTGAAGAATCCGAATCGAGGAAGCCACCGGCTCCGTCGGCGAACAAGGAGAGGAACATCGATCTGCAGCTTGATTTGGAGAAAACCGATGCCGTCCGAGAGAGCTTCGCAGTCGGTGGTAACAAGGTTAACCAGCTTGTACCTTTGCGGCTGCACCACCAGCAGCAGACGCAGCAGCCACTGGCATCGCAACCGAGCAGCGAGAAACCTGGTATGCACTCGCACGAAATTCCCGGCTTTGCCCCAGTTGGGTTACTCTTTTTCTCCCCTAATTCTGCTTCTGCATCGTGTTCGCACGACATTCCCGGCTTTGCCCCAGTTGGGTTACTCCTTTTCTCCCCTAATTCTGCTTCTGCATCGTGTTCAGCGCAATCTGGAGCTTTGACTCTGCCAACAATGTCCATGACCGGGTGGCCTGGTGGGCTTCCTCCCATGGGGTATGGCGTTTTGATTCTTCTACTCTCTGCTGTTTTGTTCCATTTCCCTTCTGGGATTGTGATTGATGACGCTCTTTCTTATCAGATACATGACACCTTTACAAGGAGTTGTATCTATGGACGGTGGTGCTGTTCCCTCTGCTGCTATACAAGTAAGTCATTTCTGGCACTAAGTCTTCGTTTCAGTCTCTCTTCATCTTCTTTCACTCCTCTCCTTATCTGGTGAGGGAATTCATTTTCACAGCCACAACCATATGCTTTCAACCAGCCCCGGCCGAAGAGATGCGCAACGCACTGCTACATTGCACGGAGCATATCTTACCACCAGCAAATTGCGAGGATGAACTTCTGGCCTGCGGCGGCCGCTGCCGGTTCCGGGCCTCTCTATGGCGGCAAGCCATGCAATATCAACGGCCTGCCCTCCCATGCGGACCAGCAGGGCAATATTTCAGGAGGACGCGGAGTGAACCCTACTCAGGACAAGGGTCAGGGCCTCACCATGTTTTCTGGTCATAATGCTAAGGACAAAGTCTCGCAAGCAGCAGCAAGCGTCGTTGACTCGGTGCAGAGAAAGCAAATTTTGCTTCAGCAATCCTTACCTTCTGGCGCGCCGAGCAATTTATTGGTACGTGACCTCTTTTCTTACCCTCCTGCTTTTTCCAGTTTTTATGGGGAGAATCTTTTGATTTACAGTGAGGGTTCTTGTCATTTTTGGTAATTCAGCAAGGGCCTGCTATTATCTTCCCTCTGAGCCAGCAACAGGCTGTTGCTGCCGCTGCTTCAGTCAGGCCCGGATCTGTGAAGTCTCCTCCGGCTTCTGGCAACACAACCGCTTTAAGCGCCTCGAATAATTCCACCGCCGCCGCCGCTGCCTCTGTAACCGCAGCGGCGGCAGCCGGAGCTCCGGCAATGACTTTCAATTACCCAAACATGTCTGGAAATGAGCACCCACAGTACTTGGCCATCAACGCATACTCATTTCCCATACCAGCTCATGTTGGAGCTCCGCCGAATTACCGAGGAACCCATGCCCAGGCCATGCCCTTTTTCAACGGATCCTTCTACTCCACTTTCCACCCGTCACAGCTTCAGCAGCAGCAACCGCCACAGCAGCAAAACCAGCAGGCTCACCAGACCTCGAGCATGTCTAGCGGGTCCTCCTCCTCACAGAAGCATCTGCAGAATCAGCAGCAGCAGCAGCAGAGGCCACATAATAGTGCTGTCAGTTTGCAAGGCTTTCCGACCTCAAAGAACCCTTCATCGCAGCCGATGCAGATACAGATGCAGCAGCGGCAGGGCCAGCACATGGCCCATCAAGCGCGCCAGCTGGACTCCGAGACAGCCGGTGAGGACAGCCCGTCGACCGCTGACAGCCGAGTGCCGCGCCCGAGCATGAGCATCTACGGCCAGAACTTCGCGATGCCGATGCACGCCCCCAACTTTGCTATGATTGCCGGCGGAAGTGGCGCCAATGGCCCGAGTGTGGAGAAGAAGCAGCCGCCATCAGGGCAGAAGAACGGCGGAGTGGAACCGTCACAAGCTTTTGCCATGTCGTTTGGCCCCGGCGGGCCCCCACCGGGGATTGACATGGCTTCCTTGGCCCAGCAGCAAGCAATGTTCCCGGTCCCGGATATGCGACAGGGGTATCAGCAGTACATGGCGGCCGCGGCTGCAGCAGTGCAAGCACAAGCTGCAGCCCAACACAAGAAAAACTATTGGGGTGGTCCGGAGGATGGGAAAATTAGCGGTGACCCGTCTAATGCGGAAGACGACCGGAAGGCCATGAAAGGTGCATCACAGTCCATTGCGTTCTCGAGACCAGATTTAGCCGACGCGCCCGGAGCCTCTGTGGTTGACAGCTCAGCCAGGACTCTCAACCTTGGGTCAGCCCAACAGCGTTCCTCAAACGTCAACGTGTCAACTGCGCAGCAGCAACTGCAGCGGAATCAGCACCAACAGCAGCAGCAGCACTTATTGCAGATGCAGAAGCAGCACCAACAGCAGCAGCAACTTGCTGCTGCGGCAGCCCGGCCCAAACCGCCGCAGGCGAACAATGGCGGCGGCGTCTACTCCGAGCACCTCTCGTCCTCGATGGCCGCCAAGTTCCCCAACGCCCTGTCCACATTCCCGCAGAGCCTGGTCCACAGCAGCACGAGCCCGGCCAATTCGCCCCAGTGGAAGAACCAGGCACGGTCGACCACCTCACAATTACCGTCTCCACCTCCTCCGTCTTCCCATTCTCTCAAAAGTCTCTCCCAACAGCAGGGCCGACCGCAGCAGTCCCACACACAAATATCATTTGCGACAGCAAGCCCCAAGTCTTCATCGACACAGCCTGTGAGCAGCAACAACCAGTCCCCGTCTCCCCCGATAATGTCGAGTTCCCCTAAGAGCGGTGCTGGTGGAAGCCCGAGGACAGGATCCAACCCGGCCTCTGCCGGAAACAAACCTAGCCCAGCATCGTCTCTTTTACAGCAGGCGAAGAACTCCCAGCCACACCCCAGCATGAAACCCTCCCCGGCCACTGGAAAAAATGCTCCGTCGATCCTCGGGAACCCCGGAGCCAAGTCTCAACTGCCACAGCAACAAGCGCAGCAAATATCAAAGCAGTCCTTGCAGCAAGCCCAACAATTCTTCTCCTACATGCCGACGCAAGTCCCGCACTCGAACAGCCCGACCGCTGGCACCGCTCCCGGCGGTTACTACACCCAGCGCCGCCGCCCGGAAGGCGCACCGGGGACTTCTCCGAGCGGGATGCTCTCGCTGAGCCCGTCGGTGAGTGGCGCGTCTGATCCCGGCAAGGCAAACATGAAAGGCTTGCCCTCGCAAGCAGGCCTCATGCACCCTGCTCAGTTCGCGGCGGCTGCTGCGGCCTCGGGAAACCCGCACCAGATACTTCCGGCGGGGTTCCCTTACGTTCAGGTAAAATCAACCGAGCAAAAGCAGCCTGCTGGTGAATAGAAATGGTCGGAGCTCACGCTTGTCATCGCAACTCCTTTGCTACCACCCAGCGACGGTGCACCAAGAAGATTCCGGTTTTGGTCGGGGAAGGGGTTGCTCTGATTTTGAAGAGGCTTGCCGGAGAAGAAAGCTCGAAGCTTTTGAAAAGGCGGGCGGTACGATGCGGAGGAAGACAAGACTAACAGAGCTTGAAGCCACAATTTTGGCAATGGCAGAAACTGAAAAGGGTTGGAATCAAATCCTGTGGAAGCGAAGAAATGTGGTGGGAAAGTGTATATCTATATATCTATCTTCTATACATATATATGTATGTACACCTTTTCTGTGTATAACCTGACAGGGTTGAATTGGGGAAGTCTAATTGAATTTGATTGGGAAGAATGTACGTTAGAGAGAAAGAAAACCCCAAATTTCTTTTAGGGATTTAGTTTTTTTCTTTTTTGGTTAAATTAATTAATTAATTATAGTTTCTTTCTTTTTTTCTCTTTATTTCCTTCATCAATGGAGGTAGAATTTTTTTGGGTATAAAAGCAGGTTAAATCTCTCTCTCTCTCTCTCTCTCTTGTCTGTTTTTGGCTTTTTTAATTATATTTAATTTGAATTAAATTAAATATGTGTCAGTGCTTCCTGGGTTGGCTTTTTCCGTGGTGAATCTGATTGAATGGCATTAATTATATGTATATGTGTATTGAAGTGAGGGAAAGAGTGGGTCCTCTTAGTATTATTCCATCTAGAAATCAGTAAAAGTAAGAGACTATTATTATATTTATTAAATATAAGGAAGGAGTGGATAATTGATTGTGGCAGTGAGGTGGATGAATAAGAGCCTGAAGTGACTCAATTCAAACTCCATTTTTTGGGACTCTCTTTCTTTGGCTTTATCTATAATAAAGTAATTCAATTTCATTTTAAACTATTGTTGAATTATTTGACCTGATTATTATTTTATCATAGAATCCAGAACCTACTGTATTATTTCATACAAAGATTATTATTTTTAGTCACAACCAATGCATTTTCGTCTTCTAAATATTTAAGTTCAGATTATCTTGGGATGTAATAATTCAACAATTTTGCAAAAAATATACAATCGCTAGGTCACTTCAAAGAGCAAGCCCCTTCGTTGTCACGTGTCTGATCTTTTCATATGTCAATTAATAGGCCTACAATTATTAGCTTCACAACACTTGTTAATTCACTTCAATTCATATGGAGAATCATTGTTATCAAAATCTCAATGTTTGTGTTTGTCTAATCTATAATGATATATTTGTATTTTTCAAAGTTGACACATTTGCCCTTATTTTGATCCTCATTGGAGGTTAAGCTTAACTTCACAGTCAGGGTCATTTTGGTCATCGTGGATGAGTACGACATGTCCTTATGAAGTTGAGTCGGTGCGTGCTCTCTTATCTCTAAACGTGTTCTCATCTTGTTGTGTTTCACTTTCATATTTTAATCACTATTGAGTTGTTATATATATTTGTGTGTGTGTGAAAGGCCAACCTTCCTATCACTTCGTGAATTTGAAATGAAATTTTTAATAAAGAAGTAAAAACTAAGCTAACAAAAGGTCAAATTTTGCTTTAAAAGATTTGCAAAGAAATATATAAATAAGGCATGAAAAACGATTATACATTTAGATGATTTAATATAACATGACATTTGAAGGTGAGATAATTAATTTTTATTTATATATTTATTACTTATGAACATGTTTTGTGAAAACTGATGTTGATATGTAAATTCGTTTCAGATAAAGTCACAATTAATTAAATTTACGGTCTAAATAATTTAGACCAAAATATATGAATAAATAGAATATCATGCAAATAGGCATCTACGAGAGTGAACTGAGGCTCACCAAGGAAAAATCCAAGTCCCAAGCCCAAACAGACGCAAGGGCCAAAGCCACGCGTGATCCCTAACAAGAACCAATTCGCATAATCCCAAGCATAATTAGTCAATGCTCCAAGCAGAATCATTCCAAACTTTATTGAACAGTCAACAACTCCGACCAAGAAATTAGCCACGACCAAGTTCAAATCGCCACTCCGACAAAGTCAATTCCACCACGACGCGATCCTCGCAAGAAGTGGCCCACGTATCAGCTCGGCATCATGTCAAGTACCGCACTCAAAGCCACTACGACCATGTTCAAAAGGACGCTCCAACGGGCAAAAAGAAACGCCTATAAATACAAGGAGATAGTACCGATACACACAAGCATCACCAGAGAGAAGAGAGTGATGAAGATTCATATTTTGAGTGTTTTTATCTTTCTCGATTCATCAGAATCGTCTTGTGGTTCTGGTTGGTCATTCTTTTTCAATAAACTTACAGATGACGTAGTACACTACCGTCTTGGGACGAACCTCTCTTAAAAAAAAACCCTCGTGTTTTTACTGTTTTAATCATTTTCATTTTTATTTACGCAAAGGTATTGACGACGCGAATGTCAAGATCCATATCAGCTTGTAAGCAAATTCAAATCAAAATTTTACATAAAGTTTCATGACTGTTGAAGTGAAAAATCACACCAACACCAATCAAATTAAATCTATTTCAAATTTAGAATATAATAAACTAATAAAAATACCACTAATCAATGACTTTACCACTTTGTATGTATCGTTTTTTTTTTTAAGATCACTGTGTAAGATTACGACTGAATTTTGCATGTGTCATGTATTGTTGAAGTTCTCACTTAGTATCACAATAGTTATATTTATTAAATATTTGACTAAAATGGTAAAAAAATTATTAAAAAGTGTCCATTTAGATACAAATTAAAAGTTTTAGAGTTAAATTATTATAAAATTTATTCAAAAGATAAACCAATACAAAATCATAAGTTCAAGATATTTTTTTAACAAAAATAACAAAGAAGATAAATTTTGAGATTTGAAAAGTTCACCAAAATAATAATAAAAAGTTATGAGATCATAAGCTCTATAGAAAAAATACATTTTATTTTGCTCAAATTATGATTTTTAGTTTTGAGTTTGAAATCGATTTGTCTAGAGAGTTTGAGTTTCAATGTGGACATGTGAAGATTTAGATAAGTTGAGTGTGATATCTATTTATTGTATTCTGCTTGTGCATGATTATTCTCACTTTTCTTTTTCTACATTGTTTAAACAAAAAAGATTCAAATTCATTTATACTTTAGGGCTACTTTTCAACTTAGCTGTATTTTTGGTTCTCTTTTCCTAAGAGTATAAATAGCCTCTCCTTTTATTAAATGAATAAAGAATTTTGGAGTGTCCCAAATAAAATAAAATAAAATAAATAAATAAAAGGTGATGGGTTTCTCTATGATCCAATCCTATTCCATCATTCAAAAGGAAAAAGAAAAGGATTGGTGAGAATATTTGAAATACTTCCAAACCTATAGATATTGCCTTTTATTTTTGTATATAATATCAACAATAATAATATTTATTATTAGTTGATTGTTCCCTCTCTTTCATATGCTTACATTTAATTATTCATTTATTTTATCTAAGTGGGACCTACTACATGAGGGAATAAATATATATTGGAAAGTTAATAAAAACCCATGCTTGCACCACTCTTCAAAACTCTAATGATCCTCCAATAAATAAAATGATATAACTTGTAATAATTCACAAACTTTTATATATATATATAATATGTTTGTATATATATATATAAAGGCTTCGTGACATCCAAAAGAATCACATTGTGTGATGACCCCACAAGCACTTATCGCCATAAACAAAATATCTGAATGTGGCTGACTTATTGCATATATAACAATATAGAGATAGATACTTATTATATGTATTTTATGATATATATATATATGTATATATATATATATATTGAAATATAAATTGCATATGGGTGATTTGGCACGTTGAGAGGTGATAATAAGTTGCAATTGTTGTCATAAATCATAATTTATTGTTTCCTTTGTGAAAGAATGGATGATTCATTATCAGCTTATGTAAATTAACCAACTTGCTAATAATTATAGCATATTTGACTAAATTCTATACTTCAAAGTCCAAATAACAATTTTTTCAGTTTTTTGCGGCATAACTTCTACAACTTCTTCAAATTAAAACGGTATACCTGTAAAACAAATTTGATTTATTTTTTCTTGAATTTTGTAAATATACTAGGTTAAGATTTTTTTTTTTGTGTGTGTCTTTTTATTATTATTATTCATGAATGATTTAATGTGCGAATTTAATAATTTAATTATAGACTCATAACTAACTCATTTGAAAGATCGTGGACGAGTTTATTATGCTAGGGTTGATTTTCAATATGGCAAGTCTTCTCTTAACTGAAAGGAAAAAAATTAGATTATTGCTTCTATTTTTTTTAATCTGATTCTCAAATTCATATTAATAATAAAAAATAAAATAATATAAAAATATTTTAAAATTAAAATAGATGATCAAAACTTTGCAAGTTATTTTGCTATTGTTGTTTAATTCTACTTCATCTTAGCTAATGTTTTTCTAGTAGCAAAAAATAATCTTTGCGAATATTTCATTATTCACTAGTCTCAAAGATATAGTATTTGAGACAAAAATCAAATCATTAAAATTTACCATGTGAGTACATTGCTTAACTTTGCAATTGAAATTTCAGTCTCAAGAGATACCGATTTTTACTAGTGGAAAAATACCATCTCTTAATATATTTTTGAGGACTTAATAAATCTTATATATCAATAGTACCATGCACGCGAACTAATTATTGCAAAACATATTGAAAACTTTTGTTGAAGGTTAGATATGCAAATTTTCAAATTAGATGTTGACAAATCTCCAAACTTTGTAGAAAGTATAAGATAGATCATTTAGAAAAATTTCATTTGATAATCTACTCACTATTTTTATTATTTAAGCAAATCTATATGTAATTTAAAAGAAAGATATTTATGTGGAAGATTAAAAGATAAAGAAGAAACTTTTAACAAAGCTGTCATATATATAGACTTCTTTATAAGACAAAATATTACATGATTTGAAATGTAATATATATATATATTATATGTACTTGCACTTTCTAGATTAGAAAAGAGAAATAATTATATAGATAAACTTAATGGAGGGCCCAAAACATCCAACATTGAGTTAAGTTCACATCATTTCTGTATTATAGTGGTGTAGTAGATTCAACATGATTCATAGAGATAAGCATATAATTCTAACATATATATAGAAAATATAGAATATTAATAATTAAATTAAATCAAATAATGCCTAGCCAACAATAACTAGACAACGTATGTATAAAATGAAAAGCAAACGCTATCCAAAGAGAATTTTTTGTTCCTTTTCTCTTTTCCACAATGGACGTACTTTCTCAAAGTGAAAAACGGTAACATATATTGAGAAACCGTAACATATATTCAATGCGGAAACCGCACCTTGGGAATGTCCTGCACACGGGTTGCCTGTCCAAGGCTTCGATAATAGAGACAAGCGATTCGTCTCCATCCAATTGTGTACCATCAAAAACTCGACGATTTAAATAAATATATATAAAAATTAAATAAATAGTGAAGAACATACATACCCTTATTTCAATAGGGTATAACTCAAAAAGAAATACTCAAATAGAGAGAACATAAGATAAAACTTCCAAAACAATGAGAATTTGATCATTACCCAAATTCAAATATTTTTTTGGTTTCGAATTTACTCGGATCTTACAAAATTGGTATTAAAATCCAATTTTTATATTGTAGTTACATATTTAATGATGAGTTCGATCAAAATAGTGTAGTACTACACTTCTACCATTCAACGTTTTTATGCACACATATTTTATAATTTATCACGTGTGTAATCTAGTCTTGATCGAAATTCTTCAAATTTAATAAAGTTTCAAATTACTATTTGTTGACTAGGCTAAAACCATAGACTCATATGTGACTACGCTTCAAGAAAAGTAGGCGAAGAAAAAGAAGGTTTTGGCTTCAAATAGAAAGATTTTTAGCTAATAATTTAGACCTTTTTTAGAAAATAGAAAAAAGATAATTCAAATTTTAAATGGAAAAAAGAATTATGTAGGTGCAAAAAGAGGAAATTCTAGAGTACAAGGGTCGATAGATTCTAATATTTTATATGAGTAAAAAAGGAAAAGCAGCCATGCATATATATTAATTAAGGAGATTTTTTGAGCTTTTGTTATTCTCTCAATTCTCAACTATACCATATAGAATTATTGATATAGCCTATAATTATTGATATAGCCTATAGGAATAATCTAGTGGCTTCAATAATTATATATTTAAAATCTATATATATAAAAGCAAAATAAACACCAGTTTAAAAAACACAAATTTTTACCTCATTCTTTTCTCTCCTTTTTTTGAATTATTTTTAATTACCAAAAATTTAAAATTGCCTCGCTCGCTCGTTGCGTCTTTCCGAACTCATTCCTCTTCAAACGAGAGGTTGTGTTTCCTCATTCTTCCAACGCAATTCTTCGAAGCATGTGAGCGGTTATTCTCCACGAATCGATTGCGTCTCCTCCATTCGGAACAACCGATGTCTCTTCTCTGTGTGGTTTGATTTGAAGAGTCGATGTACCAGAAGAAGCCTCCTCTCTTGCCTTTCGTTCCCTATTGCGACTACCCCAGCTTCGTCGACAGTGTCGCCGTCAGGGTCTGCTCCTTCGAAGGCCTCGAGAAATTCGCCCAGTTCATTCCTCTTCTTCTTCTTCTCCGACGTGATTCGTGGAAGATCGAGACGGTAATGTAACTAACGTTGCCAAATCGATTCCATCTTTTCTATTAACGTTTTCTTCTCTCTCTGACTCGATTTTATCCTCTATCCAGCACCAAGTCCACCTCTGCTCTCGCCTCTCGCCTGTGTACTCTTTCTCTCTATTCTTAAACCCACGTCGATTTCATCTCTATTCCACAATTTGCCAAGGTATTATTTTCTATTTTTAACAGATATTTGGAGTAGAGTAGCATAGATATTTGATTGATTTAGAATCGAATTTACTGGCTTAGTTCCGATTGAATTACATATAAGATTTTCTTTACAGTTAATATATATTAATTAATCTAATTGCTGCAAGACATAAACCAGTAAGCACAAGTTTTTAACTTTTTGCATTTTTTTTTATCGTATTTGTTGCTCATGATGTTTAACTAAAATTTCAATTTTTGCCTGCAATTTTTGAAACCCAGAACTATGTACACTAGGTTAGGTGTCTAGAAGCAAAGTTTTAATACCAAACTAAAAACTTATTCTGATTCTTTATATTTTGTTTCTAATCCGCAGGTGATTGTATCAAATAAAAAATGGTGTTTACCTTATAAGATTTCATTACTTCCTTTCTCAGAAATACCTGCATCACTTCCTTCTTAAATTTTATGTAATTCTAATCAATTTTATGTAATTCTTCTTGAAAGAGTGATGATGTTGAAGTGTGCTCTAATGCAAGTCTTTTCTACAGAAACAAAAAGCTTTTCACTCTAAAACTCGCATTGAAGATGCCTGGAACAAACTTGATCACCGAAGATGCGTCGGGCAACATGATCTTCGAGCCCATTTTGGAGAAAATAGTGTTCCGGTTCGACTGTTCCGGGGATGATAGAGATAACACTTTCGCAAGTCTTTCTTTTCGAGATACCAGTCTCAGGGATACGCCAATTAACTCTCACTCAATACCTTCTTATATCCCCACTTCTAAAACACTAAAGGGGCAACAAATTGTCGAAATTTGAGGTAATTCCATAGCTTCTGTGTTTGAATTGCTTGCTGATTTTTGATTCATTTGTTTCGGTTTGAGTTCTCCTTTGTCATAATTTCCTGCATGAAACCCATTCTATGGGAATTGTGAAGTAAGCGGAGCGGGCAACTTGAGCGCTCGGGGAAAAGGGTATTCATATGCTTATTTTTTTAGTCATTTGCATATTTGATTAATTTGATAATGATTATTTTTTCAATCATGAATCATAGGTTATTACATGATTTTATTTTTCCCTTCTTCGGCATTGACTCGACTATAGCGTCTACAATCTTTATCCGAGTCTTGGATTCTCAGTGGTTTAATCTCCATTGCCTTGAGTTTTTGACTTCACAATAAACATATGTTGCAAGAATATAATAGTTGGAAAAAAAAGTGAATAAAAAAATATTTTCAACATTGTGAAAAGTATGACTATTAAAGATTGAAAATATAACTCATAAGATTTATTTATAAAGCGGTATAATCAGACATTTAGTCACGGTTTTCATATCAAAATAATTGAAAAACCCTATTTTAATCTTCTCCATGCATTCGGTTATTTTTTGGTGTATTCAACTTCTAACCGCTTTTTTCGGTTTACGATTTAATAGGGCATCAGTTCAATCGATTTTTGGTCAATGATTTCTTTTGTTCACCCTTACACAAAGAAGTGAACCAACAATAATTTTAAAAATGAAGCAAGAAACCAACTAATTTTTTTATGAATGTGGATTGATGAATGCATTTTCAACGTAATGAATGTATAATTTGTGTTATACATATGGGTGTATTTGTATATAATTTTTAAAGGAATTAAAGTGTTTAAGTAGTGATAAAATGTCCGTATTAATACATCCTTACAAAAAATTTATTCATTTTGATTATATGTATGCGTGTAGATTTTTTGTAATTAAAAATAATTAAAAAAGAGAAAAAAGAATAAGGTGAAAACTATTGTTTTTTAATCCGCGTTTATTTTACTTTTATATATATATATATATATATCGTAAACAAAAATAGTATGTGCAAACTGATAGTTGATAGTTGATAGTTCATACTTCATTCATATATTTTCAATAATTTATATTTTTACGTTATCATTTGAATAAAAAAAAATTAAAGAATTGCTTGGTTGAATGATAGCGGTCTTTCGTTTACAACTTACAACCGAAGTAAGAGACCGAAGTAAGAGTTTGTTTCTTTTTTAAATAAAAATAATATTTTAACATCACCGCGCGAAGCGCGGTGTTGGTCCACTAGTATAAGATAGTATTAAAAGATCGCGTAAACCGTTGAAAATATGGTAAAATACCAAAAAAATTGAGGTATCGGTTTTTATTCGTCGTAAGTCCATTTTTTTGTCTTCTTCTTATGATTTCTCAATTCATCAAACATCGATTGGAAATTGGAACTTCTCAATTTTGTGAGAGCTATAGTTGCTTGATTTGCGAGTTTATAAATACGAGACTAAGAAACCGTAATTTTTTATATATGATTTTCAATTTTCATGTTTTTATTATTATTATTTTAAAATACAGTCACAGTTTATAAATTTAAACAGTCGGATTGAGGTCCAAAATATACTTACATTATCATTGTCTAATACAGTTTATATTAGAATATTTATATGGATCTAAACATATATAAAATTTCTTAATGGGTTATTTATATATGTGAAGAATGACATTACAAATTAGATCAACAAATACATTTGATTAAAATTTTCAAATATAAATTTAATCAAATATTTATTAATGATTCATACACAATAAATGCCGAAAAATATTTAATGATAAAAAAGTCAAATTTTAAGTTTTGACCAAACTAAAGTCAATAGATAATCAGTACGTGCCTCCCGTGAGAGAGTCAAGAGTCACAGCTGCGTAACTCGAGCAAGGTGCCACGTCAGTTAAAAGGTGGGATCCGGAAAGACTTACTGAACGCCACGTAGGATTACCCACGTGCCCCACGTATGACTAATAAGTACCACGTAGGATTATCCGTGGGACCCACTAAAGACTAACAAGTGTACATTCAACAGACAGCAATGCTTGTATGAGAGACAACTATAGTTAAAAGGACACCCATAAAATCTGGCTGGGTCCCACCACTTATAATTAAATATTCATTTAAATTATTATTATTATTATAATTATAATAAATAATTACAATATTAAGTCACAACACATGATTGCACTTTCATCAAATTGTGTTTGTATTATTAGCAATATAATATATATTATATGTTATGTTGCATCTAAATTTGCATAACTAAAAATTAAGTTTATAATTTCTTTAATAATTTTTCAGATAATTAATTACATTAGAAGTATCAAATAAGAGTTTCGTCCAATTTTATCTAATCTATTTTAAAAGAGTTACTGAAGTAGAGATCAAAACAATAAAAGTAAATGATAAAATGTAAAATTACATTGACGTGACACATGTCGTTTTTAATAACAATTTGACGGCCCATTAACGTTTCAACAAAAGATGGACAGATTGTTTTACTTGGTTACAGTATTTTTCCGCTGCAAAGGAAACCTAAATATAAATTAAATACGTTCATCGTTATCATCCTGTAAAATTATTCTTGATGACCAACGAGTTCACCGATAATTTTTACATAAATTTCTACTAAACCGATAAGATATTTACCGATCAGATTATCGAGGCTCCTTTAGTGAGGGAATCCATGTGGGCATTGAGAAACAATGAAATAGGTTCCAACATTTCTAGTCCCAACATCACACTAACAAGTGTGGGCCCCACTTCTCCATGTGGTTTTTGGGTCTTTTTCCTTTCGGTTTTTTCTTTGCCTCATATTGCTTTTTTTTCATGACTTTTTCCCACTCATTTGGTCATTTTCTACTTGCAAGGACAACTCTGAGTTGGCTACTTCTACTTCTATCACTATGTACAAATTTTGGATGTCATGTGCTTGATATACATGTATATATATATTTATATATGTATGCATATATTTATCTTTGTATTGTATTGTACGTTATTATACGCTAGGCATATACAATTTTATGTCTTGTTGTGAGAAGCCCATTTGTCCGCGCCTCGGCCCAAGACCATAATCATTTTGAGTGTTAAAAAACGACAACGTTCCGTCGCAAGCCGATATTGGAATACCTATGCCGTCGATGATGCGCATTTCAAGTCCATTACAAGCTAGATTGTTTAAATGACAATGTTAAGTACACTAGACGATTATTAGATCGTAGCCGTTAATGATGTGCAATCGGACGGTTCTCATTGGGTGTGCCCCTTTTGTCTCGTGCAAATAGTTCGAGCCCGTATTCGACTATATGTTAGAAGTAGCTTAGGTAGGTTCTCGTCCTCGAGCTAGGGTTTCGGTGACGTTTGGCGATATTGTGTATTTGGATTTCGGGGTTGAGATATCTGGGAAGGTTGATAATCTACTCTAGATTGTTGTTTTTTATTCATTGATTGAGAAGAAAATAGAAAATAATTTTTGAAATTTAAACATAGTATATGATAGTTAAAGAATTGAATATTAATCTTCTTGGTGTTCCCAAGCATTTTTTTGTTTGTTTGTAATTTGTCAATAAAGTTTCAATTTTATATGTGACTCATCAAGGATTATTATATGAAATAGATATGATGTTTGGTCATGACAAATATATTATTGTCTTTCACATGATCATTGGGAACCTAGTCGCTTATTTAAAATTCCGTTAAGTATTAGGTTATGATATTTTGAAAGATAATGTAGAATAAATAATCTATTATTATATTTTGTAATTTATTATTAATGTATACCAACAATCTGGTCAACCCCAATTTAATAAATATTATAATCTATGCATCAAAATGATCATAGTTTGGATATATATTAGATGCCAATTGTATTAGCAAAGTTCCTACAAATAAGATTTTTTTTTTGGAAATCGTACGAAATGTTTATTTTTGTGTCAATTTTTTTTAAAAAAATATTCATTTGTGAGAGTAAAAAATACATATAACGAACTAATTAATAATTTAATTACGAAATTGAAAATACCTGGCGCATAACCGCTAATGATTAAGAATCAAAATTTGCAATCTTAAATTGCATAAGGTTCGAGTCGTACGACATCACAAAATAATAATAATAATAATAAAAATTCTCATATGTATTCGCGAATATTGACTCCTCTTAACATTTTATTTGGATTTTGGCAATGGGTTTTTCTCTCATAATTTTGGCTGAACATCTCACAGAAGAAGCAACCTCGCTGTATTTTATAAAAACAAGCACGAAAAAGATTATTATAAATTAATACGTGACAATTTAATGGTACATATTAAGAATACTTTTGTAGATAAAGGTACTACATATTCAACTAGATACAGCCAAATTTTACTTAAAAAATAGTGCTATATTAAAAATTGAATGTATTCCTTTAGTAAAAATACAATTCTTTATTTTTATTTAATTTATATAATAAACAATATTTTAATTTGCAGTCACGGGCCAGAGATTAGGCGTACATGTATTTTTAAAATGAATAAACAATAATAAAATTCATCATCTAAAGTTGCTTGAATAAATAAACGAATTAAGATCCTATATGAATTAGAGCATCAATAAAGTAACGTGAACACAACCCTCAATAACATTTTTGAATAAACATTATAAAAGGCCAAAACAACCCACTTACGTTACTCGGTATGATTGTTTATTCTAATATAAAAATGGCTTTGTTAAGAAGACATTAAACAAAGTTATTTCTAAAGTAAATGAAAAATTGAAAGTAATATCCTCTAGCTTTTGCGTCTTAGTATTTTTTGCAGTTTTTTATTTTATTTTTATTTTTATAATTTGTTCATATTTTTTAAATGTAGATACCCCGTTGAAAAATTAAATGACTTATTTAAAGATATTTTTCTATCAACTTAATAGGACTGTAAACCGTCGGCGCCGAAATTAGGAATTACATCCTGAGGAGTATTACATAAAAATTCCCATCACCAAAGAATTATCCATAAACACCTCAGGGTTAAACATGACAAATTACATCTTAAGGGATAATACATTAAAACCATCGTAAAATAATATCGTTGATACCAAAGAATTTTACTATATTATCGAGGTTATTAATTAATCGAGATAAAATTTAGTCATATTAGTTAGAGTCAAGTTCATACAAAAATATTATTTTTCTCAAAATTATTAATTTATCGAAGTCCTACTATACTTTAAATATTTTGCAAATTTAGTTAAAACTCAAATCACATGGACAAATACCACTGCATAAACTTCAGAATCCTAAAGATAGCATTAATACTCATTATTTATAAAGGGCGAAAGCCCAAAAGAGCAACAAGATATAAACTTAAAATGGGCAAATCTGTCATTTTTTTTCCCTTGGGGTAAAGAATATTAAAAAAGATTCCAGTTTCCAAGTTTTCAACAATCAGCTGAGAAAATGGGCAAAAAAAATAGCCCCAAAAATAATGCTTTCCCCCAAATAAATTGCACAATAATGGTAAACTCCTCAAACACTGCATTTTTCTTGAGATATTCTCCTATACAATAAATTTTAGGCAATGTAGAAATTGTGGGGTTGAGACCATTTTTTTTAACCTAAGTGATGATTAAATAATCCTAGGAATTTCTAACCCTTCAAAACCATAACCGATCAAGGGAGAACGCGGGTGTAGATTTCGAACTTGTTAACCTATGATGAATTTGTCAATGCCGCTAATTCCCGGTCTTGTTGCTTCTTCAGATACCTCTGCGCCGTCGCGTTCACGATCTTCACGAAGAAGTTCATCAGCATCAGCCACACGACGGTGCTCCACACCGAAGTGAACGACAAATCCCACTTGTTCACCTGTCACGAGGGTTTCGAAATATCGAGATTAGAAAAGTCCGGACGCAATAGGGCAGCGTTTTGAATTTAGATCTTTTGTTTAGGACAGTAGACAATTCATATCTAAGGGTAAAGGAAAAAAACATTGATGTGTTTGTTAGCTTAACAAAAATTAAATGAACTACTTTTTTTGTTCATTAAAATAGGCGTGGAAGAATATTTATAAAAGCATTTATTTCTTTCTACATTTATTTTCCTGTATTCCATTCGGAAAATAGTATCTTGATTCTATTTGATGGATAATTTTTTTTTATTTACATTATGTTATCAATTCTTTTGATAAATATAATGGAAGATATTTTCCTCTATTTTTATGAGGAAAATAAAATCTTGAATTCTATTTAAATTTTCCCTTCATAAACCGTAAATAAATTGATTTTTTTTTTTCATTTCATCAACCGTAAATCAAAAGCAATAAGTGTTTTCCTGCATAGATTTTTTTTCTTCTTAACATATTTTGAAGTTCCAAATGAAGCTAATAAGATTTAATACAGTCTGAGTACCTTGATGTTTGTGGAGACGGGGGTGGTGGCGGTCATGTATTTCTCTTTCACAGCATCGAGTTTGGAAATAAGCTTCGGGAGAGCCGGAGCTAAACCCGGGATGAGGCCGAGGACCCAAATCAGCTCATTCTCAATCCAATTCAGGAGTTGATTGTTGCAAACACTGATGATGAAAAAGGTCTGCAGATCGCCGAGAAGAAAAAAAAAGTTTTCAGCTGGAAATCCGGATCATTATATGACACTTTTATCAACCGTCTTGAAAGACAACTGAGATTGTTTCGTGAAAGGAACTCGACATACCTGTATGTGGGTCTTAATGAGTGCCTTCCCAGTCAACGTTGCGAGGAAGAATTTCCAAAACGGAATTCCAAATTGTCCACACATGATGCCGGCTAGGTCAAATAGCGGATTTGGAACCTAAGATTACCATTGATTAGATGGGAAGATCACATAATTAGAATGAGTGAGTAGGCGCACGTAATTGATACAACCCAAAATGGTTACTCGAAACGGGAGCTTTGTCAACATTTTCTAAACCCAAACTTCCATCATTAGCATGCTTCTTTTAAATAAAAGGGAATTACAAATTGATGGGCCAGATCGGGCTCGCTATTATTAACTCTAATACAAAAGCATAACTAAATCACATAATAACTAAACGACTTGACACTTAATTTAAACGAAAAATATTAAATGACGATTTCATCTAATAAAATATCGCCAATATTTAAGTGGTAGGCACGTATCAGTAATCTGAAATACGAAAATGACTCAATTTATTCAAAATTTCAAATAGAGAAGTAAAGTATATAATCAGTAGGCATGTAGAAAAGGGTCTTCGCCTTTGGTATTTGTTTCACTAATAGAAAGACCACCTTTTTTAGGTTTTAAAGTTAGAAACCGAAGACCTTGTTTTTGAGCCTGGAAAAGAGTGGTCCAAAGAACTTGGTTGGTTGGGACCAAAATACAACAATAGTAGGTACAAGTAGAGCTCTGCACCAAACTACCGATTTTGTGTGGTCACACATCGTGTCGCATAAAAGCAAAATTTCATATTTTGTCAAAAAAAAAAATATAAATTATCGAGATGAAAAGGGGCAGAGTAATAGCCCATACCGAAGCAAGTATTAAGATAGTAGTGAAGCTCAAATGCTGAGAATGCGTGAGAAGCCAGTGTTTGAGTTGGTTTAAGCGAGAAGCGAAAAATCCACTGCTCTCATTTGCGGAATCATCCAATTCTTCCATGGCGTTGACCTTGTCACCGGACATGCTCGCTGCACATAGTCAAAATTCAAGTTAAGGCCAAAATAATTTGTGAATAGTATTAAAATTAATTTGTACACTGTTGTTTAGGAACGCAAACAGATAAAAAACGAGATGTGAAAAATCATGAAGCTTCTAGTAGGCCGTTACTCACATATCGAAGGAGAGCCAAGGAGGGCTCTGTCATTAAAGACTTTCTCAAATAAATTTTTAAGGTTTTATCTATCATTAAAGACTATCTCAATCAAGGGCCCTTACTCACTTATCGAAAGAGAGCCAAGGAAGGCTCGGTCATTAAAGACTTTCTCAATTATAGTTTTAACATTTTATATGTCATTAAGGACTTCACAATTGAGGGTATTTTGGGCTATTCATGAGCCTAGGGTGATTGGTGGCGATGGCAGTGCCGGCATGTTTGACTTTGCTAATAGCTCTCTTACATCTTGTGGAGAGCTTTGGTCTTGTCTTGAAGGAAAAAACGGGATTACTGTTATTCGCTTGCATTTAACAATAAAGTTTAATGAGGATTCACTGATCCGGCGAATTCCCGCCAGTTCTAGTATAGTTTTGGTGTCTCGGGTCAATCAATTTCCTAACATGTCAAACATCTACCTCTCTATGTTACTATATTACACAATAAATTCTTCATATTAGTGTGAAAGAGTCGGCCTCCAGATTGAGCTCAATGTTAAATATCTACCTCAATAACATTACCATAACTTATACACCTTAAAACATTCAATAATAAAAATCCAAGCAATAGATTTTTATGAGCAAAAAGGCAAATTCCTTAAGAGATGATCAATTTTGTCAAGTTATTTCCGAGACCGAAAAATGGTTCACAGAATAGCAAAAGTAACAAATTTTCAACAAGTGAAAAATGGTATGGAATTTTTGGCATATTTTAAGTTTAACACACCATAATCACACAAAAAATCATCAAAGATAAGCCTATGAATCACATACCGGCTCTTGATATAAAATACGGAGGAAGCTCTCCGATCGCCGTCCCAATGCCCCACAGAACAGCCTCCATCTGGATTTGTGGCAATATACTCATAAGTGGAACCCGCAAACCATGCTCTAACGGGAATAATGGAGGCCCGAATTCAGAGCAGTCTTTATCCAGCCATGAAGGGGCGCTTTTGAGTTGTATAGTGTCATACGGGGCACTCTTCAAATCAACTCGGCCACATTGCATTGCTTTGAGGGTAAAAAACGCAATATGAGGGCCGAGATATAGGACAAAAGTGTGCAATCCAGATCCTGTGAAGAGCAAGAAAAAGTACGTGTTACAATTCAAATCGATACGACATATCATCACAGAAGCTAATATTGACTGTAATTTGTTAAGACGCCTCAAGTTTAACGCTAAAATAAGGACAGCTCTTGTATTTTAATTGGAATTTTTTGGCACAGATAGCTCTTCTAATATAAGGAATGTCTGCAAACAGTCCTTCAAATCGTTTGTGCCAAAAACGTTTTTAATTGAATAGTGCATCAGCAATTCTTACCTAGACCAATTGAGGATGCAACTCCAAGGGCCACCCACCATAATCCAAACTGAAAATACTTAACTAGCTCCTCAACATGCTGCATAAGACGGTAATTCTTCGATCGTTAATTCTTAATAAGTGAAAGTTGTACAATATGGCAAACTAGATGCCACGGTAAACAATAACTGCAATATCCACGATTTCATCGCCAGTAGAGACGATAAAAAGCTCTAATCCAAAAAATCTTTCTAAGAATATTAAGATAGAGATGATCACTTAACGTCGACGGGTGGCAAGACGGTCATATTGTCTTGCAAGCTTAGTCTTTTAATGTCTTTTTGGTATTTATGTCATTGAAGAGTATTTTGGTCATTTAAAAGCTTTGGTCATTAGGGTTTCTGGTCTCCCTATAGCCGCTCACAATGCGGCCGTCAAGGGGTTTTATGCTTTGTTTTCTTGCTAACATTTCAACTTTGCTCTCGAAGGAAAGGTCATAACCAAATTCCCGTTGATCGAATTTCATGTTGGAAATTGTGTTTGCATTCGATCAAAATAATAAAAGCTTGCAGCTTTCGTTTTACTATATATGTAGTGCATACAAATATTGATAATAAAAAAACAGAAGAAAAACTCAGATGACCGGTTCCGACGCAAGGATAACCATTGGTTTCTCCAGTAATTACCTTCTCGTGAGGGCCATCAACGGTCATGAGAAGAACTCCGAAAGCCAACGCCACGGTACTCAAGAGCATAACCCAACCACCCTTCGCTAATAAATACGTCGCCGAGCGCTTAATATATTGCAATACCGCCAAAACGAAAAGCTTCAGTGTTCTTAGCGGCTGCGTCGTAAGCGTCAGATTCTCGAGATCCCGTTGGTACATCTCGCGCCGCGCTGCATCGAAGAGAATATAGCTCAGATCAGCTCAGCTCAGCAACACAAACAATCTAAACTAACTCAACACTCGAATGAATGCGAAACACTATGCACGATATTCCAATACAAAAACTTTGACCTAGCAATCAGGAATCATTTCAAACAAAGGTTCTGATCTACGAGGTTCACCATTAAAGCTCAAATCGGAAAATGAAGAAGGAAAAACAAGAGAAATCGAAGGAGAGCTTGCCAGATATCGTCATGGTGGTGGTCTGGTGCGAGGCAGAAGGTGAAGGAGACGATGAAACCGCTCTTTTTCGCGAACCCATAGAACGATAGATTAGATCATCAGCAATCCATGAAGAAAATCTCGGTTCTTCGAAACCGCCTTGCGATGATACAGATCGTCGAGGATCAGGATAGGCTTGTTGGTGAAGACGGAGGTTCAGATCTGGAGATAGTGGGAGAGAAGCATAACCTCTCTTTGAGTTTCGTGGAGTTCTCTAATGGCGGATTTCTCGCTCTCTCTTTCTCTATACTCCCAAATTAAGGAATTTTTATTTTTATTTTATTTTTATTTCTGTTTTTAGGGTTAATAGATAAATAAATATTTATAAAAATGTATTAATCTCGTTGAAAAACTAACGCACTAACTACTACTAGTGCTGACTCAATAATTAGCCGTATAATTTATTTATTTCTAAATATTTATTGTAGATATTTACTAAGATTTGTTATGTCAAATAATAATCGGTTCATCATCCAAAAATGTTAATGTATTTAAGAATTTATTCATTTTATCCACAATGTCATCATTTTGCTTCAGTAAAATTTATTGTGGATTTATAAATGTAAATATTCTACATTGAAATTTGAATAGCTACGTGTGAAGAAATTGTTAAGGTATTTTCATAGAAAAATACAAATTGTAGCTGATTTGTGGTCCCATTAGTTTTACCTTATTATAATAAAAAAATTGATATCATGAGACTCGAAGATTGTATTTAGAAAACACATATTAACATGTTCAATTCAACCACCAATTATGTTTTATTACACAATTTTTTATTTTTATTTTTATTATATATATATATATATATATATATAACTAGCATGTGACATTGTGACTGAATAATACACAATAAATAAAAAAGTAGTAAAAAATATATCAATCATTCATCACGTTGTGATCTCTTAAAATCTGCCGGTACAACAATTATTAAATCATTGATACAAGAAATTGAAATTGACTAATTGTATCCCCAAATTTATAATTTTGTACACTTTTCTTTTGAAATGTTCAATTTTTTAATTCCTTTTCTCTCTGAACTTAAATTAAAGACTAATATGCTGTCCCGTAAAAAACAAAAGAGCTAAATTGTAATAAAGTGTTTTGGAGTTAAAATAGAATTACTGTATCAGTAATCTAAATTTTTTAAAATTAAATTATAATTTTCGGAAGTACCTCTTACAAACTTCTAATTCTAATAAGCAATTTAAATATATAGATATTAGATAATGATGTGAATGAGATCAAATTCTTTGACCATAACAAATATGCCTAACCTTCATTAATCATTTTAGTTGACAAAAGTATATCACTATTAACGTTTTGAAACTTCACGTTTCTTTAATCGGTTGTTTTAAACGTCACGTTGAGAATTGGTCAACTGAAGATTCAAATTATATATATATATATATATGTATATATATATATAAATAAATGACATGTGATGTGATATAGCTTGATTACACATGAGAGAATTATACAAAACAGATATTCGATAACAGAACTATTCCATTGGGGATGACACTGATGCCTTTTGCAAACCAAGATTTAAAATAAAGCTTATCCGAAAAAGAAAAAAGAAAAAAGAAAAAAAGCGTTACAGGGTTACGAGTTTATTGACGGGTAATCCATTCAAAAAAAAAAAAGTTTATTGACGGGTAACAAGTATACCGAAAAGATTTTCATGAAGTTTACCGTTAATTATTTATAAAATAAAAATATTTATGTAATTCAAGTATATATTACACTTCAGCATCCATTTTTCTAAAATAATAATAAATATATTGTAGCTTTATTCATATATAAAACATTATTAAGCATATACTAGTATAATAATTTTGTTCTGTATTTGAGTTTATCAAAACATTATTCCTTTTTACTTATTGTCAAACCTTCAAGATTATTTAAATTTTGTTTAGTACAATTTTTATATTTTTTTTTCTGTAAACTCTCAATAACTTGTAAAACAAAGCGGTTACTCCATATTTTTAACCGGTTACCGTCGATAAGAAGTTAACCCTGAAAATTTGAACTTTGTTGCCGTTAACATATCTAAAACGACGGTAATCAGTCAAATACACGGTTAAGCACAAGAACGACAATATTAAAATAAACGACATTATGTTTAGAATAAACATTGGTCTCGGAAACGACAAGATATCAAATACAACATCGCCAACAACTGATTCTAGAAAGCGCCAAAAAAAAAAACCTTGATAAACGACACTGTATTGGCGCTAGTACTTTAACAACGGTTGAACGACATTTAAACAATTAACTTTACGAACGACAAGTGTTTGTATGTATAGATATAGAGACTAAAATATATTCAGCAGATCACAATAAATCTGAAAATTGAAATGGCAATATATTAGTTTAACAAAAATTTACGGCTAATAGATAAATTAATAATTGATATTGAAGTATAAAATCAAAATTATATGTCCAAGAAGATCATATGGATAATCGAACGAGACCAACATAGCAATATTACTCAAATGTTCTGAATTGAAGAAATCATCGAATTTTGTTAGCATTATAGATGAATAAAATTGCTTTAGGATTGCAATATTTAAATTTTAAGATTGGATATCTCCGACAAAAGTATATTAAATTAGATTAATTAGTAGTAAATGTATAATAGTTTTTTTAATGGTAAAAATATACAAAATTATAGATGATTATTTTTCATCTTCGCCTTGTTAACATCGTTAACACCTTTACGCAGGGGTTTTATATCGACCAAGTATTCTGTTTTCATTTTCATTTATTTTTTCTTGAATAATTAAAGCAAAAATATACAAAATTATATCAATTGGGAAACATGTTTACATTTTTTGCGGGAAAAATATTTTTGTTAGTGTGCATCGGGAATAATGTCGAAATGCAAAATTATTCGATTTAATTAATTTACACAAATCTTATTTTATCGTTGAAATTATTAGATAAATCACATTTATGTAATATACTCGAAAAATCTAATTAGCTTAATTTGAGTTTAAAGGATTACAATTAATTAATCCCTTTTATGAACAACATTATGTACAATTTCGTATTATTATTATTATTATTATTATTATTATTATTATTATTATTATTAAGATGATATTTGTGTGAATTATGAATAAATTAAATTCGTAAGTAAATAATAAAAGGCTCAAACTAATATTTGATAAAATGGGGCACAAAACCAAGCCAAAAGCCCAAGAAAAGACAACTGGTAATCATAAAAACTCACTAACAGAAGCTAAAGGACCAAATGCCCAAAAGCTATCCGGAAACAACAAAGCAAGCAAAGGAAAGAATCGTCTTTAATTTTGCCTTGAATCAAGGCGAGCATAAGATAAGGAGCACGGAGTCAAACTCACAACGGCTCTAATTAGCCAAATACTCTAATTCGGCGAAAAAGGCGCAAGCATGGTGCACGTGCTAACTGGATAGCTATCCAATCAGTTTAGCTCAGAGCTACGACCTAAATTTCCACGAAGCTCGACGGGAAGATTTGAAGGCTATAAATACAAGCTCGAGAGGAAGAATGAGTTACGCATTCATAGAGGGAGAACTTCTTACAACTAAATTTCAACTCAGAATTATACTGTGTTGGGAAGAACCTTTCTAAAAAATTATCAATCTCATTTACATTGCTTATATTTATATTTATATATTTCGACGAGTAGTTGATAGTTTGCAACGCGAAGATCAGTTTCCACCTAATTGAGCAAATATCACGCATTCACATCACTGCGACTGTTGAGGTGGGTAACCACGTAAAAAAAAAAAAACCGACTCAATCAAAAAGCTTAACTCGAATCAGTATTAAACTCCATAAAATAAAAGTCCCGAGATACATTGGTAATTCAAACTCCTTCGTTTTGAATAAATTATGTATCCCCGTGCTTTTAATTCCTTTAAAATCTTGTACAAAAAAAGTTATTGTAATTTTCAATTTTGGGTTATAATGTCATTTTAATGCTCAATGGAATCTTTCTAGTGCACATTATCACTTCAACTATTTAGGATGAAAGGAACGGAACATATGTGATTATTCTTGTTCTTATAAGCTCACTTTTGTTGCACCAAATTTGCACACCTTTAAGCAAGGAATAAATTTGAGCTTATCATCTATGGAAATAATTAAGAAATCCCTGAAATTTTCACCCGTTTAATTGGATAAGGCCCTTTCATGTCATTGGACCTTTCTCTTTATTTGGTGTTTTAGTATGAACATCTTTGCAAAAAGCTTTTATTAAATTAATATGATGGAGTCATGTACAGTCTATCATTATCATTCCAATTACTATATGCTTTGCATTTATTCCTTTCATTGGCCAGAAGAAATATATGTACATTTTGTCACTTACAAAGTTAAAAAAAAAAAAAAAAAACTAAAAAGGTTTTTCGTTCTATAATATTGTCCGCTAATAAAGTGTTAGGCAGTGAAAAACAAGTTTGTTTGGCATAATAGTAAATTCACCACAATACTTTTCGAGAGGTCTTAGGTTCAAAATCATTGAGATAATAGAGGTCTTGGGTTCAAATTATTGAGATATACTCGTAATATGGTTATGTTATAATTATCTTATTTTGTATATTTGTAGCAAACGATTCGAATGTTCATTTCAGCCAAACAAAAGGTTAGCCACATAAAATATACTAGTATAGTTTATTTATAACCAAAAAACTATATAAAGCTCTTCATATTTATTGACCTTTTCTGCTTCGTACAGATTGTTCTTTTCAGGCTTAATTTTATAGGTAAATATTAAATGATTTTTCTAGAATGAATGGGGAATAACGAATTGGAAAATTTAAAAAAATTGGGATAATCACACATTTATACCAAATGTGCTCCAATCACTCGACAAGGGAAAATTCAATTTATACGTGTGTCTAAATAACACACCAAATTCGTTTTATTTTTATTTGGTCAAAAGTGATGGTTCGAAATGTGTATGAATGAAAATTCACTTTAATTCGGTGTATCGAAACACATGAAATTCGTTTTCTGTGACTCAAAAGTTGTCAGTTTGAAATGTGTATGTTTTGGAAAATAAGTGACAAAACCCCCCTCAGTAAAATGCTGTATTCCAAACCGTAACACTATCATATTCGCGCCCAAACCTTTAAATTTCTTTTTCATTTGGTGCCGATGCGAGCTTCTGAATTCGGTCGGAAGCATCTTATTTCGGCACAATACCGTCCCTCTGAAGGCATGCAATTGTGACAATATGGCATGCAATCGTCTCATCGATGGATGTGATCATCTCAGTCCGGGACGCTATGATGTCAACTTGACACGATAGGGTCCCAAGCGGCACGCTAGCGTAATAGTTTATGTAGGGGACGTCCCTTATAGAGCAACATTTTGTAAATTTAGATTTCCTTACATATTTTCCAATACATTCATTTTGAAGTGACCATTTTCGACTTAAATAACCAATTTTGTGTTTTATTTATTTACACACAAAAAGTGAGTTTTCCCCTCCAAAATGATCTAATGAGATCTAATATAGAAAAATAAACTAATTTGCTTAACTTTTTTAATCTAAAATGCTTGAAAAAATGATGTTGAAAAGGAATACTGCGCATCAACAAATTATATAAGCAATAGGTAAACGTTGGCTAGGTTAATTACTATAAGAAGTTGTTGAGAGTGACTTCCAACTTGATCACATGTAATAACTGTTTTTTTAGAGAATGGTTCTTGTACTAAGAATTAATATTATATATTATAGACGTAGAATATGTCATGTTGGACACACTAAATATTATTTATATGCTAAAGACGAAATTTTAATAAAATCAATTAATTTATATATATCATGTTATGTTGTTCCAATTCCATAACCATCCATACAGATCACGAGGCTCAGAAAGGTAATTAGATATTAAGAAGAAAAAAAGTGTATTATGCAATAGAGAGAAGGAAAGATATAAAGTAACACATTTACAGATAAGCGCGTGAGTAATTAATCTTTAAAGGGGGCATATTAAGCCGATCTGCCAAGAAAGAATCCATGATAATCTCATAATATAAAAATACAATACAACTAAATGCATATATATGTATATATAATGGTTAACTGCGGCGTAAATACCTAACTTATAGTCAAAATTTGTGGCATATATCCAATCTCCAAAAGTGGTGGCAATGTTACCCAAGGAATGTTTTGAGGGGTTAATCACCATTATCGACATTTTCGTTTTAGTCACTTCGCGTCACGTATCCATTAACATCTCGCCACATATCCAACATGAGATGCCATGTGTGCAGCCACGTCCGCCACCATTACTAGATTAAAATAAAACATTAAAAAAATTAATTAAACCAAAACAAATCAATGAAACGAAAAAAAAAAATCTTTAACAGTTTTAAAACCACCATCACCAAAGAGCAAATGAGGCATCCATGTGGAATACATGTGGCCTGCAGTTAATAGCCATGTGGCGAACATTAACAAGAAAATGAATGGCGATACCGGTTAACCCCTCAAATTGTCGCTACTTTTGAAAGTTGAGTTTATGCCCCCAACTTTTGACAATAAGTTGGGTATTTCTACCGCAATTAACCCTATAATATATAATAGTTATGTAATTTATTGTTCCTATGAATGCACTCAATAGCCAAAAAGGGCAGTCGCCTTCTTAAAAATTTATTTTTTTTATATATTTTTTTTCTCAATTTTTTTTTTCTTCAATATTATTTTTACTCCCTAATTTATAATTTCAATTACATTATTCAACCCTTAGTCCCAATACGAAAACTTTATCAGTATTACCCGTTGTGCTCACAGTCAATTACACATTGCGGGCAAATTGGTCTTTCCGAGTATGAATTTTCCGGGTATTTGAATCTTGGTATGATACTACTATTGAGTGTGTGAGAGAGAGAGTTTCCCTCAGGGGACCTCACAAATACAATCATGTTACTGTTTCTTGTCATAATCTCTATGTTTAATGTTCATTTATGTATATATAGCAAGGAAACTCACTGGGGTTTTCTCTAAAAGTCTTAGTCAATAAACAGAATAATGCCTTCAAAATGAGACAAATACAAAAATAAAAACAAAAACATGTGGAATAATACTTCTTTTTCTCTCACTTTTGTGCTTATATATATAATTATACCCCATAATACATATCATTCATTTCAGCCCCTGAAAAACATTTAAGAGTCTCCTTTTGAGTCTTCTCTGTCTCCTGTTCATCTTCTTCTTCGTGTGCTCATAAATCATGGGTTTGATGGAGAAGCTTTTCGTGACGATCGACGACAAGAAAGTGGATTACGATCCGACGGTGGTGGTCGAGAAAGAGAAGATCAGCATCAAAGGAACAGTGGTCCTGATGAAGAAGAACGTTTTGGACTTCAATGATATGAAGGCTTCCTTGCTCGACAGGATTTACGAGCTTTTTGGCAAAGGCGTTTCCATGCAGCTTATCAGCTCCCTCCAACCTCACCCAGGTCAAATATATATATATATATATATATATATATATATATATATATATACATACATACATGCGATTATATATAAAATGATATATATATATATATATATATTTAACTTGATCGTTAGATCTCGTTATTAGTGTTCAAATTTGCTTGAAATATAACACACATATATCGTATTGAGCTCTCCACATGGGACGGGCCTAGGCCATGGGTGGACCTGCCCCGTGAATGTTTCCGGGTGGGCAAAACCAGAGTGCCAACATTCTAGAGACAAGCATTAAAAAAATATTTTGTATTTTAAAAGAGATATTAACAAAAAAAATTGGGTGGCCGACCACCTTTTCCAATGGGCCCAGGCGCGGGCTGCGCGCTACTGCCCAGACGAGCCATGGGCGCGGGAAACAACTCTAGGTAATATTGAGTAATGAAATCACAATATAAACAAGCAATGAAGTTATGGAGCCCCAGAATATACTACTTTATGCTACTTATGCCGCAAAATATATGTTATATGTGTACATAAATTGGAGAGTAATATAAGTTCCATCGATCCATATCATTCTGTTTGTTGCTTATTATTATGGCAAAGTATTTACATATTTGGAGTGTTTTTTTCTTTTTCTTTCTAATCGACTCAATTCAATGAATTTTATACCATATTATAGTGCACTCACTATATGTCCCTTGAATTTTGGTTTTTGGCAAAAATGACCATAGTTCTTTCAAGATTAGCATATTCACTACAAATTAAAAAGTTGATAAAAATTATTTATTTATGCGTAACACATAACTTACATACCAACGAGATTACATGTACAACGAGATTGTCAAAATATTTTGAAGCAATCAAATGGTCAAATCCCAAAAAATTATTAAAATGATCGTACTCCGATTATACTAAATTAATAAAGTTGATGAAAATATTCTTAATAGGTCACATTAATATATTGCGCTTAATTTAATAGTTTCCGTCATTTTTGTAATTTTAGTTTATATTTAAAATTTCAAAGTGTATGAGGTTTATTTTGTCAAAACGAATTGATAGAGTCAGTTCCCAGCAAGTTAAGTAAAAGGTTGACTTGAAATTAGAATTTCCATCTTCAGAGAATGGGCAAAGAGGGAAGCTGGGAAAGGAGGCGTATCTAGAGAAATGGATAACGAAGATCGCTCCGCTGTCGGCCGGAGAGACGGTTTTCACTATCACGTTCGAGTGGGACTTGTCGATGGGCCTCCCCGGAGCTCTACTCGTTCGAAATCACCACCACAGTCAGTTTTTCCTCAAGGCAGTCACGCTCCACGACATTCCGACACACGGGAAAGTGCATTTTCTATGCAACTCTTGGGTTTACCCGGCTTATCGCTACAAGTACGACCGTGTCTTCTTCTCTAACAAGGCAAGTCCTTTTTTTTTTCCTTCAATTTTTTTCTTATACTACGTCCATAGTGCAAAATAAAAAGTGTCACAGATTTAATTTTTTTAAAGTTATTAAATATTAGAGTTAATAATATCCAATTCTTTCCCGATACCTCCCAAGGAAAATCCCGAATCGGATCCCGAATGGACGGGTTAGTGTGAGCTTATCCATGCGGTTATGCACTCTTCGAATAGGAATCCATTTTATGAAAGATCCTTACTTTCGTGATTTGGTGTATAAACAATGTAACACTTGAAATTACGCTATGTATAAACTATTATAAACACTCACGATTTAAATAAAGTTCATAGAATAAAATGTAAAGTGTAGCATTGAATAAACTTGAGTTAGTATTGGGTGCCAAAATGTCATTCATTCATTCATTTTCCTTGATTAAAAGTTGACCCAAAGTGTTTGACTTTATTGAAACATGTTGGGACTGATCACATACATAACTTGGCTCGATGTGACCAGACCTACCTGCCCTCCGAAATGCCCGGGCTGTTGGTGCACTACAGAGAGGAGGAGCTGAAGAATCTGAGAGGCGACGGGGCCTGCGAGCTCAAGGAGTGGGACCGAGTCTACGACTATGCTTACTACAACGACTTGGGCATGCCCGACAAGGGTCCGGACTATGCGCGCCCTGTCCTTGGTGGATCTCAGGAGTATCCCTATCCCCGACGAGGAAGGACCGGTCGGAAACCGACCAAAGCGGGTAAGCCTTTAAAGATCTCGCCAACAAAAAAACATTTGTGTATTTGAAGATCTTGCCAGAAGCGTTATAAAAAAAATACAAACTGGAATAATCTGAATCAGTTGTGAGAAATGGGACCAAAAACGATTTTAGCATGCCAGGAGAGGTCATATACCGGTACCGAGTTTACACTATTTTAGAACGAGTATTTACGGGACCATAGCGATAAAATAAGTTAAAACTGGTAGATCAATTATTTAAAATCGATACTAGTTTAATTAGAATAAATATCGGCAACCAACTTTTTAATTACCGGTTCCTATTAAAATTGGTAAATGCGGGTTTTTTCCAGTCCTAGAGCCGAATACCTAAAAAAATTTTGTTTACAGGTCATGGTATTGGTTATTTGTATGGAGTTTTTTTAAAAACCGAGACCAAGACTAAAATACCTCAAACTACCAATTTGCGGTCCCGGTTTCTTCCCTACTGTCTAATTCTAATAATGTTGGTTTGTGACACAGATCCGAACAGCGAGAAGAGACTGCCGCTTCTGAGTCTCGACATCTATGTGCCGCGAGACGAGCGTTTCAGGCACCTGAAGTTCTCAGACTTCTTGGCTTACGCGCTGAAGTCGCTCGTCCAGGTCTTGGTTCCCGAGTTGGCCTCTCTCTGCGACAAGACCATCAACGAGTTTGACACCTTTGGGGACGTGCTCAAGCTCTACGAAGGCGGTCTTAAGCTGCCGAACGGAGCGGCGCTGAGCAAGCTAAGAGAGCGCATCCCATGGGAGCTTCTCTGCGAGCTCATCCGCACCGACGGTGAACGTTTCCTTAAGTTCCCAATCCCGGCGGTGATCAAAGGTGGCGAAACTAAACCAATCTCAGCTTGTTACATTGAGTGGTTGAGGTTTTTGAGGCTCTAAATCTTGTTGTGTACTTGTGTTAAGAGGACAAGTCTGCTTGGAGGAGTGATGAAGAGTTTGGGCGCGAAATGCTGGCAGGAGTGAACCCCGTCATTATTAGGCGCCTCACGGTAAAATAAAATAAAATAAAAATCGGATTAATCGCGACATAAATATTCAATAATTCTATTTTAATAATAATATAAATATAATATTTGTCTTCACAACCCAAGCTTTAATGTTCAACAGTTTTTACAGTTCAAATTCTCACCGATCACTATTTTACTTCTCTTCAAATTTTTGTTTAATTTTTCAATAGATTTAACACAATCTTAGACGTGTCGTTAGTCTTGGACACGTGCCACTTCGATAGTGAAGAAATTTGTTAACGACACATCCAAAAATCTGGTAGATGAAATGAAAAAAAAAAATAAAGTAACTCCAATAAAAAGCAACATAGTAAACATAAAGAATTTTAATAATGAAATATTAATATTAGTATCAACATCCAATATCTTAAATAGTATTCTTTTAGAAAATACCCGTCGATTATACACGTAAAATTTAATATGCACAAAAACGTTGGTATTTAGACTTATAATTTACTCATAACTGAACCATATAATAAATAAATGTGATATTTATAATATATATATATTTTTAATGATCAGTAAAGTCTAATATTTTTTTATATTATGTACACGATTAATTTTATTTTCTTGATTATAGGAGTTTCCACCACTGAGCAAGCTAGACCCTGACGTGTACGGCAAACAACACAGCTCCATAAGAGAAGAGCACATAAAGAAGCACCTGAGTCCGTTGACCGTTGACCAAGTGATCATACTCTCACACTTTTTCATTTCTTTTCCTTTTCTCTATTTTGGATTACGTGAATACATCTTGTTTCAGGCCATTGAGAGCAACAGGCTGTTCATCTTGGACCACCACGACGCGATCTTGCCGTACCTCCGGCGGATAAACTCGACGACGACCAAGACCTACGCGACGAGAACGATCCTCGTGCTAGAAGAGAACGGGACGCTGAGGCCGCTGGCGATTGAGCTGAGCTTGCCGCACCCGCAGGGAGACAGCCACGGCTGCGTCAGCCGTATCTTCACCCCCGCATGCGAGGGCGTCGAGGGGACGGTTTGGCAGTTGGCCAAGGCTTACGCTGCCGTGAACGACTCCGGCTATCACCAGCTCATCAGCCATTGGTAACGCTACAACTCTCTTTTCTGCGCCTTAATTCGCACTGAGAAATTACCTAAATATTGTTAATTAGCCCTGCGAGAAGTAACTTCCCGGGTGCAACCGGTAAACAGATATTGGTTGTACGTTAACTGGTTCCGGAACTGATCAAAATCCTACTTAGAACCGATAATCTCAACCGGTAACCGGCAGTCGAAAACCAGTAAGCACTAGTTTTTAACCGATTTTGAGTAGAAATCTAAAATAAAAAGTATATTTTAGAAAAACCCAATATTATAAAACCGGTAAAGGGTATTTATTGATTGCCGATTCATACATCTCAGTAAATTCACTACTACAAATCCGGGTTTCAACTATGGTTAAAAACCATGGTTGAAAAATTTCAACCATGGTTCTTAACCATGGTAGAACCTTGCATGGTAGTAAGTTCCAACCACGGATTTTTTTCCATGGTCAAAAGTTCGTTTCCACAACAGAATTTATCCATGGTTGGATCTCAATATGTGCCGCGGCTACAATGAAGCTAGCCGCGGCAAGATTTAGGTTACACCATGGTTATTTCCGTGGTCAAAAGTAAAAAACTGGATTAAAAAAAAAATCAGTAAAAGCATAAATTAGTGAATAAAATCGGTACCTGTTCTTGGTTTTTTATGTCAATCATTACTTAAAAACAAATTTATTCTCAAGTAATATAAACAAAATAGAAAGAGTATTAAACTAGCATAATTATATTAATGAGTAGAATTCTGGAAACCCAATTCTTCAAAAATATATACTATGAAGATAATTAATCAAGTGTATTTACCTCTACATGTACACCGCTATACAAATCTATCTGAAAATATAAACTTAAATGACATGAAAATATATATAACCATACACGAATAATTGAAATACTTATTTCATGTAGAAGTGTATAAGAGAAGTAAACATGAAAATGAGTATTCAAGTAACACAATCTAGTATATTATAACACAATCTAGATTGAAAATGAACATACATACTGAAGCCAGTAGCAACACATTGAGGTTTCTCCTCGGTCTATCGGGGCACTTCAGCAAGCTCTTTCATAAAATTGATGTTCTCAAAAGTCACGGATTTCACAATCTGCCGGAACCAAGAAACAAAAAAAAGTCAAGAATATAATCATCGGAATGCTTAGGCGAGCCATACACAAACGATAGAACTCAAGCAATGACTTACAACAAAGGATAAATGGCAATCTCCTACTCAAGAGCATCGTGGTGAATTATGATAAGATCGTCATTGCCCTGACAAATATAGAAATAAGTAATACTATAATTCTACTTCAACATTAATACAATTAATGATCAAAACTCAGTTGACTAAATTTGTACCTCAATAAGTTTTAGAATATTTGGATGTTTAATCAGCTGCATCGTTGATATCTCCCTCTTAATCTGCCAATACTAGAGTTGAGCAAAATATGAGCACTAATCGGTTATTTTTCCTACTTATAATAGAAGGCATAAGAATAGAAGCATCCATGATATATCAACAAAGCTCAAAAAGAAAAAACCAGCTTTAATCTTTACTTCTTATGCTTGAAGATACTGATCATGAATTGACTGCCAAAATAAGACAAACAGTAAGCCCAACTACACAGATTTGTTAAATGCCGTTGCTGCTGTGAACACTGAGCTGTGTAAGAAAATAAACCCACAACATGAAGCTGCGTAAGAAAGTGTGTGATTGTTGTAACCCCATGCCTAAAATTGCATATCAGGATAGAATTTCTAATCCTAATACATAATTTGTAGGTCACCTAATCCTTATGCCCCCACCACAAAGCCCCAAAAAAATCTGATTATTTTAAATTGCTTCGAAAAATTTCAATTTCAACCCGGAATCAATCACTACCAAAGAGACGGGGAAAACAATTACAGAGCTCAATCCGAAACATAAATTCGAGATCAATACCCCTATTTCTTAATCTAAGAAGAAACTGAATCTGAAACCTTAAGTGAGTGACCACTTACTCGGAACTCGGAAGAATGGAGGAAGTGGGGGAGGGCAAAAGAGGAGGCGTGTACGGAACCAAGCTCAGCTGGCTGTGCGGCTTCCTCCGAGGCTTCGGAGCCTCTTCACTGAGCGATCGCGATCGAGAATTTTGATAGCGACATCGTTTCTGCTCTCGACATCCCTAGCGAACCTGACCTTGCCGAAGCTCCCCTCGCCGAGCGTCCGTCCGATCTCGTACTTGCCGACGGGCATCAGAGTGCGAGCGTTGGTAGAGCTCTTGGACGAAGCCTTGCTGCTGTTGTTTTGTCCTAGAATACAGTCTCTGTAAAACGAGAGTGAGGAGAGAGAAAGGGCGTTTATGAAGGAAGAATGAGAAACAAGAAATTAAAGGCGTAAACTTCGACGATGGATATAAGTGTTGTACAAGATAAGCCGCGGCACATATATGCACAAACTACACATATACAACGATGGAAGTATATCCGTCTCCCAATCAAAAATAAGCCGCGGCATATAAAAAATAAGCCGCGGCGTAGTTACTACTAAAGACACATCGTCGACCACGGAAAAGATTCCGTGGTCAAAAAGGAAGGCATGTCGCGGCGTGCCGCGGCATGACAACGGCATACTGGTTTTTCAACCATGGTTTATGATTTCCGTTGTGCATACTGGTGAATTTGAGAGTGTGCCGCGGCGTGTTTAGGCATGCCGCGGCGTGATTCGATTTTCAACCATGGAAAAAAAATTCCATGGTAGAAACTTGGATTTCGACCATGGATTGAAAATTTGTAGTAGTGATTGGTACGGTAAATACAATATAACCTTGCTAAATTATTACTCGATAAATAATATTTTTGTATGGTCCCGACTCTAACTGGCATGAATAAATTTTCCCTCGATAAATTAATAATCTCAATAAGATAATAAATTTCTTTGATCCTAACATTATTAATTTATAAAGGTTACATACTATACCATTAGCGATGAGTTAAAACCAGGAATGAGCTAATGGTGTAAATTATTTTATCTTTACGATGTAAGAACTTTGGAACATGTAAAACAGGTTGAACACACACGCGGTGATAGAGCCGTTTATTATCGCGGCAAACAGGCAGCTGAGCGTGGTCCACCCGATCCACAAGCTCCTGCAGCCTCATTTCCGGGACACGATGAACATCAACGCCTTGGCCCGCCAGATCCTCATCAACGCCGGCGGCGTTCTTGAGAGGACGGTTTTCCCAGCGCGATACGCGATGGAAATGTCCGCCGTGCTCTACCGAGACTGGGTTTTCACCGACCACGCCCTGCCAACTGACCTGCTCAACAGGTTCACATATGATCGCATTCAAACACTTAATACTTCAAGACACCGAAAAACCATGCTTTTAGCTTTCTTTCAGCCCGATTTTGGTTGAATGTATATGTAGCCTTCCACAACCGAGCTCCCGGTCCCAATCCCGGATTCGAAGGAGCCCGGTTTTTCAGACTCTATCCTGGTCGGGGATTAGGAGCTATTCCTTTTTTTTTTCTTAGAAACCCGGCGGCTGTGACCGGCCAAATTCCAATTTAAGAAAAAAAAAATACAAATTTATAATTTATTTTATGTTTTAAAATCTTTATGTTTCTTCAACGTGACAGAGGAGTGGCAGTCACAGATCCAAACAGCCCCCACGGCCTAAAGCTACTGATCTCCGACTACCCTTTCGCCGTCGACGGCCTCGAGATTTGGTCCGCTATCGGAACATGGGTTGATGAATACTGCCGCCTATACTACCACTCTGATGCGGCGGTCCGGGCCGACACCGAGCTCCAGTCCTTTTGGGCTGAGCTACGCGCGGAGGGCCACGGCGACAAGCGCGACGCCCCCTGGTGGCCCCACCTCGACACGCTCCCGTCCCTTGTCGAAACTGTCACCACTGTCATCTGGATCGCCTCGGCGCTCCACGCGGCCGTCAACTTCGGGCAGTACCCGTACGCGGGGTTCCTCCCGAACCGGCCCACCGTGAGCCGGCGCTTCATGCCCGAGCCGGGCACGCCCGAGCACGCCGAGCTCGCGGCCGACCCCGAAGGCGCCTTCCTCCGCACCATCACGGCGCAGTTCCAGACGCTGCTGGGCGTGTCACTCATCGAGATCCTCTCGCGGCACTCCACTGACGAGGTGTACCTCGGGCAGCGCGACTCTGCCGAGTGGACGGCGGACTCGCGGGCCATCGAAGCATTCGAGAGGTTCGGGCAGCGGTTGAGGGAGATTGAGGGGAGGATCGCGGAACGGAACGGGGACGAGCGGCTGAGGAACAGGGCGGGGCCGGTGAAGTGCCCGTACACTCTGTTGTACCCTAATACATCGGATTTCTCGAAGGAGGGTGGGTTGACTGGGAAGGGAATTCCCAATAGTATCTCCATCTAGGTATTAGCTAATATTATACGTACATGTGTGTATTTGTTTGTGTTTGTATGGGGAAGTCTCAAAGCGAAAGAGTTTTTGGGTCGGCAAAATTTGTGTATCGTGTCGTGTGCGTGGTACGGTTTAATTAATGACTAATCAATTTTACATAGACTTTGACTCGCTCCGTTTAATTATCACGTAATGACTTAATTATTCACCGTGTTAATCGTGCTTGACCTGTTTATTCGACTATACTTAATTATCTTTTAGTGGTGTCTATATGTTCTGTATTAGTAACGTGATCACTCGTTATTTGATCGTGTTATAATTGTTTCGAAGTGGCTACTTTATGTGTCTGGTTGAAACAAACTACAACCTCTAAATGCTATTGTCGTTTATTAACTCCTGGATGAAGTTCATGCCGTTTGTGGATTTGAAAACGATGGGCGCACGTCTAATTTTAAGAGAATGTCGTTTGTGCATTGCATGAACTCATGAAGGAAGATATTAATATTTGTGTCGTTTTATGAGAAACAACATCGTCATGTTCGTTGAAGAAAATGGTGTCGAACCATAGCAAAATGTTAGCATAATAAATATCTAACAAAACATTTTTTTTTAGCAAATTAACACTCAATTCTTACACTATTCCACTATAATTTCACTGTGAAAATTTACAATTTTGGCACTCTAAAAACCAAATTTCACTGATTTTACACTTAATAAATAGCATTTAGTTATCCAACAAAAGAATAAGCCATATACAGAAAGGATTATTCGCGGCACAAATACCAAAAGTGTTTGAAAAACCAACGTTAAATACTCATTCATTATTTTAGCCTAAAAAATAGCAATATTTTTTCTCTCACGTAATAGACATTATTTTTTTCCGGAGTTGTTTGGTACCTGTCTATAACGAGAGAGAAAAATATTTGCATTTTGTTAAGCTAAAATAGAAAAATATGTATTTAACGTTTGTTTTTCAAACACTTTATAGTATTTATGCCGTTAATATCCCTACTAAAAACTAAATATATATATATATATACTATATGTATACACCGTGGCAGATGAAGAGATATGCAAAAGAAAGAAAGCAAGAGATGTGTATGATGTGGCTAAGCCTAAGAGAAAGTATCAAAATCCCAACTCCCAATTGGTCCAACCACATTCACCTTATCCACACCACATCCACTCCTCCAAATTCCTAACCAAATTAAACACTTCCCACACAAATTCTCTTCACACTTCCTTACAAACCCTACCAATCTTCCTCCTCCTCCACCTCTCTCCGACGACGCGAAAAATGGCCGCCGCGCACGCCACCGCCAGCCTCCTCACGCCCCCGAAGTCTGCCTCCGTCGCCGCCCCGTGGAAGCAGCCCCTCGCCGCCTTCGCCCCCTCCGCCAAGTCCCCGCAGCTCCCCCGCTCGCGACTTGTGTCTGTGCGCGCCGAGGCCGAGACCGCGGAGGTGAAAGCCGCCCCCGCAGGGTTCACGCCGCCTCAGCTTGACCCGTCGACCCCGTCTCCCATCTTCGGGGGCAGCACCGGGGGGTTGCTCCGGAAGGCGCAGGTGGAGGAGTTCTACGTGATCACGTGGGAGTCCCCGAAGGAGCAGGTGTTCGAGATGCCGACGGGCGGGGCGGCGATCATGCGGCAGGGGCCGAACCTGCTGAAGCTGGCCCGGAAGGAGCAGTGCCTGGCGCTCGGGACGAGGCTGCGGTCCAAGTACAAGATCAAATACCAGTTCTACCGCGTGTTCCCCAACGGCGAGGTGCAGTACTTGCACCCGAAGGACGGGGTCTACCCCGAGAAGGTGAACGCTGGGCGCCAGGGCGTCGGTCAGAACTTCCGCTCCATCGGGAAGAACGCAAACGCGATCGAGGTCAAGTTCACCGGGAAGCAGGTCTACGACTTGTAAGAGGATCGCTCTGGTAAATGATTGTGTAACTTACTTGTTATTGCCATTACGTTGCTCTACGTGAAACAATATTATTATTAGTACTGTTTTTATAAAATGCTCTTGTAATTTGTATGTATCTTTCCTTTCGATACTTGTTGTGCATGTGTTTGTTGATCACTATATTAGGTAATTAATTTCTTTAATCGATCTCGTTTAAGATCCAAAAAGAAAGATAAAATGGAGTTATTAAAAAGAATTATAATGTCAATTACTTTCTTTAATCAATTGATTGAGAATCGAGGTAGATAATATGGTATACTGATTGATACATGATTTATAATGTGTTTAATCGTAGACACGCTTTCGGAAACATGCATTAATTTTATGTGGAGCATATGTATGTTTAATCCTTGTATCTAAATTAAACGACTAATTGTCTTTGAACTTAAATGCACCTAAATATATCCGAAGCTTTCAAGAAACAGTATTAGAAATCTAAATGAGTTTCTGCTATTGTTTCGAAGATAAATCACATATCTACAACTTAGATATTTGAGTAGTAATCACATATCACATATCTACATTTGAAGCCGTGAGTGTCCGAATAGGCGCTCCGTCCAAGTATAATGAGCACGTAATATTGGAAGCAACATCTATTCTCGAATTCTGAGGTTACTTCTCGACGCCGTAACAATTTACAAATTGATGCAGCGGAAATACAGAAAAGGTAAAATAAAGGGATAGATGTTCTTGATCGTTGATTCGCGCACGAATACCGATCGAAGAACCTACCGTTGTCTATTGATTTGCGCACGAATAGCTAGACTCTGGGCATCCAATCACCGTTGATTCGCGCACGAATACCGGCTCTTAGGCATCAACTTGACGCTCGCTCACGAGGCTCTCGATTTGGGGAAAGAACTCAAAGTTCAAATTTCATTAATAAAAAAACTTCCTATTACAAGACAACCATGTGATGCTTATATAATGCAAGCAATACATGAACTAGGACATAAATTAAAGATACATGAACATAGAAATTATAAATATTAAAGTCAATGCGGTCTTCAAAGCGAGGCTTGGAAACGTGAATGGTTGTGTGGTCTTCAAGACGATGAATGTGGTCACATTAAATCGTTGCGTGGTTTTCAAGACGATGAATGTGGTCACATTAAATCCCACATCATTCTCACCGGGTCGGAAAGAATTCGTCCTCGAATTCATACGCGCTTCGTTGGGTGGTTCCGGCGGCTCATCGAGGCTGAATTATATGAAGACCGTGTCGGGTCTCTTGTCGGGCGGCTCATTGTCTTGCTTGTCCGCTAGCTCGGCTCATCTCGCGGCTTCCCGAGTACCTCGGCAGTTATCTCGTTGAGTGGCTCTTCGGGCAGCTTGTTAATTAGCTTATCCGGCACCAACGACAAAACCTCATCGGGCTGCTTCGTCCCTTCGGAAGATGGTGCAATTTTTTTTTTGCATGGTCGAAACTTGCTCGACTTGTTTGGTGCGATCGCCTCGATGGTATTGCTTGGTGCTCGTCGAGTTCGGTTCCCCGAGGATGTATCTGCGAGGAATTTTCCGCGAGGGGGTGAACACGAGGAAATGTCAGTGATGAAGTGGCCGCGAGGAAGTGCCCACGGTGAAATGTAAGTGAGGGAGTGGTTGCGAGGAGGGGTCCTCGAGGCTGGTTCTCCGAGGAAAGTGTCATCAACTATGACATGAGGTATGTCGAGGAAGGTTCCTCGAGTCAGGTTTGTTGAGGAAGATTCGACGAGGAGGGTTCAAGACGAAAGGCACGTCGAACATGGGTGGGCTGAAGATGTTGACGGCGACTTTGGCGTGGGGTTCGTCGAAGAGGGTCTCGCGAGGTAGGCTCGATGAGGGAGGTTTGTCGCGGGAGGGCCCACGAGGTAGTTTCCGCGAAGCGACATCCGCGACGGGGTGTCTTCGAGGAAGGTTCCTCGCGTAATCTTCGTCGCCCTCGCTGAAGGCTTCGACGGGGGGCTTAGGGAGTTTGTCAAATGCCTCGTCGGGTAGCTCATTGGGTAGTTTTTCAAGGACCACCAAAAAACCCACTTCGGCTTCCGTTACCTCCTCTTTGGATCGAGTTAGGAGACTCGATATCGATAGGGGTTGATTCGGCATTCTCGGTGCGGTTTCCTCGGTGGCCTTGCTCGGCACCAAAGCAATCTCGACCCTCTCCGTTGGGTCTGCACGTGGTTCACAAATAACAAGAGACATGCTCTTGTCGTTCTCAACATTCTCCTCGTTGATCTTTCCTTCGTCATATACGGCTTCGACGTACCCAAAATCATACAAGACTTCGTCATATACGGTCTCGGGATAGACATCATAGATGGGCTCGTGATAAGCGTCATAGATGGCTTCAGCATAGTCCGGCTCGTCATATATAGACTTTTCATACTTTGGCTCATCGTGTGCGAGGTCTGTTGACGTGGTTTCCCACCTCAAACATTCAAGTGTGACTTGTGAGCGTATGATATTTTTGAATAAGACAATTTGGTGGAATTCGATCTCTCACGTTGCAAGCTCTCGATTCACTCACGATATATGTATATATATAAAAGCAATATAAATGAGACGAGGGATTTTTTTTATAGAAGTTCATCCCAAGGCGGTAGTTGACTACTTCCTCTGTTAGTTTATTGCGACAATTGACATAGACGGATAGCTACAGACAGTAAAATCACGCCGAGGGATGGAAACGAATAGGAAAGAGGGAAAGAATACAAAAAAATCTCAAAGTGAGCAAAAATGCCGGGTAGAAGCTTTCGGTGTATTCTCTCAGAGTTGTAAGTATGCGTGTGTGTGTTGATCTGAGCTTGAGCTTGATATTTATAGGTTTCAATTCTTCCCGTTGGTCTTCCAGGAATCATGGGTCTTCTTTCCACGCTGACTGGGCTGAATGGACGATCTTGCTACACGTGTCCCGCGACTTCGTTCTCGTCGTCGTGTTTGAATTATGCCCGTTGGAGGCTTGACTCCGTGCTTCTAGTCTTCCGTTTGGACTTGAAGTGGGATGCTGGGTAGAGAATATGACAATTCTACCCTCGTCTATCTGGATTGATGTCGAATGGATATTGGGTCTTTGGGCTCTTTGGGCCGAGTGGCCTTGTATCCGTTGGCTTTGGTATGATTGAGAACTTCTCTGGGCTTCTCAATTGGGCTTTTGTAAATATCGATTTATCTCTTTAATGCCTTTTGTCTTTGTTTGTAAATTTAATTAATTCACAACTTTAGCACTTTATGTCATATTAAATAATGACGAATTTGTACATCAACAAGGTCTACCACCGAGTCTCGCGAGCGTCATCCTCGTTGTTGTGGAGAATGTCTTCGCGAAGATCTGTCTTGCGAGCGTCGTCCTCGCTTTTGGGAACCAAAAATTGTCGCCAGTCGTTGAGTTATCTCGTCGAGAATTTGCTTTCTTTTGTCCGCGAGGACACGCCCCACCTGCTCCTCGACCATCCGATTCAGGTCGTCCCTCTCAAGAACTTCATCCATCCTTTGACGCCGTTGAGTCGTCCTCTATGGTGCCATGACCAAGATCTTAACGTAGGCTCTGATACCAAACTGATGTAGCGGAAATACAGAAAAGGTAAAATAAAGGGGTAGATATTTTTGATCGTTGATTCGCGCACGAATACCGATCGAATAACCTACCGTTGTCTATTGATTCACTCACGAATAGCTAGACTCCGGGTATCCAATCACCGTTGATTCACGCACGAATATCGGTTCTTAGGTATCAACTCGACGCTCGCTCACGAGCCTCTCGATTTAGGGAAAGAACTCAAAGTTCAAATTTCATTCCTAAAAAAACTTTCTCTTACAAGACAACGATGTGATGCTTATATGGTGCAAGCAATACATGAACTAAGACATAAATTAAAGATACATGAACATAGAAATTATAAATATTAAAGTCGATGCGGTCTTCAAAGTGAGGCTTGGAAATGTGAATGGTTGCGTGGTCTTCAAGATGATGAATGTGGTCACATTAAATGGTTGCGTGGTCTTCAAGACGATGAATGTGGTCACATTTATCCCGCATCACAAATACAAGCTAAATTTGATTCAAAATTGAAATTTAAGTCATAAAATAGATAAAGTATATATATGGTCATGAGAATTGCTCACGACCAGTTTTATATTATTTTTTATTTTTAGTTTTACGCCAAAACTATGGCTATGCATTCGAATTGAAATTGGGAGCTCATGACGAGTGTTCTATATTCGGACACTCACGGCAGCCGGGAACTAACCGTGGGTAATTGATAACCATTTCCATAAACATTTTTTTTCAGTTGCAATATATTTATACGATTATTTATAATATATTATCCATTTATATGTTCCCCAAATAATACATAAAGAAAATTGTAAGATCTTTGTGGCATAAGTGTTCAAAGATCAGGGATTGAGCTCATGTGAGTTAATAAATTCATAAAATTAATTAGAGAATTAATAAGCTTTTTGGGCTTGACTTATATGACTACTAAAGTCCATTAAGTCTTACCTTATGCCTACATACATTCAAGGCTAATCCCATATTAGAGAGAGATAAAATTTTCCCATCCCTTAGCCAAGAGAGAGGTCGAATTCATCAATCCCGATGAGTAGGTTTTCCATGTTCTAATTGCCGAAGAGGGACTAGTATTCCAACGAGGCGATATCCGACCAAAACGCCTGTTTCGTTAGCGACGTGGTGTACACGTAGAGGCCGAACATTTGAGCAGCTCGTGGTCAACCGAAGCGGCATGGTGCTAGGCAGCGGTGACGGCGACAATTTTATCTCTAACGAAGGCTTGAGATTTGGTTCGTCAAATAGCTTAAAGATATTGAAGGTTTGGTTTTATTCCAACCGAATAAATTTTGATATTGCGTTGTTATCTAAATTTAACCTTCGAGGATTCATGGAATTTCCAGTGGAGACTTCCACTGATGAGAATATCATCGGATTCCCAACAAATATTACGACCCGAAGCCTTTGCAATCGGAAAACTTGAATTAATATTCTCCAAATCACTACTAAACTCTAAAACTATTCTTCAAAGTTATAACTTGGACAACTTTACTCGTGAGTTGTAACTTGTAAGGCATTATAGACTATTTATTTAAGAGACTTTAGACAATACAGATTTTTTTAAAAAAAAAAAAATTGTCTTAAATCAAGGTTTTTTTTTTTTTTTGAAATTTTGGGTGTTTGATGGAATAAATAGCTAACTAATGGTCTTTAGAGGGAACAATATGCTTGGAAGGATCGTTGAAATAAATTATTGCGTTAAATTGCATAGCATATATGCCACACGCTTTTGAAGCACCATACAGTAAAGTTTCATATTATTATTATTATTCTGAGAACAAGAGAGCACCGGATAGATTATCATCTATTAAACTATATATCCTTTCAAAGCCATTTTTTTTTCATATGATCACCGATCATTGAGGCACGCTAATTATTTAATTATATTTAACAATGTGAAAGCATACTATATAATATGCTCCAAAGATATATTATTTTAACGTTTTAACAATGTGAACGCACAAAGCATAAATAAAAAGAAATTATATTTGCATTATAAATAGTAACCTTGTAGGAACAAATGTTTACATATTCTAATGTTTATTTTTATATCGGCAATAGTACCCGAGGCTGGGTCACAAAACAATTTCAAAGTCTTAGTTTCGTCCATGTCAAATTAACGTCCTATAAGTTAGAGACACTCATACATGTCTAGTTTAATGTTTTTGAATTTTAATTGTAAATATGAATGTTTCTCTCACATATTTTGTGGTCTTTAAATATTATTGCCGCTAAAATGACAGAAGGAATATACTAACATACTTAGTACAAAATTAGGTACATATGACACAAATATCCCAAAATATAAATTATCAAAATAAGAAGGTAAAGATCTCGATTGGGTCGCTCAAATTAAAGTTGAAGACAATATTAATTATTATTATTATTTTTATTAATATTAAATGTACATGGTACATTTACAAAGATATAAGTTGGGATTTTGAGGATATGCACAATCCATATTTTCACACGCATGGACACGTATGAACACTACCGGATATACATGGACACCACACCATATAATTAGTGTAATTAACAAGATCTCATTATTCAATTAGCATGATTAATTAATCAAGCTCCGACCGCCGTTGTCGCCGGAATCTCACTCTTGGTGCGGCTGATCCGCTGTTCACCGCCATCGGACTTGCTTACCCAAATTTCCGGCACGACTTGAGCGAGATGGTTGACACTCGTCAACGCGTAATCGGCTTCCTTGGTTTTCATGGTTTTGCCAACCTTCATTAACAAAATTAAACAAAATTAAATTAAACAAATAACATTTTATAATTATATAATACATTATAGAGCTAAGATAATTGACTCGAGGATATTATTTCTCAATTTAATATATAAAAGATTTTTTTCAAATAAACTTTTGGGTCATTCAATAATGTCAGAAATGCTGGAATTATTCTAGAAGAGACGTGTATGGCTATTGACTAGCACGCCTTCTAATTATAATGGTCTCTCAATGATCGAAGCTCAATAATTGTTATTTTCGTCATCAATTATATCATAGATGTCACATAAGTAAAAAAAAAAAAAAGTCAAATAATTTGCATAAAAAATCTAGATTAAATGAATTTGTCGTTGTATTTTATTTTTCATTTTTTTCCGTAAATCGTATATATTTTAATGTTATAAACGATATAACTAGATACCCAATTGATATACTTTTAGTAAAAAATATTAATTTATACAAAAAGCTGTTTTGACTTATTTTAAGATTTTTGTTTTCACCGTAATATCCACAAAATAATTCAATGCTTTTGGTCGGTGTACAAACACAATATTTTTATTTTTATTTTTATAATGAACATTTTAAAATCTCTCTCATTGTCCGAGTCATTTTCACATAACCGAAGAGTTACATATAAAATATTAAACTTTCATATTTGGTTGAGTAATGAGTATCATTTTTTTTATATTCTTATTATATATATATATATAAAATAAAGATATAATTTAGAAACATACCAATACAGTTCGAAGACCCAAAGCCTTGCCAGCAGCGATGTTATGAACGTTGTCATCAAGAAAAAGCTGTCCAAAAATAAAACAAAACGTTGAAATAATCAAACTCTAAAAAGCATATATATATATATATATATATATATACACACACGTAACACATATATATATATACATTGTACACACACATGAAAATGATTCTTAAGTAAAAAAATGACGTACCGTACGACGAGGGTCGACTTCCGCTACCGCGAGAGCTATCTTCATGGCGTTTGGGGAAGGCTTCAAGACGACCGGGATTTCCTCCGGACGACAAGCTTTCGACAGGTTCGGATTCATCGTCTCGAAGCAAATTATCTGCTCGAAGCAATCTGATATCCCGAGCCGATCCAGAGCCTTGATCGCGTGGTTGCGATCCGAGTTCGTGAAAATCTGATCGTGTTCATTACCAGAATTTAATTTCAACAATAACGAATACATATATAGATACATATTATATATAAATATATGGTATGAGCTTACGATTTTTCGCTGAGAAATGCTTCGGAGCAAGGTTCGGAGCTGTGGGTCGGGCTTGATAAGATCGTAAGGCAACCTTCCATGCACAACACTGGAAAATAAATATAAATATATATATAAGCGAATTATTTTTAATAAAAATGTTAAAACAACCTTTAAAATTTAATTAAATCCCATGATCGTTAATTATTTACCCGTGATAATCGTCGGCGTCAACGTCATAACCTAATGCCTGTACAAAATAATTAAAAAAAAATATAGATTAATCTTTGGTTTAGAAAAGAAATATAATCTTATTATATAAATATATATATATATGTATATATATATATTACCCTTAAACCAGCGAGAGTGCTTCCATAAGTTTTGAAGAGCTCGACTCTGAGAGTCGAGGCTTGGCTCTCTGAAAATCCACATTTCTCAACAAGAAAATCTGCACAACAATTAATATTAATTTAATTAATTAATTGAACTCAAGCTTTAATAATACACTATAGTCCATATATATATGTATATATATATATATATACCTTCTATGTTTTTCTTGCAAGCAGAGGAAATTCCGATATTTCCAGGGTACAAAGTGTCATCCAAATCTAATCGGGAAAAAGAAAAAAACAAAGAAAAATCATGAGAAAATGTTGAACGAATCAAATTGAGAATGAGAAATAAAGAAAGCGGAAATTCAATTACCGAAGAGGATCGAGTCGACGGAGCTGGAATTGGCGTAAAAAGCCATGGCTGGGGAGAATTGAAGGTTTTGTTTTCAGATGATTTTGATGAATATAGGAAGGAAGGAGAGAAGGAAGGCCTCTGGGAATGTTGAAGAAGAGGCGTATTTATAGAGAGTTTTAGGCTGTTGATTGATGACGTGGCAGCATAGACGTGTGATCTTTTCTTTTCTCACATGTCTGAATTGTATAAGATAAATGATCCATGAGTATGATGCTGACTCACACGCACCCGCTTTGTGGGTCCCACACGGTAGGGCTATCAACCATTCCATCAAGGAGAAAATCCGTCCCGCGATCCGATTAAAAACCGACTCCGAGGCCCGGTTTAAGTCCCCCGGGCTTTTCCAACAATTCGATCGTGCTAATTTTTTTAAAAGTTCACTCTCTTGTAGATCTTTATTATATAAATTCAATCAATCAATCGAGCCATTCACCCTAACCATCAATTTTACCCCAACCTAATTTATAAAAGATTAATTTATCATCTAATTAGATAATTAATTAATTTTTTATTAATTAAATGAGAAATTATTATTATTATTATTATTATTATTATTATTATTATTATATATTCAATCAGCCAATCGAGGCACCCCGTCTCAACTTTCAATCCAACCCCAACTAAATATTTTTTTATCAGGCTGGGTCCGATACAACTCGATAATTATTGAAATTATGATTAAATAATTCAGATAGATTGAGATTTGATTTAAAGATTTTTTCAAATACCTCAATTGTGCTTGGCTTCGAAAAATCGGGTTTTACCCGTGATCCAAGGCGGGTCGAAAGAAAGAGACGAAAGTCCTCTTCATATGTTTGTTGTTGATCATTGCTGTTGAGCAGTGTCCAGGAGACTTCTCTTGAATTGAAAACTATATTAATAAGTTATATTCCAAGGCTTTTGAATGCTGTATTATTAACCCGGTAGTTGGATATTTCATTTCTTTAGCATGTAAAACGTGCAACTTTACAGAAATTATACTCAGAAAATTAAAGAAGATAGTTATTTCAAAAAAGCATATACATATATATAATATCATATACATATAGTGGACAAGGGTAATTGAATATTTATATAATAGACAATTTTTTTTTAAATTTAAAATATATAAACTATACACGTGACGTGATTGGTGTTTATAATTTTTTAACCTATAATAGTCACTAATAGTAATAGAGATATGACTTGAGGGACACGTACAATAAGTTCTATTATAGTATTATGTTTTAATAATATATATGTTACCAAACAAAACATATAATACAATCAGTTTTATTATATATACATCCACATGATTCACGTTACCGCGTTATTCATGATGTACATTTGGTTCAGCATATATTATAGATTTTGATAAGAAAAACTTAAAATGTATTTGCTTGATCTTCAAAGATTCAAAGCTGTTCATGAAATCACTACCTTTTCTGTATTTTCCGGGCATCTCTTTTAATCCGGCTATTTTAATTCGGTTATAAGATGCCAGTGGCATCCTTATTCCCCTCAAAACATAAGAAAAATCAAATTTTTGCTCGAATTTTTATTTTTATATTTAAAATTCAATTTTTTTTTTACTTTAATTATACTTAATCAGTCTCTCCCACAAAACTTAATCTCTTCAAAATTTATACGGTAAAATCTCTATAAATTAATATTGTTGAGACCATTTTTATTATTTTATGGAGTAAAAATTTGGTCATGTTAATTAGAGTCGGGACTAGTAAAATTTATTCCCGTAAAAATTTATTAATTTCAAGTATGAAATTAACGAGGTTTTACTGGATCTTGAATTCGCCTTACGTCCATTTATCTCGATATACTTTATCAAAGCTGCATTACATGTAAATTGGACTATTTTCCCACACTTGTTTATCTACCTACTCCATTTTTTCCTTATATAAACAAAGGCCCAACAAGATGAACCTCTCATCAAACCAAAAATGTTTTTCTTAATTTTTTTGGTATATATGAGTTTAAATCTCTCCATAAGACTCTTCAAGAGGTCTTAGGCATAGGCGGACCTATATACAATTAGGGGTGACTGATGTCACCCCTATATATCTGACAATTTTACATATGTATATTGATATCGTACATATACAAAAAATATAAAAAAACTAAATCTTTATCTCTCTCGTTAGTTTTGTCACTCCCACTGCCCACTCCCTTACGCTTTCTCAGTTTCAATTCAAGTTTCCAATGAGATTATTATGTTAATACTTTAAATAAAAACTAAGAAAAAAAAAAGTTAATTAGTCTCTCTCTCAAGGACATCTAATATTTTAAATAAAAACTAAAAAGAGATAGTTAATTACTCTCTCTCTCATAAACATTTAATTAGCGTGAGAACTTTTACCCCAATTTAACTTTCTTATATTCTATTAATTTTACCCACTTGTTAACACACTTCATTTTTGTTATATATGAATCATATGATAGTTTTTATTAATATTTTCACAGATTTTTATCTAATGAAAATAAATTGAATTTCCAATTTTCTATTAACATCTTATACACCGGCAATAATATCTCATTACATTTATTTTTTTAAAGTCAGAATATTTTTTCTTCATCCGGTTATAATATCTTATTACATTATATTTGTAAAGTCGTAATATTTTTTTATTCATGTAACTATCGAGGTATATGTATAACTAAAAATAAAACATATTCTCAATTTTTTTAGCGTGACTTGATTTAATAAATACTCATAAAAAATTTGAATGTTATAGTTAATTGTTAAAAAAAACTATATAATTAAAAAGTTTTAACAAGTTTTTTTTTTTTTTTTTTTTTATGCGGACTAGAAAAAAATTATTAAGAATAGTTCATTTAGTTTAGAGTCCGCCACCCCTGACATGTAATCCTGGGTCCGCCCATGGTATTGGGTTCAATCTTTGAAGACGCATAAATTGTGTATATATGTAATCTTGGCTGATAGTGCATGTGGTATATAGTACTGGTTGTTCTTACCGTGAAAATATATCTTGTACTACGAGTACATGTAATCTTAATCAATAATACCACCTCATTAAAAAAGAAGAAGCTCTCCATAGATTACAAGATCTTAAAATCGTGTGTTTGGAAGCCCAAGGCCCAACGACGTGAGTTATTTCGACTTATTGGCCCATGACTCGTGATGCCTAGGTCATATGTGGTGACTTTGAGAAGAGAGAAAGAGAGAGAGAGTAAAATAGAAGGAGAGAGAGCCTGAAAGCTTGGGTTAAACATCGTGAAAATTAGATAGCATGTTCTTAGCATCAAGATGTAAGCTTTGAGCGGTGGAGATCAATTCTTAATTAAGCTTTGTAGGTCAGTCTAACTAGGGAAAAACGTGATAGCGTTCTTGATAAAAAAACGTCCGTGTTTTTGTGGAAGAATTCTCTTTTGAATTCATCGTCTTCAAAATTGATGTTTAATCTTAATGCTATTGATGTCTATGACTTTACTTCGTCTATAATTTTCTACTTAATTAAATATGAAAGAGCTATTCTAAGTACTTCTATTAAGGGTCCTAAAAATTTACATAGCCTAATATCCCGACAACCAAGTTAATATATTACATAAGGCATTTGTGTGTATATATATATGTGATATATTACAATATTTATGCAGGGCATTTCCAACAACTATAAAAAGGGTAAGTAAAGAGTAATAAAAAAAATGCTTAGTGCGAAGGGTCATTTAATCAATTAAGCAAGGTAATCGGCAGATTATACGTTTTTTTAGACTATTTAAGTATGAGATTGCACGGTTACCTACAAATTGTATGGTTGAACAAGCTAATATAATTCATTGATATTACGTAAGTCTTGTCTCCATTAAAATAAAATATATGTATGTTGCTTTTCATGTATTCACTGGGTTCTATAGTCTATAAATATGAAGCAAAGAATAGCCAGTTCTCATCAATTAAATCAAAGCGAAACTTGCTAGCATCATAGAATGAATTCACACAACATGGCACTATCCTTGCTAATACACTCAATATTCATACTCGCCTTAGTCAACCCAATCTCTTCAGAAAATCACCACCCCTTTGACCCCCTCACTCCAGCCGAGTTTAACCTTATCCGAACCATAGTTCAAGCCTCGTTTCCGAGCTCATCGAATCGCAGCCTCACGTTCCAATATGTTGGGGTCGACGAGCCAGAAAAACATGCTGTATTGGCGTGGAAATTACAGCCCGAAACGGCGACCAAACCGGCCAGACGGGCCCTAGTCCACGCCCGGCGTGAAAAGAAAACACTAGTGCTAGTGGTGGATCTGTTGACACGCTCCATCGTGTCGAAGTCAATCCACCACGGCCACGGCTTCCCTATGTTCACTATCGACGAGCAAGTAGCGGCTTCAAAACTGCCAATCTCTTACAAACCATTCAAGGAGTCTATCCGCAAGCGAGGGCTTAACTTGTCCCACGTATACCTCTTACATCGAGAGCGTACCACTACTATTACTATTTTATGTGTTATACCAATTTTCCGATTTCATTGGTTTCGTCATGTGATCTGGATATTGGTTTATCTTAAAACATGTCACTCTTAAATATATTATCGACTAGAGGATACTCATCCATCACTTAATTTGTTTTTTTTTTTAAATAATATGACAATAATTGCAAATGGACTTTAATCATTTAATAGTGTCTTGATTTTAATTTTATTTTGGTGAATATTACACGTACACTTTAAAAAAAAATATAGTACACAAGTTTATATATAAAAAAATCTATTTTATTACATTAATTAATAATGTAACATGTTATTAAAAATAGTTTTTTTCTTATTTATAAAGTTAAATGTATAATGTATAATTGTGTTTTAGTCAATTATATAACAGTACAGGTAAGTTAGTTTTTCATATATGCCAGCTCTTTGATTGACAGTACGTATTACCTTTTTTTTCAATAAAATTTCTTGGACTTGAACATTGATGGAACATTGACATCAATGCCGTGGTCCTCATTGCGAACATGCAGTTGGATGAACTGGAATTTCCACGTTGGTTTCGACGCTCGAGTGGGCCCCGTCATCTCACTTGGTCGATTTATGATGTCGACGAGCAGAAACACCGGCGAGTGCTGTACAGAGGCTACATATCGGAGCTCTTCGTGCCGTACATGGACCCAACGCCCGACATCTACTTCAAAACTTTCTTTGACAACGGGGAGTTTGGGTTCGGCCAGTTCTCTGTACCGCTTGAGCCCTTGACTGATTGCCCTGCCAATGCCATGTTCTTGGACGGCTTTTATGCCTCCCAAGATGGGGCTCCGGTCAGGACACCCAATGCTCTATGCATATTTGAGCAACACGCCGGGAACATTATGTGGCGGCACACCGAGACAAGCATCTACGAAGTGGTGCGTTTAAAATATAAAAACGGACTTCCAGTTAGATGATTAGAGTACCATGATTAGGGTGATGGGCCGAGACTGGTACTGTGCTGTTGGCCTTTTCCGTCCGGTCCCGCTCCTTGTTTAAAAAAAAAAAATTAGTTATCTTTAACTAATTAAAATTCAGTTTTTTAACACTATTTGTTAGTCTGGTTTACAGATTGAAAAAAAATATCGAAATCAAATTTTCAACATAATCTAGATGTAAAATTATCATAAGCTGATACTTAAATGAAGTCTAAAAAATTTCTAATGTATAACTTAATTATATAAAAAAAAAATGCTTTTGAAAGTGGCACGGTCCCCGTATTTATGGTTTTCGGTAAAAAAAAAATTGGCTTGCTTGACCGAAACATTCGGGGCTTGGAATAAAAGTCCGACCCTATGACCTTATGGAAACTTCAACCTATGTATCACGTGCACGTCTTATAAAAATCGTGGCTCTTTTAGGCTCACTTATTTTGGATCGTATTAACATTTTGGACCACTATGACCTTACGCAACTTTAATGTATGGATCAACTTCTTCCATTAGTTTACAAACTTTGTTCTGTATGTATTGTAGGTAAGGGAGGTCCGGCAAGACGTGAGTCTGATAGTGAGAACAGTTGCTACCGTTGGAAACTACGATTACATTCTTAATTGGGAATTCAAGCCTAGTGGCTCCATCAAAGTTTGGGTATTTTTTTTTTCATAGTTGGGCTAAAAGTACAAACATTTAAATTTGTCAATTTTTATTAGTTGTTGTTATTGAAGGTTAAAAATTGCCCGTCACTTAAACATATAAGAACGATGATTAAAATAAATTCGGAAATATGTCGTCGCTATGATCTTGGACAGAACTGCTGCGAAATCTTGAAGAGCTAGCGCAATATAGACAGTGACTTCGCCTTTTTCTTCTAATGTTTCTTTCACGGTTTTCTTTCTAGACGATGAGACACGAGTAGTTCTACGGATGCTCCGGCAAAAATAGTGATCATAGAACAATTATACTCTTTTGATCATATATTCATTGGTTTGCCGTTTAAAATAGTTACATATAGTAATTATTGTCCAAACGATCTTAACATAGTTACATATTACATATTGTAATTAAAATAGTTACATATATTAGGTTGGACTGTCCGGAGTTGTTTCCACCAAAGCAGTCACATACACTCACGTTGATCAACTGAAGGAGGATGTTTATGGAACATTGGTGGCGGAGAACACGGTTGCGACGCATCATGACCACTTCTTGTGCTACCACCTCGATCTCGACGTCGACGGTCAACCCAACTCCTTTGAGAGAACTGATCTAGTCTCGAAAAGGGTCAAAGACGGCGTCTCTCCGAGAAAAAGCTATTGGACCGTCGAAAAGGAGACTGCGAAGACCAAACTAGACGCTAGAATTCGGGTCGGTCAACGAGTGTCAGAATATGCTGTGAAGAACCCTAACAAGAGAACTAAATTGGGAAACCACATCGCATATCGCTTGATCCCCGGTTCATCTGCAAGCCCTCTTCTTGCAAGCGATGATTACCCGCAGATCAGAGCCGCTTTCACGAACTACAACATGTGGGTCACGCCGTATAATAGGTCGGAGAGATGGGCGGGTGGAATGTTTGTAGATCATAGCCGTGGAGAAGACAACCTACAAGTTTGGACTCAAAGGTACTTTTCCCACTTTTGATTGTTGATATTGAACATGAACTTGTTAGGGTTAGTTCCGCTTAGAGTCAAATCATCGAAACACTAATATAAATGAAATACCATCACATAGAACATGAAACATGTTTAGTGTGGTAAAAATAAATTATGTGTATCAGTGTATACTGCTTGGATTTGTGTTTGTGATTGAGCAGAGACCGGAAGATCGAGAACAAAGACATTGTCTTGTGGTACACGCTCGGCTTTCATCACGTTCCGTGCCAAGACGAATTCCCGGTGATGCCGACACTGACCCGTGGATTCGAGCTTTGTCCCGCGAATTTCTTCGAGAGGAACCCGGTGCTGAAAGTTATTCCCGCTAAGGCAGTCCAATTTCCGAACTGCACCAAAACCTAGCTAGCTATGATCACCTCGATGTCTAGCACTCGCGCGCTCTATCTCTATTTACTTTGCTTTTGACAAACATTCACAAACAAATTTCCTCCGAATCAATAAGAATATTTTACTTTTGTATGAGTGTACTTTATCAATAAACCAGCATTTTGGCCAAAAAAAAAAGTCTCGCAAAAGGTAACAAAGGTCATACATACATACATACATACATATATATATATTCTTTCCCTTGATGTCGTTTTTCATAAAATTGTTTTATATATAAGAGGTTTACAACTTTACATGTGGAAATTAACTCATATATATGTATGTGTGTCAGTGTGTATACACACACATCGAGGTAAATATAACTGATAATAGTATTTTTTTTTTTTGAAAACATAGACTTCTTTCATTAACAAGGGAGTAAATCCCGATCAACCCAATTGAAGAGCCAAGTCGGGCAATTGAGCACCCGTATGTCCGAAATTAAACCCGATAGGCGAGACTTGGCAATACAATTTGCCGACTCGTTACATGTTCTCGGTATCCACCGGCAAGTCCCGGATAACACACCCGTCCTAACAATATTGCCGATACTCTCGATGATCGGTCCTTGAAGGCTTTGGAGGCGGCCACCATTGACAAGCTTAACCGCCCGGCTACAATCGGATTCCACCTCCGAGATGGCCCAACCGTGTTCTTGGGCGAAAAGCAATCCATGTTGAATGGCTCTACATTCGGCCGACAACGCGGAATCCACATGTTCGAAAAGGGTGGCCGTAGCACCAATGACATATCCCCTATGGTCTCTTACTAGTCCTCCAATACCGGCCCGCCTCGTACCCGGGTCCCATGCCGCATCCACGTTGATCTTCAATTCACCGTGTTCCGGTCTAGTCCATCCGGATTGCGTCGCTTCGCGAGATTTCATATGCCCCTCCAAATCTTGATTACACTTTTTGAAGTTGTCGAACCAAGAGGAAACCTCTTCCACCCAAATCTCCGGGGCTTTGTTATAGTTTTCGAACGTCCTAAGGTTCCGGTCCGACCACGCCGCCCAAATGAGCCCGCAAAACAATTCCAAGGAAGTTCCCGGCAAACCTTCAAAGGCTCTAAAACATATTTCACGGAATGGAATATCCCCCACCCACCTATGAAGCATCGATGCACCCCATATCTTTTGCGCCCTCGCACAACCCCACACCGCATGGAGTGCATTCTCCGGTAGAGCCCCGCAAAAACTACAAAAAGGGAGACATTCGATACCTCGACCGCGGAGCGCCCCGGAGGTTGGAAGTGCTTCAAACCATGTTCGCCACACTAAGTGTTTAACTTTAGGAGGAATGTGGAGCCCCCAAAGTTTCTTCCACCACCGTGGTTCCTCGGATCCCGAGCATGACGGTCCCCCCTAGCCTCCGATCTTGCAAGTTTGTAACCGGAGCGGACCGTGTATATTCCGTCATCCTCAAAGTGCCACACCCAACGATCTTGGCATCCCGCATCGCCAAGGGGAATTTGTAAAATTGCTTCGGCATCAAAGGGGTTCAAAAAGTTTGTGACAAGCTCGCGATTCCAACCCCTTTGGGAGATAAAGTCGGTAACTCTCCAAGGAAAATCGTCATCCGGTTCCGGGGTAACCAACTTGAAAGCCCCCGCTCGCGGAATCCACGGTTGCCCAAAAGCCCGGATGTTTCCATCACCAATTTGCCAACGTAGGCCTCGTCGGACTAGGTCTCGTCCCCAAAGGAGGCTTTTCCCAAGGAAGGAAAAGTGAGGCTTGCAGTCTACGTCAAGTACCGACGAGTTCGGGAAGTACTTGGCTTTAAGAACTCTAGCCATAAGACACTCGGGGTGTTGGAGAATACGCCATGTAAGACGTCCGACGAGCGCACGGTTGAAATCGCCAAGGTCTTTGAATCCGAGTCCGCCTTCCATCTTTGTCTTAGCGATAGTCTCCCATCTTTTCCAATGAATTTTCCTTTTATCCTCCGTACCTCCCCACCAAAAACGAGAAATGAGGCGATGGATCTCATTAATAGTAGTCGTAGGGAGTCTAAAAAGACTCATGGTGTAGGTGGGTATCGCTTGGATGACCGTTTTCACTAGGACTTCACGTCCTCCCGCCGAGAACATTTTAGCTTTCCATTCTCGAAGAAGCTTGTGGATTCTTATCGTAATCTTGTTAAAAGCCGCCACTTTCTTCCTTCCTACGTGTGTCGGGAGTCCTAGATAAGACTCAAGCGTCTCCACCATGGGCATATTGAGGGTGGTAGAGAAGTGGGCCGCCATCGTCGCCGAGATATTGCTAGAGCAACACAACATTGATTTTTCCATGTTGACTTTTTGTCCCGACCCTTTCTCATACGTCTCGAGGACGGAAGAGATGGCATGACAACAATCATCCTTTGCCTCGCAAAATATGATGCTATCATCCGCAAAGAGGAGGTGCGAGATCGGTGGCGCCGCGGGAGTACAAGAGAACCCACGGAGAAGGCCTAGTCGTTCTTGGCCCCGGATTAGGGCGGAGAATCCTTCCGCACAAACAAGGAAGAGGTATGGCGAGAGAGGACATCCTTGCCGGAGACCCCTTGACGCTCTAAAAGTTCCTCCAACCTTTCCATTAACAACCACGGAGAACACCGGGGTGGATATACAATCCCGAATTCCTACGACAATTCGCTCACCAAACCCCATTCTCTTAAGCATTGCAATAACAAACCCTTTTTAAGAGCAATTCGATCATAGGCTTTGCTCATATCAAGTTTAAGAGCCAAAGTACCCTTTTTGCGCGAAGTTCTCCTTTTTAGGGAGTGAAGGAGCTCATAGGCGATTGCGGCGTTGTCCGTGATGAGACGACCGAGAACAAAGGCACTTTGATGATCGGAGATGACGGTGGCGAGAGCCCCTTAAATTCGGTTCGCCAAAACCTTCGTCACAATCTTGAGAAGGACATTACAAAGACTTATAGGCCGGAAATCTTTGACGGACTTAGGATTCTTTATTTTTGGAATAAGAACAAGATTGGTGGCATTCCACCCTCTTACACTTGCCTTGCCATTGAGGACTTCGAGGCATGCATGTCGGATTTTGGGGCCCACGGTTGTCCAAAAAGTTTGGAAGAAGGTGGCGTGGAAACCATCGGGGCCCGGGGCTTTTCGGGGACCCATTGAGAAAAGGGCTTCATCAACTTCCTCCCCGATAAAGACGTCTTCCGTTGTGCTTTTTTGGGTCTCCGAAATAGTGCTTATATCTTCACTAGTAATCATCCGGAACTCGGCTTCGGCGGCTCCATTGGTCTTGAAAATCTCCATGAAGTATCTTTCAAAAACTCCCCGGATCTCCCGTTCCATTGGTCTTGATAATAGTATTACAGAAACTACAAAAAAAAATAAAAAAAATGAAGAAGTTGATACTTGATATCCCTTCTGGTAAAGTAACAAGAAATAATTCAAAAACGATAAAGAAGTTAATTTTTTAAAAAAGTGCAAGAAACGACATGATTCTCGAAAACTACAAAAAATGAGAAACGACCTCGAAAAGTAGTGGAAATTGAGAAGAAAGTTACAAAATCACGCAAAACATTACCCAATTAAAAGATATATTCGAAAATCCACAGAAATCTGTAATGGCGAATAAATTTATACCCTCTTAGATTCGTTATTTATACAAATGTACACATCAATTATTAATCTATTTTTAGCTCGAGAAGAAGATAATGTGAGACAGACAGGTGTAATTGTAAAATATATTTTTTCACAACGTACCACAGCATGCAATTAATTAAGCAAACTATAACTCAAAAATAAAAAAAATATATAAAAAATGGATAAGAAACAAAGAAGCTAGCTAGGTGTAATTTTGTCTTTACTGAAGGATAAACGTGGCCAATAACACATTAGTGTTAGACTTTTGTTGCTTTGCAAATTATATGGTACTTTTTTCAACTAAAAAAAAAACTAGTGGGTATAAAATAGAAATATTTTTCCTAAGAAAATAAGAGTGACGATCAATCTTATTCGAAAATCTCAACTATAACGATGTTTAATTGAAAAAAATTCGAATTCAGTTTTGTTGTACTAATGTATCCATTTATAGAGACTTTTCGACAATTTTTTTTATATATAGATAAAGAGGTACACTCAATCATTTTTTATAATATAAGTAACTAGTAACCACATTTAAAACAAGAAATTGTATTCAAATATCCTACGAAAATTTAACGTTATGTCCTGATATAGACTTTTAACAATTATTTTTTATATATATTAATAAAACGCCAATCAGTCGTATTTTTAAATATACACAGCCGCATTTAATAAAAAATAAATTATGTTAATATTATCTACGAAAAATTCAACGTCCTTATATCAATATATGTATTAATGTGAATATATTTATCCAAAGTTCAAGGGACTAATCAGTCAGGAGGCATTATTAAAAATTTAACTATATGCATTATAAGTTTAGATTAGTAGCGTCATAAATGCTAAATATGTTAATTTTATGATGACGGAAGCCCTATTTTTTATTTCATATTCAAAGTTCCTCATGTGATGTAGATCAAACGAAGAACGGAAAAACCTCTAATTTTGCAAGCTAAATGCTCAACATTTCATTTCAAATTGAACTGCCCTACATTTTTTAGTTATTATAAGCATATTAGGCAATAACTATTGTAAATACTAACCTAAAATAAGCATGATTGAAAAGTAGAGAATCAATAGTAAAAAGAAATAATATAATAGAAATTAAAGGAGAATCATTCTCATTGGCGTGCATGAGATTGTGGCTGATTTGTAAGTATCAATTGGCTCCGTCATTCTCCCAGAGTCAAGAAAATTCGTCTTGACTGTCGATTTGTGCCGAGACCTCACCGCCATCACCGCGCAACGCCACAGCCGTCGCCGTAATATGACACCCGATTTGCATTTTGTATGGATCCACGTGATGTTTTCAAGCCTTTCCTTTGACCTTCGTCGTTGCATGTACTTAATGCCGAAGCATATTCTCTGGACTCCACCGTACGTCGACGATAAATCAACACTTAAGTTACCACCACAATTTAGTTTTCATTTCGACCTTGCAATGGTTGTTGCGGTCGTGCTCTTGGTCGTAATCACCACGGTCCCATATGTCGGAGCGGGCTTCTCGACGCACGCCATCTCGTCATACCCAAATTTGTTGTACACGGCCTAACGTCTATGGTGTCGCCATATGCCATCGCATCGTATTTCATTTCTTCAATCTCCATCTCGCCGTACTCCGTCTTGTCATACACGGCCTCGTCGTACTCCGCCTCGTTGTACTCCGATTCGGTGTACACGGCTTCGCCGTGCTCTGCCTCATCGTACACGAGCTCTTCGTACTTCTCCTCGCCGTACTCCGAGTCGTCGTACACGACCTCGCCGTGTTTTGCATCGTCGTACGTCGTCTCGTCGTACTCATCCTACACGGGTTCATCACAGGCGATCTCGACGTACTCTCCTCACCGTCGATAAACTCGCCGTACTTCGGGATATTTGTAGTGGATAAGCTTTCATGTTGCTCATGCAACTTGCAGATCAAGTTGCTATATTTTGTTTATTATTTGGGTTAATGACGGCGAAAATACCCAAAGTTTGGTCAAAGAACCCCTCGAGTACCCAAAGTTTAAAAGTTGTGGCAAAAATACCCAAAGTCACATTTGGGGAGTTGACCACTTCATTCTTGTAACGCTATTAACTTACCCATTAACTCTGGCCATGTGGAAAAATCTGTTTCATTAAGTGTAATCGTTAGGGGTTCAATTAGCTGTATTAAATAGTATCACTTAGGGATTTCATTCACTATTTTTTAGTATACGAGGCTGATGTGGGCTCGTCAACGTGGAAAAACTTGTTTTGTCGGCAACCCATGTTTGTCTGCGTGGTGAAAGTTAACAGGTAAATTAACGGTGTTACGAGATTGGAGTGGTCAACTCCCCAAATATGACTTTGGGTATTTTTACCACCATTTTTAAACTTTGGATACCTAAGGGGTTCTTTGACCAAACTTTGAGTATTTTTTCCATCATTAACCCTTATTATTTAATGTCGCTTGGTAAATAATTCACGTGTCTATGCTTGATCACCAAGTTGATTTGAGGGCATTTAGTAACTTTAGGTGTATTTCCTTTGGCAATAAAAGGAGCAAGCATCACTTGTATTGAAACAGCTCCAACATTAATATATTTTGATATCTATTCCTCTAGAAAAGCTCTTTCTTCAATAATTTCCATTTTCAAAGTCAGAGTGACTTCCTCTTGCCTTTCGCTTATTTTTATCGTGGGTTTGGCAAGATTATTTTAACTGGGCAGAAGCAGTACGACATGCAGTCTACTTGCTGAACCTTCTACCGACGAAGGCGCTAGGAGAGCGCACCCCTTACCAAGTCTGGAAAGGGAAGAAACATCATTTTGAGCATTTGAAGGTGTTTGGGTGCACCACATATGTGAATACTGTGGGACCATACCTCAAGAAGCTCGATGATCGGATTCAGCCAATGGTGTACCTTGGCGCCAAAGAAGGGTGCAAGGTACACAGACTTTACGACCCACGACGCGGTAAAGCACATGTGAGCAGAGATGCCGTTTTTGAAGAAGAGAAAAAGTGGGAGTGGCGAGACGAGAATGGAGAGCCGGAACCGAACTCGGTAGAGTTCATACTCGAAGAGGAAGAGGCGTTCGAGCAGGAAGAGGGAGAGAGTCCGTTCCAGGGGCTAGCAATGCCCAGCTCGACGGAAACCAGTTTGTCTCGAACCAGCTCACCACCAGGCTTGCCTAACCAAGGATCAGAAATGAGCACCCCAATCCCAATGACAGCTAGTTCAGGAGGAACCAACTCAGGAGACTCGTCGATCAAGGACGGACCAAGAGAGTTTCGTACCCTGTCCGACGTCTACGAAGAAGCGCGGGAGCTTGATTTGAGCCCGGAGCAGCTCCTACTAGTTATTGAAGAGGAACCAACCAAATACCGCGAGGCAGCCACCGAGAAAGAATGTCAAGAAGTGATGAAGCGGGATTGGAGTCCATTGAGAAGAATCAGACATGGAAACTAGTTGACCTTCCAAAAGGTCATAAGTCCATTGGTCTGAAGTAGGTCTACAAGCTCAAGAAGGAGGTACTCAAGCACAAGGCCAGATTCGTTACAAAGGGCTACGTGTAGAAGCAGGGAGTAGACTTCGATGAAGTTTTTGCTCCAGTAGCTAGACTCGACACAGTCACGCTAATCCTAGTCCTCGCAGCTCACCGAGGTTGGAAAATCTATCACTTGGATGTCAAATCGGCCTTCCTGAATGTTGAACTGGAAGAAGAAGTCTATGTTGCTCAGCTGGAAGGCTTCATCGACAAGGCCGCAAAACACAAGGTGTACAAGTTGTCAAAAGCTCTTTATGGGTTACGACAAGCACCACGTGCCTGGAACACTCGAATCGACAGGAGTATGAAGAGTCTTGGTTTCAAGAAGTGTTCCAAAGAGCAAGCGGTCTACACGAGAAACAATAGAGATGAGGCCCTCATCGTCGCTGTGTACATCGACGACCTGATCGTAACTGGATCCAGTGCAGGATGCATAGGTCGATTCAAGAAGCATATGATGAAGGAGTTCTATATGAGCGACCTCATGCTACTCTCATACTAACTCGGTATCGAGGCTGACCAGAAGAAGAAAGTTGTCACACTGAAGCAGTCGGCTTACGCGATTAAAATTCTGAAGCAGTTCAAGATGGCAGATTGCAACCCGAGCAAGTATCCGATGGAACCGAAGTTAAATTTCGGGAAAGATGCAGAAGGAACCCTAATGGATCCCACGGAGTACAGGCGTGTCGTCGGGTGTCTCAGGTAACTAACCCATACCCGACCAAACATCTCATATGCAGTTGGCATAGTGAGTCGTCACATGGAGAAGCCAACCGGCTTACACCATCAGGCTATGAAGCACATCCTTCGTTACGTGAAGGGAATGACGAGCTATGGGATCCAGTACAGAAGAGGAAGTGGAGCTGAAAAACTGGTCGGTTTTACCGATAGTGATTTAGCCAGCGATGTCGATGATAGGAAAAGTACCGGAGGTATGGCGTTTTATCTCAACGGGAATTCGATCACCTGGCAGTCTCAAAATCAGAAAATTATGGCCTTATCGTCTTGCGAAGCGGAGTTCATGGCAGCGACCACATCGACATGTCAAGCGCCGTGGCTCAAAAATTTGTTGAGCGAGGTCACCGGAAGCGAGCAGAAGCCGGTGACTCTCTACGTCGACAATAAGTCCGCGATGGCACTAATGAATAACTCGGTATTTCATGGACGCAACAAGCATATCGACACTCGCTTTCACTTTATTCGCGAGTGTGTTGAGAACCGATAGATCATCGTGGAATTCGTCAGCACCAGAGAGCAATAAGCTGACATTCTCACCAAGGCCTTAACAAGAGTCAAGTTCGCGGAGATTCGAGAAATGCTCGGCATGAAAAAAACCTCGAGCCACGTCAAGCTTATGGGGGAAAATGTAGTGGATAAACTTTCATGTGGCTAACTTGCAAATCAAGTTGCTATATTTTGTTTATTATTTAATGTTGCTTAGGCAAATAATTCACGTGTCTATAAGTTGCTTGATCACCAAGTTGATATAAGGGCATTTTAGTAACTTGAGTTGTATTTCCTTTGGCTATAAAAGGAGCAAGCATCACTTGTATTGAAACAGCACCAACATTAATATATTTTTAATATATTTTGATATATATTCCTCTAGAAAAGCTCTTTCTTCAATACTTTCCATTTGCAAAATCAGAGTGACTTACTATTGCCTTTCACTTATATTTGTCGTGGGTTTGGCAAGATCATTTTATTGGAGCCTACAATATCCACTTCAAACGCTGCTTCCCACCGTGTGAACTCTGGGGCCGCCTCATGTCGACGCATCACATGACCGTAGCCTTCGTATTGTCGCCCGAATGGATTCTCGCGATCGTCCTCCGTGTCGGATTCACCTCGGGGATCTTGTTGTGCCCCTTGATTACGCATCATTACGTTCATATTTCGGGACAACATCTCACACTAAGCGTATAATCCGTCGAAATCTTCACGTCTCACAAATTCGTCTACGGAAGCATCCGGAACTACTCGCTTCTTTGGCGTCGTCTGCGCAGAAACGAGTGGCTGTGATACCAATTGATGTAGATCGAAACTACGAAGAACGGAAACTACAATGCTCATCGTGTCATTTCAAATGCAACTACCCAATCACGTACACTTTTTAGTTACATATAAGCATATTAGCCAATAACTATGGTAAATAGTAACCTAAAATAAGCATGATTGAAAAGTAAAGAATCAATAGTAAAAGGAAATAATATAATATAAATTAAAGGAGAATCATTCCCATGGGCGTGCATGAGATTGTGGCTGATTTGTAAGTATCAATTGGCTCCATCATCATGTCACTTATTTTTCTTAAACATTTCATCCGTTTTTTCAATCGATTTAACAAAGAAATTTATGTGTCATTCACCACAAGAAATTTTCAAACATTTTGTTTTTTCCTTTTGATACGGATGAAAATTAATAAATAAGTGGATCGAATTTTAATAAGAAATAAAGTAGTGGACGCTGCGAATGTTATCCGCGATTAAGAAAAATATAGTCTATAGCATAATTATCAAAAATTTAGGTACTTCACCACTATCAACCCTCTAAGTTCCCATTAAAAAAAAAAAAAAAACTCTCTAAGTTTAAAAAAGGTCAACTACTTGACTAAATTAAAGCATCATATGAGTCCCTAAAATATAAAGTTTTCTTCGTCAATAGCGGCATATAATCTTAAGTTATCACTATTAATGCACGTTCTACGTTCATTTTTTTTATTATTTCCGGGTACACGTACCCCCAACTTATTTACTTATACAATTGTTAAGTGCAAAAAAAATCCCCAACTCCGGCCTCATCACCCTATCTATATTGTCACAAATACACAACATCACCTGCCAACAAACTTATGTTACAGTAAAACTATATAAATTAATAATGTTGAGATCGCAAAAATTAACATTATTATTGAATTATAAATTAATAAAATATTAAGTTCTAGAGTATTTATTATAGAATCTTTATAATTAGGAAAAAAAGTCCCAATAAAACATGTCAAGAATACTAATATAATTATATCTCTAATCATACAATATTGTTTGAGGATAACATTATTCAATTATAGCTTGTTTCACGCAATGATGCATTAATTTCAATTTGAATAATTTGAATCACATTATTGAATGGCAATCAATTTGAATAATTTTTTTGTTACATCACGAAAGCTTAGATATAAAGTCGAAAGAGACATCAATTTCATGAATAAGAAAATATTTTTAGAATCATATTTTAAAAACACCACATGATTAGTTGTTTAATATAATTTTTTTTTATTTAAAGTGATCATAATTAGTTATGTAATATTTTATTTTTAGTTATTTCATAACTAATATTGTTTACATTGAATTATTAATTTATATATCTCTTGGGACCTATATACTTATAACAAAATATTATCTTATAAATTTAGCGAATTATTAATTTAGTTAGTTAGGTATGAGTAAGGACCGAATTATTCAATGGATATTATTAATTTATCGAGGTTTTACTGTATTTATTTATGGAATTATGGGAAATTTATGGTTTAAGTACCCAACATTTTCAAAATCAATAAATAAATTAGTTTTTTCTATATCTATTTCTCAATAATTTATATATTATCGAAGGACTTCTTCTTCTTAACCAATTAAGGTAAGTTATATGAGAGGAGCAGGTATGTGTGTTTCCATTTAAACATACCTTAACTTTACATTAATAGAATTGGTCAAATTCTCTCCCGTGTACCCAACTTTCATAAATGATGTCAATAACACGCAAACGCCAAACTCGATGTTTCGGAGTAGACCGAGGAAATATATCCATGTTGTTGTTAGTCTTTGCCACGTGGCATGCCACATGGCACTTGGCTACCACGTATTTATTATTTTTAAAAACTTTTTTTTTTCAATAATACCAAATAATGAATATTTAAATTTAACTATTAATTATTGCATTTTATTATCAAGTATAATTATTCATTTTAGAAAAGTGGGTCAAAACGAAATAAATAAAGAAAAAAATCACCGTTCATATGATTAATATGTTTAATTATAATAACCAATAATCATATGATTATTTGACGACAATTTTTCAAAAAAAGATAATATATATATATAAACATATTATACAATTATTACTATAAAATACAAACACAAAACAAATATCATGAAAACAAATAAAAACAGTTTTTCGTTAAATATAAATTATGATTCTTTTTTTTTTTGAATGAGTGGTGTGTATTTAATTATGTCTTGAATTTTTAAATAATATATATGTATTTATTGGTTATTATTATTAAACATATTAAAAATTTTATTCGACGCGTGAACCGGATCGGAAACGGAGTTCAAGTGAGTTAGTGAACCGTGAAAGGTGATTTTTATTTCGTTCTACCCACATTCTTAAAAATAAATAATTGTAACCAATAATGAATATTTAAATTGAAATAATCATTATTTGTTATTATTGGAAAAAATATTTTTTTTTCACAAATCAAATTAAAAATAATTTTTAAAAAAAAAAATTAATTTTTTTTAAATAAATACATCGCATGGCACATGTCAGTCATGTGCCATGCCATGTGGCAGAGACTAACAACCACATGAACATATTTCCTCGGTCGATTCCCAAACATTGAGTTTGAGTTTATTGTCGCCATTTATGGAAGTTGAGTACACGGGAGAGAATTTGACCAATAATTAAGTCTTTTTGCCGCAATTAACCCTTATGATAAAATTAGATATTTATGCCACAAATAGAGTAACAACTTGTGTGACCCGCAAGTTGACAAGGCAAATCTACAACTTTAGGACCTAAGGTTTCGGACACCAATAAAAGCTTTGTAATAATAAATTAATCTTTGACTTTCCATGAACACCTATTAAACCCTATACATTAATACATTAAACCCTAGAGGTAAAAGACGAGAGTACGAAGTTTCACAGCTTACACATTAATACATCTTTTTAAACCCTATAAAGTTAGAGCTCGCGCATATATATATATATATATATTAAATTTCTAAAATAAAACGGTTTTGGAATTAAGTGTATAGTTGAAAAAGAGATAACTAATATATATAAACGTGTACATCTACGGTTAGATAGATATAAAGATTGTTTGGCTCCAATGCCAGAAAATAAAAATAAAAACTGCAAAGGGATAAGATAAATAAATTTAAAAGATATTTGCGATTCAAGTACTTATATGTTAGTAAAATATTCGGTATGTACTTTGAGATTTTAAAAAAGTAAATGGTGTCAAAGTCAATATACTATTTTCTGTTTGTATCCAATTTAATGCGTTAAGTAGACATGTGGAAGGCGGATATGGTTTCTCGTTGCTCTTTCACGATTGAAACGTCTCTTTAAACACATCAAAATAACATAATACATGTGTTTGTTCTTATGGTCAACTATTATCATCAGTATATGTGTGGCTCTCATGGAAATTAACTCCGGCCGGTGACCACACCTCACACCATGTGGACCTTGTTCCTCCTCTTTTTGATTTGTAATGGTGAATGGTCGTCGCTACGAGAGAGAGACCTGGAACCACCTCTACGCAGATTCGGCGGATGACCACTTAACGGACTGAGTTGGGTACTTATGGAAAAGTATTTTTCTTTGTAAACTTTTATCGCTGGAAAACCGTATCCGTAATTTATCTTAGTCCGTTAAGTGGGCATCGGTTAAATGACACGTGAAGAGCTGAGATGGTTTCATGTACGACACGATAGAAACTTCGATAAACACGTTGAAAACTTACACACGTATAATCTTGTTCTTAAGATCAACTAATCAATATATATGTGTGGCTCTCAGCAACATACGAAGTTATAATGGAGATGGAAGCTTAATTGACCACACCTAGGTCTTGTTTTATCCTCTTCCTCATGTACTGAAAAACCTTTGGGGCTTTTGATTGTAATGGTTTTGGACTTTTGCTTATGTTACTGTGAGAAAGATAGAGATTAGACGGATGACAACTTAACGGGCTGAAACGGTATGTCCGGAAATAATTTTTCTTTTAGTTATACCGCGAATATTGTTAAATTTTCATGTTAAATACGTGTTAAAAGGCTGGCAGCGTCAAAAAAATACTTTCTGTTTCAGTTTAAAAATGTGAAAATCAAACCATAAAAGATTTTTGATTAGTCATTTTAGTAAAATATTTTTTAAATATATAAATATATAGGGTAAACTGCGGCTAATGTATCTAATGTTTGATTTTGTGCGGATTATGTACCCAATGTTTATTTTCAGCGGCTAATGTACCCAATGTTTGATCCGTTAGATATTTTTTGGGTTTTCCGTCAGTTGACCGTTAGAGAGTTATCCTCCTCTATATGTACACTTTTCGTATTTTTAACATAACTCACTCATTTTTTGTCCAAATTTTATGCACTACCTATGGTTGGAAAGATAAGAGATAGATCTACAACTTTGGTTTTTTAAGTTTCGTAGAATAAATTTAATAACAATACGAAATTTCAAATATAACATAAAAGTGGACATTAGTTTAATGCAAAATATTTGTTTCGACCAAATTTTAATATACTTAATGACTTTTTTATGATGAAACTTATAAGCAAAAAGTTGTATATAAACTTTTTATCTTTCCAACGGGTGTTTATTTATATATTTTTGACAAAAAATGAGTGAGTTATGCAAAAAATATGAAAGATGTGATGTGAAATAATATTTCATATTTTTGGCATAACTCACTCATTTTTTATCCAAAATTTATAAATAAACACTCGTTGGAAAGATAAAATATTTATCTATAACTTTTTTCTTTTACGTTTCATCATAAAAAATCATTAAGCATAGTAAAATTTGCTTAAAACAAATATTTTGCATCAAACTAATGTCCAATTTTACGTTGTACTTGAAATTTCGTATTTTTTAGAACTTATTTTACAAAAGTTAAATAACCAAAGTTGTAGATCTATCTCTTATATTTCTAACCATAGGTCGTGCATAAAATTTAGACAAAATATGAGTGAGTTATGTCAAAAATACGAAAAGTGTCATATAGAGGAGGATAACTCTCTAACGGTCAACTAACGGAAAACCTAAAAATATCTAAAGGATCAAACATTAAGTATATTAGCCGCCGAAAATAAACATTAGGTACATAATCCGCACAAAATCAAACATTGGGTACATTAGTCGCAGTTTACCCAAATATATATATATATATATATATATATATATATTTGTTTTATCAATTAAAGAAAACCTCAATTAGATGACTTCAAGTCGTCGTTTTTTATTATATTTTTAGATCTTTCACTCATATATTTTTCGAGGATATCTTTCTCATCCTAATCACTTGTTGAAGACTTTTTTTCTTTTTTCTTTTTTAACAATCAAACATAAACTTAACTAAACGTCTTTTTAATATAGATTTTGAAATCATATTAAAAAGTATTAATACAAACACAAAATGCTTCTAATAATTAAGCGAAGAATAGCCGATTTTCATTAAACCAAATGAGCTCACACATGGCATTATCCTTGCTATTACACTCAATCTTCATAATCCTCGCCTTAATCAACCCAATCTCTTCACAAAATTCCCACCCCCTTGACCCGTTAACCCCGGCTGAGTTCAGCCTCATCCGAACCATAATTCAAACCTCCTTTCCGAGCTCGTCGAACCGCACCCTCACGTTCCAATATGTCGGGGTCGATGAGCCTGAAAAACGTGCTTTTTGGCATGGAAATCATGGCCAGAAACGGCTACCAAACCACCTAGACGAGCCCTAGCCCACGCCCGCCACGAAAAGAAAACACTGGAGCTTGTAGTAGACCTCTCGACGCGCTCCATCGTGTCGAATAAAATCTATCGTGGGAACGGCTTTCCTACGTTCACCATCGAGGAGCAAGTCGCGGCATCGAAACTGCCGATCTCTTATGCACCTTTTAAGGAGTCTATCCAAAAGAGAGGGCTCAACATGTCGGACGTCTACTGTGCCGGCCTCTCGGTCGGGTGGTTCGGTGAGGCCGAGAGGGGAAGGGTAATGAATATTCAGTGCTTATATGCTGGCGAAACTGCCAACATTTTCGTGAGATCCATTCAAGGAATCACAGTTGTGGTTGATCTTGATGAGATGAAGATTGTGAGGTACACTGACAGGATTGTTGCGCCGATGCCGAAAGCCGAGGGGACTGAATTTCAGCTGTCGAAGATGAAACCGCCGTTTGGGCCAAAAGTTAACGGCGCGCCTGTGCTTCCCGGAGGACATGGATTCGAGATGGATGGAAATACAGTCAGGTAAATTATATATATATATCCATATACGTTGATTTTTTTCAATCATTTAGAGGACTCGAAGCGTTCGAAAAGGCTTTTCCTTAAAAGAAAAAGGCGTTGAATTTTTTTACAAGTTCATATCTTGTGAATATGCAGTAACTTCGATTTAAAAAGGACGAGTGAATTATTACTATTTATATAGAAATAGAGATTAATATTAAAAAAAAACTATATAACGATGTTATCTTATTTTCGCTTGAAGTTAGTCATTTTTTTGTTTGTTTGTTTAGACTTCCTTGTACTTAGACATCTTAGAATAAGGATGATGATTGTTAACACTCTTATTTTTATTTTATTTTTTGTAAGATTATTAATTTTTTGTACGTACGCACTAGTTTTATTTTTAACTGAAATATACAATCTAATTTGAAAATAACAAAAAGTTTACTATACATATATAATATTAGATCTGACGTTATGCAATAAATTTCCCCACAAACAGCAAAGCTGTCTTAAAAAAAATAAAAATGAAAATATAATTGATTGAATTCCTAAAAATTAATATATGATCATAAGATATATAATATTAAAATGAAAATCATATAATTTAATTCTTTGTATGCTTCTCGTCAATAACGAGAAAAAAAAATCACAGAATCAAATTGCTGGATAGTTAGTGCTTTTGCAAATGAAAACCTAAAAAATATACCGTTCGGTCAAATTTCGGTAGTTATCTAACCGCATCCATCAATTTACAAATTAAAAAAAAAAAAAAAAAACGATAGTTCATAGTTGAAATTCAGCAAACTATTTTTCTGTTTTAAATTCTACTCTTTTTTTTTATCACATCCCTACATACGAATATGCATAATGAATACTATTATATATAATTTTTATTTATTTATGAAAACCATTATTGAAGGACGTGCTGTGTTCTGAATGCTAACATGCAGTTGGGCCAACTGGGATTTCCACGTCGGATTTGACGCTCGAGTGGGTCCAATCATCTCTCTTGCGTCGATTTTCGACATCGATGAGCAGAAACACCGACGGGTGTTGTATAGAGGCTACGTATCAGAGCTCTTTGTGCCCTACATGGACCCGGAACCGGAGATCTACTTCAAAACCTTCTTCGACAACGGCGAGTTTGGGTTTGGCCAGTTCTCTGTGTCGCTCGAGCCCCTGACTGATTGCCCCGCCAACGCTAGGTTCTTGGACGGCTATTATGCCTCCCAAGATGGCGCTCCTATAAGGACACCCAACGCTATTTACATATTTGAGCAACACGCCGGGAACATTATGTGGCGACACACCGAGTCTATTCTCAACGAAGTGGTGCGTGTTGCAACAATATTAAAACTAAATGGCACTTCGAAAATTAGTTACATGGTCTATCCTTCAAAATTTCAATATGGGATATACGGTGCTCATTCATTTAAGACCCGGTCCTCAATCGAAATTTAATGAGCTTCGATAACATAATACTATGTTGAGTACCTCGAGAATCATCTCCGAACAAGTTGACAATCAGAAGCCTACACCTAAATTAATTAAACACGTGAATTAATAATTACCAACACAAAAGAGCGTCGGCAAGAACACAAAATATAAAAGTGCCGGTAAAAGTTGGACGCGCAAACGAGGATAATCTTTTCAAAAGGTAAAAAGCCCTTGTAATAGTTTCCCCGCGCCTGATTTGGCGCTATTCACCTAACATCGGTAAAAAGCCCTTGTAATAGTTTCCCCGCGCCTGATTTGCACCGAGAAAATTCGAAAGCGTTGCCTTTTACCATGACTCCTTATAACACTATATATATCTCTCTCTCTATATATATATCTTATATAGCCCGATAATTTATTTTTTCTTTTACTGTGTTGTTTGTGTTTTAGTAATGATATTGACAAAACTTTGTTATGTATTAATATAGGTAAGAGAAGTGCGACAAGACGTGACGTGAGTCTGATAGTGAGAACAGTTGCTACCGTTGGGAACTACGATTACATTCTTAACTGGGAATTCAAGCCAAGTGGCTCCATCAAAGTTTGGGTATGTTTTTTGTTTTTGTTTTTTTCGTTAGGGTTTGGGTTAAAGTAAAAACTTATAGTTTTTCTTATTGGCGAATTTAGGTATATTCGATTTTTTTAATTAAAAAAAATCATAAGCAAAAACAATTTATGACGATTTCTTACCGATACATGAGGGTAAGCGGTTTGTTGGCGAGAGACCAACCGAAACTCGTGATTTTTGAAATACTACAAAATTACATGTCACTTGAAGTGTTGCGATCAATTATGAATTTTGGTAAGCAAATTCTTCCTAATTGTATTTGATGAAGAAAATAATAGATACAATTATATGAATTTTGGGGAATTAAAGTACTAATTAATAAATACCATACGTCGTGAATCATGATAGTCTATTTTGATCATTATAACTTTCAGATTAATTTTTAGGGACGCTCTTTAAAATCTAGGTTTTATCGATAAACCGAGCATATATAAATTATCTTATTCGTCACTTCACTGCTCTTAGAGAGTATTAGAGGTGTGTATATATATATATATATATATATATATATATATATATATATATATATATATAACCAAAACTAAAATAGATTTTGAAAGTATACAAGAGCGTATATTTAGGAAAGATAAAATAATAAAAGTTATAGAGATCTCCCAATAGAATAATTTTACACTTTTGAGCATATATAAATTGGTGTACATTTTCAACAGTCTTATATATTGCAAAGAAATTTATGTCTAATTATGTTAATATATCACATGCAGGTTGGATTATCCGGGATTCTTTCAACCAAGTCAGTCACATACACTCACGTTGATCAACTTAAGGAGGATGTTTACGGCACATTGGTTGCGGAGAACACGGTCGCGACGCATCACGACCATTTCTTGAGCTACCACCTCGATCTCGACGTCGACGGTCAGCCGAACTCCTTCGAGAGGACTGATCTAATCCCGAAAAGGGTCAGCCCCGGAGTTTCGCCGAGAAAGAGCTACTGGACCGTCGAAAAAAAGACTGCAAAAACTTAATTGGATGCGAGAATTCTCGTTGGTCAAAGTGTTTCCGAATATACCGTAAAAAACCCTAACAAGAAAACAAAATTGGGAAATGAGGTTTCTTATCGCCTGATCCCCGGTTCGTCCGTGAGCCCTCTTCTTGCGACCGATGATTATCCGCAAATCAGAGCCGCTTTTACAAACTACCACTTGTGGGTTACACCGTATAATAGGTCGGAAAGATGGGCCGGAGGGACGTTTGTCGATCAAAGCCACGGAGAAGACAACCTACAAGTTTGGACTCAAAGGTATCCCATGTTTATCGTCAACGTTAACCGTTGAGCATTTGAATTTGTATATTAACTTTAAAAATAAATACTCTCACTTATAAACAAATATTAGGGTTTGTATTTTTTTAGAATATATTAGGTTGCACTATTTGTGTATTTACCGCTTAGATTTGCGTTCGTGATTGGGCAGAGATAGGAAGATCGAGAACAAGGACATTGTCTTGTGGTACACGCTCGGCTTTCATCATGTTCCGTGCCAAGATGAATTCCCGGTGATGCCGACACTGACCGGCGGATTTGAGCTCCGTCCGGCGAATTTCTTCGAGAGGAACCATGTGCTGAAAGTTGTCACCGCTAAGCCAGTGCAATTTCCTAATTGCACTAAAACCTAGCTATTCACAAGTTTGTTGTCAGCACTCGCACTCAATAATTAATATAAATAAAATTTCTTCAAAGCAAATAAAATATTTAGTCAAACCACGCAATTTAATTAAAAAAAAAAGTTCTTTTTATTTTTTTTATTTTTGGTGAATTGCTATAGCCAAGTATTTAATTATGTGTATACACATCCTAGTTTGTTATGTAAGAAAATGTCACTCTTGTATTGAGTTTTAATTACAATAGAATAATGTTGATATGTTGATTGATGTTTGTAATAAATTGCTCGTATCGTCCCTGAAGCTAATCGAATCAATTGTGGTTTTTTTTTTTTTTTTTTAATAAATGGAAACATTGTTTTATGAAAATATTTGACTAAGCTTGTACCTAATTTGGGTAATATTGTTGTGTGTCTAAAAACTGAGCTTGAAATGAGAAAGAACAAATGAAACGACATACGATAAGGCGACAATGAACATCAATTGGGAAACTGAAACATAAAAATTAAACGCAAGAAAGTAGACAAATCAAGCCAAGTGAAAAAACGACAATAAAATTGGTTTTATTTTTATTTCTTATTTTTTGCTCGAAGTCAGTCGCTCAATATTACATTGCGGATAAAAAGTCATAATACAAGAGTTTATTAACGAAATACCCATTTATACAAATTTTGTGAAAATCTATTCATTTTAACACACAATTGATAGTTTTTAAAAATGTTTGTAGTGAAATAAGTATCTATACAATTTAAAAATAAAATGGCTTTTTTACGCATTTAGAGATATACTAAGTCTCATACCCATTTTCTGATCTTAGTTTGTATATTATTCACTGATTGTATATTAATATAACTACATAAGATACCTTTTATTTTCAGTTTTAACAAAAAAACATCAAGTATACCTCATTTTGTTATTGATTGTATCCTCTAATTTTTCTATTTCCTTATTAAAATAAAAAAAATAAAACCAATATCATAAACTAATATTTTGTGGCTTGTCGTTTTTCTTCTTCATCCTCGTCGAGTGTCTACGGCAGTTTTACATAATAATATATAATGAAAAAATTACGGCAAAAATATTCGATAATATGTGAGTGTAATTTTTTACTGCAATAATCCATAATGATACGAAAGGGTAGCAAGACCGTAGTAATCCTTTATGTTTCAAAACGTAAAGTAATTGGCAAAATAAAAATATAATATATAAGAAGTCCTTAAAACATGAAGCTCTCTTCATTATTTTTGTTGAAGACATTTATAATATTATGTAAGTCACCAATAAAAGTTTTGGAATAAATTAATCTTTGACTTTGGATTAAATCCTTAGGTTAAAAATAATAATCTATCTTGTACAATTAAGAGGTACCTATAAACTAAAGATGAGAGTACTAATCAAGTCTTAAGAGTATTAACTCATTAATAAAGAGAAACGTCATAAAACATCCCTCGAAACACCATAAATTATTTTACTACACCTCAAAACATTATAATTGTAAAAACAGCCTTTTCAAATTCATGGTACAAAAATACCCTTAACTTAACCCAACAACATCTTAACTTTAGTTACCCAAACATCTCATTTGTCTCTCTCCCACTCTCTAACTTCTACCTACGAAAAAAAATATTGACCAAATTTTGAGCATTTTCACCGTTATTAACCTACAAAAATAATGCAGGCTCACCTAAACGCTCTTTGAGTTTGACGGATGATCACTTAACGGACTACGTTGGGTACCTACGAAAAAAAAAAATTACTTTGCGAACTTTCACTGCTGAAAAAAGTTTGAGAATATAACGCAATAATGTTTTAACTAATTTATGCTTATGCCGAAATTATTTTTAATATCATGTTAAATATGTACTTAAACGTTGAGGAAATTCAATTGTCTTTAAAAAAAAAATGTAGTAGAACAAAAACATAACAGTTATTTACTTATTTAGTGATTTTAATGTAACATTTTGATAAACATTTTTTGTTTTCATATTTGAACTTCTAACATAAGGAACAAAAAAAATGCTAAAATACATCTTTGGCCAAAGTTTAACTTATTACTACCCTTTTTAGAGGATCTTTCTCTCATGTATTTACTTATAAAAGTCTTTAATAATATTTTGAAATAATATTACATATCTAACAACACAAACCGCTTCTATAAAATGAAGCAAAGAATAGGCAGTTTTATTCATACCAAATGAAGTCACACAACATGGCATTATCCTTGCTAATAATACACTCAATCTTCATAGTCCTCACTTGTATTAACCCAATCTCTTCACAAAATCCCCACCCCCTTGACCCCCTCACCCCAGCTGAATTCAACTTAATCCGAACCATAGTTCAAACCTCTTTTCCAAGCTCGTCGAACCGCAGCTTCACGTTCCAATATGTCGGAGTCGACGAGCCTGAAAAACGTGCTGTTTTGACGTGGAAATCACGCCCAGCAGTGGAGACCAAACCGCCTCGACGGGCCCTAGTCCATGCCCGACGCGGAAAGAAAACGTTAGAGCTCGTGGTGGACCTCTCAACGCGCTCCATCGTGTCGAATAAAATCCACCAAGGCAACGGCTTTCCTATTTTCACCATTGAGGAACAAGTCGCAGCTGCTAAACTGCCAATCTCTTACGCTCCTTTTATGGAGTCTATCCGAAAGAGAGGGCTCAACATGTCGGATGTCTATTGCGTCGGCCTCTCGGTCGGGTGGTACGGCGAGGCCGAGAGGGGGAGGGTGATTAATATTCAGTGCTTATATGCCGGCGAAACCGCCAACATTTTCGTGAGATCCATTGAAGGAATCATAGTTGTGGTTGATCTTGATGAGATGAAGATTGTGAGGTACACTGACAGGATTGCTGCGCTGATGCCGAAAGCCGAGGGGACGGAATTGCGGCTGTCGAAGATGAAGGCGCCATTTGGGCCGAAACTTAAAGGCACGCCAGTGCTTCCAGGAGGACATGGATTCGAGATCGATGGATATACCGTCAGGTAAATTACCAATACATATAAAGATGTTGTATTTTTTTTTTAAATAGTTCTGAGGACTGAAGAGATTTCACAAAATTAAACTTTCTTTGGATAATGTTAGTTGTACTTAGAAATCTTGGAATAAGGATGATTATCGTTAGTACTTGGTAATCTTATTTATAGAAAAGAAAATATTTCTTTTTTGCACCCATTAGTTTTATTTTTAACTGAAAACATACTATCTAATTTGCAAAACAACAAAAATATACTATTTATATATATATATATATGTATACACATATATATACTTATAAGAAATTATATATATATATATAGAAATTATAAAAAATGTCCATTTTGTGTCAAATGTTTAAGAAAAATGCCCATGTGTGAGAGTAAAAAATATGGCTCTTTAGGGTAATAGCCAAATTTAAATGTGTGTTTAGCAAAATAGCCAAACTTTGGTTAATTTTGTAAAATAGCCAATTAACCACTTAAACAAAACTCCAAGTACATTATTACCCTCATGTTTTAATAAAATTTTAAAAAAATTCTTTATTTTCATTAATTGAAAATATTGTTATTAGTTGAAATAGCTATTAATATGGTAAGAACCAAAATCAAACTCCTTTTTTTTTTTGTATAATTCAAATTTTAAATTCAAAACATTCATATAATTTTCGGAGTTATTTTTTGTCAAAAAATATCAACAAATTAAATACGCGAATTAACGTAAATCAACAACGAATTAATGTAAATTAACAACGAATCAACGTAAATTAACAACGAATTAACGTAAATCAACAACGAATCAACGTAAATTAACAACGAATCAATGTAAGTTAACAATCAAAAATATTATTCATATTAAAATTTAAATACAATAATCAAATATTTTAAATACAAAAATAATCTCTCTCTCCCGTAAGCCGAAGCTTCGCCGTCGATCGCCGTGGCCTCGGTGTTTCCGAGTGAGTGCTCCGATGGAGGAGCTCCTTCGCGCACGACGGGGGCAGCAGAAACTCATGAGCTCACAAGCTCAGACGACGACGGTGAGGGGTGCAACGAGCCCATCAACGGCGCCGGAGTTTTCCGGGGTGCACAACGGTGGTGGGCTGCGTCCTACCTTTAGATCGGAAGCTTTAGAAACCGACAACAATGGCGGCTTAGCGTCACGACGGAAGAGTCCTCGTCGAAGATGACGCAGTCGACGCGGACGAGGACATTTTCCATCTGCGGGACGAGCGCGTGGAAGCGACGGAAGATGACGCAGCACCGGCCCATAGCCTTGACGTCGGCAATCTGGTTGAAGACGATGAGCAGCAACGAGTCCGGGAGGCGATCGAAGTGGTCGACCTCCTCGGCGGTGGCGGCCGGCTCCGGGTAAACCCTAGACATCAGATCTTTCCTCATCGACGCCATTGCTCTCGGCCTCAGAGGAGAGAGAAACCGGAGCAGAGATGGAGAGAGAAGTGGTCGTAGGAAAAAGAAAGAGGAGAGAGAGAGGGAGATGGAAATGATTCAAAATTTAGAATTAAATTCCAAAATTTGTGCACAATTAGTTACACCGTGATTTGTGCAGAAAAATAAATTTCCTTTTTAATTAATTACGAAAATTATAATTAAAATGATTAATTTAAGGGTATTACAGGGATGAAAAATGTAATTGAAATGCCACATCATGTTAATTGGTCAGTTTACAAAATTAAGCAAAGTTTGGCTATTTTGCTAAACCTATGTTTCAATTTGGCTATTTAGTGCAATTTCTCTAAAAAATACACACAGCTGACATTTTTCTTAAACCTTTGACATAAAATAGGCATTTTGTACAATAACCCATATATATTTATGTTCAATTTTAGTTCTAAAAATAAAAATTAACTCCTTAAAATTATAAATTTTGGGACATTAGATAATCATAGAATGAAAATAGTACCATTAAAAAAATGAATATAGTGTAGTTTAATTTTATAAATGTTTCTTTTCATCTTTTATTCTTATATACCTATAACTCAAAACAAAATTGTTGTATTCAACATTAGCAATTCGCAATAATATTTTTCATGAGAACACAATAAGTGTAATTTGGTTAGGGAAACTTCACTTTCTGTTCGTAGATTCATCACTATATCTTCTTTAATATCCCTATAATTCATAATTCTAAAAGTAAACTTTAATTGATAAATAAAGAATAATCTTTGAGTTTCCCTGTGATAGCCAAAAATGAAAGTAAATCCTATTTCTACATAAATAACATGTACATGCATAGACAATTAATTCTAAAATTTACGCTCAACTTGTATCTATATTGACAACAATTATTTGTCACAAAGACTCACAATGGATCCTTCATAAATTCTAAAGATAAAACTCCTTCAAGAAATAAAATAAATAGTTTTATTTATATGATATACTATTTTTGAATGATCAAATACTATATGATTATTTAAGTGTTAAATCGATCTAATTTTTATTTTTAATTAGGGGTAAAATTGATATGTATGAATTTAATGGTAAAATCATAATAATAATTTTTAGGGGTTAAATTAACAATAAAAAAAGATAGCTTTTGAGTGTCAGATTGTAAATTTTTTAAAAAAATAGGATTAAAATTGATAATATCTAAGTTCTATGAAAAACCAACAGAAAAAATATATATATAAAGTATGATATATTCTCAGTATGATCCGTATCAACTAATATGAAAAAAATCGCAAAATGAAAACGTTGTAAGTACTGTAAAATGTTGTGATTATTTAAATAGCAAAATTGCTGGGTCGGTAGCGGTTTTGCAAATGAAAACCGCAAAAAATAATATTTGGCAAAAACTCGGTAGTAGTCGTAACCACATTTTATAATTTTATAAATAATAAAACTAAAAAAAATCGATAGTGAAAAATTCTGTAAATTGCTCCCTTTTTTTAATTATACTTATTGGTTTTTCACACCCCTATGAATATGCATGGTGAATGGAATGCTATTATAATTTGTATTTACGGAAAATTAATGGAGGACTCATGTCATGTGTTGTGTCCTCAATGCTAGCATGCAGTTGGGCCAACTGGAATTTCCATGTCGGATTCGACGCTCGAGCGGGTCCAGTCATTTCTCTTGCGTCGATTTTTGACGTTGATGAGCAAAAATACCGACAAGTATTGTATAGAGTTTACATTTCGGAGCTCTTTGTGCCCTACATGGACCCAGCACCGGAGATCTACTTTAAAACCTTCTTTGACATCGGCGAGTATGGGTTTGGCAAGTTTTCTGTGTCACTCGAGCCCCTGACCGATTGCCCCACCAACGCCATGTTCTTGGACGGATATTATGCCTCCCAAGACGGCACTCCTATCAGAACGCCCAACGCTATTTGCATATTTGAACAACATGCCGGGAACATTATGAGGCGACACACCGAGTCGAACATCGACGAAGTGGTTCGTGTTAAGTACATGGCACTTTTAAACATGTAGTATTACCTATGCCAAAAAAAAAAAATGCAGTATTACCAATGCGAAACTGCATCGGCAAAAACTCAAAAAAAATTGCCGGTAAAAAAAAGTTGGATACGGCACCAAAGATGACTTCTGGTGACGCAATTCTTATAAGCATCGTTAAAAGGCTCTCAGACTATTTTCCCCGAGCCTATGATTTGCGCCGGGAAAAGTCCAAAGCGTTATGTTTTTTTACCACATATCCGTATAATAGTATATATATATATATATATATTATATGTGTAACCCGAATATTTTTTTTTCTTTTACTATGTGTTTGTGTTTATATTAGTGATTATATTGACAAGAATGAAATGCAGGTAAGGGAAGTGCGACAAGATGTGAGTCTCATAGTGAGAACAGTTGCTACAATTGCAAATTACGATTACATTCTCAACTGGGAATTCAAGCCGAGTGGCTCCATCAAAGCATGGGTATTTTTTTCGTTAGGGTTTTAAGTTATAGTCCAAACTCTTTATTCTGTTTTAATCTTAATTTTTTTTTTTAATAAAAAAACTCATAAAGCAAAAACACTATAAGAAAAATATTAAAATACGGACAAAAGGTCAATGTTTTCATTGTTCTTATATATAGCACGATATTGTCGTATCTATCTGATGAAAAAAATGCGGAAACCACGGAAAAAAAAAAAAAAAACCTTCTATCTAGAGAAAACTTTTATATGTGGTTGTAAATTGTAATAGCTTTTACTTATACTTTGGAAAGTGATACAAATATAAAAGATAATTCCCTAGAAAATAACTTTACTTTTTTGAACATATTAATTGGTGTACATTTTCAGTAATTTACATATTAGTCCAATCTAATATGTGTCTAATTATCTTAATAACACAGGTTGGATTAACCGGGATTCTTTCAACCAAAGCAGTCAATTACACTCATGTCGATCAACTGAAGGAGGATGCTTACGGCACATTGGTGGCAGAGAACACGGTTGCGACATATCACGACCATTTCTTGAATTACCACCTCGATCTCGACATCGACGGTCAGCTGAACTCCTTCGAGAGGACCGATCTAGTTTCGAAAAGGTTTCAACCCCAGTGTTTCTCCAAGAAAGAGCTACTGGACTGTCGAAAAGAAGACCGCAAAAACTGAACTGGAAGCGAGAATTAGGGTCGGTCAAAGCGTGTCAGAATATGCGGTTAAGAACCCTAACAAGAGAACTAAATTGGGAAACGACATCACTTATCGCCTGATACCGGGTTCCTCCGTCAACCCCCTCCTTGCAAGCGATGATTTTCCGCAGATCCGAGCCGCTTTCACGAACTACCACCTGTGGGTCACACCGTATAATAGGTCGGAAAAATGGGCCGGAGGGACATTTGTCGATCAAAGCCACGGAGACGACACCCTACAAGTTTGGACTCAAAGGTATCCCATGTTTATTATTAATGTTGAATATCAACTTGTTAGGGTTTATTTTCAACTGTTAATCATTAAGATTGAGCATTCGAATTTGTACGTAACTAACGTCAAAAATAGTTACACTCACTTGTTAGGATATATATATATATATATATATATTAATATATATATATATATACCTATTTGTGTCACACTCTTTGTGTATTTACCGCTTGGATTTACGTTCGTGATTGACCAGAAATAGGAAGCTCGAGAACAAGGACATTGTCTTGTGGTACACGCTCGGCTTTCATCATGTTCCGTGCCAAGAAGAATTCCCAGTGATGCCGACACTTACCGGCGGATTTGAACTCCGTCCGGCGAACTTCTTCTTGAAGAATCCGGTGCTTAAAGTTATCACCACTAACCCAGTGCAATCTCCTAATTGCACTTTAACCTAGTTATTCACAAGTTTGATGTTAGCACTCGCACTTTATATACAATAGTAAAATTTCGTCAAAGCAATAAAATATTTGACTTGGTATGATTATTTGACTTGCTATATCTTGATTCTTGATATTGACAAACCACGTAATTACGGTAATTTACAAATATATATATAATATAAATATATATATATATATTGGTGATTTGCTATAACTAAGTATTTATATAAGTTACTTATATAATCAACATCTACAAATCTTAGTATTTATAACACATTTATTTTAATTTTTTTGTTGTGATTTTTTATTCTAGATAGTTTCTAATTCCCAAGGAAATAAATAAAAACGAGAAAGAAAGAAAAAAAAACAGTGCTAATTATAGTACTTTATATTAAATAATAGTAAGTAAAAGTGCAAAAACTATAAATTAGTATCATAGCATCAATCAAACAACCAAATTTTAATATTAGAGACACGATTATATTGGATAATTTCACCTTTAATCGAAAATACAAAATTTTTATTTTAGTGTGAATTTTATAAGATAAACTTTAGACACTGGATATCATAGTTTGTAATTAGAATTAAAAACAATGACATTATTTTCATACCAGTGTGATTAGGATGGATGAATACAAGGCCGGCCCAACCTATGGACAAGTTAGACAGACGCCCAAGGTCCAAGTTTATAATAACACCCATTTTAGAGTAGTTTATTAATAAATATATATAATTAAAGCCTTAAATATTACTTAGTGCAGTAGCTCATGCAATATCGTTATAGATTTAAAGCTTAAGTAACTTCTTTTAGTTTCCATTACATAGTTCATCTAATAACGTACTAGAACAAATTAGCCATAGATATTAATAAATTATTGCATCTCTTGCAATATCGAACAATTATTGCCCTATATATTAGGTCTTCTTCATTGCATTGCTCTTGCACTATCGTGTAGCTCCTGCAATACCGTATTACAAGCTCCAAAAAGAGTTAGGCCGAAGTCTTATATTTCCCGCCAATGGGGAGGACGTTCATTAATCACCCCTTGTCTAGTGAGGATTTAGTCATGGTCCAAGAGACGCTTTTGTATGGCTTCCACAACTTACCCTTACAACATAGCACATTCCCGCATACAGAACAGAAAGATTCACAGTTTATTCGCCGCGCATGGCTAGGGGACGCACGCTCGGAATTGCTGTAGGGACCGACGCCTGCACTTCTTACTCGTGAGGAACTGTAAGAGCTCTCCACACTAATCACTCCCCATGAGTGTCGAACAAGAAGCTTGCACAACTGGTCGTAAGCCACCCATTTTACATATACTTTAGCTGAACTACAACGCAAGAGGAAGATCGCCAGATAATAACAAATTACGGAGGGGGGAAAAAGTAACAAAGCTATATCAATAGCTAATTTCTTTTGAGGACGAGCTTCGTGATTCCAAACCGAGGAAAATAAGAATAAAAAATGTTGTTGCTGCAGCTATCTAAGGAATGAAATATTCTAAGAGCTCAAATTGATAAGCATTTATTGATGAAGCATCTAAAAGCTCTGAATCAACCTGACAAATGTAGAAAGCTCAAATCAGCACAGAGATATACTACAAAAAGAGCTTCAATTGATAATAGCAATAAAGATCTTACTAGAGAATTATCGCTACTTCCACTTCCGATGTGATCCGTAACGAAATTATGAAGCTCGTCTTCCAAAGAAATTAGCTATGGCATTGTTACTCTTGCAGAATCGTGTAGCTCCTGCAGTAAAAAAAATTATATTAATAATTTTCCCAAGACCCCAAAAAGAGTTAGGTTAGCCCTGAATGAATATCATCAAGAAATCTAAATAAATTTAATAGTGGATTTTGGATAAACATTTTATACATCATTCAATTTTTATAAATTATATATCTTGGTCATATATAAATTGAAAATAATGAGAATGGGTCTACAGTCTTGAATGGGTCAATTTTTATATATGATATATCTTGATTGTGCTAAAGCTAAAAACACAATTCTGATTTTAAAGTGTATATTATTAACTGATTGATTATCTAACAAATATATTATAATTATATTAATATAAGATCCTTTTATTTTCAGTTTTAATAAAAATATATACTTCTATTTTCAAAAACCCTCAAAGTATACCCTCATATTGTGGTTGACTATGCTAGCTATATCCTCTGTTTTTCTAATTTTATTTGAAAAAAAAAAAAAAAAACTACACCATAAACTAATATTATGTGGTTTCTCGTGTCCATCATTCACCCTCATTGAGCTTCATCACATGCCGCGAGTTATTGCCTTCGCGCATCTTCGCTCTCTTCGGCGCGTCACTATATTACTCGTCCACTTGTATCATCAACTTGTCAAAATAAAAACAGATGATACATAAATTTTATAAAGATAGTTCATGCTTATTTGAAGCCCGGCCAAGAAGTAAAACCAATCGAAGATACTGCTATAGATTTTACTAAATATCGAATTTTACCTATTAGATTATACCAAGGTTTTAAATACCGCTTGTCGATGTCGTTTTGCACTTTTCATTTTACAAATATCGCTTGTCGATGTGTATCTCATAGGTAAGTCGATGGATATGTCGATGTATATATCGTTTCGCATATCGTCGAAAAAAGATTTTCGATGGGCATGCCGATGGATATTCGAGAAATTTAATACTTTGGATTATACTAATATACCGGTTATCGATAGTACGAATTTATAAAATAATTATGTTGCCGGTTAATTTAACTAATATAATTATCTAATACAAATCAGAAGGATACCTAACATAGTTTTCGCTTGTGCGTTGTATAATTTTTTTGTAATTTATAAAATCCTTAAATACGACCATGATCATGATGTCCATCTACTTTATATATATATATATATATATATATATATATATTATATATATATGGTTTGCTAGCAGAAGCGTGTCAAATTTGGAATCCGAGTCCAAAATCTTTGTGAAATAAGAAAGTCAAATACGAGGCAGTTAGAACAACTAAGCACGTTTGGTTTACAAAGCTAATCTTCCACACAAACACTTTTAATTATTGGTCAAAATTGACATGTAAAAAGTTTGATTGATCGGACCAAAATCAAGCAAACGATTGGTTCCTTAAATGCCGACGTGGCAGTACACGTGCACTGTATGTCTGTATTTATACATCACTACGCTAGCTATGACGATGCACCAATTTTGTAACAATAGTATTTTTTTCAGCGAAAATGTAAAGCATTATTGTTAACTTGCAAATACTTGATAAACAGAGTTTTTTTTTTTAAATGTGCCTTTTTAATATGATATTATTTTTGCTCGCACACATCTTAAATTGAATATCTCAATTATTGCAGCGGTGTTCGTTTGAGCTTAGAGAATCTCTATTAGTGAGTGACGGCACAAAAACTATATCGATGTTAAACTATCCTAATCATGATTATTAACTTGCGATGCTTCAATTGTTGGACACCCTTTCGTTTGGAGATGACTGCAATATAATAATGAATATATTATTGCGGGATTTCTTCTAAAACCAATTAATATCAAAAGTAATATAATGATGAATATATAACTTTGATCTCTATCTATGAGTAAGAGCAATGTAAGGGCTTAATTTGGCAAGAATAATTATGGTTAAGAAGACTAGTGTGGAGTAAGCAAAGGGTTGGATTCAAAGAAATTAGCAGGTCGGAGCTCAAATCCGCCATGAAGAGAAGGCATTGCTGGGAAATCCTCTTGATAGGGAATGTGATGAAATCCCACTGTGTACCATAATACTATATCCTTGTCTTCAATCACCCTATTCCTGCACGTGCGAAATTACAGAAGTCAATAAAATACCAATTTTATCATTATCCAATAATTAGAAATAATAGAAGTATAAGTATTTAATATTTAATGTTTATGGTTGTATAAACTCTTTTTTTTAGGAATAAAATTTTCAATGTTTCTCATTTAATATGATTCTCATCGAAACTTTGTTCAGTTTAATAATTTATTTAATCGAATCTTAGATGTGCCATTAACTAAATTTCCATCTCTCTCTCTCTCGGGGTATAATTATTTTTTATCAAATTATAAATGGTTAGACAGTATAATTAATTATTATATTGAAGATGTATATAATATTGAAGCGACTTTTTATATTAAATGATATATTGTGGGAAAATTGAAATTAATAAATATAAAATAGCAAGACTTCATTAAAAAATTATGCATTGACCTTTGACTCCAAACGGCCAAGCCGTCGTCCCCTCGGCTCCGATCAGTGTAGAAACCGGCGGCCCATCTCTCCGACTTGTTATAGGCGGTCACCCAAATTTGGTACTTCGTGTAAGCGGCTCTTATTTGGGGGAAATCATCGTCCGCCAAAGCGGAACTAGCCGCCTGCCCAGGGAGTAGCCGGTAACCGACGTGATTCCCGAGCCTTGTCTTCTTGTTAGGATTAATGACCAAAAGCTCGGCTGTCTCAGAGCCGAGCCGAATCCTAGCGTCGGCTTCGGTTTTAGCAGTTTCCCTAACGACCGTCCAGTAGCTTCTGCGTGGAGAGCCGGAGCCAGGAGTAGATCTTGCCGTTTTGAGTTTGGACTTTTGAAACGAGTTGTCGTTTCCGTCGATGTCGAGGTCTAAATAGTAGGTGACGAAGTGGTCGTGGTTGACGGCAACGGTGTTCTCGGACACTAATGTTCCGTACACATTTTCGATAATATGATTGTTGTTTGTATATGGTGTTGCCTTCATTTCTAGAACTCCTGTTAAGTCAACCTGCCATTAAAAACAGTATTAATATACTTAATTTCCTTTGACAATAAGTTTGAGAACAAATTTGCAAAGGATGTTTTTATAATGTCTTGAAGTGGTCTGTTACTTTATAAAAATGGTTCTATATCACACCTCAATTTGTTTTATCTCTCTATAATATATCACACCTTACTCAAATGAGTACAAATAATTTTTTATTTTTATTTTTTATGATTAGGATAACTCTATTAGTCAAAATGATATATATTCGTATTATTACAACAGATTAACGTATTTTACATCCCAATAAGATTGAACCCATAACCTTCGGTTTCGCATTAGTTGTTATTACTTTTTGTTTTTATACCACGTCAAAATTACAAATTTCATTAGACATTCGGCCTATTCGACAAAGTAAAGCATTTATAGAAGTAAAATACAAAGTATAATGTTACTACAAAAATACCAAATAAAAGTGATACATTTATTTTAACTCAACAACATAAAAAAATAGAAATTACGAATTTCGGGACAAAAACCCAAAAATAAAATTCAACCTTGTTAATGTTTATTATTTATTATTTTATTTTTATTTTAAATTATAATTATTCCGCGCGACCACGATTGATCCACCCCTAATATTTCTATCCTTGACGGAACAGCCACGGCTTTCTCATTTATTTCTCAAAAAGTTTGAAATTGTATTGGTATAGAAGATTCTAAATTCTTTATCTATAGAATATAATTTATTCTTTTGGTAAATACAAAAGCGGCATATTCCAGATCATATAAAAGGGGACAAAATCATATCCTATATGCATGAAAAAAAATATATATAAAAAGGAAGAGAAAAAGTATATATATATATATATATATATATATATATATATATATATATATATATATATATATATATATATTACCCCAACTCAGTGGCGGAACCAGAAATTATATTCGGGGGTGGCTAAGATTAAATTTTTGTGAAATTTAAGGATAAAATAATAATAAAAAAATAAAACTGGGGTAAAAAAGTACAAAAAAAGAAATTAAGGGGGTGGTTTCAACACCCCTGCCCACCCCCCTGCTTCCGCCACTGCCCCAACTTTGATAGCTCCACTTTGCTTGAACTCCCAATCAAGAATATAATCATAATTCCCCACCGTAGCCACCATTCTCACTACCAAACTGACTTCTTGTTGTCCACTTCTCACCTTTAATTTACACAATTTATATACAAATATATTAACATCTCACAAACACCTCAAACAAATTTAAAGAGGTTGTTTAATAATATAATTAAACTATAATAAATAAATTCTCATTTGTATTCTTATGGTAGACTTATCAAATATCAAATATACTTTTCAAACTTTTATATATATATAAATATACTTTTTATTTTAAAAAATAATCAAAATATACTTCAGTTTATTTATTTTTAAACCTTTCAAGCAATTTAGTTTTTTAAAAACTCGAAATCACTTATTATTTACAATTAATTTTTCTATACCCTCTTTATCATTTTTTTTTATAAAAAAAAATATATCATGTGTTAAAAAAAACACAAAACACTACCAAGTGCCAAATTATACTTAGATGGTGGGTTTTACTCTTTTTTAACCATACAAGGTATATTTTTGCAAAAAATTAAAAATAAAGGTATAAGAAAGTTTCTCAATATAAATTTACTTGGATTATGGCTTTCACTTCAAGTATTTATGTAATTTACTAGAAAATTCAAATATTATTCTCTACATACCGTTTATTACCTATAAGAAAAATAAATAAGGTGAATATAAGAATGAGAAGGGTATAAAAATAAATAAATAAATAATGCACATTGTTTAGGTTTTTGACTAACCACTCTGCCGGGAACGTTGATCTCCGTATGTCTCATTGCAATATCGCCGGCACTTCTTTCGAACACACAAATAACTCTCTTAACTTTCTGCGGTTTTCCGTCCGAACCCGCCATATATCCGTCCAAAAACCTTGCGTTTTCAGGGCAGTCGATCCCGGGCTGAAGTGAATCCGCAGCTCTACCGAACCCGAACTCCCCGACGTCCATGAACGTTCTGAAATACCACTCTTCTGTTACGTCCATGTATGGCACGAACGTCTCCGACACGTGTCCTCTGTACAACACTCGCCTGAATTCACCCTTCTCGGCGTCGAACACCGAAGCGGCGGAGATTATCACCCCAGCGCGTGCGCTGAACCCGACTCGGAAAGCCCAATTGGCCCACTTGACCTCGTTACCTTGGACCACAAGCAAGCTGTTTGACGGATTTCCTGACGGAGCGCTCGCCGTTGCTTTCTTCGTCCTAAAGTCCGTTCCTTCGGATTTCGGCAATGGCACTTCGAACCTGTCGTGGAAGGCCATGATAGTCATGGAATCAACATCGACGAGCATCGAGACACCCTCGATCGGTCGGGAATAGACGTTGACTGCCCCGCCCCGATAGAGGCACGTGACCTTTAAGGCCCGCCGAGTTCGGCCCTCGCCGAACCAACCCACCGTGAACGGAATGCATGAAACTTCTGACACGTTTAAGCCCCGGCGCGCCATGGCAGATTTGAATTTGGCGTGTCGGAGCGGAAGCTTGCTGGCCCGGACAAGCTCGGGAAAGGTTAGGGGTGGGAATCCAGGCCCGGTGTGGACCCGATCGGACACGATCGATCCCTTGGCTAAGTCCACCACGAGCTCGCGAGTATCGCCACCAGCTCGAACAATGACTTTCGCTTGGCGACGCGGAGCGAAGGCCCGTTCTCCGGACACCCATTCGAGTATGTGTCCTTTATCCGGCTCCTCGACATCGATGTAGTGGAACGTCAAGTTGGGGAGCGAGCCGAGGCGCCAGTTCTCAACGACATGTCGAACTCTGTCGAACTCGCCTGCCGTGAGAGGGTCGAGAGGGTGGGGGTTAGTGCCGTATGTGAAGCTGCAAGAATGGAGGATTATAGCTAGAGTTACTAATAATAAACTCGCCATTGATTTAATTTTTGGTTAAGAGTTTGGTCTTACTGTTTGCTGTATATATATATATATATATATATATATATATATATATATATAATTTCTAGAATCTCAGTGTATATACACATAGATATCGTAATGAATGATTAAAAGGGTTGCTTTGGCTTTGAATGGTCTAATATATATCCACTTTTCTCAAAACTTAAACAGTAAGATTAGACTACATCATTTTGGGGTTTTTCTTTCCTCAATATTGCTTTCTTGCATTGACCGCGAGGGTTGTTAAAGCTTTATCACATATTGATTTCTGTCGTTTGAAACGCTAACTTATAAATCTTATGTTCCATAAAAATAAAAAATAAAATAAAAAAGTTGTCAAATAGCTTGAATGAAGGACAAAAAAAATCACCTTCTTATAGAAGAAAATAAAAAAAAATCTAGCCATTTATAAAGATAATATGATATATATTATGCTTACCATGCCAAGTCAACTTTTTTTCTTTTCAAGTAAAAGATAGAAATATGGATATCTCGCAAATTGATCTTAAATCTCAACTAAGTTGTCACTTGTCATTTAAAAAACATGAAGTAAAAAAAGAGACTCTGAATAAGATAAATGAAAAATATTTGTCGTTTGGTTATGTACTTAGAAAATGAATTTAGAATCATGGTTTTTCTTTGATATTTACATAGAAAACAAAAAAGACATAAAAGTTGTTTTCTACTTATTCCACATAATTTCTTTTTTCTTACACCGAGAATAATTCAATGATAGGTTGAAAACTTTAATTTTGACGTATTTTTTTAAAATGTTATTTTTTATTTATTTGAATACAATTGAACAAAAACATAACTAAACAGAAAAACAATTCTAAATTACTTTTTAGAATTAAAAAATAGAATACACAAAAAACATAAATAAATAGTATAATCTACTAAGAAAAGTCAACTTAAAATAAAGCATACATACGAGGAGACCATTCAATTAACTTATTTATTTATTTATTATTAGATTTATTTGCAAAATTTACGAGTATATTTCTCTTAATTTATAGTTTATGATGTCGTGCGTTTGATGTAATGTAACATTTGTTAGCTTGGTTGAAGTGTAGGGTAGTTTTAACTTGCTCCTCTTTGGCAACTACATCTTCCTTCACATGCATGTATAATATTACATACAATATTGACTCACAAGTCAGATCCTAAAATGATTGGATGGAATAAAGAGCCTTTAAGTATACCCATGTGCAACTTTTTGTGTATGTATTTAATATATATTGCCAATATAGTATACAAATACAAAGGTTTTTCCTAAAGAAAATTGGCATTAATAAATATTGCATTATTCAAACATGTCTGCCACGCTTTATTGCTTCAGATCTAAGACGACAAGAAGAAAACACTAAAGGCATTCTTCGAGCTATATGATATGACCGTCTTATAAGTTGACGAAAGGCTGTAATTCAAGGAGAAAACAAACAAGGTGATAAATTTTAAATTATGAGTTTTTTTTTTAAATAACTTTGTATTTAATTATGGCTAATTCATTTAGACCAACGGATTGAGATGAATCAAGAAAAAAATATTTATATAAATATTAGTATTATGATTTTGTGAATATGTTAATCATACACATATCGATTTCAATTTTTAAATTTGAGAAGACTCTTAAACTAAAATTGTTTGTTCTTGATTTCAAAACTTTACATTTATTTTTGAATAACTGTTAATTTAAGATAGGCCACTATTTATAAAAGCAAAATATATAAAATTGTTTACTACAAAAAATTAAATAGACAGTCAGGATTTTGTTTTCTTTTTCTCTAGAATCGAAATTTTTATTCACATGTTAGAAAATTGACTTTTTTTACTAGACCATGTATTAGAACAAACCGAATGCTTGTTCACTATAATATAATCACGAAACGTCTTAAAAGAGCGACTTAGTCTGCAACGCATCTATTTCCACTAACTTTTGTTTTCAGTTACAGTTGGGCCGTACAATTTGGAGAAGAAATGGCTGAGTTATAGCAAAATTACCACATTCAATCATTTAAAATTTTTGACAAAAATGAATTTATGAAAGTTTTATTAAGTTTAGGAACTAAATCCTTTTAAACAAATATATATATATATATATGTTACCTCACTTTGAATAACCTTGGAAAGTCATGTCGTGCTACCAACTTATGTCTGCAAATATACTTTTAATAAATTACAATAGTCTTTACCATTATCTCTTTCTTTTTTTTTTCTCGCAAAGAAGAATTCTATTTTTTTTATTATTAAGAAAGAAGCGGGGCTCGAAATAATATAAATGAAAATGTCAAGAATTACACCCAAAACAAAACATGAGAACTATCTAAATCTAGAGTTCTCTCTCGAACAAATGTCAACGTTTACAAAAGACGAAGTAAAATCCGGGTGCGAATGCCACCAATGATTACCCAAATTTTGAGCTCCAAAACTAGCTAAAGCATCGGCTACTCTATTTCCTTCCCGAAAGATATGAGACACTCTGAAGTTGATGACTTCCACAAAGCGGATGCATTTGGATCAACGAGCACGTAACCTCCAATGGACCAAACTCGATTTCTTCTGAAAAAGTTGAACTACATATGTAGAGTCGCACTCTAGCCATAGGTTCTCCCAATGAAATTCCATCGCTTTTTCCAATGCAAATACTGCGGCCATCACTTCCGCTTCATAAGCAAAAGCAGAGTCAATGTGAAAAGAGAACGAGCCGTGAGGAAATCCACGACAAGTTCTAAAAATGCCTCCAGCTCCTGCCACTCCCGGAGTACCCATAGAAGAACCGTCAGTGTTGCATTTTAACACCGATGTGGGAAGAAAACGCCATAAAACAGGAATGATTTTCGGAGCTTCTCTGGGCCAAATGTTAATGCCGAAAGTCTTCAGAATTCTGAGCTCCTCCAAAGTGCTTCCAGTCCCCAGTTTGAAGAAACTTGCTTCCTTAATAAGTCGCCAGATGTGCCTCAAAAAAATGTGAATGTTATGAATCACATCATCAAACAAACATGCATTTCTCGTATGCTAAATTAGCCAGATTGTCGAGTTAATCGCAGTATTCCAAAGGGCAAAAACTTGGGGGTTTAGATTAATAGAGGCGGCGTCTGAGAGCAATAAGGCTAGAGACCCACCTCTATTAATAGGTTTAAGAAAAATACTAGATATCACGATCCAAACCGACCCCACAAAGTCACAGTGAACAAAGATATGGTTAGAATCCTCCACCTGATTGTTGCACAAACGACACATGGATGCTAAAGCAAATCCTTTTTTCTGTAAAGTGAGCTCAGTCGGAAGAAAGTCTAAAAGAGCCCTCCAACAAGTAATAGACCTCGAAGGTGGAAGAAATTCCTTCCATAAAAACTTATGCCATTGAGGGAACAAATTATAGTTAGAACAAAACATATTGTAGATCGATTTCACAGAAAACATACCGTCCTTACTGGGGTGCCAAACGCACACATCATTCGCTTCCTCGATAAAAATGTACTTATTAATATCATCGGAGACTGCCGTCGACAAATTAGGAGGCAAATTCCAACAATCATCAACTCGATAATCAGAAACTTTAGCCGTGAGATTGCTTCGGTTTTGTAAAGGAATATTTTCTGTATCGGCTACACAAGGATGCAACCAATTATCAAGCCAAAAGTTCTTATTTGAATGTTCGTTAATCAACCAAGAGAATATTGTCTGCAACCAAAGAGAAGCAAGGTCTTAACGAACACCAAATAGAGGAGGGAATAACTTTAGCTTTCAGATAGTCATCTGTGTTAAAGATCCTGTACAAAGAAGAATTCTATTGAAACAAATACGAATTACTATGTAGCATATGTCTTACCCCAAAGCCAAGCACTATGTAGCATATGTCACGTCGTGGTCCTTGAGGAGAAATTTGGCAAGTGGACACCCAATGGTGGCCTGACCTTAAGCACTGGATTTCTCTCGAAGAAATTCGAGGGTCGAAGCTCGAAAGAACCGGTCAACGTTGGCATTACCGGAAAGTCCTCTTGGCAAGGAATGTGATGAAATCCCATGGTGTACCACAAAACTATATCTCTATGCTCTATCTCCCTATTACTGCGCAATACTCATGCGCAATATTCATTCATGCATGGAAATATTATTATGCTTATCTATTGGGGGGATGAATACCGAGTTTTCGGTTCGATTTTCATATCTCTTATTTAGTATCCATATTTATGCACTAACACTTTATGAACAAAATTATTTGCGTTTTCGAAAGTTTTTTGTCACTGTAATAGTATTAGAACAGTCAATTTAGTTTTTTACTTGATACAGCAAGAAATCCTAATTATAATATCACACAATATTTATTATAGGATTTCTTATAGATATTTTAGGTAGTTAATACTTATTCATTTTCTTGATTTAATCAGTGCATAGATTAAGCTTTTGGATTAGTAATTTATGTTTTAGGGAACTAGTTTGAATTCAATTAAATTATGTTTTCTACATATATTGTAAATTGTAATAGAAATTAATGAAAATACCAGTCGTGTAATAATCGAGGGTGTTTTTCGGTTTTTCAGATTGTTACTATACTATTGTATTAACACTATAATACCAAAAAGGAAAAAAAAAAAGAAAACACTACTGTGGCTCCAAGAAGCTAAGGTATCATCCCCATGGCTTTGATCAACATAGAGCCCAGCTGCCCATTTCTCTGACCTGTCGTAAGGCGTCACCCAAACGTTGCACTCGCTGAACGCGCCCCGTATCTGCGGGTAATCATCAGCCGACAGCAAAGACACTGCAGTTGCCGACCCGGGGATGAGGCGGTATCCTACATCATTTCCCATGTCGGTTTTCTTTGTAGGGTTGACAACGAAGAGCTCCGTGGTACCAGCAGAGGCGAGCTTGATCTTCGCATCGGACTCTCTCTTCGCCGTCTCGCTCACCGCCTTCCAATACTCTTCCTTGGGGAGGTCTTATCGGTCGCTCTCGTGGCCTCAAGTTTGGTCTTCACGAATGAATTGGTCTCTCCGTCGATGTCGAGGTCGAGGCGGAATGAGATGAAGTGGTCGTGGCTAACGCCGATTGTGTTCTCGGCTATGATGGTGCCGTAAACTTCCTCTTTTATTTGGTCTTTGTGGGTGTAGTCCGTTGCCTTCGCGGATAGCATGCCACTTAGCCCAACTAGAGCATATAAATACTAGTTATATTAACAATTATAATCGTCGACGCACGTCTAGTATATAAAGAATGAATTTATTATAGAGGTGAAACCGGGTCTGAAACCTGGATTATTTCATTTAATCTTGAACTACGGACATGGATTTTGGGTTTCGAACAATCAAAATCCGGGCCTAGTTTTAGAAGTTTAAAACTCGGAATTTCGGTTCCCGCTTTAATCTTGGTTTTAAAACCAAAATCTTGTCCTATGCAGTCGGTTGTTATGACACCCCTTTAAACATATATATATATATATATATATATATATATATATATATTATATATATATATTACTAAACTGACATACTGATGCAACACAAATCATGGGATTTAAGGCTAGAAAATTATGAGTTATTAAAATTATATTAGAATATGCTATGATTATAGGTTATTTTTTGTTGCTATTTATTTCATCCATAGGCAACAATTTTTTAGGGAGAAATTAGTCAAACAATTATTTTAGGAAGAAAGAGTCACTCTCGTTTGTTATATATGAGAGATGTACATACTAGTGAACGAGAGTCGACGATGAATTAAACAGTCAAGCTTTTTCTTGTGAAATCGAGTTTATCTTGCAAAGTCGTGTTCTCCGTATTTTTCATAGGCCGTTTTACATCAGTTGGTATCAGAGCCACTCGTTTCTTTGCAAGGGCACCGAAGAAGTGAGTCGCTCACGATGCTTTCGTAAAGGATATGCTAAGACGAGAAGAGGTCGGCGGATTTCGTGCTCAGGTGGAATTTTTTATCCCCCAGATCGCTGCAATGATGCAGAAACAAACGGAGCAACGACGCAAAGACGAGTCTGACACTCAGGATGACCGAGTGAACCTCTTCGGGAAGAATTTTAGCGGTTACAGTCATACGATGCGTCGACGTGAGGCGGTCATAGAATATGCACGATGGATAGCAACGTTCCAGGTGGTTATCCCGGAGTACCATGAAATGACGTACAATGAGGCGCAACAGAGTAATGTCGTGTACGAAGAATCAGTTAAGGGCGATACGGAGTATGATGAACCCGTGAAGGATAAGTACGATGACCCCGTGTACAATGATGCGGCATGCACCAAAACCGTGTACGACAACGTGTCCGTCGACACCATATACGACAAGGTCGTTTATGACTTAAAGCAGAAAGTGACAAGGCCGAACAAGAGTAGGCCTCTGATGAAGTCGGGCATGAGGTAGCCGAAGATGAAAAGAAACTATTCCAGAATGGCACGATTGTTGTTCACAAGTCGTGTTCGACCGGTCAATGGATTGTGGTGTCTGAGCAGCCTTTTCCCGAAGAGATTTTTTGGCTCGCGTCGAGAAAGAGCTGTTGCCCGAGGAGGATGACCAACGTGATGAGGTCCACGATTGGCCAATATAGAAGTGTGCGAAGGAGCCGCCCGACGTAACTATCATGATACCCAACTCTGACAAGCCACCGATTCCACTACCAACGTGGGCCAAGAAATTTGAGGAAATTTTTTCTTAACGCCGAGAGAATGATACAACACAAATCATGGGATTAGCTACATATCATGGGCAATTACATGAAACACAAATAATGAGATTTAAACCTAAAAAATCATGAATAATTAAAATTATATTAGAATATGCTATGATAGTAGGTTATTTATTGTCGCTATTTATATGACAATTGATTAGGGAAAATTAGTCAAACAATTTTTTTCAGGAAAAATAGTCACTCTCATTTCTTATATATAAGAGATGTAAACACTAGTGAACGGGAGTTGATGCTGAATTAGAAAATCGAGCTTTTTCTTGTGAATTCGAGTTTTATCTCGCAAAGACGTGTTCTTCATATTCTACTTAATTATATCTACATCACATACCTTAAGTAGGATTGATCCTGTTTGCTTGAATTCCCAGTCGACGATGTATTCGTAGTTGAATAATGTTGTCACCGTTCTCACCACAAGGCTAATATCTGGCCTAACCTCTCTTATCTGCAAAACATGTACAATTATCAAAAGCAGATGTAAATGTCGAATTTAAAACATGAGCCTACCAACGGTGAAATCAGTACGTGTGAAATTCGGTACTGGTACCGGGTCCCGGTATGTGTGAAAACTAATTTTTGTGACATTTGTATCGATTCTAAAAAATAGAGCTTAATTTAAATAAAGGTTTTATATAAGTGAATTTTTTTTCAAAAAATTATAAATGGTATAATATTTTAATTTAAACCAACATTGTCCAACAAAACCATCAAACAATTGAAACTTATAAAACTAATAGGCATAAGGTAGGGATGAAATCCAATCTATTATCTGGTTTTTGTTTAAGACATTTTATCCTACACCGGATTCCGCATATTGGAAAATTTGGTCTGGGAATCGGATTTGGAAACCGATACCCGAGATTCAAATACCTGAAAAAATCGGGCATTTAGCCCTTCAAACCGAATTTCAGAACTAGATCCACTTCTCAATCCGGATCTAGTTCTACAATCGGATCTGGTCCAAGAACCTAATATTCATATTTACAGGGCCGGCCTTGAGGCAAGACGAGTTAGGCCGCTGCCTAGAGGCCACGATTTTACAGAGCCCCATCTCCGATGGTCACTGCTGGAAGCTTTTATAACAAACACCATAAAAAAATAATTTGATGCTTCCGAACTTTATTGCATGAGAGATAAATGGGAGAGAAAGTCATAAAAGAGGAGATGAATAGATATGTAATAACATGGCCCGCCATTTCATCCTTTATTTGTTTTTGTAAGTGATATTATATGACAAAAAAAAAATTGTGGGGCTCATTACTAGTATTTATTGTAAGTATTTTCTTATAAGTTATAACTAGTTATTAATAAGAAAAGAACTTAAAAAAAAAAAATAGTAGTTATTAGTTACCACTTACTATTTACCCGTACTGTACTACTAGTCTACTACAGTTCTACCTATTTACACTTTACTCAATATTTGTGCACCACTATGTGATATATCACATAGTGACCGTGACACAAAATTTACATGTAATAGTATAATAGTAAAACAAATTTTCTTTATAAAATACTAAACTGAGATTATTATATTTACGAAATAATTTCACAGTTAGATTAACAAAGACTTCACATCTAACTTAGTTAGACACTTTACTAATGTTTTATTTATGATACAACACTAATATTTTATATTATATATTCTACCATAAATATAACAAACTAAAAGTTTGGAACTTTAGATTTGAGATGACTATAAATTTAAGAATGTAATATTAATTATTATTAACATGCCATTTTCAATAAAAATAAATTTATTTTGTGAACACGTATTTTGAATAGGGGCTAAAAATAAATCACCTAGCGCCTTACCAATCTCAGGACCGGTCCTGCATATTTAAAATAAATATGTGACCTAGTAATTTAATAGATTCTAAATTCATGTTCAAACTTAATAAACTAAACCAAAAGCACAACATACAACATAAAGTTCAAACAAACAAAATATTTCACATTTGATTATACTATAAATATTAAATAAGTATAATTTTATTAAAAATATATACGCGCGTGTCTAAAAACTGTTTATTTAAAAATCATTTTTTTTAAATTAGGACTTGGAAATCTGGGCCGTAATCGAAATCTTGATCTTTCGGGTAAAATAAATAAATAACTAAAATTGTTTTGAGGGTATTTTATACAGGCCTAAATCAAAGGTATTAAAACATATATAATGGAACTGGAACAAAAACATATGAGCTTGTAGAGCATAAAATTGTTAATTTATTTTACTTATAAAGCAAAAGATTTGGTTTATGAGTCCAGAGGCAAATGTCAAGGAAACAAGATAGGGAAACTATTCAGGCTTTGTAGAATTTTATTTTTCTCAAAATATCTTATTGAAAAAAGTGGTAAGAAGGTAATTGGTTAATATTTTCATAAAATATTTTCTAAAAGTTTTTTTTTTTTCATTTTTTACTACTTTATGTACAAAAATAAAAACTAAACAAAAAGTATTTTCATTTTGTGTTTTATTTTGTTATCTTCGTTTCATATCTTCTATATGCCGTTTTATTTACAGAAAAAAGGAATATTTATGGGAAAAATACCACAAAGTGTGTCATTGTATGTGGGATATATTAATTTTTTTTTGTCGTGGTAAAAGCTTAAAAATACTTTTGTTATGAGAAATTTAAAACTTACAATAAGACTTTTTTTGAAACTTTTGCAATGATAAAGTAAATTTTGAGCTTATATTAGGACTTTTCGGTTTCTAAGAACTTTTGTCACAATAAAAGATAAGTTTAATTTTATTTGAGTACGCTCTACTAAAAAAAAAATAGACGGAACATATTTTTATTTATCTTTATAAAGATCAATTTTTTAAAAAATTAAACAAACATAAATTTCATTTTTCTTTTCAAAAAACAGTGCAACAAAATTTTAACCAATCACATTTTCAAAACAAACAAAACAATTTGACAAAAATAAAAATGACAACACAAAACGAAAATGAAAAACGCGCTACTCTAGACCATAACTAAACAACACTTAATCTCTAGTTTGACTATCATCTTATTTGTTCATTATCCTTAGGCATCTCAAACGATCACTCTATTTTTTACTCGACTTTTCACTCTAATTCTTAGTAGCAGTGAATTACCTCAAACCGATCTCTATTTCTCATTCTATTTCTCACTCTATTTTCATTCTCTTTGTATAGTATTTAGTATTTACACTCATACCCATATATTTATTTATTGATTCATAGTTAGATAACTTATTCAAATTACCATAAATCACACACATTTATTAAAATAAAAATTACAACACAAAACAAATATAATAAATTTATAACACAAATACAATAAAATTTTCAATGAGAGCAACAAATTGTTTGAACGTGTTATGTATTAATTTCTCATGTCTGTGTTTTGCACAAGTTATATTGTTGTCTTTTATAAATTATATAAAATAATATATTTTAAAAAGTTCAAAACTTTTGTCAACCGAAAATATTTTAGACAGCAAAATACTCTTTAAAAATAATATTTACGGTAAATATTAAGTAATTTTGTAAACTTAAGACATTATGTATAACTAAGAGTTTTGCACGACTAAAAAGAAAAAAATTGGCGCAATGAACAGTGTCACGCTCCATATAGCGCGGCATTGTCCACATTTGGTATCCCAAGGTACAACAGAGTGAGACGTAAAGATCACGTACCAATTTGTGAGGGATCTGAGCTTCCGTGTGACGCCACATGATATCGCCGTAAAACTTCTCGAAAGTGCATAAAAATGTTGGGCACATGGTTCGGTCTTCCATCTTGGCCAACAGAATCGGCGTCAATAAAAACTGCATTGTTTGGACAGTCTTGAAATGGCTCGAGAGGCAATGCACTAAGGCCAAACCCGTAGTCGCCGGCGTCCAAGAAGGTTCGGAAATGCCATTCTTTTTCTAAGTCCATGTACGGCACAAACAACTCGGAAATGTGTCCTCTATACAAAACACGTCGATATTTCTCCACTTTTGTGTCGTATATCGATGTTAACGATATTATGGATCCTGCTCGCATGTCGAAACTAAGGTGAAAGTCCCAATTCGCCCACCTATACCGATACTAATACATAAGTCTTATATAAATAAAGTAAAAACAAAAAACATACAATGACCATTTAATCAAGGTTTCAAGGTGAATCATAATAGAGAATAGTGTCAAACTACAAAATTAAATAAAAATATATATGTTCAAATTAAGTAGAAAGAGCAAGGTTAGCGCTACTGGCAGTTTTCGGCGGATGTATTTGATATTTATTACTTTTCGTATAAAATATTACTCCATGGCAATAAGTTAAATAATAAATAAATAAATAAATAAAAAATAAAAGTTCAGAGACATGTTCAAAGCCATCAAGCTAATCATGTAGTAGGAAATTGAGAAAGATACTAGAAAACGCAGGTATAATTCAATAAATTAGAAATACTAGTTATGATATCAATTATTCGTGTATAAATTATGACAACAAAATATGAAATTGGGGGATTTTTATGGATTATATCAAACAATTGTGGGGTTTTTTTGAGAATCTGACGAATTTTTAAGACAATTGGTTAACTTTAACTACTAATTTCATTTAAACACTTTTGAATTTTTAATTTTAAAACGTAGGATGCTTTGCTTTTCTTAAAATAATAGGAGTTTTTAGTGAAGGACTTTTCGAAATAGGTGCAAAAGAAAAATATTAAAAGAAAAAGTGAATTGGTGAAATATTTATTATTAGACATACTTTTTTAATAAATACTTATATCAAACAAAAATATTTAACAAAATACTCACTACAATTTAGGACAAAAATAACTTTGATTCTCATTCTCTCCCTTGCTCTAGCTCCACGTATTCTCTCTTTCTATATATATATTTAAATACAAATTTTATAATTTTATAACTTTAATTTTGAAACTCTGATTGTCCGATTGACTTATAAAAAAACGGTTTGTAAACTTGTGAGGGAAGAATCCAATAATATGTGCGAATATATTATTTTGAGTTGTTCTCAAATAAATTATTTTTTTTAGTTACATATGTGTTACTAAAATTACATCTTTGTAATATTTACTGTTGGTAGGAAAGTCATATTTATGTAATTTTAGTTGCTTACGAGGTACAGAGCCTACGCGTTGCTGCGTGTTAATATGATTTTTGTTGTTGTTGTTAGTCAATCTTTTTTTGGATTAATTGCATAATATTTATATTTAATTATACAAAAGGAGCCGTCTATGTAATAGAAGTTTAGTTTTTTTTTTAAATATTATTTAAATCCCATAAAAAATTTCTACGTAATCGATGTATGTACATATATTTACACATGTATTATTCCACTAAGAAGACTTTGACATATGTTTCAAAAGTGCTACTTTTTGTTGCGCTAATTTTCACAATTGCACAATTAAATTAAGATAAGTAAAGAATTGTATCACAAATTAATCAGATTATGTTTATAAATAATTTAGGGTGGGACCGTAAGTTTGTGAATCTCAAAATTTTAAATATTTTTTTATTACTTTTAGAGCACTGATCACGCTCAAAAAGTGCTCTCGCTAAGCGGACGTTGTGTAGCACAAGGAAAGCGGAGTCGTATCCACGAGGAAGCGAACTAAACAGAATCTAATAACACGCGGTAACGTTAAAGATAATAAAATAATATTTTGAGATGAATAGAAAAATACTAAAAACGAAATTGAGAATTAAATTGTAGAGAAACGACAAGGCTTCGGGAATCCTTTTATTATCTCGTTAAAAAGTTACTAATAATAATGCTAATTAAATCTCTAATATTGTGTTGATACGAAAAAGTGTGAAACGATTAGTGGAAAGATGCGATATAAAAATCACATAGAAAAAACATGACTGAATCTATATGAAGAATAATAACACATAAACCGAAAAACTAACACAGCTTGAACATATCAAAACTAGAAGAATAATTGCATTAAAACTTAATAACGAAAAACTTGATAATAAAATTCATCCTTAGCCGTGTCTGAGAGCCTAGCCGGAGTTTGACATGGTAACTCCAAGCTAGAAGAAAGAAGAAAACTAAAACTTTTGCCTCTGCTCTCTGCTATTCGTCCTCTGTATTTTCTCGAATTCTGAATGAGTTTCGTAACCCTAATACGTGTTATTTATAGTGCTCCTAATATTGCTTTCTGTTACTGATTTTGTGGCTAATTCTCGTTGCTTTATAAATGGATTTGATTCTTTGACTTTTCTTCGCGGGTCCCGCATGCAGCAAGATTGGTTTGCTGGTTCTATTCGATGCCATATTCTTACGGGACTTCTTCATATTTGCTCTTTTCATCCTTGATTTTACTTTGTGTTAATTACTCCAAAGTCCTTGCTTTATTGATTTGTTTCCTGAAAAGTATCATAGTAAAATCAATTCAAATAAAAACAAGCTAAATCCAAATCAATTAGGTAAAATCACAAGGAGTAATCTCAAGCGTGCTTCGTGACATAATTAGCATAATTACCATAGCTTTATTCTAATAATCTCACAATTATTATCAATTAAACTAGATAAATTGTAGCTCTTTTCGGTACTTATCACAACCCCCAACTAGCTTATTGCTAGTCTCTAGCAATTCAAGCGAAAATAGTTTTGTCTTAGTAATCAATTACAAAGTCACCCGAATATTTGAATCAAAAAGGTTAGTAAGCATCAAAAAGTTTCACCAAAGCTATGTCCGTTACAACTTTAGAGTTTCGTGTGTGTGTGTGCTAAACCAATTCCTTCGTACCACAAACCATAACACATTCGGCTTCAAGAAACACACTAAGTATAGGCCTCGACTCCATTTCCTCACGGGTTTTCAATGTATATGTTGGGGTGTTTAGGGATTTCACTCATAGAGTCGGATATATGGATCAATTTCGCTCAAAGGTGAAGATAAATATTTAGGACAAGCAATTAAATAATCATTGATAAAAAGATAGGTTAATCAACTCACTCGAAACATCCAACCATTCTAACCACAAACCAACTCTCGGGATTTCAAACTAGCCAACGCATTAATCATTGTTACAAATGAGAGCCTTTCAAATAAAGAGGTCATGTTTTTGCACTTTTTTTTTTTTTTCAGATAGAGATTTTCCTTTATTTTGTATAGAGATTTTCCATTGATTATCTCTCTTTCTTTTCTTTTCTTTTCTTTTCTTTTCTTTTTCTTTTTCTTTTTCTCTTTTTTTTTTTTTTTTTTTTGGTGTGCATGACTTTTACAAGGATGATAATATAGGCTATATAAACAGTGACTTCATTTGTTGACTAAAAATCATCCCTCCAGCATATGTCCAACAAACCATAAACCATGATGTTCCGAGTAATGATTTATACCAATTCTAAAGATCAATGGAAGTTCAAAAACTTGTTTTCTCAAGCTCACAAATGTATCTCTCAGTAAAGGTGTGCCTAAACTTAGGAGTTTCTATTAGCCAAAATGTGTTAACAGCCATCTTTCCACAAGGTTTAGTGCGTGCTCAAGTTTTAAACTCTGAAACTGTTTCTTCGTAGCGAAAGTGAAAAGATTTGATGCAAAATAAACAATGTGATTTCATTTTCTTCAGGTCAAATTGCAAAAATTTCTTAGACAAAGACTAACTACGCACGAAGCTAAAGACTAAAAAAAAAAGGCATGAATATGCTTACCACCCCCAACTAAGATTATACATTGTCCTCAATGTCTAAAAGTATATAAATAAGATAAGGACAAGAAAACACCTGGGTGTCGATCAACCACATGTAGGAAGATACTCGTGTAGACCTGCAGAATCGAGAAAAAGACAAAGAAAAAGAGAAAATAATAATAATAAAAATGCAAAAATAAACCTAAAAATATACAAAAGGATACGATGATGACCGATCATTCAATTGAGTACACAGGAGCGACGAGAGTGATCTCTTCGGGCTCAGGTAGTCGCTCAATGTAGTTCTTCAAGCGTTGACCATTGACTTTGAAAACTCTCCCATCTGACGGATCTTTGATTTCGACGGCACCGTTTGGAAAAACTCTCTGCACCAGATAAGGGCCGGTCCATCTAGATCTCAATTTTCCGGGGTGAAGATGTAGACGAGAGTCATAAAGATGAACTCGTGTATTTGGCTCGAAATTCTTTCTCAATATCTGCTTGTCGTGAGCCGCTTTCATCTTAGCTTTGTAGGTTTTGGATCTGTCGTATGCGTCATTTCGTAATTCTTCAAGCTCCGACAATTGAAGCTTCCTGTTTACCCCTGCTGCCGAAATGTCAAAGTTAAGGGCTTTGGTAGCCCAAAAGGCTTTGTGCTCAAGTTCGACAGGCAAGTGACATGCTTTTCCATAAACAAGTCGATAGGGCGACATTCCAAGCGGAGATTTGTATGCAGTACGGTAGGCCCAAAGAGCGTCAGTCAAGCGAAGCGACCAATCTTTGCGGTCTGGATTAACCGTCTTTTCCAAAATCTGTTTAATCTCCCTATTCGCTAATTCAGCTTGTCCATTTGTCTGGGGATGGTAGGAAGTTGACACCTTGTGAATCACACCGTACTTTTGCATAAGTGACTTGAAAGACCGGTTGCAGAAATGGGTGCCTTTATCACTAATGATTGCACGGGGGGTGCCGAACCTAGATAACACATTTTCTTTTAAAAACTTTATCACGGTTGTATTATCATTAGAACGGCACGGTGCAGCTTCTACCCACTTGGAGACATAATCCACAGCAAGCAGGATGTAAAGATAGCCCGAAGAAGGTGGAAACGGCCCCATGAAGTCAATCCCCCAACAATCAAATACTTCGATGACAAGAATTGGGTTCAACGGCATCATGTGGCGGCGAGAAAGAGCTCCTAACTTCTGACATCTTTCGCAAGAATGACAATAGTGGTCGGTGTCTTTGAACAAAGTGGGCCAATAAAGACCACACTGTAAGACTTTTGCGGCTGTCTTCTTCATCGAAAAATGACCACCGCAAGCTTCATTGTGGCAAAAGTTCAGGACACTCATCACTTCGTCCTCTGGAATGCATCGTCTCATGATTTGATCGGGGCAATACTTGTAAAGGTACGGGTCATCCCAATAGAAATTTTTCACCTCGATCAAAAATTTGCGTTTGTCTTGCGCATTCCATTCAGACGGAAGGTTGTGAGTCACTAGATAGTTAACTATGTGGGCATACCAAGGTATTGTAGTGACAACGAAAAGGTTTTCATCCGGAAAGTTTTCTTGAATTTTTGGGTCATCAGATGAATCAGTGAATTCGAGTCGAGATAAATGGTCAGCAACAACATTCTCGACTCCTTTCTTGTCTTTGATGGTCAAGTCAAACTCCTGCAATAGAAGGATCCACCTAATGAGGCGCGCCTTAGCATCCTTTTTAGAGAAAAGATACTTAAGAGCGGCATGGTCTGTGAAGATCGTGATAGGTGAACCAATCAAATACGCGCGAAATTTGTCTAGTGCGAAAACTACAGCAAGCAACTCTTTTTCAGTAGTAGAATAGTTCATCTGAGCGCTGTCAAGAGTTCTGCTTGCGTAGTACACTACAAAGGGGTTTCCTTCCCTTCGTTGACCCAAGACGGCCCCCACCGCAAAGTTACTAGCATCACACATAATCTCAAATGGTAGGCTCCAATCTGGTGACTGTATGATAGGGGCTGATGTCAGTTTTTCTATGAGCGTTCGAAATGCTTTTTCACATTCTATTGTCCATTCGAATGTCGCATCTTTTTCCGAGAGGTTGTTTAATGGTCTCGAGATAGAAGAGAAATTCTGTATGAACCTCCTATAGAATCCGGCATGTCCCAAGAAAGATCGAATGTCTTTTACACTCTTTGGGGTAGGCAACTTGGATATGAGGTCGATATTCGAGTGGTCAACCTCGATTCCTTTTTCAGAGACTATGTGCCCTAGTACAATGCCGGATGAGACCAGAAAATGACATTTCTCCCAATTAATCACAAGACCTTTCTCAATGCATCTTTCAAGAACAGCTTGAAGATTCGATAAACAAGAGTCGAAAGAATCTCCAAACACAGTCAAGTCATCCATATATACTTCCATACATTTGTCAACCATGTCGCTGAACATACTCATCATGCACCTCTGGAATGTTGCTGGAGCATTGCACAGTCCAAAAGGCATTCGGCGGAAAGCGTACGTGCCAAAAGGACATGTGAATGTGGTCTTATCCTGATCTTCTAAAGCAATCTCTATCTGATAGTACCCTGGATAGCCATCGAGAAAGCAATAAAAAGGATGACCAGCGACTCGCTCAAGAATTTGGTCGATGAATGGAAGCGGGAAGTGGTCCTTGCGGGTGGCAGTATTAAGCTTTCGATAGTCAAGGCACATACGCCAACCCGTCACGACCTTTGTAGGGACAAGAACCCCTTTTTCATTCTCAACAACGGTGACTCCAGATTTCTTTGGGACCACTTATGTCGGGCTGACCCATTTGCTATCTGAGACTGGGTATATGATACCAGCGTCCAACAATTTGAGGACTTCTTTCTTAACGACTTCCTTCATTGTTGGATTCAGTCTACGTTGTGGGTCTCGTTTTGGAACAGCCCCTTCTTCGAGATGAATGTGATGAGAGCAAATTAGAGGACTTATACCTTTAATGTCAGCAATCGTCCAACCCAACGCACGTTTATGTTCACGAAGCATGTTTATCAGACGTTGCTCTTGTGAAACGTCGAGTTTGGATGATATGATAACAGGAAAAGTACCGTCAACTCCTAGAAATGCATGCTTGAGGCCCTCGGGAAGTTGGGCAAGCTCAACTTTTGGGGTATCCTCAACTGATGACTTTGGCTTTTGTCGGTCATGTGGAAGTTCTTCGAAATGTTCATGCCAGAACGTAGTTTCTAATTCTTCAGAGTCTGCTAAAATGGCAGAATCTTTAGACGTCTCATCGAGAACAGAATACTTAGAATCATGGAGGAGGTTGGTTTCTTCGACGAGTGTGTCTATCATGTAGGTATGAGCACACTCATCATCATCGTGTGGCTGCCTAGAGAGGTTGAAAATGTTGACTTCCATAGTCATGTTCCCGAAAGAAAGCCTCATGAGACCGTTCCGACAGTTAATCAAAGCATTTGCTGTTGCAAGGAAAGGTCTTCCTAAGATAATGGGAATTTTAGACTCGGTGTCAACAACAGAATGAGTATCTAAGATAAGAAAGTCCACAGGGTAGTAGAATTTCTCGATTTGCACCAATACATCTTCCACCATACCTCAAGGTTTCCTAACAGATCTGTCGGCCAATTGCAACACAACTGCAGTCGGTTTCATGTCGCCAAGTCCTAGACGCAAGTATATAGAATATGACATGAGATTTACACTTGCGCCAAGGTCCAAAAGTGCTTGACCGAAACGTTGAGTCCCGATATAGCACGAAATTGTGGGACAACCGGGGTCTTTGTACTTTGGAGGTGTTCTTTGCTCAATTACTGCGCTAACTTGCTCTGACAGAAACACAGTCTTCTTGACATGATTACGCCGCTTTATCGTGCATAGATCCTTCAGTACTTTGGCGTAGGCCGGTACTTGTTTGATCACATCCAACAAGGGAAGATTGATCTTCACTTGTTGCAAGTGTTCTAGGATCTCGGCTTGATGCTCTAGTGCTTTTCCAGTAGACTTAAAGGCCTGAGGAAATGGAGCTCGCACAGGAATAGCTGCGGGTTCATTCTCTGGAGCAGCTATCTTACTGGAAGTGGTGGTTTTTGATGGTTGAGGTTCAACTACAACACCAGTTCGAGTAGTGATAGCACTTACCTCCTTGAGTTGAGGATCTGAGCTTTCAGCTGCATGAATGCTTTTGGTGTTCGATTGAGGTTGGGCAGGAAACTTGCCTCGCTCTGAAACAACCAAGGAGTTCGTCAGATTTGTGATTTGAGATTTGATCCCTTTATTCTCCTCAGCCAATTGTGTAATCATTGCTTCAAACTTCTGGTTCGTTTTCTCTTGAATCTCTATGAACCTATGCAGGGTGTCTTCGATAGGCATTCTGGATGCTTGCATGTGTTGAGGCGCTGAAAAGACTCTTGGTGCATATTGTTCTTGACTTGCGTTCCATTGATTTCCAGACGGCTGTGTGTTGTTATTGCTCTTCCAGCTAAAGTTTGGGTGGTTCCTCCAACCAGGATTGTACGTCTCAGAGTAGGGTGAATAGGGTTTGTTGTATTTGCCGAGGGCATTACATTGTTCCTCATATAACCCTCGCATTTCAGCATACGATGCACAATCTTGGGGCTGATGATCCACTCCTCCACACACAAAGCAGGCGTATTGGCTTTCGACATGTGCGACCGATTGTGTGGCTCTACTATTTTGGGACTTGAGGGCCTCTAGTTGCTTAGTCAAATTCTCGACTTGGGCTTTGAGGCTGTCCTCTTCCTTCAATTGGTAGACACCGACTGGTCGTGACCTACTCGTGCTCTCTGTGGCACTCGGCTCAGTCCAATGGTCTGTCATTTCGGCGAGCTCATTCAGATACTCGATGGCTTCATCCGGGTCTTTGTTCATGAATTGCCCATTGCACATCGACTGAATTGACTTGCGTTCGTCACCAGTAAGACCATCATAGAAATAACTCACGAGGCGCCAACTCTCAAACCCATGGTGTGGACACAGGTTCAACAAATCTTTATATCTATCCCAAGCCTGGCGAAGTGATTCACCGGCTTTCTGGTTAAACATTGAGATCTGTCGTTTCAGACCATTAGTCTTATGGTTTGGGAAAAACTTGTTGAAAAACAACGTAGTCATTTCTTCCCATGTTCCAATAGACCTAGGTCTAAGAGAGTATAACCAGCTTTTCGCTTTATCCTTGAGGGAAAATGGAAAGAACTTCAACCTCATGACGCTTGCGATATCAGCACGGCTATAAAATGTGGCAACTGCCTCCTCGAATTCTCTAATATGCACATATGGATTTTCGTTTTCTAGCCCGTGAAAGGTTGGCAAAAGTTGAATCATGCCGGGCTTGAATTCGTGATTTGGTGCGTTAGGATTGAAAATGATGCAAGAAGGGACTGCAGCTCGTGCTGGATGCAAGTAGTCATTCAGAGTCTTCATGTGATGCTCTTCTAATGCCATTGGATGGAAGAAGTCGTTTGGAATCGAGACAACGGAAGTAGAAGACGAAGATGGAGAGGTTGATGGGTTAGGAGTAGGCTTTCGGGCAAAACGACTTAATTCGTCTCGGAATGGGGTCATTAACTAACCGGGATTTTTTATATCTTTTTTGTTTGTTTGTTTGTTTGTTTGTTTTTTTTTTTTTTTTTGGGATAAATATGTTATGTGGAAATAGTACCAAGATTATTCCCAGATCGACTGGAAAGGATACTATGATCTCACTTTAGGCCCAAACTGTTCTAGACAGAACTCCCCGAGGTTCCCAGGTCAGTTTGGAGGAGATTGCAAAGCACACCTTATTTAACAACCAATCTTTCTTAGGCAGAATAAAGCCTTGATAAATACCGCCACACGACACAAGTAACCTTTTTGTGTATTTTATTGGAATTTTATGATATGTTTTTTTTTTTTTAACCTAAAAGGATGCACATATTATATAAGAAAGCTAATGAAAGGAAAATACTTTTTTTTTGGATTCTCTTTTTTTTTTTTTATCAAAAGATCAAAACTAATTAGCAAAATAAATATTTTTTTTTTTGAAATTTTTATGAAAATAAAAACGAAAATAAGAAAAAGATTTTTTTTTGTTTATATTTTTTATGGATTTTGGAAAGAGATTGATTAACAAGTATTTTAATTTTTTTTTTAATTTTTTAATTTATTTTTTTTTTTCAAAATAAAACGAAAATAAGAAGAATTTTTTTTTTTTTTTTATGATAAAACAAAAAAAAAAGAAAATAATAAAAAAAAAACTTAAGGAAATAAAAATAAAAGTAAAACGTAACTACTTACCTTTGAACGTTTGCACTTGTAAACAATTCTCTCGAAGCGCTTCCCCGGCAACGGCGCCAAAATTTGGTCACGCTCAAAAAGTGCTCTCGCTAAGCGGACGTTGTGTAGCACAAGGAAAGCGGAGTCGTATCCACGAGGAAGCGAACTAAACAGAATCTAATAACACGCGGTAACGTTAAAGATAATAAAATAATATTTTGAGATGAATAGAAAAATACTAAAAACGAAATTGAGAATTAAATTGTAGAGAAACGACAAGGCTTCGGGAATCCTTTTATTATCTCGTTAAAAAGTTACTAATAATAATGCTAATTAAATCTCTAATATTGTGTTGATACGAAAAAGTGTGAAACGATTAGTGGAAAGATGCGATATAAAAATCACATAGAAAAAGCATGTCTGAATCTATATGAAGAATAATAACACATAAACCGAAAAACTAACACAGCTTGAACATATCAAAACTAGAAGAATAATTGCATTAAAACTTAATAACGAAAAACTTGATAATAAAATTCATCCTTAGCCGTGTCTGAGAGCCTAGCCGGAGTTTGACATGGTAACTCCAAGCTAGAAGAAAGAAGAAAACTAAAACTTTTGCCTCTGCTCTCTGCTATTCGTCCTCTGTATTTTCTCGAATTCTGAATGAGTTTCGTAACCCTAATACGTGTTATTTATAGTGCTCCTAATATTGCTTTCTGTTACTGATTTTGTGGCTAATTCTCGTTGCTTTATAAATGGATTTGATTCTTTGACTTTTCTTCGCGGGTCCCGCATGCAGCAAGATTGGTTTGCTGGTTCTATTCGATGCCATATTCTTACGGGACTTCTTCATATTTGCTCTTTTCATCCTTGATTTTACTTTGTGTTAATTACTCCAAAGTCCTTGCTTTATTGATTTGTTTCCTGAAAAGTATCATAGTAAAATCAATTCAAATAAAAACAAGCTAAATCCAAATCAATTAGGTAAAATCACAAGGAGTAATCTCAAGCGTGCTTCGTGACATAATTAGCATAATTACCATAGCTTTATTCTAATAATCTCACAATTATTATCAATTAAACTAGATAAATTGTAGCTCTTTTCGGTACTTATCAAGCACCAATAAAAAAAAAACGTATACTTGAAAAATATTAAAATATAGCTTCAAATCATGGAATAGTTCAGCATCTTGGAGTCCATCCTAAAAAATCCAAAATGAGATATTTACACATAAAAAATTAATATATATATCCCCAAAAAATAAAAAAATAAATACATATTAACCTTAAATTTTAATATTTGAGTTATTAGCAGCATAAGTACTTAAATTTTGACTAATTGAGACGCATGAGTTCAAATTAAAAAAATAATGAAAAAGTACTTAAGGCCGAAAAAATTGAGGACTTACATTTTCATCAGCTTTTTGTAATGGACGTTAGTCAAATGTCATGTTGTATGAGAGACATGTGATAAAATCTAGGTGACTCGGTCAATTTGATATCATGTGAAGTTTGACAAATGTCTTTAAAAAATGAACAAAAATATGGGTCGCGTGTTGATTTTAGGTATTTTTCACTTTCAACTAATGTCACTTTAATTGATCATAATTTGAAAATTTATGTAGTCAATATCATTGACCTTTATTCTATGCTTGAATATTGCAATAAGCGCATGAGTATGATCACCATACAATTATTCTTTAGTTTATCATTATTATTTTTATTGTCTTTTAATTTATCATAAATTTAATAATTCTTTCGTATTTTGTAAAATATAAGAGGACGCTTGTATGGCATTAACATAAACAGTGGTTCTCCTGTTGTGAGAGGGAAATAAATATAACGTAAGTTATATATATAGAGAGAAATACATATTGAACAGTATATATAATAATATATATCTATATCATATATCATATGTATGTATATAATATATGGAGAAATTGATAAATCAATACAGTGGGGAATGCAGTATATATATTAAGGTATATTTATATCGTATATATGTGTATATATGACAGGCAAGAGAGAGAAAAATATGCACGGTGTATATATGTTTATATAGTATATACTGTATGGATGACACGTAAAGTGTTTTTTTTTTGAAGGAATGACACTTAAAGTTGAAAGAGAGTGAGTTGTAATTTTTTAATTGGTTAAATAAACATTGTGATTTTGGGCTTTGTTTTAATTACATAAGATAATATACACATTTTGAGTTCAAACATAATATTTGAAATTTTTTAATTGGTGAAAGAATCACTGTAGACTCTACAGTGTTTTTTGGGTTCTCTTTAATTATATAAGATAATTTGTAACTGAAGTTTTATTATCTTAGTTATTTAGATGTTATTTCTAGAAATACATTATTTTTAGGGATAATAGCGGTAAAAGTGGCCAAAGTTAGGCTAAGTGTGCAAATAAGTGGCCAAACCGATTTAATATCGGCATAAGTAGCCAAAGTTTACCAAACCGTGGACAGTACAAATTCCATCCATTTCATGTCAACGCCGTTAGCCACGTCATTTCCACAAGTGTTGAGCTTTGGCCACTTATTTGCACACTCAACCTAACTTTAGCCACTTTTGCCGCTATTATCCCTTATTTTTTGCGTTCCAAAGTATTTTTTAGGGTTTATCTAGATATTTTTTGTTATTTTTTTTCTTTTTCTTAAGATTTGAGTAAAACTTTTTCCGAAAGACTGATTTCGTTTTTAAAATTTAGAACGCTGAATATCAGTTTCAATTTTTTAAACATTAAAATGTGTTATCGGTTTCACATGTAATTTACGATCATAGGATTTGACATAAAACGTCTATATAATTAATTGTTATGGACCATTAGATTTTTTAAAGGAATAAGTATGAAATACTCATTTAGCCACAAGTTTTTTTTTTTTTTAATTACTCATTGTGTGTATTAAAATGAACTAAAATATATATGTTTTAATACGTTTGTACAAAATAAAAATTTCGTTAATAATGTTGGCCTAACATTGGAAGTTAGAGTCGAGGCTAAAATCGAGACTTTGTAATATTATTTTATTGAGATATATTTAATTTTTAGAGACCCGAATTTTGTTTAAGGAAATACCCATTTAGCCACAATATATTTTTAAAAAAAATTACTCATTATGTGTATTAAAATGTACCAAAATGGGTAGTGTTTTAAAAACTTTGTAAAAAAAATGATAATCTCGTCATTGTTAGTTAGAGCCGGGGACTAAATCGAGACTTAGTAATATTATTTTATTGAGATTATTAATTTAAATGAAATTTTACTGGACAAAGTAGTCTTTCGGTCTATAATGCCAAGGCTTCGTGGTTAATAGTTTGGTACACCAAGATACCATAGTTTTAAAAAAATAAAAAATTTAACACTAGCATCAATGATTTGATATATATGGGTTTTGAGATTAGTGAAAGTGACTAATACCTTATTGTTCTATTTCTTGTTATGTAAGATGGTTTTCTTTTTATTTTTTCTATTTCGACCCCTAAATCATGATCAGGAAATTTGTATAGGGCCGAGAACCTCAAAAATTTGTTAGTACTGTATCCCGTACTCTGGTGAACCAAACAGAGCGTAAGTCCTCCAAGCATGGAGAGCCTAAACTAACCACTAGTAACCCCTACATTTTGCGCAAAGTTAACAAAAATGGTTTTTTTCTCGTAAGTTATGTGTGGTGATTTCAAATGACTAAGTCCATAAAAGCATGGTACGATAAAATTTCAATAAATTAATAATATTAATAAAATAAAATAATGGTCCCTAACAATTAAATATATAGAGGTTTTATGTCAAATCCTATGATCGTAAATTACATGTGAAACCGATAACACATTTTAATGTTTTCAAAATTGAGAGTGATATTCAGCGTTCTAAATTTAAAAAACAGAATCAGTTCTTTCGGAAATCAAGTTTTAGTCAAATCTTAAGAAAAAGAAAAAATATCTAGATAAACCCTAAAAAATACTTTGGAACGCAAAAAATAAGGGATAATAGCGGTAAAAGTGGCTAAAGTTAGGTTGAGTGTGCAAATAAGTGACCAAAGCTCAACACTTGTGGAAATGACGTGGCTAACGGCGTTGACATGAAATGGATGGAATTTGTACTGTCCATGATTTGGTAAACTTTGGCTACTTATGCCGATATTAAATCGGTTTGGCCACTTATTTGCACACTTGGCCTAATTTTGGCCACTTTTGCCGCTATTATTCCTTATTTTAAAGTACTTTATAATTATCATTGGATACCTATCTTCTTAAATTTTCTGACAACAATTTTTATAAGTTAATATTAGAATTTCGAAATTAAATTTATGCAAATTTTTGTGTAATAAAAAGTATAAATAAATATAATAAAAGATAAGGAGGAAACTTATGTGTAGGGTTTGATTTGCAAGAGGAGTATTTCAAGGTAAAATTTCATAAATAAATAGAAAAATGATTAAATAAACCTATGAATGTATTGTAGAAAAATGTGTAAAAATAAATATTTTGTTATTTTTCTACTATTACAAAAGCGAATAATTTAATCATATCGAATCAAATAAACGCCAAAACTATTGGTGGGCTGTCACTATTGAATGAGGTGATCGAAAAGTGACTTCTTTTATCTTAAACTAGTTGATAGGCACCGCGCTTCGCGCGGTGGCGATGAATTATTCATTATAACTTTTAATGAAAATACACATTGTGTTTTGTCCCTTTCTTCATTTTATTGTTTGGCTTTTCCATTTTAACATTTTTAAAAAATATAACTTTTAATTGAATTTTGTGAGTCGATGCATCCAATTTCATCAGTATATAGCTCTATTCTTATTTAATTTTTTATAATGACAATGGAGCGAATCATTCAACAATATAGAGAAGTCATCGTTCGGACATGGCGAAAGAGGCTCGACGGAGACACGACATAAGCTAGATATATCTGAAAAGTGTAACAAACGCCGCAAGAAATCTAAAAAATGAAAAAATAAACCAAGAAGAAAGAGAACAAAAACATACCCAAAAGATTTGTGAGCATTTCATTGGAGATGTCTTGTAAGAATAGATCAGAATAGATATTTAAATTACATCAATGTTTAACAATTGTTACCTTGAATGCGTTTGGTAGAAAATGAATAGAGGACTTGTTGGTTGAACTATTTTTTTTTTAAATATCAAAGTTCCATAGTTTTACCTTTATTTAATTTTGTTTTGTAGTTTTACCCAAGGTTTCAAAAGTCGTTTTTGACGTCGTTTCGCTTCTTCCGTTTTACGGGCATGCCGCATGTCAACGGGCAAATCGGGAAAAAGGACACGGACATGCCGACGGAAATATCGCCAGAAATTCTGGAAAGTAATTTGCAGTAGCCATATTTTTACATAGGTTTTAAATCATCAATTTAATAAATATAAGACATACACAACAAAAAAAGCACGTTCATAATAAGTCAAACAAATTATACCATAAATTATAAATCCTAAACTATACAATAAATCTTATAACTAACTAATGATTAATTAACTAAAAATCATCAATCCACACTAACATTCAAGATAAACTAAATTCACAATAATTATGTCATTTAAATGAACAACATAATTCAATTCAATTAAATAAACTAAATCAACTATACCGTAAGCTCGAAACTAACTAATGATTAATTAAATAACTTATTAACTAACTAATCAAATAACATAATACTAATACGGAAAATCATCATGAAGAATTCATGATCATCAATAATTAAACATCAAGATCCAAAATTCAAACTTTGACGTCAAGATTAAAAAATAAAAATGTAACAATTCAAAATCACTAAAGAAATTAACTAAAACATAATAGATTTAAAGGATAACAACCATATAAAAACTAATCCGCAATAATTATCCTCTAAAATTATCCCTTAAAATGGATTTAACAAAAAATCATAACAAAATTTTCAAAATCCAAAATCTGGAAAATTTAGCCTAACACGATATGATTTTCATCAATTTTTCCACAGAAAATACAAAAAATTAGCCATACGTGGTTGAATTTCCGCAAAAAAGTAGGAAAATTGGCATTCAAACGAAATTTCCACAAAAAATTGAGAAAACGACAGCAAAATTAATGGGATTTTGTTCTGCATATCTCAAAATAGTGGCCTTCCAGCGGCATGCCTTGGCATTTAGCACCATGGTTTTAGTTTTACCTTTATTTACTCTCACACGCTCAGATTTTAAGTATGTACCTTTCTTGAAATGTAATGGTTTTTTACATGGCGCTTGAATAAAATTGAAAGTTTTATAAAATTGATGCTAATGCCAATTTCTGAACATTAGGTCCAAACTGGACACTTTTATTAATTTTAGTTTAGAAATTCATACATCAATTTTATACAAACAAACAGTTATATACATGTGTAAAATTAAATAAGAAACTAAACTTGAACAAATTAATTATGTATTCGGCAATTTGTATAAAATATATGCATTTATGCATTCAATTAATTTGTGTATTATTGCGTATGTTAACTTTTTGTTTTAACGTGATGGCCAAACAAATTCTCTCATTCAATATATAGAGTTACATTCAATTATAGTACACGTTAATGGTCATACAAATCATCACATTAATTTCAAGCAATCTTCATCTCTATTTTTACATATATTAGATTTTTCTTTTCATAAAAAATACATTTAACTACATCTATGTCCATTCACATGGATTCATTATTTTATAAATTAAATATGCGTTAAATGCATTTAGGGTGAATGAACGAAATGCCAATTTTGTGTCAAACCTTTTAAAAAATATCCATTGTGTGTATTTTTTACGCTCACAAATGTACATTTCGTAAAAGGTTTGACACAAAATTGGGCATTTCGTATAATTTTCTATGAATCATTGATATGGAAATGCATACCAATAAATTTCCACAAAAGTATATAATGTTCATGAAGAAGAAATCGCATGAATTGGAGAGGTAATAACAATTAATTAGTATTTAAGAGAATCAATAGATTTAAATGTTGGTTAATTATGAAAAACCCTTATTGAAAATAAATATGGAAATTGTAATAATGGGAATAAAAAAATTCATATCTAGAACACTCATTGACTTTTATTTTATTAATGGAGCGTGTATAATAACACAAAAAGTCATAAATATATACATATATATACTCATAGATAGGGGTGAGCATTTTAGACCCAACTCGATGGCCCAACCCAATCCGTTAGAGACTCAACCCTAATCTAACCCAATCTAACTCGATGGCCGGACCTGACTATTATTCGGGTTGGGGTCGGGTCCAAAACCTTCCCGACCCGACCAATTTAATAAAAATATATTTCATATTAATTTTTATTCAAGTAGTGTAATCTCTAGTCTTTCATTCTCAATTTTATTTACAATTAAAGACCATTCAATCTCTCATTTTCATGTTTTACATTGTTTAGTGTATGTTTGTTTGATTAAATTTATTTGGGGTATTTTTACTTGAATTTTGAGTTACATTGATGCATTTTTTTCATATTATTTTTTGTTATATAAGATTAAATTTTAATTAATCGGGTCATGGTGACCCAAACCAACCCAACCTGATTTTTATCGGGTCGGTTTGGTTCGGGCATTAAATTTTTTTGAACAGATCAGGCTTTTTTTTAGGAACTCGAAGTGATCGGGTCGGGTCCATAAAAAAACATCAGGGCGGCCCAACCCAACCCATGCTCACCCCTACTCATAGATTGCACAAAAATGATTTTTTGGTTCACTGTGTACGTATGCATACAATAATAAGTAAATGAATGGTATAAATAGATTAAATTTTTATGGCTAAGTCTAACGTTGTAACTCCTTTTATGGCTACCTTAATATTCTCGCATATATTAAAAAGACTTACTCTTACTCTCACATAAATTCTCACATTTCCGACCTAACGTTAACTCTTTTTATGGTTAACTTTCAAATTCTCACATAATTTTTTTATGGCTAACAATTGCAGGATTATAACTTTTGAAGCTTTTAGACTCCTTTTATTAGCTTCTTGATGTTCATTGGATAGTCTAGAAACTATTCTTTTATTGCACAATAATTAATGTTAATATCGATTTCAATTAATGCTAATGCCAATTTCTAAACATTAGGTCATTTATATTCAAAAAAGCAAATATAGTTTACCTGATATTGCAAATATTAGACAAATATACATCTGATACATCCTAATGTTGCCAACTTTATGTTAGTCAAATATACATCTGATGAAGAAGATGATTGAGAGAAGCTATTTGGCCAAACCAAACTCCTGCGGCCTCAGAAGCTTTTGCCTGAAAGTTCCAAAAAGATTATATGCATTAATTGCTTTCGCCTTCTACTTTTGAGTTTTGAACGGTTTGAAATTTACCTTCTGTTGTCGACATACTTCTCTTATATTGCATTCCGAGGGCAGCCATTGCTTTTTTGCAAAGCTTCAATGTAAAGAACCGTGTTTTTCAGTTCCGAGGGCATGTAAACCTGAAGTAGCTAATAACTATATAAGATCTGTTGAACACAATATAACAATAAAAAAACTTGAAAAACCATATTTTGTTGATGAGTATGTACGGCGGTGATATAAGGAGTGGCGGCCCCGGATTCGGCAACCACGAAGTCCATTATAGTCATTGTCATCATCGCCGCACACAGAGAAGAAATAGAAGTTGTTGGTTGTAAGGCAACACACATTGGGGTGAGATAGTATAATAAACTATGTACAACATTAAATTATTCCTAGATAAATATACACGGTGCTTTAAAGCTATGTTCAATGACTGTGATTTCCGAAGCCAACCTTGTGTAGCCCGGCGAGAAATGACGGCAAATAAAAGGCAATCGTAAACTTAAGAATATTAAATGAAATCAAGGATCTCTTCTTGACCTGTTTGTACGTTGAGGATGTCATCAAACAATCAATACCAAATCTTATGTTTTTCAATTACCAGATTCAATGAAGAAACATGTTTTAAAATCATATATCAACTAATTTCAACATAACATATCTTGTCTTACTGAAAATCAGAAATCGAAAATCTTAAACTTCTTGCCAAAAAGCATCAGAATTGCTGAATTCTTGCCTTAGCTAATTATTAAAGTTAAGACCAATTAGTTGAGATTTTATTCAGCAAAATTCGAATTATCCTGAACAAAGTGGCATTGTAACTGATCAGACTCGCTTACAAACTAAAATGACCAACCATAAAAATTCTCCCTACGCCACCGTTATCAAACAAACTAAAGAATTCTAGCAAACCCACACATATATAGAGAGGTAGCGACAACGGCTAATAGAGTACCAATCACGGGAGATAAATCATAATGATGTAAATTAACATAGCAATAAGACTTCAAAAGGAATAAAAAATTCAAAATATTAAAAATATATCATGATACCTTTACCTTTAGATGCTGCTGAAAGCTTTACCAGTAAGAGAAAAGACACACGTTCTCGATTTCAAGTTCTTTCCACCTTCAAGTTCACTTAAAGTAATGCATAAGCTGATTAATCAAAGTACTTCAGTAACACATGCGTTCATTCTTGTTTTATTTATCGCATTGTTCAACATTTATCTTAATATTAGAATAATTTAAGGGAAGATTTCAATAAGCTTCATTAACTAAATAAATATATCTCATATTCTATGATACATTAAATGACACTATACTATAACATTCAAAGCAAAGATCCATAAGGACCCTAAACAAATAGGAAAAACCATATCGGAATAACTGGAGCGAAAAACTCATATTAATTAATTATTGGCCACCTTTGATATTGGTATCCCACGTGAAAGAATTCCGCTGCGCCATTTATAAGGATAGTTGCTCAGGATGATCTAAATTCTTCGACCAAATTTACTCGATCTATTTGGCATAATTTTTTTCCAACAAAAATCAGTTTTCATTTACTAATATTGGTTTTCAACACAAAAACGATTGTACCTGATTGGGTTGAAGCCGAGAGGGTGGGCTTTTTTGGCGAGCTTTCTCTCGAAAAGTTTGAATGTCTACACAGATGAATTAAAATAACAAAAATCCTATGTGGACTTTTCTCAAACAATTAATGGGCACAATCCATAAAGAGATTGAAAGCAAAAAAAATAAAAATAAGATCCAATTACTCTATCGATCACCGGCACAACTTCACCATTTGTAAAAGCCGAAACACATGGTCTGCAAAGAAAAGAATAAAGAAAATTTTGTTAAGAGCAAATTCCAGTAACAACATAATAATTACAATGTAATAGACTGGGTGATCCTCGCCGGACAGCAAACGGGGGCGAGACCGGACGGAGAACCGACCGCAATCGTGTAACAACATATCTCAAAACCAGACTATTACCTGTGGTAGAGATGGTGGCTTGCTGGACAGTTGTCCGTAGAAACGTATGAGAACCGAACAGTAGGTAGGATTTGAATGGGGTATTACTATTCAACATTTAGGCTTATAATTAAAAAAAAAAAAAAAAGCTAAAACCTATTTGTATTCTCGAGTACGTTAAAAAAAGATTAAGGCTTAATTTTAATGCAATTTTAATAAACACGTTACAATTAATTATACTATTTTAATAGATATTAATTGTTTAGCTCTTTTGACCATGAATGGACTAAAGGAAATAAGAACGTGAACTATATTCTTTAATTAAAAAAATTCTATATTCTATGAAAATGGGATTCTCAGATCCTTGTCTTGTCATGCTATCACTTAATTGTAGGGAGATTTTCCTTTTATATATATATAGATTATATTCACAATATATAATTGGTCAAATTACAATTAAAATATGATAGGATTATTACTTATAATATTATTACCACCGCGGCGCCATTCAAACGGGTCCCGACCACCATGTCCTCTCTCAGGGGCGGACTCAGGATTACATATCGAGGGTGACAGATTAACTATTATCAATTTTTTTTTTCTAATTTGTTAAAAAAAAAAAACTTAAAACACTCTTTAACTAAATAGTGATTTTTTAAGCAATAAATATAATTTTTAATATTTAATTTTTATTAATATTTATTAAATCAGGTCACTAAATTTTAAAAAAAATAGAACACATTTTATATTTAAGTTATGGATAGTATCTTGATGGTTATATGAAGAAAAAGAAATAATTTAACTTGTATAATTGTGAATTTATGATAAGATATAACTACCAGGTCACCGGGTGTATAAAATGTTAGGTAGAAGATGAAAATCCTATTTATTTTAATTAGATAGAAGCTATGAAAAAAAAAAAAAAAAACTTCATATATGACCAAAAGGATGGCATAAAAAATAGATAAAATTATTAATTTTTTTAGAGAGATAAAATTATTAATACTTAATAAATAGAATACAAAAAAGTTAAAATTGGGGTAAAAGGTAGAGGCACGGATTGAGGGAGAGAAAGAAAGAGTGATTTACTATTTTTTTATTAAAATATTAATATACAATAAAGTGACAAGTGAGAAATAGAAAGCAAGTGGGTGGTGGGAGTAGAGAAGTAGGTTAGTCGTACTCTTGGGAGTGACAACACCAAGAGAAACACACAGATTTAGTCCTTTTTTATTTTTTTAACTCAAATATTAATACACATATGGAAATTTCCTATAATTGAGGGGGTGACATCAGCCACCCTTAACTGTACGTGGGTCCGCCCCTGTCCTCTCTATAATCCGTACCGTCTGCCTTAGGCACCGGAACCGAGAACCGATCCGAAAACTTGACAACTCTCATCTGGTCGAGATCAACGGTTAACATGAGCCCCCCGACAGGCCGCATGTGGAGATTGACCGCCGTTCCATCGGAAAAAAACGGCGTAACCTTCACCACTCTCATCACCTTCCCGTCCTTCTCTCCGAACCAACCAGGCGTGAAGCCCGCGCAAAAGATATCCTCGACCATCAACCCTCTCCTCGCCAGAGCCGCCACGAGCCGCGGGTCCCTCAATGACACGTTGTTCACGGCTATCTCCTCCCCCACGGTAATCATCGGAAGCCGTGGCCACGGTGCTCCGTGTCGGAGGCGATGGAGCAGCTCTGTAAGTCGATGATGATCTCGCGTGTGGCTCGGCTGGCTTGGCCAATGATCACCAGGGCTCGGCGCGCTGGGGCCGGGCCAGCCGGGTCGGAGAGCCATGCGAGGAGGGCTGACTTGTCGGGCTCGTCTAGGCCGACATAGTGGAAGTGGAAGGCTGTTCTGGAGTTGGGGTTTGAAGAGTACTTGGTCAGGATTAGGGTTCGGACTTGACCGAGCTCTTCAGCAGTAAGAGGGTCCAGTGGGTTAGTGTTTGTTGCGAGAGTTGTGACATTAATGGTAAAAATGAAGACAAGGAAAATCAGTGAGGAAAGATCTGAAATGGTCATGTTTTCTTTCTGTAACGAATGACGGTTCTCAGATGTTATATAATAGATTTGAACTCAGGTGGCATATTACTGAACTTTGTTTTTTAGGAAAAGTTCACAAATAAAGATGAAGATACCCATTGACATTGAGTATAATAAGATTTTAATTTATTGTTTGGGTATTGTGGGCATAACATAATTAGTATTTTTCCAACTTGTACGGCTCAGTTCGTTATATATATATATATATATATATATATATATATATATTTAATTTTAACATTCAAGGTTTAAAAAAGGGACAATAGCGGCAAAAGTAGCCAAAGTTAGGCTAAGTGTGCAAATAAGTGGCCAAAGCGATTTAATATCGGCATAAGTAGCCAAATTTTACCAAACTGTGGACAGTACAAATTCCATCCATTTCATGCTAACGCCGTTTGCCACGTCATTTCCACGAGCGCTGAGCTTTGGCCACTTATTTGCACAGTATGCCTAACTTTGGCCACTTTTGTCGCTATTACCCCTTAAATTTTTTAAGTTCCAAGTATTTTTTAGGGTTAATCGAGATATTTTTTGTTAATATTTGACTAAAATCTGATTTTCGGAAGAAATGATTCTATCTTTTAAATTTAGAACGATGAAAATCACTCTCAATTATGAAAACATTAAAATGTGCTATCGGTTTCACATTTAATTTATGATCACATGATTTGACATAAAACCTTTATATATGTAATTGTTAGGGACCATAAGTTTTTTTCTAAGGAAATTGTACGAAATACTCATCCAGCCACAATTGTTTTTTTTTTAAACTACTCATTGTGTGTATTAAAATTTATCATGATGGGTAGTTTAGTTTGTACAAAATATGAATTTTGTTAATATTATTGGCCTAACATTGTTAGTAAGAGCCAAGACTAAAATCGAGACTTTGTAATATTATTTTATTAAGATTATTAATTTAATAAAATTTTATTGTACCATGCTTTTATGGACTTAGTCATTTGAAATCACCACACATAACTTGCGGAGAAATATTACTTGGTACTGTAAAGTTTCATTACATTACTCTCAATAAAATAATTTACAAAGTCTCGATTTAGTCCCGGCTCTAACTAACAATGTTATGCCAACATTATCAACAAAATTCCCATTTTGTACAAACTTTTTAAAACACTGCCCAATTTGGTACATTATACACATAATGAGTAATTTTTTCAAAAAAAAAAAAAAAGTTGTGGCTAAATGGGTATTTCCTTAATAATAAAAAAAATAATCCATAACAATCACATATGTAGGTTTTATGCCAAATCTTATGATCATAAATTACATGTGAAACCGATAGCACATTTTAATATTTTCAGACTTGATAGTGATTTTCATCGTTCTAAATTAAAAAAATGGAATTAGTTATTACGGAAATCATATTTTAGTCAAATAATTAACAAAAATATCAAGATAAACCCTAAAAAAAACTTTGGAACATAAAAAATTTAAGGGGTAATGGCGGCAAAAGTGGCCAAAGTTAGGCCTTCTGTGCAAATAAGTGGCCAAAGCTCAACGCTCGTGGAAATGACGTGGCAAACGGCGTTGGCATGAAATGGATGGAATTTGTACTGTCCACGGTTTGGTAAACTTTGGCTACTTTTACCGATATTAAATAACTTTGGCCACTTATTTGCACACTTAACCTAACTTTGACTACTTTTTTGTCGCTATTATCCCTTTAAAAAAAGGCTTGAAGAAATACTTCCATTTTCTTAAAAATTATGGAAATAAACTAAAAAAGCCTCTTTAAGTTACGTTTTTTTTTATTAAAAAAAACGTTTCTTTTCCTAGCTTGGCCTGGTCATTACCTAGCTGGGGTTGGCCTCTATTTGTTCCAACCAATCAAATTCTTATATATATATATATATTATTTGATAATGCCATTTATTATTTGATTTACTATTTTTTTTTTTTTTTTGAATGGGTATTAACTTTTGTTTCCCTGGTTTGGATTTGACATAGAAGGCATGGTACTTCTAAAATTTTGTTCACTTGTTCAATTGATTTCATAGAAATTTAGACATTGCCGGTGAATCTTGAACATATGTTATTTCTTAAAAGGAGATATATTTTTTTTTCGTTCTCGGCACATTCAAAGTTCTCTTAAATCAATTGATAAAACAAACTCAATCTCTATAGGAAAAATATTAAACATTAGAGACTTGTTGGCCCATGGAATTATTTTCTGGTCAATGTTTAATGCATGTCAAACTAAGCTTGTTTGGCCTAGTCGTAATAAACCAGTACAAGACTTTCGAAAAGTCCTGTGTTCAAATCCAGTGAGACAAAAAAATTGTGTATATATATATAAACTTGGCCAATAATATCAATCGTTTTAGCACTGTAATTATGGACGTAAGCCATGACATGACTAATGGCTATTCAACTTGGCTTGCAAGTTGTTATTATAATAAATATAATATATAATATCTTACTTGCTCACCGAATTTTGCTAACTTTATTATCTTTTACTTTGCAGACAAGCATTTAGGGGTAATATTGTAATTTTAGTAGTGCTTGTGTATCTATATAAAGAGTATGTGTGCTAGTATTTAATCTCACCTTCACCTCTCCACTTCTTTTGTAGTTCTTCCTCCTTCAGTAGTATAGAGAAGATTCTCCCATACTCTTATAATTATTATAATTATTTGACTTTTATATATATATATATATATATATATATATATAAATACAAACACATACATATATATATATAAATACAAACAGAGAGTCTTTGTTTCGAGTGAGTGTGCGAATATAGTGAAAGTGGGAACCTAACATTTGGTAGCGGAGTTGTGAGTCTTGTTGTCACATCTCTTGCAATTCTTAGTATGCTTTGTGGTTGCGATTATGATTGATCTTCCACATCAGAAACGATTTCTTAGTTTTCTTTGTGTCGAGGTACTACCAACACGATGGGTGATCTCCAAGTCGTCAGAGGAATTAAGAAACTCAACATCAACAACTAAAACACGTGGGCAACATGCATGATGTCCTATTTGCAAGGAAACGACCTTTAGGAGGTCCTCGGCGGAAGATGCTAACAACATGTTGTGCAAATGGAGAATCAAAGCAGGCAATACGATGTTTGCCCTGAAGATCACCGTTGAAGAAGAGATGTGGGAGTACATTCAGGACGACAAGACGCCTAAAGAAGCATGAGAAACGTTCACGACCCTTTTCTAAAAGAAGAACGATGCGAGACTACAAGTGTTGGAGAACGAGAAACTATCAATCTCACAACGCGATGTGACGAATGCTCAGTATTTTCACAAGGTCAAGTCGATATGTCGTGAGATTAGCGATCTCGATCCGAAGTCCGTCATCGGAGAGGCTCGTATGAAGAGAATCAATATCCATGGATTAAGACAAGCGTATCAAAGCTTCATGATTGATGTACAAGGATGGCCCGTTCAACCATCGATTGTAGAGATCGAGACGTTGTTAGCAAGCCAAGAAGTGATGGCTAAGAAAATGGGAGGCTTCACACTGAAGAATGAAGAGGAGAACTTCCTGCTAACACGTGAAGAATGAGTGGCGAAGCAGAAGAAGAACCATGGAGTTAAGTCTACTTCTAGCTCGTCGAGTCGTAGGGGTACGACAGAGATAGCCAAGCACGTGGTAGAGGCCGAGGACGAGGGCAAGGTCGTGAGATGCAAGGTTGCGACAGTAGCTTACCCCGCCAAGAAGGCACCACATCCCGAAGAGACAAGAGCATGGTGAAGTTCTACGATTTTCAGAAGCTTAGACACTATGCATCAGAATTCCGCATCAAGAATCACGACGAGGAAGCGAATCGGACAAGATTCCACGATGACGAGCAAATGTTGATGTTCGCCCAGCAGGAGAGGAACGTTGAAGTGGGAGAAACGAGGAGACGAGCGTCGAAGGCGAAAGTGACCCTGAGCCCGTGCCAGAATCGGCCAGAGAGAAAACCAACCTGGAGGAGATAGTTGACGTGAAGTCGAGCCCAGAGCCTGAGCTTATGATGGCTGAGAAGAGGCCCAGTTTGGAGAATATGGCCGACGAGACGGTCATGCTTATCGAGGACAAGGTTATTGCAAACCTCCTCGTAGACGGAGAGAAGAAAGTTTATACTAACGTATGATATTTAGACAGTGGAGCGAGCAACCATATGACGGGAGATTTAGCTAAGTTTAAAAAGCTCGATGAGAATATCACAGGGAGCGTGAAGTTCATCGATCGATTCATCGTCAAAATCAAAGGCAGAGGGTCGATCCTGTTCCACTGCAAGAACGGGGACCAACGCCTGCTGACTCAAGTGTACTACATCCCGAAGCTTAAGAGTAAAATCATCAGTCTCGGTCAGATGATGGAATTCGGCAACACAATGGTGATGGCCGGCTCATACTTGAAGATGTGGAACCAAAGTAGCGCCATATTATTGAAAGTGGAGAGAACGCCGAACATGTTATACAAGATACTCCTGGAGATGAGCAAACCCACTTGCTTATTGGCGTTCTTAGAAGACCCGGCTTGGTTTTGGCACACACGACTTGTGAACGTAAATTTCTATGCACTCAAGATGATGGGAGATAAGAAGATGGCATTTGGGGTTCCCAATATTGAACACCCCAACCAGCTCTGCGAATGTTGCATGGTCGCGAAACAGGCAACGGTGCCATTTCCGATCAAGGCCAAGTTCCGAGCAGAGTGACCCCTCCAACTGGTGCACGGTGATCTGTGTGGTCCAATAACCCCGGCCACCCTAGCCGGCAGCAAGTACTTTTTTTTACAAGTTGATGATTACATCCGTTAGATGTGAGTTTATACGTTCAAGGAGAAGAGAGGAGTCCTTGAAGTCTTCAAGAAGTTCAAGAGGGTCGTTGAGAACCAGTATTGACATAGACTGAATATGAAAAAATGGTTCTCCACGAGCCTTTTGAACTTCTTGAATACTTCAAGGGCTCCACTTTTCTCGCTGAGCGAATACACCCACAACCAACGGCTGTAATCATCAACAAGTAAAAAGAATTACTTATTGCCGGCTAGGGTGACGGGGTGATTGGACCATACATGTCAACATGCACCAGTTGGAGAGGTCACTCTGCTCGAAACGTGGCCTTGATCAAAAATGGGACTATTGTTTATTTTGCGACGATACAGTATTCGCAGAGCTGGTTGGGGTGTTCAATCTTGGGAACCTCAAATGCCATTTTCTCATCTCCCATCATTTTGAGCACGTAGGAATTTGCGTTCCCAAGTCGTGTGTGCCACAACCAAGCCGGGTCTGCTAAGAATGCCAATAAGCAGACGGGTAGCCCCGTCTCCAGGAGTATCTTGTATAACATGTTCCGCGTCCTCTCCACCTTCATCAACAGGGCGTCATTTGGTTCCACATCTTCAAGTACGAGCCGACCATCACCATCTGACCGAGACTGATGATGTTACTCTTCAGTTTCGGGATATAGTACACCTGAGTCAACAGGCAGCGTTGGTCCCCGTTCTTGCACTAGAACAAGATGGACCCTCTGCTTTGATTTCGACGATCGATTCATCGCCAAACTTTCACGCTCCTTGTGATCTTCTCATCGAGCTCTTTAAACTTAGCTCGATCTCCCTTTATGTGGTTGCTCGCACCATTGTCTGAATATCAGACGTCGGTATAGACTTTCTTCTCTCCGTCTACGAGGAAGTTTAGAATAACAAATCCTCGATAAGAATGACCGTCTCGTCGGCCATCTTTAACGAGCAAGGCCTCTTCTCGGCCATCATCAGCTCAGGCTCCGGGCTCGAGACGGGCCTACCCGTCTCTGACCGATTCTCGCACGGGCTCACCGTTGTTTTTTCCTTTGACGCTCGTCTCCTCGTTTCTCCCCACTTCAACGTTCCTCTCCTGGTGGAATCTTGTCAGATTCGCTTCCTCGTCGTGATTCTTACTACGGAATTCTGATGCATAGTGTCCAAGCTTCTGAAAATTGTAGCACTTCACCGTGCTCTTGTCTCTTCGGGCTGTGGTGCCTTCCTGGCGGGGTAAGCTACTGCCGCGACCTCGCATGTCACCACCTCGCCTTCGTCCTCGGCCTCTACCACGCGCTCGGCTATCTCCCCTGTACCTGCTACGAATCGACGAGCTATAAGAAGACTTAACTCCATTGTTCTTAATCTGTTTGGCCACCCATTCTTCATGTGTTAGCATGAGTTGTTTCTCTTCTTCATTCTTTAGTGTGATGCCTCCCATTTGCTTAGCCATTTCTTATTGACTTTCTAGTAATTTCTCGAACTCTACAAGTGATGGTTGAATGGGCCATCGTTGTACATCAATCATGAAGCTTTTATACGCTTGTCTTAACCCGTGGATATTGATTCTCTTCATACGAGCCTCTCCGATGACTGACTTCGGATCGAGATCACTAATCTCACGACATATCAACTTGACCTTGTGAAAATACTGAGCAATCGTCACGCCGCGTTGTGAGATTGATAGTAGCTCGCATCGTTCTTCTTTAAGAAAAGCGTCATGAACGTTTCTCATGCTTTTTTAGGCGTATTGTCATCCCGAATGTGCTCCAACATCTCTTATTCAACGGTGGTCTTCAAGGAAAACATCGCTTTGCCTGCTTTGATTCTCCATTTGCACAAGATGTCGTTAGCATCTTCCTCCGGTGGCGTAGTTTTGCTTCCGCCGATGACCTCCCAAAGGTCGTGTCCTTGCAAATAGGACATCATGCAGGTTGCCCACGTGTTATAGTTGTTGTTGTTGAGTTTCTTAATTCCTCCGACAACTCGGGAATCGCCCATCGTGTTGGTAGTAACTTGACACAAAGAAAACTAAGAAAACTCAGACAGTAAAATCTCAAAAAATCATTTCTGATGTGGAAGATCAGTCATAACCGCAACCCATAGAGCATACTATGAATTTTAAGAGACTTGACAACATGACTCACAACCCCGGTCTAATACCAAGTGTTAGGTTCCCACTTTCACTATATGCGCACACTCACTCAAAACAAACACTCTCTGTTTGTATTTATATAAGTGTTTGTATTTATATATATAAGTGAAACAATGATAAGTTTATGGGAGAATCTTCTCTCTATATTATTGAACGAAGAATTACAAAAGAAGTGGAGATGTGAAATTAAATACTAGCACACATGCTCTTTATAAAGATACACAAGTACTTCTAAAATTATAATATTATTCTTAGACGCTTGTCTGCAAAGTAAAAGATAATAGATAATGAAATTAACTTAGTGAGCAAGTAAAATATTATATTTATTATAATAACAACTTGCAAGCCAAGTTGTATAGCCATGTTAGGACTTACGTACACATTTTATATCTAGCATTGCGAGTACCTATAACATTCGTTAATAGTGTCATTCCCATATATATATATATATTTATATATATATGTATATATATATATCACATGGCAGTCAATGATGAGCAATTGGGCAAGTGGACAGCCAATGGTGGCCTAACCTTGAGAACTGGATTTCTGTCAAAGAAATTCGATGGTCGAAGCTCAAAGGCATCGCTCACCGTTGGCATTATGGGAAAGTCCTCTTGACAAGGAACGTGATGGAATCCCATAGTGTACCACAACACTATATCTTTGCGCTCTATTTCCCTATTCCTTCAACAACAATCGTTCACAAAATTATTTGTGTTTCAAAGTTTTATCACTATACTTATACTACTTTCTAATTAAGCAATGAACAATTTAATTAAGCTCTATTACCATGAAAAACCTTTTTTTTTTTATTTGTATCACTTTCACATCGAAAAATCATATTATTGAGTTTAAAATCGATTTTAACTCAGTGCTTTAACTTTAGTTTACAATTGATTTTTTTTTTTAATGTTTAAAGGGACTTATTTGGTTAGATGGTATATGTTGAGTAAACCACACATACATTTTTTTACTTTGTAAAGTAAATAGTACATTTTTACTATAATATATATATATATATATACACATATATATATATCATCTGTGGTATACCAATATATGTGAAAAATTACATATTAATTAAAATACAATTATTATAATATTGAATTAAGAACATTTTACGTAGAGATAAACTTTTAGATTAATTAGAGTAAACAAGAAAAGATTAAAATCGAGAGATGTATGTATACGCTACGTACCTTTGGCTCCAAACAGCTAAGGTATCATCTCCATGGCTTCGATCAACATAGAGCCCACCCGCCCATTTCTCCGACTTGTTGTATGGCGTTACCCAAACATTTCACTCGCTGAATGCACCCCGGATCTGCGGGAAATCATCGCGAGATAGCAGCGATGCCGCTGTGGCCGAGCCGGGGATGAGGCGGTATCCAACATCATTTCCGAGGACGGTCTTCTTTGTAGGGTTGACCACCAAGAGCTCAGTGGCGCCGGAGGAGGCAAGCTTGATCCTCGCATCGGACTCTCTCTTTGCCGTATCGCTCACGGTCTTCCAATAGCTCTTCCTTGGCGAGCTCTGGTCCATTGCTCTCCATGTCTCGAGTTTGTTCTTCACGAAGGAGTTGGTTTCTCCGTCGACGTCGACGTCGAGGCGGAACGAGAGGAAGTGGTCATGGTTGACACCGATTGTGTTTTCCCCTACGATGGTGCCGTAAACTTCCTCTTTCATTTGGTCCTTGTGAGTGTAGTCCGTTGCTTTCACGGCTAACATACCAGTTAGCCCAACCTAAGATATTTGAGGCACATATCTTAATTAATAAAAAAGGATTAAAATGGCTGTAAAATGGTGCGATTTCCTTGATGCTTTCACGTGCTTATATTCCTCTACAAATGTAGAATATCGACATATATGTATATATATATACATAAATCTATAAACCTTAGCTATGATTGATCCACTTTGCTTGAATTCCCAGTCGACAATGTAGTCGTAGTTGAACACTGTGGCCACTGTTCTCACCACAAGGCTCACATCTGGCCTTACCTCTCTAATCTGCATAACACATCCACAAATAATATGTATTTCAATACTAGGGAGGTCAAAGTCAAAGTCAAAGTATGAACGAGTCCATGGCTCTAAAAACTAACAAAGTCTCAGATATATTAAAGAATAATATATTTTTTTACACATATCTACTGTTTCACATATGAAAAAAGAATGTTAATCCGAGTAGTACACATCTAAAAAAAAAAAAAACAAATATTACATGAGAGGAATCAATTGAAAAAAAAACAAAAAATTACTACTTTTCAATATTTAATAAACGCAATTGAAAATTTGAGAATACATTAGTTTTGAGAATATACACATATCCTTCTAAGAAATAATATCTTTTTGCTTCATATCTATTCATATTTTTATCATTATACTAGTGTTACTGTCTATATTAAGAAGTTAGTGGTACAAAACTTTGGGTTTCTCTTCATACATGGAAATTGGAATGCATTTATTTCAATGTTACTATCACTATATACTCTTCCATCCATAACTAAAAGTAAATTAATAAACTGAGAAAAATAACTGCCGGCTTGTTATAAGAAGTAACAAAATTCACGTACCAATCTGTTAGGGATTTGAGTCTCCGTATGACGCCACATGATATCGCCCGAAAACTTCTCAAAAATGCATAAAATGTTGGGCACGTGTATTGGTCTTCCATCTTGGCCTGCAAAATAAGCGTCCATGAAGACCGCATTGTTAGGGCAGTCTTTGAGTGGCTCGAGAGGCAGCGCGTTTAGGCCAAATCTGTAGTCACCGGCGTCTAAGAAGGTTCTGAAGTACCATTCCTCGTCTAAGCTCATGTACGGCACAAACAACTCAGAAATGTGTCCTCTATACAAAACGCGTCGATATTTCTCCTCTCTTGTGTCATAAATTGAAGCTAATGATATGATCGGACCTGCTCGCATGTCAAAACTAAGATGAAATTCCCAACTTGCCCACCTGAATTTTTCATGCATACAAAAAATTAGTCACAACTTACATCGATATGGAACATATATAAAACAGTAAAAATTAAAATAAGAGATCGATTACTTCGAAATTAATCAGCCGTAATAAACACGTCAGCCTATAAAAACTTTAAAAAATTATTAATGAAATTTTGTCATTAATTGACTTAGTTATCTGTAAGTATTGGTTACACTGCCATTATGTAACTTAAACGCTTGATTTTTATTGGTTATTTGTGATTATACAACGGTTCCTCGATTGGTACTCCGGGTGTATCTGGTGCAGGAGGTATTTTCAGGACCTATCGTGGATTTTCTCATGGTTCGTTTGCGGTCCATATCGACTCTGCTTATGCTTTTGAAGCTGAATTAACGGCCGCTATGTTTGCTATTGAGAAAGCAAAAAAATTTCATTGGGAAAATATTTGGCTTGAATCCGACTCTACTTATGTGGTTCAACTTCTTCAGAAGAAATCTCATTTGGTGCCTTGGAGGTTGCGGGCTCAATGGTCAAAATGCATTAGTTATCTGGAGCTTATCAACTTTAGAGTCACACATATTTATAGAGAGGGTAATCAAGCCGCTGATGCACTTGCTAGATTTGCTGCTCAAACTTTGGATCAACATTGGTGGCCTTCGCACCCGGAGTTCATTTCTTCTTTCGTTAATGATGATATTTGTATGAAAGAGAATTTTAGATTTTGCTAGTTTTATTTTTTTAGTCGTGCTTTGTTAGAGAGAGATATTAGGTTTTATTAGTTCTCGTCTCTTTTTATATCTTTGTAAACTGTGATGCTTTTTATTTATCTTATCTAGAGCCTCGTTTCTTACTTTGTGTTTTTGGGTGCCAACCTAGTTGGGATTCGAGATTACATTGCGAGATGTCGGGCCTCCATCTTTTACTAAAAAAAAATGTTATACCAATGGTTGTTCGTAATAGGTTTATTATTAGCAAAAGTACTTAAATTGTTCGGAAATAAGGCGGCGTAGAATTAACTTTAAAAAATTGTGGTAAGAGCATACGAATTCACATTTTCTGGTAAATCGGTAGACCTAATATTCCACTTTCTCGTTATTATATTTTACTATTTTCGTTACCAATGACGTCAATGCTAATCATACTAATAAATTTAAACGTTTAAACCCACGAATATCAAAATAAACGTGTATGCATAAAAAATTCTTCGAACAACAACCATGCAAATTTTAATTTTTTTTCTCACTTTCTCTTTTGAATTCCTTGTTCATATCCTCAATAGAATTTTTATTTGTGTGGTTTATGTCATCATTGACGAAAATATTAAAAAAGTAACAAAAAAGTAAATGAAGTCTACCGGCTTGCCACAAAAAAAAAAAAAGAAATTTGAATATTTTCGCCATATTAATTTTAAATTGACTCTATACTACCTTATTTTCAAACAATTTAAATATTTTTATCAGTAATAACTTTCATTATATAGGCACAAGAATTTTCGGGGCGTTAATATTAAGAGTTTGCGGACAAACGCCAACTATTTAATAAAAAGGTTTTTTATTATTATAATTTCGATCTACCTAGTGCGACTTTGGGCAAATTTTTTATAAAGTTTTATTTCTAATTATTGTGTTAAAAAATTTAATTAAAAAATATCGATCACCTAAAATCTCAATAATAAAATAAAAAATACGGTTTTTAGTGAATACAGCCAAATTGATATATTGAACGGAATATATAAAGTTCGGAGAGATCAGAGTTTACTTTACACATTATTTTAATTATTGTGCCCATCCTATCTATATATTATATATATATATAATTACATAATATAAAATTATATTCTAGTGCACAGCCGCACTAGAATATATTTCTTACATCAGTAAGTTGATTTCCACGCTAGATCATAATACAAATATATAATTAATTAAATGTAAATGTTTTTACAACTCATTAAAGCCAGATCGCAGAGCTTAAAAAATATTGTGAAGATAACATTAATAATTGTTAATCCTAACAAGGACATGGAAATCACATGCAAATAATTTTTTAATTTTATTTAAGGGTGTACCAAAAATATATTATCGTAAAGAGAAAATTAAAATTGACATAAAATCATTTGAGAGGATGAACATTGACGAAAAATTTGACCTACTCTTACGTACCTCACTGAATGCCCTTCAACAATAAAGTTTGGGCCGTCGGGTTGCACCACCGTGGCGCCACTCAAACGGGTCCCGTCCACCACATCCTCTCTGTAATCCGTTCCATCGCCCTTCGGTACTGGAACCGTAATCCGATCTGAAAAGGAGAGAACTCTCATCTCGTCAAGATCAACGGTCAACATGAGCCCCTCGACGGGCCTCATGTTGACGTTGACCGACGTTCCGTCGTAATAAAACGCCATAACTCTCACCACTCTCTTCTCCTTCTCACTGCTCTCTCCGAACCACCCCACCGTGAAGCTCCCGCAAATGACATCTTCCACTTTTAAGCCCCTCTTAGCCAGAGCCGCCACGAACCTCGGGTCTCTCAACGACACGTCGCTCGCGGCCGTCTGCTCCTCGACAGTCAATATCGGGAAGCCGTGCCCTCGGTACTCTGTGTCGGACGCGATGGATTGGCTCGACAAGTCGACAATGATCTCGAGTGTGGCTCAGTTGGCTCGGGCGATGACGAGGGCTTGGCGTGATGGCACCGGGGTGTCCGGCTCGGAGAGCCATTCGAGGAGAGCCGGCTTGTCGGGCTCGTCTAGGCCGACATAGTGGAAATGGAAGGCTGTTCTCGAGTTAGGGTTTCGAGAGTAGTTGGTGAGGATAAGGGTTCGGACTTGGTCGAGCTCTTCAGCAGTAAGCGGGTCTAGCGGGTGAAGTTGGTGAGCTTTGGTAGGGATAGTTGTAAGAGTGGTGATAATAAGGAAGAAGAACATAGGCGAGAGATGGGAAGTGCCCATGGTAATGTGTAATTGATGCATGATATGGATATCCAAACAACATTTGTGGATATGTATATATATATGCACAGGGTGGCCGACCGGCGAGCAAAACGGACATTTCGGACTCCGAAATTTTTATAAACCCTAATTTTATTAGATATATTATTGTATATTATATATATATATATATATATTACTATTAAAGTTCTCGATGTCCTCACTGTATTGCTTTTCTTTCAACTTGCATCTACTTTATAATGATTTTATAATATTTTTTGAACACGTTACACTCTTAAATTTTTCAAATATTTTTGAATGTCCATGACCACGAATATAACAATATTCAATCTTAAACATTAGAAAAATATTGGACAACTATTCAAGTGTGAATAAAAAATGATTGAATTTATGCTAATTTGAAAAGGGTAAATGAAGCAAATGCCCATTTGTAGCTAAAGGTTTCAAAAAAATGCCCAAACTTATTTTTGGTAATTAAAAACACAAGCTGCATAAATTTTTGACTAATCTGCCCTTCTTTATTTTGAACGTGTAAATAATTTAATTAACAAAAATTCATAATTATTCTAAATAATTAAAACAAAAGAATAGTTTCCTTAAATATAGGATGTGTTAAAATCAATATTTATTCGAATATAGTTCGTTTTCAATATTATATTTAAATCAAATATAATTATTTCCTTAAATATAGGTAAATAAGTTCTCAATATACAATTTATTTCTTTTTAAACGATTTAATTTGAAAATTCAAAAAATTATATTAATTTAACGATTTAAATTTTTCAAACAAAATCAATTCGCCATCTTTTTTTTTTGTAGAAGCATTTGTCGTTCAATTTGAAAACCTTGTTTGGAGGGACAGAAGACGATCGATTGAAAGTGTAATTTAAGTTACAAAATTATAAAAGTAATTCAGTATACTTGTAACTGTAAATTAAGTTACGAATTTATAATAGAAAATTCAATCATCGTATTTGTAGTTTTAATTACGAATTATAATAGTATTATTTGTAGGTAAGTTACGAATTGGCATTGTTATTTAAATTACAAAATTATAAAAGTAATTCAATATACTTGTAACAGTAATTTAAGTTACGAATTTATAAAAGAAAATTCCTTCATTGTATTCGTAGTTTCAGTTACGAATTTAAAACTGTATAATAATTGTAATTAAAGTTACAAATTTATTAAATTAAATCATTATACATCTAATTGTAATTGAAGTTACGAATTACAATAATTTGGTCGTTTAACATAAACTCCTTGAGACCAAAGTCAATAACTTGGTCGTGAACATAAACTCTGTGACCTCTCCAAACTCCTTGAGACCAAATCAATAACTTGGTCGTTGAACATAAATGACAACGTGTCGCCATGTCCCTCGACCAAATGAATAACCAGGTTGTGTAGGAAATGCGCCGGAGTATCGGTTGGTTGAAATATAAGAATTGACCAAATGGACCATTCTTGAAACCCTCCATACATCTTGGACGACCCAAAATCGACTTCTTGATAGTCTCAATCATATGAACTGTAAGCACATAATGACTGTAGGCACAAATTAATTGTAAGCACAACATTCATTACCTAAATTTTGTAAGTTAAATTACCAAAATTTCGGTAATATAAATTACCAAAACACTCACTGCAATAACCAGAAACACATATGGCTTTTGAAAATGTCTTTTTCAATTTAACCTTATAAACTGAAATTACCAAAATTTCGGTAGTTTAAATTATCAAAACACTCACTGCAATACCCAAAACAAATATGCTTTTGAAAATGTCGTTTTCCTTTAACTTTAGAAACTTAATATGTATGTGCAATGCAATGAAGAAGGAACGATTATAAGCGGCATATGTGTCCAATATTAGGTCGATAAAAGCAGTAGGGCCTTAATTTCGTACTTTAAATTACCATAATTTCGGTAATTAAAATTACGGATAGTAGATACAAGTATCGAAATAAGAATTAGAATCAAACTTAACATTGGTCTAAACATGAAGCAAATTTTGGTAATTACAATGACAGATAATATATATCAATAAAAAATTGAATCAAAATTTGAATCAGAGATTAACTTTTCCCTAAACATGAACCAAAATTAGAAGCAAAATACCTTAATTTTGGTAAATATAAATACGGGTAGAAGATATATCTGTCAAAAAATTTCGCCTAAACATGAATAAGAATCATATTCAAAAGAATCGATTAATCCTATAAAGCCACAAGGGTTTTAGACTAATTTAAGCCACATACAAGAACTTGGCGACGGAATTTCAGACTTACTAGAGGAACGAGCGAAGGAGGCGACGAGAAGCTCTGTAACGGCGCGAGGAGAGACTTGGCGACGGGATGGCGGGATACTTGGCGACGGCAAAAACTTGGCAAGCGGGAAGATGAAGGAAAAAGAATCGAAGAGGATTCTGAGAGAAAAAGGTCGAGTAGGATTTTGCGTAAAGAATATTCGAGGAGATTTTCAAATTAATGTGTATTGACCCGTCAAAGAGCTTCGTTTAAAATTTTATTTATCATTAAAAAAATAATTAAGAAAATTGAAAATTACCACAATTATAGGAGAACAATTTCGGAAAAAATATTAATTAATATTAAATAAACAAAAATTAAAATTAATAATTATTAATGAGGATAATATAGTCCAAATTGATTTATTTTTGGGTATAAATCAGTTTTATAAAACTATGGACATTTCTTTCAAATTTTAAGTGTTTTTTGGGAATTTTGTGGGTTTTCTAAATTGAAAATCAAAACATTGGATACTTATACCCCTATTAATTAACTATATATTTATTATTATTGTTACAAATGCATGTGCGCATTGGGGTGCGTATATTTAATTTTGTCTAGAATTCAAACGATCAGCGTATATGTCAAAAAAAATATACGACAGGGGAACAAGACAAAAATGATAAGATAATTGTTACACTGAATAGCTACTATATTTTATTGCTGAAGAAAACGGATCTACGAATGTTCGAGCGGGGATGGTCGCCCCCACTTGATTCAAACGTGTTATTTTTAATAAAAAATAATACACTGTTATCAATATATGTAAAACGTATCATAAATAGACAAAGTTAATACTATGGTGTAGTGGATATTTAACTTCAATTTTAGCTCTCTCTTCTTATGAAACTGTGGTTTAATTCACATCAACTTAATTTTTTGTTTTACATATTTATGATATGTCTATATTGGTACTAATATCTTTATATAAAAATTATTTTATCATATATTATGTAATATATTATGTAATAATCTTTGTACAACTGTATTACTAAATAGTTTATCAATCTATAAAACTTAATTAAAAAAATTTATTCTAATATCATAGCATATTTCAAAATTTTCGGCTTAATTTTTTCGCCCCCTCTTATAAAAATCCTGGCTCCGCCCGCGTGTATATATATATTAGTATTTTTTTATGCTTTATTATATTTTAATTTAAAAATCATCGCAATAATTTAAATAAATTTAATTAAAATTTTTGCCTAAGATCCTAAATTCATTGGGCCATGCCTGTTTTGCAAATAACAGGATACCATTACAAAGTATGTATCTCGATTTGATTGAATGTATATTCTTTCTATAAATGCAAGGCGGGAGCAAAGAAGTTCTAGGCTTTTAGCAACAAACGAATCGATTTTGGAGTTTATCAATCAATATGGGACTTTCGTAAAGCGACTGAAAGATTAGCACTACAAAGTATCAATCTCCGTATCAAACTTCAGTCTTGTAAAGTTGGATTGATTAATTTTTTAGATAGTTGTAAATTATGGATAAAAAGTTATGTATTTTGATGAGAAATTATAATTTTATTGGACATTTGTGCTGATTTCGTTGACATGTTATGTTGATTTTTTTTTTTTGCATAAATATTTTAATAGAAAAGAGAAAGAGGGGGAAAGCTAGTGCCAGTAAATTGTATGTTAATTTTCTCCCCTCAACAATTCCTAGCTTCGCCCCTGACTTTGATGAGAAGAAAAAAATCATGGTTAAAAAAATAAAGCGGTCATCGCTACGTACATTCATAGTAAGTTCGTAACTCTAACACAATCAAATGATCGGTCTTTTGTATTATATGAATGTGTTACAAGCTGGACAGAAAAATAAAAGACTTATTGTTTATGAACGACATACATGAAGTGACAAAGATGGGTAAAACGACATCAAAGGTTCAGACTTCGTAAAATGACATTTATGTGTGAGTATGACATGATATAAAACACAGAGTAAGATAAAATCGAATATTTGTAAAATGGTATACACAATAGTTAATTTATTTATTTATTTAGATATAGCAACGTTCCGGGAATTCTAAGCTATCGTCGCTGAAACAAAACAAAGAAATACAACGACGATATGTTTGTTGTCATTATGAGTGACGTATATAAGGTAAGTTTTTTTTTTAACGATAGATTGTCACCGGTATAGCCTATGGCAATGACAATTTGCAAATATCGTCCGAAATTTTTTGTTCTTGTAGCGCGAGAGTGAACTTGGTAAACGACATCCGAAATGGTCAATTGATGAAGCATGTATAAACGACAGTACATAGAAGAATACACTGAAACACGTCCATATGTATAGAGTCAATGCAAATTACACATCGAAGCTATTTGGGTGCAATTGGCGTTGACTTGTGGCTTGAGTTTGAGCAGTGGATTTCGTTCGAAGAAATTAGAGGGACGAAGCTCAAAGCCAGCGGTGAGAGTGGGCATCACTGGGAAGTCTTCTTGGCAAGGCACGTGGTGAAACCCCACTGTGTACCACACCACTATGTCCTTCTCCTCTATCTCCCTATTCCTGCATTTACCAGTCATATATAAATCAGAATGCAAGAAAATCAAGGAATAATATTACTTGATACGAGATAAAAAACAAAAAACAAAAACTCTTAATTAAGATTTTAGTATGTCGTTTTTAGTGTAATATATATTTTTATTATCGTTTTTATATTATGTGTAATTTTTAATTACTAATTTTGATAAACTACATGTCATTTTTAAGTCAAAACACTTTCAGAACCGAGAAAATTTAGAATCGGAATCAGGATATTTTAGACTTAGAACCGGAACAGGGAAATTTAGAACCAGGAATCGTTACTAGAATTGGAACCGTTACCAGAACTGGTACCAAAAAACTTTCCTGGTTTTTTAGAACATGGATGAAAAAAAAAAAAAAACATAATTTTCCAATTCCCGGTTTCAATTATACCCCTACTTTCAGTTACTTCTTATTTCTCGCTATTTGCTTCTGATTGTTAGAATGTTCTTTATATTAACAAATTTGAACTACTTTACGCCCTTGTAAGTTCCGAATCAGCTTGAATTGAAGGGGGAAATAAACTATATTTCCCTATCGTAATTTCTTGCTCTATTGCTTACATTAAATAAAAAAAAAAAAACATTACAAAAAAACACAGTACGTAAGCTTAATTTCACTTAAAGAATATAGTCACGCCATGAATGAAGTGGGCTTGGTGGGCCTAATGACTTGTGGCCCGGTCAGTCCGGCCCACTCAAACCCACTCATTTTAAATGTAAAAATAGAAATTGTAATAAATGCTCATTTTGTGCAAAAGGTTTAAGAAAAATGTCCATCTATGAAAGTAAAAAATACATACTGTGGATATTTTTCTTAAACCTTTTGCACAAAATAGGCATTTTTTAATAGGGTTAATTGCGGCAAAAATACCCAACCTTTGGTCAAATTCTCTGCTGTGTATACAACCTCCGTAAATGGCGGCAAAAGTACCCAAACTTTCCATTTGGGAGTTGACCGAAAAAAATTCACCTATGTGGCGATCACCCTTTGCCACGTGGCATGCCACATGGCACTTGGCCGCCACGTGGCATGCCACGTAATTTTTTTTAAAAATAATTTTTTTAAAAAAATATTTTTTAAAAAAAAAAAAATTAACAAATTTTTTTTTAATAAAAATATTTTTAAGATAATAACAAATAATGAATATTTAAATATAAATATTCATTATTGGTTATAATTATTTATTTTTAAAAAAGTGGGTAGAACGAAATAAAAACCACCGCTCACGGTTCACTTGAACTCCGTTTTCGATCCGGTTCACGCGTCGAATAAAATTGTTTAATAATAATAATAATAACTAATAAACACATCAAAATTGTTTAAAAAGTCAAGACATAATTAAATACACACCACTTATTGAAAAACAAAAAAATATTTATATTTAACAAAAAAATATGTTTATTTGTTTGCATGATATTTTTTGTGTGTTTGTATTTTATATAAATAATAATAATTGTTTAATATGTTTTTTTATTTATATATTATTCTTGTTTTGAAAATTGTCGTTAAATAATCATATGATTATTATTGATTATTTTTACTAAACATATTAAGCGATTTTATTTCACCCGTGAACTGGATCGAAGGCGGAGCTTGAGTGAACCGTGAACGGTGATTTTTTTTTTTATTTATTTTGTTTGATCCACTTTTCTAAAATGAATAATTATATTTAATAACAAAACTAATAATGAATATTTAAATTTAAATACTCATAATTGGTTATTATGGAAAAATAATTTTATTTTTTTAAAAAAAAATTAAAAAGTTTTTTTAAAAAAATATTTTTTAAAAAAAATATTTTAAAAAAAAATAATTACGTGGCATGCCACGTGGCGGCCAAGTGCCATGTGGCATGCCACGTGGCAAAGGGTGATTGCCACATAGGTGAATTTTTTTGGTCAACTCCCAAATGCAAAGTTTGGGTACTTTTGCCGCCATTTACGGAGGTTGTATACACAGCAGAGAATTTGACCAAAGATTGGGTATTTTTGCCGCAATTAACCCTTTTTAATATAACCCATGTAAAAATATACAATATATATTTAATAAATGTAACGCACGTGTATTATGTTATGTGGTGTTGAACACAACACTTTGGTGGGAAACACTCACACTTTTTATTAAGACCACTCAAGAAGAGATTACAATACTTGGTGTTTAGGACTCACACTTTAGGACTACCCTAAGACTCTTTTAGGACACTCTTTAGGAGACACTACACTTTGTGTTTCTTGGATACAAAATGTGAAGGTGGTGATGGGTATTTATAGTGGTGGTGAAACAATCTCAACCACACATTTTCTCACCTTCTAGGATGTTCCTAAAATATCTAGACATCTAAAACATTCTAGGACATTCTTTACATATCTAAAGATTCTACATAATTCTAATACTTCTACACTTAACTAAGAAACTTCTAGATAATGAGCTTATTCTCTAAGTGGGCTAATTAGACTTCTTCATAGTTGGGCTTTCATAATTTGTTGGGCTCTAGAAAATCCATTGGGCTAGTGTTGATCCTTTAACACTCCCCCTCAGCACTAGCCCCCATTCTTCGTACCATGTTGAGCTCACTGCGAAATCCTTCACATTTGCCAGTACTTAGCCCTTTTGTGAACAGGTCAGCCACTTGGTCATCCGTCTTGATTTGTCGCATCTCGATCTCGTCCTTCAGAACTTTCTCTCTAATGAAATGATAGTGCACTTCAACATGCTTTGTTCGAGCATGGAACACCGGATTTTCCGCCAGTCGAACCGCAGATTGGTTGTCGCAATGGAGTGAAACTGCGTAGTCAACTTTCTGGTGCAAATCCTCCATTAAGAGTATCAACCACGTACTTTCTTGAGCTGCTGCAGCTGCTGCTCTGTACTCTGCCTCCGTAGTTGACAATGACACTGTTGGTTGTCTTTTGCTGCACCAAGAAATTGTTCCTGACCCGAGCTTGAACACATACCCGGTGGTTGATCTTCGGGTATCATGGTCTCCTGCATAGTCCGCATCGCAATATCCAACTAGCTTGCAGTCTTCGCCTCTTTTGTACAAAAGACCGTAGTCTATTGTACCTTTAACATATCTCAGAATCCGTCGAGCCGCATCCAAGTGAGGCTTTCTCGGACTTTGCATGTACCGACTTACGACTCCAACTGCATAAGAAATGTCAGGACGAGTTAAAGTTAAGTAGATAAGACTACCTACTAGCTGTCGATACATTGTCCCGTCTTCCAACTCTTTCCCTTCATGTGCACAGATCTTGGCATTTGGCTCCATCGGTGTTGAGACTGACTTGCACTCCCTCATTCTGAACTTTTGAAGTATATCTCTTGTATACTTTTGTTGGCAGAGAAATAATCCTTTCTCGGTGCGATCAATTTCTAACCCCAAGAAGTGTTTAAGCTCTCCTAGCTCTTTCATCTGGAAGCGCACCGATAAGTTTTCTCTCGTTTGTTGAATTTCTCGTTCGTCGTCCCCGGTAATGATCAAGTCATCCACATAAACCAACACAATTGCCAACTTTCCTTCTCTTTCCTTGATGAACAAGCTTGAATCCGCATGTGCAACTGAATAACCACTATGGGTAAGAAATTCAGCGATCTTACCATACCAAGCTCTTGGTGCCTGCTTCAATCCATAAAGAGCTTTCTTCAGTTTGCACACATGATTGGGATTATCCGTATCCTCAAATCCCTTTGGTTGGTTCATGTAGATATCCCGGTCCAGCTCTCCGTGCAAGAAAGCGTTCTTCACGTCCATTTGCCACAATTTCCAATCTTTACTTGCAGCAAGTGCTAGCAGGACCCGTATCGTAGTGATCTTCGCCACTGGACTAAACGTTTCATCATAGTCTAGTCCATATTGTTGAGAGAAACCTCGAGCTACTAGGCGAGCCTTGTATCTCTCAATTGATCCATCCGGTCGACGCTTAATTTTGTATACCCACTTGCAAGAAATGGGTTTGATGTCTCTTGGTTTTGGCACCAATTCCCAAGTTTGACTCTGCTCCAAGGCAGTGATTTCTTCTTCCATCGCCTTCTGCCAAGCTGAGTCTTGTGATGCTTCTTCATACGTCTCCGGCTCTTGAACACCATCTTCTAAAATAGCTGCATTGGCATACTTGGGATTTGGCTTACGGGTTCTTTCCGACCGTCTGAGTTGCGGAGGTGCCTCTTCACCAGCTTCGCTTGGTTGGGTCTCTTCTTGCTCATCAATGCCAAGATCGCTTGGTTCTTCAGCCATGTCAGTACTTGGCCGAATGTGTGCAGTTTGCTCCCCCATCTTCTGTTGCAGTATTTCCTCGATGTTGTTCGAGTCTGGTAGAACTTTCTTCTCCGAGGACCACCACGAGGATGCTTCATCGAACACTACGTCTCTCGAGGTGTAGCATCTCCCACTTGTTGGATCACAACACTTCCACCCTTTTCTTTGATTGTCGTATCCAACAAATATACAGCGGACTGCTTTCTTATCAAACTTGCTACGTAGATGACTAGGAACAAATACATAGCAAACACAGCCAAATACTCGGAAGTAGCTAACTGTAGGTTTCATATCCCATAATGTCTCAAATGGTGAGATGAAACCTAACCTTGGTTGGGGAAGCTTGTTGATCACATGAGCGGCAGTTCGCATAGCTTCAGCCCAAAATCTTCCCGGGACATTCTTCGCGTGTAGCATGCTTCGACAAATCTCTGCAAGATGTCGATTCTTCCTCTCAGCTACACCATTTTGTTGCGGTGTGTTGGCACATGTAAATTGATGACGTATTCCAGACTCATGTAGAAACTGATCGAACTCATCTGATGTGTACTCTCCTCCATTGTCTGATCGTAGACAACGGATCTTCAGCCCGACTTCTCCTTCGACACTCGTCTTGAATTCTTGAAATTTTGAGAGCGTGTCAGACTTTTCTTTCATGAAGAAAACCCACACGTATCTCGAGTAGTCGTCGATGAACGTCACCATGTACCGCATCCCACTGATCGATGTTTGCTTGACTGGACCGAACACATCAGAGTGAACTAACTCTAATGGTTTCTTTGCTCTGAACTTTGACTCCTTGTATGGTAATTGATGAGCTTTACCATACTGACATCCAGCGCAAACAATATCGGTTTTGACTTCAAGTTGAGGTAGGCCTTTGAGCATGGATTTCTCTATAATTACCTTCAACTTGTGGTAGCCGACATGTCCCAACCTTGCGTGCCACAAATCAGCCGTCTCATTCTTCCGAGTCTTGTCTACATAGGCAGACTCTGCCGAGAGCACATAAACGGACTCTACTCTCCGTCCTTCCATAGTTGGAGTTCCCACTATCTTGACGTCTTCATAGATCTTAACATCTTCCGGCCCAAACAAGACGTAATTGCCCGATGTCGTTAGTTGTGGCACTGACAGCAAGTTCTTCTTTATACCCGGTACATGGTAAACATTTTCTAGTAATACCATGTCCGGTTTATTACCAAGCATGATCTTCGAGCTACCGATTTGGGCAATCGGCAACTGTGAGTTGTTGGCTGTCCGAACCACGCGACTCCCTTTATACTCTCTCTTGTTTTGCAGTTTCCTCTGGTCGCCAGTCATGTGGTTTGAGCATCCCGAATCAATTATCCAGTCGTTCTCATAATCGATTCGTTCTTCCGCCATCGCCATGAGTGCTAGCTCGTCTTCTTCTACGGCACATAATGCCTCAGCATCCCATTCATCCTCCATCTCCTTTTTGGAAGTTGCTGCATTGCTCTCGACGGGCTTTTTCTTGGACCAACAATCCTTGGACATGTGGCCCTTCTTTCCGCAGTTGTAGCAGATTCCTTCGAACCTCTTCCCTTGAGAACTCTTGCTGTCGTTCTTCTGAGCTCTCCAAGGTTGTGTGGTTCCTTGATGACTTCTTCCTTTGTCACCATTTCTGTATCCACCTTTAGCGGACGGCCTAAAGTTGCTCCGGCTTTTACTGGCATAGAGTGCTTCGTCCTCACTCTTTATCGTGATGCCTCCCATTTGCTTAGCCATGGCTTCTTGACTAGCTAGCAAATTCTCAAACTCTACAAGTGATGGTTGAGCAGGCCATCCTTGTACGGCAATAACGAAGCTTCTATATTCTGGCCGCAACCCGTGGATAATGATCCTCTTCATTCGAGCTTCTCCAATGACGGACTTTGGATCTAGTTCAGTAATCTCCCGACAGATCGACTTGACCTTGTGGAAGTACTGAGCGATCGTCATGTCATGTTGTGAGATTGACAACAACTCGTTTTCCAGCAATTGTAGCCTCGTGTCGTTCTTCTTTGAGAACAACGTCACGAACGTGTCCCATGCTTCTTTCGGCGTCTTCTCGTCCCGAATGTGCTCTAACATCTCTTCTTCGACAGTCGTCTTCAAGGCAAACATAGCTTTGCCAGCCTTGATCCTCCATTTGCGCAGGGCACCATTTGCATCCTCCTCTGGCGGCGTAGTTTCGCTCCCGCCAACGACCTCCCAAAGGTCTTGTCCTTGTAAGTAGGACATCATGCATGTTGCCCACGTGTTGTAATTGTTGCTGTTGAGTTTCTTGATTCCTCCGACGACTTGGAGATCACCCATCGTGTTGGCAGTACCTCAGTAATACCAAACAAGCTTCGACACAGAACTTGCAGAGTCACGGACTACTCACGACACGAAAAAACTCACTCACTAACAATCTCAAGAAATCGTTTCTGATGTGGAAGATCAGTCACAGCTGCAACCACAGAGCATACTAAGACTTTCAAGAGATCAGACAACCTAACCTCGCAACCTCGCTCTGATACCAGATTGTTGAACACAACACTTTGGTGGGAAACACTCACACTTTTTATTAAGACCACTCAAGAAGAGATTACAATACTTGGTGTTTAGGACTCACACTTTAGGACTACCCTAAGACTCTTTTAGGACACTCTTTAGGAGACACTACACTTTGTGTTTCTTGGATACAAAATGTGAAGGTGGTGATGGGTATTTATAGTGGTGGTGAAACAATCTCAACCACACATTTTCTCACCTTCTAGGATGTTCCTAAAATATCTAGACATCTAAAACATTCTAGGACATTCTTTACATATCTAAAGATTCTACATAATTCTAATACTTCTACACTTAACTAAGAAACTTCTAGATAATGAGCTTATTCTCTAAGTGGGCTAATTAGACTTCTTCATAGTTGGGCTTTCATAATTTGTTGGGCTCTAGAAAATCCATTGGGCTAGTGTTGATCCTTTAACATGTGGTACCTTTTGGTCCATGAGGCTAAGGTATCATCCCCCCGGCTCTGGTCAACGTAAAGCCCTCCTGCCCATTTTTCCGACTTGTTATACGGCGTCACCCATACGCTGTACTTCGTGAACGCTCCCCTGACCTGCACGTAATCATCATCCGACAACAGCGGGCCCACTGCCGAGCCCGGGATCAAACGGTAACCTACCCGGTTCCCCATCCGGGTCCTCACGTTCGGGTTCACTATCAGCAGCTCTGCCGGGCCAGAGCCAACCAAGTTGACCATGGCTTCCGACTCGGTCCTCGCGGTCTCGCTGACGACCTTCCAGTAGCTCTTCCTCGGCGAGGTGGGGTCGTTGACTTTGACCGTTTGCAGCCGGTTTCTGACAAAGGAATTCTCCGTTCCGTCGATGTCGAGATCGAGGTGATACGTGAGGAAGTGGTCGTGGTTTCCGCCGAGGGTGTTCTCCGACAGAAGTGTGCCGTAAACTTCGTCATCGGCGAATTGGTCTGTGTGAGTGTATTTTGTGCCTTTTACCTCCACCATACCAGTTAGCCCGACCTATATGTCGTTGACATGGAATATTAGCGGCAATAGTATCTAATCTTTTGAATTCTGGAACATTTCTTGTTCAAGTTATATTTTCCGGGTCCCAAGGGGTAAGAAAACGTTACAAACGTTAAAAGAACAGATTTTGAGGAGTTTACAACTTCAACCGAAAATGTCCCGGTTCAGTGGACATTTGGTATTGAAGGATTCAATTCCGAATCCCTACTGAACCACGACATTATCGGTTCAAGTAATATTTTCCGGGTCACAAGAAAACGGAGATTTAGAAGAGTTTATAACTGGAACCGGAAATGTCCAGAATTCGTGGATAAAGAATGTATTATATAGGCACCTTGGGAACGATGGAACCGCTTTGTTTGAATTCCCAATCAACAATGTAATCGTAGTTTCCCACCGTTGCTACCATTCTAACTACAAGGCTGGCCTCAGGCCTAACCTCTCTCACCTGAAAAATACCATTTTTATACATTAATATAGGGATCGAATAGCAATATATATCAACCTATCAAAAGAAAAAAATCAACGTACATAATCACTATTTTAGTTAACATATTTTAAAGTATGCCTCGAAAACTTTGCTCGTTGATGCACTTTGCCTATTCAAATTTAGCTTATAGCCGCAAAGCTTATGTTCTTTTAAAAATTAACGGGTAAAACGTACATGGAACATTTGAAAATACGTTTGTGAATCTTCACTATACTTTCAAAATTTGACTTCTCTAGCGTTTCGAAATATTTACTATATTGACTTTGTCAGGTAATTAATTGATGAAAATATCTTCAACGGGGCGGAATAACAACACGGTGAGGGTCGTTTAAAGAATATTTGTACATTAATACCCCAACGTTAATTTATTTTAGTGCAAATTCATATAAGATTTAGCTTAATCCTCTTATATTTTTTATTTATTTTTTACCGAAATTTAAGTTAAATTTCTTGAAGTTAAATTTTTGAAGAAAAAAATAATAATTATATAACCCTTAGTTAGTAATTCCCGATTCCGCCGTTGATCTTCAATTAAATTAAGTAATGTGTTGCAATTGCATACAAGTAATGTCATTGAAACCCTACAAGTCTTCCATGATCAAGGTTTTTGCAGTACTTACATATATATATATATATATAGCGTTATTCAATAGCTAGGTTTAAAACGAACTAAAGCTTGGAAAAAGAATACCTGTTTTTCAGGTATCAAATACTCGGTGTGACGCCACATAATATCTCCGGCATATCGCTCGAAGATGCAGAAAACGTTAGGGAATCTGATGGGCTTCCCATCTTGTCCGGCAGAAAAACCGTCCATGAAAACCGCGTTCCCGGGGCAGTCCCGAAGAGGCTCGAGCGCCGTTGCGCAAGATCCGAACCCGTACACGCCAGCGTCGAAGAATGTTCTGTAGTACCACTCTTCAGAGCGGTCCATGTACGGCACGAAAAGCTCTGACACGAAGGCTCGGTACAGTACTCGCCGGGATTTGCCCTTTTCGACGTCGTTGATGGAGGCTAGAGAGATGATCATACCGGCTCTCATGTCGAAGCTCAGGTGAAAATCCCATGTCGCCCACCTGATCAACACTGATGATTTAGAAATTAAACGATTATAATTCGTTCAATAGTATTATGAAATTGATTAATTTTTAGTCTCTTGATTAATTTTAGCATTAAGAATGAACTTGAATTTTTTTGAGAGTGTAGTGTTGTTAGAGTTTTGGAATATTCTTTAATTTTTTAGAAGTTCATATGAAATTGAATGAACATGAAATTTCTAGACTAGAGTTATAGAAAATAGTCTTGTAATATTAGAGTTTTGGATTTTATTTATTTATTAGCTATATAATCTATTAAATCTTAGAATTATCATTAAATTTCAACTACATAAATATATATATTATTAACGTAGTGTAAGTAAAATTTCAAATTTTTATTTGCGGAAAATTATCCAAAGGAGGTACATTGACGTGTGGCAAATTCTACTTTCTTCCTAATGTATTATATAAAATGTAAATCGCAATCATAAAAATAATTTATTTAATGAGTACTTAATATATTTATATTTTTTTACAACACTAAAAAATATATATACGGTGAAAAATAAAGTGTAATGCGCTATATATCTACACAATCCACATAATCGATAACAAAAATGCAAATGCATAAAAGAGCTTCAACACACACCTAACGGAATGTCCATCAACAGTAAAACTCGGACCGTCGGGTTGAACAACCGAAATAGCCTTCAACCGCGGCGGGAACGGGGGCTTCTGCTCGGACTCCCGGTAGTCAGTCCCGTCCCCTTTTGGCATGGGAGCAACTAATCTATCACGAAAGTCAACAATATCCCCGTTGTCTAAATCAACGGTCAACTTCAACCCTTCAACGGGCCTCATGAACAAGTTAACCGTGCCGTCGAGATAGAAGCACGTGACCTGAACCACCCTCCGGTTCCTCATCCTCGGCTCGTACCACCCAGCTGACATACTAGCACACGTGACCTCCTCGATCTTCAGTCCCCGAGCCACCACGGCAGCCATAAACCGGGGATACCTCCCCACCAGCTCTTGCACAGCCACTTGCTCGTCGAACGAGAGCATCGGATAGCCCGGGCCCTCGTACAGTTTGTCCGACGCAGCAGCATCGTTCGACAAGTCAACCACGATTTCTCGAGTCGTTTTTCCGGTTCGGATTATGATGAAGGCTCGACGGGCTGGGCGTGGGGTCGTTGAGGGAGAACGGAGCCATGAGAGAAGGGCGGGTTTGTCGGGATCGTCCAAGCCCACGTAGTGGAATGCGGAGTCGGGTTGGAGAGCTAAGACGACGACCCGAACCCGGTCTATCTCGGACGGGGTTAGAGGGTCTAGCGGGTGAAGTTGCTGGGCCAAAGTCAAAGGGGTGAGGAGTGAAATGGAGAAAAGGATAGTGGAGAGGAATGCAACAGCTGCCATTGATAGAGCTTGTGAGTGTATGGTTATGGTGTGTATTTATTTATTTATTTAGTACGTATTAAAGTTGGTTAGTTGAAACTATTTTGTGTCATTTATTAACGTAGAATCAATTCCTCTATCTACTTGCATATCTTGTAATTAGTTGTCCATAGAATTAAATTTTGCTTATTATTTTGATCTTGGAATGGAGACTATACTGACAAAAAACACGATTGATGAACGAAGTAGGTGACCAAATTTAATAATTACTAATTTAAATGCTACAGATGAAAAATAGATGCTCATTTATTATACTAGTAGTTTAATAAGTTTATTGATTAGTAACGAGTTTATCAATGCGTTTACCGACTAATAATAGATAATATCGATTTTATTTTACGTTTTAGCTGATAACTGATGAATTTTATATATAATAAGTACTTTTAAGCTTTAAATAGAATTAAATTAATAATTTTATGTATTTAATTTGACAAAATAGAATTTATCAAAACGTGCAAGTAATGGGGGTGTTTGTGGGTCCTATATGTGTTGGAAATCGAAAAGGTGTAATCAACAAATATGGGCGTTTTAAGCCTTGTTGAGTATTGCGTGCAGAATAGTGAGGCCCACAAATAATGAAGAAAGTCCCGTCTTTATGGGTTAGTTCTTGATTTTTGGTTTAATGAGAGCTCTCAATGGCTCTTGAATTGTATCCAAAGGGATGTTATCCCTCTTTGATTAATCCAAATTCGTCATTTCAAAAAAAAAAAAGCGCTTTCGTCTAAAATTACCGAACTCGCATTTAGCTTTTTTTTTTTTTTTTTTTTTTTTGCCAACCCTTAGTTTCTAACTTTCGAGCTTTAATATTTAACTAGAAAGATCGTTAAGAATCAACTATTTAACATATTATGATTAAAAATAAAATCAAAATCCGAGCAATAAGAATCTATGAACCAAAAATTAAACAAATGTCCCAAAAGCAATAATATGCACACGTATTCATTAATATAACAATTTAAAATCAACAACAACAGACACAAAATACACTTTATAAAATTAAAATTAAAATCACCTATTTAGCGAGATCTAAAAAGAAAATGATACTTCCTAATTTCATTCGATGACTACATTGGCTTACCAGAGACTTCATCAAGAAAATAAATATCTGAAAAAAAAAAAAGAAAAAAAAAAGAAAGGGATAATAGCGGCAAAAGTGGCCAAAGCTAGGCCAAGTGTGCAAATAAGTAGCCAAAGTGATTTAATGTCGGCATAAGTAGCCAAAGTTTACCAAACCGTGGACAGTACAAATTCCATCCATTTCAAGTCAACGCCGTTCGCCACGTCATTTCCACAAGTGTTGAGCTTTGGCCACTTATTTGCACACTCGGCCTAACTTTAGCCACTTTTGCCGCTATTATCCCTTATTTTTTTACGTTCCAAAGTATCTTTTAGTGTTTATCTAGATTTTTTTTTTCTTTTTCTTAAGATTTGACTAAAAATTGATTTCCGAAAGAAAACTGATTCTGTTTTATAAATTTAGAACGTTGAATATCACTCTCAATTTTGAAAACATTAAAATGTGTTATCGATTTCACATGTAATTTACGATCATAGGATTTGACATAAAACCTCTATATACTTAATTGTTAGGGACCATTAGATTATTTTAAAGGAATTGCTACGAAATATCCATTTAGCCACAAGTTTTTTTTTTAATTACTCATTGCGTGTATAAAATGTACTAAAATATGTATGTTTTAATAAGTTTGTACAAAATAAAAATTTCTTTAATAATGTTGGCCTAACATTGTTAGTTAGAGCTGAGACTAAAATCTAGACATTTTTACATTATTTTATTAAGATTATTAATTTTATGAAATTTCGTGAAATGCAATAAAATTTCCTAACATGGTACAATAAAATTTCATAAAATTAATAATATTAATAAAATAATGTAAAAAAGTCTTGATTTTAGTCTCGGCTCTAACTAACAATGTTAGGCCAACATTATTAACGAAATTTTTATTTTGTACAAACTTTTTAAAACATACCTATTTTAGTACATTTTAAAACACACAATGAGTAATTTGAATAAAAAAAACTTGTGGCTAAATGGGTATTTCCTACCAATTCCTTTAAAAAAATCTAATGGTCCCTAACAATTAAATATATAGAGGTTTTATGTCAAATCCTATGATCGTAAATTACATGTGAAACCGATAACACATATTAAAGTTTTCAAAATTGAGAGTGATATTCAGCGTTCTAAATATAAAAAACGGGAATCAGTTATTTCGGAAATCAAGTTTTAGTCAAATCTTAACACTTGTGGAAATGACGTGGCAAACGGCGTTGACTTGAAATGGATGGAATTTGTACTGTCCACGGTTTGGTAAACTTTAGCTACTTATGCCGATATTAAATCGGGTTGACCACTTATTTGCACACTTGGCTTAACTTTGGCCACGTTTGCCGCTATTATCCCAAAAAGAAATAAACAAAATTAAAAAGTAAATTAATTACAAGATTAAAAAAAAGATAACAAAATAGCACAAAATATTTAATCATAAGTAAACGATAACATAGAGAGTTATATATAATCGATGGAAATGAGTTCTAATTTTTTAATTTAGGATAAGAAGGGTTTTTATTTTTATTTTTATTTATATGTATATTATATTGTTGACCATCGGTTTAATAAAGATTAACTGAGACAAGCAAAAAGAGTTAATAAACTATATAAAAGAACACTTACATCTATTTAGAGGCGAAAAAACGACAAAATTTACATATGCGAAGCGCGCGCACGCGCATTATTTATATACATATAAAAGATGAATGTACACATATTTATTATATAGTCTGTATATATTAGAAAGCATGCAATGTACATATATCACCTTACATAACATTGTCCAGTGCAATCATGCAGTTACACCTCCTTTGACCTATTATGTAATGAACATTGCTTAACGAGTATATACTATTTGAATTTTTATTATTATTTATATATATGTATATATATATATTATATTGTTGACCATTAATTTCATTGACATTAACTGAGACAAATAGAAAGAGTTAATAAACTATATAAAAGAAAACTTACAGTGAAAGACGGAAGCGATATCGCGATATCGGGGGACATGGTTTACAGGATTCTATTTTGGAGGCGAAAAACGACAAAATCTACATATACAAAGCGCGCGTGCGCGCATTATTTATATAGATATACATAAAAGATGAATATACATATATTTATTATATAGTCTGTATATATTAGAAAGCATGCAATGTACATATATCACCTTACATAACATTGTCCAGTGCAATCATGCAGTTACACCTCCTTTGACCTATTATGTAATGAACATTGCTTAACCAGTATATACTATTTGAATTTTTATTATTATTTATATATATGTATATATATATATATTATATTGTTGACCATTAATTTCATTGACATTAACTGAGACAAATAGAAAGAGTTAATAAACTATATAAAAGAAAACTTACAGTGAAAGACGGAAGCGATATCGCGATATCGGGGGACATGGTTTACAGGATTCTATTTTGGAGGCGAAAAACGACAAAATCTACATATACAAAGCGCGCGTGCGCGCATTATTTATATAGATATACATAAAAGATGAATATACATATATTTATTATATAGTCTGTATATATTAGAAAGCATGCAATGTACATATATCACCTTACATAACATTGTCCAGTGCAATCATGCAGTTACACCTCCTTTGACCTATTATGTAATGAACATTGCTTAACCAGTATATACTATTTGAATTTTTATTATTATTTATATATATGTATATATATATATATATTATATTGTTGACCATTAATTTCATTGACATTAACTGAGACAAATAGAAAGAGTTAATAAACTATATAAAAGAAAACTTACAGTGAAAGACGGAAGCGATATCGCGATATCGGGGGACATGGTTTACAGGATTCTATTTTGGAGGCGAAAAACGACAAAATCTACATATACAAAGCGCGCGTGCGCGCATTATTTATATAGATATACATAAAAGATGAATATACATATATTTATTATATAGTCTGTATATATTAGAAAGCATGCAATGTACATATATCACCTTACATAACATTGTCCAGTGCAATCATGCAGTTACACCTCCTTTGACCTATTATGTAATGAACATTGCTTAACCAGTATATACTATTTGAATTTTTATTATTATTTATATATATGTATATATGTATATTATATTGTTGACCATTAATTTCATTGACATTAACTGAGACAAATAGAAAGAGTTAATAAACTATATAAAAGAAAACTTACAGTGAAAGACGGAAGCGATATCGCGATATCGGGGGACATGGTTTACAGGATTCTATTTTGGAGGCGAAAAACGACAAAATCTACATATACAAAGCGCGCGTGCGCGCATTATTTATATAGATATACATAAAAGATGAATATACATATATTTATTATATAGTCTGTATATATTAGAAAGCATGCAATGTACATATATCACCTTACATAACATTGTCCAGTGCAATCATGCAGTTACACCTCCTTTGACCTATTATGTAATGAACATTGCTTAACCAGTATATACTATTTGAATTTTTATTATTATTTATATATATGTATATATATATATATTATATTGTTGACCATTAATTTCATTGACATTAACTGAGACAAATAGAAAGAGTTAATAAACTATATAAAAGAAAACTTACAGTGAAAGACGGAAGCGATATCGCGATATCGGGGGACATGGTTTACAGGATTCTATTTTGGAGGCGAAAAACGACAAAATCTACATATACAAAGCGCGCGTGCGCGCATTATTTATATAGATATACATAAAAGATGAATATACATATATTTATTATATAGTCTGTATATATTAGAAAGCATGCAATGTACATATATCACCTTACATAACATTGTCCAGTGCAATCATGCAGTTACACCTCCTTTGACCTATTATGTAATGAACATTGCTTAACCAGTATATACTATTTGAATTTTTATTATTATTTATATATATGTATATATATATATTATATTGTTGACCATTAATTTCATTGACATTAACTGAGACAAATAGAAAGAGTTAATAAACTATATAAAAGAAAACTTACAGTGAAAGACGGAAGCGATATCGCGATATCGGGGGACATGGTTTACAGGATTCTATTTTGGAGGCGAAAAACGACAAAATCTACATATACAAAGCGCGCGTGCGCGCATTATTTATATAGATATACATAAAAGATGAATATACATATATTTATTATATAGTCTGTATATATTAGAAAGCATGCAATGTACATATATCACCTTACATAACATTGTCCAGTGCAATCATGCAGTTACACCTCCTTTGACCTATTATGTAATGAACATTGCTTAACCAGTATATACTATTTGAATTTTTATTATTATTTATATATATGTATATATGTATATTATATTGTTGACCATTAATTTCATTGACATTAACTGAGACAAATAGAAAGAGTTAATAAACTATATAAAAGAAAACTTACAGTGAAAGACGGAAGCGATATCGCGATATCGGGGGACATGGTTTACAGGATTCTATTTTGGAGGCGAAAAACGACAAAATCTACATATACAAAGCGCGCGTGCGCGCATTATTTATATAGATATACATAAAAGATGAATATACATATATTTATTATATAGTCTGTATATATTAGAAAGCATGCAATGTACATATATCACCTTACATAACATTGTCCAGTGCAATCATGCAGTTACACCTCCTTTGACCTATTATGTAATGAACATTGCTTAACCAGTATATACTATTTGAATTTTTATTATTATTTATATATATGTATATATATATATATATTATATTGTTGACCATTAATTTCATTGACATTAACTGAGACAAATAGAAAGAGTTAATAAACTATATAAAAGAAAACTTACAGTGAAAGACGGAAGCGATATCGCGATATCGGGGGACATGGTTTACAGGATTCTATTTTGGAGGCGAAAAACGACAAAATCTACATATACAAAGCGCGCGTGCGCGCATTATTTATATAGATATACATAAAAGATGAATATACATATATTTATTATATAGTCTGTATATATTAGAAAGCATGCAATGTACATATATCACCTTACATAACATTGTCCAGTGCAATCATGCAGTTACACCTCCTTTGACCTATTATGTAATGAACATTGCTTAACCAGTATATACTATTTGAATTTTTATTATTATTTATATATATGTATATATATATATTATATTGTTGACCATTAATTTCATTGACATTAACTGAGACAAATAGAAAGAGTTAATAAACTATATAAAAGAAAACTTACAGTGAAAGACGGAAGCGATATCGCGATATCGGGGGACATGGTTTACAGGATTCTATTTTTGAGGCGAAAAACGACAAAATCTACATATACAAAGCGCGCGTGCGCGCATTATTTATATAGATATACATAAAAGATGAATATACATATATTTATTATATAGTCTGTATATATTAGAAAGCATGCAATGTACATATATCACCTTACATAACATTGTCCAGTGCAATCATGCAGTTACACCTCCTTTGACCTATTATGTAATGAACATTGCTTAACCAGTATATACTATTTGAATTTTTATTATTATTTATATATATGTATATATGTATATTATATTGTTGACCATTAATTTCATTGACATTAACTGAGACAAATAGAAAGAGTTAATAAACTATATAAAAGAAAACTTACAGTGAAAGACGGAAGCGATATCGCGATATCGGGGGACATGGTTTACAGGATTCTATTTTGGAGGCGAAAAACGACAAAATCTACATATACAAAGCGCGCGTGCGCGCATTATTTATATAGATATACATAAAAGATGAATATACATATATTTATTATATAGTCTGTATATATTATAAAGCATGAAATGTACATATATCACCTTACTGAACATTGTCCAGTGCAATCATGCAGTTACACCTCCTTTGACCTATTATGTAATGAGCGTTGCTTAGCCGGTATATACTATGTGAAATGTTCGTAAGTACCAAGTGCATGGCTGATAGCTCAAGAGATCTCACCAAGTACATGGAAACAAATTAACTTTACAAGAATGGCTCAAGAGAGAAAATCATATCTATTTTTTTTAAGGGAAAATAGAAATTCATTAATAATAGAGCCTTAAATCCCTTTGGACATACATATCGAGCCACTATGGGCAAGTACAAGACCAAAAGTCCGACGTCCCCTCGGGGACACGAGATTTAGCTAACACATTGGCTACTTCGTTACAAAGTCTAGGGATCCACCGAATCTTCCCCAGTTAGTGTGACTTTCATTAGCATGTCTTCGATGCTCCGAATAATGGGTCCTTGCAAGCTATTGAAAGCTTTCCCATTGATTAGATGAATAGCCCGGCTACAATCGAATTTCACCATTGAGACTTGTTAACCCCGATCAAAGCGAATTGGAGGCTGTGGAGGATCGCCGCACATTCTGTTGTTAACACCAAGTCCACCACACCTAACCGCACGGCCATAACCCCAAGAACCTCACCGTGAGGGTTTCTCACCACTCCGCCCACCGCGCTTGGCCGAGCTCTTCCGTCCATGCCGCATCAACATTGAGAATAATCCCCCCATTTTCCGCCCCCTACCAAGAGGATTGCCTCGCCACTTTGTCACCGATTCCCAATGAGCTCATTGGTTTTTTCGCTTTCTTGAAGCTTGCGAACCATCCTGCCGTCTCTTCAATCCAAATCTTCGGTCTCTTTGAGTAATTCTCGAAGAGTTTGAGGTTTCGGTCCGACCACAACACCCACACTAACACGCAAAAAAACTCCAAGTTTTCCACGGAAAGTGTTTCCATTGCTCGGAGGCATAACTCTTTAATCGGCATCCTTCCCGTTTTCTCGGACCAACGAGACAAGATCGAGATTTTCCAAATCGCTTGTGCTCAATCACAACCCCAAATTTCATGGAGGCTATCCTCCGGGAGTGCTCCGCAAAACTTACAAAACGGTAAGCAATCGATCCCTCTCCCGGAGCACCAAAAGTCGGAAAAGCGTCAAACCACACCCGCCACACTAAGTGTTTGACTTTGGAAGAGATTTTTAGTCCACAAGAAGTATTCCACCATCGTGGTTCGTGGGAATCCGAGCAAGATGGTCCATCGCGGCAATTCGATCTCGCGAGTCGGTAGCCCGACCGAACCGTGTAATTTTTGTTCTCCTCAAAATGCTACACAAGCCGGTCCGAGGTGTCTTAACGGCTCAAGGGAATTCTCGTTCTCCTCATGTTCCACACCAAGTCTTGGTCCCATTTTCCATCCTTGATAAATTCAGCCACTCTCCAAGGGTACTAATCATCGGGTTCACCGGTTATCACTCCAAAGTTTCCGGCTCTCGGTATCCAAGGCTAAGGAAAAAAAAATTCTTGTAATAGGGGAGAAGATACGTGACCAAGCGACAAGAAGGCGAGTAATGAAGCGATTAGATGCAATGGCGAGGAAAGTAAAGCGGCATAGAGTAATAAACGTGGACGCCACATAGTTCGACATGTCACCATACATGTCATCCTCGCGTCATCAAATTTAATGCAAAATTAAGGGTGATGGAGGGATTCAATTAATTTTGCATTAAATTTGATGACGCGAGGATGACATGTATGGTGACATGTCGAACTATGTGGCGTCCACGTTGACGAGAAGTTGACCACGCAAACGTTGACTACTTCCGTTAGTCAAATATGGACGTAAATCCTCTTTTAGTACTTATACCGCTATTAAATGAGGTTGGGGCTATGCCGCCCCAGTTGAGTAAAGGTTGAGGACTTATGCCGCTATTATCCCTTATCCTAATTTTATGTTTTGCATTTTTGCCGAGATTTGATACACATTGGTATACATTGAATTTTGATTGAAATGAGATAATATTGCGGCATTATCAATACGTCACACTAGTCATTTAACATCTGAATTAGTCAGCGAGTAAAAGAGGAACCAACGAATTTTTAATTTTTAACACTTTCGCCATTTTGTTCAATACTTCTAAATTTAGAAAGAAAAAAAAATAAAATAAAAATAAAAAACTCACTAAATACTTAAAAAACATCAAAGGTTTAAGAAAAATGCCTATAGTTTCTTAAAACTCATTTATACCCATTAATAACTTTATTTGGACCATGTTAACCTTAATATTAGTTATAATTATTAATTTTTGTGTATAGATCAAAATTTATTTCCTTAAATTATGCATTGCCTAATCTTATTCAATTAATTTAAATCTATTTAATTTATTTCTTTTTATTAAATTTTCAATTACCCTTTTTTCCCCACTCTCTCTCGTGTAATCCCGTAAAGAAAGTCGGTCATATTGGAATGCATCCATTTCTTGATAAGCTCGCTGCTGAATTTGGTTGGCATCAGAAAGTTCACAGCAATCCATGAACCCAGAACCACCCACATTGCGATCCAAAGCATCAGTTTCATCACCAAACCAACAACGACGATCTCCCGGGTTTCGCTACCTCGCTCAAGATCATAGGCATGCGAACGCTCTTGTTCACATCTATGGCGGTCTTGTCCAGAATCACACTCCAAAAGAAGCAGGGTGTCTCTTTCTTCCGTCGCGGCGTCGACGCCATCACCGTCCCGCACCGACTGCCGAAGCTTCGACCTTTCTCTCTCGTTCCCCGTCGCCGACCGCCAGAGCGTCCCGCACCACATCCACGGCGAGTAGACCCGCTCTGAGTTCTGATCCCTCGCCGGGAAAACCATCTCCAAGATCGTCTCGAATCACTTCCGTGTGCAGGTAATTTGATGTTACTGATCTGTGTTCAGGTGTTTAGGGAGCTAAATACTATAATCATAATTCTATTTACAGAATCATAAATGTTATTATAGTTACAATTACGTAAATATATCTGTGTTTGGGCGTTTAAAGATCGAAACACTATAATCATAATTCTAATTATAGAATCGTAAACGTAATTATACTTACAATTACGTAACTATAATTAGGAACGAGTAACTCATTTTACATATACATAACTATAAATACGAATAAGTAACTCATATTACATATACGTAAATATAACTACAGTTACCAATGTGTAGTTATAGTTACATTCATTTATCAATCTGTAACTATAATAGACTTTTTTCTCATTTGCTTTATAATTTTCAGCGCTTATATTTTAAAATTAATTTAATTTTGACGTTGAATTATTATTTCCGGTGTATATTCAAAAAGTATACAATTCTTATTTTTGCTACAAAATAGGAAGATAATTAATTTATAATAAAGGAAAGAAATTTGTGTTTAAATAACGTGACTGAATCCTTATTAAGTTGCTACAATTAAGGATGATTAGTTATTTGTAAATTATTTGATATTAAAAAAAAAAGGTATATTAGTCTATATTTCAATTAATTTGTGATTTTAATTACTAAAAATAGGTTTAGGCATTTTTTTGAAACTTTGAATCACAAATCGGCATTTGGCTCATTTACCCTTTTGAAAATATGCTTGTAACTTAGGATGATTTAGATATTTATGCCACTAGTTTCCTTATCAAACTATTTTATTATGGTAATTATTAATAACTAATAATTAATCATTTTATATCGATCGAATACGAACTAATTTGAGCCCTATGAATCAAATTAAACCTCTCTCGAGTCGCACTCAGTCTCTTCCCTACCCTCTCGATTGTCTTCTCTCTCGGCAACTCTTCGCCACTTTCGATTTCAGAATCTTCACCTTCGGTAACACCGATTTACGTTTTTGTTATTATATTTATCGGTTTTATTTTTGCAGAAATATCTCAAATACGATTGTTGAACCTACGTGATAATATAATATAATATCATCACAATGAGATCTCGTCCTTTGACTTGTCAAACCTACAGAATTCGATTTGATTTATATACTGAAAGAAACCCCAGGGCATAAGTACTCAAAATTGTTTGAAATGAGATAAGTACACTAGAGTGTTCATAAGTTATTGAGACTTGAGAATTTTATATATTATCGTTGTTATTAATTTTTTAGGAATAATTAGTAATATCAATTAGAGGTCGGATCCTAAAGATATTATTTTATTGAGATTATTAATAATCGAGTAATAATTTAATGGGGTCATGTTGTATATCCAAACTTTAAATTACGTAGGAATATGAATTTTTGTAACGTTAAGTGTTGGACACGTGTGTACGGTTTTCCAATTACATATAGCATAGGCGAAGAGAAATTACTATGATGTGTGTGATTTCCAAAAGCCATGATGTGTATGTACTCTTTAATATCGAAGCTTATTCTTGTTATCTAGAGATCAAAAGCCATGTCAAGTAAGAAAAATACGCGAGAGGAGCTTTGCTTGGACTTGTTGCTGCAAATAGTGAGAAAGCTCTCTTATCCCGACGCAGTTCGCTTCTCGGCTGTTTGCACTTTATGGCGGCGAGCTGCGAAGATCTCTTCAGTATTTTCACAGCCAATTCTTCTAACCATTCCCGGGAACCAAACGAGAACTAGCAACGTGTATGGTACTAACCGACTCTCTCTCCGGTTTCGTAGTCTTCCCAAGGGCAAGGTGAGCAGCGATGTCGCCAACATCGTTGTGTCTCTCACAAGACGATATATTGACTCTCACTGCATTGGATCGTCGAAAGGCATGTTGGTGCTTCAGCACAAGATAGTGTCCGGGATCATCCTCGTCGACCCATTTTCCGGGCAAAGTCTTCGCCTTCCGCCGCTCGCTCAGCCTAAGTTTTCCCAATGCATTTGTCAAAAGCTGAAGTTTAACGTTTTGTGGTCGAAAGCGGTGATTTTGGTCACGTCTGGTAATAAGAACGAGCAATGGAATCTAGTCCTTGCTGTTATGTGCACATGCAAGCCAAGGAGCATCAACTACTGCCAGGACGGTGTGTGGGCGAATCTGGACATAAACGGAATTTACACGGACATGGTGGCTCGGGAAAAACGGTTGTTTGTGATGTTGCACGCGAGCTTTGTAGTTGAAGCCTGGGACTTCAACAATAGCAGCTCCACTCGTCCCACTAGAGTGATGCGCTTTGTCCCGTCTATGAAGCCGCCCTTGCCTATGTACCGCTGTCGCGAGCGTGGTTACTTGGTCGAGTCAATGGGAGAATTCTTGTTCGTGAGGAGGCTTATTGTGTGGAGAAGATCCGTGGAGTTCCAAGTGTACAGGTCTTGTTTGAGCAAAGGAGCGAAATGGGAGAGAGTGGAGAGTTTGAGAAATGACCGGGCATTGTTCGTCGGAGCGAACGAATCAGTGTCGGTTTCGATTGAGGATCTTCCGGAGGGTTGCACAGGCAATTCAATCTACTTCACTGATGATCACTGTAGGGGCAAAATAACTGACGGCTCTGACATGGGAATCTATAGTTTGGAAAAGAAAAGGATTATGTTTTTCAATGTGCTTGATGATAATCACAGGGTCGATCAAGCTGCCTTTTGGATGATTAGGATTTTAAAATAGCTTGGAAGTGTCACGGAAATCTTTTCTTTTTTTCTTCATTTTGGAACATATATTTAATTAATAATTATGATGCCTATAATAAAAAATATAAATATACCAAATTGGTTACTTACATACATAACTAAAAGATCACAATGCTCGAGTTTTTGAATTGTTATTTTGATTCATAGAATCTGACGTCGTTTGATCATAAGAAATTTCCTAGTTGCATTTTGATGTCGTTTTCATGTAATATTTTTGTATTGTGTCCTTTGAGTTGTATGTCGTTATATGTCGTGTGTTATTGACAAACATTATTATAAGAATATCGATGACAAACTTGATGTTTTGTGTTTCAGGATGCGTCTTTTTTTGTAAAATCAAACACATTTTCATTGTTTATTTATGAAAATTTTTGAGGGTGTATAAAAGAAAGCAGTATTTTACAACCGTGAAAAAAGGACACAACTAAATTACATACGACATAGTTTTTTTCAAAGGGTTAATGACGGCGAAAACTCAAAGTTTGGTCAAAGAACCCCTCGTGTACTTAAAGGTTATAAATGATGGCAAAAATATCTAAAGTCGCATTTGGGGAGTTCACCACTCCATTCTCGTAAGGCCACTCCAACCAAGATTTTAGCCTTTTTTTGGGCCTAGGCCTCCCAAAATCTTTGTAAAGAAACGTCGTTGGGTTGCAAATTATTTCAAGCAGAGTCGTTCTTCCACCGTATGTTTCCAAGCTAGACTTTGCAATGGTTTATTAATAGAACAGAAACTTTGGTGTTCTCAAGGTTATTGGTGGAAGCCTATATGATTGATGCAACTTGTTGTAGGCAACGTATCATTCAAGACGATATTTATTGTACCCATAAATACCTTCCCTGTGAATGTTTTTTTGGAGAGCAATACGAAGTTCCCAATCATTGACAACATGTTCAAGTGCTTCTGAACCTGATGGACTACGAGGTAGAAAGTGTCGGATCCGGATACTGATCGATTTGATGATGTGCGGAACCCTCCACATGATTAAGAGATCCTGTGACATTTTCGATGACGATAATTGGAATAGAAGTTGATTGAATTTTGGAAAGTAAATTTGAAAGTTCGACGATCAGAAATAGAATGGAAGTCGAAGGAATTTCGGACAGTGGATTTAGAATTTCGGCGACCGGAAGTTGAGTGAAGATGACGGAATTTCAGGATGAGTGTCTTGTTTGATTTTCCAAATTTGATATTCCCAAGAATTCTCAAACTTAATATCGGATTCGGGAAAGAAAGATTGATCCTCGAAGAATATGATATAAGTTATGCATTGGTTCAATGCCTTGCGTCACAAACTATATTAAATCGAGACGGCATACTCTCGGTTATTTGCAAATATCCTTTGGCCGACATGGCGCCACATGAAAAGAAGGCGTGGATGAAAAATAACCATCCCAAAATTAATTTCCTACTTCTAAGTACTTAGAAAGGTCAAATGTTATATACATGCTGCCCTAATTTTCTTACTTTTGTATACTTTTCCGCTAAAAAATGTTATATTTTCATGCTGACTCATTTGAACTAATTTCGTATACTTTTTCAGCAAATACCCCATTTCAATATAAGATGCCCTTTTTCGTTATAAATGCAAAGGGAATATGTATTAATATCTCATTCAATGAAAGGTTGACTCAAATTAAATGGTTTACCATACTTGCATTTGACCGTTCTGCTTCGTCAAAGAAAATGAAGGGTAAAGGGTCTCTCAGCCTTCCAGAATTCTCCGTTTGAACGACCGTTACTATATGCTAATTAAATTCACGTCACTATTTAATTATTATTTATATTTATAGCCTAAGGTAACGCCTCTTTATCTTTCTTATTATAAAGTCCTTCGATGAGGCTTCTTTCTCATACACAAACCCAAAATTCTCTCATCATCTTCTTTCACTAAGGTGAGTCATATTTTCTTCTTCACTACTCAAACCATAATTCATCAATTTTATTTTTTGACTAATATTTTAATTACGGATTTGCAGGTGACTAGATCTACACACAAAGATGGGGTCTTGGTTCATGGCAATTTTAATGATCTTGCTCAGTGACAATTACAAGGCTCTTGGTAAGTAATTCGATCCGGGCTGAAATTGATATCCAATATATTAATTATATATATATATTTATTTAAGATCATTCTACACGTACCCAAAACTCGTAAAGCTAATAATTAGAAATATAATAATATCTTAATTATCTGATAAATTCGTAAAGCTAAAAATAATTTGTCCAAAACATTTCGTTGTGGGAATTGGCTTAGTAATACATGTTTCATATTTTCTAATACTACAGAGGTATGTTAATTGAGGAAAATTATTTTGGGGCTGAAATTGATATCCAGTATATTAATTATATTTATAAACTATAAAGTTCAAGAATATCTTTAAAAATAAAATAAAAATTGATTCTTTTTTTTTTTTTTTCAACTTTTCTATCAATTCATCATCTGTCAACTGTCATAGAGACTCGTAATTATTTTAAGGATCATACGTACCAAAACCCTTAAAGCTAATAATTAGAGATATAATTCTAAGACAAATTTTTTGGGGGGGCTTAAATAAGAGTAGAAACACTAATTATTTGTAAGAACTGTAAATTTACAAATATAAATTTTAAAATAAACATTTTTTTAATTTTTTACCCGTCTTTACGGTCATTAACGAATGCCAATCCAAACGCTACGAGTGGTACCGGGATCCACAGCCGATATATTAGCCATTTTTCGGCCTGGTCCCCCCGAAACTTTGTTACAACTATCCCAAGGCTATGCCACCCCAATTGATCCAACTATGGGGACTTTAGCCGTGATTTTCTCTAATTGAAATTGTTTCAGGCGGAGACGTAGGAATCAACTACGGGAGGCTCGGAAGCAACCTACCTTCGCCAACAGCAGTGGCTAATTTCCTGACCAACGAGCTAAGCTACTCGATCTCGTTAATCCGAATCCCCGATGCCAATCCCGAGGTCTTAGAAGCGCTAAGGGGAACCAACTTAGTAGTCTCGATCACCGTCCCGAATGAAGACGTTCCTGCCTTAGCCGCTGCCAGAGAAAATGCCGTCTCATGGCTCAACTTTCATGTCAAACCCTTTGTGAACGGCGTCCGGTTCCGGTACATCTCTGTCGGAACCAACCTCATCCCGGGTGCCACCGCTGCTCTAGTCCCTCCGGCGATGAGAAACCTCCACGACGCGTTGACGGCAGCGAGATTGACTGCGGACATCCACATCACCACTGCAGTCCCGATCCACGCCCTCTCGAAATCCTTCCCCCCGTCGAGCGGAGAATTTTCTCCCGAGGTTAACGGGGTCATGACGGAGATCTCGCAGTTCCTCTATGCCATCGGATCTCCACTAATGATCAACGTGTTCCCGTACTTTGCCTTGGTGTCAGAGCCTCAGCACATCGCGCTGGACTACGCGCTTTTCCGGTCCGGTGCAGTGGCGGTGGTGGACGGGGGTCGGGAATATTTCAACCTGTTCGACGCGATGGTGGACGCCTTCGGGGCGGCAGTGGCGAGGGCGACCGGGAGGGAGGGCTTGAGGCTGGTGGTAGCAGAAACAGGGTGGCCGAATGGTGGAGAGACGCCATTTGCGTGTACGGGGAACGCGCGGGAGTACAACGGGAACCTGAGGCGGCATGCTCGGGAAGTAGGGCGGACGCCGAGGTTCAGGGACATAAATATGGAGGTGTACGTGGTGGGGATGTTCGATGAGGATCTGAGTCCGGCGCCGGGGTTGCGGAGGTTCGGGACGTTTTACCCGAACCTCACGGAGGTGTACCCATTGTGGAAGAGTTAAGAGTTGACTGTTGACTATGAATTAGTGGCCTGACTTATGAGATTTGAGTATTGAATAAATAGTAACGACGTACTTTTTTGCTTTTCTTGTGTCTTTGATCATTAAAGCCGTCCAACGGCACGGCAAAGTCGTGCCGCCGTGAAAACCTACCACGGCAGGGAATTGCATCGCTACATGCCGCGAACGCTGAACTAGCGTTGAAGGAGGGCTCTTGACTTACTATTTTCAAAGCCTTTTAGTATTGTTTTCTTAAAATATATATACAAAATTAAATAAATAGATAAATTTAATGAGAAGTTTATAATCGTAAGGACTAAAATTAAGATCGGTACTTGATCCGCCCAATCCTTTTTTGTTTCATTTAAACACCGGGCATCATACCTTAACGTGCTTCTCTAAATTTTAGAGTTGAAAACATAAGGTAATTCATATTATTATTATTTAAGTTAAATTCAAATTGAGCATCCGATTGGATTCTTATATTTATTTTTGTTTGCCGAACCCCGATCCGGACTTGGTTTATGTTAAAATAGAAGTCCTGGTTGTAAATATGGCCGAAAGCCACGTACTAAACCAATATTTTAAACTATAAATATAGATCACCGATGTGCTTAAACATTTTCATGAATTGAACTGCATATACTAAACCAAGATTCAGAAGAAGCTAAGCTAATTTGTTTTATTTTATTTCAATTTTTCATTTTTATTTTCTCTATTTATCTTTTTTTCAAACCTTTTTTTTTTTTTACCCTAGAGTCTTACCACTGGTGTAAGTAATGTATCGTAAAAGCAAGACAAGAGAACACGAGACTTCTCCAAAAATCCAACAGAGAAGCCTGTTAGGTCTGTGATTGAAAGCCCATATAAATGAAATAGAATTGATTTATAAATTGATTAGCACTTACAGTCTACAAGGGCAAAGATGGGAATTAACATGTAATTTAGAATACAAGTCATGAATACCCGTCTACTTTTTATTGTGTATCAATTTTTTCTTCCATTTTTTTTAAATGTTAAATTATCTTACGCCCTTAATTTTTTCTTCTATTTTTAAAAAAAATGAATTTAACATTTTGTATTATCTTACGCGCTAAACTATCTTTTGCACCAGTGTGTCTCTTGAATTTATCAATTTTCCCCTTAAGTTTTGGTTGTTTTATATATTTTGTTATCTCAAAATTCAACTTGTATCAAATCTTATCATTTGTATACTTTTTCGGAGCAATATTTAACCCTTTATTTTTGTTTTGTTACCATTCAAGGTATTCACTTCATTTAGGAATAAATGTACATTTTTTGGAACATACAGGAACCTTTGATCCAACTCTAAGTTAAAGTCATTTTTACGCATTACTATTATATGCGCCACATTGAATTGGCCCGAGTTTATGTTATCTTCCCTTGCCCTTGGAGTGAACTTCAAGTCGTCGTAGAGAGTTCGTGTCTTGATCTCAATAATTTTTTATTATTATTAATAAAGTTACTGAGATTCATCACCTTACTAAATCTCGATTTACTTTATTAACTGTCTTGACATGAATCCACAAATACTTGAATCTCGATTTACTAATTTGCTCGAAACAAATATTTTGCATTAAACTAATGTCCAGTTTTACGTTGTAATTGAAATTAGATGCATTGGGTACATAATCCGCAGCCGATCAAACATCAGGTGCATTGGCCGCAGTTTACTCAAAGTAAAATTAAAATGAATGGGAAAATGTGGAATAGTAAAAAACATTATTATCCTTATTAAAGGCGTGAGTTTAGGGATCAGTAAGTGCAATATGTGATGTTTGAAAGGGCAAAATGTAATCTCACTGATGTATTGCATATGATATATATATATATATATATATATATATATATATATATATATATATATATATATATATAGAGGGAAACTTGAAAAAAAGTCCTCCAAAAAGCAAGTTCTACCCCTTTTGTCCCTCACTTCAATAAATCTATATCTATTCCCCAACTTATATTTTGCCTTAATTTTGACAAAAATACCCTGTTTTACCATTTTTTTTATCTCACATTTTCACCCCTCTTCCTCTTTCGTCCCACCTGACCCCCCGAACCCCCCCCCCCCCCCCCCCTCTCTCTCCTCCCACCTCTTTCTCTCTCCTCGCACCCGACCTCTCTTTCATTTCGTCTTTGCCTTCCTTTCTCCTTTGTCTTCGCCCTTCCTTTCTCCTTCGTCTTCGCCTGACGCTCGGTTTATGTTTTAGTACATTGTAAATTTCAGTAATATTGATTGTAATGTTTTAGTAATATTGATTGCTTGTAATGTTTTAGTAATGTTTTAGTAATATTGATTGCTTGGGTTTACTTGGAATTGGCTCACTGAAAATAATGGGGTCTCGATACATGACAATTTTAATGATTTTGCGCAAATTTTGTTAATACATTAGCTTTCCCGATTCCGACAAAAGACAGAAACATAAAAATCTTGTTCCGGTTGTATTTGGAAATAGAATTTCTGGTTACGGTTTTTATCCGAAAGTGAAATTCGGTTCTGTTTTGTTACTGTTTTTATTATTTTTATTTTTTATTAATAAAAAAATTTTTATTTTATTTTTAATTAATAAAGTGTTTAAATTTATTAATACCCGGATCCTTACAAACCGGAACGAAAACTTTCTGGTTCTGGTTTTAGCCGAAATCAAAAAATTCTAAATCCGGTTTTACCGGAATTTCTGAATTTTGTATTTAACTCAGTGTATCCAAAGTTTAAAAGTGCTGTCAAAAATACCCAAAGTCGCATTTAGAACCACTCCATTCTCGTAACGCCGTTTACTTACCCATCAACTCTGGCCACGTGGACATATCTGTTTTGTTTAGTGTAATCATTAGGGGTTCACTTAGTTGTGTTAAATAGTATTAATTAGGGGTTTAATTCGTTGTTTTCTCGTAAACGAGGCTGATGTGGGCTCGTCCACGTGACAAAACTTGTTATGTCAGCAAATCACGTTTGTCCACGTGGCCAGAGTTAACGAGTAAGTTAACGACGTTACGAGAATGGAGTGATCAACTCCCCAAATACGATTTTGGGTATTTTCGCAATCACTTTTAAACTTTGAGTACACAAGGGTTTCTTTGACCAAACTTTGAGTATTTTCGCCGTCATTAACCTGTAATTCTATCCAACAACCTTCTATTAAGTACTTTTCTATTAAGTACTTGTCTCGTCACTTTTTTCCCGGATTGTTAACCATTTTAAAACAAGAGTTAAGCTCCAATGGTCTTTCTAATAACGGGTAGAGTAGTCTCTTTAGAAAAAAATTACAAAAATAGTCTCTCCTTAAGCGTTTTATTTTAATTTTATTTTACTTTCAATATAAAATAAAATAAAATTAAAACGCACTGCAATAACATATGAAAAGCACTGCAATAACATAAAACTAAAGATTTTACAAAAAATAATGTTAGGTAATGCATATCAACCGAACATTATTTCCTTAACAAGTTCTTTTCTTACCCGTGGTGAGGGCAATAATGAGACTAAACAGAAAACCTCCTAAAACTATGGGAAATGACTAAAAAGGGGTCAATGTGACCATTTTTACAAAAAGAGTTTAAGAACCCGCGGTTTACCCGTGAAACCCGGCCCGTATACTTGTCATATAACAGCCGGCTAAGATCATCAGCGGTTATCGGTTTTCGGATCCAAATAAACTTTTGACTTCTCAGCATTTAAAAATGTTGTCTCAGCCATCTTATATTTCTGGCTGCCGAACGCAATTTCGAAGCCCGGATATTCGGCTTCTGCCACCCAAATCTTTAAAGGAACAACTCAATCAACCTGAGATTAGGAAAAAAAAAATTAACCAAGAACGATAAGATCAAATATATATTAATATTTCTCTAAAAAAAAAAAAAGTTTTTGACAAACGAGCTACATATAGTTTTCTGCGAAGCTGCGACCTCATCACGATCTGGAAAACAATCCTCCAAACGGTAAACTCAGCCATACATACAGATCCAATACCTTCAACTTCAACAGCAAGCCAAGTCAAGAAACAAAGAGGAGAAATTTAGCAAGAGAATGTTAAGATCATTAAATGTAATAGTAATACCTTGTGAATGGATTCAAGGTCTTTGAGTTCAATATGTGATTCGGAACTTCAACAACGCCTTCTCTTGCATCATTCTCTGCGAACTGACCATGGACATAGACACCATATGTTTCCATATATAAAACATTAGCAACATCGCAAAAGAAATAGTGAAATAGAATTGATTTATAAATTGATAAGCTACAAGGCAAATATGAGAATTAACATGTAATTCTAGAATACAAGTCATGAATACCCATCTACTTGTTATTGTGCATCAATTTTTTACATTTTTTTTTTTTATGAATTTACAGTGAACTTTAGCATTTTGTATCATCTTACGCCCTAGACTATCTTTTGTATCGGTGTGTCCCATGAATTTATCAGTTTTTCCCTTAAACTTTTGCTGTTTTATATTTTAGGGTTAATTGCGGCAATAATGCACAACCTAGGTCAGCATGGGTTTTAGGTCCCAAACTGAAGTGTGGGAAAAAATATTCAACGTTTGTTGACTGTAAAATTTGTTGGTCCTTCCGTAAGGATGTTAACTTCTGCTGATGTGGCATCGTTAAACTGTCAAATGGACTGCCAACTTGTAATTATTTATTTATTTAATTTAAAATAGACTCCAATAAAAATTATTTACTTAGTTTAAAGTGCTCATTTATTTTTTGAATCATAATTAAAATTTGATTTAATTTATTCTTACTAATTAGATTATGTAATTAATATACAAATTGGCAGTCCATTTGGCAGTTTCACGATGCCACATCAACCGAATTTAACATTCTTAACGGAAGGACTAACAAATTTTACATTCAACAAACGTTGTGTATTTTTGCCCACACTTTGAAAGTTTGGAGGACCTAAAACCCCTGTTGACCAAAGATTGTGCATTATTGCCGCAATTAACCCTATATTTTATTATCTCAATATTTAACTTGTATCAAATCTTATCTTTTTGTCAAATTTTGACAATATTTTTGTTAAATTTTAAGGCCGGCGTCATTTAAAATGATATAATTAGAAAGACAAGTTTTGAGACTTCGACGAAGATCGGGAAACCGAAAAAGGCTATATTGAGAGGGAACATTGAGAGATAAAATTCTAGAGAGATTTTACAAGTAAATGGTTAAAATAGTTAGTTTTAAAGCATGCAAAAGACAAATTCGTATTAAATTTAGACGGAAATAGTAAACGTAAAACATATAGGGGCATTTTGATCCAAATTCAGAATTTAATGAGAAATTGGTAGTCAGTGATAACTTTTGGGGGATAAAGTGATATATAATGATAAATTTCATAGGGTATAACTTATACAAGGTAAAAAAACAGGGAGAAATATCTACCCTTTATTTTATCCATGTATGATCTTTTTCTTTTTGTTACCATTCAAGATATTCACTTCATTTAGGAATAAACATATTTACATTTATACTATTACATCCGCCCATATTGAACCGGCGCAATTTACGCTATCTTCCCTTGTCCCCGGAACGAACTTCAAGTAGTCGTAGAGAGTTCGTGCCTTGATCTCATTGAAGAAAAGTTTTATTATTATTATTATTATTCACCTTACCAAATCTCGATTTACTTTGTTAATTGTGTTGACATGAATCCACAACTACGTGAATCTCATCTAGAAACAAAAGATTTTCTCAATTCAAAAGCCACACTATTCAAATTACAAAAAGGTATTGCTAATTTTTAAGTAGCTAGAATTTGAGAGAAAATCCAATATAACAAATATTCTACGAAAAGTAGAGAATATTTAATCATATAATTCACAAGAAAATGACACATGAACCATAATAATCCATCACAAAATCTGTGTCCACATTCATGTGAAAGAACTCAAAGAAACAAATGAAAGGGACACAAACTCAATAGCTACCAAGAATATAGCTCCAAACATAAAATGTGGCAATGACAGGACTAAATTTTCCAGATAATAATATAACTATAAAATTCTATTGTTATTTTCGATGGAAAGCTCAAATTAAGGGACTAATTTTGTAAATCAGATGAGAAAAAAAAGGTTTCAAGTTTCAATTATCCAAGTTTATCACGTCACTTACTAAGGAACAGAGCCTGGATGCCTAAACGACAACTTGGTAAACGACAAAAGTCAGCATTTCCTAATACGCCAAAATATTTTTCGAATTGAGTAATTTAGGCTAATGTACCTGAACTTTGTATGTTGGTCCAGTTTTTTTATTTTTTCTTCTGAATATTAATTTTTGGAAGTAAAGCCTCGTATATGTTTAATTTTCAAAATAACTAAAAAAAAATACATTGTTTTTTTATCAATTAATTTGGCCTAGGGAAAATTAATATACGGTTGACGTTATCATGTATTTAAACTTAACACAATATCCATAAATTAATTAAAAAAAATCTTCATGTATGAGAGAGAAATTAAAACTTAATCACACCGCTATATCATATACGTCCTTGTACTGGAATCTCCGTTTTTAATATTTTTTTCTGGTTTCGATTTTCTAACATGGATTTTCAGTCTGTTCTAAAAATATTGACGAATCTTTATTTCAAATTTTTATTTTGTTACAGGAGGTGACATATTGGCTAAGCCATTCACATCAGAAATATATATATATATATATATATATATAGGGAAACTTCAGTTTGTATGCCCGGACAGCATGTGTTTTTAGAAAAGTACCCGAAATTATTAAATTACAAAACTATGCCCCAAAAGTGTTTATGTAAAGACAAAAAGTGTTTATGTATACATTAACAGTTTTTGGAGCATATTTTAAAGTGTTCAAAAGTGTTTAAAACTGTTTATGTAAAGACAAAAAGTGTGTTGGGGGCATAGTTTTGTAATTTAACAAACTCGGGTACTTTTTTGAAAACACATACTCTACCGGGCATACAAACTGAAGTTTCCCTATATATATATATATATATATATATATATATATATATATATATATATATATCAATCAAGAGGGGACACGCATTTACGTACCGTACCGTTGAGATTGAACTAAGGATAATGAAGTATGTAATAGATTATCACTAGGTCAAACAAACTCGATTAATTGATATTAGTTTCACTAAAAGAAAAATTAAAACATTCTATAAATTTGGACATTTATATTTTAAAATATTTTTGCCGCAAATATAAATCTAATAATAGTTTAACGCTATATAGACTTGCTTTATATATGTATTGGGTAGTTATTGACTATTGACTTATTGAGTATATAATTGTATATGAGTAGTGTTGACGTGGTTTCCCACCTCAATCAGTCAAGTGTGACTTGTGAGTGTATGATATTTTTGGATGAAACAATTTGGTGGAATTCGATCTCTCACGTTGCAAGCTCACGATTCACTCACGATATAAGTATAAGTATATAAGCGGTATAAATGAGACGAGAGGTTTTTTATAGAGGTTCGTCCCAAGGCGGTAGTTGACTACTTCCTCTGTTAGTTTATTGCGACAATGAACATAGACGGATAGCTACAGGCAGCCAAATCACGTCTGAGAGCAAAAAGAAATGGAGGAAGAAAGAAAGAACACAACAAGATCTCAAAATGACAAGAATGCCGGGTAGAAATTCTTCAGTGTATTCTCTCGAGGTTGTAAGTGTGCGTGTGTTGATCTGAGCTTGAGCTTGGCATTTATAGACTTCAATTCTTCCCGTTGAACTTCCAGGAATTGAGGGGTCTTCGCTCCGTGCTGACCGGGTTGAATGGACGATCTGGCTACACGTGTCCCACGACTTCGTTCTGGTCGTCGCGTTTGAATTATGCCCGTTGAAGACTTGACTTCGTGCTCCTGGTCTTCCGTATGAATTTGAAATGGGATGCCGGGTAGAGAATATGACGACTCTACCCTCGTCTTTCTGGGCTGCTATCGAGTGGATTTGGGCTTTAGAACTCATTGGGCCGAGTAGCCTATGTCCATTGGTTCTTGGTCTGACTGAGAATCTCTTTGGGCTTCTTCAAATGGGCTTTTACGAATACCAGTTTATTTCTTTAAAGCCTTTTATCATGGTTTGTAAATTTAATTAATTCACAACCTTAGCACTATATGTCACATTAAATAATGACGAATTTGTACATCAACAGTTAGCCCCCTACTATAAAAAATACGAAGTAAATTTTATACTATTTACTCGATGAAATCATGTAAAATTCGTGCCGGATAGGATTAATTAAATTTGTGACTTTTGCCGCAAATCTGCATAATCCGGGCAGGATTTTGGATAATTTCGAGATCAGATGGACGGATAGGGTCTTGAAGCTGTAACCGTCGCTTCGAATTTTGGGCGGGAACAGTTACAACACGTGTCCCATTTTGCGGAGTTCGAAGGGAATAAACTCTTCACATTCTCCTGACACAGCTGTCGTGCTGACGTGTCGCCGGATAGCTCGCTGATCTCAACCGTAGGATGAGGTTTGTTGCGTTTTTTGAGGAAACCCTAACCGTAGGATCAGCGACAATTTTCAAGTATAAATACTCGAGTGATTCGCATTAAATGGGCACGTCTCTTCAGCTTCAGCCCATCGCACGTTGTTCGAAGGTAACCTCTTTCTCTTTCTTCTATATATACTCTATGTGGTATTCGAATACCATTTTTGAATTTTTAGAGAGAGAAATACTTCGAGTTCTAGTGAGATAAACTCTGCGAATCGCCATTGGAGATACTTTGAGGTCTTCTCTTCGTCGTCTTCTTCATCACTCTCGTAGGGGAATCAGGTTCTAGTTTCTTCTCCGTTTTTCTCTGTGTCTGTTTTGGGGATTGTTCTAGGTTTCTAGATATTATTTTTCCTGTTTTCTTGAATTTCTATATTTTCCAGTTTCTGGGTTTTGTGCTCGTCTAGATTTCTTTCGGTTTTTTCTAAAATATCTTTATAAGATGGGTCCTAAGAAGACGGTCTCGAAATGGCAAACGGAGTTTCTGACTACAGATTCTCCCAAGTCAGTTCTGAAACCTAAGGATCTGGTTAGGATCCGGGTAGAGTATAGGATACCTTTGTCGATAGAGCTTAGGTTACCGGGTCCGGATGAACATGCCGACGAGCAGAACTCGGACGGCTGGGTCTGTGTATACCAGAGATTCTTTGAGTCCGGGGGGCTTAGATTTCCTATTCCCGAGCTCATCCTAAAGTACCTTAGTTATCTAGGGGTTTCTATCGGGCAACTTAGCCCTAATTCTATCCGGATCTTGATGGCCCTGCTTGTCCGGTCCCATGAATGTTTGTATTCACTTACAATCTGGGACTTGTTGACGGGCTTGGTCATCAAGGCCAACGGTCAGGCCAAGGGTAGGTTTTTCCTATCCGTCAAGGAAGGGGAGATCATAACCGGTCTTCCCAAGAAGGAGAGTGCTTGGACCCACAAGTATTTCTTCTTCATGGCCGGTCAGGAAACGCTCGGTTCTTGGCCGGGCTATAGGAATGAATGGGTCCACGAGATAGGTAAGGTTCTGGGTTAGGTTTTCTATTTTTTTCTATTCGGCTGTTTTTATGTGTTTGCTAAATTTTCTTTTATCTTCATCTTGTGCAGTCGAGGACCCTGAGAAGCCTAAGTCTCGTCCGATTACGGAGGAGTGGAAGGCTTTGAAGAGGAAGCTGTTCCCTAACGGTCCGGAGCTGTGGTCGAACTTCACAAAAGAGAGGTTCGAAGCTACCGGGCTTTGGGTTGAGCCTGACGAGGAGGAGTTTCCGGGTATGACTCTTAAATCTGTCTTTTTGGCTTTGTTTCGTACTTGTCTATCTTATTTTTTTCTAAGTATGGATTTTTAACGTGTAGAGGATATGGACGCTCTTCGGCCGAAGGGTCAGAGTCTTCGTCAGAAGCGGATGCAGGAAGGTCAAACTGGAGGTTCGGCCTCTGCTGGAGCTGTTCGTCAGGAGACGAGCAGACGGGTTGAGGAGAGGGGGCCTGGCGCATCTGCGCCGGCTAAGGCTGCTCGTCTGGAGACGAGTAGGAGGAATGAGGAGACTCCTGCTCGGGAGCCTCTTGCTGAGGTCGCCTCTGGGGCGATCAAGAAGAAGGATGTCGTCGAACTTTCCGACGACGGGGAGAGCACTCCGGAGGTCACGCCTTCGGCGAAGCCTTCGGAGAGGGAGGTTGCCCCTTCTTCTGCTCCTGCTCGTCCTTCCAAGGGCGTGATTCGTCCTTCTCAGGACGGAGCTGCCCCGAGGACGGGCTCAGAGGTGGCCGCGAAGAGGCCGCACGAAGGAGGGGACTCTGGGGTCCGGAAGAAGGCGAAGGGGGATCCGGCCCCGAAGGAGGTGGTGAGGAGGGACTCAGACCCGAAAGGAGGCGCGAGGGCCTTGGAGAAGGGTAAGGGGGTTGCTCGGGAGAGCGAACGCCCGAAGGAGGCCTCCCGAGGTGAGGCGAGCGAGACGGGGTTGGCTCCCCCGGTGGTTGAAGGGCAGGCTAGGGAGAAGATGGTCTCCCGGAAGGCGGGGTGCACCTGGATGGGGGACAAGGGTCTCCACAAGGCACCCAAGGTGGCGGCCGGTCTTCTCCGGCAGATTACTAATGGTGGGGTCGGCAGGGTCCCCAGGAGTATCGCGGAGAAGAGGCCGTACAAGGATATGGCTGCGGCTACAACTCTGGTAAGTTTTGCCGGCTTTAGGTTTGGATGTTTATTTTATTCCTAAATTTTTTCTAACTTTGGTTTTTGGACGTGCAGCTCGTCGCCTCCATCAACGACATGGTCCTCGATTATGAGGACCAATTGTATGAGGCTAGAGAGGGCGCGCAAGCCTCCGAGCAGCTTGCGCTGAAGGAGAGGGAGTTGGCTGATGCCGTGCAGGGCATCCGGGAGAAGGCGGATCAGATCATTGTGATGGGCAAGAAGGTCGCCGCCTGTGATGCTCGGATCAAGGGGCTTGGGAATACGGTCGTCGATCTCCGGGAGAAGCTGTCAAACGCTACCCGGACGATTGAGGAGGCTCAAGGCGTGAGCGAGGCGGCCGCCAGACAGATGTTGGCCTCTGACGCGGCCAAAGGGCGGGCAGAGGAGTTGGCCAAGAAGAAGGAGGAGGAGGCCTTGGCCTTGAAGGAGGACGTGCAGCGCCTTGCTGCCGAGCTGGCCGAAGCCCGGCAACGATCCGCTGATCGCGAAGCTGAGAAGAAGGCAGTCCGTGCCCGATATCGCCGAAAGGTGGAGGAAAGGGACGCGCTAATCGCGTGGTACAAAGGTACGGCTGCTGACAACAGTTGCTTGGATCAAGCCGAAGGTTGCCTCGAGCTGATCCAAGACATCATTGACGGCAATGTCCAAGATTTCGAGGCTGAGAAGGAGGTCCTAGAAGGCAACGCTGCTCGCTACTAAGCTCTCTTGGATGCGGTTCTGGCACCGCTGATAGGGTCTCCGGCTCTGTCTCCAGATGCCGAGCTGACCGATGTTCCTCTTGTAGATCTGAGCCTTCGGTCCGAGCAATCATCCGCCAAGGAGCCCGCTTCCGAAGATCCCGCCATCGAGCCCGTCGTTGAAGATCCCGTGGCCGGAGAGGCCTTCATTGGTGAGCCCACCTTGCCCGCCGTTGCCGATACCGAGGAGGTGATCCTCGAAGAGCCGACCCTGAACGAGCCCGCCGCTGCCGAGGAGACCGTCGCCCTTGAAGAGCCGATCCTGGATGAGCCCGACGTTGTCGAGGAGACTGCCGAGCATGGAGCCCAAGCCGGCGAAGGAGAAGGAGAAGAGAAGGAGGAGGAGGAGGACCGAGAGGTCGTGGGGGTACCCGGGGTTGACACATAGAGTGTCCCCCATTTTTTTTTGTTTTTTAGTTAATAAGGCCTAAGGCCAAAACAATTTCTTACGGGCAAGTCTACGGCGGCTTGAACCCTTTTTTTTGTAATGTTTTTTGGATATGCCCGCGGTTAGGGCCTTTGCTTATTTTCTATTCTATATCATGCTCGTTATTTCCTTGCTATGCTTTGTTTGCCTGTGTTTCTAAGTTAATTTTCTAATCGTACTTTTCTATATATACTTTCCTATCTGAGGTTCCGAATGTCCTATTGTATGCTGGGATAAATAACAAAAGATTGAAAGTTTGAAATCTGCTAAGTATAAAAAATGCACGGGTACCTTTTGTTGTTGTGCTCCTTCGACACTTCTCGTCTAGTCTGTTCTGTTCGTCCATCACAATATTCCGCAGGTCGCGATTTCTGAAAAACACATTTGTAAAAAACCAGATGTATGTTGTTACATATTTTTTTTCAGGGGGGTTAGGCTTGTTGCCTTAAGGGATGGGTTGGATGCCCGTTTAGGTTTGTTACCCGGATAGGCTTGTTGCCCTATATGACGGGTTAGTTACCCGGGTAGGCTTGTTGCCTTATGCAATGGGTTTGTTACCCGGGTAGGTCTGTTACCTTATGTGGGGGTTTGTTACCCGGATAGGTTTGTTACCTCTTGTGATAGGTCTGTTACCCGGGTAGGTTTGTTACCTTAGGTGATGGGTCTGTTACCCGGGTAGGCCTGTCGCCTTGACGGGAGTTTCGGGACATTTTTCCTTTTAGGCCGGTTCTATTGAGTCTTGCGATTCATGATTTTCGGGCCTATTCGGTTTTGGGTTTGGATTGGGACTGCGCCCATCGTTTAGGATGGGCTGCCTACGTACCCCAAATTTGGGGATCAAGTCATTACGTAGTTCAGGGGAGACCGGGTAGGTCGGGTTAGGCGTAGTATTTCCTTAAGTGCATGGCATTCCAGCTGCGGAGGACTCTTGTTCCGTCCGGAGTGGCTAGCCGGTATACTCCAGGTTTTACTACTTCGGTGACGATGTAAGGTCCTTCCCAGTTAGCCCCGAGCTTGCCCGCGTTCAGCTCGGCGGTGTTCTGGAAAACTTTTCTGAGGACCAACTCTCCCACTGTGAATTTTCGACGTTTGACCTTTGAATTATAGTACCTTGCTATCGAGTTTTGATAGTTGGCAATTCTTATCAAAGCTTGTTCTCGTCTTTCGTCGATGTAGTCGAGCTGGTCTTCCCTCATTTCGCCGTTGAGTTCTGCGTCCAAATGGGCGAATTCCCTTCGGAGGCTGGGTGTCTCTATCTCTGCTGGTATTACGGCCTCAGTGCCGTGTACCATTGAGAAGGGGGTTTCCCCGGTGGCCCTACGCGGGGTAGTTCTGTAGGACCAGAGGACTCCTATGAGCTCGTCTGCCCATCGTCCTTTTTTGGTGTCTAGGCGTCTCTTGATTCCGTCCACTATTACCCGGTTAGCTACTTCGGCTTGACCATTGCCTTGAGGATATCTCGGAGTGGACGTGTTCAAGGATATTTTCCAATTTATGCAGAAGTTTTGGAATCTCGTTGAAATGAATTGTGGTCCATTGTCAGCTATTATCTCTTTTGGGAGGCCGAATCTGCTGATGATGTTTTTCCATAGGAAATTTTCTACATCAACATCTTTAATGTTTGCGTACGATTCTGCCTCCACCCATTTTGAGAAGTAATCGGTTACGACGAGTAGGAACCTTTTCCCGGCCGGGGCCAGGGGGAACGGTCCTACTATGTCCATGGACCATTTCATGAACGGGTACGGGACTGAGACTGATGAAAGTTCTTCTGCTGGTTTGTGTATGGACGGGGAGTGTCTTTGGCATTTGTCGCACCTTTTGGCGTAGTTTTCACTGTCCGCCAACATAGTGGCCCAGAAAAAACCTTGCCTTTTTGCTTTGTTTGCTAAAGATCTTCCTCCCGAATGGTTGCCGCATTCTCCGGAATGGATTTCGTGAAGTACTATTTGAGCTTCGGTCTTTCCTAGGCACCTTAGGTAGGGTCCGGTATAGCTACGTTTGTACAATTTTTCCCCGATCATGCAAAATCTAGCGCTCTGGATCCTTAGTTTCCTAGCTTTTTGCTTGTCTCGAGGTTTGGTTCCGGTTAGGATGTAGTTAATGATTGGGGTCCTCCAATCATCCTCTTCCACTTGGATATTGCAAACTTCGCGGGTTACGTTGGGTTCGTCTATCGTTTCGACCGGGATTATCCTTCTGACCTCGGGGTCCGAAGTTGAAGCTAACCCGGCCAGTGCGTCTGCTGACGCGTTTTCACTCCTCGGTATTTGGACTATTTCGACGTGTTCGAATTGTTGAATTAAGCCTTTTACTACCGAGAGGTATTTTTCCATCCTGTCATCTCGGGTGGCATACTCGCCACTGATCTGACTGGTAACTAGCTTTGAGTCGGAGTGGGCCCTTACTTTCCGGGCTCCCACGGCTTTTGCTAGTTTGAGGCCGGCGATGAGGGCCTCGTACTCGGTCTCGTTGTTTGTCGCGTGGAATTTCAATCGAAATGATTGTTCCAACACTTCTCCCGTGGGGGATATCAAACGAATTCCGATCCCGGATCCGCCTTGGTTTGACGCGCCGTCGACTTCGAGTTTCCATTCTCCGTCCTCGTGGCCCTCTTTTGAACCGTCGGCTGGTAATTCGATGAGAAATTCAGCCAACACTTGTGATTTCGCACAGGTTCGGATCTTGTATTCTATATCGAATTCGCTTAATTCGACGGCCCATTTCGTTAGCCTTCCCGATTGATTTGGGCTGTGGAGGATGATTCTCAAAGGTTGGGTCGTCATTACCATGATGGTATGGGACTGAAAGTAAGGCCGAAGCTTCCTCGCTGCGGTTATCATTGCCAGCGCGAGTTTTTCTATTGCCGGGTATCTGGTTTCAGCGTCTTCCAATGATTTGCTGATGTAGAAGATCGGCTTTTGCTCTCCGCGGTCCTCTCTCACGATTACTCCACTCACCGCCGATGGTGAGACAGCCAGGTATAACAACAATGGCTCTCCCAAGATTGGTCTGGTGAGTATTGGTGGGGTGGATAGGTACCTTTTCAGCTTTTGGAAGGCCTCTTCGCACTCTTCGGTCCATTCGAACTTTTTATTACCTTTCAAAAGTTTGTAGAAGGGTAAACATTTGTCCGTGGCTCTTGATATGAACCGGTTAAGAGCGGCGATTCTCCCAGTCAGCCTTTGCGTCTCTCGAACAGTCCTTGGGGAGGGCATGTTCTGGAGGGCATTTATCTGGTCGGGATTGGCTTCTATACCTCGCTGTGTGACCAGATAACCTAGGAATTTTCCTGAAGTTACCCCGAAGGTGCATTTCGTCGGGTTGAGCTTCATTTGATACTTTCGTAGTATGTTGAAGCAGTCTTCTAGGTGGGTCACGTGATCCGTTGCTTGGGAGGACTTTACCAACATATCATCGATGTAGACTTCCATAGTTTTACCGAGGTGTTCGGAGAACATTTGGTTGACTAATCTTTGATATGTGGCTCCGGCGTTTTTCAATCCGAATGACATAACTTTGTAACAGTATATTCCTCTATCGGTTACGAATGCCTTTTTTTCTTGGTCCTCGGGGTGCATTAGGATCTGGTTGTATCCCGAGAATGCGTCCATGAATGACAGTAGTTCGTGCCCACATGTTGCTTCGACCAGACGGTCGATATGGGGCATCGGGAAACTGTCTTTTGGACAAGCTTTGTTCAGGTCGGTAAAGTCGATGCAAACTCTAGCCTTCCCGTTTTTCTTTTTCACGACCACTGTATTTGCTAACCAGTCCGGGTATTTGACTTCCCTGATGGATCCGGTTTGCAGCAGTTTTGTGACTTCTTCGTTTACGGCTTGGGCCCTGTCTGGGCCTAGCTTTCGCCTTTTTTGTTTCACCGGCTTGTAGCTCGGATCTACGTTTAGGCGATGGGTTGTGATGCTTGGGTCTATGCCGGGCATGTCCTTGTGAGACCAAGCAAAACAATCCCGATTTTTGGTCAGGAATTTGAGGAGATCTTTTCTGACGTTATTGTCTAATCCTTTCCCGATTCCTACCCGGTGGTCCGGGTTGTCGGGATCGATCTGGACCTAGACTGTCATTTCCAGGTTAGGTCCATCCGTATCGGTGGTCCTTTCCTGTCCGTCGTCCTCTTTTTCGTCTACCGCCATTAATTGCTACGCGGTAGATCGCTCCTGTCCGGCTTTGACGGCCTGAATGTTCCGGAACGCGCTCATGTAGCAAATTCTGGATTGCTTTTGATTTCCCTTGATTTCAACGATTTTCCCCGCCCTATTCGGGAAGCGTATTAGTTTATGGTAGGCTGACGGTACGGCCTTCATCATGTGCAGCCAAGGTCTTCCTAATATCATGTTGTACACTGACGGGCAGTCCAACACTAGGAATTTTTTGGTCTTCCCGACCCCTGCTGCTGCGATGGACAGTCGCACCGTGCCAATGGCATTGATGGTTCCTCCATCGAAGCCGGTTAGCGGGATGGCTTCTCTGTTGATCTCTGTTTCTTCTACTCCCAGTTTTAGCAATGGCTATAGGAAGATCACGTCGACTGAGCTCCCGTTATCGATTAGGATCCTGTCCATCGTATACGAGGAAACTAGGAGTGTGACGACCAACGCATCGTCGTGCGGACCAATCAGTGTGGCCGCTTCACTATCTTTGAATGAGATCTCGAAGTCTGGCTCTTCCCTCGGTACGATTACTGGTCCGGCCTTGAGCCTCCTCTGGTGGGCCTTGATGGAGTTTATCGAGTTACCATGCAGTTGGGAACCTCCCACTATAGTGTAGATTCTACCGATGGGCTCGGGGATGTCGCTGAGCTGCTCTCCGGAATTCTCCGTTTCTTCGTACGTTTGCTCGTCTGATTCCTCGAGCATGTGTACTCGTCCTCTTTTGCTAGACTGTATGCTTTCGCGCGGCGTTCTGTGTCGTTCTTCTCTTTTCTGGCCGGTCTGGTGTTGATTTTGGGGAGGGCTTTTCTCGATCGATTGCCCACCTTTCAGCTCATTGCCGAAGTTTATTTCCCCCAATTCTCCGTTGATGTACTTTTCCGCTAGGCGAGCACGGAGTACCATACAATTCTTCGTATGATGTCCGAATACCTTGTGGAAGTTACACCACGCTTTCGGGTCGTGCTTCGGGAAACCTTCGTGGCTGTATGGTGGGAAGTCTCTCGAGCTGACCAAGACTTCTCCAGGAGTTTCTTCTGCCTCGATCTGTTCTTCGGACTCCGCAGTTTCCGAATTTACGTTGAAAACGTACGGGCTTTGCGGGTTGTGCCCGTTGTTGGCCCTCGGATTCTGGGTTTGGAATGGGTGCTTATGGACTGGAGGGGGATTCCTTTGTCCCCTGAACGGGATACTGTGATTTCCGGCCCTAGGCGGCGGCTGCTGCCCGGGTGGCCCGGTATTCCGCTGGTGGACAAGTAGGGACCCATGTCTCCTTCGCATGGCTTTGAGTTCTTCGTCATGCCTGATCCAGTTGGATGATCTGTGGATTACGTCTTCGATGGAGTCGTAACGATTCACGACGATGTCCGTTTTGAACTTCGAGTCGTACCATAATCCGGCCGTGAGGGCGGCTATGGCGGTTTCGTCACTGATCCCATTTATTTTGACCATGGTCTTTTTGAACCTGGTCATGAAAGCTCTGAGGGGCTCTCCTCTCTCTTGCTGCAATGCATAGAGGTTTGCCGCCGTGATCTCAGTTTCCATAAACATGGAAAAATGTTTGAGAAAAAGGGTCGTTAGCTGTCCGAAGTTGTCTATGGAACGTGGTTCAAGTTTCGAGAACCATTCCATCGCTGGGCCGACCAGATTTTCAGAGAAATATTGGCAGCGCCCAGCGTCCAATTCGTGCGCTTCCAGATGGGCTCGCCCCATCGCAATCCTGAAGGACCTCAAGTGTACTTTGGGATCGGTCGTCCCGTCGTACTTTGGCACATATACTCGTCCGCCTTCCCTGAGTATAACGTTAGTTATGACGGGCTTAAAGGGTGTCCTTTCTGCCTCCTCCACTAGACGTTCTATCTCGGGGGCAGCGGTAGTGGCGCTGTGCACGCGAGAGCGCACGTGAATGAGCTTCTCATTCATTTCGGCCATTGAGCTTTTGAGCTCCTCCAATTCTGTGCGTTGGGGAGCTTGTTCGGGACGCACAGCATGGAGGGGTTCCTGTCCGTACACCGGGCTGGGATACCTCGGGTACGTGACCGGGTGGCCGTTGAGGGCCTGGCTGATGTTACGGCTTTGCTCGTACCCCGATTGTTGGTTTTGGGGTCCCGGGCGTTGGTGACTGCTCGAAGCAACATTCCCCGCATTAGACGGGTAGAAGCCCGTCAAAGGGGTAAAAAGAGGTGTTCCTGTTTCAGGAGGCGGGGGAGGCGTCGCGGGTCTAGGGCCGCTGGGTAGTCGGGGCTGGTTTTGCCTTGGCGCTTGCGGATTGTCCACGTCGGCAAAGTCGAAGTGGACAGCGTCGAGCCCGGTCCGGCCTTGACTCCCAGAGCTTTGTCCCGGATTAGTCCGGTTAGCGTTTTGGCGACGCTCATTTTGGGCTTGGTTGGCTTCCAGAGATTCGAGTCGTTGGCGCAACTCTCGATTCTCTGCAGCGCTAGCCTCTAGCTGAGACTGTAGGTTGCTTGATTCCGTGTTTGGATCTGGGTTGTTCACCTCAGACCCGTTCACGATTGCGACTTCGTTGTTGCTCATGTTCGCGGAGTGCTTTGAGCTTTTAGGAGTTAGCAAGATCAATTTCCCACAGACGGCGCCAAACTGTTGACGTGGTTTCCCACCTCAATCAGTCAAGTGTGACTTGTGAGTGTATGATATTTTTGGATGAAACAATTTGGTGGAATTCGATCTCTCACGTTGCAAGCTCACGATTCACTCACGATATAAGTATAAGTATATAAGTATAGAGGTTCGTCCCAAGGCGGTAGTTGACTACTTCCTCTGTTAGTTTATTGCGACAATGAACATAGACGGATAGCTACAGGCAGCCAAATCACGTCTGAGAGCAAAAAGAAATGGAGGAAGAAAGAAAGAACACAACAAGATCTCAAAATGACAAGAATGCCGGGTAGAAATTCTTCAGTGTATTCTCTCGAGGTTGTAAGTGTGCGTGTGTTGATCTGAGCTTGAGCTTGGCATTTATAGACTTCAATTCTTCCCGTTGAAATTCCAGGAATCGAGGGGTCTTCGCTCCGTGCTGACCGGGTTGAATGGACGATCTGGCTACACGTGTCCCACGACTTCGTTCTGGTCGTCGCGTTTGAATTATGCCCGTTGAAGACTTGACTTCGTGCTCCTGGTCTTCCGTATGAATTTGAAATGGGATGCCGGGTAGAGAATATGACGACTCTACCCTCGTCTTTCTGGGCTGCTATCGAGTGGATTTGGGCTTTAGAACTCATTGGGCCGAGTAGCCTATGTCCATTGGTTCTTGGTCTGACTGAGAATCTCTTTGGGCTTCTTCAAATGGGCTTTTACGAATACCAGTTTATTTCTTTAAAGCCTTTTATCATGGTTTGTAAATTTAATTAATTCACAACCTTAGCACTATATGTCACATTAAATAATGACGAATTTGTACATCAACAAGTAGAATACTTAAGTGATTTCAAATGTACAAGCATGTATTGTACGTATATATATACGCTTTATAAGTACATTTTGACTTCTCAAAGAACAAAACCCGACACATATTCCTACCCACTCTCTGCTACATCGTTCATACCAAAACATTAATTTGAAACAAAACCATAGAATAAGGGATTATGAAGTGTATCATCAACTTGTGTAATAATAACATTATAATAAATAAAATAAAAACTTTGGAATTTTTTCAAACTCAATCGTCTTATTTTAATCCCAAAAGTCCAACCACATGACTCCAAAAATAATTTAAAATTCAAAAAAATACATAGTAAACCAACAAGAAGAAAAACACAACACAAACATATATATGTCAACCAACTTTGAATTGGAACATGCAAATAATTTCTTTATTTTTCAGGATTTCAACGCTTGGGTTATTTTATTTACTAATTAATTTAATTTGCGACCCCCATGATTATTTCCGATGCAGTGTTCACCGTCTCAACAACGTTGTCTTGTTCCTATGCTCTTCCATTAACTTCCTTAAATTATTTATTTGCACTTTTGGAACCCCAAAAATGAAGACTTTTTATCTAAAAATACAAAACGAAAACGACTCGTTTCGGACACAATCACACGGTTTCACAACTTGCCTAGCACGGTGTCTCAACCTTTTGTTTTCTCTTCTTTTAGAGTAATTGCAATTAACGTCCCTATACTTTAAATAACTGCTGAAACACCCCATACTATATAAAAAACAAAATCCGTTTTTATTATAACATGTGCGGTGCAGAACACATGACCTTTTTTTTCAAATTTATTAATAAAACCTCACTTATAGTGAAAAAGACCATGATAACACAAAGATACGAGAGATTACAAAATATATATAACTAAAATAATCCCAAACATTTTTACTACTGAATAACATCAAGATTCTTAAAACTCAATCTCGAGTTAAACCTTAAACATGTCTAATATAAGCAATGCCAGTACCCATTTTATCCAATCCAACTTATACTTAGGTATTTTACAAAACATTATGATCCTCAAATGTAACTTGTAAGACTCACATCGTAAATATTTTTGAATAATTTGACAAGCCCATTTCTTCATAATAGACAGAGTGTTGTAATATACTACGTTGAATTCATACTAGCAAGTGATGTGTTGCTCACAAGATATCGTTTTTAACTATTTTTTTTTTTGGTGAAAATAATGTGATATTTTTTTAAAATATAGGGGGAATTAATGCTAAAAATAAAAGCTTAGGGGGGAAAGTACATCAATGTAAAAAATTCAGGGCATTACTTCCAATTTATACTCTTCTTTTTATGTTCCTTGCTTGGTACACCAATATTGTATCGAGATCACACAATTAATGCACGAGAAGGAGAAATAATTAAACAATTATTAGCATTAAAACTAATAAGGACATATCATTAAGGAATTGACTTGAACAAAACGAATCCTCGTTAATTTAATTAATATATGTACTATTTTTTTCTTTCTCTCTTTGATTTGGTGACTCAATCAGAAGCGTTGGGACATGGACACGTGGCGTCTTCTCAGTTGTGGAGAGACGATGGAGATGAGTCCACCCAGTGGGGGCCTCATCTTTGACCGGTAGATCATCTCGTCGTATGGCCGCCGGTAGAACTTCAAGAACGGCGCGAAAGATTCCCGACACCTCTCCGTTTTCCCGACGTCCCTCTTGAAGAACAATGCCGGCGATTGGAGGAAGGACGGCCGCGGGGTCCGGTGGAGCGGAGTCCTGTGGGGATTGCCCGATATGTGGCGCTCGGAGAACGGCGTCGACGTGAAGAGACTCTTCCTCGAGGGGAGTCCGAGCGAAGGCGGGGTCCGCGCGACGGGCGATGCGAACGAGAAGGACCGTGCGGTGAGCGGCGAGATCAGTGCGGGGCCTAAGGAGGGCCCCGTGGGACCCACCTTGGAGGCGGAGTTGTCCCCGAGGCTTAGGTACCACGGCTTTAGCGAGTCGAAGTGGTGCGCCACCGTGAACGAGAACCGGGAAGACGCGCAAGCGCCGACCTTACTCGACATCGTTTTGATGGACGAGGGATCGTACCGCAAAGACGCCGCACGCGGGTAGGACGATAGGTCGCTGAATTCCAATGACTCCTCGAAATCCAAGGACGACACGACGGTCGTGGCCGCTGATAGCTCCACAAACGGCTTAACGCCCTACACAAAGACAAATAAATTTGAACTTAGTTTAAGCATTTGAACAAGCTGATTTTTCCCATAATTTTTATAAACTACGTCAAATTTTATAAGACTAAATATAAACTAAAAACTCAGCTACAGTTTTAAAAAAAAAAAAACTATGCATTTTGACCCTCTTAATTTTTAATCAGTATCTTAATATCCGAAATATTATACATACGATCTGTATTTTCTTAAGGAAAAAAAAAAAAAGAAACATTCAACTTCTTACAAATATTATTTAGACGAAAAAAAATTCAAAATTACCTCAATTTCTTCCTTTTTTTTTATTCAAGATTAGTCAAGTCAAACACATGATAACATGATAAAATACCCACATATCAAAATGAAGATAAAAAAACACATATCATTAAATATGCCACCAAAAAAACCTGCAAAATTATGTCACATAATAAAGCACTAAACAGGGCAAAAGTTGAAAAATTGAAAGAAAAATTAAGGTCAAGGCTCTAAATTTATTATTTCAAGATAAAACTCATAAAACTATCTCAATTGGTTATCCAAATTGATTCAATACCACTCTCAAAAAACAAAAAATTGGTCAAAAAAAATTACCCAATTATGTAAACAGGGTAAAAGATGTTAAATAAAAGCCACTATGGTCAAAGTGGATAAAATTTACCTTCCAAAGATAGGAAAAGAGGGAAGGAGGGTCGATGATAAAGGGCTTGTGCAGGCGAGACGGGTAATACTCGGCCACCACTTTGAGCGCGGCCACCAGCATGTTCATGAAAGCGGATCCCGATCTAAAAAAGCCTGCATTCCCGACGTACACCGTTAATATTTTCACCACAAATAACCACACTTCTCTACTTTTCATGACCAAGATTAATTCTCCAAACAATTCCTAATTTAAAAAGAATCAACTCACTCAGAATTGCCCTAAAAATTTGTTACACGAAATTTTAATTTTTCTAGTTTTCATATTGAATGATATCAGAAAAAATACCGCTAAATTAGTGAAATTTAGCAACATATTCTAAAAGTTTGAAATTTCGTTTTGTTGAGACTTTTTGCATGTGTGGTAAAAAAATATATATATCAATGTTGAACCATTTATCTATTATAAATTTGACACTACAAAAATTATCAAATTCACCTTCCCAAAATTATAAGCTTTTACCACAAAAGTTTACTCAACATTTCAAATTTAACATATTAAATACAATTATATATAATTTATGCTTCTGTACTTTTGAATTTTGATGACCGAATTCACAAAATTAAACTAAAAACAAATTTCTATTTCAAAAGAATCAACTCTCTGACAAGAATCCGCTTTAATAAAAACAAAATTAATATTTTTGCTAAAAAGAGAAATTTAATTTAATTACTTTTAAATAAAACGACCTAGATAAATAAATAAAGAGCAGCTACAGTGTCGAGTTGACCGAGTCATGAAAAGGAGGGCATAAGTAATAACTACAAGCCAAGTGCAATTCCCGATAATAACCCTACACTCTCACCCCATTAATGAGGGTTAGACATTGACATCGCAGGGGCAATCCGGACAGTGTCTGGAATATTATCTCGCCCCAGCTCTGCTACTCCGACAATCTGCTTACGTGCGTGGGATGGCACGAATTTACCTAACTACCCCTCTGTTTCAAATTGAATCGCGTGGAGGAGGAGGAGGGTAAAATTGGAAACTCACTTGCATCGAAAAGGATGACAAACTGTTCCACGTTCTTTGGCATGGTCCCGATGGCCACTTCCAGTGTGAACACCAGTAATCGAACAAACCTAAAATACACCAAAAATACTTTTAATTAAGTTTAAGAATTAAGATAATTAATTGATTAATTAATTAAAAATGGTAATTATTTATTCTTACAGTTTCTGAGAGTGAAACTTCTGGTAGTCTTGCTTAAACCGAAAAATCTGCGACACAGAAACAGTATTGACTTTTATTAGTAATAAATAACTAATGAGATAATAATTAAGAGAGAAGGGTATATTCGTAAATGTACCAGAACGGGCCTTGAGTCTTCATCATGGCCTGCCACGTAAGCGACCCCTTCGGCGAGCTCAGCTGAGAACTCGTCAGCTATTAAGGTCTCTGTAAAGTATAATAATTGTATATAATATGGAACATTAAAAGGAGTAATGATATAATATATAGTTTGAAAATAGTAACGAATTGCAGGGAATATACCGTGCACTTTTCATAGGAAGTGTATAAATGTCAAGACTAAAGAGTGCCTTTAATCATTGAGTTTGAAAATATAGCTTTAACGGCTTCCAAATATTCAAAGTTAAAAAAAAAAAAAAAAAAAAAAAAAACGAGAGAGAGCACGAGATTCTTCTTCCATAGCCCAAACAAAAGGAAGATACAAGCCGTTGTGGAAAAACTAGCCTCTCTATAATATATAATATATATATATATTTATATATACATGCAGTGACGGAACTAGGTAAGAAGAGTTGAGCAGTTATCGACAAAGTCGGGTTAGAACGGGCCGGAACTAGGCGGAAAGAGTAGGGTAGTTAACGGACAAAGTCGGGCGAGGACGGGGTGGAGACTGAGACCTTTAATTTTAGCTTTTACGATGGCCTTCTTCAAATATATCTACATATATATATATATATATATATATATATGTGTGTGTGTATATTACTATATATAGAGATATATATAATGTATTACCAGTGCCGATACTATCTCTCCAAGAGAGACAAGCCCTTAGTTGCTTAGCAGCTTTCTTAACGCTGTCACCTTTGGCCATCAAGAACCTCTCCACGCATGCATAGTTGCAGTACTTCTCCTGGAAAAATAATAAGAAAAACATAAGTACTAATGCCGGTCGTAACCAAAGACAGAAGGAGAGATTGTACTCACTTGTTTGAGCGTGAGAGGCGTTTGTTTCTTGAGAGTCTCAAGAACTGCTTCCACTTTGGTGATCATGCTGTTCTTGGTCGTCTCTCTCTGCTCCTTCTTTCCCATTTCGAGGATGAAAAACACTACTCTGCTTGGTGTCGAAACCCTAGTAATATTCCAAGCTTCTGCTTCACGCAATGGCTAAAACGAGAGGAGAGAGAAGGGTGAGTGAGTGAGTGAGAGAGAAGAAAGCGTTGAATAAGAAAGTATATATAGCAAAACGACGGCGAATAACGCCGTTACGAGGCTTCACGCTTACACATTATTATTATGTGAAAAAGAAAAGAAAAGAATTGAAAAAACAGACGTCAACTAGGTAGTGCTTTGCTTTTGGTCAATGGGATATGATATACAAATACAAATGGTATGTGATGATGATGATAATGATGGTTTGTTTTTGTTCGTTCAAATAAAATAATAATTAATGGGGTCTCTATTTCAGCTAAGTGATGGAAAACGTCGTTGGTGGGACCGAGCATACTCTTCAATAATTTATGAAGAGTATGAATTGACACTCCCTAAACTATGATATTTGGTGCATTTTAACACTTCAATTTTAGTTTCTGACAGATGTACCCTTAAGTTATTTATGTTAAGGTATATTTGTGAATTTAATTGTTTTCTCTAGACTGTAATGTGTGGGATTTTCATTCTACTTTTTTTTTTTTCGAGAACTAGACGTCTTGATTATTTCACAAGAGCTCCGTAAATTAGTCACCAAGTTAATTCTTTTAACGGGTAGTTTTATCTTTTATGTGCTTTTCTTTAAGTTGAGGGGTAAATTTTTAAAAAGAACAAAGTTAATTGGGGAAAATTCACCCGCATGCAAAATTAGGGAGAAGAAATACTAATTTCTAATTACTTTTGTAATGGGATGTTTGGATTAGGGTCCTTGGGTTGGGCCATCAGGTTGGGTCTAAAATGCTCACCACTAAATCATTTAGGTACTCTTAGAGCTTTGTACGCATACGAAAACTCTTTTGTGTCGCATGATGTAAGACGATGAGACAAACATTTCCAAAACTATGCAAAAATGAGAGAATATATACAAATACAACGAATATTTCTCATAAGTCATATACCGTCAATTAATATATATAGTATACTAACATCTAAATTAAGTAATAGTACGGATCCCATAAAGAATAGTTTCTTGGGTGAAAATTACGGTCCCCAATTTTGTTCTTCTCCGATCCCGCTCGGTTTTGGGCTCAAATATAAGTTACCGATCTCTTGACTAGAAAGCGGGATTGAGCGGTGGAAACAAACCATTTCCTTGCCCGTCCGTGCTTTCCTACCTTGGTTGAAAATATTTCTAAAATTAATTTATTTTATATTTAACATTTAAACTTTAAAAAATATTTTTAAATTACATATCATGTATTATTTTAAGTTTAGACTACATTTACATATATTTAAATTTTGTTATACACCTATTAATAAATATTTATTATTTTTTAATAAAAAAATATTTCAATCAATGAAGAAAAATATACCATGCAATTATTCATCTTGCATTTATAGGAAAGAAAAATATACCCATTGAACCAGTTGATAAACGTTCATCGACTCGCAAACGGACAAAACCACCTATGTGTGTGGAGCAGCCAATACTATCTTCGACCTCCTCTTTGTCACCAAATGAAGCTTTCAAGCATTTTGATATCATTGCAGTATTAGCTTGTGGGTGTTTGTTTGTTGTCACTGTCCTCATGCATGAGTGCATGTTGTTATAATATTTAACAATCCATAAGCCCTTTTGTTGCAACGGATAAGCTCGCAATACCCACGTACAACATTTTTCTAGACATCTGACATATAACCGAGTCTGATCAGATTTAAATGCTTTGTAAGGTTGGTTTCTCCTCGTTGCTATGATGCTCAATATGTACTTTAAGTGTTCTTTCGTCTTGAAAAAATCACCCTTTACGACGTCGAAATGGAAATGGAAATTGTCAACGCCTTCATTGTCAATAAATCTGGTTGAAGAAACTTCATTGACATTCTCAATTGTGAACGGATATGATTCTTTCCTACAAAGTTGACATGTATAACAAATCAAATACAATTACATATATGTAACTTAATTTACAATTACAAGCATATTTGGATTGACAATTACAAGCATATAATCGTGCATATGGTGTTAGTATATACCTTTGTTGATCGTATTTGGATTTCTAGGAATGCCCGATGTCTCTCCCTCCATATACATTGATTATCCTTCATAGTTTGATAGTAAATATTACAGATTCGTATACATTGATTATCCTGGATGGTTTAATAGTAACTAAAACTACGAATACAATGAATGAATTTTCATATATAAATTTGTAACTTAAAGTACAGTTACGAGTATATTGTAAAATGGTGCATCAAACAATAGCAATTTTTATTTCCATGGTATGATCGTAACTTAGTTTACAATTACAATCATGCGTAATTATTTTCAGAATTTTGTAACTTAAATTAAATTCCTAAATCACAACTTGCCTACCATATTACTTGTTGACGTGGTTTACCACTCAAACTGTCAAGTGTGACTTGTGAGCGTATGATATTCTTGAGATTGATGATTTGGTGGAATTCGATCTCTCACGTTACAAGCACTCGATTTACTCTCAATATATGTATATGTATATATAAGAAGTATAAATGAGACGAGGGATTTTTTTATAGAGGTTCGTCCCAAGGCGGTAGTTGACTACGTCCTCTGTTAGTTTATTGCGACAAATGACATAGACGGACAGCTACATGCAGCAAATCACGCCTAAAACAAAGAAAAGAATGAGAAGGAGAATGAACATAATACAACAAAATCTCTAAGTGTGCAAAAATGCCGGGTAGCGAGCTTTCGATGTATTCTCTCAGGGTTGTGTGTGTTGATCTGAGCTTGAGCTTGATATTTATAGACTTCAATTCTTCCCGTTGAACTTCCATGAATCGTGGGGTCTTCTCTCCGTGCTGACCGGGTTGAATGGATCGCCTTGCTACACGTGTCCCCCGACTACGTTCTCTTCGTTGTGTATGAATTATGCCCGTTGAAGACTTGAATCCTTGCTCCTGGTCTTCCGTTGAATCCTTACTACTTCCAATTGGTTTCGTAAATTACGAAACTGTGTATAAGTTTTACGAGTTTTTGAACGGAAAATAACATTTTACAACATGATTACAAATTACTTAATAAGAATCTACGCTATACTATTTCAAAAAAAATATACCATAAATTGAGTGAACAAATTATTTCAATGGAACGATTCATTCGTTCTCATGAGGCCAAAAGTGAATAAGAACTATAATCACAAATGAAATATACTCACCAACGCGTTTGTGCTGAATCTCACGAAGGCTTGCAGATGATCCAAAATAGGTTTTAAATCGATCTTCTGTCCCTCCAAACAAGGTTTTCAAATCGATCGACAAATGTTTTTGCAAAAAAAATTGCGAATCGATTTTGTTTTTAAAATTAAATCGTTAAATTATTATAATTTTTTTAATTTTTGAATTAAAGCGTGTAAATAGGAATAATTTTTGTTTGAAAACTGATTTACCTATATTTAAGGAAATAATTATATTTGATTTAAATATAATATTTGAAAAGGAATTATATTCGAATAAATATTGATTCAAACGCATCCTATTTTTAAGGAAATTGGTTTTTTTTGTTATTAATTGTTTAGAGTAATTTTGAATTTTGTTAATTAAATTGTTTACACGTTAAAAAAAATAACAAGGGAAGATTCGTCAAAAATTTAGGCAGTTTGTGTTTTTAATTACCAAAAATAGGTTTGGACATTTATTTGAAATCTTTAGCCACAAATGGGCATTTGCTTCATTTACCCTATATTATACGAGTCAATCGGACGCTCGGTTTAAAGCGTTAAGGAAGAAAGAAAAAAAATAAAGAGAGAATTATAGAGAAATGAATAGGGATCTTAAATTGTAGCTCTCGATAAGACTTAGGTGTAGCTCTGATCAAATAAGTGGCTATTAAGACCTACTAAGATATTAAAAGAAAAGAAAAAATGTATTTAATGATTTTAAATTTGAACCATAAATATAGATGATTTATTAAATGCAAATAAACGCACCTAAAAAACACCCAAAACAAGAGAAGAGGTTTTGAACAATGATCGATTCCTATTTTTCACCTATTTAAACAAATACTAGATAAATAAAATATGCTGATACTATAAACACTTTGCTTAATGATGAGTTAAAAAGCTAATTTTTTTCACATATAGCAAATTTGCTTCTTTATTATCTTTTAGAAATATTGAATTTTTATCAGTAAAAAATTACAAAGCTACAATACAACTAATTAATAGTGCGTGCTACTTTGGTAACTTCCATATTGATTTGGGATTATTGTAGTGCAAATAATAATAAAATATGAAGTTACACGTATTTATTGTGTCTTCATTATTTATACATAAACTTCGTAATAGGTGATCAAAGAATTGGCTCATCATGAAAGAAATCATCCTAATTTTCTCATTTTTAAAACTTAAATACTCTTTATTTGTTTCTCTGAACCCATGACTGACTCATGAAAGAAATAAACGACACAAAAACACCAACAGAAATAACCCAGTCCTTATTAGTGATTATACATTGATATAGATATAATATTATGCATGTATTTATACTATATAATTACAACGTACTATGCTACATATTCGGGGTTCTTTGCAGATACTTTTTTGGAAAAATTGTCAGTTTTTATATTTTATTTTAAATTATATTTTTCTCAATTATCATCATTGTACTTACATACGACTGCAATTTATGTTTATATCCATTTATGATAGCATTGACGCAATGGACAGTAATTCTCTGTTATTTTCACTACTACATTTATATAAGTCGTCCACGCCATAAACCTCTATATATATATATACTTATATATATATATATATATAAATATATCCCACATATACGATATGTACTACTACAACACGTCTTTTCCATGCAAGACGTAGTATATATTTTCTATTCTATTTTTGTATACATAACAAGTATTTAAACGTAACGTATTATTAATTATATAATAATTAATTCGTAATAAGATTAAACAAACAATACAATTTAAAAGATACTATCTACTGCTACGTAAATGGTTAAGCAACACATATAATTGGAAACTTTTTTGGGTCTGAGAGTGTAGAAAAACGACAAGTTTTAGTACTTTCCACGTGTCGTAGGTCAACCCTAAATTGTTTGAGCAAACAGTGATAGGTTGTTTTTTTCTCGATGGAGAATGATAGCCAGTACGAACCAAATTTATTACCATAGCGACAAATACTCGAATGTCTACTACAGCTATTGCCTCTCCTTTGCAGTATTTAGTATTTACTATACCGATTTGCAGTCCGTCGCAAGAATAAGCCGAGACGAATCCGTCGCCGGTAGAGCTGCAACTCGCGACTCCAATCTCAGAATCGCGACGAGTCGCGATGTTCTGGTGGGAGTCGCGACGCATCGCGACGCGAGGCGTGGAGTCGCGACGAGTCGCGATTCCTGCGCGTCGTCACGATCCCGCTCTCTCCCTCTCTCTCTCACTCTCTCTCACTCACACAATCACTCTCTCTCTCTCTCTCGATCAACATCGCGACGAGTCGCGACTCCACTCGCCGCGACGCATCGCGACGCGTCTTCTCGCGATTTTGGCGAATTCCATCGCGACGCGTCGCGGAGTCGCCAAACGCAGCTCTAGTCGCCGGAATTGCGGAACTAGTTCATTTGTTAATATGATTTGAATGACAACATGTTCCGAAAATCGTAGAAGTAATATTTTCCTTAAGATTTAAACGAGAAAAAGAATTACTGTAATTAAATATATATATAAAAAAAATTAAATTATTTGTTGACGTAAAAAAAAAAACCGTCACTTCGAATGAAACTTAAAATTAACAAATTGATAAATTTATATAAATTCGAATTTCGACCTAAATTGTAAGGGATCGTATTCAATATTTCCGAAACGAAGAAGTCAAATACACATCTATTATAAATTTATATAAAAAAAAAATCATTTTTTATTGATAAAATAGTCAAATTCGTACCTCACTCTAAAGAAATAATCACTACTAATCATAATTAGGACAATAAGAAAAAGTAAAAATAATAATGATGATAAACGACACGTAGTCCCGCAATGTCAAAACAATATAAAACTACGATAAACCTGACATAAAAGTAATACACACACTCTTAAAATCTCAAGTATTAAAAAAAAATAAACAAGGGTTTAGTTTTCCCATGCGCACTAATTAAACAATTAAATAAACATTTGAATGTGTAAAAGCAAAGACTCGTCGCTTCTTAATGTAATAAATCAAAGTGTAGTTTTTGGGTGACATATAACTTACTTAGGGGCTTCTAAGAGTTGAAGATTTTGTTAGCTTTATCGAGATAATAACAATAAATTAATTAATTAAAATAATGAAGTTGGTATTTTGTGAAAGATCTGTATCGTTTGTCCTGATTCGAACATGTAAGAGATTCCTCTTCATACTTTCACTACTTCCCTTTAACTTTGTGTAAGACTTTGTTATCTCAGATTACACGCAATTTTTTACATTATGTAACTAATACAAAGACTTTGTCAGTCAGATTTTGGCTCACTTAGGCAATGACTTTCGGAGGAATATATATATATATATATATAATATAATGTTTTCCAGGTAGGATATTGTGCACGCTGCGGGAGGGCCTGGCAGTCCGTGTGTAAGCCTCCCGCGGACAGCTTAGGCCCGAGTTGGAGCCGAGCATAAGTAGTTCAATAACTCAATCTACAACACCTTTTAGGCGGATAAAACCCATCCGTTAAGATTTTAAGAACATGCAATTTGTCTCAATTTTTTTTATATTAAATTTATTTAGTAGGCAGCCCAACCCGCAGCGGAATGGGTCATGCAGGCGGGTACAACCCGCCGTGCTTCTCCAAGTGATGATATAACATATATTTTTGCAGCGATGAGCCAGCAAGTATGGATAAAAACAGAATATGATCAAAGTTATAAACGTCTAAGTAAATCTGATTAGTTCTTAATAATTTTTTTTCACAAAACAACACTAAATTGTTCGAATTAGTTTGAAGTATTCTCGAAAATGTCAAATAAAATTAAAACGAACTTCAAGAAAATATAAGCTTGCATGCATTTACTAGATAATTAGACCTAGTTTAGTGTTGGAATCATCTATTTGGATAAATTAAGAATTAATAATTAATTTTGTAATTATTTTTTAAAATCGATAGTATTGGCTAAGATGATAAACATTGACCATTGACCATTTGGCATGTGTAAAGAGTATAATTTTTTTTATACATGCATAGAGAATATTGTACTAAGATCTAACAATAAAACGGTGTGAGAGATTATCATTAGGCCAAACTACAGACCATGCGATTTTACGATTTATGCAATATTATTGGTTGAAATAAATAAATAAATAAAGTAAAATAAAACTCATCGTTCAATATTTTATGTATTTTTAATCCTATTAAAGTTGATCTATGACTATGAGTAATGATATATAATAAAAAAAATAAAAAATAAAACGTGGACGTGGCCAAAGTGTAGGTAAAGTTGCACCCTTGGATATTCCACTTACCCTTACGAAGAAGAAAAAAAAAGAAAACCCTTTTATGGTACCATTTCAAATTTTGAAATATAAGCCCTCTTCTCTTCCCTCCTTTAAATGTGCATATATATATATATATATATATATATATATGATTTGTGAGTTGTGACTGATAATATTTCCTTTTCATGGACGACTTTTGTCCAAGCTAGCTAGTGTACATGATAATAGTCAATCACCCACTTCACTCTTCACACCCCACAACAAGGAAACCACGCTACTATCACCCTTGGCCATCACATTTTATCATCCACAAATCAGCTCATCATTTTAAAATTCAAAATATATACTAACTTCTATAATTATATATTACATGCATGCATGCAGAATTTTGAATATTTGCATATAATATATTGCTTTTACTCTCTGCCTTCTCTTGTTCTGATCTCTTGTTATAATATACTCTTAGCACTACAAGAAAATAGGGTTTCAGTGGCGCTTTTTTGGGCCGCTGAAAGTGGATTTTTGGGCCGCTGAACGTCTAAAACTTTTAGCGGCTCTCTTTTGGGCCGCTAAATTTGGTCGTCAAGTTCTAGCCACAGAAAGAATTTTTAGTGGCCCAACAGATAACTGCGCCGCTAAACCTAGTTTTACCCACGCATTTAACGCGCCGCGAAAAACCAAAAACGAGCCGCTGAAAGTTTCCAACGACGACCCTTTTGGACGTGAAGGAAATACTTTCAGCGGCACATTTAGATATGGTGCCGCTGAATGTTAATACTTTCAGTGGCCAAGTTTTAAATCTCGCCGCGGAATGTCTTTGGTTTCGGTGGCTCCGCATGGAATGCGTCGCTAAAGGTATGTGTTTCAGTGGCCAAATTTTCGAGTTTCTGCGGCCCAATTTTGAGCGGCGAAAAGTATTTTCATATATTTTTTCCTGAAATATTTTTTGATAAATAACCTGAATTTTTTTTCAAAAGTATTCATTAATAAATAAATTATCCAACATAAATAAAACGAAATCGTACAATAAATATAACAGTAGACCGTTTTACACATAATAATTAATATGTCGAAAATCAAAATACATACATAGAACAAAAAGAGTCTAAAACTACTAAGTTAATACATATATAATCTAAATATCAGTAGCACTGTGGTCGGTAGTCACATCTTGACGACTTCCCCTCGGAGAATTGTTAGCAGGTCCTACACCAATGCCTGCGCTGTTTCGGGAAGAATTCATAGAATCGAAATGGTCTTTTAGGTTTTGAAGCACCGCGTTCATCGAATGCATTTCGGAACATAGCTCTTCTATCCGCGCCTCCTCTTCGCCAATATTTCGTGTGTTCACTGATAATGGCGGGACTACAAAATCAACTCCTGCCGTTTCTTTGACGAGCGAAGAAACCTCAAGCAAGCTTTCATGGAAACTAAAGCACTGGTTCGTCAATTGCTCCATTAACTCCTTGTGTTTTTTAGAGACACCATTTTGGAATGATGATGAGCTTGCACGCTTCGCACCAATTGCTTTCAGTCTAGGCAGCGATGTATACCCGGGTATATATCGAGACCGTCGAGAACCTAGCACTTCACCGACTATATCTACGTCCGGGGGATAATCAGAGTCGCCGACAATTGAAGCCCCAGAACCGCTCCCTTCCTCTTCGGATCTTTTATTTTGAATATCAACCATTTGATTCTGTAATTATTATGAAAATCAATTACATATTAAAAAATGAAAATCAGAGTCGGTAGCTTTTCTAGTTGCTTTAAGATGTCATCCCCTGAATACTTTTTCGGTGGACTACGAGATTCAACCTTGCCATCGAACAAATCAGGCTTCTCTCTCCATTCATGATCCGGAGGGAGATAAATTCTGTGGCCAAAATATGAAATCTTGTTCCGAATGCCTATCGAAGGTGTTTCTTCATTACACGTAGGGCATGCCATGTACCCTTTTGTGCTCCAACCTGACATCATAGCATAAGCCGGATAATCATTAATAGTCCACAAGATCGACGCACGCAAAGTGAATACAGATTTATTATATGCATCTCGTGTTTCCACACCATTATCCCACAACTCCTTCAACTCATCAATAAGAGGTCTCATAAACACGTCTATATCTTTTCCAGGAGAATAAGGGCCGGGAATCAAAAGAGACAACATTAAGGACTCCGGTTTCATGCACTTCCATGGGGGTAAGTTATAAGGAGCCAAGATAACTGGCCACATACTATAAGAGTTGCTCATATTTCCGAACGGATTGAAACCATCTGTAGCCAACCCTAATCTTACATTTCGAGGCTCTGCTGCAAAAGACGGATAAAGTTGATCAAAGTGCTTCCACGACTTCCCATCAGCAGGGTGCCTCAGCTTATCATCATCCCTGGGTCTTTTTGAGAAATGCCATCTCATATCTTTTGCCGTAATCTTAGAACTGTACAACCTTTTCAATCTTGAAGTCAAAGGAAAGTAGCGCATTACTTGGTGAGGAACTCTTTTTCCGTTGTCATTGTTATCTTTCCAACGACTTTCACCACAAACTGGACAAGCTTTCAAATCTGCGTTTTCTTTCCAAAAGAGTGAACAGTTATTTTTGCATACATCAATGGACTCGTATCCTAATCCAATACTGCTTAACTTTGCCTTAGCTTGGTAGTGTGACTTTGGTAGCTTGGTATCATCGGGAAATGTATCGAGTAATAATTCAAGCAACCCATCGAATGAGTGGTTACTCCACTTGTTTATCACTTTCAAATGCATCAGTTTGACTAGAAAATTCAGCGCCGAATACTTCTTACAACCAGGGTATAGCTCCGTCTTCAAATCTTTAAACAACTCATCGAATGAACCATTTCCACGCTCATTATCGTCATTTGGAGGCAGGTCATTAAACGATCCATTTGGTGTATTTTCAGTCGAATCTTGCGCCAAAATATCTTCCAAAACATCTGCCATCTCATCACGTGGTTGATCCGCAACATTGTCTCTCGCACGTGGTTGGGCTACCAACGGCTCTCCATGGTGAAACCATCTTTCATATGAGCCGTCGATACCCCATTGAAATAAATGTATCCGTATTGCAGCAAGTGAAATCCAATACCGATTCCGACATTTTTTACAAGGACATAGACTAAAACCTCGTTGGTCAACATGGTTCATCGCAATTTCGAGAAACTGTTGGACACCACATTTGTATTTTTCTGACAAGCGATTCGTCTCTTTCATCCAACTTTTATCAACCGACATTCTATTAAAACAAAGAGTATGATTTATGTTAATTATATTTTTAGATTCTTAATACTTGCATCTTAATTAACATTTGTATTAGATAGTTCTAATAGAAATTTCCAATTATAAGGTTCAAAGTTAAACAATTTCTATACAATCCTGCAAGATTGTTACTAAACTCAAATACGAATAATAACAAATTGTATACAAGTTATATGATACAGTAATCATATCATACAGTAATCTAATAAGTAAATGTATATAATATAAATTGTTACTGAATCTAATAATATAGAAATGAATCATATATATGATTGTTAGAATCATATACATTTATTTGTATATGATACAGTAATCATATACAAGTTAATATGATTCAGTAACAATTTATAAATTTACAAATATGATTCTAATACACAACAAACCCAGAACAAGCAATCATATACAAATTTACAATTATATGATTCAATGGGTAGCATTTCTTACCCGGAATGAGGTTGTTGCGTACACTTATTGACGACTTCGGCGAATGCAAAACCTAAACAAATCAACAGAGAAGCAAATCAAAACTTGAATCACTTGAATTGGTCTAACGATTCACAAAAACCAGAGAACCCAATTGATGAGAGTAGAATACCTTCAAAAGAGAGAGAAATGGAGACACAAAGAGCTTTGTTAAGGGCCAATGCAAGAGAGCCCTAACCAGCAACGACAAGGATGGGGCACTAAGTCTCTGATGAGTAAGAATCCAGCTCCTGGAGTAAATCATTAGAGATTCTATAGATGAGAAGTCCTGATTCGCATAACTTCTTTGAAATTTAATAATGAACACATGGAAAGTATAGAAGGATGATGAACGATTTTAAAAATCCAGGTATTCTTTAACCTGCTGTCATAAAGAACACCACTGAAGAAAAAGATTCAGATTTCACAAATCGAAGAAGCCATGCATGGTCCTCTCTGAGAAATTTCCCAAAACGTAGTAGACATTATCATCCATGGCTATAGAATGCGATTTTGGTGTATCTAAAATGAGATTACAAGCACGAAGCAAACGAATTTCATCCCAGAACATGGAGTTAGAATATTTGGTGTGTAACAGAGTATGCGAACCGAGAGTAAGTCGGAAACTTGCGTCGAAACTGGAGTAAGGTTTTGAGACCAAGCCGTCGGTGCTGAAGCGCTCGAAACTGGGTATCAACACCTTCGTCTTCGTCGTCGAGGTCAGATTGGGGAATTTGAGATTTGGGGGTTTTTTCTGAGCAAGGGTTTTTTTTCGAGGGAAATATTGGCGCAGGAGGGAAAAAAAGTGTGAGTGAAATTTTCTAAAAATAAACTTTTACCGGCCCTTTTAAATGAGCCGCTGAATCTATAAATAACGACGCTAAAGGTATATTCAGCGGCTAATCACACCAACCGAGCGGCTAAAAGTAAAACTCAAATTTCATATTTTAAAAAAGTCTAATTAATAACAAATATACATAACTAAATTAATCAACTAAAGTATATAAATACTCAAATTGAAAATGTATGTTTGAATTTTTTATTTAAATTAAATTAAAATAACGTCAAATAGTAATCAAGCTCAACATAAATATCTAACTTCATTATAATATACATAGAACGTGTACATTACTTAATTTAATCATGCATGTATTAAAAAAAACAAGTAATATGAAAATATAATTGATAATTTTATACAATAACACATTACTACATATAAAGTGAAACAAATTATAAATTGATTACTTTAATTTAAAAGAATTCAAAATATTGATTGAAATACTTTTACCGGCGCATTTAAAATAGATTTACCGGCTCCAAATATCACATTCACCGGCGCAAATATAAAGTTTTACCGGCACAATATGCAAAATGAAACGCTAAAAGTATATTCAGCGACTAACTCTATAGACTGGGCGGGTAAAAGTAAATTTCAAATAAATTTCAAGTTTAACTACTTTTGGACAAATTAATAGATAATAAGGATACATAACTTTATTATTCCCCTAAGTTATGTTAAAAACTATATATTACACTTAAATTGATAATTTTAAATTTGTATTATTGATTCAAATCATAATAATATAAGTTTAAAGAGTAATAGCTCAACATCAATATCTAACTTTGTTACAATACAAGTAAACATTACATATATAGGTTAACATACTTCATACAATTTAATTAATTTAAACGTATAATTGATAAAATAACACATTATATGTACACAAATTAAATTAAAATATATAAATGATAATTAAGTTGAGTATAATATCTTGAAAATGTTTAAAGTACTTTTCCCGGCCCAGTTAGCGAAACCAGCCACAATAACAATATTCAGCGGCTAAATATACTAAATGGGTGGTTAAAGGATTAGGGTCAAATGTTTTACCAACGCATTTCAATAAAAATAGCTGGTAAAAGTATTACTTTTACCGGCATTGTTTACGTATTGGGCGGGGAAAAGATGAACAGAAACTCAACAAAGCCTTTAGCTGCGCGTTACGTGAAACGGGCAGGTAAAAGTATTATTAGCGGCTCATTAATTGGGCCGCTGAATCGTATAACTTTCAGTGGTTGATTTAGTTAACTGCGCCGCTGAAACATTTATTTTTAGCGGCTCATTTTGGAACTGCGCCGGTGAAACCCTGTTTTCTTGTAGTGTAGCAATATAAGGTGAAAAAGGGTAACTATTTAACAGTGTTTACTGTTTTCCGTAATCTCGATATCGGTTTATAATTTATTTACTAAAATTTGACAAAGATAGAACAACGAGTTTTTTGTTATTATATTGTGAAAGATCTTAATTGAGAATATTCTATATTTATGTTTATAAAATTATATTATATTATATTATATTATTTAATTTCATGGTCCATATATATATGTAAGATTATGATGCATGAGTCAAACTTTATAGGCTTGGAGACCCGTTAAACTCTTCTAAAAAGGTAAACTATGCATGGAATATATGAGACGTGATCTAGCTAGCTACTGATATTGCGGCCACTTTAATCCTCAACAACATCAAAATAATATATAGCTATGTTTCTTTTTGGAATCTTATATAACTTTGTTTTTTGCTCACATATATTCTCCAAACATATATATTTATATATAGTTATATGATAAATGACTTGTATGAGTTTTAACTTTTGAGTAACATCGTTAAAAAGTAGGTTAATTGTGTCTTTTTAATATCCCCCAAATTTGCTTTGAATTGTTGACCCCGTTAATTTGCATAATTATTTGCATAACATATATATATACATACACACGTATATTTATATAGTAAAAGGTTGATGAACAAACGCCATGATCGTGTTTCTTTCAACGTTAATGGACAAAGAAAAGTAAAGGCAGAGTGTTGTGTGGTTAATAAATGGACTTTGGCGACACAACTGATCAACCACTTTTGAACCGTTATAATAAAGCAAATCAAGATTATTGTCATGAAAATTTCTCGTAACTATTTATTTATTTATTTGTTACATATAGTAACTATTTGAACACTCATCATATGTGGATGCTTACGTGGCTTTCTTCATTATTGACCAAATCATGGTGTCTCCCACACATGATCATTATGATTTGGACCCCTCATATACATATATATATATATTTATTTATATGTGTGTGACACTGAAGCAAATGGGACCGCCATTAGCGAAAAGCTTTCTACTATGATCCATCATCTTTTAGCATGACAAGTTTCTTCGATGTTGTTGTACAATGCCTTTTGGGAATACGACATAAACCACGAAAAATATTTAAAATCGGCAAGAGAAACTAAATTTGCAAAAGAGAACAATGAATTGTTGTGTTGATCAGTACTATAGCGACTTGCGTTGGATTTACTGTATGATTTAACGATAAAAAATAGAAAATAAAAATCGATAATCGTGTACTTTAATTTGATTTCGGGTTTGCCGAGCTTTTGACTTGTGTGGTGTTGATCGAAAGACATTAAAATATTTTTTTATGGATGTTTTTGATATCGCGTAGAAGGGAAAATGAAAGCGATTACCGAGTCGCGATGAGATGCCTCTCTTAAAGTTTGATTATTAGCATTCTCATTGTGTATGACTTTGGTTGGCAATGGCTTCGTAAGATTATAAAACTGGATGAGTAATACCAAAAACTTTGTAGCACTTGTTGAACTCCGTTATAATATATAAAAGACTATTATTAAAAAAAAACTATGAAAACTTTGAATTTGCCGAGAAAAAAAGAAAAAGAAACAAAGAGAAGTTTACAAGAGTGGTCGAAATTGCGCGCCAAATTGGCTTCACTGTCATCTTAAAAGATACGGCGAAGAGATAATGGATTAATTGTCGATGTTTGATTTTCGTAAGTTCGGTATTTCGACAATGTTTACATTAATCAAGTATAAGTGAGGTAAAGTTTAAATGTTGAGAATTATCCCAGTATAATTGACATAGAGACTTTGTTTGTTCAAGGCTTAGACGTTTCGAACCACTATGTAATAATACCTCAATGTCCATTTAATTATAACTTTTTCAACTTTTTGAAATTTGAAAAATGCTCGTGAGTTTTTTCTTGCGGGTTAATAATAGGACGTTGGTGATATTAGTATTTGCACAAACGGTAAAAAAAAAAAAAAAAAAAGAGCTTCTTCATGTACAATTAGACTAGTAAAAAAAGGACTAAATTATACTAGAAGTTGAAAATTTTCTCGTCTATATATATGTCAAGTACTTAATTAAACTATACTCATGACAAGAATTTTCTAGTAAATTATCACGAGTCCTATCCATTAATGAAAGATTACTGAAATCAGGAACGAAATGTTGCCAAAGTAAAAAAAAAAAAAATCATGAGAATCATGAACATTAACTATAGATATATAGTACTTTAGGTACATATATATTATTTCCAAATCTTTATACTATTTACGTTGCATGCAGTTCTGATGATACTATATATACGAGTATCAATGAATATATTTGATATTTCGTCTGATCTCATGAAGGACATTGCTTTATTTTACATGTATAGTATGTTTTTTGTTGTTGCGCACTGTTACATAAATTTTGAATTATGATAGAAAAGTTACTTAATATTATATATGCTAATTTGAAATATTCATTCAGTTTATGATCATATAGATATCCATTTGGTATCTATATTAATTGCTAATTTGCTAATATATATAATTAATTGTTTTTTTCAAAAAAATTACGACAACTGGTGGCAACACGTTTACAATAAGTTGTTGCCAGTTCATGAAATTATACAATATTTTATGTTGTGTCACTCAACTATATTGAAAAAAAAAAATAACTATCGAGGTTACTTTAGATGAGGAAACTTACAGTAAAAAGGGGAGTGAAAAAATAATAATAATACAGGCATGCATTTGAACTTCCTCATATTATAATATATATTATTTGTTGTGATACATAGAATTTATATTTTTTACGGTCGAAATTCTTAAAATTTATTATTTTTGTTTCTCTTTAAGATTATATCCACTCTGTCAATTGATACAAATTCAAAATATTGAAAGAATCAGTGAGTGAAATTTTGGACGAAACTTTACAACAAACAGTGAGTGAAATTTTGAAAGAATCAGTGATAATATGTTGGGTTAATGACGGCAAAAATACTCAAAGTTTGGTCAAAGAACTCTTCGGGTACTCAAAGTTTAAAAGTGGTGGCAAAAATATCCAAAGTCACATTTGGCGAGTTGACCACTTCATTTTTGTAACGCCATTAACTTACCCAATAACTCTGGCCACGTGGAAAAATCTGTTTCGTTAAGTGTAATCATTAGAGGTTCAATTAGTTGTATTAAATAGTATTACTTAGGGGTTTAATTCGTTGTTTTCTCGTAAACGAGGCTGATGTGGGCTTGTCAACGTGGAAATAATTGTTCTGTCGGCAACCCACGTTTGTCTGCGTGGTCAGAGTTAACATATAAATTAACGGTGTTACGAGATTGGAGTGGTCAAGTCTCCAAATATGACTTTGGGTATTTTTACCACCACTTTTAAACTTTGGGTACCCGAGGGGTTCTTTGACCAAACTTTGGTATTTTTGCCATCATTAACCTAATATGTTTAACCTTGAAAAAAATTAAACTTGTACTTACAAAAGAAATAAAATACTAAGTACAACGTCTTTATCGAGCATCGACCCTTTTGTTTATCTAAGATCTTGAAGCTATTTAAAAATAAAATAAATAAAAAACGTACTTAGCACGAAATAATTATTATTTTTTCTTTTATTTTTACAGAAATGAAATATAATTTTGTGGAGCTTTTAATATATATATATATATATATATATATATTTGGAGCATATATGTCTGGTGTGTCCTTACTTTACTGGAGCACATATGATTCAGTAAAGTAAGAACTGTATTGCCTGAATCAGCTGAGAATTGGCACATAGTATTTTCGAGTTAGGCAGTGATGGATCATAGTTTGTAAGAGTAAGACATACCATTTATTTTGGGCCCATTCTATATATAAATTGATGTTTATAAATTACTGATATATTCTTAATCTTTTTGTTTCACCAAAATAATTTCCAAAAAGTCAAATCAAATTATGACATAAGAGACATATTATTTTGATATATACAGATGTGAGCTTCGCAGTTTTTTTTTGCACAATCATGTAATATTGTTGTTAAAAACACTCGATATAAAATTAAGTAGTTAAGTTAAGATGATCAATTTTGGGCCAAAACTCAGTGGTAGTTTGGCCCAACAGTTTTTTTTGAACCTGTTGGGCCAATTTGTTGGTAGTTTGGCCCAACAGTTTTGGGTGCCCATTAATATAGTTTGTTCTTTTTCTCAACATTCAAAGAAAAAACAATATATACTTCGGAATGGATTTTATTCTAAATTTATTTTTAAGAGACTTTTTAAAATTAAAAATGGGGAACAGAAAATCCCGCCAATTATACTCGAATCTCAGCTAATTAACACTAAAAAACACACACACACACACACAAATAGACAGCGCTCGAAATAATACAAACGAAAAATATTAAAGTTTACGCAACAAGCAAAACGAGATTAATATTCCTAATGAGATCGCTTTATATATTCTTAGTCAATAACTTTTGGTTTGTAACTCATCCATAACACTTGTAAGGCAACCAAAGTTTGAAGTACAAATATTGGGATCTATTCTAGTATTGTCTCCAATGAGAAAAGAGTGTTTCGAGTTTCCTTGAAGGAGAAGAGGTCTTCAAAAATGGCAAAACAAAAAGGACTTGGCACCCAAAAATGAATGACTGTATAGTGAAAAGCCCAAGATGTTGCTTGACACACAAGGAATGTCAAACCCTAACTAGTGTAAGGACTCATAATATGGTGATGCTATATATGCTTTCTTTTCGGTCGTGAAGTGTGATAAGCACAGCTGATTGGTGAGATTAAAAGGGTTTCTTTCTTTTTTTCTATTTTTTATTTTGACAAAGACAGGGCACCAAGAGGGAAGTGTGATACGCATGAATGGGCAAGACACCTTTGAAAAGAAAAAAAAAATATATGTACATACATGAATAATTGTGGAACAAGTACCCAAAGTACTACAAAATATAGGGCATATTTTTTTTTTTTTTTTTGTTGCAATTGCGCTAAATAAATATCCAAATTCGTGACATAGTAAATTCGGTTGATTCCGGTCCATGTGCCTCTGTTAACATTAAGGTTTTATATGTGTACGCTTCTCACGTCTTGATGTTTTCATGTTAAATACTGATCTAAGTTGAAGCATAAACGTGTAAATGACTTAATTTGATGAAACATATAGGACAAAACCAGTCACAACGGACTTCATGTTAATGACTTTTGGTATCTATTAAAAACAATTGAAAGCTTGGAAAAATAATATGCCTTGCTATTTTGAACAACTTTGACTATTTTTGCCGCAACTATCATATATATATATATATATATAATTCCTACACAAAACAGTGACCTTATAACTTCACCAATTGTCTCCCAATAAGGTTAAAGAGAATCCACATTACAGGTTCCTCTTGCTATCATCTCTCTCTCTCTCCGTAATATTAACTCAGTGATCATCTTCTTCATGCATGAGAGCCAAACCCTTTAGTCCAAATGGGGTGGCTTCAATCCCTCTTCTCTCCATTGAAGAAGCTGTGGCTCCGACTCCACTCTACTCAAAAGAAACGTATGTTCTTATTATATATATAATTCCTATATATTTTCTTTACTTTTCTTTTATTGATTATCTTATTTACATACTTATTCTCTTCATGGTTTTAACGATTCATAGTATGTACTGCATTTATATTTGATCACGATAATCATATACTTTTTATTGTGATCGTGATCAAATATTAATTGCATCGGTTTAGTACTAGTGAATGAGTGGTTGAGTATCTGAACTTGTACCATTGGGAAGATGAGCTCGAGCCCAGCTAGATATAAAATAAAAAGTTGCATATATTATAAATAAGGTGCTAGTTCAATGATCGAGTATGAACTTATAGTCCCGAAAATTTGAAAAACGTTCACCCCATATGAAAATATAGAAAATAAAGTTTGCATGATATTGTTTTTGTACGATGAACAGGAAGAGGGATATACATTCTTTACGAAGATGTGAAGTCATGCCCGTATGAAGATGTTCATGTTCTTTGGTCTATTCTAGTGGACTCACAATTGCCGGCAAAAGTTTGAAGGTTCTTTATTAAGAGTTCACGCCATGTAAGAGATTCTCTGCAATGTACATAAAAGAGAGAGAGAGAGACATCCACACAGAGGGAGATTATCTATTATCATCTTAAATACACACACATATATAAAAAGGTTTTATATATCACTCACTTTTTCTTACCTTCTCGAGTTATTTTTTTCATTTTGAGTATATACATGCTTTAAAATTTGTTGTTTTTTTTTTCTCTTTCACGTATGGTCTTATACGCATATACATCATTCGCCATGGTATGGCTCTAAGCTATACTAATATAGGTGAACATTGAGGCTTCAATTCGTTTTATATATTCATTAGGACCGAGAACCACATTTTTCATATGCGATTTCTACTTTTAAAACCGAAAACTGCGCCGTTGTGGCTAAAAATAATTAGTCCAGTTATCATAAAAAAAATTTTGTTAAATCACCGATACCGTATAGCATATTGCCACCGTTTTATAGTCACTGTATTTATCACTTTTCATTACAATATATATATATATATAATATATAAAAAAAAAACTCGAACGGGATTGAAAAATTCGGGGTTTTTTTTTATTAACATCCCTAGAGCAATGTCTTTAACAAATCATCAAACGTTAATGAAGAAAAGCCATTAACCGTTCTTAACTAAAATATTGCTTCTCATCTGTTGCCTTGTCTATTTAGCGGTTGTATTGGCAGTTTCTTTCTTTCCTTATAAGATGTTTTGTTGCCATTTTTTGCATTTGACTTTAAGTTTTAAATCATTTTTTTGTTAATTACACTTTTAGTTGTTGTATTTTTTTTAGATGAAAGATTGTTGTTGAAATAGACACGTGAATGCTTAAGAATGGACATGACAACATACACGAGTCTCATGTTTTACTTTCACAACCCCACAATTATATATAATCAAAAGCAATATATATATTCAACGTAGAAAAAATATGACTTATTACGTGGCTTTTTCTGTATGGTTTTTTGTTTTTGTTTTTTTTTTTTGTGGCATTGGTTGTTGAAGAGGAAGTGCGATTGCTTTGAGTTCTTTTTAATAAAAATAACACAAAATCCACAATACTAATATTAAAAGGGACTAAAATGAGAGCAAAGTATTGCAAGAAAAGAAACTCCGTGATATTCACCATGTTATGACTAAATCATTAAGCCGCAGTTAGCATACAAGTCCATGCCTAGGGGGTGGAAATGACGGCCACGGAATTCGATTTTCATCCGGTTCGGAGCTAATTTGGTTGAATGTAATTTTCAAATTAAAAAGATTAGTGTTGTTCGATAAACTAGTTTTAAAACATCGAATAAATCGGAGGGTCATTGAATCAAGATTTCATCGAGAAACATCTTGAACACGACCATATCTTTGCGCGAAATAATGTTTAGTGACTCCTCTATCCTTGTGAATATTAATGATAGGATTAGGAATTATTGCGGAAAAACTACTCGTTAGCTTGCTACACTTTCGTAATAGAGTATATTTTTACTGTCGCATTCGGTATTAAAAGTGCAATTTTCGTCGAAGTCAGGTATTGTCGCCCCAATTATCCGTTTATTCATAGGTGAATAATATCGTCATACTACAAATGCCTCGTCTCATATAAGCACGAAGCAAGGCCCAAACAATAATACAAACAATAATACAAGTTCGAATAATTCCATGAAAAATCAAGGAATAATTATGACATTTACACAATGATAGAACAAGTTGATGCCTGATTAACTGACTTAATTCTTCGAAAACAATCACATTTTGGAAGGATTACAGTGAAGAGAGTCGCTCGGCGGCTTTTGGCAGCCATTCCTTGAAGAAGGCTTGGCAGTCGGTATCCGCCTGAGATATGGCGCCGAGAGGGGTGACGGTAACCTGAAACAACAGCGTTTAAGCAGGTGATTAGTCACGGCCTAGTCTGGTTAACGCAAGCAAGCGACATGAAACACGTACATATCCTTCTTTTAAACAGCGGTTATCTGAGTCGGTGTCCGTATCGACGTCAAGACCCTTCCCCTGAAAACGGATAGCAAAGCAATGATGCCAAGAATCTAAAATACAAATCTGAGTTTCTGATCGATAAAAGGACACACTTCTCTTCGGAACAATCGGTTCTCTGCTCCATTCGATGACGTGTTCTTATCCATAGACTCTGTTGTTCCTGTTTCCGTTTCCGTCTCGGATACCATTGTTGAAGACATCTTTTCTCCTTGCAAGTCGGAAATAACTTCCTTCCATGTCATTCTGAAGATACCTTTCCCCTGCTTCGTCAGCCTATAGCCCTATCAAAGCAAAATAATGTTTAAATATATATATATATAAGTAAGTCCTCCTAACTAACACAGTAGGATAATTAATATCCAGATACCAATTATTAACTTTATTCATGTATTTTTTCATGGAAAACCCTTTCACATCATAAGATTATACACTAGAACTCTCTTATACGAGCAGTGGCGGAACCATGTTTAAAAGTCTATGGGGGTGATAAAGTTTTGAGAATCTCGATGGGGCAAAATTCAAGAGTATTTGATAATAATTCGTACTTTTATCACAGATTTTTAACAAAATTTTCTAAAAGTAGGGGCCAAGACCACTGTTGGCGCAGCTGTAGGTCCGTCGCCGTATATAGGATCCGCCCGTTTAAGCTTTATTCCAAGACAATATTTTCTCATAACTACTGATACTAACCTTATGGTTAGCTATATTTGTAGGGAGATCTACATTCAAGAAACAATTTAGTGGATAAGTTCGATTCTTGATCTCCGCCAATACTTCGTCGATGATCGGTAGGCAAGCTTCAGCAGAGAGCACGAAGTCATTCATTTCACTCTTACCTGCAGACCTGCAAGTGCGAGTATTTATTTGCCTCCTTTCGTTGGTAAACTAAAATAATAGAAACGGTACACCAGTCATGAAACAAAAACATATAAATCGAGCTCTGGCATATAAAAATACTTATACTAACCAATCATATGATATAGATATTGAAGGTACGCCTTTGAGATATGCCTCACGAGCTCCAGCTACCGTACCGGAATAAACACTGCAGTTAAACAAAAAATCCAGCCAAAATTCATATCAGCGAACAGAGTGAAATACGAGTGCAAAATCGACTTGTCAGATGTGTTTTGGTATCCGGTTAAGTATTTCTGAGCACCCATTGATCAAAGTTGAGATCCCTAAGGAAACTAAACCTTTAAGAGACATAGTAAGTGATAAAAGGCCTTCATTTAACCGATTAACATGAAGTTTTGAACTACTAAAAAGCATATAATATTTGCATAAGAAAAAGAGCTTAGACCGTAAAACATCACGCACATGTGGTATCCGCAGTTGCTACCCTTGTTTATGCCACTGACTACCTGTGAAAAGTAATAGCATGAATGACTACCAAACATAAACGACTTTATCAACCACAAATTCGAGAGATAGGCGAAGCAAGCAGAATCGAAAACAAACATAATTCTAGCTCATTGGTACTTCTCTAGCTAGGTACAAATTATACCAGATCAGGAACCGAAGGAAAAAGCGCTTTGGAAATCCCAAGAGACGCACAATCCGCAGGAGTTCCTGCAAAGTACACCAAAAAGAAAATCCCAACCGAAGAACATGTCTTGACAATTACAATATATGATCTCTACAATTGTCTTCAACAAAAATAAAAATCAGTAAACGAAGGCTTAGGGAATTCAGAACTGACCCGAAACAGCGAAAGCCGTAGCTCCGTGAATATCTACTGGTTTCGCAGAAATTGGATGAATCCAAGTGATGGCATGACTAACTGCCGACTTCTCCCTGTAAAATGATTGGAAAAAAATCCATGAAAAATGAAAGTTATTCCCTTCATCTTCTAATCTACTCCAAAATTCACGATCACAGTGCACAAAATGCTGAGAAATCAAGCTTTTTGCTTTTCTCAAACCACTTAAGCCATCAAAATTGTCTGGTTAAAGGTCACTGACTCTCAGAACTACATGATCGGAGCAAACACGAATGGTGGAGTTCCATTCCGTTCATTTCCTCAAACAAAAACGAAACAATAATATAAAAATCGAAGCAAACAGTCTCACCAGAAATTTCTCGAGCACGATCGATTCGATACGAGAGAGAGAGAGAGAGAGAGAGAGAGAGAGAGAGAGAGAGAGAGAGAGAGACGTACGAGTCCGGAGCGCAGACATTGACGACGTAGCGGGCGGCAGAGACGAGGACCTGGACGAGCGATCGGAGTCCCGGCGCGTGAATCCCGTCGTCGTTGGTGACCAGAATGGTCGGTCTGCCGCCACTCTCCGCCGTGGCCATCGTCTTCCTCGAGCGCCGGAGCTTCTCGGAAATGGCAGTTCAAAAAGCTGATGAGAAAGAATAGTGAGACAGTGAGTGAGTCAGTATTTATTTATCGTCGCTGACAGTTTAGGTTTATTGCTGATTTAGTCCTCAGACTTTTCATTTTCGCTGGTTCTCCCTCAGAACTATAATTTTTTTAATTTTGCCTACAATTATTAATATCTTTGAGAGGAATCAAATATTAATATTAATATGAGGTATTATTTTTACAAAATTAGTGGCATAGTGATGTGAGATCACACGACCTTTTCTCAAGCACTAATATTCGTGATTCGTGAGTAGTGGCCGTTCTCTATTCAACTGTTGAAACAAGAAATGAATAATTTTAAAGAATTTTGCTATATTATATATATGTGTATATATACACACACATGATTCTTGTGCCACTTTCTTTCTTGTATTGCTTAAATGACATGGTTTTTTTTTGCTTAAATTTTAGTGGGATTGAATCATTGAATCCAAGTGTTCTAGGTGAGACAGGTAGTGGAGTCAATGACACTCAAATTTGCTTTCGGGATTGCTTTTTTTTTTTCTTCTTAAGTTTTTTCATGTGTTCTATAAAAGATAATCACCCATTTAATGTATTTATATTTCTATGCATGGAATTGTTATATATTATTAATGCTATGTTAATATTAGGTATGTTAGCTTTATAACATAACTTAAATGCTTGGAAATCCGACGTCTTGATGTGATATCGGAAGCGTTCATGCCTTTCAAACGGTTATTTTATTATAAGCCCATTGATAGTTTCATTTACCCGGAAAAAAAAAAAGAAAAAAAAAAGAATACTCTTTGCATTCTACAAAACGCTATAAATAAAACATAGATATAAACTTGCGATTTTTATGAATGTGTTTGCTTGTGGAGAATGTGTCCCAACAAGATTCAAAATTATCCGTAGTGGATTATAATTTCTTTGAGTATAGTTTGTTTTCCCGCCTTCCAATGTAGGTTGTTCTAAAATATTTATCCATAATATGTTAGACTATCAATATTTATATCCTATATTTAACTATTATTATGTACTACACTCTTAGTTTCGTTGAATGGGTTGTACAACTAACTTAGCAAAATTGTAGCATAGTTTGAATTAGATGATCTTGGTTTGTCTCCTTAAGATTTATTTATTTTTGTTTGTATTAATTTAAGTGCTCAGTGAAAACCTTCACATTTGATTAACTCAAATACATAATTTAATTAATAGGTTTAAGTGATAAAAAAAAACTAAACATTAAATATGTAAAAAAAAGTCATATCGATAGAATGGTATTTGGATTAATTTGGTCAATATCATTCAAGTTTTGAATTAATTTGGTCAAATATGATTAAGTATGTTATTTTCCTTGCATTTAAAACGTTGAACCTTATGTCGTTCCCGATTTAGTTCAAGTTATCAAATTTGGATTATTAAAGTGTTATCGAGACTTTTGGTTCTTAGGAATTAGCTTATTCATTTTTTAAGGTTACAAAATAGTAAATAAGTGGTGATTAGCCCATCACATTGTTTGTAATTTATTCAAGATTTGGATTAAAAAAATGACAGCAAATTACAAATTTTATTTACAAATCCACTTTCTACATATAAAAAAAAAAACTACACTTTTGAAGGCTAATCACTTTTGATGGTACAAGTCTTCAATCACACATGCATATGTGTTCATCTTTTGATGCGTCCATATTTCGTTATTGTCTTATGAATTTTTATATAATAAGGTATTTAAAAAGCTTGAGGGCACTTTTGATGGTAAAAGTCTTCAATCACACATGTAGGTGTGTTCATATTTTGATGCGCCCATCTTTTGCTATTGTCTTATGATTTTTTACATAAGTAAGATATCTATCGTAAGTTCTCTGGAAATATGTATATTTAAAAAGACTGAGGGCATAAAATGAATAAGCGTCAACTTGGTTTTCAACTATGATTGTGTTTCCACACTTAAACATTTTTTTTAGTAAAGTAGTATGCATATATAATTATTTTGGTCGTATTTAAAAAATATTTGCTATAAACGAAAAATTTGCATGTATGCTAAGTTTTTTTTTTTTTTTTGGCGTGCCTGGAAGTTACGCTTTTACTTTTTTTTTTAATCTCTTTTTGTTACATTATTTAGTTACTAATTACCTTAAATAGTAAACCAATCATTTTATCTAAGCTTATAAACAATAAGTTTTATTTTCATTTTATTATTCGCCTATTCACAATTTTTCTAATTTAATTATGCATCGACAACAATTATAACAACAACATGAATCGATAACAAAAACATGAATCAATGATAACTTTTTTCAGCAAACGATAAATTCGATATTAATGTCAATTTTTCTATTAAAATGTACAATATTATTAATAAAAATAGAAAAAAAATTACATTAAAAATACACAATAAATTAAAATTTAACCAATGGTAAATATTTTCATCAAAATTTATTAATATATTTTATTGCTACCGCGCGAAGCGCAGTGCAAGTATACTAGAGACATTGAGCACTCTCTACTCTCTTGTCTAGATATTATTCTTCTACGAAAAATAACATCAAGAAAATACAATAATTGGTATTGAATATTTTACAATGATAATAAAATTAACTTAAACCACAATCCACAGGCCTAAAAAGTTTAATAACCATTTGTTTTCATGACATAGATATAAAAATAAAATAAAAAATAAACACAAAACTTACTATAATTTCTTAGAAGATTATAGTAAGTTTATTTTTTTACTATATATAAACCGAATATGAAAATTGATTTTGGCTAAGACCGACACAGTAAAGAAAAGATTATAAACAAGCAATGCAAATAGATAGATAACGAAAGATAGGCATGAGTCATAATTCAACAATGTTTCCGTGAATCTGAAGAGCCACATAAATAGGTTTTGCTAAATCCAATCGGAGCCGGAACAATTCGCAGATTCCGTTCCGACCTAGATAACTTCTTCCTTGCTTGTTTTTCTTTTAAATTAAAATAAATGTTCTGAGGTTTCTCAGATAGTTTAATGGTTGCCGCCGGGCTTGCTCGTTCCGTTAATGCGCGGAGCATCGCCTCTGGTGGCCTTGACATACTTAACGTAATCGCTATATTTCATAGTGTATAACGTGCTCTGATAGCGTGTCAGCTTTATCTTCCTACGCAGCGACATGGGCAGCACGGAGGACATGACGAGCTGCATCGCGTACGCATAGCTCTCCTCCTCTTCTTCTGATCTCACTGCCATTGTTGGTGTTTGCGGAGAGTTTGTGACTGCTTTTGAATATCCAGAGTGTATGTTGTAAAGCAAATGGTGTTGCTAATAAGAGACAGCAAAGTGCGGAACTGGTCAGAAGCTACGATGAAAGTTATTAGGGATATTAGCGGCATATGTTCCAATTCTTTTCCATAGTGCGGCGTTATATTGCTATTTTTTTAAATGACATATGTCGACAATCTCTTAAAATGTATGCGCCCATTCAACCTCGAATAATTATCAGTCAAACACCATAGTATATGGACTCGTTTCGCTGTCTCCTTCTATGTTTATTAATATAAGAGATTAGCAATATACGCCGTTGAAAAAAGAAATTATGACAACAATCATTACTGATTATATCATCAATCAATGGTACTATGAATTAATAAATATTTCTTTAAAAATTTATATTATATTCGTAATAAGAGTTTTAGTCACTAGTGAGACTTATAAATAATTAAATTCAACCACTAGTACAAGACATGGAATATGCCAAGGCTAAAAAATGTAGAGTAAATTTACACCACGGTATTTAAGCGTCAAGTAATGAAGGGAGGCGAAACTTCATGCAGTGGATTTCATCTTAAACAAGAAAAAACTTAGGAATTAGAGATCTCGAATACGTGAGTTTTTTGTATTTTAGACGAATTTCGATGTTTAGGCCCTCAAAACGGCGATTTTTTGTTTGGGTATATTTTAAAAATATTTATATATATTTTCGTGTTCTTGACGTTCATGTAGTGTTTTCAATGTTCATATATTGTTCTTGATGTTCATATAGTGTTTTTAATGTTAATTTGATTTTTGTATTCTTAAGTTTTCATATGTGCTCTAAAATATTGACTTAACTTTCCAACCAATTAAAAAAGTAATGGTTTTTGGGGTTTATACATTAAAATTTGAATATATATAAAAATTCACATGGAAAAATATTTACGGATTAGTTTGCCGACAAAAAATGCAACAGGAAATGCTACAACATATAAAGTAGCATTTATTTATCCTACACGGTTTATAATCGCTACATTATCAATGGTACTATAAATTAATAAATATTTCTTTAGGGACCTGTATTATATTCGTAATAAGAGTCGTAGTCTCTAGAGGGACCCATAACTTAATTCAACCACGAGTACGAGACATGGATTATAACAAGGCTAAGAGCGTGGAGTAAAATTTACAACACGATATTTAAGCCTTGAGTAAGGAAGGGAGGCGAAACTTTATGCAGTCGATATCGTCATAAACAAGAAAAAACTTAGGACTTAGAGATCTCGGACATGTGAGTTTTTTGGATTTAAGCCTAATTTCGATGTTTAGGCCCTCAAAACGGCGATGTTTTGTTCGTGTAGATTTTTTTTAATTTTTTAATTAATCTTTCATATATTTTTCATGTTCTTGACGTTCATATTGTGCTTTTAGTGTTCTTGATATTCATATTGTGTCTTATGACCCTGACTGAGTATGACCTAAACCGAATCTAAAACCGATAACACTAATTTCCCAATTTTTTCACTCCCTAAAATTCAAGCTTTTTTAAATTACCAAAAAATGCAGTTTAAACCGCTACCGTTTTTTGCTAAATGGTAAAGGTTACGGTTTTCACGAGAAAAGAAAAACGCAACCGATTACCAATTAACTCGATAACACATTTGTATTCTTTTATACAGTTTAAAATCGATAAATATTAGGCTTTTAGTGCTTAATATCTTTCGTAACAATGTTTGGTGGAGATTATGAGTCATTCATTAATTCATTCAACCTTATTTTACTATGGACAATTTATGTTGTTCTGGTTTTCTTTCTTTTTGTTTGAATAAGAACGAATAAAGAAAGTAGAAGAATTGACTCCATATTGAATTATTTCATTGATTGGTAAATTGTGATTTTCTTTATTCCAATATGTTAAAATGCGGTTAAAACCGAATTTCAACCAATTTTAAAAACGATATATCGGTAATTGGTAAAATTAGTTTTAAACTTTGATAGCGCGGTTTTCGGTTTTAAAATTGGAAAAATAAAAAAATACGATAGCATATATAAGTAGTTATGAAAACCGACCCGAACACTCGTTTGTTCACCTTTACCTTACACTATATATTGTTTATGGCAAATTTACTTATACAACTCCATAACCCAATAGGTACACACAAAACCTTCAAATCTGATGCCACCGAATCCGGCAGCAACGGCCAATGCAAGGAGCTCTTGCCGGCTTCGCTCCTTTCCTCCCGGATTCTGAGTCATCATAAGCACATCTCCCTGCGATGTGCTCTTCACAACGGAACTAGTCTCGGGATTCGCAGGAAGAATAGCCTCCAAAACTATAACCTTGCCGTCGTCTGGAATCGCTTTGTAACAATTCTTCAACAGTTTCAAGCAGTGCTCGTCACTCCAGTCGTGAATTATCGACTAATTAAATGGATCCGTTAGTAAATTTAAAAAAACAGTAAAAAAATTAAGAGAAAGTTGTGAAATAAAAATAAGAATTTCACCTTCATAAATATAGTTTCCTCATTTGGAATGCTTTCAAACATGTCTCCACACACATGTTCCACGCCTATAATATGGCCATGAAATTCGTCCGTCAGTGTCAGAATATTTGGTAATTGGTTAAACCAAAAATCAGTATGGGGTCCAAGGCATAATTTTTACCCCTAACTGGTTAACACTTGAGTAAAAAGTTGTCGCTTTTGGGATAAAAATTATGCTTTGGAACCCAGTTTTGATCCGGGACTGGGACCAGGCCAAGCGAAATTGGAAACCCGGATCGGTACCAGGCCGAGGAAAAAAGCCTTGATCCCAACTCTCATCCCGGCACAGATTTATTTATTTTGATTTATTTATATCATTCTAGTTTTATTTGATGTATAATTTGATGTCATGAACTGTGCTTATTATTTAATTTAAATCAATTTTAATAAAGGGTCTCCAAAATGTTTTAAAACTCAGTATATATTTTGCCTATTTGTAACTAATTATTTTTAAAAATTGGGTCAGCCAGGTCCAAATTCTTAAGAGTTAGGCCTTTCCAAATAGGGGCCGGGTTTGGTTTTTGAAAGCCCAAAAAAATCGGGAATGGGCCAAAACGCACAAAAAGCATGGTACCCGCTTTCGGTTTCACCCCTTGCACAAATTGATACCTGCGTAAGACGGGGCATGCGCTATGACATGGGGCAAGTCAAAGTTGATAGCCTTAATATGAGGTTATTTGGCGGTGATCATGCCGAGAGCCACTCCGAGACCACCGCCGACATCGACGAGTTGTTTAAGCTTCTCGAAACCTTTGTAGAGCTGGAGAAATTTCTTCATGACAATGGTGGTATGGTTGTGCATTGCCGTGTTGAAAACCTGATTGAACCTCGGATCCGAGCTTGGATACTCGAAAGCGTGTTTTCCGTACACCCTGTTGAAAGGAATTCCGCCCTCGAGAATTGAGTTTTTTAGTTCAGTCCTGTTTCAAAAGGATCTTGAATCAAATTAAGCCAATGATATTTATGAGTATGAAAGCTAAAATTAAGCTATCAAAGATCAGAAATGTTACACATCAAACTTCATTATGAGTTACCATACAGAGTTATTAATGTCACCAAATATTAATATTAAAATTAAAAAATTCATTAAATTTGTTCATGTGGAAGCCAATTTTGCTATTTTTAATAACTTTATTATAAACATAGCAACATCAGAATCAAAACCTAGTTCATCAAACATGGCAAAAGTACCAGCTTTCCATGAAGACCTTGTCTTGGACCAAAGCCATCAATGGCCCCAATGAAACACCATCTTCGTTAGTAACGAAGTGCTCGGACGCCGGGGTGAGACCGTATCGCCTCTCGTCTCCGACCACCGAGCAGCGCAGCACGGCGTGGCTCGCCAGAAGCCTCAGCACGCGGTCCAGCATCGCCGGCGCTGAAGGGTTGGCGTTGCCGGCCATCTGGGCCGCGATCTCCGAGGTCGAAAGCTCCGCTGCCTCGCCGGCTTTGGCGATGATGTCGAAGACGCCGAGCTCGACCGCCGAGTGCAGCGACATGGGCAGGACGGAGGACAGCACGAGCTGCATGGCGTACGCGTAGCCCTCGTCCTCGGCTTCTCGCTCCGAAGATGATGACGACGCCATTGTTGGAATCTGCATAAGTTCTTGATGGTATAATAACTCAGTACTAGATGCCAGCTTAAGACTATCGCACATTAAAGAGGCTATATAAGGCATTGAATATGATTCTGAAAAACCCACCACTGACTTCTATTCTATGTATTTATAATATTAATTAATATCAATCTCGTTCATGAAAAGAAAAAAATAATAACAAATTAAAATAATAACACACTTAAAATGTTACTCGTGATATTGAATTATAGTATAAAGTATGTTAAAGCTTTCTATGAGCATAAATTCTCTCGTTTTTTTTTAAATTTATGCACATTTAAATGGTGAATTACGAATATAAAATATTCGAGTAGAAACATAAAATATGTTGGGTTTTTCGATGACTTTTCTCAATCCCGAGGCGGAAATCACGGGATATCATCGAACAATAAAGATCTAGAATAATTACGAGAATTAAGATATAGTTTAGAGATCGTTACCAAACTTCGGTACTTTAGCCAACTGTACCGAATAACTGCCGATTCCTTTGATTCTGGAGCTTGTCGATATCTAGGATTTAGCGCCTCAAGTGTTGCGCCTCTATTTCGTACACCACGTCACTCGGGAACGTCTTGAGATGACCGGAAAACACCTCGGAGGATAGGTTAGATCCTAGTTGGCGTTTAGATGATCAACCGTTGATTGAACCGGGGAGCAAGCCAAAATTCGACTACCAAGGGAGGGGAGCTCGAATTTTCTCTGGGGCTTGGGTTTCTCTGATGTGTGTTGTCTTTAATTATGAGTCATAATAGGGTATTTATAATACCCTATGGTCATGACCTAGTGGGCTTTCTAAAAGCCTACTTAATGGGCTTTCTAAAAGCCCAATCATGGATTAATTAATCTATTATTAATTAATATGAATCATAATTAATACTTGGGCCCGAGTGGGCCCATTATGTCGGTTATGGTTATCGGGTCGATATCCGATAACCCGAGAGATACAATATCGGGTTCGGGCATAACCAACAATCTCTTACTTGCACGAACTCACCGGATTGGCTATCTCCGTGCACGCACTGCACATAAAGTATTACTCGAGAATGCCGCCTTGGGTTAGATGTACATTCTCTCAGCTACTCATGCCTGGTTCATCAAAGTTACACGTGAAGTTTGTTTCATTGTAATTTAATCCTCATACTCCGTTTCCGTTGCGAGTTCGGTGTGACTCTGTAGGATTCTGTAGTGTTGGCCACATACTCATATGAGTATGCAAGAAGTAAGTGGCCTCCACCTAGACTTAACTTCCCCCAATCTACAAAACTTGAAATCCTCTTTTATAGATTAATCGTGGTGAACCATGTGGTTCTTTACGATTAAAATATGGTATATGACTGATTCCTTCGACATCCTTTTACATCTCTAGATGCGGCACAGGTCATGGTTAGGAACACCTGTTTAGCCTGATCTAATATTTTCTGATTCGGGCATAAGTATTGAAACATCAAAACAAAGACTCTTTTGTTTTGCCTGTGGGCACAGATTTCATTATACTTATCCTATTCAGAAGCGCCCGAGTGTATAGCCCCAAAAGGAATGGGGGGATGCATGTTTTCTTGAAACGTCATTCCACCCTACAAGGTTTATCACATGCCCAACTACAACTGTTATGACTTTCCAGTTACGGTAAGCGTTGAGCTGTAATCTAAGCATGCAACTTACCCAGTGATGGACTCATGATGTTCTCAAACTTTGGAGTCTCTTCATATCTCTAAGTTTCTCAGTGTCCCCTTATGTCAAGGTTTTGTTTCCATGTGAGAATATTTAGAGTGCGAGTCTTCCAGCACTGCTAGTCATTCCGACTAGTGCCTACATGTATAAGAATATCTCTCAGATATCAAGGACCCCTTCCTTTTATCTTAACAACATGTACCAGTCAATTATGAATATCATTGATAGTCCCTCTTTGTTTCTTCATAATGATTTCTTTGACTGGGGAAATTCAAGAATGTCTTGAAGACATCTTAGGAACTACATTTGTATAGCTTGATATCAATGATTTGAATTAGATATTGATATTAGCTTTTAAATGATGAAACTTGCCTTTTAAAGAAATAATATTGTGCTTCAAATTTAATGTATAATTGTTACATAAAATTTGTATTTGAACTTTATACTTTTAACAAAATAAAGTAAGAGTTCAACGTGTTAGAATAGACCACAAGCATCTAGACTCTTCTAGATCTTGTATGACCATACTACTTTTCTATTGATGAAGCCTTGGTCATCGGGTCAACCACGTTTACGCTGTGTCTACTGTTTTCATCGCAACAACCTTCTGATCAATTATGTCTTTGTAACCTTAATAATAATTAATTTGTTTTAATTTTCGTATGGAATTATTAATTTTTTTTCTAAAAAACCCACTTAAGTTTTAAGAAAAATGCCCATAGTTTCAAACAATTATTTTGTACCAATTATAAACTATGTTGGACTATTTTAACCCTCAGACTAATTATATTTTCTAATTTTCGTTTTAATTAGTTAATAACTATTTTAATTTCGAAATTTAAAACCAGCAATTATGAAGGTTGACATTTTCTATCATCTTTATTACCTTTTAATTTAATAGATACTGATTTAATATCAAAACAAAATATTCATTTACTCCTCCAACCACCTACTTTGTTGAACCCTTTTCCTCCGACATGGTTATGATAATCATAATTAGAAATGAGCATTTTTTATAAAAATTTTGAGTCACAAATGGATATTTGCCTCATTTAACCTTATTATTTTTGTATGTGTTACTGCTAAATTAATTGCATTATATAGTTTTTGTAAATGTATATTGTTCGGAGCAGAATTAATTGCATTATATATATTATTAATTTATCTAGTAATGTTGATACCTGCAAAATATCATTTAATCGAATTTAAATTTAAAGAAATTCTATTGTAATATTACTATTGACATTTTTTTTTGTATTGGATTAGATATAGGTTTGATGACTAATATAATGCAGTTAGAAAAGCCTAAATTGCATTTAACAAAGAAAACGACACAATGATTTGAGAGAAACGACAGAGTTACTTAAATGCTGGAAGAAGAAAAAAAACGACATATTTACCTAAATTTGGATTTATATATCAACCCGAAGGACTCAGTCATTTTTGTACGATGTATATTTTTATATACTTAACATATAGTAAATAATAATAAAAAAATGCATTGTAGAAACTGAAATTCAAATAATTGGCATTAATGTATATATAAATAAGTGTATTAAATCCAACAAGTAAACTCGTATACTATATGAAGAGAACAAAACTGTCAACAGCAAAAAAAAAAAAGTATTTACGATGGAGATTATAATCAATTCGATTAACCTCTCAGCCTGACGTTCACGCGATCCGATTCAATCCAAAACAATTCGAGAATGTTGTTGCTACAGTCCATTCTCTTCACGATTTGAGTTTTCGACGAATCACAGCCTCCGAATCGAACGAACTTCATACCGCAAGACGTCCTGAAAACGATGACGTCGCTCGTTGGCATGGCCAAAGGATAACACCAACCGCCATTAACGGTGAGGCACTCGATGTTCACTCTCTTTCTCATATTCCACGCCTTGACGCCATTGTCGCCCGCACGCTCCAACACCCACAGCTCCATCTCCCTCTCCGAGTCCGCCATGAGACCGACACCGAGCTTACCTTCGCATTCGAACAGTGTCAGTCGTTGATCATCGCCGAGCAGCGGAGCTGGTAGCAAAATAATGTCGTAACTCTCTGTGTCCCAATTGAATGCGAGGACTCTGCACTCCGACGTTAAGGCATAGAAGAATCTGGCGGTCGAGACTACCGGTTGTCTGAACAAAACGATCTCGCCGAACGGAACCCTAATTTGTTGTGGTAAGGCCCTCCACGCCCATGTAGCCGAGTCAAAAATCTCGCAGCGGAGGGCAACATACAAATTTTTCCTATCCGACACGCAAGAGGGCTCGGGCTTCGAAAACCTGACGATCTTGTAGCGGAGCTTACTAGGGTTCGACGACACCAACGTCATGGCAAATTTTTCCGTGCAGTACCGCGTTTTCGGCCTCGGAATCTCCACCCATTGCTTCGTCGTTGGCTTGCACACGGCTAACTGAATCCAAGGCCTCCTCGGGGATTTTCCCCTGCAGAGAATCAAGCCTTGTTTCGTTGCGGCTTCGATCTTGACGGGATTTCCAGGAACGAAGGCGAGGGAGAGCTCTTTTGAGGCGGCTAAGTCCCTTTGTTTTCCGAATGTGGGTTCCTTAACAGGCCCACCTTTGGTCGATAAATACTCTTGCCGAAACTCACATTTCCTTTCATCTTGGGCAACGAAACCGTTGACCGTGTCCGTTCTCCGGTGGTGTTTTTCCACGAAGTTCCACTGATGCGTGGCCTTGTTCAACTCCTTGCAGATGGCTCGGGTTTTCGCGACGGTCACCGCCGGTGTCCGTGTTAAGATTTCGTCAAGAACAAGTTCCATAGGTAGAATTCCTCTTGGATAATTCTGCATATTAATAAATATTATACATTGTAAGTCAAAAAGGCATCGTTTCCGAGCAAACATAATTAAAAAATAAATAAAAAATAAACCTCGAAAAAATAAAATTTAAAGATATGAAAGAATTTTAAAAATAGTTATGATAAACTTCGAATATATTTGCTTGGGATACAAGTTTCAAACTCTAATGAAAATAAAATATTTCTATGTTAAGTAATAATTATATATGGAATTTTAACGATAATAATAATGATATTAGCTAATGTAAAGACTAAAGAGTAACAAGTTTACGTACCTTGGTGGTGAAGGTATCTGCGGCAGACTCGTCAATGGTGCTCGTGGGCGTGGCGTCGGGGATTTGCAGCGAGAGGTTTTCGACAGCGGCGCCCGTGATCGGGATTCGAGACGACATTGCTTTTTGAGAAGTGTATAAAGATTTTAAGATGTTGATAGTGGTTGGGAGAGAAAAGGAGACTGAGCTTGAGTTGAGAGAGACTTTGAAGTTTTTATTTATGAATGAATAAATAAATAGAAAAATAGATGGAGAGAGAGAGTGATTTCAGTAATTATCTTTAATAATTTTTTTAATTCTTTTACTAAAATAAAGCAATATCTTATGATAGCAAAACGACGCTTCCGAAGAAAAGGACAATAGAGAGACATGTAAATTCGTTGTCGTTTTCTTTTGTATCAAAACATTGTCGTTTTTACATGTTTCGTTAAGACGCCGCAGCTTTTTGCTGTCGTTTTTTCTTTAGATATCATGTCGAATCTCAAACATCTCTCTTATGCACATCTTTTTCCTATTATTTTCTCTAAGTTTTTAAACTATATACGCTTTCTTTAATTCGATTAATAAATTAAATAAATTGTTAAAAACAAGTCATTTTTTCCTTTTTCATTTAAATTTTATTATTACTAACCATTTCTTTATTATTATGGCGAGCATCTTATTTACAAAATTAATCAATAAAAACTGATTTTATTTTGATATGATTGCTCATTAAAATAACAATATTATCAATATAAATTTGTAAATAGAAGGTGATGTATAAATCAAATTATAAAAATATATAGGAGAACCTCTTTAAACCAAACATAATCGAGACCTGAGAAGTTATTATATAATTACTGAGATTATTATTTTATCGAGTATTTAAGTTAATAAAACGGGTTTGAAAAATCTTTTAATTGAACTACACTAGAATTATGAGCTCGCCCTACACTAGAATTATGAGTCTGGCGAGCAACCGGTGCAACATCACACGGTCAACCTCCCTGTCTCGTGGCAAAATAATTGAGCTAGGGCGAGAGCGTCGACTTCCATAGAAGTTACGGGTCCGACGAGCAATGGGTGCGATAATACCCGGTCAACCCGCACCCACCCGTCTCGTGAAAATTGGGCCGCCTTTATATATTTATTTATTTATTTCCATTTTCTTCAAATTTTACCCTATTATAAAATCCCTAAATAAAAAATAAAACAAGAAAAATACAAAACATAAGCAAAGACTTTCATTCTGTTCGTCATCAAATACATATATTATATAATATGTATATACTATATATATATATATATATATATGTGTGTATATATATCTGTTGATGCCGTTTTTTGGATCAAACACTGTTGAGGCCTAAGTTGTGGATTTAGGCCTGGCCCAATGTCGTTTGCTGACGTGGCGGGCTTTTTGTAGACTTCTGCGTGGGCCTTTGGTTGGCCTTTGTTTCGGGGATGACAGATTTGCTGTCTGTAGTGGCTTTTGCTGTCAATGATAGTTCCCTCTGACCCTTGTTGACTTTTGGGATGGTTGCCGTCCCGACGTCGGAGTGAGTTTTTAGTTGGCCGATTCGGGGACTCTGAGAGGGTGTCTCTGGATTTTTCTTGGATCGAAGGTCTCGTGGCCGTTCAGGGTCCGAGGCGATCGGGGTGTCACACTACCTGTTACCACAGAATCTGGAGATGGCCAGGCCGGGTTTTACACAGGACCTGTTACCGCAGAGCCTGGAATTGACCAGGCTGGGTTTTGTACAGGACCTGTTACCACTAGACCTGGGGATGTCCAGACCGGGTTTTTTAACAGGTTCGGGGTCCACGCGGATCGGGGGTACCAGTGAACGGGGGAGTGCATTCGTCCAATATATGGGTCCAGAGATCCCTCTCAGGGTGATCCCTCGGTCGTCCGGATCTTAGAGGGAATTTTCTCAGACCTGACCCTACGACCTGAATAGTGGGCCCCTGTCACTTGTCCCCAGACTATCCCAACAGCCGTATAATAGACTGGAGATAGGCTGGACACAATGTGGAACGGAGCCTATCAGGCGGGTCGGGGCTTTATGAAAATTCCTCCAGGGCTTCCGCTTTTATGAACTATCTCACTTCTCCGAGCGTGAAAAAGGTAACACCCGTGGTCAGGGGAAACAGGGGGGGATACCCCCTGATTCACCTCCGACGCTCAACATTAGTATAATATTTGAGGGGAGGCGAGTATATCGGGGGTAGAGAGAGAGAGAGAACTCGAGTCGAGAGAGTTTCGAATGAGTTACCGTTTTAACTGAACTGAGCTTCTATTTATAATAGGGTCCGGGGGCCTGATCGCAGTAAAATATTGTCCAGGGGGGTCCCGGACAATTTTATAATTGCATTTTAGTCCCCGGAAAGATGGTCCGATCCCGGCCGTCCGCGCGAGATCGGACGGCCTGCAAGCCCCCGAGGGGGGCCCGCTTCACGCGAGATCGAAGGGCAGGGTTAATCCCTGCCCTACGCGTGGCCGCGGGGGTTCACCCCTGCAAGTGGGCGAGCGCGCCCTTCATCAGGCCCATCAGGGCCCTTCGTGCTTTGGCACGGGAACCGAGGCCCGCGCAGCAGGCGAGATCACGCCATTTGGCGTGATCGTGTGCGTGCTGCCCCCAAGTGGGGGGCTGAGGGGACATGCGCGGGGCCCGCGGGTCTGGTGGCGGCGCAGGATGCCGCCACGTGGCGTGGCCCTGACAGCCGCCGCCCCTGTGGGTCCCGCGGGTGTTTCCTCGGCCGTTTTCGCTCCCGAGCGCGTCCCGTGTCCGTTTTTCCCAAATTTTATGTCGTTTTTGGGATTTTCATATTTTTACGAACACCGGGACACTTTGTTTTTCGAAAACGGGCCTCCGAAGGGAGTTTTGGGTTTTGAAATTGATTTAATTAATTCATAATCTTAATTAAAAGATTAATCGAGATAACAAATTAATAAACGGAATTTATTGAGATAATTTCCGTTTAATCAATTTGCTTATAAAAATCAATCCCGTTTTTACCCGTAACATTAACCCCCCAGTTTTACGGAAGTTCGCGATTTCTGTGAAACTTCTATAAATTCGAGGTGGGCCCTTTCATTTTTTTCATTTCCGAGGCGAGACGAGATCTGCGGTTTACTCGAAGTAAGTTTTTCAGACCCGAGCAACTTTTTGTTTTGTTACCCTTTTCACGCACCGTTTTTTCCAGAGTGTTGCGCTTTTAGTGGTCTTCGTCGCAGCTCGGTTTTTATAACACGCCCTTCGGATCGATTTTTGTAAAAATCGAGGGGAAGTCGAGTTGGTTCGAGAAAAACCAGCCCTGAACTTCTCTCTGACTTCGATGGAGAGCCAGACCGACGCCACCGCCGCTCAGCCAGCGTCCACCGTCGCCGGAGAAGACCCTCGTCGGGGTCGCCCTTGCCCGGCGAGGCCAGTGGAGGAGGAGGGCAGCGGTGGCTGCGAGGTGGAGCAAGGAGCCGCGGGCTCGGCTGCGCGGGCGATTGGCGAGGTCGGCCAAGCCCTAGGCGGCGCCGCGCGGCTCGCCGTCGACGGAGGAGGGCCCCACGAGGTCCGGGGGGCCGCTGCGAGTCCGTCGGTGCCGGTGGCACTTGGGGGTGTGCCCGGCGGAGAGCGGGCGGAGTTTCACCGCCCGCGGGTTTTTGGCGAGGTCGGGCTCGCCCTCGCCGGCGCGGGGGAGCCCGCCGTTGCCAGAGGTGGTCCGCATGAGGCTCGGGGGGTCCGGGCGACCCCGTCTGTGCGGTCGCCGGGAGCTGAGGCGGCCGGTGGCAGTCGGGCTGGGCCGAGCTCCTCGCGCGGGTCGCGCGAGTCCGAGCTCGCCCTCGTCGGGGCGGATCTCGCCGCCGCGGCTGGCGCGAGGTCCTCCGAGGGTCGAGGGGTTCCGGCGACCCCGTCTGCGGGTTCGCCGCCCGCGTGTGCCGTCGGGGGAAGTCGGGCGGCGTCGGTTTCCTCGCGGGCTTCCGACGGGGCCGTCGAAGGTGCGGCGGGACCTCCCCTCGCCGGGGTTGGCTCTGTCGCGATTTGGGAGGCCCGGGTGGTCCGGTCGGGGGCGGCGAGGAGCCGCCCCGAGGTCGGAGGTGGCGAGTGGGCCCGGGGGGGCCCGAGCGGGTTTGGCGAGGACGAGGCCGTCCGTGGTGGGGCCCGGTGGTCTTCTCCCGCCGATGTCCGTCTCCCCGAGGTCCGGGGAGGCGGCGTGACTAGGTCCGTGGTGGGGCCACCCTCCGGGAGGGTGGCCGGTGGTTGCGGTGTCGAGGTTCCCTCTTCGGGAGTCATTGGTTCCGCCGGGTTTCCCGCGGGCCCAAACTTTTTCAGTTCGGGTTCCGGGCGGGTTTCTGTTAGTGAGGGCGCGTTGATTCTGTTCCCTCCTTTTTTAGGTGGGGTCCGCGCCTTGATTCTTGGTCCGGGCGCAGAACTTGAATTTTCTGGTCCGGGAACATCCCGGGATCTTTTAGTTTCCGGGTGGGCCAGGCCTTCGGCGCCAGCCTCTTCGGCTGGCGTTGGCGGGCCATCTTCTTCTCCTCTCGGCGGGGTTCCGAGAGGGCATTCTTCGTTGTTGCCTCCGGCGGCGGAGCCGGATACCCGTTTGGTTGTTGCAGGTACCCGTCCTATGGCCATTGGCGCAAGCAGATCGCGTCACAGAGCCGTTATAGCAGGCGGGTCATGTCCGATTTTTCATCGGAATGCGGGGCGGCGGGTTGATCCTGATCAGGAAGCTCCCACCCGGTTTTGGTTTGACCCGCCTTCGGACTGTTCGGATATTGACGTTCCGAGCGTCGTTTCCCCCGATGATCTGGCGGAGTTCTATCGGGATGAGGAGCTGGTCCCCGTCGAGGGTGTTTGTGCCCGTCGGAGGGCTCACTGCCCAGCTGTCCTCCTGACGGGATGGTGGCGGTGCCTTTGGAGAGCATTCGCCTCGGGTTTACCCTTCCAATCCCTCCATTGCTGGAGGAGATTTTGGTCCGCACCGGCTTGCACCCGATCCAGCTTGGCCCGGATGCTAGCCGGTTTATCGCCGGGTGTTACTCGATGTGGCGGGAGGAACGTGGTCGCGCCCTTTCGGCGGACCAACTTTTTCAGTTCTTCATGCTCCGCCTCTATTGGGGTACGCGGGGTCTCGAAAACTGGTGTGTCCTCGATTCTGATCAGGGTGTCGGCGTCGCTGGCCTCCACCAGTATTCGGACCCCGACTAGCATAGTCGCTGGGTGTGGGTCCCGTGTGGTCTTTTGGGATCCGTTCCCCAGCGCCTAGTTCCGCCTCCGCCTCGCTCCCGCCCGACCTTCGGGAGTTTTGACTTCGGCGGCCTTTTTATGTCAAGGCAGCTGACTCCCGGGTATTTTGCTCCGTTTCTGGAGCGGTCGGCGTGGGTTTCGTCGGGGTGGCTTCCGGCCGATCGTCTGCTGGTACCGCGCTGGGCTCTTTTGGAGGGGTCCCAGCCTTTTCACGGTTTCTTTTTTCACTTTGCTGGTCGCCTTGTGATTTGATTCGTCTTGCTTCTAACTCTGTTTTTGCTTTTTGCAGGTATGGCTGGAGAAGATAACACAGGCGATTCCGGGAGAACCGTCTCTGGGGTTCTGGTGCGCCGAGCCCGTCGACCGACGCGGGCCACAGGAGACGATGAGGAGCGACGCCGGGTGAGGGGGACCCATTCTCGGGGGAAGGCCCCGAGTACTGCCGCGGGTGCGTCGTCGTCGCACGCGGCGGCTCACGAGCCCTCCATTTTCGACTATGCTCCTCCGTTCGGGGAGTTAGGCGTGGCCGGACAGACCATGCCCCCGGTATTTTCCGCTTCTCTGTACGACTTGTTCAGTCGCTCTTGTCTTTTTATTTTGGCTCATCCTCCTTTGTCTTTTTGCAGGTACCCTCGGTGTTTCCTCCTAGTGGCACCGAGTTCCCGGTTCCACCTCGAGATCTCCGGGTGGACGCCGTCTATATGCAGGAGATTGCTTCTCTTCGCGCCCGTAATGCTTCCCTGGAACGCGAGAACCAGGAGTATCGGTCCAGGGCCGAGATCTCGCAGGGCGGAATGACAACTGCCCTTCGCTTGCTCCACGAGGCTCAGGAGACTCGGGAGCGACTGGCGGGCCAGCTGGCTCGTGGCTCCGTGGAGTACCACCGAACGGCTTCCGCGCTTATTTCAACGCGGAGTCGCATCGCAGCGCTCGAGGCCGATCTCCGGGATACGCGGAGCAGCATGTCGGAGGTCGCAGACACCCGTTTCTGGGATGGCTTCGTCTCCGTCTTCATCTCCTTGGCGATGTCTAACCAAGGAGTTCCGCTCTCTGTTGCCTTCCTGACGGAGCAGTACCAGCTCCCGGATCATGTTAGGGCGACACTGGAGCCATATGTGGCGGCGATACCGGCTCCTCCTCCAGCGGTCCATCCCGATCCTCTGGCAGCGCTAGCGGGGTTTGGTGATCCCGCCGCCGGCTACATAGGTGCCTATGATGCCACTGGTAGCAGTACGGGCGATTTCCCGCACTTCGGGGGCCACGGAGTAGAGTAGTGTTCTTCTTTGTACCTTTTTCTTTTCGGAGTTTTTTGTAGTCTTCACCGCCTGTGGTGGGGTTCTGACAGACGCCTTCTGGGCGCGGCTTGTATATATTTGACTTTAGTTGCCATTTTGTATACCACGTCTCATCGTGCCTCGATTGAGGTTGCATCGGCTTTATTTCGTTGTTCGTGTTGGTTTCCGCTTTTCTCGGTTTTACCCCTTCTTTCTCTTACTGCAGGTATCTATTATCCCAGGCGGTTCGGCTCAGCTTCTGATTCTTACACCGGTGGTGGTTTCGGCGTATCTGACGTACTTTGCGCCTTTCGAGATAGATCGTCGACCCCCCGAGCTTTGTTTGAGCTTTCTTCGGGGCGGTCTCTCTTCTGCTTCCTGCCAGAGCTGTGCCCCTGGCTTCGTTCTTTAGATGCCTGAGTAGGTGGGGTTGGAATCCCGGTCTTGTCGGGGCTTCGTGCCGTGAGGACGCTTGTGAGGCGTTTGGCTTCCCGAAGTTGGCGCCTGGGAGGGCGGCTCAGCGTCTCGGGTGCCGAGGTCAGTGCCTGGGAGGGCGGCTTACAGTTTCGGACTTAGCGCCTGAGCAGGCCGGATCGAGGTCCGGGCCGTGCTAGAACTTGTGCCGGGAGGACGCTTGTGAGGCGTTGGGCTTCCCGAAGTCGGCGCCTGGGAAGGCGGCTTACTGTCTCGGGTGCCGAGGTTGGCGCCTGGGAGGGCGGCTTACAGTTTCGGACTTAGGTGCCTGAGCAGGCCGGATCGAGGTCCGGGCCGTGCTAGGACTTGTGCCGGGAGGACGCTTGTGAGGCGTTGGGCTTCCCGAAGTCGGCGCCTGGGAGGGCGGCTTACTGTCTCGGGTGCCGAGGTTGGCGCCTGGGAGGGCGGCTTACAGTTTCGGACTTAGGTGCCTGAGCAGGCCGGATCGAGGTCCGGGCCGTGCTAGGACTTGTGCCGGGAGGACGCTTGTGAGGCGTTGGGCTTCCCGAAGTCGGCGCCTGGGAGGGCGGCTTACTGTCTCGGGTGCCGAGGTTGGCGCCTGGGAGGGCGGCTTACAGTTTCGGACTTAGGTGCCTGAACAAGCGGGATCGAGGTCCGGGCTTTGTTAGGGCCTTTTTTTTTTTATATATATATATGTCTCTTTGCCTATTCCGCTAACCCCCCAGTTTTTGAGTAATCTGTTAGGGTTGGGAAAAAACTATACAAGTAGAGACATATGCGATAGTCGAAACGACAATTTTCTATTGACTTGGCACTTCTTGCGGTGCCTTCTTTTACATAGACTGGTACATCGGAGCTATTTCCGGACCGGTTTGGGGTTTCCTGTGGCGGAGACGATGGTATCGAGCATGTTCCCTGCGAGCTTTTCTGCTTGTGTTGGAGCCTTTTGTTTTTGTTTCTTCTTAGCCTCAACCTGGATCGGAACATCCCAGGGAAGACTTTTCCCTAGACTGGTTGGGCTCCGGGTCGTTGCTTAGCTTGGCTCCGTATTTCGCAGGTATCTCGCTCCGGGTGTATGACTCGTTCCTCATCTCGCGCCGGCTTACTGGTAGTATTGCTTCAGGTGCTCGACGTTCCAGGGACGGGGAATTTCCCTACCCCCCATCTCTTCTAGTCGATAAGTTCCGTCTCTGATGACCTCGGTGACGCGGTAGGGACCCTCCCAGGTGGGCCCCAGGACTCCGGCTCCCTGGACTTGCGTGTTCTGTCCCACTTTCCTGAGGACAAGGCTGCCCTCTAGAAAGCGTCTTGCCTTGACCTTCGAATTGTAATATCGCTCTACAATTCGCTTTTGGGCCGCTAGGCGGGTATAGGCGTCGTTTCTCCTTTCTTCAAGGAGGTCGAGCTCGGCTCTTAGCGCTTCGGAGTTTCGCTCCGGGTCGTAGAATTCGACCCGTGGCGATGGCACTGTGATTTCCGCGGGGATGACCGCCTCGATGCCATACGTTAGGGCGAATGGGGTTTAACCCGTTGCGTTTCTGGCGGTAGTGCGGTATGCCCAGAGCACGGCTGGCATTTCTTCTGCCCATTTCCCTTTTTTCTCGTCAAGTTTCTTTTTCAGGATTTCCTTGATATCCTTGTTGACTGACTCGACCTGGCCGTTGGCTTTTGGATAGACCGGGGAGGAATAAGTGTTGTTTATTCCGAGGTCTTGACAGAACGATCGGAGGTCCGAGTTGTTAAACTGTGTAGCGTTGTCGGTGATGATGGATTCGGGAATCCCGTGTCGGCAGACTATGTTGCACCAGATGAAATTCGTGGTGTTTGTCTGGGTGATCTTTGCCATAGGTTCTGCTTCGACCCACTTGGTGAAGTAGTCGATGGCAACTATAGCGTATTCCACTCCTCCTGGTGCCTTCGGGAGTTTTCCGATCAGGTCGATCCCCCATTTTGCGAAGGGACGGGGGACCATCACAAGGCAGAGTGGGACCGCCGGCTGTCGCGGGATTTCGGCGGAGTCATTCTTGAGAGTGGGCCAGAAGTACCCTTGTTTCAGGGCCTTCAGAGCCAGAGATCGTCCAACGTAGTGATTTCCACAAATTTCTTCGTGGATTTCGCGGAGGACTAGGTTGGCGTCTTCTTCTTCGAGGCATTTCAGGAGAGGTTGCATGAAACCTCGTTTGTAGAGTTCTCCGTTGTGCAACACATATCTTGTTGCTCGGAGCTTGAGTTGTCTGGCTTCTTTGCGATCGGCCGGGAGGGTACCGTGTTTCAGGTATTCTTTCACCGGGGTGGTCCAGCTTTCGCCGGGTTCGCTCGCCAGGGAGAGGATTTCCTTGTCAGTAGTAGGGGTTGTTTATTTCTCGAGTCCCTTTGTCACTCCATTTCTGGTTGTGACGTCGGGGGATTCGTGCTTCTTTATCGAAGGCTGGCTGAGGGCTTCGATCGGGACTTTTTCCAGTCCTTCGTCGCCTGCCCCGGAAGCTGCCCTTGCCAGGGCGTCAGCTTCCGAGTTTTCGTCTCGCGGAATTTGCGTGATCTCGTACCAGAATAATGGCTCTAGGCGCCGTTTCGTTTCCGCCAGATATGCCACCATGTGGGCCTCCTTCGCCTGGTACTCGCCTTCTACTTGCTTTACTATCAGCTGGGAGTCGCAGTGGATTCGCAGGTTCTTCACCTGGAGTTTGTGTGCGATCTGCAGTCCGGCTAGCAGCGCTTCGTATTCGGCCTCGTTATTTGAAGCCTTGAACTCGAAGCGGAGGGCGTAACGGAGTTTTTCACCGTCGGGGTTGGTGAGGACCACCCCTGCCCCGGACCTGTGCATGTTTGAGGCGCCGTCGACGTGGAAGCCCCAGGTCGGGCCGTCGGGGGTACTTTTTCTCTTTGGTGGCTTGGGTGCTTCGTTCATTTCTTCCTCGGTTTCGACCTCGGTGTCGTATGTGAACTCGGCGATGAAATCTGCCACGGCTTGGCCTTTGATGGCCACCCTTGCTTGATACTCGACGCCGTATTCTCCCAGCTCTTGAGACCAGATAGCCATTCGTGAGGAGGTTCCTTTGAGTAACGCCTTTCGGACCGGGTGCTCTGTCCTCACGACTACCTGGTGAGCCTGGAAATATGGGCGGAGCTTCTTCGCGGCGGTGACCAGGGCTAGCGCCAGTTTCTCGATTTGTGTGTAACGCGTTTCAGCGTCAAGGAGGGCTTTGCTGATGTAGTAGATCGGCAATTGCCTCTTGTCTTCTTCCCGAACCAGCACAGCGCTTACTGCTCGAATTGACACCGAGAGGTAGAGGTAGAGCGACTCCTCCTCCTTTGGTTTTGACAGTAAGGGTGGTGATCCGAGGTAGGCCTTCAGCTCCTGGAAGGTTGCTTCGCACTTTTCGTTCCAGACAAAGTTCTTTCCACCCTTCAGGGCTTGAAAGAAAGGCTGGCATCGATCCGTGGCTTTTGAGACGAACCTTCCCAGAGCGTTGATTCTTCCGTTCAGGCTTTGCACCTCTTTGATCTGTTGCGGGCTTCTCATCTCGAGGAGGGCCTTGATCTTCTCAGGGTTAGCCTCAATACCTCGTCTGTTGACGATGTATCCCAGGAATTTCCCGGACTCGACTCCGAAGGCGCACTTGGCTGGATTTAACTTCATCTGATACTTTCTCAGTAACAGGAATGTCTCTCGCAGGTCGTTGACGTGGTCTTCTTCTCGAAGACTTTTCACAATCATGTCGTCCACGTATACTTCCATAGTCTTCCCGATTAGCGGGGCGAAAATCTTGTTGACCAGGCGTTGGTACGTGGCTCCGGCGTTCTTGAGTCCGAATGGCATGACCTTGTAGCAATAAAGTCCCCGATCAGTCACGAATGTCGTGTGTATCTGATCAGGCTTGTGCATTCGGATTTGATTGTATCCTGAGTAAGCGTCCATCATGCTCATGAGCTGGTGGCCGGCGGTGGCATCTACCAGCTGGTCGATCCTTGGTAGCGGGAAACAGTCTTTAGGGCATGCTGCGTTGAGGTCGGAATAATCTATGCAGATTCTCCACTTTCCGTTGGGCTTTTTCACCATTACTACGTTGGATACCCAGTCGGGATACGTCACTTCTTTGATGAAGTCGGCGGAGATAAGTTTGTTGACCTCTTCGCTGATCGCCTGATATCGTTCGGGGTTGAAGGCGCGCCGGCGTTGGATCTTCGGCGTTCTTCCCGCTTCGATATTCAGTCGGTGGACGGCGACTTCAGGGTCGATGCCCGGCATGTCGGCGTGTGACCAAGCGAACACATCCTTGAATTCTCTTAAGAATGCGATCAGCCTGGTCTTGATCATGACTGGGAGTTGGGCTCCGATTGTGACCGTCCTTTCGGGCCGGTCTGACGAGATTGGGATCTGCGTCACCTCCGATGATGGTTCCATGGTGGGCTTGCGCCTGTCATCCCGAGGATCCAGCTCACCAAACATCCTTGCGTCCCTGGGGTACTCGGGAAGTTCTTCCTCGAGTTGGCATATTGCATTGATAACCGACTCGTTCTTCCCGGGTTTCGTACCCTGGGCGTAGCAATTCCTGGATTCCTGCTGACTACCTTTCATAACTCCTATCCCATTTTCCGTTGGGAACTTGACGAGTAGATGAAAGGTAGAAGCAATGGCTTGCAGTTTGTTGAGGCTGGGTCGTCCTAGAATGACATTGTAGGCCGAAGGTTGGTCTACCACCAGGTACCCGATCATCTTGGTGGTCAAGGCTCCGCCCTCGGATCCGAATGTCGTGGGTAGGGTGATGGCGCCCTCGGTGTAGACGTGTTTTCCGCTGAAGCCGTAAAGGGGTGTCTTCACCGGTGTGGGGACCAATCCTCCGAGGTTCATTTGGATCAAGGCGGACTTGAAGATGACGTCGGCGGAGCTCCCGTTGTCAATCAGGACTCGCCGAACTCGGCTGTTGGCGACTAGTATATCAGTTACGATGGCATCATTGTGTGGGTGAGAGATTCTCCGAGCCTCCTGCTCGGTGAAAGTGATTTCTTGACTGGGGAGCATGTGGGGCGCTCCTCCGAGGTGAGTGACATTGATTTGATGGACGTCAAAATCTTCCCCGAGGGACCTGGCGTACCGTTTTCGTTGGTTGCACGAATCTCCGGTCTCAGGTCCCCCCATGATGGTTGATATGACGTGGAACTGGGAAGGCCTGCCCTCTTCTGGCGCTTTTCCAGCGCGAGACTGAATGGGGCTGTCTTCACGTTGGGGTCTGGTGTCTTGCTGGCTCTGGTTACGGGCGTTCCCGTTTCCCGAGATTAGCTTCTTGACGAACTCCTTGAGTTGTCCGTCTTGAATCAGTTGCTCGATCTGCCTTTTCAGCTGAAAACACTCTGATGTTGTATGGCCATGATCCTGGTGGTATTCGCAGTATCGGCTCGTATCTTTCTTGGCATTTTTCTTGAGTGGCGGCGGTCTCCCGAATTTATCTCCATGGAGGCTGAAGATCGTTGCGGGTGAGGCCGTCAGAGGAGTGAAGTTTGCATCTTTCCGGAATTTATCCGTCCGTTTATGGAACGGTGGTCTGTTTCCGGAGTTTGGCTGTGAGTGCTGCTTTTGACTCTGCGGTATGTCGCTACCACCTTTTCGGTTGTCGCGACTCCGATCGTCAGAGTTGAACTGGTTCCTTCCGCCGAAGTACTCGTCGACAGCAATGTCTTTGGCTGCCCTTGCCATCAATTCGGCCATTGATGCTGGCCTATCTTTGACAAGGGAGCGTGAGAAATCGCATAGCGGCAGGCCGTCGATCACTGCGGTAATGGCGTCGTCGTCGGTGTAACTGGCGACTTTGTTTGATTCTTCGACGAACCTTTTCAGGTACGTCTGTAATGTCTCGTCCCTGCGCTGCTTGAGAGTCCACAGGTACGACTTCGGCTTGCGCTGCGAGATCGAGCTGGCGAAACGCGAAGTGAATCGCTCTGCGAGTTCGTCGAAGGACCCGATGGACCCTTTCGGAAGGCGTTGGTACCATTCGAAGGCGGGGCCCGCAAGAGTGAGGCAGAAAGCCTGACACACTGTGGCGGGTGAGCACTTCTTCACTCGCATGTTGAACTGGTATTGCACCAGGTGATATGTCGGGTCGGTAGAGCCGTCGTAGACGAGGTTCAGCGGGAACCTAAGATCTCCGTCGAGGTCTTCGGCGAGCAGGTGATCCGCCAGAGGGGATATGTTCCCCTCCGCTATGCTCCGTGTCACGGGGTTAGTGTTTTGGACCGCCGTGAGCCTCTGCATTTCTCGTTCGAGGGTCTGAAGTTTGCTTTTGAGGTCCTCGTATGGCGGGGTTGCCGCCTGAGTGCCTATTGCGCGGATGACATATTCTCCCTCCCGGTGCCGGGGGCGCCGAGAGCTGTCGGATCTCCTTGAGCTGTCGTCACTACCAGATTCCTCGGGTTCGTGAGATCTTTCCCTTTTTCGGCTTTTGCGTTGCCGATGGTCTCTTTGTTGTCGGAGATCTTCCTCGTCGTTTGGGGCATGTCTCTGTCGCCGACGTTCCCTTCGTCGACCTCTCGCATTGTTGGTGGCACCTTCGTACCCCCCGAGTCGATCAAAGGCTGATCGTCGGGTGGTCCGTGATTGTGCTGGCCCCTGAGAGTTTTCAGGAACGGGGCGTTCTTCGTTCTTCTCCTTCTGGGTGAGTTCGAGGGCTTCTTCAGGGCTCTCCTCCTCTCCTTCGTTGGCGTTCTTGCCTTCGAAGTGTTTGGAGATGAGTCCCGTCAGCCGGAAAAGACTTTCTTCGACTCGGACCAATCTTTCCTCGTTGTGAGCTGACTCACGACGGGCGCTTGTCTCTGGCAGGATATGGACCTGCTTTCGACGAGCTTGAGTCTTGGCTCGAGTGTTTAGGGCGATGCTCTCTGTGGGGTGAGAGGGCGTGCCCTCCGTTGATTGTGATGACATTCTCTGATTTGTGGGATCAGAGCGTCGTTCTGCTGGTGGGGTTGTTCAGAGGACTGACTTCGTGGCCCCCTTCCTCTAGCGCCAAAATGTTGATGCCGTTTTTTGGATCAAACACTGTTGAGGCCCAAGTTGTGGATTTGGGCCTGGCCCAATGTCGTTTGCTGACGTGGCGGGCTTTTTGTAGACTTCTGCGTGGGCCTTTGGTTGGCCTTTGTTTCGGGGATGACAGATTTGCTGTCTGTAGTGGCTTTTGCTGTCAATGATAGTTCCCTCTGACCCCTGTTGACTTTTGGGATGGTTGCCGTCCCGACGTCGGAGTGAGTTTTTAGTTGGCCGATTCGGGGACTCTGAGAGGGTGTCTCTGGATTTTTCTTGGATCGAAGGTCTCGTGGCCGTTCAGGGTCCGAGGCGATCGGGGTGTCACACTACCTGTTACCACAGAATCTGGAGATGGCCAGGCCGGGTTTTACACAGGACCTGTTACCGCAGAGCCTGGAATTGACCAGGCTGGGTTTTGTACAGGACCTGTTACCACTAGACCTGGGGATGTCCAGATCGGGTTTTTTTACAGGTTCGGGGTCCACGCGGATCGGGGGTACCAGTGAACGGGGGAGTGCATTCGTCCAATATATGGGTCCAGAGATCCCTCTCAGGGTGATCCCTCGGTCGTCCGGATCTTAGAGGGAATTTTCTCAGACCTGACCCTACGACCTGAATAGTGGGCCCCTGTCACTTGTCCCCAGACTATCCCAACAGCCGTATAATAGACTGGAGATAGGCTGGACACAATGTGGAACGGAGCCTATCAGGCGGGTCGGGGCTTTATGAAAATTCCTCCAGGGCTTCCGCTTTTATGAACTATCTCACTTCTCCGAGCGTGAAAAAGGTAACACCCGTGGTCAGGGGAAACAGGGGGGGATACCCCCTGATTCACCTCCGACGCTCAACATTAGTATAATATTTGAGGGGAGGCGAGTATATCGGGGGTAGAGAGAGAGAGAGAACTCGAGTCGAGAGAGTTTCGAATGAGTTACCGTTTTAACTGAACTGAGCTTCTATTTATAATAGGGTCCGGGGGCCTGATCGCAGTAAAATATTGTCCAGGGGGGGTCCCGGACAATTTTATAATTGCATTTCAGTCCCCGGAAAGATGGTCCGATCCCGGCCGTCCGCGCGAGATCGGACGGCCTGCAAGCCCCCGAGGGGGGCCCGCTTCACGCGAGATCGAAGGGCAGGGTTAATCTCTGCCCTACGCGTGGCCGCGGGGGTTCACCCCTGCAAGTGGGCGAGCGCGCCCTTCATCAGGCCCATCAGGGCCCTTCGTGCATTGGCACGGGAACCGAGGCCCGCGCAGCAGGCGAGATCACGCCATTTGGCGTGATCGTGTGCGTGCTGCCCCCAAGTGGGGGGCTGAGGGGACATGCGCGGGGCCCGCGGGTCTGGTGGCGGCGCAGGATGCCGCCACGTGGCGTGGCCCTGACAGCCGCCGCCCCTGTGGGTCCCGCGGGTGTTTCCTCGGCCGTTTTCGCTCCCGAGCGCGTCCCGTGTCCGTTTTTCCCAAATTTTATGTCGTTTTTGGGGTTTTTCATATTTTTACGAACACCGGGACACTTTGTTTTTCAAAAACGGCCTCCGGAGGGAGTTTTGGGTTTTGAAATTGATTTAATTAATTCATAATCTTAATTAAAAGATTAATCGAGATAACAAATTAATAAACGAAATTTATTGAGATAATTTCCGTTTAATCAATTTGCTTATAAAAATCAATCCCGTTTTTACCCGTAACAATATCTATATCCACAATTTATCATATAAAACCTCTCTCCGTCTCTCTCTGCGATTCTCCATTGACAGTCTCACCAGCAATCGAAGCAGACAATCGTCACTCGCAATCGCGTGGTCCTTCGAGCTCACCAGCCATTAGAATCCATGGCGCTCTCCCGAGCTCGCGAGCAGCGACGAGCGAAGCCGAAGGGCCAGAAGGTGAAGTAGAACTCCGGCGATGGATCTCGATCGGGCCCGCTTGGTTGGGGACTACATAGTGGGCCCGAAAATCGGGTCGGGTTCGTTCGCCGTGGTGTGGCGGGCCCGGCACCGGAAGTCGGGGCACGAGGTCGCCGTGAAGGAGATTCAGAAGAGGCAGTTGAGCCCGAAGATCAGGGAGAGCCTCCTCAAAGAAATCTCCATCCTCAGCACCATCGATCACCCGAACATCATCCGCTTCTTGGAGGCCATTGAAGTAGTATTCGATCTTTTTCAATTTTTTCTTTCTTTCTGGATTCTGTGTTTTGAATGTTTGATCGTCGATCATTCGCAGACCGAGGAGAAGATTTACCTGGTTCTGGAGTACTGCGATGGCGGCGACCTCGCCGCGTATATCAATCGGTACGGGAAGGTTTCCGAGGCTGTTGCTAGGCACTTCATGAGACAGTTGGGTATGTATGTATTCATTTTGAATTTCACGAGTCTCTTTTGCTTAACTTTGCATTGATAGATTGATTTTTGGGTATAATCAAGTTTCCGATAGGGCCCGAACCGATAATCAAACGAAAAACGAAGAGATAAACGAAAACCCGCTCACTAATTCGAGGGTTTGCTGAACTTGCCATTATATCTTTGCTTTGATGTTGGTGAAGAACATATCATAACTGAGGCCGTTTGCAGGCACTTCATGTGACAATTGGTTTTGAAATATGGGAGTTTTTGTTTGTTTGCTTAACTGCATAAGTTTGAATGGAATTGATTCAACTGGGTAGTTAGTGATTTGGATATTGGGCTACTGAGTCTCATTGTGTCTTGTTTTCGTTCGTTTGCTTGTTAAAATGAGTGTATTAAATTACGAGAAGACGTTTACAAAGTTTTTTTTTAAAGTAATTTGATTTCATTCAATCAAACAAGTTGAGGAGAAAAATCCCTCAACACCGTTGCTACAAGCCACTCCGGGCAATAAGGACACATGAGGTCCGGTACAAAAGAAGAGAGACGTCTCTTAGCCAAAGCATTGGCCACCTCGTTCCATTCCCGTGGAACCCATGTCCACTCTCCGGTCTCGCCTAGTTCGCGGCCGAGCTCTCGCACCTCCGCAATAATCGGGCCTTGCAAGCCCAGCGAGTCTCGTGCCTTGGTGAGGTGGGAGGCCCGCAAGCAATCCGTCTCGGCATACTCGATCTTCCACCCCCGTTCGCGGGCAAAAAGAATCCCCCGTCGCATCGCAATGCACTCTCCGGTAAGTGCCGAATCGACATGGTCTACCAAGGAAGCCAAGACTCCCATAACCCGACCGTGGTGGTCTCGCACAACCGCGCCCACTGCTGCCCGTCCCGTCTCCCTGTCCCATGCCGCATCTACGTTGAGCTTGAGGCTCCCCGCAGCCGGCTCGGACCATGCCCTCGGTACCTCCTCCCTCGGCGAGCGGTGGTTCTCCGTCGTGTGTGCGCATCGCTTGTAACTTGTGAACCATCCGTCGACTTCTTCCACCCAAGTCTCTGAGGCCCGTACACGGTGCTCGAATAGGCGAAGGTTGCGGTCGGACCACGCCGCCCAAATAAGCCCACAAAATAGCTCGAAGTTCGGTGTGGAAAGACTCTCGAGCGCCCGGTAACACAATTCTTGAAATGGGATCTCCCCCGTCTTTTCCACCCACCGGTGGATCGTAGATGATGCCCAAATCGCCTTGGCCCTCTCACACCCCCAAACGGCATGTAAGGCGTCCTCTGGGAGCGCCCCGCAAAAGTTGCAAAATGGTAGAACGTCTACCCCTCGGATCCGAAGTGCCCCGTTGGTCGGAAGAGCTTCCGACCACGCGCGCCACACTATGTGCTTCACTTTAGCGGGGATCGACGTGCCCCACAAAGCTTTCCACCAATTTGGCTCCCCTTTTCCCGAGCCCGAAGGTCCGCTCCGTGCTTCCGACCTAGCTAGTCGGTAACCGGACCGCACCGAGTAGACCCCGTTGTCTTCGTGGTGCCAGACAAGCCGATCTGGACCCTTCCCCACCGGGATCCTCAAGACAGCCTCTGCATCGTAGGGGGTTAAAAGGGTCTCAACCCGAGAGAGGTCCCAATGGTCGTGGGAGACTAGATCGGCTACCCGCCACGGATTCCCGTCGTCTGGAGCCTCCGAAGTGGCAAAGAAAGCCCCAGGCCGTGGGATCCAAGGTTGGCCGTGAACCCGTACGTTGCCGTCCCCGATTTGCCATCTCGTACCGCGTCTAAGCAAGTCACGTCCCCAACACAGACTCTTGCAAAGGAACGAGGGGCGTCCCCTGCAATTGAAGTCGAGGATCGAGGAGTCGGGGTAGTACTTAGCTTTTAGGATCCGCGCTAAGAGACAACCGGGATTTTGGATGATCCTCCACGAAAGCCGTGCTACAAGGGCCCGGTTGAAATCACCCATGTCCTTGAAGCCCATACCACCTTCCCCTTTCGGCTTTGCGAGAATGTCCCATCGTCGCCAATGGATCTTTCTCGACTCCTCCGATCCGCCCCACCAAAACCGAGCAGTAGTAGCGTGAAGATCTTTGATGGTGCGGACGGGGAGCCGGAAAAGACTCATGAGATAGGTAGGGATGGCTTGCACCACTGATTTGATCAAGACTTCCCTTCCCCCGGCCGAGAAGAGCTTCGCTTTCCACGTCCCAAGATGCTTCTTGACCCGGCTTGTAATCTTGCTAAACACTGCACACTTGTTTTGGCCGACGTGTACTGGAAGCCCGAGATAAGACTCGAGGTCCGGAACGGCCCGCATACCAAGCACTCGTGAGATGGAACAACCATGTGCCACGGCCACATTACGTGAAAAGCTCACCATGGACTTCTCTGCGTTTACAGTTTGACCCGTCCCCTTCTCGTAGACTTTGAGAACCCCGCTAATCGCTTGGCCGCACCCCACACTCGCTTCCCCGAAGATGATGCAATCATCCGCGAAGAGAAGATGTGTCACCGACGGGGCTTCCCGCCGGCACGCGAAACCGCGTAAGAGTCCAAGTCTCTCTTGCCCCCGGATAAGCGCCGAAAGGCCTTCCGCACAAACTAGGAAGAGGTACGGCGACAAAGGGCAACCTTGCCGGAGTCGGCGAGTCGGCGAGAAGTAGTTTCCGGTTCTTCCGTTTAGGACGATGGAGAAGACCGGTGTCGAAATACAATCCCGTACAACGGCTAGGATTCGCGGCCCGAACCCCATCCGATGCAACATCGCTTCCACGAACCCCCATTCTACTCGGTCGTAAGCTTTGCTCATATCGAGCTTTAAGGCCAACGCCCCTTTCTTTTGATGACGCATTTGCCGGATAGAATGAAGCAGTTCGTAGGCAATGGCAGCGTTGTCCGTAATCAAGCGTCCAGGAACAAAGGCGCTTTGAGCTTCCGAGATGACGGAGGCGAGGGCGCCCTTTATCCGATTAGCGATTACTTTGGAGACGAGTTTGAGAAGCACGTTGCACAGACTAATCGGTCGGAAGTCTTGTACTCTCCTTGGGTTCTTCACCTTAGGCAAGAGCACGATGTTGGTTGCATTCCATGCTCTCACACTCTTCCGCCCGTTAAGAACATTGAGACACTCTTCCCGAATCAGCGGCCCCACGGTCCCCCAAAGTTTTTGGAAGAAAACGGCGTGGAAACCATCTGGGCCCGGCGCCTTCCGAGGGCCCATCGAGGAGAGGGCGACATTGATCTCGTCCGCGGTGAACCTCTCCTCGGTGATCTCCCGTTGCCCCGCCGAGATAGAAGCAACGTCTTCTGTCGTGATCAAGCCAAAATCTCTTTCCGAGGCACCGTTCGAAGAGTAAATGTTCGAGAAGTATTTGTCAAGCACTTCTCGAACATCCTTCTCCGATGTCACCCAATCCCCGGTCTCGTTCAAGATACCTCGGATTTGGTTTTGCGTCTTCCGACGCGTGGCACGAGCGTGGAAGTAGGCCGTGTTCCTATCCCCGCCGCGTAACCAATCGGCCATCGCCCGTTGCTTCCAACGATACTCTTCCACCACGAGGAGCGAATCTCGTTCTTCGTTCAAGGACCTCAAATCGGCTCTAATTTCCGGAGTAAAATCCGCTTTGTGAAGACGCTCAATCCGCTCCGAGAGCGCTTTGATTCTCTTTTCCCGATTGCCAAAGGTTGTGCTCGCCCATACGCGAAGGGCCTTTTGACACTTCCCGAGGCTTGCCGCACACCCTCTAGAGACCCGGTCGGTCCCACCCGAGCCCCACACATCACGAACCACATCGGCGCAACCGCCGTTTAAAAGCCAACTTGGCTCAAATGCCCATCTCCTCCCCATGAACGAGTTGGGATTGTGCACCAGCGAGTCCGAGCCCGTATTGATAAGAATTGCTCTATGATCCGAGCCCCAAAAGCCCAACACCTTCACATTCCCCGACGGGTACACCGACTTCCATGCCGGGTTTGCACACGCTCGATCGAGACGACTTTGGACGTTCCGTTCGCCCACTTGCATATTGCTCCAAGTGCACGGTTCACTTACAAAGCCCAAGTCGAGAAGATCACATACCTCGAGCGCGTTGGCGAAGCGATCCATGCAAGCCGTTTTCCTCCGCACCCGGCTCACGTGCTCAAACTCGAAAAGCACCTCGTTGAAATCTCCCGCGCACACCCACGGAAAAGACGTTTACAAAGTTAAAACAATGCACAGAACAAGACTCTCATACCCGTCTATCTGACAAAACAATAGATCAGTTCAAGCCTATAAATTATTTTGTTAGAGAACCAATCACTCTATGCTAAACAAAGAAGTTTCCGATATATCTATTCCTGCTAAACGGAAAAAGAGAACTGAATTGTATGCTCAAAACAATGGAAATATTGCTCACGTGAACTTCCAGAAACCATAGTGTAGGGATAATCAAAGAAAAGCATTTATTGTACCTTGGTTTGTGATTGATGAACTTGATTGGTTTCATGTTGGTGAGCATATTGTTATTTATCTTACTAAGTTGTAAATTTTGATTTCGTGTTCAGCTGCGGGATTGCAAGTGCTTCAAGAAAAGCACCTAATTCATAGAGATTTGAAACCGCAGGTATCTTTCGGTGTTTCTTCTTCTTCCAAAAGTAGTTAGTTTAGTAAGATGTTTCTAGATAAAATATTAGATAAATTAATTCTATAAATTTGATATTGTAATTAAAAAAAATATTAAGTAAATAATCGTCAAATGTGTGTATATAACATTAGGTTAATACAGTAATACACAACTCACATGTTTAGTAAATATGAGAAAATAATTATCGATATAACAGATATAATATTATTATTTTTTCTGTAAATTCTTATAAATTATATCTTAAATCATCATTTTCTTATAAATAATATTATAGTTAATGGCAAATCAGGAAAATTAACTAAGAATTTTTGTTTTACACTTTTAGTCAGTTTTACATACATTCCAACAACTAAAAACAATTTGCTTTCATTAAATCATGATACATGAACAATTTGTGTCACTCCATTTGTATACATGCTTCTTAACATATCATTAACTCATAATTGTACGTGAAACTATTAATCTTGAGGGTTGGCTTAAAGTACAATTTAATTTGTTAATCGAAAAAAATATTAAGTAAATAATCGTCAAATGTGTGTAAATAACATTAGGTTAATACTGTAATATTATTGTCACAACTCACATGTTTAGAAATTTGAGAAAATAATCGTCGATATAATAGATATAATATTATTTGTTTTTGTGTAAATTTTTATAAATTATATATTAAATCATCTTTTTTCATAAATAATATTATAGTTAATGGCAAATCAGGAAAATTAGCGAAGAATATTTTTTTTTTACACGTTTAGTCGCTTTTACATAAATTCCAACAACTAAAATCAATTTGCTTTCATTAAATCATAATACATGATCAATTTGTGTTACTCCATTCGTATACATGCTTCTTAACATATCATTAACTCATAATTGTACGTGAAACTACCAATCTTGAGGGTTGGCTTAAAGTACAATTTAATTTGTTAATCGAAAAAAAATATTAAGTAAATAATCGTCAAATGTGTGTAAATAACATTAGGTTTATATTGTAATATTATCGTCACAACTCACATGTTTAGTAAATATGAGAAAATAAATTTTGATATAATAGATATAATATTATTTGTTTTTGTGTAAATTCTTATAAATTATATCTTAAATCATCATTTTCTCATAAATAATATTATAGTTAATGGAAAATCAGGAAATTTAGCTAAGAATATTTGTTTTACACTTTTACTCACTTTTACATACATTCCAACAACTATAATCAATTTGCTTTCATTAAATCATAATACATGAACAATTTGTGTCACTCCATTTGTATACATGCTTCTTAACATATCATTAACTCATAATTGCAGGTGAAACTACAAATCTTGAGCGTTGGCTTAAAGTAAAATTGAATTTGTTAATCGAAAAAAATATTAAGTAAATAATTGTCAAATGTGTGTAAATAACAAATACTTTAACTTTATCGTCACAACTCACATGTTTAGTAAATATGAGAAAATAATTGTCGATATAATAGATATAATATTATTTGTTTTTGTGTAAATTCTTATAAATTATATCTTAAATCATCATTTTCTCATAAATAATATTATAGTTAATGGCAAATCAGGAATATTAACTAAGAATATTTTTTTACACTTTTAGTCACTTTTACATACATTCCAACAACTATAATCAATTTGCTTTCATTAAATCATAATACATGAACAATTTGTGTCACTCCATTTGTATACATGCTTCTTAACAATATCATTAACTAATAATTTAAAATGAATATGTGATACATGGCCATCTACTCACGACCAACCAAAGATTTTCCGGTCTGCACATATGCACAATACAAACATATGCTCGTAAATAAGCACTTTCAAAACCTTCCTATTCACAATTAAATAGCTTCTTAAATAAAGAAAACCAAGTTCCAATACATATCCATGGTTTATTTAAAACACTTAATGACCTGAACATGAGAATTGCGAACATACAGATCTTAAAACCAGAAGAGCGAGAAGAAAAATTGAACATCAAATATTCGTGCGATTAATACTTAAAATTATAACCTTGCATTGATCTCTTTTACCTGTAATTTGACATTGAAAAATCTTTAATACATTATTAAAAAACAAAGCAATTATGTCAGATGCATTAAGAGCAAGGCATGATCCAAATTGAAGACATGTATTATGGAATTCGATAATAATACACACCATAACTTATAGCAAAAAAACATAACAAAATGCATACAAATAAAGATTTGCTACAATCCAAATAAAACATAACCAAAATAAACTGTATGTGAGGTTCATCACAAAAAAATTGAATTAACATGAGTGTCACAATGGTTTAAATATCAGCAGAAACAAATAATATTGGCTTAAAGCTATCGAATAAGATAAGAGCACAATAAACAAATACAGAAGAACATAGAAAGCAAAACCGAACAAACCAAGAAAAAAATGAAAAATCATTTTATCACAGAAATAAAAACCATTTCTTTTTTTTTTTAGAAAAAATTGTCCATCTTTTTCTTGAGAAATTTGGTTGAGAAAAAAATCGTATTCTTGATATTGTGGTTGGTTTAGAAAAAACCGTATTCGTAAAAAACTGAAATTTTTCTTTTATTTCCTTAGATATATTAAATCTAAAAATTGCATTCCACCTAAAAAGATGATAAAAGGGTATTTAAATGGGTTACATAATTTCCATGCTAATATAACAAATGAGACTGTTGAAATTTGTAGTTTAATCACAAAACATTGTGGTTCTCATTTTATGCGTGGAAACATCCGTATTTAATTTGTGAAAGTAGGAATATAAACTATTTCTATTTCCAAACCATACGCCTATTGTTAAAATAGTTATCAAAAAATGTATGAAGCATAATTATTGACAAAATTTATGTGCACGTTGGGTACATGTTTCCATATGATAAGACATTCCTTCTTTGTTATTCATGATGCCGAAACATATTTACCATGAGCAAAATATTCAAAGTAAATTTATCCAAAAAAATTGTCATTTAACTAATATTTGTATATAGCAGAAATGAGTCAAACTCTTTGTAAACAAAAAAAAATCTTCTAATGCGTGGATAAATAAATTGTTTAATATGATTAAGATTGAGTCGAAAGAACACATACTTGCTACAAATTCTTTATGAATAAAAGGTAATGTAATCAAATTCTCAATCCAAATCACCAAAAATTGAGCACATACGTTAATTTTTTTAGTTATATGTATCCTTACATATAACTAAAAGAAATCAGCGTATGCATTTTTAATAACACCAAAAATTGTTTGAGAGCAATACAAATAAACTATAGAAAGTGAGTGAGAGTTAACCAAGAAAGCAAGCGACCGTGTGTGCCTGAATGAGGCTACGTTTTAGTGAAAGAACAACATTGTCCAACAACATAATATATACAAAAACGTGAAAACAACTATTTTGTTATACACGTCTTATGAACACCATGTCAGAGAGGAACTTGGGATTGAGGTTGGAAATCAGACATCATGCTCCGAATGTCTCTTTAAACCCTGTTTCTTCCTATTGGACTATTCCGAATCATTTCCTCTTCTATCGTAAAGGGTGTTTTGAAAGCCTAATTAACTCGAGTTTGCATCGAAGCAATGGATTTGAATCCCCAAATCGTAATGCTCAATCTTTGAGAAAGCTCCCATTTCTAATGTCTAAACTATAAAATAATTATGATGATTTTTGTCTAAAGATTGAATATGTCTGAAAGATCCAGCCACAGAGAAATTATAAAGCACAGTACAAAAAATATATAAATATTCGAAGGAAAAGAGACATCCAAAGTTATTTCCTCAAAAAACACAGTTATGAACAAAAACATAGAATGAGATTTAAAGAATATATATACTAAAAATTAATGATCTTCACGCTGCTAAAACCATCACTCGAGCTTAATAATATACATTGACTCTCTTATTTGTTATGGAAGAGCAACCAATGAGGTTCAAATGTTCAATAAGTTAAACAATAAAAAAAATTATTAAGGTAAATAAGGAGATAGGAAACACTACCATGACAAATGGAATTTACATGAAAACGTTAACCGAAATCAAGCTTAAAAGCGCAAAAGAAATTAGCCAAACTAAAAGTGGTCAAGGATTAATGACTAGAAGACTCACTATTGGGTAATGTTGAGCGACTTTACTGAGATTACCCGTCTTGTCTGCCACAATAGATAGAAGAATTGAGATGACAATGACATTGTTCCACTTTCTATTCTTGAATAACAATACTTTCACCAATAAACAAAAAATTTAATTACTTTTGATCAAAGAAATTGACATGAAAAATCACAATAATGCGATTCACCCTGCAAAAACAAACTTATTCATTCCTAAATATTTCGTGAATAAACAGATGTAAAATGAATAAACAACCAAAAATATTAATACAGTAAAACTGACTTTCAATGTCAAACACAGTGCGGAAGTATCCAAATAAAAAGCAAATCCTTCAGCACATGGAGAATATATTTATAGAGCTTGAATTATATACCAGTGGTCTTCTCTATAAAATATGTACCCAAACAATGAAAATGAAATAATAGATGATTGCAATAACGAAACATACATTTGAAATGTAAGGCCACATAATCAAGTTTTCCATACAGATTTCAGAAAGATATTCCAAGTTCATGATATATCCATTAGGCAGTGTAAATGAAGAAAACGAAACCCACCACTTACTCAAGAGGAAGTCCAATTCTGAAACCCACGATTGCCAGGAACTGGTCACAAATTATCCCACCTTTCGATTACCTGCAAAATCTACCGCATCTGAAAATAAATATATATATATATATATATATATATATATTATATTCACGCATGATGTATCGTAGAGAAGTAGTTGAAGTGAAATGAAGAAGAAACCTTGAGCCATGAGGCTGTGCCTGTGACTCGGTCGAACCAATCGATCAAAATTGTCGCTGCATGTGAGGGTTTTTGTGATTTCGAGCTCAGAGACTGAAAGAAATAGAAGGTTTAAAAGACGACTAACATGAAGAAAGATGTCACCTTGAATGATGCGTGGTAGGACTTTGTGCAGATTGGCTCGCTGATCGCCGCCCATTATGCCTTCACCAGAAAGGTCTGAGAATATCGAACGGAGAGAGAGAGAGAGAAAATGAACGAAGAGAAAGCGAAAGGGTGTTGTACATTGTACAAAACGTAAATGATTAATGGGTGTTGTAAAATGAATTACCCATAATAAGTATGATTAAAGGGTGTATATTTATGAATGGCTTAGCACCTGAAAAGTCAGGGTGTATTCATTTACTACGATTAAAGTGTAAGTCTATACAGAGAAGTAACTCGTCAGGAAGAGTGCAATAAGTAAATCTGTTATTAAAAATCTCTAAATTCTGAAAATTGTAAAAAATGAGGATTCTTTGATCCTTGGCTTCTTAAGCTACTAATTAATTGAAGGTGAGATTTTCCTTTTATATATATATATATATATTTTTTTTTTAGATAATAACGATATATATAGTATATAATATATATACATAGCTTTTAGATAAAGTTAGTGGTCATATACTCAAATTATATTTTTAAAGTTTGGAATACTTTAATCACGTAAAAGTGTAAATTCAGCGTTTTATTGTCTATATTATGTCTTTCCCGTTAGTTTATATAGTAACTATGATACATTATTTTAAACTAACAGTAGTAGCGAAATGGGTATGGAATACACAGCTTTACACGTTTATACGATGATACATCACTATAAACTAATAGTGTTAACAAAATGGAGAAGGAATATACATCGTTACACTTTTACATAATTTAAATACTTTAACTTTTACAAATCGAGCTCCGTAAAAATAAAAAAAATAAAAAGACCTTTCTAGTGACTTATTTTGTCAATTTTTATTTGATCACAATTCTTCCCCCACATATTGTTCTCTGTTATTAATCAATCTCACAAGTCAATGGTCATGAATAACAAAATTCAACATGAAAACTAGGAAAATTTCAATTCCAACTATGCCCTTGATGAGCTGCATTTTGGGAGCCAATTTTTGAAGTACTTAATGCATTCCTCATCAGCAGGACTGAGGACACCAAGAGGAGTCACACTTACCTGCAAATAATTTCATCACACATTTTTCTTATTAATCACTAAAAAATATTTATTATTATTAGTTAATTAATACTATAATATACTATACTCAAATTCAATTAAAGAATTAGTTGAAGGTACGTACATATCCTTCCTTCAGCGATTTTCGATCAGTATCGTCGGTATCGTCGTGTACTTTCTTAATAACCTACAATCAGAACAATTATTGCCACCTTAATTACATGCTTTCGTGTAAAATCATTTAATTAAAAAAAAAAACATACTTCTCTTTGGAATAATAGCTGATGATCTTCTTGTGATGATAACTTCACTCGAGATTCCTCACAAGTAATTTCTGTCCACCCTATTATATACTTAGCTTTTCCCTGCGTTGTCAACTTGAATCCCTATTTCAAAGACACGGAAATTCGACCTCAAATACACATCCATTTTCTCGGTCCAAACCATTCCGTAAATTCACGGTGCGATGATATTTTAGGGTGAGAGTCTTTTAAGTTATAAGGTTAACCATAACGTTTTTTTTTTCATCGATAATAAATGGATTTCTCTTCTATGTTTCCCGAATTGAGTTTCCACGCACGTAAGACTTCACTATTGACATTCTAGGATTAATTATAGGGATAATAGCGGCTAAAGTAGCCAAACTTTCATGATTTGTGTCGATAAAGGTCCAAACTGGATTTATAGCGGCTAAAGTAGCCACACTCGGTCAATCTGGGGCAAGCACTTATTCCTTCAAGTCAAACTTAACATCCGTTAGTCTATCGCCACGTCACTTACATGTGGCAAACTTTGGGTATTTATGCCGTGATAAAACCAAAGTTTGGGTATTTATGCCGCGATAAACTTTTTGAAAAAAAAATTGATTGCTCAAATCATCTAAATAAAGGTTAAAATATTATGCCTTTAGTAGAACTCGAGCTCATCATTTCCCTCACATATAAGAGCAACATAACCACTAAACACATTCACCTCACGTTATATCTCGATAAAAATAAGAATATAAATAGAAACTTATTAATAAGTGACATAGTAATAGAAACATATGTTTTTTCGCACTGGTTTCGGATTGACTTATTAGGAAAGGGGTTGGGTTGACCTTTTTGGACCAGGATTGAGTTGACTTTTTTGGAACGGGGTCAGGTTGACTTTTTCAGACCCATGGGTTGACTTTTACAGAATTTGGTCGGGTTGAATATTTTGTACCCGACCCTGTTTCAAAAAGTTAACTCGACCCGGTTCTGAAAAGGCAACCCAAACTCGTACCGACAAAGTCAACATGAATCCGGTACAAAAAATACAACTTGACCACTATCCAAAAAATTCAAGTCAACCCCGTTATAAAAAAGTCCACTCGACCCCAGTCCGAAAATTCAAATCACCCCATCCAAATTAGTCAACCCGAACTCGGTGCGAAAAACACATATGTTTCTATTACTAGGATCACTTATCAAGAAGTTTCTATGTATATTCTTTTTTTTTGTCAAGATATAACGTGAAGTGGATGTGGTTTGATGATTATAATGTCTTTTTATGAGGGGGAAAGTGATGAGTTCGAGTCCTCCCAAAACTATAATATTTTAACTTTTATTTAGATGACGTGAACAAGCGAAAAACATATATAAAATGGTTTATCGCGGCATAAGTACCCAAATTTTGGTTTTATCACGGCATAAATACCCAAAGTTTGATATAACGTGTAAGTGACGTGGCGATAGACTAACGGATGTTAAGTTTGACTGGACGGAATTAGTGCTTGCCACAGATTGACCGAGTTTGGCTACTTTAGCCGCTATAAATCCAGTTTGGACCTTTATCGACACAAATCATGAAAGTTCGGCTACTTTAGCCGCTATTATCCCTTAATTATAATACAGTCGTCTTTCAATTTTTTTGGGCTTTCTTTCTCTTTTATTTTTTTGATTTTTTTTTTCTCTAAAATGATTTTTTTTTTGTCATGTCTATGTGGTTTCTTCCGAAATTGAGTTTCTACGTAATTTTGCGTCGATTTCTCTCTACTAAGCAATACGAAATTTAAATATGTTAGAATATAAAATTAAGAGTACCTTATGCTTGGCAATATCTGTTGGGAAACCGATGTTGAGAAAACAATTATGTGTGTGTGTTTTGTTCTTAATCTCCTCAACAATTGCCTTAACCATTGGTAACAAAGCCTGAGCAGAGAGAGTGAAGCCATTGATGTTGCTCTCACTTGAATTCCTATATTGTGGAGTTTATAATTTATTTATTTTTAGTCTAAGGTTTGTAAAAAAAAAAAAAGAGATTAGAAAAAATTAAGTAAATAAATCTGAAAAAGATACAGTCAATTACCATTGATAAGATACCGCAATAGAAGGCACACCGTTGTAGAAAGCCTCCCTTGCGCCGGCGACAGTGCCTGAGTATACACTACATACGAAAGTTAGTACAATCATGGCATTCGGAATTAGTGGTAAAACCGGTACCGCTAATCAATTTTTTTTACGTTCGCTGGTACTAGTAAGTACTACTTGTTTGTCCGGAAGTCTAAAAAATTGCTATCGGTATCGGTTTTCGAAAATCATTTTGATAACAAACTGGAATTTACTGATTTTGGACCGGTAACAATACTTTATAGGGTTAATTGCGGCAATAATGCACAACCTTTGGTCAAGAGGGGTTTTAGGTCCCCAACCTTTCAAAGTGTGGGCAAAAATACACAATGTTTGTTGAATGTAAAATCCGTTGGTCCTTCCGTTAGAGATGTTAACTTCTGCTGACGTGGCATCGTTAAACTGCCAAATGAAGAGCCTGTTAGATTTTTAGGGAGAGTAAAATTTATTTATTTAATTTAAAGTATTAATTTTTTTGAATCATAATTAAAATACGATTTAATTTGTTCTATTAATTAAATTATACAATTAATATTACAAGTTGGCAGTCCATTTGGCAGTTTAACGATGCCACATCAGCAGAATTTAACATCCCTAAGGGAAGGACCAACGGATTTTACATTTAACAAAGGTTGTGTATTTTTGCCGACACTTTGAAAGGTTGGGGACCTAAAACCCCTCTTGACCAAATGTTGTGCATTATTGCCGCTATTAACCCTACTTTATATAACTCTTTTGTTGAGCTTGTAATTAGTACCAAAAAATTAGTAAATACATGTTTAAAGTATTACTCGAAAATAAAACATATATCTTATAAGAACTTCACGCTAAACAGATACATGGTAATATATTAGAGAGTATAAACCGTTAATATCGATTATAAAAATTACAAAAAAAAAAAGATAAGTCGTTGAACAAACATCAATCTTCAATAGAGTAATATGAAAAAGACAAAAAGTTCGTAACCCAAAAATTTAAACTTTGGGTACACGATGAGTTCTTTAACCAAACTTTAGGTATTTTTACCGTTATTAACCCTATATATTTATTAAAAAAACGAAAATAGAGTATAGAGAATGTACGAACATGTTGTATCCACAGTTGTTACCCTTGTTTATGCCACTGATAACCTGTTTATTTAGCAATTATAAATACAAATTTAATTAATTTAAAATTTATATGATGAATATCAATAAACCCAAAATATTGAAAGTAAATGAGCTAAACCAGATCAGGAATTGTAGGAAATAGTTTTTTGGAAATCCCCAAGCAAACACAATCTGCTGGAGTTCCTATAAATCAAGAGAAAATATATTAAAAAAGAAATAAGTTCAAAATTTGATAAATTTTTAAGGAATATGAAATTAGTAATTTAGTCAGTTGATTAGGGCTAAACAAAGATATGGAAGAAGATGGCCTGAACTCCGGCGAGAGAGCGACGGTCATGGTGACCAACGACAATGGAATCGACGAGCCAGGCTTGCGAGAGCTCGTTCGAGCACTTGTCTCCACCGATCTATACGTCGTATTAGTTTGTGCACCTGATTCGTATGTGAAATTTTCTAGTATATTTTTTCTGTTCTTAGATCATTTCCTTTTCAAAACCGGCATGTATATTGGTTTTAAACATGTAGTTTTACCCGTTCTAGTGCTTTGTTTAAGAGCGGTAAAAAAACAAGTTTTTCTAATGTTCTTAGTACTGATTACCGGTTCTCGGAAAAGCCAAATTTTTTATACTTATTTTCTTTAATTTACAGAAATTGGCACTGGGTTAAAAATTGTCAAAATCCCGGGTTTGTAGCATGAATTTAACAAAATTAGTTTTATTTTTCTTGTTGAAATTGTTTTTGCAGAGAAAAGTCAGCCGTTAGTCATAGTTACACTTACTTAGGCCCTGTGTCTGTGAAGCAAGTAGAAATTCAAGGAGCAATGGCCTTTGCAGTTTCTGGTTTGTGAAATTAAATTATTATCATTATTTATTGGGATAATAGCGGCAAAAGTGGCCAAAGTTAGGCCAAGTGTGCAAATAAGTGGCCAAACCGATTTAATATCGGCATAAGTAGCCAAAGTTTTCCAAACCGTGGACAGTACAAATTCCATCCATTTCATGTCAACACCGTTAGTCCCGGCTCTAACTAACAATGAGGCCAAAATTATTAACGAGATTATCACTTTTTTTACAAAGTTTTTAAAACACTACCCATTTTGGTACATTTTAATACACAAAATGAGTAATATTTTTAAAAATATATTGTGGCTAAATGGGTATTTCCTTAAACAAAATTTCGGGTCTCTAACAATTAAATATATCTCAATAAAATAATATTACAAAGTCTCGATTTTAGCCTCGACTCTAACTAACAATGTTAGGCCAACATTATTAACGAAATTTTTATTTTGTACAAAAGTATTAAAACATACATATTTTAGTTCATTTTAATACACACAATGAGTAATTAAAAAAAAAAACTTGTGGCTAAATGGGTATTTTTGCTTATGGCAATATTTTTATATTTATTAGAGAAGTTTTTTGTGCTATTGATGTTGATATATTGTTTTTATTGTTCATGTAACATTTTTGAAATTCATATAGTGTTCTTGATATTCATATATTATTTTTAATGTTGATTTTAGTATTAGTCTTCTTGATGTTCATATCATGTTTTCATATATTGACCTAAAATCTCAAACCAATTGAAAAAATAACGATTTTAGCGCTGACGTGGCTAACGGCGTTGACATGAAATGGATGGAATTTGTACTGTCCACGGTTTGGTAAACTTTGGCTACTTATGCCGATATTAAATCGGTTTGGCCACTTATTTGCACACTTGGCCTAACTTTGGCCACTTTTGCCGCTATTATCCCAATAAATAATGATAATAATTTAATTTCACAAACCAGAAACTGCAAAGGCCATTGCTCCTTGAATTTCTACTTGCTTCACAGACACAGGGCCTAAGTAAGTGTAACTATGACTAACGGCTGACTTTTCTCTGCAAAAACAATTTCAACAAGAAAAATAAAACTAATTTTGTTAAATTCATGCTACAAACCCGGGATTTTGACAATTTTTAACCCAGTGCCAATTTCTGTAAATTAAAGAAAATAAGTATAAAAAATTTGGCTTTTCCGAGAACCGGTAATCAGTACTAAGAACATTAGAAAAACTTGTTTTTTTACCGCTCTTAAACAAAGCACTAGAACGGGTAAAACTACATGTTTAAAACCAATATACATGCCGGTTTTGAAAAGGAAATGATCTAAGAACGGAAAAAATATACTAGAAAATTTCACATACGAATCAGGTGCACAAACTAATACGACGTATAGATCGGTGGAGACAAGTGCTCGAACGAGCTCTCGCAAGCCTGGCTCGTCGATTCCATTGTCGTTGGTCACCATGACCGTCGCTCTCTCGCCGGAGTTCAGGCCATCTTCTTCCATATCTTTGTTTAGCCCTAATCAACTGACTAAATTACTAATTGATATATAAAGACAACCAAAAGACTAGTTATATTTCTAGTCATACTGATATACATATTATACTACTAGTGATGTTTAATAATTAATGCTTTATTATTGGGTAGCTTTAGAAATATTATTACTCTATGATTGGCTCATTTGTTTTTATTAATCATCAATTTAAAACTTTAATTTGATTGTGACCACTGACCATGGAAGGTACATAGTTGTTTGATTATGATAGCTCAATTGATCGGGTGGCTGATTCCAGCTATATTTCAGTAAAATATTATTTAAAAATTAGATGAAAATGTGGTATATTTTTTTCACGGTTTATATTTTTAATGATGTCAAAAAGGTAAATCGTATGTACCACAAATATTTAAAAATACTAATCAAAATTATTTAAAGAAATTTGTGAATCATATTCTTTTACGTTCAAATTTCAGCTTGTTCATCAAAGTTAAAGTGAAGTATGAATAAGTACAATAAAATAGTTAAATTCACAGATAGGAGTGGAAAAATACTTTAGGGGCCAAAACATCACAGGTGTACAAGTTAAAGTACTCAATCTGCAAAATAACCTAGTGTGGTGATATACTTATTTAAATGTGGAATAATTGTCGACATTGATTTTTCAAATAGATCATATCTTGAAATAGAAGAGCTTATTTGCAATTTGGGAGCCAATTGTTGAAGTAGGCAATATTGCATTCCTCATTAGCACGAGTGAGGATACCAAGAGGAGTCACACTTATCTGAAAAAAAAGAAAAAAAAAATCATGATATATAATTATATATATACCATATCAATAATCAAAGAAAGGAAACTATGTTCTCTATAATATTAATAATTAAGGATAATTATAGTAAAACTATCTAAATTTATCTAAAATAGCATACATATATATATTCTCAAATTTTTAATTGCGTTGATAACACTAAAAAAGTCTTAAAAAAATATGTGTTTTTGATTGATTTTCTGTCTCACGTGTCTTCATTGATGTTTACTATTTCTTCCGCTGTTTTAGACTTTCTATCGGACACATGTATGAAAATAATTTAACGTTTATCAAAGACACGTGGGGCAAACCTAATCGAAAATGCAAATTCTACAATGTTAGGTATTTATAAAAAAGTTTGAGAATGTCCTAATAAGTAATAACTATATACTTTGATAAAATAAAATAAAAATTTACATACATATCCTTTTTTTAACCACACTCTATCTGTATCATCATCCTCATCTTCGGTAGGAAAACCTCTAATCTGCTTGTAACAACCAAAAAATAAAAACCCTTATAATCGATATAAATATTGGTAAATGAGATTAAACATAATTAATGAATATTTAACCAAAAGATCTTGTTATTTATGTAGAACGTACTTCTCTTTGGAACAATGATGGTTTTTCAGTTGAAACATTTGGTGCTTGATTTGCTTGTGTTGATGATGAAGAACTAATTTCTCTCCACCCTAATTTAAACCTAGTTTTTCCCTGCTTAGTCAGTTTGTAACCCTATTGGACAGAAAAAAAAGGATTAAATTAATTGATCAAATTAAGTACTAAGAATAAATCATATCAACCTTAAACAGTTGGAGATATCAGGATTACTATACATATAAAAACTAGAAAAGACAATGAAAGGTAAATCCGAAATTAATTAGTAGCTAAAACAAAAACGGAACTAATTAGTGAAAGAGGAACCAGAATTCACCTTATGGTTGGCGACATCGGTCGGGAAATCGATGTTAAGGAAACATGCACGTGTGTATCTACGGTTCTTAATCTCTTCCATAATTGCCTTAATTAAGGGTAGTAAAGCCTGAGCAGAGAGTGTGAAGTCATTGATGTTGCTCTTACTTGGTTTATTCTTGATATCCCTAATAACCAATAATTAATGATGATTAATAGATCATACTTTTTATATTAACACTTTTTTTATCAAAAATAATAATTCTTTGAGCTTGCATTAAAAGAAAAAAAAAAGGTCCTCGATTAATTTTGATCGTACCAATCGTAGGATACGGAAATAGAAGGTACACCGTCGAGAAAAGCCTCTCTCGCGCCTGCTACAGTGCCTGAATATACACTAAAATCCGAATACAATATAACCTCCATAGAAAATTTAATATCTTATATATCGAGATTATTAATTTAATAATGTTCCATTTCATTACATTAGAGGCTGAAATCAATTAGATTAACTCTCTTAATTAATGTCTTGAGGATACTAACTTCTAATCACTATCAATATTTACAGCATAAGTACTGAAAGTTTGATTTTTATCCGCATACTCCCGCTCTTTTAAAAAAATGTGGTAGAACCAATTAAGTACATGCATGTCGTCATTATAGGCTATAGCGACGAATTTTTTGTGTCGTCACAATAGGCCTTGATCTTGTAGTCGCATAGGGAGGCACACTTTTGTAATCATCGGGTACTTTATATGTAATAATATCAATTTTATGGTCCTTATATATGCTCTATTATCCCTGACTTTAATTTTGAGAAAAGAGAGTTGCTAACATGTTGTATCCGCAGTTGTTGCCCTTGTTGATTCCACTGATAACCTGTGTATGTTAAAAGGATATTACACATAAGTGATACAACATTATTAACTTAATCAAATAATTATCTTAAGATATATTTAAACGTGTAATAGACTACAAGCCCTAATAAGAATGAAAGTCAAAGAGTTACCAGATCAGGAATTGAAGGAAATAGTTCTTTGCTAACTCCTAAAGAAGCACAATCTACTGGAGTTCCTGAAAAATACTCAAATTATATAATATAATATAAGAACCCTTCATAAGAACCACATACTTTGTAAAATAATAATTTGATGAATTACTGCTACATATATTACAAGGAAATTTGCTTTTATATATCCATTATTTGTAATTTTCGTGAAAATAAACCCTTGTATTTTTTATTTATTTTTAAAAAGAGGCTAAAATCGAGCTTCTTTAAAAAAGTAGCTACTTATTATTTTAATTTTTCAAAATATCAAAATTTTCCCTTTTTTAATATATATATTAGATATAATTGTAGTGTCATTTTTTGATAAAAATATACCAATTTTTCAGAAAACTAAAATCTTCCTATGGCCAATTTTGAATCATTAAAGAAATTAGTTAAAAATAAAATTTAGAAGGTAATATTGTCAAATCACACTTATAGAAAGGTATACTTTGACTGTTAATAAAAAAATAGAAGGTATATTTTTACGAAAAATAGAAAGAAAAAAAATGATAGAAACTAACACAATCAGAGATGGAATTGAAGAACAAACCAGAAACTGAAAAAGCCAAAGCTCCTTGAATCTCGACTTGCTTCACAGAAATAGGATGTATGTAAGTACAACAATGACTCGCTGCTGACTTTTCCCTGCAATTATTACTTGCACAAATCATTTAAGAAACTATAATATAAATATATATCTGCTATATATACAACAAATCACTCCACACGTACACATGTTTGTATTATTACTTGCACAAAAACGCTATTAATAACGGTAATAACGTACGAATCCGGTGCACAAACTTGTACAACATAGAGATCGGTGGAGACGAGAGCATGAACAAGGGCTCGTAAACCTGGCGCATCGATTCCGTCATCGTTGGTCACCAGTATCGTCGTTTTATAACCGCCGGAGTTTAGCCTATCGCTCTCCATGCTTTGACTTAGTTCACAAACGAGTTGGTTTCTGGAAGCAAGGAGAGTTTTCCCAAAAGTAGTTTATAGTGTATGTATATGTATATATAATAATATATGAATATATAAATAAAATTTTACGCCATGCCGGCATTTTTTATGAGCACATAGCACACAGAAGACAAGTTGCATTGGTTAGGGTTAACAAAACAAAGGGATATTATTTTCTGATTATTAAGTTTTGTCCCTTACTTTATGGCTTCATGTATGATTTATAATTGTTTCATTTCAAAATTCAAATAATGGTGCTGCTTGGCAAATGCTTACTAGGAAGGATCATGACTTGATTTATTAACTTATTTGAAATTTTGAATAATTTAATTGTTGTATTCGTTAGGGTATGTCAAAACTCAATTAGATCGTAATTTCGATCGAATGATGTGGGATGAGTTTGTGAGCATTAAGACACAATCAAGCAACGGTTGAGGATGCTTGCTTAAAGATATAGAGGGGCGAAGTCGGGAATTTTACGAGTGGGGACGAACGTACTAGACTGTAATTTTAAAATAAGATATGATATTGAAACGAAATTGTAAATTATTAAGACTATATAATTGTATATTATATACTTCACAACCCCGATCCTTTTTACTACGAGAGGTCAATGAGAATGAAACCTACGATTCACAATTTTGTCCGTTGACCCATGAGAAACGAGCGAGACATACCCTTCAATCATGCGAGAGAATCTATGCTGATAAACGAATATTATTGTTGCAATTTTATAAATAAATAAAAAGTAATTTCTCAATGAAAATCGTAAGCCTGAAAAATCCGATCCAAGTTCCAACATGTAACTTAATAAACACACGTAATGCACAAAACAAAGAAAGGACGTGCATATTGCATAATACATATGCAATGTTCTTACATTATATTATTCGATTTAAGATTGCGAAAAAACATAAATTAGAGAAAAAAAATTAAAAATTAATTCATTATACCTAGCTTATCTTGTCCTTGATGTGAAGAGCTTTACGGTTGTTATAACTATGTATATTAATGAAAATTGAGCATACATTTCTTTGGCTAAGGAAAATATTAAGTTAGCGTTGTTTTTATCTATTCATAAACATATTTGATAACGTCGTAAATATTACCCACATTCTCTAGGTTTAACTATAAATTAACATCTTTTTTAAGCTAATAAGTCGTGTGACAATAAATAATTAAATTGTTGGGATTTCACCAACAACCCGAGCAACCAAGACACGGTCAACGATGAACGCAGATAACAACAAAATTGCGGATAACACAAGCAACGAACATTCCGATCAATCAACGCTTTTTATTGATTAATTCCTCATCGGAAATACATCCCGAGTTGAACCCGATTACAAAAGTATCGATCTTGTCAAAGACTCGATCTTTCCCCATACCCCAAACCCTCTCGCTGACGATCCTTAGGTGCCAATCACCACCTCCTTGTGATCCCTGTCGTCATTACCGCGAGCCCCGATGAACTACCCGTTCCACGGATGTCGCCTCCGCCGTGTAGCACCCTTAACCGGTTGAGTAGAGCTTTCCCAAATCAACCAGATACCGCCGATTAGCCGAACCCCGGTGAGAACGATCCGCCTGGACGCCGCGAAGAAGCTCCTACAGATTCCCCAGAGTGTGCGCCTTTGTCTGTCGTTCCCGATCCTTCTCTTTCGGTATACCATCGTCGTTTGCCTTCTTCTCCACTTTCGGCTTCCACCGTAGCCTTCTTTCTTTCAAGAAAGTCTCTCTCTGGTATCTCTCTGAGAACTTTCGTTGGGCTGATCTCTTATGATCTTTTGTTCTTTCGATCCTGTCATTCGCTCTCAAATGACCCCTCTGGGTATTTATAGAGCATCCTCGATATCCAAAAGATATCTTCGTCGAAGACCTGTCGTTGACTGAATGTCACCGATTTGATTGGCTGCCGAGATTCAAGTGACTGCGACTCACCGACTATGTCACCCGTCACGTGACTAACATAAACATCTTTGGTTTATAAGTTTTTTAATCCAACTTCCAAAGCAATATGTAGCTCTGTCATTAGCCTCAAACTTTAAACAACTTCATACCTTCTTCTTTCCAAACAAAAAAAAAAGTTACTTCACACCTTTAATATTTAATATATAGCTTCGTTAATACCAAAATGTGTGTGTATATATATACATTAAACAATTGTGGATCTTGGATTTATTTGTTAGCCAGAATGTTTGTCCTTGTCTAATAATGTGACAATTAGTTAATTAATTATTACTGATCCGAATCATATGATGATTAAGGATCATAAAGTGTTATATAGTAAGATTTTCCACTAAATTTGGTCCACAAAATCAAGTACGGACGTACAGATATGAATATAATGTCCTGAATTAAAAGAATATATACAAAATCAGCTTTACACTTGTAATGCACTAATGATTGAATAAAAGAAAAGAAAGAGGGAGAAAGAAGAAAAACCGAAAAACCGCCGCTTTGAAATCATATCTATTGTCGAATTGTCAAACTTATCGACGGCTCGTTCCTGATATGCAAAGATACTTTTTAATTCGCGGAGGTGCGATTTTGGCCTTTTTATATTGATATACTGAATGAAAATGTGATTTGATGTAATATGAAATTTTTACAAAGGATGTTCTAAAATTTCTTTTTATTTATGTGTAATTGTTTATTACAGTGAAGAATCAAGCCTTCTATAATTTTGTGTTCTTACTCATCGTTTAAAAGAGGTCTTATATAAAATAATATATAAAAAAATTGTGTTTGTGGATATGTTTTAATTATTTATTGTCCTACAGTACTTAAGAGATAGCTCTTATTTACACCTTTTTTTAGAATTAATCAAAGAAAGAAAGATAAAAAGATAAGACCGGCACGTACTTAGGCAAATCTATATCCAATATGACCCTCACAAAAACAACGTAAACTAATTAATATATTTAAAAAAAAAAATCAAAATCAACTCACATTTAAGAAACATGACAAATTTACAGCTTATTACGATTTACATTTATTATTAAGGGCGCTTTGGATAAATAGCCAAATCTGAAAGTGTGTTTAGCAAAATAGCCAAACTTTGGTTAATTTTGTAAACTAGCCAATTAACCATTTAAATGGAATTCCAATTACATTTTTACCCTCATGTTTTAATAAAATTTAAAAATTCATTTATTTTCATTAATTGAAAATATTGCTATTAATTGAAATAGCTATTAATATGGTAACAACCAAAATCGAACTTTTTTTATATAATTCAAATTTTAAATTCAAAATTTTATATAATTTTCGGATTTATTTTATTCAAAAAATATTTATATAATTTTCGGATTTATTTTATTAAAAAAATAGCAACAAATTAAATACGCGAATTAACGTAAACCAACAATGAATTAACGTAAATCAACAACGAATTAACGTAAATCAACACTTTAATACACAAATAAACATAAAATTAACACGAATAAACACTTTGATACACAAATAAACACAAAAATTAACAAGAATAAACACTACGTCATTGTTTCCAGCGCCTCCGCCTGCTTGGCCACAGCGGCGTGCACCTCCGCCAGCATGGACTTCCGGTCCTTCAGCTCCGACAGAGGCAAGCGTTCTATAGCCGGTCCCACCATACGGGCACGGAGTCTCCGTGAACCAACCCCGCTCGGACACGCTGGTCCTCGAGGTCGTCGAGGAGGCGCTCCTGGCGGTCGCTGAGCTCCGCCATGCGGCGGCGGCGGTGCGCCTCTAGGATTTGGTCGGTGGCAGGACCGAATGTTGGCGGTCCAGGCAGGGTGTTGGGCATGAACCTGTCGGCGACGTCATGGACAGAGGAGTGGCCGTAGGAGTAGGGCTTGCCGGCGGGCGAGAAGATGAAGAAGCCCACCTCAGCGCCGCAGAGGATGACGAGCTCACTGACCTTCTTGTGGATTCCGGATTTCCGCTTCGAGAACGATATCAGCAGATCGTCGGGTTTGCGTATCTTCTTCATCTCGATCTTTCGCCGCCCTTTGCTTGCTCCGAGCCCGTTGTTCTTGCTGCTGCTTCCTTTCTCCATTGCTGCGCAAGAGAGAAAAGTTCGAGTGTTATGAGAGAGAGAGAGAGAGAGAGAGAGGTATCGATGAAAAATGATTCAAATTGACTATTAAACTCCTAAATTTGTGCATAATTAATTAAGCTTGATTTGTGCTGATTTTTTTTAATTAATTACGAAAATTATAATTAAAATGATTAATTAAAGGGTATTATAGAGATAAAAAATGTTATTAAAATGCCACCTCAGGTTAATTGGCTAGTTTACAAAATTAACCAAAGTTTGGCTATTTCGCTAATCATATGTTTCAATTTGGCTATTTGGTGCAATTACTCTATTATTAATCAAAATGCAAAAATAATTCAATGAATCATTAGCATATATATAGTGATAAACTTTTAATCTTTATCATACTTAGGATAAATATAAATTCAAGCTTACTATTGTCAAAATTTGCACGTAGTCCTAAACAAATTTTCATAATAGAACCACAAAAGTATTATCAATAACGGTATTTCTTGGTATTTCTGTTAATACGGTGACCCTGTATTTCGTTTATTTTCTTAAACCGTAAAGGGAATCGAGATTCTAGTTACCCAAAGATTCATATTCCAAATTTTAAAATGTGTCTATCATCTTCTAACTAATTTATTAGTTTTTTTTTCTATTAAAAAAAAACAAAAACAAAAAAAACTCCAAAAGCATTCTGAAAAACTGTCTTTATTTGACAGTTTAGTACAGCTTCATGTTTGGCAGTATTGTTGATCATATGCGCGGTCATACCTACGATCTCACTATAAAGCGGATTTAGTACGTTTTGGTTGAGATATGTAAGGAATTCGTTCTCCCTTATCTGCTGGTCAAATATCAGAGTTGAATAAGCTGTTTAAATTCGAATTATGGAGAAAATACTCAATCAAGGAAAGACTAAGTAAAAAGCCTTAAAATGTGGAAGAAGTTGTTATCTTGTTGAGAGCTTTTAGGGATCTATTTAAACTGATCTAGGGCTCCCAATTTCGTTCATCCTTTCAGCCATAAAGTCAGAGAAAATCGTTCAGAGCTATAGAGAGCATTCTACGCATTGTCTCACAATTTTCGTGGATCGTTATTTGGCGTTTTCTTCCCGAGAAGAAGTCTGAAGAGGTCTGAAGCACTTCAGTATCGTCAACGAAATTGTGCATACTTGCACATATCGACACTCGCCGGAAGTCGCCTTACCCGCTTGCCGAGCCGCCGTGTCGTCGTCTTAATCAGCAGGTTACAAGTCTGGTTACATCGTTGGTCGCACTGGTTAGAGTGTATTTTCCAGTTTGTTGTTCGGAGAACAAATCGATTGTGTAACGTCCATCTTGTAATTATCAATGTTGATTAATCTGGGTGAGGGCCCCGCAGAGTAGATAGGTATCGAACTGCGTTAACAAAACATCGCGTGTGTCTCTTTACTTTCGCGTGTGTTTGTTTATCGTTATTTTCCGCTTAACCGAAGAACGTGACGTTTCACATTCATAAAAAGAAATTCAGATTTTTTTTAATAATTACAAAAATCAAAACCGGATTTCATATCACATTAACAAAGTTAGTTTTTACTGTCGAAATTTTTAATGGGATCTATATATAGGTAAATATCAGTTGAGACTTGAGTCCATTGGTTTAAAATTTAATCTATTTTTCATTAAATGTGTGAACAGAAATTTATTTATAATTTTTAGATGAAGAAAGGGACAGTCGATGCGTTCTTCAAGAGATCTAGTATTTCAAGTTCAGTGAATGAAGTCAAAGATGATGAAAATTTGCATTCTGAGGAATATGCTACGGAAATACGAAGAAACGAAAATGAAGAAGAGGTTCAAGATGAAGCAGAGGTTCAAGATAAAGTTGAGTTCGATATCAACAATGTGGAGAGAGATCAAGGAAAACGACGACAAATTTGCACTTACCTAACTCATATGCACGACGAAGTACGGCTTATCAACGAAAGAAAGAAGGAGCATATCCACAAAAAGGAGAAACACATTTAAGATGTTTTCAAGAGTCTTGGTATAAGCTCGGCTTAACATAGTTAGAATATTCTTCCTATAAGAATGCCATGTTTTGATTACCTTGTTTCTTATTTAGAAAAGAGAGTGGGAACGGAGCCAAAGCTTTCAGAGTTGAAGGATTTCAAGGATGGAAAAAGGTGAAAATGGAAAGAATTGTTCTCTTTTGTTACATGTCGGAAAAATTCTAATTCAAGTCATAGAGATTTCGACATTTCGGATTAATTAGTTCTTTTTTAATTATTTTTTTTTATCTATTTTATCAACTGCAGTTTTTATCTTCAGATTCTAGGTTATTAAAAATAAGAAATAGATCCCGAATCTTATTTTTTACACTCTCTTTCTTTATAATTTTGTATATAAATTTTTGCTTCGATTGAAGGCGAAAACTTTTTTTAATTTGTCCGCGAGACGCGCTATTCAAGAAAGGGTCGTATACCTTAGGTAAGTATTCTTTTTTTGTATTACTATTATATAATTGACATAATTTTTTTAAAGTATATCCAGATTAGTTGCTCAAACAATCTCAATATTCCCCTCTCGCGGTGGAAGAACAGATAATTACTATTTATACTGGAACGAATGGTTATCTTGATTCATTGGAAATTGGACAAGTAAGGAAATTTTTCGTTGATTTATGTACTTACTTCAAAACAAAGAAACCTCAATTACAGGAAATCATATCTTCGACCAAAACATTTATTGAGAAAGCAGAAGTCCTTTTGGAAAAAGCTATTCAGGACCAGATGGATCTTTTTCTCCTTCAAGAAAAAATATAAATAAATTAATCAGTATAAATTAGTTGGTTGTGAGAGCTTGCGATGCTCTTATGGACCAAATCATCTCATATAAAAAATAAACTTGAAAAAATTTCATCGGAAAAGAAAACGGAAAATCGACTTCGTTTGAAAACTTCAATTGATGCAGTTTGATGGCTTACGTATTTGCATTAGTTAGTGCAGCTAAGGACGTTGGTCACGTCTACTACTTTTTTAACAATTTTAGTTTCATTATCAATATTGCCAGTGCATCATCTAAGCTAAATGACCAACTAAAGGCGGCCCATGCTTCAACTATCGAATTTCTAGTTAGTACGGAGATCTAGATAGTGGAATTGGTTTAAATCAAATAGGTTCTTTGTCACGACCAGGCGATACTCGTTTGAGTTCTCATTTGAAGTCAATTTATAGTTTAATGACGATGTATAACGCCACTTGTGAAGTTCTATTGGGCATGATTCATGGACAAAAACATAGGAATGTACAGGCGGATTCGGGATTGGCTTATCATGCGTTAACGTCAATTAAATTTGTTTTCATCTTGCATCTTATGAAAGCAACTTTATAGATTTCAGGTAGACTTTATCAAGCTTTGCACCGTAAAAACCAAGATATTTTAAATGTAATGTTAGTTGTAGCAGATGCGAAACATGCACTGCAAAATTTAAGAGATGATGGATGGAAGTTGATAGTTCAAGACGTGGGTAAGTTTTGCGAAAAAGCATCTTTAGAGTTTCCCGATATGACTTCCAAATATGTTCCGAAAAGAGGAAAACCTCGTCGTTCGAAAAATGATGATACTCTATATTTTAACAGATTTGAAGTTTTCTTTGCTGTGATAGATTGCCAACGGGAAGAATTGGATCGCAGATTAAATGATAATACCATGGAATTAATTTGTCAGAGTACAACTTTGAATCCTAGAGAGATGAAAAAAAAAACATTCAGAATCGATGACATTTGCAAGCTTCTGGAAAAGTTATACCAAACAGATTTCGAAGCTTACGATATGCTATGATTACGCTCGGACATTGTTGGATTTGATTATTATCGACAACTCCCAAAGTTTAAAGAGTTGATTACACTTTTCGATCTTTGTCGATGGATGAAATTAACTGGGAAATCAGATTCATATCCTCATCTTTATCGAGAGGTAACTATTATCTTGACGCTCCCCGTTTCTACTGCTACAACACATCGTCCTTTTCATCTATGAGTATTATAAAGACTCCATGTCGCAATAGGATGGAAGATGAATTCTTGTGTGATAGTCTCCTTGTGTATATTGAGAAAGAAATAGTTATGCAGTTTACTCTCGATGAAATTGTCGACGATTTTCGTGATATATGGCAGAGAGACGCTCTCAATTTTCAATCTTTGTTGTTCATGTTTTTTTTTTAAATTAGCTTGTTACTTTTTTTAAATTTTTTTTACTAGATTGGTACTTGAATTTTATTGAATATTTTGTTTTCATTTTCGTGCTATAGGTATTCTACTATGTCGGGATTTTGAAATCACAGTGTACATGTTTTGTGGATTTTATGACAGATGAGAAAATGCGACAGTGAAAATATTATTAAATACGTTCGATGTACCTTTGTCGGGATTTTGTGACGAAAATATTACTATATGACTAGCGAATTAATATGTCTATATTTTGTTATGACAATATCAATTTTGTGACTTTTATGACCAAAAAAAAAAAGTCGGCCCCAAAATCCTGGATCCCATCCCCAGTGTATATATATATATATATACAGCGGATTACTTAAAACAGATAATATAATGTGAAGACCGAAGAGAACCACTTTGTGGACATGCCGGAACTATGTGTTTGTTTGCCTCGATATTAGAGTTAATACGGATATAAGTTTGCATTTTTATATCTAACATTTCGATTCAATTCATGCTGGTTTTGTTATGTTTTGTTTGGACTTCTTCTCAACATGTACCAACTGGATAATGTCTTTTTCTAATTTTATTATATTTTATTAAAAAGTATATATCAAACAAATTGATATATATAAAACAAATTGATAAAGCCTGTGTATCAAACAAATTGATATATATTAAATCTGGATATATATATATATAGATTTTGAAAAACATTAAAAAGTAAGAAAATAATTGAGAAAAAAATAGTAAATATCAAACAAATTGATAAAGCCTGTGTATAAATATAAAATGAAGTAATTGGATGATCGAGTAAATAAATGACATTGACGCTTAATAATACAAAGAAACGACATCAAATGAATGATGTTGCAGTAAGAGTTGATTTCTCTTAAAAGAAAATACAAAATTTTAGGAAACAAGATTACCAAATTCTTTGAACGTATTAATTAGTAGCATCAAATGCATTAAATTATTGCACGAAAAAACTATAAGATCATTAAAAATTGTAAAAATAATTGTAAATTCTGAAAAATATAGAAATTGAGGATTCCCAAATCCTTGGCTTTTTAGGCTAGTAATTTATTGTGGTGACATTTTTCTTTTATATATATATAGATTTCACCGAGATAAGTGCGATAACTTATGAACATGACATTTATTAATGCATACAAATTTAAGACGGGATTCATCAAGATATAGAAATGAAATAACTCAAAACACTGAAACAATACTCTCAACATAATTGCAGAGACCGTCGACGTTGGAATTCAATTCCTCGTGATGGACGAGCTGGCAACGACTCGGGTTGAATCTGTAGTCTTCACGATGCAGCATATCGCCGCCCGATGTCAGTGGCCGTTTTCGCACCGCGGTAAACTGGTCTATCCATACTTGGGAAGAACGCCCTTTGAACTCCCAAACCTTACCCCAACACAGCCCGCCGTTGGAGGGAGTCGCTGCCCACATGATGGACATGTCTTCGTCATAGATGGAAGTGCAGGCCACAAGCAATCCGTTCCACAGAAAGAGTGTTCCTTGGAGAGCGCCGGCCGGCGCATCTACCACTCGCAACGTCTCGTCGTGCAGGTCGAAGGAGAGGACCTTTTTATCACATCCCCAGTATGCCAACCAGTGTAGAGCCCCGTACGCCACCGCATACCCAGCCACAACAACCCCTCTTTTTACCGGGAGACCGCGCTTCTCATCGCAGCAGCCTCGCCAAACGCCGCCTCGTCTGTCCAACACCTGCGCCGGGGTGTAATTAGTGGGGGTTGCTTATAAAATAGTATAATTGAAAAAAAGACTAAATTATACAGATAAAATATCATTTAAGTTAAGTATTGGTTAAATTTTGTATTAGCAGCCCGGCCCTAATATATATATATAAAAAATTAGATTAAGGTACGCCCACCATGAAATTCGGGGTCTGCCCCTTACCTGAGTGAACATTACCGGTGCATCTTCCGAGCCCTTGAGCATTAGCCTGACGACCTTGAAGTCGCGCTTTGTAGCATCGAACCCAAAACCCAACCACATAGATAGCGACTGTGGTGCGGGGGAAAACTTCCTCACCTGGCGAGTCGCCGGGTTCCATAGCATGATGGAGTGAAGGCTGATCAGGCAGACTAGGCCATGGCATGAGCCTAAGATTGTGACACGATCGTTTGCGGCCAAAACGTTTGACGTGTCCAACTTTTTCGCTTTAGTTAGCTGGTCGGAGAGCACCCAGGCTTTCTGTGCGGGAAACGTTATCTTTCTCAAGACCTTGATGCGGTAGTTGTAGTCTTTATCGTCACTATCGTGCCTAAGGACGATCACGAGGGGGTCGTCCTTACTATTGGGCTGATTATTTAAAAAATGGGCATCGGCGAACGACGAGTCGTAGGAGATGCGAGTCAACCAGCTTTTTGAAACACACTTGAATCTCATCAGAGATTTCACGGGCAGTCTCGACAAGATCTCCGCAAACAAGACATCTTCTGGAAGTATACGGAGCGCTTTTGTTTTGATCCTCCACTCTTTTTTGGGCAATCCTTTTTTCCCTCTCGACATATCTGCACGATAAAAATAAGAGGGCTAATAGTAAGTGACGGAACGGAAGTACTTACGTTAGACTTTTTGCGGCGTAAGTAGTCATTTTAATGATTTGGTTCAGTTAAGTAGTGATGCTAAATTTGATTGATATTAGATCAATTAAGCAATGATGTTAAAGATCTCATGTTGATTTTTCATACACCGATTTTTAGAAACTGGGAATTTGGAGAAAGTGAACAAATTGATAATCACAGAAAGAAGAAACAAAAATCAGTCTAAAGTGAACAAATTACGTAATCGAAATCATACATAAAATGAAGATCAAACAAATAGCCCCTAAGATTTAAGACCTAAATCGAAACATGATAATCAAAATAATCAAACATGATAATTCTACTCAATCAAACATCAATAGAAATTATTCACAATTTTCACTGACCGGAGTTGAGAGCTTCGAAGTCGAGTCGGTGTGCTTGCTTTCGATTTGGTTCGAACAATCGATGTTGGGAAAGAGCCTTCGAAGTTTGATCGGAGAAGGAGAACCAGACTGATCTATCTTTAGTTGATAACTGTCTTTCATCTTATTAGTTTTGGTTTAGGCTTAAACAAGAATGGGCCCCATTTTTTAGTTTGGTCGGGCTCAATCAGCATTAAAAACCAGTTTTAATTAAAAATAAAAAAATATATATCTATCTTATTAGTTTTGGTTTGGGCTTAGACAAGAATGGGCCCAGTTTTAGTTTGGTCTGCCTGGAGTGAGTGGGGTCAAGCGGCTTGGCTCAATCAGCATTAAAACTAAAACTAAAATAAATTTTCATTTAATAGGTCCTCATTTTGACCGTATTATCTTAAATTTAGTCGATACTTTAAATAAATTTACTTTTATTTTTTTTTATATATTGTGTACATAATCTAAATATTTGCATCAAAATTTGTATAAAAACTACATAATTCAATCTCTGTAAATTAATAAGGTTGGGACCAGACAAATTTATTAATATTATCGAATTTATTAATTTATTGAGGTAAAAATTAAACTACGTTAGTATAATCGGGACCGGAGAAAAATTATTAATTTAAAGTATAGAGGTTCTACTGTACATATATAATTTAAAGTGTTGAAAAGATATTTGTGTCAATTGCTGCCAAAATATTGTAACAACAATCAATTACGTGAAGAATAAAATTTTATAATCTAAGTTATAAATTTAATACAAATAATAAAAAAAAATCATATTAAATATAGCAACACGGCTAGATTAGTGAAATACCCAGTAGGATACAAACGTTTTATTAAAATACGCATGGCCATAGAATCAAACTATTTAACGAAATACCCATTTTAATTATTTGAGACTAAAATAACCTTACCTTTGAACCACATATCCCTACTTTTCTCTACGTTTGAAACTTTCTTCACCTGAATTTTCAAAATTCAAGTCTATCGACGTTTGATCAACGAAGGACGCCGAGAATACCGAGCCCGAGAACACTGAAACCGGAGAATGCCGAGATCGCGGAGAACACCGTCTATACCGAAGGACGGCGAGAACGCCGACAACACCAATATTGAACGACGCTGAGATGCCGACAACACCGAGACCAAAGGATGCCTAGAACACCGAAACTGGAGAACTCCGACAAAATGCCGAGAACGCTGAGAACACCGAGATCGAAGGATGCCGAGAACACCGATATCACCAAATCCGAACGACGGCGAGAATGCCGAGAACACCAATATCACCAAATCCGAACGACGCTGATAATGCCGAGAACACCTAGAGACCGAAGGATTCCAAGAACGTCGAAATCACTGAAACCAAAAGACGCCGAGAATACCGAAACCGAAAGACGACAGGAATGCTTGTTGGATTTGTCTTACTTGAAAACAATGTGCAAAGGGGAGAGGATGCCCTAAACACGGAGAAGAGGAAGAAGAAGAGGGAGACATGCGTCTCGATGGAATCAAATAAAATTACATCTACATCATTTTAGTTGCATGCATGTAATGGAAATTACAAATATGTAAGTTTTTACATGTTGTTCCACGGTGAGCTCCACCAGCCACGTCATCACTCCGGAGGAGGGGAGTTTGAGTACTCCTCCCAGGCCTGAAACACGAGCCACAATCAGAAAGAAGGAAGGGTACTCCATTAACTACGGACCCAGAAGACTAACCTAGCTCCTAAGCTAAGGTTCGAATTATAGATGGGTATAAGTACCAGGGTTCCTGCATGCAAAGCCCTAACGAAGATTTCTACAATACATCGCAACCCAGAAACGCTTCAAGAAGTGCGTTGTACCTAGATCTAGCCCTAACAGATCTAGGGTTTCTCTAAAACCAACAATCGAGAGAAAGGAAGATGAAGGAGAAGAGAAGATCTCTAACCTCAGGCGGTGGCGTTGGAAGCGGACTCTCACGGGTCCAAGTGAACGACTCCAGACGCCTAGATCCTCCAGGCTCGCTCAGGCGTGACAGCTCATCGGTGACTCTCTCCATGCTCACCCGGTCTGGGGGTTGAGGCTCGACGACGATCTTCGGCTCAGCGGGAGAGGATCTCTCCTTCCTCTCTCCTGAGGGACAAGACCTCATCTTCTCTCGGAAAAAGGTTTCTCGATCTCGCAGGAGGCGGTCGACGGAAGAGTGGGTGCGCATGGCCACCGGAGCGCCGTCTGGAAACGCCGGAGGCTGTAAACCCTAGACGGGATAGTGAGAGAGAGAGCGATAGGAAGAGAGAGAAAGGCGAGTGATTGTAATGAGAAACGCGTGAAACCCTAACTGAATAAAGCTCGTGTTCAGTTCTTTGTCGTTTCGTGTCTAATCTACAAGTCGTATTCTTACCTCGTACGAGTGTCGTTTCCGACATTCCTGTCGTGTGGCTGAGTTTTGTCACTTGGGCCAGCTGTTTTGGGCCCACGGTCAAGTCTTGAGGTGGGTTAAAACCCAACATTACAAATAGTAAAAAATGTTACTTTTATGTAATTTTAATTACTTATATGTAACTAGACTTACATAATGTAATTTAAAGTGGATATTAAAATAGTTACGTATATGAAATTTTAATTACCCACATGTAATAAGAATAACGTGTATATAACTAAAATTAAGTATCAGTAAATAAAATTACATAGCGTATATGTAACTAAACTTACATTCATTTAAATTTAGCTACATATATGTAAATAAAGGCATCGGTGAAGAGTGATGAACAAAAGCTCGGATTTCTGGAGGATTATATCGCACACAAACTCTCCCCAGATAAGATGTGGTTCCAGGGGTTCATCGACAAGCAAACACAACTTCTATCGTGCTCGAGGTGGTGTAGCCATTGGAGCCTATTATACAAGGCAATATATTAGTCCTGTTAGGAATTGCACCCAACAACCCGAGATTCTAGATAAAATTAACAAACAACTTGCGGAAATTTAACATGACGAAGATGGACAAAACCACGAAATTCTTATTTACTAACTGTATAGGATTACAACAGAGTACAAAAGATACAAACTTGCAAAGATTTGATCTTCCTCTCGATCAGACCCAAACAGACTTTACTCGACGATCTTCGTGGGCTACCCTTGCACAGATGCCTCCGTCATGTAGCACCCTCACCGTTGATAGGAGTAGACCCAGAAGATCCAGACGCCACCGGAGAAACGGACTCTCTGTCGACACGAAGAGTCTCCGACGTAATCTCCAAAAGATACTGCTTCCGTCCGTCGTACCAGCGACCTCCAATTCGTTTCCACCGTCGACAACCGTTCTCTCCAGCGTCTGTCTCACCGGAGCTTTCTCTCTCTCTAGATAGCTCGCTTCTTATCTCTATGGGATTTCTCTCTCTCTGTTTTCGGATGTCTTCAACTCTTTGATCTCGACGAGTATTTATAGGCTTGTCCACTATGTCCGTTGTGATACTGTCCTCGAGCGTTGACTCACTGTCATCGCCCGATAGGCTGACGAGGTTCATAATTGGCGCTGACTCACCCACAAGTCACTCATAGGTGATCAACAATCTCTACCTTGAGTCTTCGCCGCTATACTCCTCCTCACAGCCTTATCCTCGAGCTTAGCAGCTCGGACCTCTTTTGTCGTGCTGCTCGGGTTTGATTCATCGAACCCCTAGCAGTTTCAAACTCTCCTTAAACTTATATACGGGTATCACCTTAGTGATCATGTCTGCTGGATTCTCCTCGGTCCTGGTCATCAGCACTCTCAACTCTACTATGTCCTTGACGAAGTGTAGCCTGATATGATATGGTTTGTCCACTCATGATACATTTGATTCTTGCAGAGATGTATCACAGACTGACTATCACAATGAAGATCGAATGACTTTGGATCCATCCCAAGTTCTGTGAGAAGACCTTTGATCCATAGGCCCTCCGTTGCCGCTTCAGCTACAGCCACGTATTCAGCCTCTGTCGTCGACAAGGCTACAATGTGCTGTAATGAGGCCTTCCAGCTGACAAGGTTCCCAGAGACCTTGAAAGCATACCCGGTAAGAGACCTCATTTTATCCAAGTCCCCCGCATAGTCTGAGTCTACGAAGCCCTCAATGAACGCCTCCTTTGTGTCTCCACTTGTGTAATTCAACCCCGTACATAGGCTCCTCGTCAAGTATCGGAGAATCCACTTGACTTCCTGCCAATGTACTTCCCCGAGATTAGCCATATATCGGCTCACCAAGCTGACTGCATAAGCCAAGTCTGGCCTTGTGCAGATCATCCCGTACATGAGGCTCCCAACATTGCTCGAGTATGGCACATGCGTCATCGCCTTCGTCTCTAACTCTGTCTTCGGGCTAAGCTCGTTGCTAAGCTTAAAGTGTGGGGCGAGGGGCTGCTTCGAAGGTTTTGCCTTGTCCATCTGAAATTTCTCGATGACCTTCTTAAAGTAGTCGGACTGGGAAATGTTGAGTGTGCCCTTCTCCCTGTCTCTCAGAATAACCATGCCTATAATTCTCCTCGCCTGTCCCAAATCCTTCATCTCGAATTCGGACTTCAACGCTTCTTTGAGCTTCTGGATCTCTGCTCCGCTCCTCGAGAAAATCAGCATATCGTCGACGTACAAGAGTAAATAAACACTGTCTCCGCTTTCTGTCTTCCTGAAGTACACGCAATTGTCGTGCCTACTTCGACGATAGTTGTTCCGCTGCATGAAGGTGTAAAACCGTTTGTACCATTGTCGAGGAGACTGATTAAGTCCATACAAGGACTTCTTCAGTGAGCAGACCCAATCCTCTTTTCCCTTTCCCACATAGCCCTCGGACTGTTGCATGAGGATCTTCTCCTCGAGATCTCCGTGTCGAAAAGCTATCTTGGCATCCATCTGCTCGAGTTCCAAGTTGAACTTGGCCCCCATCGAGAGAAGTACACAAATTGAGGTGTGTTGGCGAGAAAACTTCGTTGAAGTCTATCCCTTCTTGCTGCGTGAAGCCCTTCGCCAAAAGCCTCGCCTTGTATCTGGCCGGCTCACCTCCTGGTCCACCTGGTTTAACCTTGTATAGCCACCGACACCCCACGACTTAGCACTTAGGAGGTTTCGGAACAATTACCCAGCTTTTGTTCTTGTTGAGGGAATTCATCTCTTCCTCCATGGCGTCTCGCCATTTCTCTGCGCTTGGAGACAACTGCATCCACATATGACCTGGCTCATTGTTAATATTGAAGCCTGCGGTATTGAAGGTATAAGCCACCATCTCCGCGTGTGCAAACCTGCTCGGCTTCCTGACATCTTGTCGAGCTTTGTCCCGAGCTGGCTGGTAACCCTCTAGGGGATCTTTTTTTTTTCTTGCTCGACTCCACCTTCTTCGCTGTATTTCTCGGAATCTTCATCGCATCTTGCTAAGTCCTCCTCGTTAGACGTTTGTCGACTGCATTCCCCGGCGGACCTTTTTCAAGTGCGGGTCACAGTTTCTTACTCGAGGGAAGTTTGTCGCCTCGCTGCTTGTCTCCCAACCTGCTCAGACGAAGTTCGTCGACCAATATCTTGTCGACACTCTAGCTCCTCGACCACATCTTGTCGATCATGTTCGTCGAGGACACTATCTCGAGAAACCTGCTCGGGAATACCTCGTCGAGTATCCTGCTCAGAACTTCCTCCTCGAGTAACCTGCTCGGAACTACCTCTTTGAGCAATCTGCTCGGAAATACCTCCTCGAGCAACTTTCTCGTGAAGCTCCACCTCGAAATGAAGTACTTCGTCACTGTTGAGGTTTTCATCGCTCGAGGGAGTTCCTAGGCCATCGAGAACTCTTCCTTCGTTGAACGTGACATCACGACTGATGATGCACTTCCTGAATTCTGGACACCATATTTTGTACCCCTTAACTCCGTCGGGGTAACCAACAAAGATTCCCTTCTTGGCCTTTGGGACAAGCTTACCTTCATTAACATGATTGTAAGCGATGAACCCAAAGACTTTGAGTCGGGAATAGTCGGTAACATCTTATCGTCATGTCCACTTATGCTGAGGCATATCGAAGTTAATTGCCAAAGAAGGCAATCTGTTGATGAGATACGATGCAGTGTGAACTGCTTCTCCCTAAAACTTTGTGAACAATTTTGCCCTCGACAACATGCACTAGACTATTTCCATGGTAGTCTTGTTCATTCTCTCGGCAAGTCCGTTCTGTTGAGGCGTATGCCTCACTGGATTGGACCTCTGAATCCTGGCATTAGAGCAGGTTTTGTTGAACTCTTCTGGTAGATACTCCAATCCTTTGTCAGTGCGTAAGCTCTTGAGTTTTGTGTTGCACTGGTTTTCGACCAGTGCTCGCCAGTTTGTAAAGGCTTCAAATGCCTTATCCTTGGACTTGAGCAAGTAGACCCACAACTTCCTCCAATAATCATCGATGAAGGAAGTAAAGTACATGTTTCCTCCATGAGAGTCCACTCGTGCTGGGCCCCATAAATTCGGGTGCACATAATCGAGGACCGCCTCACTATAGTGCGCTGCCTTGCCGAAACATACTTTGTGATGCTTGCCGAATACGCAATGCTAACAGAAATCCAGCTTCTCGATCTTATCCTTCCCGAGGCATCCTGCTCGGTCCAGGATTTCTAGCCCCTTCTCGCTAACGTGCCCGAGCCTGTCATGCCACAAATTGGCTTTGCTCAGGCACCTCGTCGAAGCGTTGGCTGCATCACCGATGGCCGTATGACCTTCGAGGATATAGATCCCATTGTATCGATAGGCTTTGAGGTAGAGCATCGCGCCCTTTGTCACCCTCAAACCGCGATTCGTCGATTTCCATTGGTACCCCTGTTCTTCGAGGACTCCTAAGGAAATTAAATTCCTTTTAAGTGTAGAGACGTACCTAACATCTTCCAAGCTCCTCGACGACCCGTCATTGAGCTTCAGAGGAATGGTGCGGATTCCTGCCACCTAGCAAATCTCCTCGGTTCATGTGGAGACTTGCATCTCGTTGCTAACCTTCTTCAGGTTGAAGAACCAACTCTTCTCGTGACACATGTAGAAGGAGCACCCTGAATCCATGATCCATGTCTTCCTCATATTCATCAACGTGACGTTCAACACATGGGCGCTCTCAAACTCTACCGAGACTTGAGACACATTTGCTGTTTCATTGTTGGTGTGCCTTCGGGGGGACTTTCCCGTTCTTCGCTCGGGGAAGTAGTACTAAATAGACCCTTCCTGGTTACAGTTGGCGTTCCTCGGCCTTGATGCATACCTTCCCGGGCGTTTCTTTTGGAACCTTTGTGGATTGACCGATATTTCTTGGTGCACGTGGAGACTCTTAGAATTACCTCCTTGCCTGTCACTCTTACCCTCATGCTTCCGCTGTATCTCCTTCGAAAGCACTGCGGTCTTGACGTCGTCAGCGTGAGGGTTTCTCGGCCACTGAATAGGAGAATATCTTGAATCCCGTCATAAGTGCCTGACACAGATTTGAGGAGAATGAGGGCCTGATCCTTCTAAGGGAATGTCACCTCGACGTTCTCCAAATCGGTGATGATTTTGTTGAACTCGATGAAGTGATCCTTGAGTGTCATTCTTGGCTTCATGGTTAAGTTGAACAACCTCTGTTTGAGGAAGAGCTCGTTTGCGAGCGTCTTGTTCATGTAAAGCTGTTCGAGCTTCTTCCACAAATCTGTGGCGCTCTTCTCCTTCTGTACCTTTCTGATGATGTTGTCAGCTAGATTCAAGATTATCGTGCTCTTTGCCTTACGCAAGTACCGAGGCTTTTTCCTTGGCCGGCATATTCTCGGGGAGTGCCTTCTCACCCTCCAACGCGTCCTCGAGGCCCATGTGAGATAGTTGTGCCTCCATCTTGATCTTCCATATACTGAAGTCATTATCGCTTGTGAACTTCTCCATTTCATACTTTCGGGTTGCCATCCTTTCTCGTGTCGATGAAGTCAAGATTCTGAGTCTTGGACTTTCTTGACTTTCTTGTTCGATTGTTGAGCCCGTTCTTGATCGTCGATGAACCCTTCCTTGGTTCTTCGATGGACAAGCTCTAATACCACTTGTTAGGAATTGCACCCAACAACCCGAGCTCCAAGATAAAATAATGAACAAGCTTGCGGAAATTTAACATGACGAAGATGGAAAGAACCACAAAATTCTTATTGAGCAACATTATACGATTACAACAGAGTACAGAAGATACAAACTTGCAAAGATTCGATCTTCCTCTCGATCGGACCCAAACAGACTTTACTCGACGATCTTCGTGGGCTACCCTTGCACAGATGCCTCCGCCGTGTAGCACCCTTCCTGTTGATCAGAGTAGACCCAGAAGACCCAGACGCCACCGGAGAACCGGACTCTCTGTCGACACGAAGAGTCTCCAACGGAATCCCCAGAAGACACTGCTTCCGTCCGTCGTACCAGCGACCTCCAATTCGTTTCCACCGTCGACAACCGTTCTCTCAACCGTCTGTCTCACCGGAGCTTTCTCTCTCTCTAGATAGCTCTTTTCTTCTCTCTCTGGGATTTCTCTCTCTCTGTTTTCGTATGTCTTCAACTCTTTGATCTCGACGAGTATTTATAGGCTTGTCCACTATGTGCGTTGTGATACTATCCTCGAGCGTTGACTCACTGTCATCGCCCGATAGGCTGTCGAGGTTCATAAGTGACGTTGACTCACCCAGATGTCACCGATAGGTGATCAACAAGTCCAATGTAAACCTCATCAATCATGATAGACATATCCAGTCTTCTATCAGACGCTGGTGCAACGATCACCTTCGACAGAGTCACCGGCTCGACGACCACCTCGCCCGCGCGATGATCACCTCCTTCAGAATCGTTGGAGACTCCATGAAATGGTGTCAGTCGCAAAGAGTGAAATAGCAGAGTAAAAAAGAATAATTTGTTTTTATTTTTTCATTTTGCCATGAACGATATACGTAAGAAAGAAGGGACAAGGAGTCACAATTGAAATTAATACGTATAGGGTTCTAATTTGAAGAGAGGGTATTTTGGGATAAATATTTTACAAATGGGTATAAAATGATTAAATCAAACTATGGGTATTTGATTAAAAAAATTGAACAGAATGGGTATTTTTTTTAATATGCTAAAAAAAAATTCTTTTTTCAAGAGTAATTGAAGACGTGCATTTTAACTCCAAGATTGATTAAACGAATATACATTATTAGAGAGCCTATAAAAATTACTATTGTTTAAGTACTTTCACTATTGGGGTTAACGATAAAAAAATTCAATTCATTAACAATTTCAAAATTCATCCACAAATTATCACCCAATAAATAAAAAATAACACCTTAAACATTTTCTCGAAAAAATGTTATTACCCAAAAACTAATACATTAGTCGGTCTTAAAATTACAAAATTACGATATTGTGAGTTGAGAAGAGATATAAAATTAAAATGATTATCGAATAATTACAACACGGTGAAATTGTTTGGGAGAATTTTTTCTTCTATACTGATTGAATCGAATATACAAAAAAATGGAGTTTAAAATATAAACATATCATTGGCTATATAATCTGCACATGAAGTATTTTTTAGTTTAGTTGATATTTTAAATAAAAAAGTTATTAAGAGCCTGAAAACTTTTCAAAACATTCTCGTTGTTTAGCTTGTTTGAGCTATATGATCTCGAGCGGCTCCAATGGTGATCGCCAATCTCTGAGGCTATTCGACCAGGTTATTTCTCTCTCCAGTCTGCTTTCACGAAAGGAACTTCTTCTTCTTCTTCTTCTTGGACTCTCCAAACCCATCTGATAACTTGAAAAATGCAAATGTACTGGTTACGTGACAAGATCGGAACTCTTGAACGTGTGATTTCTGATCATTGCTTACCTTCTAGGGCAAAGGAATTCCGAAGCTACTCATCCTTGCAGAGAGACTGTCGTCCAGTAACACGTTGCTTATCTTCAACTCGTTTCCGAGAATTCCCGGAACGACCCCCGTGTGCATGAACTGGATTCCTCGAGCGGCTGCGGCTCCAATGGTGATCGCCAATCTCTGATCAGGCAATTTTACCAGGTTCTTTCTCTCTCCCATCTGCTTTCACGAAAGGAACTGCTGCTTCTTCTTTCTTGGTTGGTACTTGGTTTCTTGATGGAACCTTGTCATCGAAAAAACATATTTTTAAATATATATTCCGAATTTTACACATGAAGTCGTTAATAGTTTGATCGTCGTTTTATTTTTTGTCGTTTGACTGGTTTAATTGATTGACGAGGTACATAATGAGGATACGACTAGAGTCTTAGTCTTTTAATAATTTGGATCGTGTCTTAGCCTTTTTATAATTTTTCTTTTAGTAGTAGACTAGAGTCCTTCCCCTCTGGTTTTCTATAAAGTACAAATGTACAATGTTATTCACTTCTCAACTTTAACTCAGGGTTAATTGCGATAAAAATATCAAATCTTAACTTATGAAATAATTCCTCAAAAAATAACTTATGAAATAATTAATAACCATGACACAAATAAATCATTAATTAAATATATATATATTAATAAAACACGAGGTTTCTAAAACTGCATTTACGAGTGCAATCATGTCTGAAAATATTATTATACGAAAATTAATTTGCTTTCGGTGTTTTTTTATTTTGATTTCAAAATTTATAAATTCTAATAACTGATTTTCTTTCCTAAATAGTAGCTAATATTTGTAGAAACACCCGAATAAATTAATCTCGGACCGGTAAATTTAATATTTAAATGTCAAGATCAATATTGACCCCCAATTTATTCTCTTATCCAAATTATTCTTTATGCAGGTCTTACATTTCCCACGCAATGGGGAGGACGTTGATTAATCAGCCCTTATCTAATGAGGATGTGGTCGTGATCCAAGAGACGCTTTCGTATGACTTCCGCAACTTAGCGTTACTACATAGCGCATTCCAGCATACAGGGCGGAGAGATTCAGAGTTTATTCGCCGCGCATGGCGGGGGGATGCTGCGCTAGGAATCGCTGTAGGGACGGACGCCTGCACTGCTCTTCCGGGAGGAACTGTAAACGCTCTCCACGACAATCGGTCCTCGCGAGTTTCGAACAAGAAGCTTGCACAGCTGGTTGTAAGGCACAAGTTGTACATATACTTCACCCGAACTACAACGCACGACGAAGAACGCACGGTAATAACAAATTAAGAAATTATTCTGCCTAAAATCAACATTGTTATCTAATTTTTTTATTTCGTATTTTCTACAGTTAAATAGTTTCATAGTTGATCCGAATTCAGCGTGTCCAAAGATTCTCGCAGACTTGTTTGAGTCTATTATTGGGGCTGTGTATGATGACTCCGATGAAGATATACCCACCGTGAGAAAGGTAAGTGGCGTTTTTTTTTTTTTTAAATTAGGGTTTTTTAGTTTTAGTTTTATATATAGAATATGTAATAACTAAATTCACTTATTTATATTTTCAGGTGTTCCTGCGTCTAGAAAGGGAGTTTTAATCTGGCATTCCTTTTATTTTATTTTTATTATAGTAACACGGACACACATGCATAATATGGTGAAACACTTGTGTTACATTTTCTAAAGTTATCATAAATAAATGCACTGTTCTTAGTTTGTTATGTATTTTGTACTTAGATTTATTTGATTTATAATAAAAGTGTATATATTATTAGTAATAATATGAAAAATGAATGTCGTGTCCTTTTGCAAAAGTTGGCCTATTCCTACTTACCTTGCAGGAATGATGATGTGTTTTTTTGTTCGTGGAATAAAATAAAATAAAAGTTAAAAATGAAAAAAAAAAAAATGAATCGAGAAGTTCACATATGATTTCAATTTTTAGATAACAATAATAATTAAAAAAAAGATAGAACATATACAGTTGGAGGTGGATTTTTTATCATAGATGTCACGTTTCATATAGTAAGAGAATAAGTATGTAATATTAATCAAGGTTTGAATTACCGACGATAATCATCGATTATCGGCGATAATCGAGCTTACCGATTGTTACCGGTAAGTTGCCGGCTATAACACTTATCTTTTTATATGCTTTTCGACGATTATCGAGCTTTTCGATAAAACATTTTTCAACCGATTACCGGTAAAACAAATGTAAAAAATAGGGTCTTTTCGGTGCAAATAAAAAAAATTAGGGCAAATATAAATACCCTCATTTCGCCGAATTTCGACCTAAAACTCATCTTCTCGCCTCTTCTCGCCGCCAACAGCCCATTTCTTATACTTCTCGGTGATTTTCGAGCTGGTAAGTCTCCGATTTTTTGCTAATCTAATGTTTTTCAATGGAAATCGTTTATGTGGCAAAAGTTTGCAAAGTTTGGTTTTAAACTTTGTCCACCGAATTTCTCCAAAAAAATTCAAACTTTTGGGTATATTTAGGAATTATAATCATGGATCTATATATTTCCTGCAATTTTTCTTTGATATTTACTGATTTTACACGATTTTGAAATGATTTGCATAAGTTACAAAAACAAAGAGTTAATTGTTCATGAGTTATGTTTGGAGATAGATAAAGATTGGCACTTTTAGGATTTTGAGTTATTTTTTTGCATTTTTTGAATATATATTGTTGAAAACTTGTTTCCATGACTTTATTTGTAATTATTTTGTTGGATTTAGATGAAATATATCAAGATTACAATATGTTTTAGTTTTTTTTATGTAAAAATTATAGAGATTCATATTTTTTTTTAAGTTTTATAGTTATTTAATCAATTTTTTTTTATGTATGTAGTTGAATAATAATTTATTGTAATAGTTTTTATGTACTTGGGTCAATTTTTAGGCAGATTGGAGGTTTAATTCGGATTTCTTAATAATATGACAAAAGTATTCAAAGTTTACTTTTTTGTGATTTGTGAAGCAATATATTCATTTTTTGGGTTTTTTTAGTTTATTAAATATTTTTTGAAATATTAATCTGATTTTTTCTGTATTTCATTTGCAGATTTGACGATAATTCGGTTTTCCTTATAACTGCGGCAAAAGTATTGCAAGTTTATCTTGCGTGTTTTTTTTTTTTTGACGTAATCTACTCTTTTTTTGGGTGTTTTCATTTATTTATTATTTTTGAAATATTAATGTGATTTTTTGGTGTAGTTTATTTGCATTTTAAGGTATTTCGGTTTTCATCATAATTGCGGCGAAAGTGTTTGAAGTTTATCTTTCGTGATTTCTAGGTAATGTACTCATTTTTTTTGGTGATTTCATTTATTAAATATTTTTTGAAATCTTAATATGATTTTTTGGGGTAATTTATTTGCGGATTTGTCGGTAATTTGGTTTTTGTCTTAATTGCGGCAAAAGTTCTCAAGTTTATCTGCTCATGATTTCTCGATAATATACTTATTTTTCTTGCTGTCAGCTTTCATAAAATATTTATTCCTACAATAATGTGGTATTTTGGAGGAATTTAATTTGTTTTTCGAGGAATTTTTTTTGCGGTAAAAGTACCTAATTTTTGCGATTTGTTTTGCTGTTTTTAACTAATCTCGTAGTTCTTATCGTTGTTTAGGTTGAACTTTGAAGATGAGTAAATACAACATTGCGAGGGAGCATTTCACTCCTTATATGGATCCGAGCAACAACTCGGGTTTCAAGTGCAACTAATGCGGGAATGAGATCAGAGGTGGCGGGATCACCAGAATGAAACAACATTTGGCCGGAAACGATAAGAACAAAAATGTCGTGCCGTGTACTGAAGTCCCGAACGATGTGCGGAACCTCATCAGGGATACTATGCGGAGTTACCAAAAGAAGAAGGAGAAGAGGCACGATTTGTTAGTTAATATACGGGAAAATATTTACCAGAGGGCCGATGATTCTTCTGATGAAGACGACGAGACCGTGCCTGTGGTAAATGAAAGAGAAGTGGCACGCCAAATAAAGAAAATCCGTCAAGAGGAAGCGGCCAAACAATTGGAAGAAGACCAGGCCAGAAGCGGCGCAAGCAGCGCCGGTGCCGCCACCCCCCTGGCACTGTTCGATAGGCCTTCGAAAAAACAGATTATGGTCGATTTAATGTTTTTACCGAAGACTATTTTGAAGGTCGGGAAGGCGATAGCCAAATAGTTAATCCACAAAGGGATTCCGTGGTGCCACGCATACGATCTTCTTTTCCACAACATGTTGTTTTGCGTAGCCGAAGCAGGTAACCTAATTTATGACTTTATTTTTATGATTGTTGAATTTTCGATTACGTATTAAGTTAACTATTAATATTTAATAATATTGCATGTTACGAGTGTAGGCGTTGGATGCCCGTATCCCACGTCAAAGGACATCACGGGAAAGTATCTGACTCTTGAATTCGAGGAGTGGCAAAACTACAAGCATGATCAGATTCCCGTATGGCGGAAATTTGGCGTGACGATCATGTCGGACGCTTGGACTGGATCGACGAATATGTCGATCCTGAACATCATGATCGTTTCGGCGGGGAGGACGGTGTTTATCAAGGCAATCAACGCATCCTCCCACGCCAAAAATGCGGATTACTTGACCAGGATATTTTCTACAGTGATTGAGGAGATCGACCCGCATAACGTCGTGCAAATCGTGACCGACAACGCCGCGGCTTACAAAAAGTCGGCGCAGATTTGATGGAGAAGTACACTTTGTACTGGACATTGTGTGTTGCTCACTGCATCGACTTGATGTTTCACGACATTGGACAAAGGAGGAGCATCGACGAAACCGTAAAGGGGTGCAGACTCATCACGAAGTTTATCTACAGCTACGACCAGGTGCTCGATACAATAAGGAAGACATGCAAGGGTGAGATAATCCGTCCGGGGACGACAAGGTTTGCCACAAACTTTCTCTCACTGACCGGCTTAAAGGGAAGAAGGATGGACTCAAGGCGATGTTTATATCCGATTGGTAGAATAACTCCACGTTCAAGAACACGAGAGAAGGGAGAGCCGTAGCCACATTGTTCTTGAGCGATACTTTTTGGGCTTTGGTTGAAAATGCCTTGAGCGTGTTCGCCCCCTTGTACACAGCACTTCGGCTCGTCGACACCGAGGTGCATCCGACGATGGGAATGGTGTATTGCTTGTTTGAAAAATGAAAACGTAGCAGAGCTCCGCGCACTTCAAGAAAAACAATGGGCAGTCAAAATTGTGGAGGTGTGATGGTATCGAAACTTTGACCATCCATTGCATATTGCGGCCCACTTCTTGAACCCAAGAATCGCCTACGAGCGAGACATTGAGATGCCAGAAAAATGCCATCTGAGATGTCACTAGCGTTTACGACCGGTTGTTTCCTCATGACGACGTGACACATCTGGCGGCAGAGGTAAGATCTTACTTTAATTTTGTAATTTTACTTCTTGGGATTAAATAAAATGTAACTTACTTTCTTGTATTGTAGTGCGCGCGGTTCCGTGACGCTGTAGGTCCGTTGCGCGAGCGGTCATGCGTGGCAGCGCAGAAGACTCTTGCACCCGGTAAGTTTTACACATTGAACATCAATATTTTAACTTTTACACATGCTAAGTTTTCATTTTTTTATTCATTTACAGCTGGGTGGTGGAGCATATTCGGGGGTCTGTGCCCTACAATGCAGAGGCTAGCAATGCAGATTTTGTCGCAGACCGCGTCTGCCTCAGCGTGTGAGAGGAACTCGAGACGTTTGCACTGATCCACACCAAGCTCTGCAATCGTCTGGCGTACGCGACACTTGAGAAGCTAGTGTTCTGCAACTACAATCATAAGTTAGCGCTGCAAGACTTGAGGGCGTAGTATGACCAGGTCAACAAAGACGATCCGTAAGAGTACCTCACGAAGTCTTTGGCTATGGTCTCTGCAGGTGTTGACTTCGAGGACGCAATTGTAGAATGGATCCGACCAGTTCACCTCGATGACGAAGATGGCAACCCAGACCCATAGATCGCCGCGGTGGCTCAATTATACGGAGTTGTGATAAGACGAGTCTTGGGTGAGCAAAGACTCAATCCTACCCCCGACCCTCCGGGGGTTCATGGAGGATTTGACTGCGGCTAAACCGCTGCTGGGGCTAGTGCCAGTCAATAGTGTACTCATACAACTGATACTCACCATAGCCCTTCACAATCACATAGTAGCTGGGGTGGGGGAGGAAGTGACACCCAGGGAGGATGCGGTGCCGGCCAGAGAGGTTAGGTAGGTGACACCCATGGAGAATGGGGTGGCATCCAGAGAGGTACAGGTGATTACTATTTTAATTTTGTTGATTACATGTATATATGAATGTCAACTAATTTGTTTACAAAATGGGTGATACGTATCGAGGCGACCTGAACTACGACCCTGCCAACACGGGATACATTCTCGACCGACTGTACGGTGACCAACAGTCTCCTCAACAACAAGATGAAGCATCTTCTGCTTATGGATTCTACTTGGGCAGTGACTATCTATCTCAGAGCGAGAACCCCGTCGACGAGCTGTCCGGGAACTTTGAGACGATGTCGGTGGGTATTCCGTGAGCACTCAATTTTCTACTCCGCACCCTGTGCTCAATAACGGAGTGTAGGCGCATTCCCAGTATCCATCTCGTGGCGTGTTTACGGAGCAACACACATATGATTACCGTGTGAATAAGTTCCGTATGCACTTCGAACCATATGGCTTGTTTTGGAGGATATATTCTAACATGCATTTCGAAGCAAGTGGTGCCGAGGGTATTATGGAAGCCCATAGGAGATCATCGTTCTTTTGAGGTAGGAGAAAGTCGATTCGACTGTTGAGTATTATTTCTATCCATGCACTTCTTTCTATTATGTGTTTGAGTTTGAGATATTACTATATTGGACTTTGTATTTGATAGTTGAGACTTGTTAGACATGTTATTATTGTTTTAGATTTGAGCTTTTTGATAGAATTATATGTGTGTGTATGACATTATATATGTTTTGAATTTGAGGTATGATATTATAAAAAATATTGTATAGGTTTTCCGTCGAAAAGTATCGATAATCCGTCGATAATCACGAAAAGTATCGGTAATCGGTAAGCTACCGTATTATAGGTTTTCCGTCGGTTAATCCGTAATCTATCAAAATCCGTCGAAAACGGTAACTAATTTATCGGTAACTTCGATAAGTTAAACCTTGATATTAATAACTCGTCGTAATATTGAAATACAAGAGCAAGGCAGACTCTTGCATACTTGGTCCTTCAATTCTAGGCTACATTTCACTTTAAGAACTCTCTCCAACTACTACTCAACCTTTAAATGCAAGTAAAAAAATAAAAAAGGATGAAAAAACGATCAACCCCGTTCAACAAACTTTGGTAACTATATATTACTGTTACTTTGTGGACTCCTGTCGGCTTTGTTCAACCAATTTTGGATACTTTTCTTTCGAGAATAATCTCCTAATATCTATATATAAAAATGTATATTTGTTGTAGCATAAGTATCCGATTTTAAATCAAGTGTGCCGGCACATTTTTAATCTATACATTGTTAAGGTCAGATTTTGTCAAAATCTCTCCTTAACACTATCCCTTGTCGTTTATGAAATAAACGACATAAAGCGAGAGGAAGATCGCTTAAAGAGTCCAGGTCCATCAGAGAATATGAGAAGTTAAGGCCCAGCAAGCGAAGCCCGTAAGAAGTCATCATCTGATAGAGCCGGCCCAAGACCTCATCGCGACAAGAGAAGTTCATCGAGAGAAAAGCTCTTCGGGAAAGCCAAATCAAATTAAAAGAGGAAGTCATTCGAGATCGCGAGAAAGAAGGAAGGATGACTCATTTGGTTGAGGATTTCGTGGGATATCCAACGCAAATAAGGGAGGTCAACAACGATCATAGCGAAACAGCCGGAAACCATAGCAAGATTCAGGAAATAATCTAGAAGGCCTTCAAATCTATAAATACGCATGTAGATTCAATATAATTTCATTCGGTACCCAATATATCGTGAGTTAGAGAGAGTTATTCTTGGGTCTTTGAGTTTGCTTATTCGCAGTATTCTCAATCTCTCAAGGATCATAGTGTGTAACCTTCGATTGTCCGAGCTATTAAACGGAAGAAACCGGGTCCTCTCGAAATCATAATAAATCAAGGATATTCGTATTATTCATAATTATCTGTGATTTCGATTATCTTTGTGACTGCAAGGCGGTAAAAATCGCCCTCTACAGTTTGGCGCCCACCGAGGGGGCTTTATTTCTTTCTATCGCACAGCCAGGAAATCGAAGAGAGGAAGGAAGATGTCAGACGAGGAAGCCAGTTCTGCTCAGGAGCAAACCATGCAGGGAATGCAACAACAGCTGGCCGAAGCCATCGCAAAGATGACGGAGGTCACCAACAAAGCCGAAGAGTCCGCCCGACGGATAGAGGAGCAGGCCGCGGAGAACAGACGCCTCGCAAGCCTCCTAGAGCGCGCAGAGAGACCGCGTCCGATAAACAAGATAGCAGAATCGGCCGCACGAGGAGCCGGAGGGAGCGCCAGCAGAGACACGGTGACGACGGACGCACCGGTAGGCATGTCAACCCCATCGCTCATCAGGAACCTCTTCGACACGGACGCAGCCCAGCCAACCGCAGCAAATCGGCTGGAGGACACGCCGGGGGACACACCGGGCAATGCGACGATGGACGTGGCAGCAAGAGTGGCCGAGGAGGTGGCCAAGGCGATGGCATTGATGTCAGCAAAGATGGAAGCCAAGCTCGGGCAAGTCGCGTCGCAAGTGCACCAAGCGACGAGCTCGGCGCCGGAAATCGACAGAATGGTATGAGAAGCCAGAATCACCCCGTTCACGACGAGGATTCGGGGGATAGAGCTAGAGGAACTGCCGAAGATCAGACTCACGCCGTACAAAGGGGAGACGGATCCCCATACACACGTGAAGTCGTTCCGAATCGCGACAGAGCCCGGTGCATACCGACAAGCTCATCGCCGAATACCAAAAAAAAAAAACTACTACGGAAAATGGGCCAACAAAGAAACTACTACGGCAAATGGGCCAACATACAAAAGAAACTACTACGGCAAATGGGCCAACAAAAGAAACTACTACGGCAAATGGGCCAACATACAAAAGAAATCACTACGGCAAATGGGCCAACACACAAAAAACTACTACGGCAAATGGGCCAACACACAAAAGAAAATCTCAGGCGACAAACGCCAAATACAAATCAGTGCCAAGCACTTCATCGCGACAGAGCCCGGTGCATACCGACAAGCTCATCGCCGACAAATCAAAGAAAATAACAAGCCGCTCCGGCGCACAAAGCCCGGTACGTAAGACGCTACGGCGCATACCCCGGCAAACTACAAAGCCGCACATTATCGCGAAGGGGCAAACATAGCAAATCAGTGCCAAGCACTTCATCGCGACAGAGCCCGGTGCATACCGACAAGCTCATCGCCAGCGAATCAGTGCCAAGCACTTCATCGCGACAGAGCCCGGTGCATACCGACAAGCTCATCGCCAAAAAAAAAAAAAAAAAAGCAGGGTACACATACTCCCATACTTCATCGATATCGTACAAAAGGAAGTCATAGATTTTATTGATAAAATTTCTTTACAAACACAATACATGGCCGCAAAAGGGGAGAGGATGGCAGAGAGACGCTCTCAATTTTTAATCTTTGTTGTTCATGTTTTTTTTTCTAAATTAGCTTATTACTTTTTTTAAATTTTTTTTACTAGATTGGTACTTGAATTTTATTGAATATTTTGTTTTCATTTTCGTGCTATAGGTATTCTACTATGTCGGGATTTTGAAATCACAGTGTACATGTTTTGTGGATTTTATGACATATGAGAAAATGCGACAGTGAAAATATTATTAAATACGTTCGATGTACCTTTGTCGGGATTTTGTGACGAAAATATTACTATATGACTAGCGAATTAATATGTCTATATTTTGTTATGACAGTATCAATTTTGTGACTTTTATGACCAAAAAAAAAAAAGTCGGCCCCAAAATCCTGGATCCCATCCCCAGTGTATATATATATATATACAGCGGATTACTTAAAACAGATAATATAATGTGAAGACCGAAGAGAACCACTTTGTGGACATGCCGGAACTATGTGTTTGTTTGCCTCGATATTAGAGTTAATACGGATATAAGTTTGCATTTTTATATCTAACATTTCGATTCAATTCATGCTGGTTTTGTTATGTTTTGTTTGGACTTCTTCTCAACATGTACCAACTGGATAATGTCTTTTTCTAATTTTATTATATTTTATTAAAAAGTATATATCAAACAAATTGATATATATAAAACAAATTGATAAAGCCTGTGTATCAAACAAATTGATATATATTAAATCTGGATATATATATATATAGATTTTGAAAAACATTAAAAAGTAAGAAAATAATTGAGAAAAAAATAGTAAATATCAAACAAATTGATAAAGCCTGTGTATAAATATAAAATGAAGTAATTGGATGATCGAGTAAATAAATGACATTGACGCTTAATAATACAAAGAAACGACATCAAATGAATGATGTTGCAGTAAGAGTTTATTTCTCTTAAAAAGAAAATACAAAAATTTAGAAAATAAGATTACCAAATTCTTTGAACGTATTAATTAGTAGCATCAAATGCATTAAATTATTGCATGAAAAAACTATAAGATCATTAAAAATTGTAAAAATAATTGTAAATTCTGAAAAATATAGAAATTGAGGATTCCCAAATCCTTGGCTTTTTTTAGGCTAGTAATTTATTGTGGTGACATTTTACTTTTATATATATATAGATTTCACCGAGATAAGTGCGATAACTTATGAACATGACATTTATTAATGCATACAAATTTAAGACGGGATTCATCAAGATATAGAAATGAAATAACTCAAAACACTGAAACAATACTCTCAACATAATTGCAGAGACCGTCGACGTTGGAATTCAATTCCTCGTGATGGACGAGCTGGCAACGACTCGGGTTGAATCTGTAGTCTTCACGATGCAGCATATCGCCGCCCGATGTCAGTGGCCGTTTTCGCACCGCGGTAAACTGGTCTATCCATACTTGGGAAGAACGCCCTTTGAACTCCCAAACCTTACCCCAACACAGCCCGCCGTTGGAGGGAGTCGCTGCCCACATGATGGACATGTCTTCGTCATAGATGGAAGTGCAGGCCACAAGCAATCCGTTCCACAGAAAGAGTGTTCCTTGGAGAGCGCCGGCCGGCGCATCGACCACTCGCAACGTCTCGTCGTGCAGGTCGAAGGAGAGGACCTTTTTATCACATCCCCAGTATGCCAACCAGTGTAGAGCCCCGTACGCCACCGCATACCCAGCCACAACAACCCCTCTTTTTACCGGGAGACCGCGCTTCTCATCGCAGCAGCCTCGCCAAACGCCGCCTCGTCTGTCCAACACCTGCGCCGGGGTGTAATTAGTGGGGGTTGCTTATAAAATAGTATAATTGAAAAAAAGACTAAATTATACAGATAAAATATCATTTAAGTTAAGTATTGGTTAAATTTTGTATTAGCAGCCCGGCCCTAATATATATATATAAAAAATTAGATTAAGGTACGCCCACCATGAAATTCGGGGTCTGCCCCTTACCTGAGTGAACATTACCGGTGCATCTTCCGAGCCCTTGAGCATTAGCCTGACGACCTTGAAGTCGCGCTTTGTAGCATCGAACCCAAAACCCAACCACATAGATAGCGACTGTGGTGCGGGGGAAAACTTCCTCACCTGGCGAGTCGCCGGGTTCCATAGCATGATGGAGTGAAGGCTGATCAGGCAGACTAGGCCATGGCATGAGCCTAAGATTGTGACACGATCGTTTGCGGCCAAAACGTTTGACGTGTCCAACTTTTTCGCTTTAGTTAGCTGGTCGGAGAGCACCCAGGCTTTCTGTGCGGGAAACGTTATCTTTCTCAAGACCTTGATGCGGTAGTTGTAGTCTTTATCGTCACTATCGTGCCTAAGGACGATCACGAGGGGGTCGTCCTTACTATTGGGCTGATTATTTAAAAAATGGGCATCGGCGAACGACGAGTCGTAGGAGATGCGAGTCAACCAGCTTTTTGAAACACACTTGAATCTCATCAGAGATTTCACGGGCAGTCTCGACAAGATCTCCGCAAACAAGACATCTTCTGGAAGTATACGGAGCGCTTTTGTTTTGATCCTCCACTCTTTTTTGGGCAATCCTTTTTTCCCTCTCGACATATCTGCACGATAAAAATAAGAGGGCTAATAGTAAGTGACGGAACGGAAGTACTTACGTTAGACTTTTTGCGGCGTAAGTAGTCATTTTAATGATTTGGTTCAGTTAAGTAGTGATGCTAAATTTGATTGATATTAGATCAATTAAGCAATGATGTTAAAGATCTCATGTTGATTTTTCATACACCGATTTTTAGAAACTGGGAATTTGGAGAAAGTGAACAAATTGATAATCACAGAAAGAAGAAACAAAAATCAGTCTAAAGTGAACAAATTACGTAATCGAAATCATACATAAAATGAAGATCAAACAAATAGCCCCTAAGATTTAAGACCTAAATCGAAACATGATAATCAAAATAATCAAACATGATAATTCTACTCAATCAAACATCAATAGAAATTATTCACAATTTTCACTGACCGGAGTTGAGAGCTTCGAAGTCGAGTCGGTGTGCTTGCTTTCGATTTGGTTCGAACAATCGATGTTGGGAAAGAGCCTTCGAAGTTTGATCGGAGAAGGAGAACCAGACTGATCTATCTTTAGTTGATAACTGTCTTTCATCTTATTAGTTTTGGTTTAGGCTTAAACAAGAATGGGCCCCATTTTTTAGTTTGGTCGGGCTCAATCAGCATTAAAAACCAGTTTTAATTAAAAATAAAAAAATATATATCTATCTTATTAGTTTTGGTTTGGGCTTAGACAAGAATGGGCCCAGTTTTAGTTTGGTCTGCCTGGAGTGAGTGGGGTCAAGCGGCTTGGCTCAATCAGCATTAAAACTAAAACTAAAATAAATTTTCATTTAATAGGTCCTCATTTTGACCGTATTATCTTAAATTTAGTCGATACTTTAAATAAATTTACTTTTATTTTTTTTATACATTGTGTACATAATCTAAATATTTGCATCAAAATTTGTATAAAAACTACATAATTCAATCTCTGTAAATTAATAAGGTTGGGACCAGACAAATTTATTAATATTATCGAATTTATTAATTTATTGAGGTAAAAATTAAACTACGTTAGTATAATCGGGACCGGAGAAAAATTATTAATTTAAAGTATAGAGGTTCTACTGTACATATATAATTTAAAGTGTTGAAAAGATATTTGTGTCAATTGCTGCCAAAATATTGTAACAACAATCAATTACGTGAAGAATAAAATTTTATAATCTAAGTTATAAATTTAATACAAATAATAAAAAAAAAATTCATATTAAATATAGCAACACGGCTAGATTAGTGAAATACCCAGTAGGATACAAACGTTTTATTAAAATACGCATGGCCATAGAATCAAACTATTTAACGAAATACCCATTTTAATTATTTGAGACTAAAATAACCTAACCGTTGAACCACATATCCCTACTTTTCTCTACGTTTGAAATTTTCTTCACCTGAATAAATTCAAGTCTATCGACGTTTGATCAGCGAAGGACGCCGAGAATACCGAGCCCGAGAACACTGAAACCGGAGAATGCCGAGATCGCGGAGAACACCGTCTAGACCGAAGGACGGCGAGAACGCCGACAACACCAAAATTGAACGACGCTGAGATGCCGACAACACCGAGACCACAACACCGAGACCAAAGGATGCCTAGAACAGCGAGGACGCCGGGAATGCTGAGAACGCCAAAACCGGAGAACTCCGACAAAATGCCGAAAACGCTTAGAACACCGAGATCGAAGGATGGGAGAACACCGATATCACCAAAACCGAACGACGGCGAGAATGCCGAGAACACCAATATCACCAAATCCGAACGACGCCGATAATGCAGAGAACACCTAGAGACCGAAGGATTCCAAGAACGCCAAAATCACTGAAACCAAAAGACGCCGAGAATACCGAAACCGAAAGACGACGGGAATGCTTGTTGGATTTGTCTGGCTTGAAAACAATGTGCAAAGGGGAGAGGATGCCCTAAACACAGAGAAGAGGAAGAAGAAGAGGGAGACATGCGTGTCGATGGAATCAAATAAAATTACATCTACATCATTTTAGTTGCATGCATGTAATGGAAATTACAAATATGTAAGTTTTTACATGTTATTCCACGGTAAGCTCCACCAGCCACGTCATCACTCCGGAGGAGGGGAGTTTGAGTACTCCTCACAGGCATGAAACACGAGCCACAATCAGAAAGAAGGAATGGTACTCCATTAACTACGGACCCAGAAGACTAACCTAGCTCCTAAGCTAAGGTTCGGATTATAGATGGGTATAAGTACCAGGGTTCCTGCATGCAAAGCCCTAACGAAGATTTCTACAGTACATCGTAACCCAGAAACGCTTCAAGAAGTGCGTTGTACCTAGATCTAGCCCTAACAGATCTAGGGTTTCTCTGAAACCAACAATCGAGAGAAAGGAAGACGAAGGAGAAGAGAAGATCTCTAACCTCAGGCGGTGGCGTTGGAGGCGGACTCTCATGGGTCCAAGTGAACGACTCCAGACGCCTAGATCCTCCAGGCTCGCTCAGGCGTGACAGCTCATCGGTGACTCTCTCCATGCTCACCCGGTCTGGGGGTTGAGGCTCGACGACGATCTTCGGCTCAGCGGGAGAGGATCTCTCATTCCTCTCTCCTGAGGGACAAGACCTCATCTTCTCTCGGAAAAAGGTTTCTAGATCTCGGAGGAGGCGGTCGACGGTGGAGTGGGTGTGCACGGCCACCGGAGCGCCGTCTGGAAACGCCAGAGGCTGCAAACCCTAGACGGGATAGTGAGAGAGCGCGATATGAAGAGAGAGAAAGGCGAGTGATTGTAATGAGAAACGCGTGAAACCCTAACTGAATAAAGCTCGTGTTCGGTTCTTTGTCGTTTCGTGTCCAATCTACAAGTCGTATTCTTACCTCGTACGAGTGTCGTTTCCGACATTCCTGTCGTGTGGCTGAGTTTGGTCACTTGGGCCAGCTGTTTTGGGCCCACGGTCGAGTCTTGAGGTGGGTTAAAACCCAACATTACAAATAGTAAAAAATGTTACTTTTATTTAATTTTAATTACTTATGTGTAACTAGACTTACATAATGTAATTTAAAGTGGATATTAAAATAATTACGTATATGAAATTTTAATTACCCACATGTAATAAGAATAACGTGTATATAACTAAAATTAAGTATCTGTAAATAAAATTACATAGCGTATATGTAACTAAATTTACATACATTTAAATTTAGCTACATATATGTAAATAAAGGCATCAGTGAAGAGTGATGAACAAAAGCTCAGATTTCTGGAGGATTATATCGCACACAAACTCTCCCCAGATAAGATGTGGTTCCAGGGGTTCATCGACAAGCAAACACAACTTCTATCGTGCTCGAGGTGGTGTAGCCATTGAAGCCTATTATACAAGGCAATATATTAGTCCTGTTAGGAATTGCACCCAACAACCCGAGATTCTAGATAAAATTAACGAACAAGCTTGCGGAAATTTAACATAACGAAGATGGACAGAACCACGAAATTCTTATTGACCAACTGTATAGGATTACAACAGAGTACAAAAGATACAAACTTGCAAAGATTTGATCTTCCTCTCGATCGGACCCAAACAGACTTTACTCGACGATCTTTGTGGGCTACCCTTGCACAGATGCCTCCGTCATGTAGCACCCTTCCCGTTGATAGGAGTAGACCCAGAAGACCCAGACGCCACCGGAGAAACGGACTCTCTGTCGACATGAAGTGTCTCCGACGGAATCCCCAGAAGACACTGCTTCCGTCCGTCGTACCAGCGACCTCCAATTCGTTTCCACCGTCGACAACCGTTCTCCCCACCGTCTGTCTCACCGGAGCTTTCTCTCTCTCTCTGGATAGCTCACTTCTTATCTCTATGGAATTTCTCTCTCTCTGTTTTCGGATGTCTTCAACTCTTTGATCTCGACGAGTATTTATAGGCTTGTCCACTATGTCCGTTGTGATACTGTCCTCAAGCGTTGACTCACTGTCATCGCCCGATAGGCTGACGAGGTTCATAATTGGCGTTGACTCACCCACATGTCACTGATAGGTGATCAACAATCTCCACCTTGAGTCTTCGTCGCTATACTCCTCCTCGCAGCCTTATCCTCGAGCTTAGCAGCTCGGACCTCCTTTGTCGTCATGCTCGGGTTTGATTCCTCGAACCCCTAGCAGTTTCAAACTCTCCTTAAACTTATATACGGGTATCACCTTAGTGATCATGTCTGCTGGATTCTCCTCGGTCCTGGTCTTCAGCACCCTCAACTCTACTATGTCCTTGACGAAGTGTAGCCTGATATCGATGTGCTTTGTCCTCTCATGATACATTTGATTCTTGTAGAGATGTATCACGGACAGACTATCACAATGAAGATCGAATGACATTGGATCCATCCCAAGTTCTGTGAGAAGACCTTTGATCCATAGGTCCTCCGTTGCCGCTTCAGTTACAGCTACGTATTCAGCCTCTGTCGTCGACAAGGCTACAATGTGCTGTAATGAGGCCTTCCAGCTGACAAGGTTCCCAAAGACCTTGAAAGCATACCTAGTAAGAGACCTCATTTTATCCAAGTCCCCCGCATAGTCTGAGTCTACGAAGCCCTCAATGAACGCCTCATTTGTGTCTCCGCTTGTGTAATTCAACCCCGTACATAGGCTCCTCGACAAGTATCGCAGAATCCACTTGACTTCCTGCCAATGTACTTCCCCGAGATTAGCCATATACCGGCTCACCAAGCTGACTACATAAGCCAAGTCTGGCCTTGTGCAGATAATCCCGTACATGAGGCTCCCAACAGCACTCGAGTATAGCACATGCATCATCGCCTTCGTCTCAGACTCTGTCTGCGGGCTAAGCTCGTTGCTAAGCTTAAAGTGTGGGGCGGGGGGCTGCTTCAAAGGATTTTCCTTGTCCATCTGAAATTTCTCGATGACCTTCTTAAAGTAATCGGAATAGGAAATGTTGAGTGTGCCCTTCTCCCTGTCTCTCAGAATAACCATGCCTAGAATTCTCCTCGCCTGTCCCAAATCCTTCATCTCGAATTTGGACTTTAACGCTTATTTGAGCTTCTGGATCTCTGCTCCGCTCCTCGAGAAAATCAGCATATCGTCGACGTACAAGAGTAAGTAAACATTGTCTCCGCTTTCCGTCTTCCTGAAGTACACGCAATTGTCGTGCCTACTTCGACGATAGTTGTTCCGCTGCATGAAGGTGTTAAACCTTTGGTACCATTGTCGAGGAGACTGATTAAGTCCATACAAGGAGTTCTTCAGTGAGCGGACCCAATCCTCTTTTCCCTTTTGCACATAGCCCTCGGACTGTTGCATCGAGCTCTCCGTGTAGAAAAGCTATCTTGGCATCCATCTTCTCGAGTTCCAAGTTGAACTTAGCCCCCATCGAGAGCAGTACACAGATTGAGGTGTGTTTTACCACCGGCGAGAAAACTTCGTTGAATTCTATCCCTTCTTGCTGCGTGAAGCCCTTCGCCACAAGCCTCGCCTTGTATCTGGCCGGCTCACCTCTTGGTCCACTTGGTTTCACCTTGTATAGCCACCGACACCCCACGACTTAGCACTTAGGAGGTTTCGGAACAAGTACCCATGTTTTGTTCTTGTTGAGGGAATTCATCTTTTCCTCCATGGCTTCTCGCCATTTCTCTGCGCTCGGAGACAACGGCATCCACATATGACCTGGGCTCATTGTTAATATTGAAGTCTGCGGTATTGAAGGCATAAGCCACCATCTCCGCGTGTGCAAACCTGCTCGGCTTCCTGACATCTTGTCAAGCTCTGTCCCGAGCTGGCTGGTACCCCTCTAGGGGATCTTTTTTTTCTTGCTCGACTCCACCTTTTTCGCTGTCTTTCTCGGAATCTTCATCGCATCTTGCTAAGTCCTCCTCGTTAGACGTTTGTCGACTGCATTCCCCGGCGGACCTTCTTCAACTGCTGGTCGCAGTTTCTTACTCGAGGGAAGTTCGTCGCCTCGCTGCTTGTCTCCCAACCTGCTCGGACGAAGTTCGTCAACCAATATCTTGTCGACACTCTAGCTCCTCGACCACATCTTGTCGACCATGTTCGTCAAGGACACTATCTCGAGAAACCTGCTCGGGAATACCTCGTCGAGTATCCTGCTCGGAACTTCCTCCTCGAGTAACCTGCTCGGAACTACCTCCTCGAGCAACCTGCTCGGAAATACCTCCTCGAGCAACTTTCTCGTGAAAGCTCCACCTCGAAATGAAGTACTTCATCGTTGTTGAGGTTTTCATCGCTCGAGGGAGTTCCTAGGCCATCGAGGACACTTCCTTCGTTGTACGTGACATCACGACTGATGATGCACTTCCTCAATTCCGGACACCATATTTTGTACCCCTTAACTCCGTCGGGGTAACCAAAAAAGATTCCCTTCTTGGCCTTCGGGACAAGCTTACCTTCATTAACATGATTGTAAGCGATGCACCCGAAGACTTTAAGTCGGGAATAGTCAGTAACATCATATCGTCATGTCCACTTGTGGTGAGGCATATCGAAGTTAATTACCAAAGAAGGCAATCTGTTGATGAGATACGCTGCAGTGTGAACTGCTTCTCCCTAAAACTATGTGAACAACTTTGCCTTCGACAACATGCACCGGACTATTTCCATGATAGTCTTGTTCATTCTCTCGGCAAGTCCGTTCTGTTGAGGCGTATGCCTCACTAGATTGGACCTCTGAATCCCGGCCTTCGAGCAGTACTTATTGAACTCTTCTGACAGATACTCCAATCCTTTGTCAGTGCGTAAGTTCTTGAGTTTTGTGTTGCACTGGTTTTCGACCAGTGCTCGCCAGTTTGTAAAGGCTTCAAATGCCTTATCCTTGGACTTGATCAAGTAGACCCACAACTTCCTCGAGTAATCATCGATGAAGGAAATGAAGTACCTGTTTCCTCCATGAGAGTCCACTCGTGCTGGGCCCCATAAATTCGGGTGCACATAATCGAGGACCGCCTCACTATAGTGCGCTGCCTTGCCGAAACTTACTCTGTGCTGCTTGCCGAATACGCAATGCTAACAGAAATTCAGCTTCTCGATCTTATCCTTCCCGAGGCATCCTGCTCGGTCCAGGATTTCTAGCCCCTTCTCGCTAACGTGCCCGAGCCTGTCATGCCACAGATTGGCTTTGCTCGGGCACCTCGTCGAAGCGTTGGCTGCATCACCGATGGCCGTATCACCTTCGAGGATATAGATCCCGTTGTATCGATAGGCTTTGAGGTAGAGCATCGCGCCCTTTGTCACCCTCAAACCGCGGTTCGTCGATTTCCATTGGTACCCCTGTTCTTCGAGGACTCCTAAGGAAATTAAATTCATTTTAAGTGCAAGTCTCCACATGAACCAAGCTCCTCGGTTCATGTGGAGACTTGCATCTCGTTGCTAACCTTCTTCAGGTTGAAGAACCAACTCTTCTCGTGACACATGTAGAAGGAGCACCCTGAATCCATGATCCATGCCTTCCTCATATTCATGAGCGTGACGTTCAGCACATGGGCGCTCTCAAACTCTACCGAGACTTGAGACACATTTGATGTTTCATTGTTGGTGTGCCTTCGGGGGGACTTTCCCTTTCTTCGCTCGGGGCAGTAGTACTAAATGTACCCTTCCTTGTTACAGTTGAAACACTTGGTGTTCCTCGGCCTTGATGCATACATGCCCGGTCGTTTCTTTTGGAACCTTTGTGGATTGACCAATATTCCTTGGTGCACGTGGAGACTCTCAGCATTACCTCCTTGCCCATCACTCTTACCCTCGTGCTTCCACTACATCTCCTTCGAAAGCACTGCGGTCTTGACGTTGTCAACGTGAGGGTTTCTCGGCCAGTGAATTGGAGAATATCTTGAATCCTCTCATAAGTGCCTGACACTGATTTGAGGAGAAAGAGAGCCTGATCCTTCTAAGGGACTGTCACCTCGACGTTCTCCAAATCGGTGATGATTTTGTTGAACTCTATGAAGTGATCCTTGAGTGGCATTCTTGGCTTCATGGTGAAGTTGAACAACCTCTGTTTGAGGAAGAGCTCGTTGGCGAGCGTCTTGGTCATGTAAAGCTGTTCGAGCTTCTTCCAAAAATCTGTGGCGCTCTTCTCCTTCTGTACCTCTCTGATGATGTTGCCAGCTAGATTCAAGATTATCGTGCTCTTTTCCTTACGCAAGTACGAGCTATATAACACTTTATGATCGTTAATCACCATATGATTCGGATCAGTAATAATTATTAACTATTTACCACATTACTAGATGAGGACAAATATTCTGCCTACCAAATAAATCCAAGATCCATAACTGTTTAATATATATATCTACACATATTTTGAACGAACATGCTTTATGTAATTTTGAAGTTGACCTTCGGAGCATGCTCAAAATTTAGTTCGAGAGCGTGTTCGGCTAGAAGGTCATCTTCAAAATTACATAGAGCATGTTCGTTCAGATGATTATTTTCGTGGAATATAAAAAATTGGCGACCTTACAAAGATAATGGTTGAGATGGGAAAAAAGAAGGTCTTTCTGTTAGGTTAACAGCTCTTGAGGTTGGCTTTCACTTTACCTATTGCTACAGCTTTGAGATATCGTTTTCTTCTATGAAGTTTGTAAAGATTGATCTATACATCAAAATGTGAGACGACTGACTAAATGATATTTTATTTACATACATTGAGAAAGATGTTTTCAATAAAATTAGTGACGAGCCCATTATGAATTATTTTAAGAGCATGAAAACTCGTAGAGGACAATTAATATTGTAATATATGTTCCCGCCGATCCAGAACCATGTCTATTGTCGAATTGACAAACTTATCGACGGGTCGTTCTTGACATGCAAAGATACTTTTTAAATCGCGGAGATGTAATTTTGGCCTTTTATATTGATATATTTAATAAAAATGTGATTTAATGTAATATGAGATGTTTACAAAGGATGTTTTAAAAAAATCCTCTTGATTTTTATTATATTATAAGATTGGAATATGATTTTTATGGTTACACTTACATATGTCTTTTATTTTGATCTAGAAAAGACTTTATTTATGTGTAATGGTTAATTATAGTGAACCATCAAGCCTTCTGTAATTTTGTGATTCTTGCTCATCGTCTTAAAGAGGTTCTATAAAAATAAAAAAATAAAAACAAAATTGTGTTTGTGGATATGTTTTGATTATTTATTTGTCCCACAGTTAAGAGATAGCTTTTATTTACGCCTTTTTTAGAAATAACAAAAGAAAGATAAGACAGACACAGACACGTACTTAGGTGAATCTATATCCAACATGACCCTCACAAGAACAACGTAAACTAATTAACATTTTTCTATAAAAATAATAAAAAAAAATCAACCCACATTCTAGAAACCTGACAAATTTACAGCTTATTACGATTACGTGTATTATTAATCAAAATGCAAAATAAAATAAAAAATCAATGAATCATTAGCATATGTAGTGATACACTTTTAATCTTTATCATACTTAGGATAAATATAAATTCAAGCTTACTATTGTCAAAATTTGCACGTAGTCCTAAACAAAATTTCATAATAGAACCATAAAAGTATTATTAATAACGGTATTTCTTGTTATTTCTGTTAATACGGTGATCCTGCTATTTCGTTTATTTTCTTCGACCGGAATCGAGATTCTAGTTATACAAAGATTCATATTCAAATTTTATAAATATGATCTACCGTCTTGGAATTAATTTAATGATTTAATTATAGTCTCCAAAAACATTTATAAATAAAAATGCTAATTAAAAAAGAAATTCAGAATTTGGATTCTCTAAAAATAATTACAAATATCAAAACCGGATTTTCTATATCACATTTCCAAAATCAGTTTTTACTGTATAAATTTTTAATGGGATATGTTACATATGTATATATAGGTAAATATCATCCTAAGAAAGAACAAAATGTTAGATAAGATAAGAAGATGGTATATATAATATTCATATATTTATTAAATGACTCAAAACAGATAATATAATATGAAGAGAACAGCTTTGTGGACATGCCAGAACCATGTGTTTGTTTGCCTCGAAATTAGAGTTAATAAGGATAAATGTTTGCATTTTTATATCTAACATTTCGATTCAATTCATGCTGGTTTTGTTATGTTTTGTTTGGACTTCTTTGAAGAACATTTATAAATAATCAACATGTACCAACTGGATAATGTCTTCTTCTAATTTTATTATATTTTATTAACATTGAACTTTATCTATCTATAGATATGGTCTGGTCTTCCCAATAGTTGAGACAACATGCCTTTCTCCGGTTTTTTCCAACGACCGATGCCGGTTTTGGCAGAAATAAAAAATAAAATTATATCTGAGGACAAATATTTTGATTTAGAAAAATTATTATTTATATATTCTTGTTCGAATACCCGACGGTTCATATAGTCAAATTAATTAGTACAAACCTTAGTCGTTAGATAACCCATAAAATTGAATCATTGGTGGTTACCGGTTGTTTGAACATTAATTTCACGATCGATCACCGTTAAATTGTTGTCTCGTCTTAATGTGATTTATCATCTCTGCTTATAAAAAAAAATCAGGCAATTTGATATGTTTGGCACTATACTGTATAAGCGTGTTACAAACGGTAAGCTTAAGTCTGCATAAATTTCTTACTAACTTTCCGTTCGAGGAATAAAACACATTAACTCTAAGGTATATCATATATGTATGTCACAACAAAATAATATACCGGATACCACACTTATATAATACATAGAAAAATATCGGTAGAATTACTTAAATTGTAGCGGATTATGTTGGTAAAATAATAATTTTCTTAAGTTAAAAAAAATGATTAAATTAAGTAAAATTGTGTACACGTTCTTTCATCAAAATATTTTTCAGTACAAGTGAACTGTTCGTTAACGTTTTCTAACAAAAAATATGGATAAATTATTTTTACCGATTTTTAGTATTTTTTTTTTCTCTAAAAAAATATGAGCACCTGTCATCATTAAGTGCAACTTGTATGTTTTTGTCACTATTATTCCTATATAGTATATATATGGACCAATGAATGTGTATATTAAATATGTGTATATATATAATATTAGTGATAAATAAACAATGATAGGCCATGCAAATGCAACTAAATCTAAGACATACAACTCAAATCCCAAACCACCATATCTGAACTCAATCCCTTCTGATATACAACTGTCTGTTTGTTTTTAACCTTAACAATATTTGTATATTGACCATATTGAATGAAATCTTGATTATATATATATATATATATATTATGTGTGTGTGCGTGTTCATGGACATTTGGAGATTATGGTATGCAAGTTTGTTTGTATACTATACTTAGTGTTACGGGTATTTTTGCGCGACTAATTTCTCGTTTAATTAACAAAAGCGAGAATTACCCAAGATAATTCTTCTTTTATTAATTATGGTCGATTTCGCCTAAAATATTTGCTGGAGGTCCGTTTTCGAAAAACAAAGGTTCCCGGTGGTCCCGAAAATATCAAAACACCCAAAAACGACATAAAGTTTGCGAAAATTGGCCTCGGGGACCACCCGAGGCCTCCGAGGGCCCTCCGGGCCCTCCGGGTGGGCCCCATCGCCCCTCAGCAGGGCCCACGAAGGTCAAAGCTGACCCAGCCACGTGTCAACACGCCACTGGGCGCGAGGGCCACGCCTCAGCCAACCACAGCGCGACACGTGGACGCTGAGTCAGCAAGACTTGGGGCCAAAGTTTCAGCGACCCGCCGCCTTCCGGACGCGCGTGAGGGCGCGTCGTTGCTCCGATCGCCGTGATTCTTGCGGCAATGCATCGGCCACGTCCCGGGGAGTCAGAAAAACATATAATTTTCCCCCAGGGGCCTCCCGGATGAGGAGATAATTGCAAAACAAGACCCCGGTTTTTTCCTATAAATAGGAGCTCGGGTCTCCTTCATTGACACACGATTTTTCACTCGACCAAACACTTGGGAAACGCCTCAAACACTCCCAAAACTCTCTCGAGACTTCCAAAAACCGATATTCACTCAAATACCCCGCTAATGTTGAGCGTCGGAGGTGAATCGGGGGGCAAAACCCCCGTTTCTCCCTGACCGCGGTGTTATTTTGTCAGGTCCCGGAAGAGAAAAATCCAACGAAAGCGGAAGCTCTGGCGAAATTCCTACTCGGTTCTTGGCCCGCCTGATAGGACCAGTTCTACGCGGTGTCCAGTCTATCCCCCCAGTCCATTGCGCGGCTGAGGGTATAGCCTGGGGACACGAGCCTGGGCCCACAATTCAGGACGAGGGGCCCGACTTAGGGGAAATTTTGCCCAGATCCACAAGACGACGTTAAAGCCCGGCCCAACACGAGCAATTGGGCCGCTAATGGATTGAAGCATTTTTTTGCATCAACACTAAGAATGCTTTTCCATTGGTTTATAATTTAATTAAAAGAACCTTTTTTTTAATAAACTACAAAGTAATGACATTTATAACTATGGTGTAATTCAAAATTTCAAATGTCAACCTAGATGTTCATGAAAGTCAAATATCATAATTTCATGACAATAAATGTGCTAATTAAGAGTTTTATGTGTTGATATTACAAGAATAAATACCAACCCGGTATCATAATTGATGTCGTTTTGATTGCAAATATTATGTGTTCAATTAGGTAACATGCATAGATTTTATTGAAATAACTTAATTTGTGTGCGATTCGACGATTTCTCTATGTTTTGCAGAATTTTGACTTAATTTGTGTTACTATTTGGGTGTTAAAATTCGGATTTTATTCGGTTCTATATTATCAATTAAATATTTCATTTTATTTTTCCGCGAAAAGTATACCCCGTTATTTGGAAAGGAAGTCCGATATTTCTCGTCAATGAAGTCACCGGTAGTAGACTCTCATATTCCGTGGAGGTGCCAAATCAATATCATCATTTATCACATTTTAAGCATTTCAAAAAAAAAAAAAGAAGAAGAAAAAGAACTGAAAAAATTATCAAGCACCGATCATTTGAAACATTTATTCTTATATGACATATCATTTTGCAAAATGACTACATCAAACTATAGATTTTATATTTATATCCTTAAGTAGCTCTTTTCTATGTTTTTCAAGAAAAAAAAAACAAATTGTATATTCCTAATAAGTTTAAAAACAAAACAAATGCATATATTTTACTATAACTTTTATTGAAAAAAAAAATCAGATTTTCCATATTTGGACCATTAATTTGTTTTTATTTTTTTATCTTTATATAGCATCATCAAAGGGTACGCTGACAAAAATACATGCTCCATTAAAACGATAATAACCAGCTAGGGACAATAATACAAAAACCAGGGGCCGGGGTGTAATTAAGAGACAAAAACTATAAATCTAGGGGTGCAAATAATCCTTTTAAAAAGTTAGGGACCACATAGATACCAAAAAAATATAATATGTGGAACATTTGTCCAAACATAATTTGTTTCAGATTAGAACAGCTAAGTACGTATCTGATCTTGACAATTTTCTTCGGTAACAATTTCTGACACCAAATGACAAGATTCCATTCTGCTCATCGTATATATATATATATATATATATATATATAACAGAGTCGCAGACCACAATCCCACATAAACTATCGAAATTTGGCTCATTTTCTTATATTTATATATATATATATATTGAACAGTGTTTATATGTAGGTGGTTGGCTGTCCAACTCTTGTATAAAAGGAAAAGCCATAGAGAAATGGAGAGTTTAACAGCTCGTGATGAGATGGGAAAACAGCAATATTGTTTTTCCGGGGCAAATATTCCTAATTCACAAAAGATGCCCTTTTCAACCAAGCTTATTTATATAACTCCACTTCACGACTCTTCGGAAAGTTGTAGGTTTAATTCCGACGAGACACGAAAATCGTGTGTACATATATAATATTCGTCATTAGTGTCAGTTGTTTTTACACTGCGAATATATTTTGTAATCCGAGTACGTCTCGTAATCTTAACTAATAATGTCACTCCAATAACAAAATATATTTTTTCATTTGTTCTCAAATTTTCTATGTTAAGTGTTACGTGATACAGAACCAGAAAATACCAGAATTCTGGTATTTTTTCTGAAAAAATATAGAATACAGAATCTGATTTCTATTTTAAAATAAGAAATAGAATACTGTTTCTGAATTTAAATCAGAATAAAATTCTGGTTTTGTAAATATTTATAATATTTAGGATTGAAACAAACCATAGTTTTTAACTCGGAATTAAAAAAAAAAGTAGAAATAAAATTTTTGGTTCCGGTTCCAAAACCGGAACTAGAAATTTTGGTTCCGAAATAAAACCAGAAACCAAAATTCGGGTTCTGGTTTCGAAACAGAAACTACAAAAATCAGAATATGAATTCTGAATGTATACTATATTAACAGGATTAATTTCACGTGATCCTCGAACTTTAGTTTTTAACAACAGTGTCTAATAGTTATTTTCCAGATTTTCCTGTAATTTTATAAATTTATATCTTAAGATATTTTTAATAAGTTACAAATTACACACGAAAATAAAAATAAAAACTATAGACGCTAATGAGCCAATATTATAAAAAAAATATATAAAAAGGTGATAAGTATTAAAAAAAACTAAAATTCAAAAGAATAAAGCTGAGTTCACCAATATACAAGGACATTATTATTTAGTATTTATACTGATTTATTTAATAACACCACTATTCACCTATCCTAGAGATCACGGGTTCAAACCCCATGGAAGTAAAATGCTTGCCGGATTTACTTATGTAAGCTTGACCAATAGTGCTAGTGTCACTTGTTCTTACACTGAATATATCTAGTAATACGAGAGTACATTGTAACATTGACCGCTAGCGCCACGTCATTCAATATATATATATATAATAAGAGTTTTGGACCAATCACAAAAACATATGTCAAATATTTGCCTTGTTGTCTCTCTGCAGTTGGCACGGCCCCAATTTTCTTCTGTCCATAATTTATTTATTACTATGTATATTTTGGATTTTACGGTATAAATACTTAACTATATACATCGAAACTAACGCCAGTTAAGCTAGAGACATAAATGTGCTGAATAATCGTAGACATACACATGCCCCTCGTTTCACAATCTAACTTGTAGCCTTTGAGAATGAGTATCATTCCGGCCAAAAGAATATACATGTCAGATTACTTGACATAGATTTGATACTTATGCCGCAATCTATAACGAATTCTCTGTCGTCCTCTTCCTCGTCTAAGTATAAAAGCAAAAACACCACTGTTTCTCACAAAAACAGAAACCAGAAAGAAAAAATGAATGGCGTTACACAGTGCGATGAGGATTACGGCTCCGAATTCGTCGAAGTCGATCCTTCCAGACGATACGGAAGAGTAAATCAAAACCCATTCTCCATTATATATATATTGTATAATTCATATTTATCTAAAACTGTTGTCTCTTTTTCTCAGTACAGTGAGATTCTTGGCAAAGGAGCTACAAAGACAGTGTAAGAGCCCCCAAGAAAGCTCTAGCTTCAGCTTCAATGGCGGAATTTTTTAATGGAGAATAAGATGATTTGTGTGTGGCAGTTACAGGGGGTTCGACGAGTACGAAGGGATCGAAGTGGCGTGGAACCAGGTGAAGCTTCAGGACTTCCTGCGGAACCCGGAGGATCTGGAGAGGCTGTACTGCGAAATCCACCTCCTCAAGACGTTGAAGCACGCCAACATCATGAAGTTCTTCGCCTCCTGGGTCGACGCCGAGAACCGGAACCTCAACTTCGTCACCGAGATGTTCACTTCCGGCACGCTCAGACAGTCGGTCCTTTCTCTCTTTTCCTCTTTTTTGGTTTTCTCCTCGTTGAAGCCGTGTCTGGCGTAAAGCCGGCGCACCGGTGCCACGAAACAGGCTGTCGTGACCCGTATAAGGTTTTAAAAGCCGTGGCCGTGGTCCCGGCCCTTGCTATATAGGCGAGGAAGGGCCAGCGCCTCCAACCTCAAATTTATTTTACACTTAATTATATATATATATATAACTTTTACGTAGCCAATCCGTTTGTTGGATTGGTTTGATCGTAAACCATCCTCTAGCCTTGCATTGTAACTTATTTATATTAATATAATCGATGTTTTTTAAAAAATATATATGTATATAACTCAATCTTAAATAAAGGACCTGAAAATTTTATTTAGCGACAAAACACGACAAACTCAAGAGCAGTCTTGATGGCTCCCGCCTGCCGTTGAATGGCTTTGTGTAAAAAGAAAAAATTTCATCAAACTTTACTTAACGCGAACGGGACATTGTAGCACTTCACCGTGAATATTTATGTAAAAAACATCTTTTTAGTTAATTTCGCTCTCATTGAAGCTCATCTCAAAACTAGACGGATGCTGTTTACGTTGATTATGATTTCGTCTTCAAATTAATTGGCGACATTCCGAGTAATTCGTGACTTAAGAAATCATTTTACGTAGTCCGTTTACAGTAACGGAATATTGAATTAAGTCGGAGATTTTGTTGACCATGAATATGTAGGTATAGGGAAAAGCACAAGAGGGTGAACATAAGGGCAGTGAAGCATTGGTGCAGGCAGATTCTGAGAGGGCTTGCCTACCTTCACAGCCTAAGCCCTCCTGTCATACACAGAGATCTCAAGTGTGACAACATCTTCATCAATGGAAACCAAGGAGAGGTCAAGATCGGCGACCTCGGCCTCGCCGCCATTATGCGAAAATCCCACGCCGAGCGTTGTGTAGGTCAGTATTTACCGCTACATACATTTTCTGTCTTGGTAAAATTTTCAATTTCAGTATATATTTTGTTGGGATAAATTTTTGTGGTTTTGGTAATGTATTTTTTTAGAAATAGTTTCTGAATTTGATTTTTTTTTAAAGCGAGTTTTTTTTTCTTCTAATTATTCCAAAAGTTCGAGGATTTTTTATTTTTTTGGATATCGCGAGAGCTTGAATGTGTGACAAGATATAAATTCAAATGCTCAACCAGCGGAACCATTTGACATTTTTTTATTGATATGAAAAATTGAAATGTATTTTCTCCATTTGGTTTGTAGGAACGCCGGAGTTCATGGCTCCCGAGGTATACGAGGAAGAGTACAACGAGTTAGTCGACATATACGCCTTCGGAATGTGCGTTCTCGAGATGGTCACGTTCGAGTATCCGTACAGCGAGTGCACACACGCTGCTGAAATTTACAAGAAAGTCGTCTCGGTAGGAACTCGAAAAAACGTCTCGACAATCGGGTTTTGTCTCCATAGAAATTTATCAATTTTCTTTTGGTCTCATTGTTTTCGCAGGGGAAAAAGCCCGAGGCTCTATACAAAGTCAAAGATCAAGAAGTCAAAGGATTCATAGAGAAGTGTTTGGCGACCGTTTCGCTGAGGCTCAGCGCCAGAGAGCTTTTGGACGACCCGTTTCTCCGAATCGATGATTTCGGCTATGATTTCTCGAGACAACCTTATTACGGATTTGACCATAATGAGAGAGCTTTGATCAATGGTTACGGCTATAATCATGGCTATGAATCTGATAATGACTACGGAACGAGCGAGATCAATCTATTTACGTGTCAAGATGGCGAGGCATATCGGGATGATGATGACATAGCGATTCAGGGTCAGCGAAGAGAAGACGACGGCATCTTCCTTAGGCTCAGAATTGTCGATAAAGAAGGTCGGTCTCTTTACCATTGAATCGTGAATTTGAACATGAAAACTGGGATTGAGAATGATTTTTTTTATACAAACATTATGCAGGTCGAATTAGGAACATTTACTTTCCGTTTGACCTAGAAAACGACACTGCGTTGAGTGTCGCCGGGGAAATGGTCGACGTGCTTGATATCACCGATCAAGATGTAATGAGAATTGCGAATATGATCGATGGTGAAATCTCCACTCTGGTGCCGGAATGGAAAAAGGGATCTGAAGTAGAGGAAATCCCATACTTCTCAGACAAGTCAAGCTTATGCCACGATAGTGGTTCGAACGGTTCACCACTCGTCGACTATATAACGCCAGAGGACCCGAGCACGAAGAATCTTCAAGTTCTTCAGTGCTCTAAACATGACGGTCCAACCATTCATGGCCGGTTCGAAGAGATCACCTACCAAGTTGAGCAGTGTCCCACAGAAGAAATACCCGAGCTTTCTTCTTTTGAGTCGAATGGGATTCGCTACACCGACATTTGGGCTCAGAGAGACGGGCCAGAGTTTACCTCAAAGTCAAACATGTCAGAGTGCGGAGAAGAAGAGAGAACCATAAGAAAGAAGAATCAAAACGTTGTAAGGTTCCGTATTTCGAGAAATCATAACCCGATTTCCGCACTTTTCGAAGGAAACGGGAACGAGATCAGGCAAGAGCTGAGATGGCTAAGAGCCAAGTACCAAATGCAGCTCAGAGAGGCTAGAGATAAACAACTACGACCAGATTGCTTGGAACGCAAGGAAGACAACGAGTCGCATCAACAACTTCTAAACGAAGAAAACCGGACACAACCCTTGAAGAATTCTTCTTCGTTCAAGGATTTTCGCTCACATTTTTTAGAGGAAGACGAAGCAACGAAGGAACCTCATAGTCCAAAACCAATTTTCACGGTGAAAAGTTTTTACACGGGCGATTTGCTGCCACAACAGCCTCTTCATAGAGCAACTTCTCTTCCAGTTGATGCAATATATTTCTGAGCATCAGAACTGAAATAGCATCATCATCATATCTTATTCGCCAATTTTCCCTCCAAATTTGAAGGTGGTTGGCATTAATTACATGATTATATAATATATTTCACTTATTTTTGTTTTTTGTAATTTTTGTAAATTGAAAAAATTAGTATAATTTTTCACAAAAATAATAAATATTGTTGGTTTTCATATTTTCGAAAATTATATCGACATCCGTAGATTTTGAACATTGATTCCGTCACTGAGCGGACGTACTCGTGTATTTGAGAAATATGACAATTAGATCTTAGCTCACACTTACGTATGTTGCAACATTTATTTTTATTTTTCATTTGTGAGCCGTGATGGTTATACATTGCTTAAATTGATCACAAAAAATCAAATATCATATATTCTACATCCTCATATCATGAGTCATATGTGTTGTTCTTTTCCTGTGTAATTTCAAACTTAGTGTTGTTCAGAAGGGATTAATGCAAGTCTACGCATGGCCAATGAGTTACAAGTGGATAACTCTATGCACTCATATATTTTGTGTGATAAATTAGGAGTTGCATTTAGTGGGTCGTGTTCGTGCCGGGTTTTAAATGTTTCAAACTTATTTTATGTAGATCCAGATCATTCTCATTTACTAATTGTGTTTATCGTGCCTACCCATTCAACCTACTTAACAAACCATGTATTTTAAAATGACATTTCAATTCAATCACTAATAAAGATATTATTTAATTATATCACCTACGATTTTAAAATTTACTAATAATTATATATATTCATTTGTAGAATAGAAGTATAAATTTTGTATATAGTTTGTATTAAAACACTTCATAATATACACGTATATAAGATGCAACTTTTTACTCTTTAATCGTGTCTGATTGAGTCTCATCGTGTTATCGTGTTCATGCGTGTTCACCCGTTATTTGAACGTGTTCATCGTTCTTAGATCAATTTATAATAGACTCGAACTCATTTAAATCGCATCGTAACCGTTTTGTATTTCGTATTCGATCCCAAATTATTATTCTCTCACAATTTGTGCGAGACAATTTTCAGTGGCTTGATGCCAATTGCCAAATAATAAGGCCTAGGCCAAACCAGCCAAACTTTTCCACTTAGTGGGAAATCTTTGGAGGAGCTTTTTAGTGGAACAAAAAAACAAACAAATAATAGATTTAAAAAAGGGAATCTCACTACAATTTTAATTTATTTATTTTTTCACTTTAATGATAAGCCAAATGTATCTTTTCAATCTTGTTCCTAACTCTCTAGTCCTTAGCCACAAAAATGAGAGCAAAATAGAAAAAATAGAAGTGGTCCAAAAATTGTTCCATGTGATTATTTTGCGTGCACAATTTGTCAACTTGGATTGGAAATTCGGTGACCTTCTAAGAAGTGATACAATTGGCACACACAACAAAGTAAAGGGGCGAGTTTTCACATGACTGACTGATTTGTATTGTTTTCTCTCGTATGATGAGAAAATATTAACTAAATCAGTTTGGCTTATCTGATATGATCAAATAGTATTATATTATTGTATTTAACGTGAAAAATCTCATAACGTTAAAAATTGTGTTAACTTAAAACATAAATTTGTGACTTTAAGTCATAAATTTAAAAATATGCCGCGTTTTTTAATCGGAATTACTCCTTAACAAAATATTAAAAAATAATATTTTAAATACCGCTTGCCGATGTCATTTCGCATTTTTATTTTACGGATATATCGCTTGTCGATTGGTATCTCATAGGTAAATCGATGAATATATCGATGGATATATCGTTTCGCATATCCTCGAAAAAAGATTTTCGATGAGCATGCCGGCGGATATTCGAGAAATTTAATAACTTGCTAAAATACATGATTTATTAGTCTTCAATAGCAAAAGAACAAAATGGCCATGTGATCCAATGACTCATCACTCATGACACCACACATAAATACTTTTTTTTCTTCTTAATACCTTTTCTCTTTCTCTTTTCCCTAAAGCTTTATTTCTTCTTCGTTTTCCATGTAAATATATAGCTGAATAACCGAAAACCCGTTTTTGGTTGCTAACAACTAATTTGTGAGAACAATTCAAATTTAATTAGTTGTTCGTTTTATTTATTAAAAAAAAAACACGTCCAGAATTTTCCCTTTCGGTTTTCTAAAATGTGTTAACTCCGCTTATCAAATAATAACATGAACAAGTAAGGTTGTTTAGTAGTTAATTTTATTTAAAACAAAACAAAATTGTATTACGAAAAAATAGCTGAGCTTATTTTTTGTTTAAGAACCAAAATTTCTAATTATAAATTCATCCAAAATTCTAAAAGGGAAATCAGAATTATGGGATTACCGGTAACATGATAAGACAAGAGGCAAGGTAATAAGAAGAAAAAGAAAAGGGTGTCTCTTGTGAGAATTGTCTTTGACACCAGAAAGGCAAACTTTTACCGTACTATATTTGTGAATTGTGACCACTGAAATTGCTTTGCATTGAATGTTACTTAAGTTTAGTCATCATCGATTTGAAATAAGACATTTTTTGTGTGATTGAAATTGAAGTGTCTTGGTAGTAAAGAGATGTCACCCTCTCATCTCATGTCTAATAAATGCCTAAAGAAATATTATTGACCTAATCTTGACATTTTAGGATTTGTCTAAAGAATTAATGAGCTTGATGTACACTAAGCATAAAACACCTGAAATTGGGAAAATGGTATTTAAAAGAGCAAACCATTTTATTTTCGGTAACCCATATAAAAAAAAAAAATTGAGATTTAAATTTGCTTTACTTGAAGTGGTCTTAGGAAGGGTAACAAAAACGCGAGTGAGGAGTAAACATGGTAGAAAGACTAGTATTGTCATCTGGAAAAACCGTATATATTATCACTTCCAAAAAGGGAAAATTCTATGAACGATACATCGAAAATTCTGTTAAATAAATTGAAATGTTGAACAAAATTTAATAAGAAGTAAAATAGTAATTTATGAAACTTTTGCCATTATTTTAAAATATTTAAATTGAAATATTGAACAAATTTTAATAAGAAGTAGAATAGTAAATTTATGAAACTTTTGCCATTATTTTAAAATATATATATATTAAAAAAATAAAAAGGTTTTAAGTATTTATGCCGCTAGTGACCTTTATTATATTATTTAAGGATAGAAGGTTTTAAAAAATTTCATAACAATATTATACTCTTAACCTTTTTAAGCAGAATTTGATAACTTATACATGCAGAGAGGTTTTCTATTAACATATATATTAAACTAGAAGAAAATGCTTGAAAACGACATCATTGCATGAACGATAATAATTTGGTAAACAGTATTTGCATAGTAAACGACAGCTCAACATAAGCTTTTTAAAGAGAAATAAGGACCGGTTGTTTCAACCTTAATATGATCCAAGATACAATCCGTTCTGCAAGACATCAATTATAAAAAAACGACAACATATGAAAGTTTGACAAAAAGGTGTTAACGACAGTATAGAAATAGCGTATAATAAAACTTTTATAAATTAATATTGTTGGATCTAGAGGATTTTATTATATATAGAGGTAAAATTCAGTCATGTTAGTTAGAGTCGGGGCCATATAAAAATATTATTTTATCAATTTTATTAATTTAAAAAAGTTCTACTGTACTCTCACCTTGAAGCATAGGCGGAAGCAGCCTTTGCACCATAGGGATTCAAACCCCCTCAACTTTTTCTTTCTTTCTGAGTGTTAATTCTACTATATTTTATCTTTAACCCCCTTAGTTTTTAGTAGATTTTCATTTCAATCTCTTAATTTTTATTGAAATTTCATATGAGCCCCCCTCGACCTTAAATTATAGTTCCGCCTATGCCTTGAATGAACTATTAAGTAATTAGGTAAATACAAGCAAAAGAACATTGAAGTATACAAAATTCCACGGCATATTTCTAATCCTATTTTGTCGTGATAAAAGTACCAAAAGTAACTTTCTCGTGTCATTGTAAGTTCTAAGTAGCTTTCGCTATGACTTATGACTCAAATGCTACTTGTCACCTTTTTATACGCCCATGTATTCTATTTTTTCCCGAATTCGAAGATGGTGACCCCGAAGTTGGAGTTTGTAGCCCCACATTCGCGCTTCGATGTTAACATCTCCAACTTTGGTGTTGTTTTAGTAAACAAACCCTAGATCTTGCATAAGACCAGTGTAATCCGACTTCCTCTATAATAGTAGGAACGATATTGGTGTTAATAACTCCGTTGTCGGTGATGCTAAAAAATGTGACAAGTGATATTTGATGGATGAGTCATAACAAAAGCCAATTAGAACTTATAGTGACATGATAAAGTTATTATGGGTACTTTTACCACAAAAAAACATGATTAGAGTCGTAGGATTTTGTATCTTCACGGTACTTTTACATGTATTTACCCAAGTAGTTATAATCTCTAGAACTAATAGTCGCATAAATGCTTGATATATAAATTTTGAGGAGACATAAACTTAATATTTTTTACACGGATAAAATTCTCATCGTCCACTATTTTTATTATCTACAAGAGCCAACCATTTTTTTCAATCAATTAACAAATTTTAGATGCACCGTCAACTCTTGGACTTCCGTAACTTAAAAAAAATATATCAAAAACATTTTTTTAGTTTTTCTCTTTTGTATCACTTACGGGATTTCAGTAACAAGTAGATGAAATTTTATAAAGAAGGAAAAACATTGAACATTAAAAACTCCCTAAAATATAGATTTATACTCCCTAAAATATAGATTTATACCAAAAAAAAAATCAAAATATTGTATACATACGCCGTTATTCACAAAGAAAATACTAATTCGATTGATGGGCCTGAAGCAAAGATGGGCCTGTTTATAAGGTGATGAAGATCAAAAGCCCACCCAAACAGACCCGACCGACCCGGCTTCTCACCAGCTCAATTTCCATCACAGAGCTTCGGGAGAGAGATGCTCGAGCTTCATTCGCTGCTCTAATGGAGGTTTCTCATCTTCTCTCTCCCTCATCTTCTCTTCTTCCTCGCAAATCCTCTCTCTTTAGGCCTCTTCCCCTCCATCGGAAGCCTCTCAGTCTCGATTGCTCCAATCTGTCCCTCAATACCAGCGAGCTCAGGGCTATGGAGTCCCGGACAACTCCGCGAGCTTCGCTGGTCGACGACAATGGCTCGCCTTCAACCACAACCGCTTCTCAACCAGGTATTATCCTGTTTCATCTGTAGTCCTGAAAGTTTCGATTTGTTTTCGTGGAGCGATTCGATTCATTGCGTGAAGTTTGGAAACTCAGTGGCTAGGATTGGAGAGGTGAAGAGAGTGACGAAGGAGACGAACGTTTCGGTGAAGATTAACCTAGATGGAACTGGTATTGCTGATAGCAACACTGGAATTCCTTTTCTTGATCATATGTTGGATGTAAGTACATTATAAACCATGTAGTGTATATATGTGTGTGTATTTCAATTAGATTCAGAAATGAAATTTTGATATATCTGTTTGTTCAGCAACTCGCTTCGCACGGGCTGTTCGATGTTCATGTTCGAGCAACCGGTGACGTCCACATTGACGATCATCACACGAATGAAGACGTTGCTCTCGCCATTGGAACGGTAATGGAATGAGTGAATGTGCTTGCTGATTGGTTGAGGATTGTCTATTTCACGTTGATATCTAGTGACGTTTTGGTTTCTGTAGGCATTGCTTGAAGCTCTCGGTGATCGGAAAGGGATTTACCGGTTCGGCGATTTCTCTGCGCCTCTAGACGAGGCGCTCATACATGTTGCGCTGGTATGGTCTATGTTGTCATATTTATATTGTTGGTTGGATCAGATTTCACAATTATTGAAATTACCTTGTTATGTTTGACCTTTATGCATTTTAATAAAATGGAGTGTTTCAAGGTAAGAACACTAGTGATTGTGAACTCCTCCGTTAGAATGAGTTTCTAGAATCTGCTTCATATTTTATGCTGTCACCGGAACGTAGCTGACAACTTTGTCGGAGGAACGAACGTTTGACAAAGGATAAAGTTCATGTAAATGCCTAATGAGCCTGACATATATACCCTTTAAATGCTAAGACGCATTGCTTTACATAGACTATGCTACGGGTGAAACCGGAAATAGGAATTGGGTTTTTGACGATTCTCTCAGTTCCGTATTGGTTTTGTAAAAACCGTTTTTGTCTTCTTCAGGAAATGTTACTTTACTGGTTTAAAATAGGACCTAGTTAAACTACCAGTTTAAAACCGATAAATGCCATTTAAACCGGAACCGGTTATAAAATTTCAGTCCTAGATTTTGATATCCGAAGACCTCGATATCCTTTCTTCTATTGTATAATGAACCATATTTCTTGAAGTAAACTAATTTTTTTTTTTTTCTTTATAAGGATTTATCAGGTCGGCCACATTTAGGTTATGATTTGCAAATCCCGACTCAAAGAGTTGGAACATACGACACTCAGGTAACTCTCATTCTGTTTAAATTGTATGTGAGATTTACCACTCTTGCCTGTTTAATTCTGTATGTTGAGATATACCTTTGAACTTTCTTCCACAGCTAGTCGAGCATTTTTTCCAGTCGGTGGTGAATACTTCGGGTATGACACTTCACGTCCGACAGGTAATACGGTTTTCCGAATTCCAAACTATTTATTGCACATCTAAAAGTTTTGACATCGCCAATTTACTTTATAATAGTATAATACGGTTGCTTATGTCATAGCTTGCTGGAAAAAACTCTCACCATATTATCGAGGCAACCTTCAAAGCATTTGCCAGGGCTCTCCGACAAGCAACAGAGTATGACCCGCGTCGCCTCGGAACTGTACCAAGGTATGATATGATATTCTAATTGTTGAAATGCGTATATTACTCAATTTAGAAGCTGTAAACTTCTTAGATCTCTTTGAGTTTTAAATGACATCCGTGCCATGCTATTTCTTGTAGTTCCAAAGGTGTACTTTCACGCTCGTGAGCGCACAACGGTAGAAACTCATTGCCGTTTTGAAGACTCGTCGTGCTATTTATGCAAGCGCTCGCTTCGGCGTTTCAAAGGGTTCCGACCGTAGACGCTCCAATAAAATTGTCGGTGGTGGCTTCGCAAATTATTGCTGCAATTCTCTATAGCTACCCATATTCTTTAGCTAGTAAATTATACAACATTGCGCGCTAAATTACTATTGAATACAATTTTATTGTTTTTCCGTCTTGCTCTCAAAGGAACGACCGGTTTACGGTCATTTGTTAGTTTATTTATACAGGAGATTCGATGAGTAAATTCCCATCAGTAGGATTTTTGCAGGAAATCGTGTTCGGGTCCTATCGTAAACTTTTTCATTACTGTCGCAAATGTTCAAAACTTGGGTACATAAACACAGTATTTTGCTCAGAACACGCTACAAAGATTCGTCGGCTGTATTTAGGTAATTCAATATCTCAGATTTGACTTCCTCCGACAGCGAAGCTGACGGTCCCGCCTTTGAATAGAATCCGGCGAGCGATCTGATCGCTTTCTCGAGTACGACATAAGAGTCCTGTCGGCCAGAAACGCCATATCAGAATATTTTAAAATTCCCGACAAAGAGAGAATCGGAGTTTTGTAATATTGATGAATAAATATTGGAAAATCCCTCACCTCTTTGGCTACTGCTTGATTTCCCCGCCAGTTGCCCAAGTAATCTCGGATCGACTCCTTAGCCGCGTCCGCCACTCTTCGGAACTCAGCTGCGCTGTTGGTGTCTTTTGTCAGAGATTCCCGGAGATTCTTTACAACATCTCGCGCAGATCTCAGGTACGCCTTCGGCAACACTTTTCCGGACTTGGTTTTCTCGTCCGGATCAAACAGAGACTTGACAGCCCCTATGACTCCAGCATCGTCACCCTCGTCTTGGCTGCTCGGCTGATCTTCAGCTCTAGCCAATGGTGCCATCAAACTACGATCGACGGCTATAATGGCCACGGCCGAGGCTGCAATGGAGGGTAAAACACTCCGCCGGCTCAACAGGGCTTCTCGGGATTGGATTTGAGTTTTCTTTACTTATAATTGCAAAACCAAACTCAGTCAAGCTATGCATTTGAACTTTCCGGGAAAATAACGAAACGTTGCCGTATTATTACTTACTTGTGCCCGCGAGCTCGGGAATCTTTGCCGTGGAGCTGGAAATTGCAAGTTGACATGCCTTGGCTGAGAGTAGAACGGCCATTCCCCCTAACCTTAACAGATTAGCATATTATATATATATATATATATATATATATATGTATTGTAGAAGTATTAACTCTCAAGAGGTTGATTTAGTAAGTTGTGAATTGCGAAACCAAGAAACAAAGAAGAACAAATTATAGCCTTATGATGATGGTCTCTGGTTTATCCAAAGAGACCAAGGGTATAGAAGTCATTCAACCTTGTGTCATCTATTTTTCTCTAATAATCCTTCAACTTCTCGCTATTCCCGTTGAGGTCCTTTTGTTATCCACAGAGGCGAAGGGCATAAGAGTCATTCAAAGATGTGTCAATTTTTTTCTTGTACTCCCTTCAACTTTTCTATATTCTAACTTATGGTCCCTATTCTCACTTAGAAGTCGCAATTCCGGTTGGGTGTTGTATTCGTATTGTGTCTTAGTCATTTTTTTCAATGATTTTATCTTACACACAAATCGTGTTTGACGACTAAACGGAGACTCGTCCTATTTATTCGTTGGGTTATTCGTATTGACCTGTTTAAACTTTAGACTCATTTAATTTTTATTGTAGCATTGAGAAAAAAAAAACAATTTATCATAGAAAATTACATAATATAAAAACAAAAGTATTGAATCTCGGTATCGGTTTTACTTTACGTGTTCGGATCTAAATTGCCACTCAGTGCTTTCGATGAACTGTTGGTTATCCAAATGGACTAAGGGTATAAGGGTCATTAACCTCGCGCCATCTTTTATATTAGCACCCTTTACTTCTCTGCACTCACTTAGGTCCATCACGCTGACGTGGCGTCAATCCAACGGCGCAGAGACATCGGTTGCACCATCGTAAAATAGACTCGCCCGCACTCGGACCCTGGTCTAGGGTTTACATTCACCATAAATTCTTTAAATCGCCTCTGGTGCGTCTCTTTGCCTTGTGAGAGAGAAGGAGCTCAGACGAACAAACCCTAGGCAACCATGGTGAGCGATTCACCTCCTCCGATCTTCGAAATCCACTCGCCTCGTCTTCATGCTCCTGCATCTGGCTCTTGCTGATCTTTTCACTGTTTGCTTTTGCAGTCTCTCGTGGCGAACGAAGAGTTCCAGCACATTCTGCGTGTGCTCAACACCAACGTCGATGGCAAGCAGAAGATCATGTTTGCTCTGACCTCCATTAAAGGTATCGGTCGCCGTTTCGCCAACATCGTCTGCAAGAAGGCCGATGTCGACATGAACAAGAGGTGAGCTTTATTTTCCTCGCAGCTGATTGGAAACCCTTAACAATTTGGCTAGATTCGGTGGATTTTGATGTTTAAGCTATGTGTAGTGTATTCGGAATCAGATTCATTGATATTCTAGGGTTTTTATTCAGTCTAGAATTTCAATTACTTATCATTGAACCTTAAGATCACCGAGATTATGAAGTATCCCCTTTTATATTTAGGGATTTAGTATCTCGTTGCTGATAGGTTCTTAATCGCGATAAGATCGTAAATTGGTTACTGGGTTTTATTCGGAGATTTGTTATTTACAGGGGATTTATCGGATTATTTTGTGTGTACAATAGCTCGTTATAGTGAAGTTTTGGAGCACTACTAAAGTAGAAATATGGTTGTTCATGCAGAGCGGGTGAGATCACCGCGCAGGAGCTCGACACCCTGATGACCATCGTCGCCAACCCTCGCCAGTTCAAGATTCCCGACTGGTTCTTGAACAGGAAGAAGGACTACAAGGATGGCAAATACTCCCAGGTCGTCTCCAACGCCTTGGACATGAAGCTCAGGGATGACCTCGAGAGGCTGAAGAAGATCAGGTACTTCTTCGAAACCGTGGCATGTTGTTTTTAGTCGTCCATATCTGGTTGTAGTTGAGTTTTTTTATGACTGTTTTTGGGAACGTGCAGAAACCACCGTGGTCTCCGACACTACTGGGGTCTCCGAGTGCGTGGACAGCACACCAAGACCACCGGCCGCAGGGGAAAGACTGTCGGTGTGTCGAAGAAGCGTTGATTTTCTGTGTTTTTCGATGCATTGCTTCGAAGTTTTGTTCGTTTTTTTCTAGCTCCCTAGTCTGATTAATACTGCTATAAAGAATGTGTTTTGGCTGCTTTGTTATTTGGTAATTTTCAGTGAGGACCCAATGAGGAAGGCATTGAAATTCTATGTGATCCAAATTATGTCTTAGTTTATGTGTTTGGTGTGCTAAGCATATTCTAATTTCCTCTCTATGAAGACCATAATTATTATTTAGAGATTTAAATGATTATTTCCCAGAACAAGACCGGGCATTTTGCCGGGTGAAGATTCGGGCTAATAAATGTCTGGCCGTAGATGGAATGTGCATAGGCGAAACTAATCCAACATTGAAGTATTGACAAAAATTTTATAAGCAAAAAATCGGCAATATAGATTATATGGTTTTCTCGTTTTGAGTTTATCTGAGGTTCTTTGATGATAGAAAACAATAATAATTTTTTCAAAAAAATAAAAACAATAATAATAATAAAAAAAATTGCAATTGGCAATTTGGCATGTCGGCAGGAACTCGGGCGGGCTCAGTCTCGTGCCATGCTCGTTTATCTAAGTCCGTATTTTTGCCCAGAATAAAAACACCAACGAAACAAATATATATCTTATTACTATTACCAATGAATTAATACTTACCATTTTATTAGCGGTTGTTTGATCAATGCTCTAATCATCGGGAAAAGTAAACGACATATCGTTGATTATTCGTGTTTAACCGTTAAATCAACTCCGTATCGAACCCCGGCATCTTCAGTGTAGCGGTAATCGTGAATATGTCTCTTGGTTTTGTTCTCACCCTTCTTAAGAAAATTTAATGAAATATTATCATCCACCCTTCGTATCACTCTTTTTCAATCTATCCGTGAAAAAGAAAACAGCAAGCAGTACTGAGTACCGACACTATCTGATCTGAAAAAAAATAACAATTCAAAGAAATTAGTACATATGCCGCAAATAACAAAAAAGTAAGTGTTACTTGGTTAAAATTTCTGTCCAATACCATTAGGATCCAATCCAACATATATTGATTCCGTCTCTCCAATTCTTCCTCCCCCAATTCCACCGAATCAAACCCCAGCTCCGAAATCCTCCGACCATGCCCGTCGCCGGAGACCCCGCCAACATCCGCCACCGCCCCAAGCCGCCCCCTTCTTCCTCCTCCTCCTCCTCCGCCGCCGCCAACCACCGAAAATCCCGCTGGGAACATTCCTCCTCCGCCACCGCCACGGTCCCCGCCGCATCGAACGCTAAACCCGTCGTCTCTTCGAATCCAAACCCTTCGCCGGGCCTATTTAATGCTCCGCCGCCGCCGACTCCGTCCTACAACTTCCAGATGCTCGAGCGGCGCACCATCACGCTCGCCGACGGGAGCGCCCGCACCTACTGGGCGCTCCCGGCCGACTACCAGAACTTCCCCGCCGCCCCCCGCTTCTTCCCGCGGCCGGCGACCGGGCCGCCCCTGGGCCCGATGAGCCCAGCCGGGCCGAGCCGCCAGTCCGACTACTGGAACTCGCTCGGCCTCGAGGGCTCCGCGGCGAAGAGGAAGCTCCCCGAGGAGGAGTTCGGGAACCCCGGCGGCGAGGATCAGAGGGGTTCTAAGAAGCTCTCGAAGGTCGGCAATCGGCGGCAGTCGGAGGTTGTGACGGTTGCGACAAAGCATTCGGAGGTGGATCAAGTCGAGCTGAAGAAGGCGTTTCTTCGGTTTTCGAAGACGCTGAACGAGACCCAGAAGGAGAAGAGGGCGTATTTGGAGAACGGGAAGCACGGCCGGCTTCCCTGCATTGCTTGCGGCAGGTTCGGTATCGAAATTGGGTTTCGGAATTGCTTGCTTTTTATGCCTGATCCTAGACTGTGTTTTGGCTAGGCTGTTCCGCTGCGAAATGGGTAACTCCATTGCTAGGTTATGATCTTGTAGGCACTGATATGTCTGGATTTTTTGTGATTGTTTGGTAGCTTAAGATAGTGTAGGGACTCAGTCATAAGATGATTGAAGATGAAATAGGGAAACGGGAATTCGCCGTTGCAATGAATTCTCTTTTTTCTTTATTAGGATAATATAACGGAATTCAAATGGACCTTTCGTTCGAGAGCAAGGTCGACGGCTCTCCCAGTCCCAAGATATGTCTTGATTCGATGATCGAAGGAAACATAAAACGGCACAAAGCCCTAGGTGCCCTGCCCTTAAATAGGGAAGATTAAGGTTTTCTGAGCTTTTAGGTATTGGGAAATACGAGTTTGAGTGGTGAGAGCTCAAATTTTATGTGCAGAGGGTGATTTTGGAATTACAGATATATCAGAACAGTTAGTTTGGTTGTTGCATATGAAATTGGTAATAGGCTGATAAAACCTGATGGGAATTAACCCAAACGGTAATTCCCGAGCGGCCTTTAGAATCAACCAAATGTCACATATCGACTACCCTTCGAGAGTAAGACGGAAACTTTCTACTAGATGTTTTGAAACAAAATACACAACCTATCAAAACATGAAAACATAACGATTTTGATTGCCACCTTATTTAGGATTTGGGTTGAAACCCTCATCGTATCAAAAGTGCATAAGACCCAAATACCCTCGACTTAGCCTAAAGACAATTAAGGACATGAGTGGTTAGCTAGTTTACAATTTCGCCATTCCTTCTCCTATAAGTAACAATGGGTACCTAGGCAATGTCATTACAGTGTAATTAGTATGGTAATTGGAACGGTGTACGGCTGAACATAGCTCTCTGATTTAGGCTTTATTGGATTAGAGAGAGCTTTTTGATTGATAGGACTTTGATTTTATACCGAACTCTTGTGGGAGTTTGTAAACTCCAGTAGGATTCCCGAGCTTATCGGCTCGCTACAAACGTTTGTGTTTGTTAACACGACGGATCTGAATTCGCATATTAGCTCTCTTTCTGATGTTGATTCTTATTCTAAAAGCGAGCATCGTTGTGCAAGTCTGTTAGCTCTATATTCTCAATGTTGTTGAGGATTTTACGTGCCGCTTCGCTTTATTTGATGAATTTGAATTGGTATGCTTAGCTCTCTTTCTGCGTTTTATTGCTGAAGCCTCGAGTATCATTCTAAAATCCCATCCTCATGGATGTGTCAGTGATTACAGTTTTCAGAGGTTTTAGACTATCTGTTTTGTAGTTTCATACTTTCATGTTTAAATTCCAATCTTATATTGCATCTATTAAAGAGGTTACCTTTCCATGTGTATTCTTCGATATAAATATGTGTATTGATATGCTATATGTGTAGCGTTTAGGAATAATTAGAGCTATTTGTTATTTAGATTGTTCAATTATGTCTTATTATTTAATTATTGATTATTGAATATGTTCTGTGATTGGACCTGGTCCGGCCTATTGGGTTGTAATCTTGGTCTAGACCTTACGAAAAATGAGAAAGACAACTCGTAACCATTGATGAAAAACTTAACCTCTAGTCGCATTAGAAGGGAGATTGAGTTTTGTGAGGGTCGGCGAAGCATACAAATTTGTGGAATAACTCCACATAAGATAAATGTACACAGTCCATTTTTAATGACCTATGGTTCCAAATTGGCTTCAAGTTTGGGTTTGAACCAATAATTATAAGTAGTATATGCATACAATATTCGATCATAGGCCTTATATACTAGAATATTTATGCCAACAGACATCTAATCTAGGTTTGGCCGATATGTTTGACTAGTGGAAAATCCTTTTGAGCATTATTTGAAGAGTTTTCTCGTTCAAACTCTTTAATTAGAGACCGGTATTTCCGTTTTCAATGAAGTGTTTCCGTTTATCTTTTGATGATCTGCCCAGGTCCTTCCAAATATTTTTTGACATTTGATTTGACTCTACTGTGGAAGTTCACAGATTTTTTATTTATTTTTCTTGTGTATCTATAGATTTTAGCAATTATCTTCGTACCTGATTCACTTCTCATTTTGCTTGTTCCTAAAACCCGATGGTTTTCCGGTTTGAGGCACTCAATGTGATCTATATTTTCTTTTTCCCGGTTAAGCTATCTTTAGAACTTAAGAGTATATATAACTTATGCCGATTTCTCGATCCTATTTTTAGGCTATGGGATCTTTCTCTCTGCAATTTATGTTCTTCATGGTACGTGTTTGATTTTTTTTAATTTTAAATCAAGCTTGTTGTTTATCAGTCTTTTATATTGTAAATTTATTTTTTCTGGGCCAATATTTTTAGAGACCGATCAAATAATTTTATGGGATATTGCATTATTTTGATAAATGTGTAAATTTATATAATATATAATATGGAGGGCACCTTTATGGTGAGATTGTGTAGATATTTGAAAGGTTCACTTTTTAAATTTTCTTCTCAATACACAATATACAGGCCTAACAAAGAATATCCGGATACGCATACTCTCATTATGCACTGTTACAACTCCGATAAAACGGACTCGCGTGTGCGTGTGGATCACTTGGCTTTGCATAAAGCCTTGTGTGTTCTGATGGGATGGAACTTTTCGGTAGCTCCAGATAATTCAATGGCGTATCAGTATGTTTCTCCCCAGGAAGCAGCGGAAAAACAGGATGATCTGGTCATGTGGCCACCGATGGTGATAGTTCACAACACAATTACCGGAAAGAGCAAAGAGGGTCGCATGGAAGGTTTGGGAAACAAACTTATGGATACCAAAATTAGAGGTATATATGCCCTTCTTTTCTCGTTTTTATCATTTTTCTAAGCAAGGATCGTTGAATTCAGGTTTCAAGGGTCCTTATCGTACATCAACCGGATTATTTATTGGATACGTTAAAACTCAATAGATTACTTTCGTCTACTCGGCTATATATGAGGTTTAGGTAATCTGTTCCGGAGTATCTGAACATGTACTGTGAAAATTCTTACTTGCTCTGTCAATTTTTTTCATGTGAGAGATCAGGGAAGTGAAAAGTTTAAAATTACTTGCACGCTTTTACTTTCTTGAACGTTTTTTCCGGAATTATACTACAGTATAGCAGTTCTTCTCTCACTATAGAGTGTCAAAGGGGCTAGTAATTTGTTGTTTAAAAGACGAAGTAGGTGAAGTCATGTTGTAGGGATAAGGGCCTCGATTAATTTGGTTATCCTTTATTTTGTCGTTTTCGTTACTTTTGAGCCATCCCGGAGCTGAAATTTCGGGTTTTCCTTCTTATTCTCGTCATTGGTTGTCACTTGCATCAGTCAGTCTTGTCGGGACCAATCCCGAACATTTTACTTAACTGTCGCGGTACATGACGGTGCTATCTCTCCCATCTAAATCTATTACTGCTCATAATTGCAATTTTCAGTGAGATTTATTTGAACTATCTCAACTTTTTTTCTTTTTGGACTTTAATTATGTTGATTTCAAGCATAATATATAGCTCAATTATGATTTGTTTTATTTGCACAATGATTTGGGAGAGAGCGGTGATTAAAACCGAGACGATACACTTCGCCAGTCAATCCACCGTGCGCACGTGGAAGTCCTATGTTTTGACTAGCTATTGTCTCTTTGGCTTTCTTGTCTCGTCAGATCTGGGGTTCCCAGGAGGGAAGTCGAAGGCGTTGTATAGCAGAGAGGGCCATTTGGGTATTACCTTGGTTAGGTTTTCCGGTGACCAAGCTGGCCTTCAGGAGGCCCAGCGCTTGGCTGACCACTTTGAGAGGAAGAATCTCGGGCGCAAAGCATGGGCCAAATTGCAGCCTCTGACACTCGGTAGCAAGGATGACGAAAACAACCCGCACCTCGTGGAAACCACTGGCAAGACCTCCGAGAAGAACAGGATATTTTATGGATATCTTCTGAACGCCGGTGACATGGAAAAAATTGACTTCGAAACGAGGAAGAAAGTCTTGATTGAAAGCCAGAGTGATTACACGAGGTAGATCTTGCGATACGCTTAATTAATGTTCGACTTTAGATGAGGCACTCTTTGGTGGGCCTTCCATGAAAGGTGGGCCTTCCATGAAAGGTGGTAATAACGGAATTCAAAGGTAGAGTTTTTCTTGTTTAGGTCGAGTTCGTGTGATGATATTTATCGCCTTTCGTTACCTTCGTAACATAATTCATAGTTTACTAATACTAGCTAGGTTATATAGTCATTTTTTTTTACTTTAATATCTTTTAATATGTTCGACTTCGAGGGTAGGATTTAGAGTTCGGACCCGGCACATCAAGTTAAAATATCTTGATCTATCTAAGAGACCTTAAATAAATGCATAGAAGGACTAGAAGCTCTCCTTTTATAAGTTCGGATTTTACTTTATGACACCTATGTTAGTCAAGGCACGAACCCGGGTTCGATGACGATGAAGACCCGCGTAGATTTGTGCTCATAGTTCTGTGGATTTTGGTTTGATCTTTGCCAAGTTTCATAGATTTGTGTTCATAACTTCTATACTAATGATTCTGCCACATTTACTGCTGTATGACAGAGATATTACTAAACCTTAACACATAATTATAGTCTAATATTCTTTTGACTTATTTAAATTACGAAATTACCTTAAATAACACGTTTCTTGTGTTAAGAAAAGTAAATGTGCGCAGATATTGGTGCCAAGCAGAGTTTTTTCAGACTGATTATTACGAGTAAAAATCATACAAAGTAAAGGTGAGAGAGAAGCTTGAACCCTAAGCAATGTTTACAACGTCCTTCTCTTTTTCTTTAGGGTTTATTTTTATTTTGAAATTTTGTTTAGTACGGAGGATAGTAAAGTTAGAGCATAGGGTACCAAAAATCATCATATTCTACTTCAGAGACAAGCTTGCTTGGTGTGAAAGTTTGAGCCAATCGAGTACTATTTATGCATGTTTAGCTAATTCTAACCTCCACGTAGGAGATTGGATGATATCTATGTGTACAAGGGATATTTGCAATAGATAATCTTTTAATTTTTTAAAGGTCGCAAAATAGTATCAAGGTCCGAATCCGAATCCGGTCGTGTGAGAGACTGCGATTTTCCAAACACATCTATTGTTTGTTTATAATAAAATATAGATGTCTTTAGCTTAAGGAAAATAAAAGATTTGAAAAAAACAAAAAACAAAAAACTTACGGAAAATAGATGAAACCCGGATGCGGGTACTATCACTATTAAAAATAGCGTTTGCATAACTGATTTGGGCAATCAGTTTTGCAATTTGGTTTGGGAAATCAATATGAGAGTCTAAATGAAAATAATACAATAAACCGCAATTCATGATAATAAAAAGTAGGTATATTTCATTTGAAAGTAATATGTATTAATATTATGTCTAAAAAATATTTACCATAGTACAAAAATTATTTATATTTCATGATTCTAATTACATGTTTAAATATTGTAATATAAAGTAATAAATATTTTATTTTGAGAGTTCATGTCATTGTAATTAAGTTAGTATCGAATAATATACAAAATTTAATAATATAATATAATATTATTAATATATATATATAATTTTAATAATTTATTATATGAATTAATTTCATAGTTAATATCTTATTATAGATAATATAATATTATTATAGAATGATAATATATTATTTATGATTTTATCTTATATGATTAAGTTGAAGACCAAAGACATAAAGCGACTTCAAGTTGTTTTGTGGTTTTCTCCATTAAAATTTTAATGGTCTGCGTTACCAGTCTGAGAAAACAAAGACAACTGGTAACCATACGTTGTCTGTGAAATCAATATGACACATTTGAAACGAAAATAGAAAATTTGTCTCGGAGATCATAATCAAACGCCACCTAAATAACTTATTTAGGTTTATAAAATTTATAAAGGTTGGAAAACGTTGTCTTTTATTTTTGCTTTAAGTAGGTTTGCCGATCAACAACAATGGTTGTGCAAGAGCGGAATGGGCTAGGCTTATTGGGCTCATTATGGCCCAACTATTTTAAATGGTCCCACTTGAAAACGAGTGACGTGAAAATATCACCTTCCCAAACTCTATAATTTTAAGGATAAAATAACAGTGAATAGATTCCTTTGGATAGGCTCAAAAGGTCAAACTCTCTTTGCCACCTTACAACGTGAATGATACCACTTTCAATAGTGCACTCATATTATTTACATATAATATGTTTGTTAAACCTTCACATAGTAACCCGGTGATAATTCGTCTCTCGTGGTAGCTATTTCGTATTTGTGTCGTGTTTTTAAATTTGTTATATGTTTCGATAAACTAATCCTTTTTTTAGGTGTTGATGTGATTGGATTAGATTGAGATTAAAGCATTTGAATTACAGTGATGTATCTTGTTATCTGTAACTGCAAGTGAAAACGACATATTTGTAATTTTCTGTTAGTTATTAATCATTCGGTATAGTTGCATACCTGAAAGAAAAAAAAATGTTGGTAGAAAATAGAAATCATCAAAACCAACCAATGATACTTTGTTTTTGAAACAAATAATTCTTCACCTAATTATCTTGCATGTGCATATGTTAATTAGCATAGATTTTGTTATCAATGTGGAGCAATTAAATTGTTCAGTTTTCAAATAACTGATAAATAAAATTAAAATAATTTATCAACATGCCGTCAAATACTTACAATTTACGTCAAATAAATTAAAATTTGGGTAGTTTTTTGTCATTTTTAACAAATATTTTGAAAGAGTAAAGGGCATTTATGCCAAAACCTGAAATTTAAAGCATAAATTGCACGGACGATAAAAATTGAAGGGGCATGAATGGCAATTACTGTAAAGATGGAATGAGAGAGAAACAGTGTCGTTGGAGACAGCAGAGAAACGACAGGAAGAGGAGAGAGAAAGACAATGTGCTTACTTTATCTGACTCCACCCATGTGGTGGTCAGTGGGCCTGGCCCACTTCATTTACTTTTCTAGTTTTCATTTATTTTTATTTTTATTTTTAAAAATTCAGCTTTTGCTTTTTCTCTCTCTCTGTTTGATCTAACTTCGGTTTCCGGGAAAGTGAAGCAGAAGCACTACAATTCCTTATCGACGTCATCATTTCGCGCTTCAGCTTTACAAATACACGCACACATTTAATAAAGTGGATAATCGCGGCAAAAGTACTCAATTAAATAGATAGGGTCTAAAATAATAGAATTAACGGTAAAAATATTTAATATCAGTCAATTAATATGAAGTAATATATTTTTAAACGAGAGAATGTGCTAGATAGTGGCTGAACTCATAAATATATATATCTTAAGTGTAAATTAATAGTATTATGATAAAATTTAACTAATATTCCTAAAAAAAATATTAAAAAATTAGCTTTAACTTGGATAATCCCACACACCTCCAAAGCGGAGGTTGTGGGTTCGATCCTCACTTCAAAAAAAAAACTTGGATAAAAGCTAGCAACTAATTAAGCAAGATATATATACGAGTTTATTTTATTTTAGGTGTGTCAATTTTATTGGCTAGTGTATTAATGTTAAATGTTATATTATTTATATAAGTGGGCCAAGTCTTTTTACATTCTAGGACGATTGAATCTAAAATCATGAAATACCACTAATCAAATTAAAGGATATGGTTAACGTATTACGTAAATGTAAGTGTTTTTAGGTCACCAAAAAGGCACGCATTGTATTGCATTTTTACATGCACGTGAATTTTCTTGAATGAAATATGCATATCACAAGAGTTATGACTTCAATGATCTCTTTGGTTTTCGATTTTACATCTATTAAAGATCGTTGCCGCACAAAATCCGAGTTTGCCATTTTTTATCGGGATCTTAGATTAAGTAAATTTTGATAGCCCTTAAAATATTTAAAAATATCTAATTAGATGCACAATAATATATATGCATTATATAAAAAATATCAAGGCTTTTAAATTTGAAAATCGATGCGTCAGCCTTACTCGATTATAGTCACGGCCGCACTCTAAATAAAAAGATTATTTATACACATATTCATATTCATCAAAGTGACTGGGAGTTAATAATACATAAATAAATAAATAGTGACAAAATAATCTATGATATACAAAACTTCTGTAAGAAGTAAAAACTAGATAAAGGGTGTAAGTGAAAAGATCTACACGAGTCGGGGTCAAATTGAGAAAAAACAAAAAGCTCCGAGCTTCCCTTCCATCAACTATGTATGTTGTCCCCTTTCCTTGCTACTCTGCGCACAGCTCAACTATGTTCCCACTTCATTTATGTTACTGTTTCCAAATAATTCTACTAATTTTTATTATTTTTTGATCCTCTAAAAATGATTAAATGTTTATTTACGCACCAAAAAAAATAAATTGAGTCATTAATTCCAAAAATCATATTATAAAACTCGAGCAACGCCAAACCGGCCACTGCTACGCACCCCGGCGCATGTCCACTTTATTTCGTAGCCGCCTCCACGTGTCGTCCTCTCAGAGGTCCACGTCATCCCAGTGTCTTCGTCTTTCCTCGTCTAGCTTTATCCTCTCTCTCTGTCTGCGATTTTCTAGGGTTTCACTTCCTCTCTCTTTCTCTCTCCTCTCTCCACTTTCTCTCTCCTCCATTGAATTCCGCCGCTGAGCTCTCTCTCCACGGCGGCCATGGGGTCAGTCCCCGATCCCGGAGAGTTGACCGAGTTGACTCCCCCGAGCTTCGACGACTTCCAGAGGCAGACCTCGCTCATGACGAGCTGCACCTTGCTGTGGAAGGAGCTCTCCGACCACTTCACCACCTTGGAGCAGAACCTCCAGAGGAAGTCGGAGGCCGTGAAGCGCAGAATCCAGACCCTGGAGGACGAGACCAAGGGATCGCTGAGCGAGCTCGAGCGCCGCGAGGTCACCATCGAAGGCAGCGTCAAGATCGCGCTCGGCAAGCTCGAGGCCAGCAAGGAGGCCGCTCTCAAGGCGCTGCGGCGCGCCTGCTCCGACGACGGCGAGGTCGACGACGGCGAGGGTTTGCTCGAGAAGATGAAGTCCTTTTGCCTGAGGATGGACTCCCTCGGGCTGTGGCGGTTCGTGACCGGTAAGAAGAAGGAGCTGGACGCGCTCAGGGCTCAGATGGCTTTGGCTCTCTCCGATTGCGCCGATCCGGCGAGGTTCGTTCTCGAGGCGATTTCGGAAGTTTTTCCGGCGGATAAGAGGCACGAGAGGAGCGAGAGAGGGAACGATTTGGGCTGGGCGTGTGTTCTGATGCTGGAGAGCTTGATTCCTGTGGTGGTGGACCCGGTGATCGGGAAATCGAGGCTTCTGGTGACTCCGTCGGTGAAGAAGCGCGCTCAAGAGATCGCCGAGACGTGGAAGAACAGCTTGGAGGAACGTGGCGGGATCGAGAACGTGAAAACGCCCGATGTTCATACGTTTCTTCAGCATTTGGTCACCTTCGGGATCGTGAAGAAGGAGGACGTCGAATTGTACCGCAAGCTCGTAGTCGCGTCTGCGTGGCGGAAGCAGATGCCCAAGCTCGCCGTCTCACTCGGTCTCACCAATAAAATGCCGGGTTTGTTTCCGAGAATTCTCCCTCATTTTTTAGATGATTTTTCAGTGAATTTGAAATATTCTTTGAAGTGATGTACTTGGAAAAGAGAAACTTATGCCTAGGAAGAAGAGAAACTAGAACTTAAGTATGATTATGAGCAGATTAAATGGTAATGAAACTGGGGACTTGACTAGATTGAATGGTATTTTGGAGATCATGTGGTTATTGATTGGTGATTGCTATAACTTTGATGCTGAATTTTATGATCTTTGTTAAAATGATCGTTATTGGCCATGCAAGTTCATGACATTGATTAAACTAGAACAATGCATCTGTTAGATCTTTAATTGTTATTGATTAAATTATTACCCTCTCTGTGTTTTAAGGTATTAAGGGCATTTTCGATAGTTTTAGTAAGTAGGGATTAGGGTTTCTGAATCTATATTAGGCGCCAATCCCAGGCGGGAGACTGCAAGTGAGTTTTTGCATATTGCCACTTGCGTCTATAGGGAGTGGTCAGGTCGTGTTCTCGAAGAAACGACGCGTGCTTTTGTTATTCGTTTCTATTTATTCAATAAAATTATCGATGAATTTCCTATACTTCGTGCTCGTTTTTCTACCCCTAGTATGTGTTTCACTTTGTTCTGCTTCTTTACACCTTTCTGTTTCCTTTCGGAGTGTAATGCATAGATAAATTATTAATGAATGGCTCGGAATGATATTAACAGATATGATAGAAGAACTAATCAGCAAGGGCCAACAGCTCGATGCGGTGCATTTCACATACGAAGTCGGGCTCGTGGACAAGTTCCCTCCGGTTCCGCTGCTGCAAGCATTCCTCAAAGACGCTAAAAAAGCTGCAGCTTCTATCATGGAGGATCCCAACAACACTGGACGAGTTGCGGTACGTTTCTCTTCTTCGCTATACATCTTTCATTTACTCGTTTTCTCACTATCAAGATGATCCTTTGCTTCTTCTCCTTCGCCATATTTGATGAGGTTTCGTCACGGTAGGTTCTTGCAAGGTTTTGCACAGATCTTGGATTATATGCAAAGCAATCTGTTGCTTTAAATTTGATTGTTACCAAGTTTTTTTCTGCATAAAAATGTGTTTCTGCGAGTTAATTAGCCCTTCTGAATCTGACACATGGTATATGCACAAACAGTCCCTCAAATCGGAACATTATGCACATAATCCCCTGTAATCTAAAACTGTACGCGTTAAACAGTGAATGATATATTTTATTAGAACATATTAGCGGTGTTAGTTTTCTAATAAAATAAAATAAAATAAAATAAAGGTAAATGTGTTGCAGCTTTGGCTTACAATATTATGTTCAATTATCTAACTACCAAACATTCTATCTTTTCGACCCCTTCCATTACACTGACAAATCTTTCGCAGCAGCTAGCGACCCGCAAAGAACAATCCGCTCTCCGGGCCGTGATCCGGTGCATCGAGGAGTATGAACTCTCAGTGGAATTCCCGCCAGAGCCCCTGAAGAAGCGGTTGGAGCAGCTGGAGAAGGGGAACAAGCCGGAGAAGAGGAAGCCCGTCGTGGTCCCCGCCAACAAGCGAACGCGGGCCAACAACGGTGGGCCCATGCCGCCAGCCAAGGCCGGTCGCCTCACCAACGCCTACGTCTCCTCGTTCCCCGCTGCCGCGGCCCCGCCGCCGTTCGTGCGCTCGCCATCCCACGGGCACTACGCCTCGCCCGTCCAGGCGTACCACTCCCCGCCAACAATCTACGGCGCCCGGAGTCCTCCCACGCCCTACGCCTACTCACCCGAGGCTGCCCCGCTGCCAACCTACGCCCCGGCCCCCATGAGCTACCCGGCGTACGGCGGCTACGGCATGCCGGCGTATCAGCAGGCTTACTACCGATAGACGTGACTGCTCGCTCAGAACTCCAAAGACGGTAATTGGTAACCACTGATATATAAATATATAATGATATATGATATGACAAAATCTCATGTGTTTTACAATGGCGTGCTTGTAATATGACTGACCTTTTTAATGGTAGCTGTGTGTGTTTTTATCCCTAATATGTGTATTTAGTGGTTAGGTTATTGTGGAGAGTAATTAGGATGACCACAATGCCCCCAATGTTGTTTAATTATGTAGAGAAACAAACACAAAAATGGCCCAAAACTCTTCGTACTCTTCTTGTACGGGTCTCTATCTCGTTTCCCGGCACAAATTCCATCTTGTTCTCCAGGGTTTTCGGTTATGCTTCAATGTCTAATTCAAAAGCGTATGTCGTTATTCCTTGTTATCGAGATTTGCTGTATCGTCATTCGTTTCCGGTGAAATTCGTGTTGGTTTTGTACTCGTCATAATTTACTTTATTTTAAAGTTTAAGTTGGTTCGTTCAAAGCTCATTCTAAAAATTTCGTTCATCTATTTAGGAATATTTTACATAAAATTCAAGTTGTAAAATAGGTCAGAGATCTGATTTGAGAAAGAAAAAAAAAGAGTACGGAAGATTTATGTAACGTTTAAAGTTGAAAAAGAATAATAAGAATCCTTGACCTAGAATGGAAAGATTTAACACAGTTTCTCAACATTTGTTTCGAAGATATATTTTTTTATACTGAGACTCGACTTCACTTTCCGATCCGTTTTGCTCTACGAGAATATCTCCGGACTGTATCTAACAATCTGAATTCCGGGCCGCTTAAAAATGTAAAATGTGATGAAAATTCTGCAAACAATGCCAAAATTAAACGGAGAAAACAATGCCAAGAAATTGCAAAGATTAAAGCTTTAATAAAACCAGTTTTTCATCTTATGAAATGAACCAATAACTGTCACATTAGCTTAAACTATTTTTTCCACTTTCACAGTAACTGTACATCTTACACAGTTTGACTATTTTATTTTTGAAGATAAGAACTCACAATAATACAATAATAATGCATAATGCATATTGCATATGGCATCTGAAAAAAAAGAGAAGAGAGAGAGAAGCTAGTTGAATAACTGTTTTCTACTTTTCAAGTAGAAATAGTAAAGAAAAAAGATGAATTAACTGTTTGGTGAATTTTAGTACACAGATTTATCAAAATAAATCTTGAATAATTATGTTTTATAATGAACAAATTCAAGAGGTGTGTTTAGTGTGTTCTCCAACAATCCATCTCATTTTCTCAATTTTCTCTCTTTCATTGAGTCATTATGCATGAAGGTTATTATGTACACTTATTATTCTATGTGACTTTGAAAAAACAGTTGTATTATTTTAATTTTTTAAATAAAAAAAGTTATATCAAATAATTATAATAATTTATTACATTACAATAAAAAATTATAATAATTATTGAGGACCAAAGTACCAAAGCTACGATACATGACAAATCAATTGTCAATCTCTATTGATTTTAAAAAAAAAAAAAAAAAAAAAATTGTCAATCTCTACAAAAAAAACGACACAAATTGGGCGGTGAATGTGAGAGAAGTACAAGTCCGTCTTCTTTCATTGTAAGAAACCCAGATACTTTCACCGACCATTCCAAAACCTCTCGTCCTTTCAAACAAGTAATCTTATTATTATTTGATGTACATTGTATAGCACGTAATGCGAAACCAATTAGAGATCAAATGAGCAAGCTTTGGTAACAGTTAGTCAACGGGCAACACTTGATTGCGCAAGAACTGTTCGGTGAAATGCCTGAAAGAGAGCCTCTTTCAAACTGTGAGCTCCGTTGAGCTCTCGGATTCGACGTAATCGCTGGCGGAATCGATATTTCAGTGATGTTTTTGAGGCGAGGGATCTCTTTAGCATCGGCGACGGTGACGAAAGCGGATCACCTTTCGAGAGCTTGCGGGTTTTTCTCCAAAGCGCGTGCGCCGGTTCTGGATAAGGAAAGCGATGTGGCTACTCGGTGTCACAGTGTGACAAAGCCTGCATTTGTTGGTTATGGGATCGAGCTTGTGGATGACGAGTCGTGGCGACTTTCCTCGGGATTGGCTCAAGCATGGCGCGAAGAGAGGAGTTCTTATTCGAAGGACGGTGTTGATGATTCGGTTGATAGTCCTTCGGTTTGTGGTGAGAGAGACCCGGACTTTGACGACGTTGATAATTTGAGAATCCGGGGCAATCTCTTCTACAAGATTGACCGAGGTTCCAAGGAGTTCGAAGAGTACAGTTACGATTTCCATGGAAGGAAGAAAAACCCGAAGAATCTTCAAACAGGTGCTAAAGGAAGAACAACGAAGCCAAATGATCGAAAAGATGAACGCAGAGATCGTTCTCCTCCTCCCAGAAAAGAAAACCCGAAAGAAACTAAGCAGAAGCAAAACAAAGATCTTCCCAACTCCGCGATCGCGAGACTTGATTCGCTCTACGATGATCGTGCTGGTAAAAAGACAAGGACGCCCACTTTCAACCAGCTCACGGGCCCTTTCCACGAGCCCTTCTGCTTGGACATTTACATATCGAAAGCCTCGGTTCGCGCCTGCATCGTTCACCGGGTGACGAGCAAGGTCGTGGCCGTGGCACATTCCATTTCGAAGGACATGAAGTTCGACCTAACTTCGACTAAGAACGCCGCTGCTTGCTCTGCCGTGGGGCTGGTTTTGGCGCAGAGAGCGTTGGCCGACGATATCCACGACGCGATTTACACGCCAAGGAGAGGCGAGAGAATCGAAGGGAAGCTTCAGCTCGTGCTTCAGTCGGTGATTGATAACGGGATTAATGTGAGAGTGAAGCTTAAGCAGAGACACTTTAAGAATAAACCGCAGATCAAAACGGCTTTTGAGAAGCGGATCGGATAGTATATTGTGATTAAGAAAAAGACGCGTTCGTTACAAAACAACCGATTTTTTTTCTTTCACGATCACAACCAATCTTATTAAATGCGTTTCCGCAGACAAAATGCCAATGTAGCATGCGTTTGCGGACCTTGTTTTTCTAGGTATCTTTTTTTTTTCGTTTTCTTATCGAAATTTGAATAATCACATTAATAGTTGCATAGTCGGTTATCGTCGTTTTCGAATCATTATGGATGGCAGTGATTCAATTATTATATCACAACGTTAATTTGCTATCTTTCTTTGTAACATTCGAACATCGGAATAAATCCTAATAATTGCAAAGAGTGCTCGTCTCGAGATTTTAATGCTTTCACGCACTCGCTAACTCAATTTTAATTGAATGGATTGGAATGGATTAAGTGAAATAAATCGAGACATTGAAACCAACAGACTTGTTTTTGCGTGTCAAAACGGCTACCCGAGTTTTCTCCTCTTGGCCCGGCCCCAATTCTTCAGACCCGGTATTTTCTTTTCTTTCTAAAACCAGGCCCGAAAACGGCGTGCGAAAAACCGGGCTTCGAGGCTAAAACTTCCAACCCTACCAAAACATGTAAACTAGTTAGTTTCTTATTCGCAATCCAATGACAATGATGATATTATCGGAGAACTTGACTGTTTAATCGACAATCTCTCGATAGATAGACGATAACAAAAAACGACACTCAAAGCCAGCAAACGACAGGACCCGCGGGTGGGTCGGTCTCAGTCGTTGGCGGTGGCGAGCTGCATGGCGAGGAGCTCCTCCTCGGGGATGGTGACGATGCGGCAGTCGGAGCGCGGGTACGCGGCGCAGAGCAGCGCGAAGCCGCGCGCCACCACGTCGTCGCTGAGCATGCCGTCGCTCTGGTCCACGGCGCCGCTCACCAGCCGCGCCGGGCACGTCATGCACACGCCCAGCTTGCAGTCGTGGGGCACCTCCAAGCCCGACTCCAGCGCCTTCGACAGGATCGTCTCGTCGGGCTCCACCTCCAGCTCCGACGACCGCCCCTCGTGCTCGATCACCACCTTGAACGACCGCACGCGCAGGCTCGCGTGGCGCCGCCGCCGGAGGCTGACGTGGCGCCGGCGGAGGAGGGCGACGGGGCTCTCTTGCTTGGCGGCGAGAGGCAGTGGCGTGCCGGCGAAGCGGAGAGAAGGCGCTGATGCCATTTTTTTTGTGGGAAAGATGAGTGAAGGCTTCTTCCTTCTGTCTGTGGTGTTGAAAAGGATAAGGTTTTTATTTATTTATTTATTTCTAAATGTCGATGACTACGTTGTCTCGCTCCCTCCGTTTTACATGTCGTATGTTACGGCGAAAATATATCAACGGGAATTTCAAAAAAAAATTATGCCCCATAAATTTTATGGGGTATCGATGAAATAATCAAAAAACAATTTTGAATATTTCGATAATTTTTTCTTTAAATATTTAAAGTTACTTATTTATCTTTATATAGATATAAATAATTAAAAAAATTACACTAAAAATAAGATATCATAAAAGTATAGGATTACAATTAAAGTAAGACATCACACCGATTGGTTATAATTGTTAACGGACATATCATGATGTATTTAAAACCGTAATATAGATGACACAAAATGGGCATTTCGTTCATTTACCCTTATATTTTTTTTTCTGCATAGGTTTTATGAGTTGTCACTTATTGCGCTTTAAAAAAAAATCAAATTAGTGAATTAGTCCGATACAATCGCATAGAGTTTTCGGTATTCGAATTTAACTTTGAGAACCGATACGGAAAAATCGTTTAGATCAAACGCTTTACTTAATTTAATAAATAATTTGTCACTTATAAATGTTAAGTTATTATATTAAATAAAAATATTATGTAAACATTTTTAAGTTACGGTTTAATCTCATAAGATTCACGAGCAATATATTTTTTTATGTATTTTTTTTAATTAAAAATTTAAAAGTGCTGTTTATGATTGATTGAGAGAGTTGTGGTTGGCTTCAATGAGACTGAAGCCAGCCTCCTTGACAACCCCCCAGTCATCCATGGACTTCCTCATCCTCTCCGCCCCGGCCCATTCGCCCCGGGACGCGTAAATGTTCGACATCAGCACGTAGTCGCCGCTCTCGTCAGCCCTCATCCTCAGCAACTCCTCGTTGGCGCGCCTCCCGAGCTCGACGTTACCGTGCACCCGACACGCCCCTAGCAACGCCCTCCACACCACCGCGTTCGGTTCCACGCCCATCGTCTCCACGAACTGGAATGCTTCGTCCAAACGCCCGGCGCGGCCGAGAATGTCCACCATACACCCACAGTGCTTCACGTTCGGCGTTATCCCGAAATCGGCCCTCATGAGGTTGAAATACGCCTGCCCCTCCTCGACTTTCCCAGCATGGCTGCACGCCACCAACACCGCGACGAAAGTGATCTGATCGGGTCGAACTTTCGACGTCGTTATCATCTCGCCGAAGAGCTCGAGTGCCTCCTCAGCATGGCCATGGAGAGCCAACCCGCTGATCGCCGAATTCCATGTTGTCACGTCTCTTCTCGACATTCTGGCGAACACTCCGAGCGCCTTCTCGACACTCCCACACTTGCCGTACATGTGCACGAGAGCGTTGCCAAGAAGAACGCTCAAACCACCAGCCAGAGCGGTCTCTGAAATGCGGCGGTGTATCATCTCACCGGCGTCGAGATCGCCCAACTCGGCGCATGCAGTCAGGAGGCTGAGCATCGTCACCTCGTCAGGGACCGCCCCAGCCAGGCCCATCTCGCGGAACGTCTCGAGCGCCGCGACGTATTCCCGGCAACTCACATGCCCTGCGATCATCACATTCCACGTCACAACGTCGCGCCTCGGGACGTCATCGAAGAGCCGCCTTGCGTTCTCCATGTCGCCCTGCTTCGCGTATCCCGTGATCATCACGTTCCAAGACACCAAGTCCCTAACCGGCATTTCCTCGAACAGCTTCCTCGCTTCGCCTAAGTTCCCCCGCCTTGCATACCCCGCCGCCATGGCCGACCACGCCACCACGTCGCTCTTCCCCGACGCGTCGAACAGCGCTCTCGCAACGCTCAGATCGCCGCAATTCGCGTGAAAGTTCACGAGGGCGTTCTCGACGTACTTGTTCGACTCGAACCCGAGCTTCGCGACCTTCCCGTGAACGACGAAACCCACGGCGAGCAACGAGAGCTTGGTGCAGGCTTTGAGAACGTGAGGGAAGGTGAAGCGATCGGCGGCGATGTGGCGTCGGTCCATCTGGGCGTAGAAGCGGATGGCTTTGGAAGGATCGCCGCTTCGGGCGGAGCCTCTGATGATGGAGTTCCACATGAAGGTGTCTGGTTCGGAAATGGCGGCGAACACTTGGTGCGCGTAGTCTATGGTCGAGGAGATGGCCACGGCGGCGGCGAAGATGAGCTCGCGGAGAGCGGAGGCGTCGGAGTTGAAGCCGGCGACGACCATGGAGGCGTGGAGCTGCTTGAGAGATCGGAGGTCGGCGCAGTTCCGCCATGGATGTGAGTTGGGACGATGAGAGCTTCGGTCTCCTGTTCTGAATCGGATCATCTATTGCCTTCTCTTCTTCAAATAAACCTTGTGAATTATCTCGTAATTTAGGGGTGAGAGCGGCATAAGTATCCCAAAGTTTGTATACTTGGGGAGGTATATTTTTAAAAAAGCAAATAGCGGCAAAAGTACAGTTACATATATGTAGATATATGTCACCTCACCACACCAACTTTTAGTACTTATGGTTAAGAGAGAAACATAAAACACGCCACGTCTATTTAATGGAAGACACGCAACGTCTCAAACATGCCCACTACTCAGACTCTGCGAGAGGTCACGAGTTATATCCCAAACAAAATGCATAAATCGAGTGTTTGTAATTGCGAATTGTGATCAATAGTGCCAATTGTTCTTATACGGAGGATTACATCTTATAATGCGAGTACATGCTATCTTGACCACTAATACCGCACTGATCCATTTTTTTTTTTCTTCCATGCATTGAATATTTTTAGCGCGACAAGAAAAAAAAGAATGCATATCAATATTTGAGTAACTTAAAGAATACTTTTGTATGAGAGGCTTTTGTCTTTCTTTTATGCTCTTTTTTTTTTTAAATAATTTTAAATGACTTGTTAAATTTTCATGCATTTATTTCTATGATCCTCATCAAGAAAAAGAATCACAAGTCTATGGTCTCTAAATATTTCTTTTGAAAGCAAATTAGTAATGAAGTATGAATGTTACAAGGTCATACACAAAAAGTCAACCAAAATTTGATCGAAAAGGTTTGACCAGAGAGCTCTTCTATATACAGGTCTCTGGGCCAACACAGTTCAAATGTGAAAGCATAAACCAATAGTTTGTGTGATAATTAGGCCGTTCTCTATCAGACCTCCATCCCTACTCCGAACTCAAGGTTTCGGCTTCTTCGAGGTTTCTGGATTTTCAGACTCTGGTTTGCGCTTGATCCCGAGAAAATGTTCAACCTGGAAAATATTTAACCATAAATAACAGTCTTGGAGTAATCAAATAAAAGAGAGATCATAACAGTTCATCAGTTAGCTTCGCCCATTAACATGGTCAACAAACTTGCCCTATTTCGCTGATAATCTGAACACGTACACAGTTTCGACAAAATAATTTGGCCAATGAGAATTCACCATAAGGAAGAGGAGAACTAGACAAAAGCATAAACCTTAAGCAGTCCCCTAAGCTAGGCGCCTATAGGCTACCCGAACCTCCGGGTTTCGACGGGGAGAACGGGTTTGGGCCCAGATACATACCTAGTAATAATCGCGGGTCTATTGCAAGTCTAATGTATTTGGATAATACAAATGTATATTTGCATATCAAATGAAACTTTAGTAATTGAGTACCTTTCTATCGCCAAGCATGGGAGTCAAACCCCCGGGAAAATCTTTCTCAACGGTAGCAAAACCGCTTCTGGGATCACTAGTTTGCCTGAAACATAATACGCCAAAATTAGAACAATACCGTTTTTCTTTCAAACAGAAAAAAAATGTAGTTATAAACTACTTTTATCACAGGTAAGATAAAAGGAAGCCGCGTAATTATCTATTGATGTACCTTTCTTTCGAACAGAAGAAGAAGAAAAAAAAAGACAATAGAGTCAGGGGCCTAGAGAATCGATTATCCGTTAACAAATCGATAAAGGATGAGTTCATACTGATGAGTAATGACTAGTTTCTATAACTGACCAAATCTTTAACAACCAACTATAAAAAAAATACATTTAACATATTTAGATTAAAAAAAAAACGTATAACTATTTACCTAAAGATCCCTTAATTTAATCTTTCTACAATTTGGCAGAAGAATAATACGTACCCTGGTTTAACGTTACCGCTGAGGACGAGATACGGAGTCTTGAGCTGAGCCTGAGCCTCCCTCATTCTCTCTGCAGACATTGACGGGGTGTCCGAGCTCTTCATCTGTTTCGTCTTCAATTCTTCGTAATATTGCTTCATACGCTTCTCTTGCTTCATTTTTCCGGGCTGCTTCCCGTGGAACCTATGGGAAAGTATTCGGAAAGCTTCCTTTGGAGTCAACTGCAAAAGTAGTGAGATAAAGTTACAAAATTACTTAACACAATGCTCTTTAACTAAAATGAAGCAGTACATGAGCACGGACTGGAGGTTCACCCGAATCAGTGAATAAGAGAGAACTTTATTAATGAAAAAAGTTAAAACAAAGGAAAAATAAAACAACTAAACAACCAAGTCTATGATTCGAGAGGTAGACCGTTCTTCAAGAAAATATTCTCTAGACTCAGTAATCAATTTTCGCATTAACAAAGCCCTGATTATGGCTGCTCGCTTTAAGTGACAGTCCTAGACTCCTAGTTTTCCTAATAACAAAAATTACTAACTGATATGAAGCCGTCCTATACTAGGCCTCAATAATATCATATTATATAAGTCCGTGAGTAGATCTCCCCCCAAAAAACCGGCTTATAGGTGGAGAGATTTCACATTTAGGCGATATGGGATCATAACATTAAACTAGTTAACCAAAAAAGCCCATTTTGACCCCATAACTTATTCCCAAGCAAACAAGTTTGCATGACCAGCATCGTATGAATAAGCAACCAAAAATTAATACTTAATTTTACAGAACACTTACAATACGCCCAAACTCATCGGTCCTTTCAATGTGGATGTCTCTTTCGTAATAGACTTTAGGCGGTCGCATCTCCTTCGAATTACCAGAAGAGGATGATCGGGTTTCGTCCTTCCTTTGACGGGTTCGCTCGGTCTTCTCCTTTGGCTCATCATCATCATCATCGCCCACTATGCCAACAAGTTTGCTCTTCTTTTTGTCCATATTTCTACCACCCCAGTCAATGCCCTCTTTAAGTGTTCCTCTCTCTTGAAGTAGCTTCAGTGCCCCCGATAATCCCTTCCCAACAGAAACTTCATGGATGATATCATCTGGGACGATTTCGTCCTCCACCTCTTTACTAGGGTTCTCGTCCATTTCAGTATCGTTGACTTCAGACCAACCACCGGGCTCATCGGTAATTTCCTTTTCTGGAGCTACGTTGTCCTCATCTTCTTCCATAAAAACGTCTTCCTTATTAGGCTCTTGAGTTTCTGTAAAAAAGGTAAAAGATTTAACATGTAAGAATGATAATCAAATTCAAAATATGTTAGACGTGTAAATAGGAAATAATTTTTAATAATTTGATTTTATTATTGTCTTATACAATTAGGGGTATTATTGTTATTTTACAATAAACATGGGATTACGGTTGCTAATCCTGTATGTAGGCGCCTAAACTAGGTTTGCCAACATGTTCGATTAGTTGGAATTTACTATTAAACATCACTCGGAGAGCTTTCCCGGTCTAGCTCTCGAACTCGAGACCCAGGTTACGTCTATTAATAAATTACTCTTGTTTCTCTTGGATTTCTATTCCGGGTCCTATCAGAATTTCCTTGAATCTTAATACCATATGATTTAGCAGCAGGAGATCAGTATGTAATATAAACGTAGTAGAAATATTACATCTATGATTTGTTTAATTATTTCTTGTTATAAGCTAGGAGATACTTTATAATTTATTACATGGGAATATTTATGATTCTATAATTATTGTTAATTGACTTTTTTTAACTTCTTAAGACTACATTAGGTTGTAATTAATCTTTTTTTTATCAATGAGAAATAGTGTCTTATCCTCTCAAAAATCAATAATTATTTATCTACCGAGGGAAGTTAGTTTTCTAGTTTTAGGCAGTAGGCTCATTTAAAAATTAAAATTAATATTAAAACTACCTTCTCCAAGCTGAAGACCCCAGACGAACTCTTCCATCTCTGAGAAGACAACTTTGTTTTCTGTAGACTCTCCAGTTGTGTCGGGTTTTTCATCCTCAGTCTTTTCCATGGTGGATGCCAGAAGTACAACAGCCTTGGGCCCACTCGCCTCCTCTTTCTTTTTCAAAGCCAATTTCCTTGCTCTATCCAAAGACTTATAAAGATCCGATTGTTCTTCATCATCTGCAAAGACGACATCATCGTCATTTGCTTCGGCTTTAACATGAAGCGTTTGTTCGTCCCTCAGTGATTTCAATGCCTCATCAGCTTTGGCATAAGCTAATTGGAATGCATTGTCTCTTTTTTCAGCCTCGGCTTTGTTTTTCTCTTCTCTGGCGACCTGTCGACTTGCGTCTCTCCGAGAACCGAGATCACCTGCACCCAAACCAGAAGAAACTGCTTCGGCTTCAAGGGCGTCAATGTCCAGCTTGTCTTTCTTCCTCAGGGATTTCTTTTTCTTGGGCTTTTTGAATTTAAGCATCTCTTCCGGACTATAGTAGTCTGATGAGGTCTTTGCGGACAAACTGAGATCTTCTGAGCGAATGTTTTGAGAAGCGGTCAATCTTCTACGAAGCTATAAGCACAAAGAGTAAAATTTCAATTTTGGTGAAAGCTGAGAAAAAAACTTGATAAAAATCATAATTACCACCAAATCATAGACCAACGCTACTTCTAATAAAGCCAGGAATAATGAAAGTGGAAATAACTAACTCTCTGTAAATTATGCATTTCAAATTATAATCTTACTGATAAAATAAAATAACAGATAATAACACTAGCTAATACAATACAAACAAAGCTATTCTACAATGTCAAGTGAAACGACAAACAAGGACACAAGTCGAGCATATGGGGAGTTTTTCGGTCAATTATGCAAACCATAGCACCATAAAGAAATCGTGCGGTAAAAAATTAGATATTGAGCTGCAAAGACCTGAATATATATATATATATATATATATATATATATATATATATAAGAGAAGTGATTGTACCTCTCCAAGCCTCTTCTCCGCTTCACCTGCAATGCGTCCTTGTTCGTCTAGCGTTATCCCCTAACATTAACGTAATAAAACAATAATTAAATATATAAACATGTGAAAAATAAAATTCAGACGCAATCGAACAAAATGCAGAGGAGAGAAAAAACTAACCTCATCTGTGTTCGGATCATCATACTGTGGAAGCATTCTTTTCTCCGTACCGAGTTCGTCATTGTATCTAAACACCATAATAAGATTGCATAATTAGTCGACATTATAAGTTACGAAAATAATATCTGATAAATTTTTGGAACAAAATCGTCAGCTAAAAATATTTATATAGCAGAAGAAAAAGCACGTACTTATCAACATATCTTCCGGGTTTCTTCTTTGCTGCTTTGTAAGCATCATCCCGTTGCTTCTGTTCTCCAATTTCCACATTCTCAAGCATATCAACATCTGTCATATCAGAAGATTAGCCTCTCTTGATTTAAAAAAGTATATTCCGAAACCCTAAACAAAAGTACATAAGTAACTTTTCAGTAATTTCACCTTCGTTAATGTCACCGTCAGCCAGTATGTTCTGATCCTTAAGTGTCAAAACAACTGCACCGCCTTCCATTACTTTGTCGAGCCCATGAAGAACTTTAACTCCTGCTAGCTCATCTGCACATATTTCCAAGATAAAATAAATAAATAAATATATTTGCTAGAAAGTGAAAATAGTAATATACGGTGTAAGAAAAGACCCCCCCATCAAATTTTGATTAATGTACCTACATCTCTAACGCTTTTGGTGGGCTATAAAAAATTACACCAAAAATAATATATTTCATCAATAAATTTTCTTATTTTTTGCTTTAATTTCTTAATAGGACAATGATTCCAAGAATCTAAAGTAGTTGTTACGGTTTATTAATGATTCGATTGCGTCACCAACTCCGCTACAGACTACAAATAGGTATAACAGAGAACAACTAAAACAAAGTTTAAGAGTGAAAAAGATGCATACGTTTACGTGCCGCCATCTCGTCGTCACTTTCCTCTTGAGCATTGTCCTGAGAAAGTATCAGAAGTTTTATTACATAAAACCGAATCAGCACGCCTCTTCAAGATATGAAAGCAAGAAATGTATTAGATTCTCCACATACCTGTTCATCCAAAATTTTAGACATTTTTTTTGCTTCGATTTTGCGGAGCTTCTTAACCCACGAAAGAATATCTGATGAATCTTCAGTTTTTTTCTTTAGCCGTTCTTCCTTCATCCTGGCAAAAGATAAATTTATCAAGTATGAGGCATATGATCGACGACGACGAACAAATCACTCACTGGCTATTTATCGCACATTCAAAGTCAAGAAGACATTTTTAGCTTGCATACCTCGAAATGCGGTCTTCGAGCTCCGTTGTTGATGGATGTGCTTTATTTGCTAACCCGTCAGCAGTTTGCTCTTTGTCTGAATAATGTGAAACCTCACCTTGCTCAACATCTCTTTGCTTCTTATAGTCATCATCTTTTTTAGTTTTATCATCTTTTCCACCATGACCGTCCTTGCTTAAACCATAATCTTCCTCACGTTTACGGCTCGCTCTATCTCTCGAATTCTCCTTGTCCTGATCTGTAACTCTCTCTTTTTCTTTCTCTTTCCCCTTCTCTCTGTGTTTCTCTTTCTCTCTGTCCCTCTCTTTCTCTCTTGCCCTTTCCCTTTCTTTATCTTTTTCCTTGCTCTTCTCCTTTCCCCTCTCCTTATCCCGCACTCGCTCACTATCCTTCGCCGCATCCCGCTCCTTATCCTTCACTGCATCCCGATCCTTATCCTTCACCGCATCCCTCTCCTTCCGGTCTTCATCCCTCTCACGTTCTTTCTCTCTGTTCCGGTCTCGGTCATGGTCTTTCTCTCTAGACTTCCCATCTCTGCTCTTCTCCTTCTCGTCTCTGTCGTCCTTCCTCCTCTCCTTCGAAATATCATCACCGCTCCTCCTCGACCTCTCTCGCTCCTTAGTTCTGTGATCTCTTTCGTCTCCTCGGCCGCCCTTCTTCCTATCCTTGCCACGATTAGGCGACTCGGCCCGATCGTCTCTCTCTCCACGATGCTCGTACCTTGACTCAGACCGGTCCAAATCCATCACGGCAGATTCTTCAAACCTTCAACAAATCAGAATGTTGGAGAATTCAGATTCTTTTCTAATCGTAAACCTTAAACAATTGTCACTAAGGAAAATTTGTCAAAATCGAAAGGTTCAAGCCCTCGTAACTCTCGAAAACAAAACAAAAAAGGAAAATACGACCTCTTCTTTTCCGGGTTCTTGAAATCAAAGCCAATGCTGCTTCACTCACTTTCAACCAAAAGGGTTCAATTCAAGCTCTCATGAAATCATTAAAAATCTATAAAATAATTAAAAAAAAAAACTCAAAAAATATAGAAGATTTCTGCTACTAGAAGGAGCAGAAGAAAAAAAAATACGACCTCGTCTTCTCTGAGCTCCTGAAACGAAAGCCAACGGTGCTTGACTCTAGCATCGACTACATGGAATCGAAGTAAAGTCTCCTACGCACTCCGCCATGGAAAACCTCTAAAATTTATACCACCGAAACGCGAGAAACTAAACCTCGACAAGAAATGAAATTTGTGTTTACCTGATTCGCGCAAAGTTTCGGCTTCGATGACGACTATGGCGAAGAAGAACTGGAAATCGGAGCTTTCGGAGTCGATTCAGTTTGGAATTAGGGATTTGAGGTCTCTGTTTGGGTTTATAGTATTTGTCTCTGTTTGGATATATTTCTTTCTAAATCAAAAACCAAAGTAGGCTTTTCTTTTTCTAATTTATTTCTGTGCTCTTTTAAGATACTAGTAATTGCAGCAAAAATATATAAACTATAGTGAACATATCAGATAGTCAGATACATTTATCTTATAGTATATGTAGAGGGCGATTTTCACCACCATACAGTCACAAGGAAAACCATAAAGAACGCAATAAAAATATATACACGATTATTCCCTGATTTATTTATCCCGAAAGGACTCGGTTTTTCCCGTTTATTAGCTTGGACAATCGAAGAATAATGATAACGATATGATTTGATGCCGCACCACGCCACCATCGACGAGGCTGCCTACGTACCCGGCGAACCAGGATCAGGTCATCACGTAGTTCAATGAGTTTTGGCTTGATCTCTTCATTCTTTTTCTTCTCTGTTTCGTTGGTTTTCTTCTCTTTTTCTCTTCTCTTCTTTCTCCTTTCTTTCTTTCTTCTCTGTTTCGTTGGTTTTCTTCTCTTTTTCTCTTCTCTTCTTTCTCATTTCTTTCTTTCTTCTCTTCTTGGCTGAATGTCTCTCGGCTGATTTTCTTCGATCCCCTCTTAATGAGGTTTCTTTTATTATTTATAGGGTTAGGGTTGATTGAGCCTTTTCACTTTGGGCTTTTCTGCGAATTGGGCCTTTCTTTATGAGTTATGCCTTTCCTCACAAACTGGGCTTTTATGTTGACTACGGTCAACATATTTCTTGCCTCTATTCGACGTCGTTTTGGGGCCGTAATGGCACGCGTTATGTTAAGGATGGATTTGACGAAATCCGACATCAACAGTTAGTCCCCCATTTTATCAAGTGTATGCACTTGGTAAAATGTAGAGAAAAACTTCATTACTTCCGATCTGAATCGACGCTCCTAATGATAGGAATCCTTGATCATGATGTCGCCCGGTGGTGCTCTCCGGTAATAATACCCGTAGTATGTGATAACGTGGCTAGAAGTCGTCGGGTAGGAGCTTTGACTTTACGATATCGGCGATGAGAGGGTTGACAACTCTCTCGGGTAGCCGATGGTCTCGCCGATGTTTAGCGGTGTTTGACTTCTCACGAGCTCAACGAGGTAGGCTTCTACGGATGCCTTGAACGAAGGGAATGGGATTACCACTTGGACCGATGCCACTTTCTCCGAAGATCCTCGCTATGAACTCGGCCTTTGTGATATGTGATGAGCCTGTCGACTTCAATGGAGATGATGGTTTTAAGGGAGCAGCATGAACGCTCCAATAGTGTGAACTTGACTTGGGAGTGTGAAAAAGAGTTTGTGTGGTAAATGACTTATAGGGGCAGAACTGTTGCGCTTATCGATGCGGTATTTGACTCCTCGATCCCTGTGTCATCAGAGGAAGCGTACTTCTCTTGGTGCGAGCTCTTCTCGTCGTTCGTCGGAACAGCTCTTGAAGAAACTTATCGCTCTTATCAATTGACGTCTCCACGATAAACTTCTCAACAACAAGCATCTTCGAAGATGATCGTTTATTTCTCTTGTTGTACTTACTTTGTATTCCTTATTTAGTTTTTTTTTTTTAGCTTGATGAAAATGTCAGAATGTACATCTCCTCCCCGACAATATTATCAATAAAGTAGAGGACTTTTTGTCTTTTTACCTTGTCGTCGCCATGTCGTTCCTTTTGCATTCTTTCTTTCATTACTATCCATCTATTTTCAAATTACTCCTCGCAGGTTGATGAGACTTGTCACGATTCTTGTCCGTTGAGATACCCCGAGGGCGTGCTAGCCTCGTTTCTTAATGAGAGCGATGGGCACTTTGTCATCCTCGAGCATTTCTTGAAAGGTCTGATAAGGCGTACCGTCGCCGCGCTCTCCGAGGACCCGGACGATGAGGCTCTCCCAGCTTCTTCGGGCATTCTGCTCGAGTTCATGAGACGAGACCCCGAGCATTATGCCGCGGTGGAAAGGCTTCTTATGGATGTCCTGGTTGAGATCCCGGATTTCTTCATAGAGCAAGTCGCCGACAAAGTTGTTCGGGATGATTGACCTTCCTCTATTTCCTTTTGTAAATTATTTTGTTTTTGATGTTATTTTATCAGGGTGTGTGGCCTGCGTCTTACGCACCAGGATTTGCGCCGGAGCGGCTTTGTATTTTTCCGGGGTATGCGCAATACCGTCTTACGTACCAGACTTTGTGTGCCGGAGCGGCTTTGTAGTTTGCCGGGGTATGCGCCGTAGCGTGTTACGTACCGGGCTTTGTGCGCCGGAGCGGCTTTGTAGTTTGCCGGGGTATGCGCCGTAGCGTCTTACGTACCGGGATTTGTGCGCCGGAGCGGCTTGTTATTTTCTTTGATTTGTCGGCGATGAGCTTGTCGGTATGCACCGGGCTCTGTCGCGATGAAGTGCTTGGCACTGATTTGTCGGCGATGAGCTTGTCGGTATGCACCGGGCTCTGTCGCGATGAAGTGCTTGGCACTGATTTGTATTTGGCGTTTGTCGCCTGAGATTTTCTTTTGTGTGTTGGCCCATTTGCCGTAGTAGTTTTTTGTATGTTGGCCCATTTGCCGTAGTAGTTTCTTTTGTATGTTGGCCCATTTTCCGTAGTAGTTTCTTTGTTGGCCCATTTGCCGTAGTGGTTTCTTTTGTATGTTGGCCCATTTGCCGTAGTAGTTTCTTTTGTATGTTGGCCCATTTGCCGTAGTAGTTTGTATGTTGGCCCATTTGTCGTAGTAGTTTCTTTTGTATGTTGGCCCATTTGCCGTATTAGTTTTTGATATTCGGCGATGAGCTTGTCGGTATGCACCGGGCTCTGTCGCGATGTATCAATCAAGATTTGCGCCGGAGCGGCTTTGTATTTTTTTTGGGTATGCGCCGTAGCGGCTTACGTACCAAGCTGTGCGCCGGAGCGGCTTTGTAGTTTGCCGGGGTATGCGCCGTAGCGGCTTATGTACCCAGCTGTGCGCCGGAGCGGCTTTCTTTGGTATATCAGGCATTTTCGCCGTTTTTTGCTTGGTCGGTACGCTAAATGTATATATATGTTTTCTCGGCACTCTCGCCGGTTTCTTTATAATTTGTAGATATATGTATATTGTTACCTTTTTTTGCGATGAGGTCAGCCAACTTCGTCGCCGATTTTGCGCCTTGGTTAGGATAGACCTCGTCGTGTCCGCATCAAACTTCGGTTTTATGAGGGTTGTCATCGTCGAGCGCGTCTCAATAAGATCTCCTCGAAATGTTGGTAATGGCGTCTTCGTTGATGATTTTCTAGTGGAGGCGAGCTTTCTTTGATGACGAGATGTCTGGTGACGAGCTCTTTTTGGTGACGATCTTCTATTGGTGATGAGCTCCTCGAGCTCCTCCTTGATGAGCTCCTCGAGGTCTTCTCTGTGATGAGGTCCTCGAGGTCTTCTCTGTGATGAGCTCCTCGAGCTCTTCTCCTTCATGATGAGCTCATCGAGTTTTCCTCTTCGTGATGAGCTCATCGAGCTTTTCTTCGTCGTGATGAGCTCATCGAGTTTGAGCTCATCGAGCTTTCCTCTTCGTTATGAGCTCATAGAGCTTTCCTCTTCGTGACGAGCTCTTCGAGATGAGCTACTCGAGCTTTCCTCTTCGTGACAAGTTCTTCGTGATGAGCTCCTCGAGCTTTCCTCTTCGTGATAAGCTCTTCGAGCTGAGCTCTTCGAGATGAGCTCCTCGAGCTTTCCTCTTCGTGATAAGCTCTTCGAGCTGAGCTCCTCGAGCTTTCCTCTTCGTGACAAGCTCTTCGTGATGAGCTCTTCGAGCTTTCCCCTTCGCGACAAGCTCTTCGTGATGAGCTCTTCGAGCTTTCCTCTTCGTGACAAGCTCTTCGAGCTGAGCTCTTCGAGATGAGCTCCTCGAGCTTTTCTCTTCGTGATAAGCTCTTCGAGCTGAGCTCCTCGAGCTTTCCTCTTCGTGACAAGCTCTTCGTGACAAGCTCTTCGTGATGAGCTCTTCGAGCTCCTCCTCGTGACGAGTCTTTCAACATCTGTAACTTTCTCCTCGAGCGTTCGTTTTAAGCAAATGACCTATCAAATCGAAGCTCAAGACATAATCTTCGAGAAAAACTAGAAATCACGTGTAGATGATAAATAGAAACGAGAATATGGTCCGAGGAGCGACGGGCGACGAGCAGGCGTCTAACGAAGCCATCGCTCTCGGCGACCAATCTTCCGGCGTTCATAACTTTTGCCTCGAGCGTCTGATAGGGACGAATGACCTGTCAAATCGAAGCTCAAGACATAATATTCAAGAATAATTAGGAGTTATGTTTAGATGACAAATAAGGACGGGGATATGGTCTAAAGAGTGACGGCGACGAGCAGGCGTTTTACGAAATCGTCGTCCTCGGCGACCAATCTTCCGACATCCATAACTTCTGCCTCGAGCGTCCGATAGAGGCGAATGACCTGTCAAATCGAAGCTCAAGACATAATCTTCAATAATAATTAGGAATTATGTTTAGATGTTAAATAAAAACGAGAATATGGTCCAAAGAGCAAAGGGCGACAAGCAGGCGTTTGACGAAGCCGTCGTCCTCGGCGACCAATCTTCCGGCGTCCATAACTTCTGCCTCGAGCATCCGATAGAGGCGAATGACCCGGCGAATCGAAGATCAAGGCAAGGCCTGCAAGAAAACGCTAAAAAAACACAATTTTATTTATCAAAGGTAAAGACGAGATCAACGCTCGGTATTGTCGTTATCGTCGCCAGTCGTCATCTCTTCGAGTTCCTGGCTGTGAGTTAGAGAAAAACTAAGCCCCTCGGTGGGCGCCAAACTGTAGAGGGTGATTTTCACCACCATACAGTCACAAGGAAAACCATAAAGAACGCAATAAAAATATATACACGATTATTCCCTGATTTATTTATCCCGAAAGGACTCGGTTTTCCCCCTTTATTAGCTTGGACAATCGAAGAATAATGATAAAGATATGATTTGATGCCGCACCATGCCACCATCGACGAGGCTGCCTACGTACCCGGCGAACCAGGATCAGGTCATCACGTAGTTCAATGGGTTTTGGCTTGATCTCTTCATTCTTTTTCTTCTCTGTTTCGTTGGTTTTCTTCTCTTTTTCTCTTCTCTTCTTTCTCCTTTCTTTCTTTCTTCTCTGTTTCGTTGGTTTTCTTCTCTTCTTTCTCCTTTCTTTCTTTCTTCTCTTCTTGGCTGAATGTCTCTCGGATGATTTTCTTTGATCCCCTCTTAATGAAGTTTCTTTTATTATTTAGAGGGTTAGGGTTGATTGAACCTTTTCACTTTGGGCTTTTCTACGAATTGGGCCTTTCTTCATGAGTTAAGCCTTTCCTCACAAACTGGGCTTTTATGTTGACTACGGTCAACATATTTCTTGCCTCTATTCGACGTCGTTTTGGGGCCGTAATGGCACGCGTTATGTTAAGGATGGATTTGACGAAATCCGACATCAACAGTAAATGTAAATATTTAAAGTATAGAGAACAATAACACTATCAACACACTAAAATCTCACGATGGATATAATAATAATAATAAAATTAAAAAAGAAAAACAGTCCCCCGGAATTATATGTTACACACAAGCAGGGCCGTGTCTGAGATTTTCGGGGCCCTAGGCAAGGAAACTTTTTGGGCCCCCTACCGTAATTGCAAATTTTATTTTTGATGCAAAATTATATACACATTTTTTTTATATAAATAAACTCTCATTAAAAAAACACGTCTGGCGGTTTTAGAAGTAAAAGTACTAATCAACCCTGCATAATAGAGTTTCTCGACCATGCCTTTTTCGATAGACAATGTAGCTAAACCACTCAACCTATCTTCAGACATGATTGACCGAAGATAAGACTTGACAATTTTAACTTCGAGAAGTTTATTTGTTCATGTGCAACTATGACTGATAACATTAGCATACTTCGGCACAATCCAAGCATTTGGATAACTAAAGCAAATTCTTGTATGTAATTCAAAACATCGATCACTCTCTTCTTGCATGTGGCACGTTCACACTTAATACAAAGAGAAAATAATTTTGGGATCATGAGAATAAATGACGTGAATAAATTATATTGTAAACTAGGAATAAAGGGCCCTAATTAATCTGGGAATTGGGGCCCAAATATCATAGTTGTGATACGGGCCTTAAATAATTTGAGAATTTGGCCCCGTATATTATAGCTAATTTATTTTAATAAAAAAAAAAACAGGGGCTCTATATCATTTGAGAATTAGGGGTCCAAATTTTAAATTTAAGTTGTTTTGATTACATTTCTTTATGGCCCTTAAATTTAATCTAAGTGATTTTAATATATAAAAAAATTAATTTAATTGATTTTTGGGCTCTTAAATTTGATTTTTGGAGGCCCTTAAATTTATTTTTTATTTTTTTTATTAAAGACGGGTGCATACTCTGCCTCCTCTCAGGCACGGTTATGAACACGAATACTGTTTTTTATCATTTCTTTTTACGTGTTTAGGTGATAGTAATATACAATTTGAGAAAGAAAAAAAATGCAGCTCCCCAAATTTCAATAGCTAAAAGTAAAAAGATATATGTAATGTGTACTAATTCTTAGATTTTTATTTATGGTAAATGAACGAAATGCTCATTTTGTGTCAAACATTTTAAGAAAAATACCCATTGTATGCATTTTTACTCGCACAAATGAGCGTTTTTTTAAAAAATTAATACAAAAATGGACATTTTGTACGATTTTCATTTAATTATTATAAGGAATTTATAAGAAAATATTATCACGAGTTCTATTCTTATTTTGCGTTTTTTTTAGAGCAATTTCGTTGACATTCGAGTTTTCCTTGTAAGTCTAAGAACCTTCATCTTATTATAAAAAGTTAAAATTAATATAATAATAGTCTCTCTTTTTATTATACTGAATAGATAAGTCTCAATTTTCTATTAAAGCAGTAATGCACCAAATTAAATTTATTCTTCTTTGTTTTTTTTAATAGCAAAATAGTATCTAGAAATAATAATAAAAAAATTGTGTCGTCCAATTCGGTTGATGTCCCATCGAGGCATGTTACAATCTACGATTAAACTCCGAGAATATGCGTACACGCTTATACAACATTAGATACTTATGCCACAAACATTCCAGCTATTTATTTTTCTCATCACGCCCTCTCATTTTCTGTGTTTTGCTATTTAAGCCCCGAAAGAAGATTTTCGATCTTTTATTGCATGCCATAGCGAAGGAAAAGGAGAGTCCCGTGATAAATCCCTAGGAAGGAACGAACAAACCCCCCAAACTCAACTCTCTCCCTCGGAGATTCCAACCTCGCCATTTCTGCGCTCTCCATCGCCAGAAACCCCTCTTCTTCTCCCTCTCTAGATCTCTCCCTCTGCGATATTGATTGTCTCTTGTGGATTCAGTTTTCTTTTTGCATTCCATGGCTATGGATTTTGTTGTTCGTGGCAAGCTGCACCTATTGGGTTCGTCCGTCTCGAATTGACCGCCGTCTGGGTCGTCATCGATGCGCGGTGGGTCCCAGATCCGTCGGAAGTTCGCCGGAAACTGATCGCCGGCCACCGGGGAAGCTCGTCTGCTCTCCGATTGGTCCGTCGTTCGCCTTTGAAGACAACATTGTTGCGTGATTCTAAAGGTAAAGTTCATTTTTTTTCTCGTGATCTGATTGTGAAGTTAGCTTAACGAAGCTTAAGATATGAATTCGTTTGTATCTGTATTATATGATGTAGATGGATGGTGGTGTGAGATCTGGTGGTCCTTCCGAAGTTGTGGTGAAGAACAGGAACTCTTCGGGTTGCTTGATCGTGCGGAGAAAAGGAGACGGTTCGGCCGGCGGGCACGGTTCTTCGGGTTCTCGGAAGGTTTACGGATCAAAGAAGGATGAGAAGAGGCGAAGGCCGGTTTTGAGCGACTCGGGGTCGAGCGACGAGCTTTTGGCTGCGCCTCGCAGAAGACTAGGCTCCGATACCATTGCAGTCTGTAGAGATTTAGGTGGTTTCGGAAAGGGCGTTGAGCATAGCGGAGAGGGTCACTTTGTTAATAGCAATGGCTTGGACGGGAGTGACAGAAAGAGAGCGAAGCTGGATGTGTTTGAGTTTGATGAGTACGACAGCGTTGATGGGGAACGGAGTCAGATGACGTACTATGATGAGCGTGGTGTTGCATTTAAGGGAAGAAGGTTTCCGGGGCCAACACAAATGGGCCGGAGTGGCAATGATAGGGAATATGAAGCTGGGCCGAGCAGGCACATCGTTGACAAGAGAAGGAATGAATATGTTGAAAGAATGAGCAGCGTGAACCGCGGAAATCAAACCGACAAGAGTAGGTTCACGGGTCATTCGGATCAAGCAATTAGACTCCAAGGGAAAAACGGCGTGCTTAAGGTACTGGTCAACAAGAAGAAAGGTGTGAGCGAGCCACTAAAGAAGTACAAGTTACGAGCTGAGCAACACCTAAAAGCTCCAAGAATGGAAGAGTCCGCTAAAAAGAAGGTTTTAACTCCTCTTTACTCGGAAGAGGAAATTAAGAGGCCAAGTTCAGTAGTGAAGTCTGAGAAGAGGACCGCGAGTTTGCGGAAATCATATCCGGCTAGAAACACCAAGAGCTCGAATTGGGATTCTGAAAACAGCGACGGATCGTTGAAGCGGGAACCAGAGAATGTACTGGCTGTTCAATCTCTCAAAAGAGTTAGTCTCGAAGGTGAAGATACTCCTATTCTTGCAAGCAAGAGTAAAGACGGGAAAATTAAGCGTGGAAGCGGTACGGAGAAGCAAAAGCTTCGTGAAAAAATAAGAGGGATGCTTGTCGATGCAGGCTGGACAATTGATTATAGGCCTAGAAGGAACCGAGACTATCTTGATGCGGTTTACATTAACCCGTCAGGAACAGCGTACTGGTCAATCATCAAGGCATATGATGCATTTCAAAAGCAGTTAAATGATGATGTCAAAGTGATCAAACCTACCAACGATGGTTCATCGCTTAGACTCATCGCCGACGAGGACCTGTGTCAATTGACTAGGAAAACCAGAAAGAAGATCGAGAAGGAAATGAAGAGGAAACAGAGAGAAGGAAGTGATAGTGAGAGACGATCTACGATCAAGAAGCACGATTCAGACAGTGTGGACAGTGCAAGTCACGATGAGAAACTGAGCTCCTTCATAAAGCAGGGTGGTAAACCATTTAAGAATCGAAACATGCTCGATACCTTCGAAAGATCAGCTTCTGGGTCCAATTCTCACGGGAGAAAAAGTAAAAAGCTTGGAAGATGTACTCTTCTGGTTCGCAGTTCCAAGAAGGGGCTGAATTCAGAAACCGACGGCTTTGTTCCGTACACTGGAAAAAGGACAGTGCTTTCGTGGCTGATCGAGTCAGGAGTGGTGCAATTGAGTCAAAAGGTACAGTACAAGAACCGCAGAAGGACACGCGTCATGCTTGAAGGCTGGGTCACGAGAGAAGGCATTCACTGCGGTTGCTGCAGCAAAATTCTCACTGTCTCGAAGTTTGAGCTTCACGCCGGAAGCAAGCTGCGGCAACCGTACCAGAACATATTCTTGGAATCTGGCGTTACGCTTTTGCAGTGCCAGATCGATGCATGGAATAGGCAGGAGGGTTCGGCAAATGTCGGTTTCCACTCCGTAGACGCAGACGGCGATGATCCGAATGACGACACATGTGGCATTTGTGGAGACGGTGGGGATTTGATTTGCTGCGATGGGTGTCCATCGACATTTCATCAGAGTTGCTTGGATATCGAGGTACTTCACAGTGATTGATTGATTTTAGGTTTTTGGTAATAATTTTTGAAGAATCTTTGTCTCATATTCAAACAAAGAAGAGCCAATAGCGCCGATACCTCTTACTTATAATAAGACTAACTAACATAATTAGCATCGAAACTATAATCTCTAGCTTTCTGTATCTCTACATTAGTACATCACATTCAACTGTGTGTTTGACACTGTTCTCGGTCAGATGCTTCCTCCCGGAGACTGGCACTGCCCTAATTGTACGTGCAAATATTGTGGGATAGCTACTGAGATTGCCGACGAAGCGGATGGGACTATTCCGCTACTAAGTTGCACTCTCTGTGAGAAAAAATGTAAGCCATCTTTTTTATTTTTTTTATCTTACTCTCAGTTTTTCTTCATTTCATCCCTTTTCTTTTGTACCTTCTCCTCAATTAGTTGATCATATATTTCTCTACAGATCATGAATCCTGTGTTAAAGATATTAGCGTCAGCTCCGTCGATTCAAATTTGGTAGAATCTCCCTTCTGTGGGCAGAGCTGCAAAGAGGTGCGCCTAGTTCAAGCTTCTTAATGTTTATTTCCTAATGATGCTTTTAAACTCTATTCGGAACACTTATCAACCTAATGCATCTACAGTAATGGTCAATTGCTTTTAGCTTGACATATTTGACTGAGTGATTGTGACAATCAAAGCATGAAAATGCATATGACTTTGTTATTATGTGTTCTTCATTTTAAGTGATATATTGATAGGACACATTACCAAAGCTTCTCGTACCAAAGCGTATCGTAAAACACAAGCTAGAAAATGTAAGCCAATTGGTAATCACCAAAGCGATGATTACCGGAAATTTATTGTTGCGTGCTATGAACGAGATTAAAGTTCTCCTTCGAGAAAACACCGTAGGTCTCCAAAAGATGTCTCGACCCTTGAGTCAAAATGAGAATAAAGCAGACGTCACAATGGCATGAAGCCTTTAGATGCCACTAAATAGGAGAGATTAGGGTTTCCTAATCTTCCCTTATTATTTACCAAAAATAACCCACCAGCACTTAAATCTTGAAATCACCAATAATTTAGTTGGTTTATCTATGTCTTCATCTTCATTGATATCCGAAAATTGTATTTAATTTAATTCAGATTCTCTTTCTTCGGTAGCTCTTTGAGTGTTTGCAGAAGAATGTTGGCACCAAACACGATCTAGAAGGAGGATTTTCATGGTCACTCACTCGTCGAACAGATGATGATTCTAAGATCACATGCAACGCAAAGCTAGCTGTTGCAATGACCGTCATGGATGAATGTTTCTTGCCAATAGTTGACCGGAGGAGTGGGATCAATTTAATTCGTAATGCCCTTTACAGTACTGGGTAAGGCAAGCTTTGCAAGTATTAACGCTAGTCATAGTTTAATTATGCTTTTTTAGATTTGTCATGTTAGTTATCTATTTATGTTTAAATATGCTTTATGGTTTGTTATATTAGGTTTTAGTTTCTGGGCCGGGCTAGGTATCAATGAGAAGGGAAGCCAAAATCATTTTCCTAAATTCAATTAGCTTAGTTTCTCTCTAGGATAGTGGGCTAGGCTTGTTCGGAGTGAAGCTCTGAAATGAAACCATCGGCTTCTGTTACGAGTTTGGATTTTCGGTCGTAATGATTGATTCCTAATTCTACAATAATCTTAATTTGCATTACAGGTCGAATTTTAATAGACTGAGCTATGGCGGGTTCTATACTGCTATTCTCGAAAGGGGTGACGAGATTATTTCTGCTGCATCTATCAGGTATTAAACTGCCATGCTCTGCATTTTAGAGTTTTTGGCATAAGTGACAAATGGCCCTTCTAACCTCTGTAGTCCGAAACTATAGCGCATTTAGCCCTTTTTTTCTTTTTTTTCGTTGAAAAGTTGCAACTTAATAGAGGACTAAACTGTATTTTTTAAAATTAGTTTTAAATTAGAACATCTTAGGTTGTTTTTAATTTAAAGTGTTATGATAATTTATTATGCTTGATTGGTTAGGTTTCATGGAACTAAATTAGCGGAGATGCCATTCATCGGAACTCGCCATATATATAGGCGCCAAGGAATGTGCAGAAGGCTTTTCAGTGCCATTGAGTCTGTAAGTTTTCGAAACTTGTATTTTTCCTTTTTTTCTTATCAGCTTCTGACCATTTTACCCCCCATATTCCAGTGTCTCTCTTGTCTCAAGGTTGAGAAATTGATTATCCCTGCAATTTCCGAGCTCACCCACACGTGGACAGAAGTTTTCGGTTTCACTCCTATTGAAGAATCCCTCAAACACGAAATGAAGTCTATGAACATGTTGGTTTTCCCCGGGATAGACATGCTTCAGAAGCTCCTGGGAGGGCAAGAACACGAGGCTAAAGATACTACCAGCGAAAGTTCAGGTCTAAGTCAAAACATGTTCATGAAATTTCCACTTGTCTTTTTATCGCCTGTTTAGTAAGCATTGAGTGGCTTTCAAAAACCCTCAAGGCGAAGTGCTGAAGAAAAGCTTCTGAGCTTTCGTTATTTTCTAGAACTGTTTTGTGCTATCTTTAACTGACTTCTTGGGCTTAAAAAAAAAAAAAAATTATAAAAAAAATATTTCTATTTCTCGTCACATAGAAATTCTGAAATTCTTAACCTTCAATGGATTTTCTGATTTCAAGACTTATTTGTAATTTAATGAACTTTATGTGGAGTTATGTGTCGTTTTTCTATAAATTGTAAGAGACATATCGTTGTTATTGAGGCTTACGCCTCACGTTGGTAAGGGAAAGCACCCCGTTTTCCAATTTTGCCTTTCAAAATGTTAGCGTTGAGGTTGACTTTGTTCCGTTTTATTTTTCTAATAATAGATTCCAAGCAGTCGGAATGTGAAGAAGAGCAATGCAGTATGCCTGAAGTGGCAGATGAACCAGACACTGATCTCATTCATGCTAGTGAAACAGAAGAAGAAGTTTCCGAAGAAAAGACAGATTTACTCATTGATAATTCCATGACGCGGGATATATTAGATGATCCTCTCGAATTAAAGGATCCAGATTTGATCGCCGGGGAAAAGACGGATTTGCCCATGGATAATTCTCTGACGGGAGATCTATTAGATGATCCTCTTGAATCGAAGGATCCAGATTTGATTGCAGAGGAAAATACGGTTTTGCCCACTGATAATTCCGTGACAGAAGGTCTATTAGATGATCCTCTCAAACCAAAGGATCCAGATTTGATCGTTGAGGAAAGGACGGATTTGCCCGTTGATAATGCTGTGATGGGAGATCCCCTAGATCTTGGATCACAGGATCTAGATTCGATTGCCGAGGAAAAGACAGATTTACCAGATGATATTTCGGTGACAAGAGATCCATCAGATGATCGTCTCAAATCGAAGGGTCAAAATTTGATCGCAGAGGAAAAGACACATTTGATCGACGATAGTTTGGTGACAAGAGATCTGTTAGATGATCCTCTCGAATTAAAGGGTACAGATTTGATCTCCGTGACTGAATCTTCTAACCTTCCGTCAGGGGCCGAGATTTCAGAATCTACAATTGAAGGGCAAAATAGTCTCCCTTGAAAAAACTGCTGGGAATGAATGTTTACCGAATTGCCCTTGAGAAATTACCATCACAAGCAAGTGACAAGGATGTCTAAACGCTCGTTCAGAATTCAGACCCGGCCTCCGAAGACGAAACCAGGGCTCTGTCGCGATAAGGTCTTGCCGTTACTTTCGAAATCCTTCGATCTGGTATTTTAATTTTTGTGTAATATAGCTTTGTCGTGGCGGAATTAGTTGCGGGCTCAGCTCGGGGTCTCTGTTTATATGATCTGACAGGGTTTGAGTAGGTGTAAAAGTGGTAGAGTCTAGTTGTTGCTTCACATACAAGGCATGGTTATGGCCTTTTAATGTTAAAACATTTTTGCTGAGAATGGACTGTATTATTAGTGTATCATTGAATTCAAAACCACCACTAATTTGGTGGAATACAAATTTTAATTAAGCATCACTTAGTGAGTTTTTTCATGTATTTTATAGTGTTAATGTGGTAGGATTGTCGGGATATTTAGTACTAATTTACCATAATGATAATATAGTATAATTTTCGGTATTAATTTAGATCATATGACATTTTTTATACACTAAAAAGTATTTTTACAAACACCAAAGGTGAAAATAACAACTGAACATCAATTCATATGAAATGTGTATTTTCATATATATATATATATTGTGAAAATCAGATTTGGGAAAGTTACTTTCTGACAATGGGTATATACATCCCTAATTACATAAAAGAAAATTATGGCAAAAGTACCACAAGGATTAAACTAGAACAACTACACATTATTCTACACTCCCCCTCAAGATGGGTAGTATATATTATACAACCCAAGCTTGGAACTCAGATCATCAAAAGAATACCGAGGTAGAGCCTTGGTGAGAATATGCGCAATCTGAAGTTTGGACTGAATGTAGACCAAGTCGACGATGCCTCCGTTGACCTTCTCCGAGATAAAGTGTCTATCTATCTCAATGTGCTTTGTTCGGTCGTGGTGAACATGATTCTTGGCGATCCTGATTGCGGATTGACTATCACTGAACATTTTGATAGCCTTTGGTTGATCCATCCTCAGCTCCTTCAAGAGCCTCTTGATCCACATTCCCTCGCACATGCCTAATGCGAGGGCACTATACTCGGACTCTGCACTACTACGGGAAACAACCGATTGCTTCTTGCTTCTCCAAGTAACGAGGTTTCCCCATACGTATGAACAATAACCTGAGGTTGATCTTCGATCAGTGGCTTCTCCAGCCCAACTAGCATCGGTGAAGATCTCGACATCACGGTTCTCTGATTTCTTGAACAATAAGCCATGACCGGGGGTAGACTTTAGATACCTCAAAATTCGGCTCACGGCTTCCATATGGTCCTCGTTTGGGTTGTTCATGTGTTGACTCACAACACTAACAGAGTAGGCGATGTCCGGGCGTGTATGCGAGAGATAGATGAGCTTCCCGACAAGTCTCTGATATTTCCCTTTGTCGACAGGGACACTATCGGCGGAGTGGGAGAACTTCTTGTTCGGGTCCATCGGTGTGTCGACCAGCTTGCAACCAAGAAGACTGGTTTCTTGAAGTAAGTCAAGTGCATACTTCCTTTGGGAGATAGCAATTCCTTGGTCTGATCTTGCTACTTCCATGCCCAAGAAGTATCTCATAATGCCGAGATCTTTAATCTCGAATTGAGTTGAGAGTACTTACTTTAGTTTGATGATTTCCTCTGAATCATCACCGGTCAGGATGATATCGTCAACATACACAATGAGGATAGCCTTCTTCCCATTGTTGTTCCGTTTGACGAAGAGAGTATGATCGGCTTGACACTGGAGATATCCGTTGGAGATGACTGCCTTGGTGAATTTCTCGAACCAGGCACGAGGAGACTGTTTCAGGCCGTACAACGCCTTCTTCAGTTTGCACACTAAGTGCTTCTTGGAGTTTTGTCCCATTCCAGGAGGAATGTTCATATACACTTCCTCTTCAAGATCGCCGTTTAGAAAAGCATTCTTGACATCAAGTTGATAGAGTGGCCACTCAAGGTTCACGACGAGTGAGATAAGGACTCTCACCGTGTTTAGCTTGGCCACAGGGGCAAATGTTTCTTGAAAGTCGATGCCTTGAGTTTGAGTGAACTCCTTTGCAACGAGTCTTGCCTTGAATCTTTCAACACTCCCATCTGATCTATACTTGATTGTGAACACCCATTTGCATCCAACGGGGCGTTTTCCACGTGACAACTCGGTAAGGTTCCATGTTCCATTGCTTTCCAGAGCCCAAATTTCCTCTTCTACCGCATGTTTCCACGCAGGAATTTGAAGAGCTTCATCAATGGAGCTAGGAACCTGACTCTTGTCAAGATTAGAAACAAACGCTCTATATGATGGATGTAATTGGTTGTACGAAACATAGCGTTCAATGGGATATTCCGTGTGACCATGAACTCCTTTCCTCCGAATACCCTTACGAAGAGCAATAGGGAGTTCAGAGTCATCAATCACGGGTTCGGACCGTTCCATACCTGAGGATTCAGATGAGGTAGTAGGTGCCGGATCCGACTCTTGGTCAAGTTGAAGATGCGAGGATTCCTCTACTTGTTCAGCAGAACGGGGTAATATAGGAGGTGACTCTAGGACAATATCGGCGATTGGAGATGGATTTGTGTTGGGACGAACGGAAATATCGATCGAAGATTGAGGTCAGGACGGTGGGATGGATTGGGAACCTTGATTGATTTCCCAAATTTGAGATTCCCACGAATTCTCCCCATGAATGTCAGATTTGGGGTAGAAAGAATCACCTTCAAAGAAAGTAACATCCATGGTGTGATAAGTCGTGCGGGTAGATGGACAATAACAACGATACCCTTTTTGATGCAACGAGTAACCCAAAAGATGCACTTGACGGCTCGTGGATCGAGCTTTGATCGATTTTGTTTGTGGACATGGACAAAGGCGGGACACCCGAAGACCTTCTTTGGTAGGTCGGACGAGAAGGATAGGAGATGTAGATGAATCTCACTAAGGATTTGACGAGGAGGACGGAATTTTAGGACACTACTCGGCATACGGTTTATGAGGTATGTCGCCGTGAGGATCGCATCACCCCAAAAATATTTTGGGACAGATCTGCCAAACATGAGGGATCGAGCTACTTCGAGAATGTGCCTATTTTTCCGTTCAGCGATACCATTTTGCTGTGGAGTATCCACACATGAGCTTATGTGGACAATTCCTTTCTCAGACAAGAATGGCGAAAGGGTTTGGTTGAAGTAGTCCCGGGCGTTGTCCGTATGGAAAACTTGCACACGAGTATCAAATTGCGACTCAATAATGGAGTAGAAACGTTTGAAGATCGGTGCAGCTTCGGATTTTTCTTTCATGAGAAATGACCACGTCATTCGAGTGTGATCATCGATGAACGTGATAAACCATCTAGCGCCAGTTGTATGGGTTACCCTTGAGGGTCCCCACACGTCGCTATGAATCACATAGAAAGGTTTAGATGATTTATAGTCAATGGCATGAAATGGGCTGCGAGTATGCTTGGCGAATTGACAAATGTGACACTGATACGATGAAGAGTTTTTCTTAATAAACCAGTTTGGATACAATTTTTCAAGATAAGAAAAGCTAGGATGACCAAGACGATAGTGCCACAACATAACTTGATCTTCTACAGGAACATTGTTCGAAAGAGTTATAGTGTTGGATGACACAAGGCTTTGATCAGAGGTTTGGGATTGGTGGCATTGAAAATTTGTGTCGTCAAACACGTAGAGGCCTTCACGCATCGTTCCTTTGCCAATCACCTTCCCGGAACCTACCACCTGAAAATCACAAAAATCGGCAAAGAATCGTGAAATGCAGTTGGAATCACGAGTGATCTTACTGACAGAAATCATGTTGCAAGCAATTTGTGGAACAAATAACACGGAGTAAAGAGTAATATCCCCAGATAGTCGGATTGTTCCGATTCCAGCAACTGCAATGAATGTTCCGTCAGCAGTCCGAACAGTTGAACCCGGGGGGCAAGGCCCAAGGGTGATGAAATAACTCCTTTTGCCCGTCATGTGATCAGATGCATCTGAATCAACGATTTAAGTGTTGCTCGGGCGAGCTAGGGTGAGGCTGACAGAAGTCAAACCTGTGTGAGCGTGGAGGCTAGTGGTTGAGTTGATCGAGGAGCTAGATCCGGTGGAGTGTTGCTTGGTGATCCTCATTTGGGGAGATGCCATTTCTTCTACCATACGGTTCATGTCCGCTTGGAGATTGGCATCTGGCGAAGCGCTTGAGACCAACGGAAAGTCAGAGTCAGTGGCATTGCTACGAGCCTTTTTGCTGAACTTTGACGGAGTTTGTCCCGAACCACCTGGTTTCCCATGTAACTTCCAACACTGAGATTTGAGGTGTCCGGGCTTGTTGCAATGTTCACACTGAGGACGTCCTCGATGAGGACCAGAAGGCGAAGTCTGAGAGAGCCGAGGAGGCTCCTGGTGATGCGGGGTGAACATTACGGATCCCTCGGTCTTATTCACAGGCATGATGATTTGGCGACTCTCTTCTAATCGGACGAGAGAGAAGGCCTCCTGTGGGTCAGGAAGGGGAACAGTCGCCATAATTCGTCCACGAACTGCGTCGAATTCCTTGTTGAGACCTAAGAGAAAACGAACAGTTCTTCCTTCTTGAATGAATTCTCGGAAGATAGCCGCATCTCTAGGGGTCTCCCAAGGCTTGACTTGATAAGTATCCAATTGGAGCCAATAGTTGGACAGAGCATCGAAATAATCATTGATGTCCATGTCCCCTTGACAGAGATTATACAGGCGTGACTCGAGATCGATGACCACAGAAGTATCCTTACTATTTGAATAGAGCTTACGTGCCGAGTCCCAAATTTCCTTAGCAGTATCATAAAGAAGAAACTTCGAACTGAACTTATTTGTCATAGAGTTAGTGAGCCATGACATGACAAGATAGTCGGAGTTCTTCCATGATGCGTATTTTGGATCCTTGGAATCGGGCATGGGTAGCTCACCGGTGAGATGTCCGCCTTTCTCTCTTCCGTACACAAACATAAACATGGATTTAGACTATTGGAGATAATTCTTGCCATTGAATTTGTGATTGGTCATTGAGTTTTGATCGTGCACGGAAGCAACTCTTTCAGTTGAAGACGACATATTTAATCAGACACTTATCGGGAGGAATCAACACAGAAAAAATAAATTTCTGGTTGTGGGCACACCCTTTTTGACGCAGGGACACCCAAGAGAAATTGTGAAACTTCTGTGTGTTGGAACACTAAATCTGATGTTGGAACACATAGAAATGGAACACAAAATCTGGTGTTGGAACACTAAATCTGGTGTTGGAACACTCTGAAATGGAACACAAAATCTGGTGTTGGAACACTAAATTTGGTGTTGGAACACACAGAAATGAGCCCAAAAAATGACCCGATTCCCCCTTTACGCGTGGGACCCGCCACAGATGAGACAAAAGCAATTGATGTCGTTTTGTGGAGAGGGCTTAAATAGGACTTGAAGTCAGAAACCCACTTCACCTGAGAATGTCACCGGAAGAAGCAACGGAAGGACGCCGGAGTTGGAGAAGACTTGCGAAGGACTGAGCCCCGAAATCTGAGATCTCCTTCACTGGAGTTGAAGGAGACTCGAGGAGAAGCTCACAAATCTGGAGGAGACGAACGTCGCTGAGAGCGTCGTCGGAGAGAAGCTTCGTCAGATTAAGGCTCACGGGAAGAAGCAAGCTCTGTAATAGCGACGGAGAGGAGCTGTTGAAACCCTCTCGCCGGAGATGACGAGTTTTGTGAGGAAGGAGATGGCTGGAGCTCGGGTTTCGCAGATCTGGGATTCGGCGATGGAGCTCAAGCTCGGAGGTTCGCTTGAGATGCGAACCGGAGATGCAAGCGGAGGAACACCGGTCGCCGGAGAGATATTTCAGCGGAGAGATGAGTCGTAGAGCGGGAAAAGCTCGCGAGATTCCGGAGGAATGCCGGAGAAAGGCCGGGAACACCGGGAAAGCTTATGAATACCGGAGGAACACCGGGTAAGCTTGAGAATACCGGAGGAACACCGGGAAGCACGGGTCACCGGAGAGATGGCCGGAGATGAACGTCCGACAGGAATAAACGGTGACGGCGGCTAGGGTTTTTGAACTTTCCTAGAGCACTTGCTCTGATACCATGTGAAAATCAGATTTAGGAAAGTTACTTTCTCATTAATGACAATGAGTATATACATCCCTAATTACATAAAAGAAAATTGTGGCAAAAGTACCACAAGGATTAAACTAGAACAACTACACATTATTCTATATATATATATATTGTCATCACCAACATATGAAGTATAACAAAGAAGTGAAATAGTCAACATATATGAAGGAACACAATAAAATATTAAAAAAAAAAACACTTATATAGATTGTAGAATCTCAATAAATATATATCTATACATAATTAAGCTTAAGATACTAAATGCGGTACTAGTAGTATTAATATCTTTTTTATTGCATTTTGTACAAATAAAAATGAAAAACACAATATTGGTAATAGGGAAAATAGTGGCATAAGTACTCAAAGTATTTGAAAAATTGACATTAAGCTTTTATTTTTTTTGGGTGTCGTAAGTTGCCAAACTCTAATTTTCTGTATTCTGTCATATTTTCGTCCAAAATCGTGCCACGTGTCATGTTTTTTAAATTCATTAAATACACCATTGTTTATCATTGATAAATAAGTTCAATTTTTTAATTATGGTATATTTAATGGGTTAAAAAATATGACACATGACACGGTTTTGGACGAAAATATGAAAGAACACACAAAATAAGAGTTTGTCAACTTTCGCCACAAAAAAAATAAATAAAGAGAACTTAGTGTCAACTTTTTAAAAAAACTTTGGATACTTATGCCGTCTATTTCCCTTAGTAATATTATTAACTTTCACAATTTCTATTTGTATTTACTCTACTTAACATTTTACAACTACAATTTCCATTACATAGTTACAATTACAACCAACTAAACGCTAATACTCGCGTATCATTTAATTTCATTTAACAAAAACGGTTGTCTCCTAATGAAAATACCGAATGTCGTTTAATGAAAAAACGACAATAATCATCAAACTGTCTAATTCTTCTCTCTCTTTCACTCTGAATTCAATTTCGACCTAGCTTTCTCACCGTTCTCTGCGAATTCATCGTCCCCAGATCTCGCAAGCTCGCTTCCCAGGTTCGTTTGAGATCGCTGCTTCCATTACTCCTCGTCTAGGGTTTCTCGTCGCTCTACTTTTTCGAAGCATTGGATTTACTCTATCCAGTATTTCCTTCTGCTTCTCGTCGCCCTACTTGCTTAGGAGACCAGAAAACCAAAAATGGTGAAGAATTCGGGTTTAGTGCTTTCCTTCTCAAGCTCTAACACTTCATTGAGCTCTTCGCATCAAATTATTATTTTTTTTAAATTATATTTTGTGATTTACAACGATGTCCAGACACTGGGAAAAATGGTCAACAAAAATATATATTCATCAAGCATATGTGTGAATTACATATATTGACATCAGAGAGCTAGAAGATTTACTGTTAGCATGCCCTAGTTTACGCTATGTGCGCATATGAACTTACGAATTTGGAGAAGAATGATTTATTTCGTCCCCTACAAATTGATGAATTTCAATTTGGACGTCGAATTCACGGCATAATTTGAAGTGTTTGTGATAGTTGAGTTTGGAGTTCTGCAATATGCAGTCATAAGTATTAGAAATTTCGGTTTATGGACCATTATTTCAGGGTCATTTTTATACTGTATATCTTCGACATCGTTTCCGGGCATTTAGTGTTACTAATTATCATGTTAGCAAGCATCAGATATATATGCTTAAGCATTTATATTAAAGTTTCTAGATTTCTGTTTCAAGAAAAATTCAGAATAAACATGTTCAAAATCAAATCAACGCCATGAAAATATGCTTGATCGATGTATATTAATTCAAGTTGTTCAACATTGGTTGCTTTTATCTTTCCTCTTGCAAGAAAATTTGCACTGCGGATTTGCTCATAAATTGCATAATCTTATAGCTGTCTATGTTAATTGACGTCTCGTTAGATAAGTTGTTAGACCCGTTATAACTTGTAGGAGGAGGGAAAAATTGTAGCTTTGCCTAGACATTTATGTCCTTAGTAGTATTGAGGCTTTGTTAGGGCTATTATGGATGTTTTGTACTTACAGCAGGATTGGAGTTTCGACGGAGATCACATATGTTTTTTTTGAATGAGTATATTTCGTTTCAAGAAATCTTGTTGAGTGTCTTCGCCCTACACTCGAAGGAAGGCGTTATGGGAATTACTGTTTTTGGTGAATGATTCCCTTTCGGTTCCTGTCACAAGTATATTATTCTCACCCGCTTGCCATGGTTTCTTTCTTCGTTAGGAGTCATGGCAGAACCGGTAAACGAACAAGCAGTGGCTAACTTGTACGCTTCCTTGAGATCCGAACTAAACCAAATACACTCAAAGATCACCGAATTGGAAATGGAAGTGAGCGAGCACACGCTCGTGATGAACGCTATTCAGCCACTCGACCAATCACGGCGCTGCTATCGCATGATCGGCGGTGTGTTGGTCGAGAGAACGATCAAAGAGGTCTTGCCCGCCGTGCAACGCAACAAGGAAGGCATCGAGGAGGTAATCATCAGGTTGAACGAGTCCTTGGAGAGGAAGAAGAAGGAGATTTCCGACTTGGAAACGAAGTACAAAATCAGGATCAGAAGGGGCGATGAGAAAGAGAATCAGGACGACGGTGCTCGGAAGGAAGGCTCTGCGCAAGGGGTTCTCGTGGGCCCTGCCGGTGGAAGCGAATGATCGAAGAAAAATAAAAAAGAATCATTGCGTTGTTTTGTTTTGTTTTCTTGCTCAACTTTTCTCAGCTTTGTTTTGGTTTGAAAATTTGTGGCAACGAAGACAAACCCAGATGTAGTTGATCTATATGTATTATTAATACATTCACAGATTTTGTTCACAGATTTTAAATGTAGGTTTTGATCAAGGGTTGAAACCGGACAAGTAGTAAAATTTAGGATTTTTTTTTCCCGACGGTTTGGTTTTTCAGGCCTTTTGAAATTGGGCTTGGTCCTCGGTCCTGGTTGCTGAGAAGCTCATTTTTTTTTTCCTTAACTAGATCTAGGCCGGTCTGGTTTTTGAAATAAAATAAAAAATACAAAACAGAACTTTAGTAGAAAAGACTAAAGTTAGTCTTGTAGTTTTGCTTGTATACAATTTTTCACCGTAATACCAAGTAGAAAAAAATTGTATTAAAAACACATTAAACGTCATACAAAAAAGCCTCTATAAATTAATATCGTTGAGATCGAATTTATTATGTTATCGAGGTAAAATTTAATAATATTAGTTAGAGTCTAGCCCGTACAAAAATATTATTTTATCGAGTATTAATTTAATAAAATTTTATCGTATATTATTATTTCTTTACGAGATTTGTTGAATTAATATTCGATAAATTAATCATTTACATAAATTATATTTTTTAGATCTCCAATTTGAATGACGCTTCTAAATTTATACAAAATTGATCTATAGACAAATAAAATTCTCTTTGTTTATGAAAGTTAATACAAATAATCTATACAACAAAAATGAAACATGAAAAACGACTCCAATTCTCCTTATTATCTTTTCCATTTTCACACTTTGACCCCTCAAGAGTTAGAAAGCGGCAGTTTCAGCCGAAGAAATCCTGGACCCCTCGGCCGGCGAAGAGCTTGTCGGAGAGCTCGGCCAAAACGACATTGAGAGTGAGCAAAACGACACTCGACCCCGCGATCACTCCCAGCACCACCCACGTCGTTCCCAGCACCTTCCCGAACGGGGGCCACTCGATCTCCTTCGTCTCCGACGACACTCCGGCGAACAGCCCGCCGTCCTTCACGGCCTTCTCCTCCTCCATGGCCTTCCTGATCTCCGACCCCACCTGGCTCAGCTCCTCCTCCGTCGGAACGGACCCGATCTCCGACGACTCGGAGCTCTCCTTGCTCTTCTCGATGGCTTTCACGGGAGCGACTCGTCGTTTCGCGGAGGCTCCGAGAGGCGCGGGGCTGAGCCGGAGGTGGGGTTTGCCGGCGGGTTTCGGTCTCGGGGGAGGATGCCCGGCGAGTGGCGGCGACGCCGGGAACTGCACGGAGAGGGGTAGTGTGGTCATTTTGCGTTGGGAGTGTGTGGATAGTGTTGGTGCGTTTTGATCGATCTCTGAAAGCTTCGATGGTTGGAATGCGATGGATGGGCTTTTTGGGCCTTCTACTTGGGCCCATGAGCGTTGGGAGTGTGGTTTTTTTCTTCTTTTCTTTATTTCTTAATTTTAATTAAATGTTTTAGATTCAGATTTCGAAGAAAAAAAATAAAATAAAAATTGACACGAGTATAGTAAAGTGGTTATTAAACAGTTGTTGCATGTAACAAAAGTTAATTTAGCATTTGTTAAAATAAATACAATATAGTAAAAAGACTAAAATAAACATGTATAACGAAAATCTAATTTATTCTAAAAACGTTATTTCCAAAAGCTAGGAATCATGTGCAAAATTTAAAATCGTTTATGAAGTTTTTTTTTTATTTGTAAAAATAATTATGCCAAACACCGGATAAGCAGTATAATCGTTTATTTGTTAGATTATTCATACATTCAAACGCGACAGTTGTATTTGTTAAGTTAAAATAAAATTACTTTTTGAACAATTTTGTTTCTTAATAGGCAAAATTGAAAACATCACATTGATGCTTTTGTAAAAAGAAAAAAATAAAGACTATTTTTGAAGTTATACGTATTTTTCTCATCCTTTTATTTTTATATTATCTTTATTTACCTCACACATAAAATTTAATAATGGCAAACTTTAATTTTATAACTCTGATTAACTTATAAAATTAGCGTTGGAAAGCTTGTGAAAAGAGAAATCTATTGATGGGTGGGAAAATATAATTTTCATGTATATCTAGTATTTGTTCAAAGAACCCCTACCCAAAGTCGCATTTGGGGCGTTGACTACTCAATTCTCGTAACGCAGTTAACTTACCCATTAAATCTGGCCATGTTTGTAAACGTGGGTTGCTAACATATCAATTTTTTTCCACGTGGATAAGCCCACATATCCCCGTTTGCCACATCAGCCCACATCGACGTGGAAAAAAATTGCTATGTCAGCAACTCACGTTTGTCAACGTGTAGAGTTAACAGGTAAGTTAACTGCGTTACGAGAATGGAGTGGTCAACTCCCTAAATATGACTTTTGGAAACTTTTTTCACCACTTTTAGACTTTGGGTACACTATGGGTTCTTTGACCAAGGTTTATGTATTTTCGCCGTAATTAATCCTATTTCAAAATAATGCTTTTTTACTATATTGATATGTAAAGTGATTATTATTAAATTAACTAACAAAACACCAAATTACTTAACCAAATACCACTTTTTTATCAAATTATAACATGAAGTGAATGGGGTTAAGTGGTAAAGGCATCCATGTATATATGTGAGGTGAGGTGGTGAGTTCGAATCCTATAAAAAGCCAAAGGATTCGGACCCACCACCTCACCCACACACATAGATGCCTTTACCACTCAACCACATTCAGTTTGCGTTTTAATCTAACAAAAATAAGAATATAAATAGAAACACATCAATAAATGACGTAGTAATAGAAACATATGTCATTTTTGAACCTCTCTCGGGGTGACTTTTTCGAACCGGGTTCGGGTTGGCTTTCTCGGACCGGGCTCGGGGTGAATAACGGTTAGATGGACGAAAAATATCGGTCAACTCTCAAAAAGTAGTTTGGGTACTATTACCACCACTTTTGGGAGTTGGACACACAGAGGGCACTTTTACCATAGTTTGGGTACTTATGTCGTAATAAACCATTATATATATCCCTCCTCTTTAATTATGTTGACTAAAGAGATATATATATATATATATATATATATATATATTATAGGGATAATAGCGGCATAAGTCCCCAACCTTTACTCAACTGGGGCGGCATAGCCCCAACCTCATTTAATAGCGGTATAAGTACCAAAAGATGATTTCCGTCCATATTTGACTAACGGAAGTAGTCAACGTTTGCGTGGTCAGCTTTTCGTCAACGTGGACACCACATAATCCGACATGTCACCATACATGTCATCCTCGCGTCATCAAATTTAATGCAAAATTAATTGAATCCCTCCATCAACCTTAATTTTGCATTAAATTTGATGACACGAGGATGACGTGTATGGTGACATGTCGGATTACGTGGCGTCCACGTTGATGAGAAGCTGACCGCGCAAACGTTGACTACTTCCGTAAGTCAAATATAGACGGAAATCATCTTTTGGTACTTATACCGCTATTAAATGGGGTTGGGGCTATGCCGCCCCAGTTGAGTAAAGGTTGAGGACTTATGCCGCTATTATCCCTATATTATATATGCCTACAGCTCGTTAGTAACTTATGTTGACTGAATTGGGTAAGGAATGAAGACAAACTATATGTATCGAAAGATTTTAAAATGCTAGTATGCAATATATGTGAGTTGTCATTTGACACTACTTGTAAATCCTGATGGATATATAGCAATAACATGAAAAAAAGATCTGCAAAAGCTATTTAAATGAAGACATGTGACATCCAAGTCAAAAATTAAACCTTAAATATATCATGATTCTAATTTTGGATAGGATGGCAGGGATAACGTATATACCATGTTCGTGATAATTTCTTACTACTTTTTTTATGTGGAATGAATCGAAACTTAAGCGTGAATGTTTACTATATTGCTGTCCTATTTTTTTTTTATATTTTTTTTTTGTAACGCCAGAGGTATGAATCTCGATTAATTTAGTCTTCAAGAATCGGAAAAAAATGAAGAAAAATATAATATAAATAAAAACATAAGAGTTTACGTTATTAAAAAAATGAACCAGAAGAACAGCTTGATTATTACTAATATATGATGAAGTAAAATCCGGATATAAATATTCTAATGATGATATGAATTCCGAGTATCAATAAATTACTCAATGCATCAGCTAAGTAAAACACTCTTTATAAATAATGAGTTACTCAAGTACGTAATTTTGAGAATACAACTTAAGAGTAACCATCACACAACTTCTAAAGAGCCAAACGATTTCTTCTCCAAAACAAACTGAATATATTTAGAGTCACCATCAAGCTATAAATTATCCAAATGAAATTCGTTAGCCTTTTCAATAATAAGCATGTCAACTATCACTTCGGTTAAGCCATTTAAAAAAAAAATCGAGCTAAATTTTAAGAGTACATAAGCCTAATCTAACCCCTTTAGCTTATAATCTTAAGCTTAACAACAATGACAGGTTGTCATCTCTAATGTCCATAATTAGCCAAATTACGAGATAACAACAATGTTCTTGAACACGATAAATATTATAAGATAACATTCACACAATTATTTCATTCCCTTATTTTTACCGAAACCCTAATTATTTCCATGGTCTCATACATCATTCTTATGACATAACCAGGCCGTGCCTGAGATTTTTGAGGCCCGAGGCGAGGAGCAATTTTAGGGCCCCTATCAAATTCGCAAAATTTAAGTTCTGATACAAAAATATACATTAGAACCTCGTGAAATTAATATTCGATAAAATAATACTTTTGTATGGTCCCGACTCTAAAGAACATGACTAAAATTTACCACAATTGTATAATAAAATTCTCCATTCACAACAATATTAATTTATAGAGGTTTTAATGTATGAGATATTTGAATAATAAATAACCACTCAGTCAAATATGACCCGTGTAGTTACTTTTGAGAGAAAAGTATTAATTAAAATTATTTTAAAATAATTTTGAGGCCCTTAAATTGAATTTTTTTTTGGAGCTTTTAAGTGTGATTTTTTTTTACCACTGCCTCGTAGAAAGCCATAGACATAACAAATCAGGCTTTTCCTCCTTAATTTTTTTTAGTGTTGACTCATCAATGGTGTATGAGAAAAGCCACAACTTCTCCAATTTCCATTGAAAAGTAGTTTTTGTGATCTCCACATAATCAGCGCCTAGCTCCAAAAAAAATAGTCATAATATAAGTAGTCATTTTAGCTGTACTGAGAGACTTATTTGCACTTGTGGAATAAGACTTGGAATTTGTCCCAATTCTGATCATGGGGTCCATACGAAAGATCTCTATGTCCAAAAGATCAGTTTGGATTGATTGAGATGATCAACGCTCTATAATTAACCTGCCAATATCTACACACAATATCACAGTTTGTCCACAAACAAAAAAATTGCATTATTTTTTTCAATTATTTGAAGTGATTCAAGACATCATGTTTTTAATTTGTTATCTCTTTGGTTGTTTCTGAGCTCAATTTCAAGATCGTTTGTACGGATCTTGATTCGGGATCGCGTATCGTGGATGACACCGAGCCTCTTGGCCAAATGAGCTTAGACGCCAATATCTAAGTCCTTTTATTTCTCTAATATTTATGATTTATTATGATTTAGTATTTTGAGTAATTAACTTTATTTCATCAATGTAATTAATGGTAAATTAATATTTGTAATATTTGCAATTTTTACCTATAATAATTTGCTTTTTTCTCCATTAATACAATTATTCAAACCTTGATCAATTCAATTCTCTCTCTTATTGAGAAGGGATTGCGTTTTAGGGTTTCTGCAGCTCTCGTGTTCTTCGTGTGTGAGTGCGTTCGAATTTAACAATTGCTCTACAAGATCAAGATCTCGGGCCGTTTGATCAGTCCCTTGCATTAATTTAGAAGTTAAAAAATAGAAAAATAATTGAACTTAAAAAACATATGTGATTTATATATTGATAATCAAGATTTTCATCCCAAAATTTGCATTATTTTTTATTTCAATTGTTAGGTGATTAAGATGTCATATTACTAATGTCCCATCTTTGGCTGTTTCTGGAAAAGATTTTCATAGTTGTTCCATTTTCACTTTATTTCTATAAACTTCCCTTGCAATATATAGCTTCTAGAAAAATAATTGAACTTTGAGAGAACCATTATTTATTGCTGATAATTTCCATGTCCCTTTAACTTTTCTCATTTCATCATTACGTACATATATATATATATATATATACATATATATATATATATGATTAAGATTCTGATGTCGGGAAGAAATATGATCCTTAAGGTTAGGTTTAATAAGATAATAATAAGAAATAATGAAAATCAAGGTCATTGTCTCTAATAGTACGTGATACTATTATGAAATAATACAGTTAAATGTTTGGTATCGGTATGCACTTTTCCTGTAAAGTATTCGTATTTTTTCTGAGAAAAAGTAAAGGTAGCTAGCTAGACAAACGTTAAGATTCTTCAGAAAAAATTATAATTATTTAATTTGCATGCATTGTTGGCTTGGTTATCAAGGCAGTTTCATTTCATTATTTCATATGGATGTTCATAAAATATAGATGATTTCATTTTACCACACGGGTAAAATTATAAGTTATTTATGTTGATAATGATCTTAGTGGTTACGATATTTCTAAAATATGGTTATTTGAATTTTCAAAAATATGAAGTATATAACATTTTGAGGCTGGTATGTGAATATTACTATGCTAAATTTTCATTAGTCATTATGGGTATTTTCTCAGCACACCTTTGATATTTTGAGCAAATTATGTGAAAGAATAGTATTTTTTTATAAGGATTTTACTAGGGTTACGGATTACTTGCGGAAATTTTATAGAACGACAAAGATTATGAACGAAATCATGTCGGTAATGCCAAAAAATAGCAGGCTCGTGATAGATTCGCGGTTGTTGTGTGTGGGCATCTAACATTCAACCTGTGCCTTTTTAACATTTGATTTCTTCAGCATTATATGATATTATTTTAATTTAATTTTTTAGCATATACTTTTGTGGGGTCTTTTCATACTTTACATTATCATAAGTATAATACTTCTCCCGCCCCACATGGAAAAGATGGTGAAAGTTTGATCTATGAGACGCAAATCTTGAATTGAATATTATTTTAAGAAAAATGGAAGATTATTGCTAGAGGATAGATTTTCCGGTATTAACCTTACCTAATCAACCAAATTTACTAATTTAATCACCTTATAATAATAATAATAATAATATATAAGAGCAAGTAGTGAAAGCATCTAATTCCTTTTCTGTAGTTGTTGGTAATCTCTCATTGGATCCTCCCTTTTGTCTCTCGTTTCTTCCATTATTTTTAAGCAAATATATTTGTTTATTTGTTGTGAAGTTTAATTCACACAGCTATGAAGCTCTTGTGTAGAATAATATAGTTAAGATGTTATAGGAAATTCGCATTTATATCAGTGTAGTCCTAATTTTCGAGTATGTATAAGACTTGTGGCCGACTTTTGTACCGGGCGTTGTTGCTCAAAAAGGGCTTGAGAGAGAGAGAGAGTCGTAACATGACCTAAACTCTGATAGCTAGATTATAATAAAGATGATTCACAAGCGGAGAATAGTAGATGTACCTTATCACACTAAGACCGAACCATTAATAATGTTCTTTATATCATCTTTATTTTTGCTTTGTTTGATTTTGTTTATAGATCATTAGGTGATTAAGGCTTGATCCTAACAATATATTACATATATAAAGTAATTTAGGTTACTTTTTAGATAATTTTTATATAATTACTCCAATACCTTGATTTGTCCCCTTAGTAAATCAAGGGTTTGCCTAGGGTTTTGGTTGGTAATATTGCTACACAAATACCAATATATGCACTTAAGCTTCCAACAGTCAGGACAATGTAAATCTTGTTTAATAATTATGAGATGATAATATGTATTCTTGGGGTTAACACATTTTGCTAATTAATTATTCCAAACATTCAGTTAAGCTTCCATAGAGAGTGTCATCCTGTCCAAAATTAATAATTAAATAAATCTAATAAAACTATGATATATTAATCAAGAGTCCAAGAGTAATGTTTCTTGTCAAGTGAAACTTTTGCTCCAAAATTATTGGCTAGAATGGTGCTTCTTGAAAGACTCCACTTCTTGAAGCATGGAATTATTATTATTTTTATTTTATCTTTACTATTGTATTGACAATACCATATATTTATATACTAACAATTTCCTTAAATCAAATCTTGTTGTGATTTTTTTCTCTATATTTTATCAACAATAATGTTACAAATGCATACATGTATATATTCCAGATCAATTTATGATGATCGTCCTATCTAATCTACTAATTTCTTTTATGCGTTCAAGCCGAATAAATAATATTAAATTACGATGATTTTTATATGTCCAGGCCCGTTTCAAATATAGCTTTGCGGTGCAAAATAATTTTTCGGATCGGGCCGCGGTTCGAGTGAGAGGACTTTCCCATGTGGACTGTGGCATAGACTTTTCATATTAAGGTTCTTATTTTTGTTAGTTAACTAGCTAAACATAACCTCTATATGTATTCATCTTATCTTCCTTAACATTTTTTTATTTATTTATCATAATGGATCCCCTTTGTGTGCCGTAATCTTCAAAATTTGTTCTCCACGTAAAATTTTCATGTCGATTTATCTTTATTTTTATTTGTTTCCGTTTTGTGTCGTATTTACAAAAATACTCTCAATTTTCGCGATTATTATTATTATGTTGATCTTAACGAATACCATTATAAAACATTCAAAATTCACTCAATTTTTTTTTAATTTTTACCCTTAAATATTTGTTAATTATGCTTAATTAGTTTCCCCACAGCACTTAACCCCTCCAAATTTCGTATCGTGAATCCCTCAGATGTTATTAATAATATGCAAGACCAAGATCTTTATTCTCTCTCTTATATATATATATATATATATATATATATATATATATATAAAAGATCTCTGTATATATGTATATTCATCGTTGTTGTGATGCGTGCAAAAGGCAGAAGCAACATGCAGATTCACTTTATCGTGCTGTTCGCAGGACCACCACGGAGATCATATTAATAACAACATGCAATGCAATAATATAAGCCAAACTTTTGGTCACATTTGCCACTCAACAGTTCAAAAACAAAACTATATATACACTTCTAAACTTACCAACAGTACACTAGTATCTACATATGTTTTGTCACACATGCACGTACATTAAAAACACAACGACAAGAGATGATATGAGATGAGATTATATTAAATCAGTATATTATAGTTTATACATAAAAACATGTAAAAAAGTGACATTATATATATATATATATATAATGCATCGAGACATCAACTTTATAATCCCACGCTTTACTTGGTTTTGTGCATTATCAAAATTCGTATTTCCTTTGTCTTCATACATGAGACATCCTCAGCTTTCACCAAAACCCTATGTAATTAAATTGCGGGATAATTGCGGCATAAATTCTCGTTGTTGTTTGAAAAGGTTCGGTATGTTTTGACGGATATATTGAGTTATGGTACTTAATCCGTCATTTGTTTTATACTAAGAATGATAACTTATATGCCGCAATTATCCCTTAAAATAAATCACTAATAAAAAGCTAATTGTAAGTAACGATGTTAATAGTTAATACATTCTCAATTAATTATCTAGATAACTCTCAACAGTAATTACCTAATAAACCTCTACTTAATTACTTTGACCAAATTGATAATTAATATAAGACCAATGTGACTTTACAAGACATAATCTGATTAGTCAATCGAAATCGGGCCGATAAGAGTGGCCCGATCGGCGGAGATCAAGCTCTCGTGACACGGAAATGTAAAAACGAAAAAATACACTCACCTATGAAACAACAATCGAAATTGCAAAAATATTAATACATTTTCCCATGTCACATGCTCAACCGCCGGAAAGCGTTGCGTTTCCGCCGAATTTTCACTTCACGGTGCCGGCGGGCATGATTCTCCGGCAACGTGGACGCCGGTGAGGATAATATATCTACGACGATATCAGTGAAGGCGCTGATGATAAACTTGTGAGTGTCTTTAGGGTTTAAGGAGAGGAAACACAAGAGAAGCTCATGAAGATACTCCAAATCACTCCTATCATCGTCCTCGTCGCCGTCATCGCCGTTGATTTTGACATTCCTCGCTTCTATCATTTCTTGCATGGAACGTCGAAAGTCGACTCTCGGGTCCACCGAGTACTTCCTCACCTCCACACCCCCAGCTCCCGAGTCGAATGACGCCGTACGCCTCCTCCTAGCAACATGATGTCGTTTCGCCTCATTATTCCTCGGCTCGTCGACAATGGAGTTCGAGCTCCCGGGAGAGGAGAAGAAGAATCTCCGCGACGCGAATACGGCGGCTAAGTCGGCCTCACCAGGGTCCACGTCATCGGAGAAGAGAGCGTTGAAGTTCTTCGTCGCGAAGGAGCTAGCTGGGACCGACGACGATGAGGAGGAGTAATACGACGATGACGTGTTCGTCGTCCGGCATTGATCTTCGTCGTCGTCCGAGAGGCGGTGAGGTGGCGAGCTGGGATTGGCTGTGGGGAGGCACTTGGAGATTGAGAAGCTGCAGAGAGGGAACAACCGTTTCTTCCATTGGAACATCATGCTGTTTTCATTAGCGTTTGACATCTCCAGAGAGAGAAGAAGATCAGAAGAAGAAGGTGTTTGTCTTCCTGGGATTAACGTGGTGTGTTCAGTGTTTGTTCGGATGTTTTGTCTCTAGAGAGAGAAAATGATGATGAGAGAGAGAGAGTATTAAAGGACAGAGAGAGTTTGGCTTTTTATGTGAGAAAAATAAAAGAAGAGGCCCTTTGATTATGGGTGTCATGGATAAGGACATACATTAATTTTTTATGAATCATTTCTATTTTATCTGCGGCATAAGTACTCAATTTTATATTAAGTGTTTTTTTTAAGGAATATTAAGTGCTTTGATATATTCTGGATAATCTCTTTTTTTTTAATAGCAGGAACAATGTTGATATCGAATTCCGTCTTTCTCTAGTTAATGTCGTTCTTTATAGTTTATACAAAGAACACTACACAGTGTACGTCTATGGTTAAACCAAAGATATACGTACATTGTCTCTTACTTAACACGCGTTAACTCGACATGGACATATAATAAGACCTGAAGACTGTTTGTGATTTTTTTTTGGGTACTATGAAAGAGATTGAGGATATATCGACTGGCTTGGTACTATATAGATTGGGTATTTATGCCACAAATATATCTATTTTATTTACTTGTTATATATGTTCTTTAGATCTGTATGTGACTGTTTGGCTTTTGACATTATGGATTATGAGTGATTAACTAATGATTATAATATCATTGTGTAAGCGACCAAATTCAGTGTTTTAGGAAAAATGTGTTCTTGTTGGAGTATTTTATGGTTCACTAATGAATTTTTGGGACTTATTTATGGCTAACTAATTGATTAAAATATGTACAACAAGCATGATTTGTGTATGATGCTTATAAATATAATTATATTCTCTAGCTAGCTACAAGATGACTGTTTTATTCGGCAATAAAGCACCACCATGAAACTGAATTTAATGTTGGGCTTAATGGGTTATCAAATGTGATAAATAGAGATTAAGAAAGCCTAATTATATTACTTAAAACCCAAATTAAAAAGGATATTAAAATTATCCAAAAGACTAAATCACAAGCTATATTAGACCAAGCGATTCCCGGCCACCTCTCTCTCACGCTTGGAGAAAGAATTTAGCATTCACGAAGAGTTTTTTGGCGAACGACGTACTTTTTGTCCGATCAGTTACGTATTTTTACAATGTAGAGATTCGAATTGGAATAGATTAGTGTTACGGGATGCAATAGGTGCATTAAAATCTGTCAACCTAATCTAACAAGTATAATCTCCGGCAAAATTTGAATGAAGCCCTCAAAATATAATTTCTAGCAAAAATTTAAATTTAACCCGTCCGGGGTGTGGTTCTTAGTTCCGCCACTGAGAGTAAGCGTTGTAAGTGAAGTGTTTGCTCCGTTAAATCGGATTACGAGTGAGAGAGGTTAATTACAAAGTGTAAAATGATCACTCTCCAACATCCAATAATACATATATAGATAATAGACTGGTCCCAAGAAAGATTGATTGATATACTGCTTCACATGGCAATACACACAGCTATGTTGATGTGGTACGAGCAAGAAAATAGCCCTAATATTGCGACCATCGCTTTTTGAATATTCACTACGTCCATTTCTACTACTATTTCGTTTTTTAAAATATAACTATTTATCATTGTGACAAAACTATTTATACGTAAAAGCAGTCGACTTTTTCATTGTGGTGAAGAAGAATGGAGACGTAAAGTTGATTAAATCAAGAAGATCTTGCAAAATATGCAAGTGCCCGAGAGGTTTAAGTTACGGCTTTTGTACATCACCGATAATTTTCTCGGTTCTTGTTAATTGTTATCGCAATCGAGTCAACTAAAGCTATCATTTATATCAATTCAATTTTTTTATGAGCCACATATTAATGGGATAGGGTTGCTCGTGGCGGGTGATTCGATGGAAATTCGGGGATATGTCACCCGATGCGAGCTCTAATAGCCAATTCGGTACCTGCGCATTCGGAGTAGCCCTAACTTGAAAATAAAATAACACGTTACAGAAAAATTGATAAAAATTTAAAATTTAAAATAGAGAATATATGACTTAAACTAAATAATTTTGAAAAACCAATTACAGAATCTTAATTCCGAAAAATCTCAAGAGTATCGCGGAGACGTCGCGCCCCTGAGTCCTAATGTTCCAACAATCTTCTTACAAAGTGTCTTTAACGTCGGATTGTTGGAAAGGCCATGCTAATGATGATTATATTACGGTTGTAGCTTATTTTATCAACGATAATTGGAAAACGGAAAAGCGTATCATAGGTTTTAGGTCGATGAGGGTTAGGCACACATCAGTAAACCTAGCCGAGGCGATACTAGAAGTTTTGTCGGATTGGAACCTTAAGGATAGAGTAGTTTCCATTACGTTAGATAACACAAGTGCCTACGCCAATGCCGTAGAAATAATAAAGGAAAGTTTGACCAATTTTATGGACGATTGTTTTCATCAAAGGTGTGCGTGTCATATTATAAACTTGATAGTTCAATCCGGTTTAAAAGTTATTTCCGATAGTATCGCCAAAATTAGGAACACGATTTTGTATATACGATAATCTACTATGCGTACAGTTTCTTGGGAAGATTATTACAGGGCTCACGGTTACTAGGTAAGAACGCTTCAACCGGATTTGCCGATCCGTTGGAACTCGACCTACATGATGTTGGATGTTGTCCTACCCTACAAGGAGCTTCTTACTAACTGGATCAACAGCCCGGAACAAGAAGACCGCGAAGACATCACTCCGGACGATTGGCTAATCGCCATCCAATTCCAGGCTTTTCTACACCTTTTTAATCAAATTACTATTGATTTATCTCATGTTTACTCACCCACGTCTCAGAGAGCTTTGCCCGCTATTTTCGATATACTTTGTCATTGTGAAAACGCAAAACGTAATGCTTTATTTACCGATGTACTAACCCCGATGATTGCAAAGTTTCAGAGTTATTGGAGTCCTGAAAACCTCCCATTTCTATACTACGCCGCTGTAATCGTGGATCCGACACTTAAGCTTTCCAGGCTGCAGGAGGCCTTAAATGCCATGCAAGAAATCATGGGGGAGCCCTACATGACGCACAATTACTTCGATGCGGATCAGAATATGAAGGCTCTTTACCAAGAGTACGAGCAAAAATATAACGACATCGAAGATCAGCTGGAGGAAACGAATCAACAACAACAACAAATTAAACTCATGTAATTTTTTAACTTTATTTCTTAAGATTAATTATTTTTATTTCCTAACATTAATCTAAACTTTAATATTTTTCGTTCAATATAGGGCGGACGCGGGGACGGTGGTTCACAATCACCATACGTGTACAATCACCGTTTATTGTACAACCTTACGGCTATTGGGCGCAGCAATGCATCGACTTCTTCACCGGCTTCACAAGGATGTGGCGCTTCGGGATCTCGAGTTCTTGGTCGACGTCAACGACGCAACACCATCGACGAGTACGCTCGATTTTGCAACCTTCCTCCGACACCGTGCCCTAACGAAGGCCTCGACATTCTTCAATGGTGGCACGCAAATCGATCGGAGTATCCGGTTTTATCCTTGTTGGCTCGTGACATTCTCACCATCCTGATCTCAACAGTATCATCAGAGGCGGCATTCTCAATGGTCGGAAGGATGTTAGAGCCTCGCCGCAAGTCTACAAAATCATTGATGGTCGAGATCCTTATGCTTTCGAGAGATCAGATAATGGCCAATAAACGACAACAAAAAAACGATATGTACGACCGAGAATTGGCGAATTACTTTTCACAGATTTAAATATAATTCGTTTACAATTGTTCGTTTTTTTTATTGTACTTTGAATTTGTATCTTCGTTTGCCATTGTAGTTGCACTTTCCCGTATCCTACCTTCGAGTTTGTTGAATAAAAACACATATTTACTTTCTTTTGTTTTGTTATTGTATGTTTTATTTATTTCATAATTATTTTTTAAATATTTCACACTTAAAATAATTTTAAAATTTCATTTTTTTTCAAAACCGAACTTAAGTACCAAAATGTTATATTTGAACAAGTAAACAAAACGAGGGACTAAACAATAAATAACACAAAAAAAAAGAACAAATTCATGTCACGTATTTAAAATAATATATATATATATATATATATATATATATATATATATAACGTATGCTATACATTTATGTTAGCAATGACCATGATATAATAATGACATTGATCAAACAAGTTCCGTGGTTTTAGATCGACCACAAAAGCTGGCCCAACAGATGACAACTATTACTACGATTCCAAGTAGTACGTACTACTCTTTCCTGATCACATCTACTTCTCTTTGGTCAACACAAATTGGTCAACAATTACTCATTTCCTGTTCTAAACTTGCAATCATTTTTGAGACCTCCATTATTGGTCATGCTATTTCATCTTTCATACAAGAGTTGGAAATATCTCACCTATATGCATGTAGTATAAGAAATATTATTTCATAAAAGATATCACGACATCTAACATTCTTATTAATTTTTACATTGATCGGAGCTTCTCCTAAGTCCTAAGCATTATAAAAAGACAGTCCCATCATATTATATGTGTATACATAATTGTATTATTATTATTATTATTATTATTATTATTATATATACATTATTCTAATTATTGTATAGGTCAAAACATACACGGAAAGCTCAATACGGGAAGAAGACACTAAAGTACCAATGTTCCATCAAACGTCCGCAGACTCGTTTATCCTTGCAGCCGCCGCGACAGCGGCGGCAACTCCACCGGGCTGTGTGGTCAGGTTCGGGCTGTTCCGTAGCTCCGCCAATACAACGCCCTCGGCGTCGTGTCGAGTCACCGCCTTGTCTGCGGGCAGCTTGGCAACTGTGTCCTGCAAACACACAATACTGCGTGAGATCAAACATTTAGAAAAAGCATTCGAATAAAGCACCACAAGATTAATATAGATTTACAGAACGGTTAATTTGTTGGTGTTTTACTCGCCTGCCCGTTCACTCGCCCGTTCACCGGTTATTCGCCCGTCGTGTAAAATGTAAAACGTTGTTTTCGTGCCGAAACTTATAAATTAGACCTTAGAACTTCATTGTTTTTGCCTCTAATCTGTGTAATGAATTTAGTGAATTCATAGATTACATAATCACTGGTACAACATATTAAATAAAGAAATCTCAAAAAACTGAAAAAATAAAGTTCCGGTAATAATAATGTCGACTGTATTTATAACCATGAAACTAATAAGGAAAATCATTTATATTCTCTGCTCCATAGGTAAAATTTGTTTCTTACATAACTGTTCTAGGGTTTATACGTGAACATCCTCAGAAAAGTGAACTTAATCTATATATATGTGTATATCATATACCTTGAGGACATCTTTGAGCTTGATCTTGTCCTCATCAAGTTCAACGGAGGCGTTGTAGGAAGCGGCATACTGTGCCGTTGCTGCGGGACCGCCGGGAGTGGTGACGCTGCTACCGGTGGCTCTAACCTCGGCCGCCTGAATCGCGGCTGCATCGTACAAGTCCACCGGTTTATTACCGGAAATCTTGGCCGTCGCTTCCAGTGCTTCACCTAAAGTGACCGCGCTCGCTGCCGTCCCCGGAGCCGTTGGTGCCGGCTCAACGTGCTGTCCAACAACCTGCGAACCCCAACAAAATTATCTTTACGTATTTTGCAAGTCACCGAAGACTTTGTTAACGTTGCAATATGCTATTATAATCTGACCTGTCCCGCGACGGATTCCGTAACTACGCGATAACCGGGCATGTCGGTCTCGGTGACGGTGACGCCTTCCACGCCGGCAGCGTCCGTCACGTCCACGTGACCGACGACACCGGCCCTCTCGTTCTGCGTGGCGGCGGCCTGCATGGTGGCAGCGACGCCGCCTTTCTGCGTCCGGCCGAGCACCGCCGACTCCGCGGTCTGCATCATCGCCGCGTCGCGCGGCGCCACCGGCTTCTCGGCCAGCTCACCCGAAACGTCAAAAACGTCGCCGTATTTAACGGCCTGAGGCCTCCCCGGTTGCTCCTGACTCATCTTTAATCCGCCGTTAAAGTCTCCGTTCTTTCCGCCGTTTTAATTAACGCCGTTCGGCGGAGGCTCAGCTTATAATGATATATATGATCTCTCTGCCGATGGAGGTTGTGCCACCTGTGACTCTTGGGTGACGTGGCGGGAGGAGAGGTGGGACAAGTTTGGTCGCACGCGCTGAGTTTTGATTGGCTGAGAGGGAATCTGATGACACGTGGAGTTACACGTGGCGAGCGAGTAGCTCGGTGCCTGCGATTCTAGTGTGTTATTATCGCTTGAATTTGTTTAGGTTTCAATTTTTTTTTATGATGAATTTAATGATCCAATATGAAAATTCTCAAGAGTTCAGAATGGCATTAAATTGTCACATTAAATTATATTTTTGTTAACGTGTGATCTTTGATCTTTCAAATCGTCAAGTATTACTGTATTAATCCATGATTACGATTTTGGAGAGTCTCCTTTTTAAAAAATAAAAATAAATATTTGATTTGATGATCCAACGACCTTAACCAGCTTTATTTTCATAGATAAGAGTTTATTTAATATGAAATATACACAATATTTACATACAAGCTAGTAGCTACATATAATTAAAGTTTCAACTTACTAGCTAATAGTATTATATATACTTGATAAAGCATCATATTACACTAATTATATTGTTCTCTATTGCCTTGGAGTCTCTTCACTAGCTATCTCCAGTCCATTACCTGAAAAAGGAAAAAAAAATTATTGGTTTAAATATTAAAATGTACTTGCGTTAATATATAGTACATCAATTGGAAATTAAAATTTATTTGGAACTCATCAAACTAATATATGAAAGATTTATATAAGACCATATTCCTAAATCACGTGGCAATAATAACGCGTCAAAAACACATCCAGATTGTCATGTTTTCATAATAATAAGCCAACGTCCAGCCATTTCAGATTTTTTTGTCGGACCATGATTTCGAAATTATATCGTATGATTTGTAAATGTAGCATTGTCAAATATATATATCAAGAAAAATTATTAAATCATACTTGTTCAGTCCTAAAAGTAGTCTCAGTCCTAATTTCAGAAATAAATATAAAAAATCTAATTAATTGTCCAGGAAAATATTTTTAAAATTAATCAATTATAATTATTCAATTCCGTACATTAATGTTTAATATATCCATTTTTAATAAATAACAAACAAAATGAAAATAAAATAATCAAGATTAAAATCGTAAATAATATTAAGGTCTGAATATAATAATTTGATAAATAAATAAGGTTAATTAGTAATTACCGTCGGGATCAAAGAAGAAAATTTGCTTGATCTCTCGGTCGGCTATGCTAATATTCTTCTCATATATTTCCACTCCCTTTTCCTGTCAACAAAAAATAAAATAAAAATAAATACAATAATCAATTACGACACAAAATTAACTCGTTATATATAATTACTTTGAGGCTGGCGACGACTTGGTCAAAGTTGGAGACGGCGAAGCAGAGGTGGTGGCCACGTGGCAGGCGGGTCGGGTCGGACACCGGTGACGTGGCGCTCCACGGGCCCTCCGGGAGGTTGGAGTCGGGGTTTCTTTGAACGATGTGGAGCTGAAAGGAGTGAGGTGGGAGGTTGAGCCATATCACCTCGAATTCACCCAACGACACTTTCTCCATTTCTTCAAACCCAAACATCTGTAATTCAATTCAATCATTTTTTAGAGTTTAATTGTTTGAACTTTGATTAATGTGATAAATTATATAATATATTTATATTGAAAAAAAAATACCTCCTTGTAGAATTCGGCAAGGCGTCTGGTGTCGTTTGACTCTCTGGCGACGTGACTGAGAGCGGTGACTTTTGCGATTGACATTGTTTTTTTGGAGCTAAGGTGGTTGTGTCGTGAAATATGTGTATATAAATAAGTTAATGTAAGAAGGAACAAAACACGTCATCGTAAAATTAAAGAAGAGAAAATTTATAAATACGTATATCATTAGGCGAATACTACAAAAATAATGTCGAATTCTATTTTTCTAATTAAATTTGTTATATCCGGATAAATTTTTTAAAAATATTAATTTTTTAATATTTTTATTAGATTAAATAAGTATGCATGTTTTTTTTAAAGATGTTGATGTTATTTTGGTTATTTTAGAAAAACAAATTGTAAATATAGGTACGTATTTATTTAGTATATAGAATTGTCGTGACTCATGAGTGCAAGAAAACACGTGTGTTGGGTGTAAGGGGTGATTTTCCGTGTGCTAGGACACGTGGTTGAGAAATACACTGCAAACGACGTATTTATCTGGAAGTCGTGCCACAGCAAACGACATCTCATAGGGACTATTTTGCTGCTGGTTTCATGTCGTATCGTAAATTTATCATATCAAATCTAAGCAAGCCTTCCTATGATAACACATTTTAAGAAAAAGCATATCAAATATACAACTTTATATGAAATATTCTTTACCAAATTTGACATGGGAAAATAAGTTTCCAGTGATACTTCAAACTAATTAATTTGACGTATATAAAAATCAATTTTCTATTTATAAATGATGTATAATTAACCCAATTTGACTCAAAAAATCACCAATAGTCCCCACATGAGCAAACCCCGTCTTCGAACCGGTGAAACCGGCTGTTGTCCCGAACGACAATTTCCCTCCCGGCGCTGCCGGAAGCGAACTTCATGACGACGTGGCAGTCCCCGCAGATCCGGAGATTCTTCGTGATCCGTATCGGCAGCCCCGGGGGAGTGGCCACGAGGCCGAATCCGAGCGCGAGCTTCTCGCTGTGCTGCCACAGGTCCGACGCCTTCTCCTCTTCTTCGACGTCGAAGAGAGCCAGCCCCGCGTCGGGCGTGTAGCCCGCTGCCTCCATCGCGCGCCTCAGCTCGGCCAGCGCGCTGCGGATTTCGAAGCTCCGCTCATGTGACGCGTCTTTCGCTCGGAAGGCGTGGATGCGGTTTTTAGCCGTGATCCAGCTGTACCCGGCGCCTTTCTTGATCCCGGCGTCTCGCATTCCTCTCCTCACCACCCTGGCCTCTTCCCACCTGCCTGAAGCAGAAAATATGTTTGAAAGCACGACGTGATGGCCGGAGTCTTTTGGATCCAGCTCGAACAGCTTATCAGCGGCGATCTTCGCTAACTCCGGCTTTCGGTGCACTCGACATGCCCCCAGAAGAGCGCCCCAGACCGAAATCCCAGCGTGAATCGGCATCGCCCTGACAAACTCATACGCGCGCTCTACCTGCCCGGCGCGCCCGAGCAAGTCCACCATGCACGCGTAATGCTCTGCCCGAGGCTTGATCCCGTGTCGCGCCTCCATTGTCTGAAAGACATCCATGCCCTTGTCCACCGCACCGGCTCGGGCGCAAGCGGAGAGCAGGCACACGAACGTCACGTGGTTGGGCGCGTCTTCCCTGCAGCACGACAACATCATCTCTTCGAAGAGACGGAACGAGTGGTGCGCTTGCCCAGCGTGCGAGTAGGCGGTGAGCATCGCGTTCCACAAGACGAGGTTTCTCCGTGGCGACTTGTGGAAAGCATGCTCTGCATCGGCTAGGCTCCCGCACTTCCCATACATGTCGACGAGTGCACTCGTGACGAACACATTCAGTTCTACGCCGGTTTTCACCGCCAGAGCGTGAACTGATCTCCCGGAGTCAAACCCCGACAGGGAAGCACACGCGCTAAGCACTGTCGACACCATGAAACCGTTTACTTCGACGCCGGCGATCCTTGCCCGGAGAAACACCTCACATGCCTTCTCCTCCTCGTCATTCGCCACATACACCGCCGCCATCGAGCACCAGGAAACATCATTCCACCGCCCTGTGATCGCTTCGAAAACCCTCTCCGACGAGGCAACATCCCGACACTTCCCATAGAAATCAACGAGCCCATTCGCGACCTTGATGTCTTTACCAATCCCGCAGGCCACTGCCCGCCCGTGCAGCTCTCTCCCCAGCGGCAAATTCACAGTGTCAGCACATGCATTGAGGAACGCACAGACCGCAATCGAATCCGGCTCTCCCCCGGAGCGGACAAACTCCCGAAAAACGTTCATCGCCTCCATCGGCCGGCCGTCAAGGACCGCATTGGAGATGTAAGCGTTCCACGTTGCTCCATTCCGGTGCGGCATTTCGTCGAACAGCTTCCGAGCGTCGCTCCACAGCCCGATTTTCCCATACATGTCCACGGCGCCAGACGCGACGAACACGTCATCAATCTCACCGAGCTTCACGGCGTCGGCGTGGAGCTGGAGCCCGACGGTCGGCGCGCCGAGCGAAGCCGAGGCTTTGAACGCGCATGGGAAGGTGAAGTCATTGGGGCGTACGGACTCCCGGCGCATGGCGGCGAAGGCTTCGAGCGCGGCGGCTGCGTGGCCGTTCTGGGCGGCGCCGGCGATGAGCGAGGTCCAGGTGACGACGGAGCGGGTCGGGGCGAGGGAGAGGGCGAGTCGGGCTGAGTCGGGTCGGCCGAGTTTGGCGTACATGTTGACCAGGTGGTTGGAGAGGAACTCGGGGAGGGGGTGGTCGAGGGTCTTGATGATCTGGGCGTGGGCGGCTCGGCCGAGTCGAGCGGAGCGAGTCGACACGGCGGAGTCGACCAGGTGCGCGAGCGAGTTGGTGGGGAGGAAGGGCATTTTCGTAAATGGTCGACGGTGGCTTCGGTCGGGCTCATGGCTGAGCAGTGGCGGTGAGAGAGTGAGGACGAGCTTGAAGACGAAGCATGGAACTGTAAAAATGCTCTTTCGATTTTGTCTGTTTTATTCTTTTGTTTAAATAAATATATTAAATATACGGAGCAAGCAATGCCACAGTGATTTAAAAGCAATAATAACATTATATTATTTTCCTTAATTTGTTAAATTTTTATTAGATTTAAAAATACTTGTAAACATGTTCTAAATGCCGATATCGATATCGTTTTTTACGAATATATCGCTTGCCGACGAATAAAATAGAAATAAATTGATATATCGATTTCCTGCAAATATCGTATCGCATTTCTCATTTTCTAGGCACGTCGTCGATATATCGATGACATATCCCGATATTTAAAACCAAGCTTGTGAGTGAGTCATGTATCTTAAATATATATATATATATATATATATATATATATATATATATATTAGTTTCTACCCTAAAAAAGTTCTTGATAATGAGTTATGATGTTGTAAATTCGGAATTTTTTCCTGAAGATCGAAGATCGACAAATTTGTATTACGTATATCTTGAAGAAAATCTTATTTCATCGAGCTCTAAAAACTTATCCATATGTTTGTATTTTACGAAATTTATATAAAAAAAATACAGTTTTAATTTTAATTTTTTATTTATTTTTTATAACCTTTAATAAACCATCCATATTCCGTAAAACATCGGTTGTCATAAGTTTGTTTTGCTGAAAAGCGTTAATTAACCGACAAATAAAAAAACCGCAATTTTCGAAACCTTTCTCTACAAATTGAAGGTTGAATTATAAAAATTCCAGCTTTCTCTATAAAATGTTCCGAATCGAACTTAGGATTTGGATACTCTGTCGGATTGAGTGATGATTAGATCTAATTGCTTGCAATCACGAAGGATCAGTGTACGTGTGTATCACAAAGTCAGGTTTCTATAGTTGACTTTTATATAGGCTTAAACAAAATCACGAAAGAGTAAATGAATCGATAAAACTATCTACTTATAATTTCAACTTTAATTGCTTCATATAATAAACGAGTTAATCTTGTGATGTTCACGTCTAAAAACCCTTAATTAAATCTAGAAAAATAATAATTTGAATTTTGATTCATGTTCAATGGTCTTTCTTTGAACAATTAAATTCGGATACACATGATGAGAACCAATTTAAGAGAGAAAATGAGCAATTATATTTATATGGAGCTTTTATTTATCATTATTTTTTCCCAAGTTAGAGCCTTGGCCAACTCACACCCAGCCTTAGTCCCACCTAATTTACCGGGTCTATATATAACTATATATACACACACACAATATATATATATATATATATATATAATATATATAAAGATGAGAACAACCTCATTAAGAGAGAGAGCGAGTTTGGGATTTTTCTCAAGGGGGAGTAAGGGTTTTTTTCTTTCTTCTTCTCCTTTAGAGAAGGAAGAAAAGAAACATATTATTACATGGCGTCCATTAAAATTGGAGGGCAAGACAATAATGCCCTCCGAAACGACATTGAAGTCGTCGTAGGCATCGAGGCGATCCTGTCGAAATGGCACGGTCTTCAAATGGCGGTGGAGAACCGGTGGGGCGGCCACGATTCCCTTGAGAAATCTCACCAACTCACTCACGAGATCTTCTCTTGGTTCTCTCAATCCAAAGGTATCATATTTGAATCATAATATATACATGCTTGTAAAGAGATGTTGAAGAAATGTATATATATGTTATACAGCACCTCTTTACGTGGAAGACGTGGAAAATCTCCTCCATGAGAGCATGCTTCTCTCTTTCAACACAGACATCGAAGATGGCAGCATTGAAGAGGTATATATACATACTTATACATATATATAGTATTGGTTGTGTTATTCTGAATGTAATTAATCCATCAATTTGAATGCAATGATGATCAGGTTGCTGAACAACTGATGATTTTGCACGAGGAACAATACTTGCAAGGAAGCCATTAATGTGAAGGGGAGATCCGGATTCAACTTCGTATTATAAGCTTTAAATAGTTTATACACATTTTTCAGAAATGTGTGGTGGAAAATTGTAATTAAGTAATTACTCGGTGACGTGACATAGATGATCCAAACGAGAGGCTTCATTGGTGGAGAGTAACTTTGTATTGCAGAATCAATCAAGATATAGATGCTCATGCTATATATATACCGCTATTATTTGCTTATTCAAATTATATTTTTTTTTCAAGTAAAGTGACGAGAACGACTAAAAATAAGACACATGATACACAAAAAATGTCATAGATAAAAGAATTAAAGGGTATTCGCGACAGAGACACCTAGACTTAGCGGAGTGATTTCGTGGCTTGCTGGTGGGCTCCACATTCCACGCAATCAATTATGTAATATTAATTAATTATTTGAAAATTTCATTACACAAAACAAAAACTCGATTATCTTTTAAATGATTAAACCCAATTTCAAAACATTCCGACCATCCAATTTCTCTCTCTCTCTCTCTCTCATTGGAAGCTTACGAAATCCTCCGACGAACCCTTGATGCTCGTGCGACGAAATGACCGACGGCGAGGCGCCTGACCCTGATCAATCGTGGCGACACCAAGGCATCAAACTTCTTCCCTATTACAGTAATAATTAACAAATGTATTTGGGTTCAAAGCTTTCATATTGCATGAACACTTATCAGAAGTTTTTGACGTTCTGATTTATTGAGTATTGATGCAAGGTTAAATAACAAAGATATTCACTCTAAAATCTGTTTTTTTAGTCAAAAGTTTGATTTTTTTGGGTGAACTGCGGCTAATGGTACTTAATGTTTGATCTTCTGTGGATTATGTACACAATGTTTATTTTCGGCGGCTAATGTACCAATATTTGATCCGTTAGATATTTTTGTGTTTTCCGTCACTTGACCGTAAGAGAGTTATCCACACTTTTCGTATTTTTAGCACAACTCACTCATTTTTTTGTCCAAATTTTATGCACGACCTATGGTTGGAAAGATGTGGACTCCGCGCTCACGGCCGAATGTCAAGCCATTGTAGTCGGTCTCCTTTTTGCTCAATCGCGGGGATGGCTCATATCGGTGGTGGAATCCGATTGCTTAAGGGCGGTTCAACTTGTCAACAAAGGTAACGTCAATTGCTTCCAAGGTCCGATCATTGCGAGAATTGGCAAGCTTGTTAGCTCGTTTGTTTTACCGGTGAAGTGTCGGTGGATACCTAGAACTTGTAACGAGGTTGCTAACTTTGTAGCTAAAACCCGACTTTCTTCTTTGACCTCAGACTTTCAGTCCTCTGATTGCCCTTAGTGGCTTGTACCCCATGTTCAAAGGGATTTAGTTCCCTGATTAATGAAACTCTTCTTTCCCTAAAAATAAAAAAGAAGATAGATCTACAACTTTGGTGTTTAAAGTTTTTTAAAATCAGTTTTATAATTATACGAAATTTGAAATACAACGTAAAATTGGACAATAGTTTAATGCAAAATATTTGTTTCGAGCAAATTTTAATATAATTAATGAATTTTTATGATGAAACGTAAAAGTAAAAAGTTATAGATAAATATTTTATCTTTCTAACGGGTGTTTATTTATAAATTTTGGACAAAAAATGAGTGAGTTATGCCAAAAATATGAAAGATGTGATGCGAAATAATCTTTCATATTTTTGGCATAACTCACTCTTTTTTTGTCCAAAATTTATAAATAAATACCCGTTGGAAAGATAACAAATTTATCTACAACTTTTTAGTTTTACGTTTCATCATAAGAAGTCATTAAGTATATTAAAATTTCTCGAAACAAATATTTTTTATTAAATTAATGTCCAGTTTTACGTTGTAATTCAAATTTCATAATTTTCAAAAACTGTTTTTACAAAATTTAAAACACCATATATGTAGATTTATCACTTATCTTTCCAACCATAGGTCGTGCATAAAATTTGGACAAACAATGTGTGAGTTATGTCAAAAATACGAAAAGTGTATATATAGAAGAGGAATTACTCTCTAACAGTCAACTGATAGAAAACATGAAAATATGTAACGGATCAAATATTGGGTACATTAGCCGCAAAAAATAAAAATTTAGTACATAATCCGCAAAAGATCAAACATTGGGTACATTAGCCGCATTTTACCCTTTTTTTTGTTCAAATATAGAAGAAAGTTGTTGACTTTCGAGGTTTTAGTGTTCATGCATGGTTTTGATAGTGTTTTTCCTTGATAATTATAAACTTAGGGTTAGGGTAAAACAATATGTTTTTTTAGTTATCTTAGGATTAAGATTTGTATTTCTGTATTTATACATGTTGGTGGTGCCCAATGCTTAATTAAATAACATATTTTCAGAATCTAGTTGGTGGATTTATGCTTTTGTTTTAGATAGTCATAAAGAACCTGAACCGGGACTACTGTAAGCTTTTTTTTTCTTTTCTTTTAGAGCTTTATGTCTACTGGGTTTGATAAAGGTCCTATTTAATATGGATTGAGGTCACGTGAATCTAATATTCTTTTTGCCTCTTTGACTTTTTTCAGGATTAAAGACAAGCTTATTCACAATGAGTGTATATTCACAAGCTTATTCACAAGATTTCGAAAAGAAGATGGCCGACTTGAAGAGCTTCAATAAACTAGCTTTCAATCGGTTGATGCATAAGATACCAACGGAATGGAGTAAGTCATACTTCCAAACTCATAATAAGTGTGATATACTTGTTGACAACCTGCGTGAATCGTTCAATTCTACCATACTTGAGGGTAGGGATAAGCCTATTATTACCATGTTAGGGTTTATTAGAGTGTGACTTATGAGGAGATTCTACAAGAAAAGAGAGAGTTTGCCTACTTGGATAACACCAGTTAGTCGCAGGGTTCTGAAGATAATTGAGTCAAAACAAATATGAAGCTAGGACATGTTTAGCAGTTCAGGGAGATCGTTGTTTTGAAGGAGCAAGGGTCACGGAGAATCTTTTGTGGTCAATTTGGTGGAACATACTTGCACGTGCAGAGGGCTGGAGTTAACTAGAATTCCATGTGCGCTTGTCATTTATGCCATTTGGGCAACGGACCTCAACATATATGACTTCATGGTGCACGCATACAAGATCGAGTCATTTACCAACCAGTAACCGGGTGTAATTTCACCAATGCCAAGGCAAGACAAATTGCCAAATACGGTCTGAGTGTCATCCGTCCACTTGTTTTCACATCTCGGATTGCGCAAATCAATTGTTGCCTGAGTTGTAGAATGCGGGGACATACTCGCAAAACTTGTCAGAATCCCCACGACAGGTACTACATATAATTTTACTTTTAGTTATATGAGTAGTTCAGATGTTATGTTTTTGTATTATCAATTTCAGCGCAAACAGCCTAATAAAATGGGTAAACCATTGAAATCTAATGTCAGTGCGGCGACACTCAAGAAGCGTGAAAGGCGGCCAACACAACTGGCCAAGGCGGTATCTCAGGCATCAACTAGTCAGCCAACACCACAACCACTACCACAATCGCCCGAATGGGTTATGAATTAGAGACTCTTTATTACGTACTTATTTAGGTAATCAAGTTTAACGCATTGTTAAATCTTGATCATTTTAAAACACTAAATTTATGTTAATCAGTAATCAAGTTTAAAGCATTGATATTTGCTAAGCCTTAATATCGGTCTATGTTTTTTGCCTTACTTTGGAACAATGACCCTACAAGTTACGTTTTGACCAGTCATTTTGAACAATATTATGCTATGTTAATCAGCTTTGACGAAGTTGTTCTTGGTTATTATTCTTTGGTTATTGTAGCTGGTTTTTAGTGTTAAAAAATTAGTCTTTAAACTGACACTGAGGCCTGAGCATTCGGTTTTAAACATCATGCTTTTTTTTTTTCCAAATATTAAACAAACCCATTTTAATATTAATATTAGCACATATCATTTATATGACTTTAAACATGTCGTATCTTGCATATTAAACGTGTCGTTTTCTGCATATTAAACATGTTGTTTATACAACTGATTTTAATATTAGCACCATTTTATGACATAAATTTGATATACAGATATAGCATTTAACTTTTTCATGTAAAGTACTTGTATTGTATGTATTCATTACCATGATACGTGTATGAAATGTTAACTGTTTAATTTAATCGCAAAAATAATTGTTCAGTAATGAGAAAATAATCCATTTTAGAATAATAGTCATTGGATGATTGTACTAAGATGTTATCACATATATGGACCTATTTTGAGATGTATTAGTTAATTTGTGTGGAATTGTTTAAAAATTCGAATTTATAATAAACAAATTCATATGTTATATATGTCACATCTTAATACATATATATCTTCCCTCGCACCCTTTTTTTTAAAATATTTTTTTTCAATTATAGCGAGCAGATCCCACGCTACTTGCGAGCCCAGTGATCGTAAGCCCAAACATCAGGTTTTGATTTCTCGACATAAGTACAACAAATACTGTGTTTTCGTAGCATATACCTTAAGAATTTAATGCTTAATATTTAATAAAATATTTTGCTGCCCTCAATTCTCGCTATGATTTAAGAAATAATTAAGTATTTAAATGTAACAAAAAAATATTTTCACCATGAATTTTCCAAAATTAAGAATCAACTATTTAGCATTTGTTTTTAGTTTCAAGCGACATTTAAGAACCCACGGTTTATCACGAAAAGCCCATGGAAAACCCAGACTTTCGAAAAAGATACTCCGCCAATAGTATTTCTTCAAATTAAAATCTAGCGAATAGACAAAACATAAAATTTTGTTTAATAATTTTTAATACTTTAGTAATTCAACCCTTTTGTCACTGTCAAGTAATCAACTTATCTTTGAGAAATGCACAAAATTATATGCACAATAAAACCAAAAAAAAATTATATTTATTTTGTACAAAGTTTTGCAATAGTATACTAACATCTAACACATGAGTCTTCGAAAGGGTAAAGTTGGATATTGTCACCATTTGGCATAGCTTTGTTTTTAAAAAATGATTTCTGTTCAACTTTTGAAAGAAAAAACAAAACTCATAGTTGTTTGGTAGATTGTTTATAAAATAGTCGGTGTTGGTAACAAAAATTGGTTTAGTGTTTGGTAAAAGAAATATATTATACTAAAAAGATTAAAACAGACTAAAACTTTTATTTTTGTTTTTAGAATAAACTAAAATATACGAATCCTAACTTTTAAGAATGTTGTTTCTAAAAATTTAGAATCGTTTATGTATTTTTTTTAGAATTTTCGCAATGTTGTTTGGTTAGGTTTTCTCTCTAACATGTTTTTAGAAATAAAAATTGAAAACGACGTTTGATTAAAGTTTTTAGATTTTAATCTCTTTTTTAAAATAATATATCCTCCGAGCTTGGCGTCGCGTTTGTGGAGAGCAGTACGGAGGAGATGTTCAAGAGCTCTCGTGCCTTTGACCTTGCTCTGCAACGCCACTATGTACTCGGTGGTCTCCTCGAAGAGCTCGTCCACGGCGAGCCTCTCGCCGCCGGGCACGATCCTCTGCAGCGCCTCCATTCCTTTTTGCTCTCGATCTCGTCTCCGCCGTCCGATTCGGCGTCGCGATTGAGATCGTCGCTGCTCTTGTTCCGCTTGCGCGTGGAGGCGAAGCAGTGGACGAGCGTGGAGACGGGGAGGGTCTTGGAGGAGGTGGTGGATTCCGACGAGTATTCCTCCGTTGGAGCACTATGGATTTTGGTTGGAGAAGAGAGAATGAGAATGAAGGAGAGACAGAGAGAGTGATAAACGAGAAGATAGTATATCAGAAAAATGTTGTATGGAGAGAGAAAAATTAAGAGAAAGTGGGGAGAAAGTCGGGAGTAGTGAAAAAAAAAACAAAAACTATAACTCGGAAAACACCATATATACGTGTTTTCCAAATTCCTTTGTCAAAATTTTAAACCGAAAATCAGATTTTATAAATTAATTTTACAAAACTTAACCAAACATGGATTATCAAACCAAAATACCACTTTGAAACCAAAACGTAAAATCAGGTTTTCCAAAAGCTAACCAAACAGGCCCTAGTTTATTCTAAAAACGATAAACCAGACTGAATAAGTTTATGTCAAACGCAACCATTATCTTATTTAAGAGAAAAATTCTCACCGAAATATAATCGAGTAGCCACAATCAAAATTGATTTGGTACTTATTTGTTCAATAAATTATTGAATCTTGAACCTTTTCTTTTCCAAAAAAAAACATGGTAAGTTGATTGAATTTGTTCCAATTTTATCAAAATAATCAAAACTTGCAATAACTTGAACATTCACTATTGCACAACATTATATTCTAACATATAACTCACTTGTTAGGCCCCGCTTAAAACTCCCTACTTATCGTGGGCCGAGCCCGATTAGTCGGGCCGTGCCTAAAGCCTTACGAGTCGGACTGAGCTTGGTCCCTATATTTTAACTAACTACAGCTCGGAAAAAAAAAAAAAAAAACTTTGTCTCATAATTTATTATGTATATCAATAAAGAATGAGACAAAGTAAAAGAGACATCTCCAAAAATAAGAAACGGGCAAAAATCCAACCTCATCCTCTAACAAAGTAAAAGAGGCTAAAATGGATGGCTAAGAGTGAATATTTTCTGATCCATTGACAAACAAAAGAGGGTCCATAAAGCAGTGTCGCATTGTAGTAGTACACGTACAATTTCTTCTGTCAAAACCTGACGAGATTGTAACAAGAGTACCCACAAATGATATCTTCTTTTGCCTTATTTTCAAGGAGTAAAAAACACAATTTTGCGGCCCCGTTACCAAATCCCGAATCCCGAATACCAAATCCATCCTCTAATACCTTACTCGATTCATCTGGTACATAATGCATGCACCGAATGTACCGTGTTCACCTAGTCACTAAGCACATATAAAGTCTTATTTGATCGAAAGAATATAAGCTATTCAAGGCACAAAAAAGACAATGCAGGGTTATGGAATAAAAGTTGACCTAATTTATGAGCTCAAAAGTGGAAAAGGGTGATTAAACTGACACATAACAATGTTGGACAATCGCATAAGAATCCACCAATGTATACAAATATTATATATTATATATAATAAAAAGAACCAAAGTGGGCCACTATATATATAGTCATATACATATGCATATATTCCATGCATCACCATGAAGTGAAGACAAGACAAGACAAGAAGAGAATTAGTTCTTTGCGTTTGAATTTGGATATCAACACGGATAAATGAAATTAAATTTAAAATAAAATAAAATAAAAAAGCACGCAAAAGGATGATGAATTCAGACCAGAAGTTGAAGCTACCATTAATTATTGAGAAAGTGAAAGAAAAGGCATCATAATATAATATTAATAACTATTTATCAATATCACATTTTTGGACCCCCCAAACAAACGGAATTCAAAAACATCACATTCATAAATATTATATATATATATATACACACACAAAATCAAATATATAAGAGAACCAGAGGATATAAAAAGGAAAACCATAAATTCAGGGCAATTCGTCGGACTTTTATAGCAATCAAAATTTCGAGTTTTGACACTTGTGTAGAATTTTTTATATTTTTTGCGTCGATTTCTCAGCGGTTTCATAGGAAACTGTACAAAGTTCAATGTTGAAATGTGGTCACTCATTTTCGATGGAACAGACAACGGAACTAGACAATTCCAACGATAAACCTATCGATAGGCAAATTCTAATATACCTTTCGATGCTCAATTTTCCCTTATACAATTTCGAAGTTTTCTTTCGAATTCTCAACGGTTTTCTACGAAATCATCGAAAATTCAACGCTTTCTGTTAAAATCTGGTCGCTAGTTTTTGGCGGTACAAAAACTAGCGACAACATTGAACCACATCGAAAGGAGCTGAGGGTACATAGAGTAATTTTTTAAATAAATACCCACTACTATGAGGCATAAATACTCAATTTCCCCATACTGCCATACAATTGGGTAAAAAAAAATCCCCAAATTCCAATTAGTAGAGAAACCTACCAAACTAACATATACATATGAACCATTTATGTATAAATACCAGGATTGGTTAACAAAATTCAAACTTTGGGTAAAAGTTGATTAACAACCTAAACCAAGTTACTTAAACTACCAAACTTTCTTAATTAAGGCAAGGGATATTTGCGGCATAAGTATCCATAAAGTAGTGTTAACCCGATTATACCACCACACCATAACACTAAATTATGACTACTTATGCCGCAGATATTAGCAACATTCTGAATTGATTGATTGATTTCGAAAGAAGCATCAATTACAAGGAACTAAAACCCACGGTGTTCATTCTTACAGGCATGATTGAACTGAACTGGACATAACTAAAAACCTAAGAAAAAACTCCATCATCAAAGCTTAAAGCTTTGATCCAAAAAACGAGTATTATTACTGTACAAGCACAAGCCTACCTCCCATTCCTCCGCTGAATCCGCCGCTCCCGCTGTTCCCGTCTACCCAGACCTCGGTGTCAGCGGCGGCGTCGTCCTTCGGCACCGTCACGATGAGCTCGCCGTCGACGAACACGGCGCTGGCGAGCTCCGGCCGCGTCGTCTCCGGCAGGCGGAACCGCCACATGTCGAGCTCGAGCTCGTCGAGCGTGAGCTCGAGCCCCGAGCTCTCCCTCACGACGATCTTCGTCACGCCGGGGTGGATCTCGACCGTGTGGGCGCGGAAGTCGGAGCCAGCGTCGGCGCCCGCGACGAAGCGGAAGAACTCGGCGCTCTCCTCGACGGAGACATCGGCGTCGGAGCGGAACGGGAGCTCGAGGACGCGGCTGAACACGTGGGGCAGCCTCCGGAGCTTCTTCCCGCGGCCGCGGCCGGGGTCGGACGACGCGGTGGCGCTAGGGTTCCGAGAGCTCATCTCGAAGCTGATTGTCACGTTGTTCCGCTTCTTGGGCATTGGGTGGACCTTCATGGCTCTTATGGAGGAAGAGATTGAGAGAATCGTTGCGAAAAGGAGGAGAACAAGAACCAGAGATTCTCTGGAGATGGGAATCGAAAGCTTGATTGGAGAATGGAAAGGAACAATCATATATGATTGATTCTTTTAGGTTTTGGGGTCAAATCGAAAAGATGCCTTTGGGTTGAGGAAAGTGACGATCTTTGGATTCACTGCGATTGGATTGGGAAGAGAATCAATTCTAGGGTTAGATTTGGGGAAGAACGAGAAATTGGAATTGGAATTGAATTTAGGCAAAAAAGCAATTTCTCTCTGTTTTGTTGGTTTAAAATGGATTTGAAGGGAATATAAAAAGAGTTTTTTGCGAGGTACGGATTTGCCCCGCTTGTATTAGAAAATTACATCAATGCCATTTTCAATTATCTGTTTGAAAAAAAAAAATGTCATGTTTTGTGCTCGTCCAGGTTCAACAGTCGGATGGGCTATCCGTGCACGTGTCCAATCCAACCCGGGTACGGTACGGGTTTCTTATGCTTGCTCAAAATGCGGGACGAGCACGAGAACAATAATTAGATTTGTCGAGCGAGAGATATATGCGGTATCGAAAAGTCCGTTTTTACAACGGAATGTAAATAAAACCTCTTATTACTCGAGCGACATCACAGGCCGGAAATTTAAGGGCAGATGTTTTTTTTTTTTTGAAGGCAGCTTTGGTGCAGTGGGGATCGAACCCACAACCTCCACTTTGGAGGTAGTGTGGAATTACCACTAGACTATCCTAACAACTACATGGGCAAATGTTATTCTTTGTATTTACTATTATGTGCTATAAAAATGACATGTTTTGTGCTCGTCTAGGTTCAACAATCGGATGGGCAATCCGTGCACGTGTCCAACCCAACCCGGGTACGGGTTACTTATGCTCGCTCAAAATATGGGACGAGCACGAGAACAATAATTAGATTTGTCGAGAGAGGTGTGCAGTTTCAAAAAGTCCGTTTTTATAACGGCAACGTAAATAAGACGTCTTGTTACTCGAGCAATATAACATGCTGATAATTTAAGGGAAAATGTTATTCTTTGTATATACTATTATGTTTATGTGCTATAAATAACTATTACATAGTATAATATTTTATACAATACAGATCGGTATATCTATCGGTTATCAGTACGAGCACAAATGACTGGCATAATTCGAATTTGACATTTAATTACCCATAATTTACCCATCGATATTTTCTTAAAATCAAATTATCTGGTATCGGTATTGGCATTTTAAACCTAGACTAACTTTTAATTTTGATAAAAAGAAAAAAACAAATAAATAAAAACATCGTGGGTTTGAGTTAAATGGCAGCATATGAAATTGATGTGGTGTAGGGAAGCAAGAGAGAGTGTGAGCACTAGGCAAATGGCAGATATGTATGTGTCAATAAATGATCACATGAATTTGTGTATATCTGCTTTCAAGCCCTTGTGAATCGCCATACTTATGGCTTTCTAGTTGAGCTCGGTAAATGTCTGCAAGCAGTTCGCGGCCACGAGCACTTGGCCGTGGCAGCTACGCCTACGAGTTTCATAATTCCCTCGAGTGTTAGATGCGCCCAGCTTTCATAAAATCTAACCGTTGACCACTTCTACTTACTAGTCTTGTAAAGAAAAGTGGTATACTATATCGGAAGATCAAAAAGAAAAGAAAAAGAATCGAAAATTCTAGTTCAAAATTATTTTTTCAATAAAATCAATATGATATTTGAAACCTGGACTGGGATAGAATAGACTTACTAGCAACAACAAAAAATTCCTTAAAAAAAAAAAAGCAACAAAATTTCAAGTCTTCCTTGGCATAATGGCATTATTTTGAGTAGTGTTTGTAACTAAAACTCTTATTGTAAAACATCATTTATATAATGTTACCAAGATGTTTATTACTAGTTAAGGGTGGGACGGGCGGACCAACCAAGAGTGTGTGTGCCGCTTGTCAGTCCTGTATTTTTTTATGCCCACGCAATATGCACCCGGTATTGAAGCGGGCATTTGTTGTTTTTAGGTTAGTGATACCTTACAGTGACAAACAATTTATCCCATACATATATATATATATATATATATATATATATATAAAATAAAAACTAGGGCAAACGTGTTTACTAGCCCACTCTTTTTGGTGGGAGCGGGCACCCGGTGCACTTGAGAAGTCGGGCCAGACAGGCACGGGAAGCGGCCAGGGTTTGTCCATCACTATTTATTAGTATTATGTTTGTATATTTGCTTAATATTATGTGGTTTCCTATAAATAATTGTATAGGCACATAAAATGGCAATTCGACGTGATCAATTTCCTTATCATTTTATTAGTATTAATGTGCCTATGTGGGTTCTTCTCTTTTGCATGGAATGTTATTTTAATTTTCATATTTAAATAGGTTTATTAATTCTATAAAGTATAAACTATATGTTTATTTATAAACTTTATATAATTAATCACTTTACAAGGATGATGCCAAAAAGGGAAAAGAAACTCTTTCAAGGAAAACTACCCATTCCGGTCAAGAAAGAATTTGAAAAAAAATAAAATAAAAATCATCAAGGTATAGTATGAGATCGTCTACTTTTTGTTATGGAAAAAATCATTATTATCTAGAGACGAATTAGGGTGGAATCGATACTTGGATATGAATATTTTAAACTTGAAAACTACTGATGCTCACTATTTCGTTCCTATTTTGTTTTTGAAATTTTATATATAATGAAAAATCCTTAATTTTGAGATTACACTTTCTATTTTGTTCATTATTTATTCGCCGACATTCTCTCTTCGTGGAAGGGACCGCTTTTCCTCCAGAGTATTTCCTTGATGGATCCGAGAATCTCTTCAGCGGTGAGACCATGGAAGTTTGAAGGTGGGCCAAACGCTCATGTTCGTCAATTTATCGCCATCGCCGTCACAAAAAGCCACAAAAATGCTTTTCCTCAAACTTCCGCCACTCAAAAGAAATAGAATCTTAACATCAACTTTTCAAAAACTCTGGGTATTTATGCCGTGCCATTTTTCCTTTTATGTATATACCAAGGTTCAACTTACCGAGATAACCGATAAATCGCTTGCCGTTATCGACGGATTAATCAATAACTTACCGGATTATCGACGGAAAACTAATAATATTGTAGCTTACCGATTCGATACTTATCGATGGTAAACTTACAAAATATCTTCATACTATCGTACCTCCTCAAAGTCAAAACATATGAAGATAAAGTCATACACACATAGTCATAAAAATCCAATAAAACATAGTCTCACAAATGTCTAAACTATCAAACACATAGTCCAAAAACTCAAACACATAATAGATAGATAATACTCTAACCGACTTCTCCGACCTCAGAAAAGCAACGATCTCTTGTGGGCTTCCATAACACCGGTAACACCACTTGCTTCAAGTACCCAAACACATCGTCGACGAGGTTCTCGCTTTGTGAGTGATAGTCTCTTCCAAAGTAGAGCCCCAACAACAGAAGATGCTTCGTCTTGTTGTTGAGGAGGAACAAGAGACTAGTGGTTCCCATACTGTCGACTGGGAATGTATCCCATGTTTGGGGGGTTGATGTTGTAGTTCGGGTTGGAGCCAACCTTTGGCCACGTGGCATTCCACATGAGACAGGACGGCCATGTAGGCAGTGTCTAACGCCGTTAGTTGGTCGGCGACAAAATTGTGACGTTGGGTACTTTTTCCTACTTTTATTGAGGTTGGGTACCTATCGGAGAATATTTACAAAGGTTGAGTATTTTTGCCGCAATAACCCAAAGAAAAAAGATATGGGTTGCCTCTCCAATGTTGATCTCTTTGGGATAATTTTTTTATATATATTTTAGTGCAAAAAATAGGGTTAATACTGGCATATGTTCCTGTTGTTTTGCAAACATCCGACTTATGTTCCTGTTCTTTTCTTTTTCGTGGCATATATTCCATAAGTCTTAAAAAGTACTCAAAGTCAAACTCCATTAACACTTCCGTCTATGCTGTTAGTTTTTGCCATGGGTCACGCCCTTAAGACTAGCATATGTTCCCGTTCTTTTGCAAATATCCGACTTATGGTCCTGTTCTTTTTTTGTTTAGCGGCATATATTCCATAAGTCTTAAAACATACTCAAATTCAACCTCTGTTAATACTTCCGTCTATATCCATTTGTTTGTTTTTTTTTTTTGACATGTGTCATGTACACCTTGACAAACTTCATCATCTTCACCGATTGGTTCGAGCAGAGCCCGAGTTTTCACAGCCTTGCAACGCTAGGTATATTTTCTAGAGATGATAGTATATGAGAAATAAATTATAAAAAAAATAGTAGCGAGTAAATTCAAAATACATATCGATGTGTTATTGAATTGACGAGCATCGGCTTATCTCTTTTGTCCAAAAATTGTTCTTGATATCCTGTAAATTGAACATGTTAGTGATTCCCGAGACGTGTTGGAATCTCTCCTTAAATCTTGATTCACCTCATCTATGTGCTTGAGTTTCGTTAAGCAATTAGCTTTCCAAGATATAATCGCTCAACCCCAAACTTCGTAACATTTCAAAGTTCGCTAGCGAACTAAGAATCCTTGAAGTTCGTTACCCAAAGACTCACAACATAAAACAATGGGAAACTCTAAAAAATTAATGTTACAGAGTGAAAAATTAATGGGAAGCAAACTCATAATATCTAGATAACTTTCGATACTTCGTTTTGAAGAAAGCGTTCAACTCGGGTATTCAACGTTTCGACCCACTTGACGCTATCTCAATTTTATTTTCATTGCAGTATTTTCCAACACTTCGGAGACATAGTCATCCCAACCTAGGTCCACTAGAACCTCTTTTATGTCTTTACTGCTTCTGTCCAATGCCAATTCTCCTCGGCACCGAATCCTCCCACGACGGAAGCTCGTGATTGTCGGTGAGAATCGTGGTTTTGTGGCAATTCGATTGGTTGGTGCTTTGGTTATGGTTGGTAATTAAGGATATGAGAGCTTGTTAATTAGAGGGGGAGATCAAATAATTCCACGACGAAAGAGGATTTCTGGATTAAAAAGGAAGATCAATTCTACGTCGATGAGAGAATGAAGATTTAAAAAACAATGAGTAATTTTACTGCTCAAAAATAATTAGTATCATCTAAAAATGGTACTTTTATCGTCTAAAAAATATTATTGAGAAAATTAAAAAAATCATTAATAGAAAGAACGAGAACATAAGTAGGATATTTGCAAAAGAACGGGAACATATGCTAGTATTAAGGGCGTGACAAACTAAAGGACATAGAAGGAAGTGTTAACGGAGGTTGACTTTGAGTACGTTTTAAAACTTATGGAATATATGCCGCGTAAAAAAAAAAGAACGGGAACATAAGTCGGATGTTTGCAAAAGAACAGGAATATATGCCGGTAATAACCCAAAAACTATGATAGTTTCAATATACATTATAATACGTTTTTTTTTTGGAAACCAAATAGACACTTTTATCAGAAATTTTCTCTCCAAATAATAAATAATAAAGCTTACATGCATGCAGTTTACTTCTCGGAAAGTTGACTTTTCTAAAAAAAATTAAAATTAAAATCCAAATTATAGTTATAGTTATTATTTCTGTTATAAGTCAAATTACGATTAGGTCAACAACAAACCTAGACCTAAAGATATGATTTTAGCAATGATACGTTGGCACTATAGTAATAGTAGATAGACGAATTTTTGTTTTTATTTTTACCTAAGTAATTACCGGTGCAGTCGGTAAAAGTAAGATTTTCGAACAGTGGTACTGTCAATTTCGATAGTAAAAAAAAGATACACGTTGAAGAGTGAGAACTGAATGAACTATGAAAATCAAAGGTTATAAACCAGTTCATATGGTTGACTTTGTGATGACAACTAATTCGTATTGTTAAATCCATTGAGAAAATAATGCAATTACGTGAAACCTACCATACTCTCTAGTTGGTTTTGAATAACACATATAATCTGCTACAACTTGCGATAATAATTGAATGTGAAACCGATCTTCAAACCATCCGAGCATATAATATATATATATATATATATATGAAAGAGCATAACATAGGATGTAAACTGTTAAGAAAAATGGGTTTTGTGTCACGTTCATGGCAGTATTTGTTGCTAGGGCTTCTCATCGCAACCATTGTTGCATTTCCTTCAACTTCACGTCCACTCATTCGTGCAGGTTTTATTAAGCTTTTAAATTAGAGTAAATTTCGCAAATTTCCCTTAAATATCGCTACTTTTCTTAATAATTAATTATATAAAGTATAACAACATATACTATGTATTTTTTAATGTTGGTCCTCAGTTTGATAATGAATATGAGCTTCTGATGAATGAATGATCTCAATATATGCAAATTGAGACGAATAAAGTACTGTATTCTTTGAACTTTGATGTTCATGTACTTATGATGTTCGGATCTATTTAAGTGGTGTAATAACCATTTTTATATATATTGATATATGAATTTTGATGTAGTGAGAGTTACGAAGAACATATATTTGCTCGATAAAACTCGACATTCTCAAGCAAAAACACAATTTTTTTAATAATTATTATCAATTAAAGAATAATAATTCATAAGCTCCGAAAAATACCCAGCATATACAATTCACTAAGTGCTGAAAAGAGAGCAAAAAACTTGCAATGAAACGGTCTGCGTTTTACGTGTTCAATATGTGTGAAAAATTGAATTGCGAAGACTAAAGCCATAGTTAATGTATATTATATATAATCTCATTCAAAATATTGAAAGAGTCAATCTAGTACTTAAGAATATATGTCATCCTCTTCCTTAAAGAATAAAGCTGAGCTCTCTGAATTCCACAAAAAAACAAAACCATGAAGATTGACTTAATTACCGGACTAAACTACTCAGTCTTTACCTAACGTAACTTTGTATCTATTTGTAAGTATATATATTCGCGTGCATGCCTGTATCACTTAAGTTCATCATTAATGACAAAAACGATGAGTTTTTCAAACAGTTTCTTTCGATATTTCATGATCATACTGATTGCATCACTCGTGTTTGCAGTTCAACCACATCAAAGCCGTAGTTCAGGTCTGTATATAATTATATATTACTATATATATATAATATTTGATGCAGCGGAAATTAGAAAAGATTGAGGATCGATCTAAGAACCGAAATAAAGATAAAATCTCGGAACATTTTGAAGTTGCATCAATATTCCGGTTAAATATATTGATATTAATTATATATAACATTCATATATAATTATAATTATAATTACTTCAGATGTGAAGCTGATAAGCGTGACCAGAAGATCAAACCCGAGCAAGCCGCCTACGCCAAAAAACAATCCGCAGCCCACACAGGGAAACCCTCCACCCCCAAAGACATAATTTCTCTTCGCCACTGCTGGTTTGAGAGTTTCTATATACCGGTACAGTATCGTACCGGGTTTTATATGTATGTAATAGGAGGTAAACAACATAGGCTCAACTCAAGTGCTCAACTACTCCTAAGAACCACTGATATTAATTTTACTTAATTTCTTTTCAAGTGGATTTTTAATTCGATCTCCCAAAGTTCCCACGATAAAGATTTGTGTGATTGTCCGAAGATCGCTATGGTATATAAAAATTATATAGATAGCTAAATTGAAACGTTTGATTAGCCAATTAGCCAACCTGTTTTTTCTCTTTACAAAATAGTCAAATAGTTATTCAATAACATATTTTATACCTATAATACCATTTAACATATTAACGTGGTTACTTTGTTTAAAAAAAATTAATTTTTTTTTTGAAAAAAAAAAATATTTTTTTATGAAAAAAAATAATTATTTTTTGTTAAAATTTTAATCACGATTTTTTATTTTTAAACAAATTAACTTCGTTAATACGTTTATTAACGTGTATTAATGGAGTTAATTTGTTTAAAAATAAAAAATCGTGATTAAAATTTTAACAAAAAATTTAATAATTTTTTCAAAAAAAAAATTATTTTTAAACAAATTAACCACGTTAATACGTTTATTAACGTGTGTTAACGGAGTTAATTTGTTTAAAAATAAAAAATCGTGATTAAAATTTTACCAAAAAAAATATAAAAAAAAATATTTTTAAATAAATTAACCACGTTAATACAAGGGTAATCCGGTCTTTCGTGATTTATTAACGTGGTTAATTGGCTATTTGGCAATATTAATTAAAACATTGACTATTTGGCTAATTAGAGTTTGAAGTTTGGCTATTGAGCTATTTGCCCCTTTTTTTTTTTTAATAAAAACCTTGTATATTATATTATATTTTGATTAAAAAAAGAGGTCCTCGTTTTAATAGTTTAATTTAAACAAGCTTAAAATAGTGAGCCGATCCTCGTACATAACTTTGTTGTACATACGTGGGGTTCACTTAGGGGTGCAAATAAAACCCAAAAACCGGGTAAAAAACCGAATCTGAATCCGTATCCGAATTTAAAACTCAAATCCGGAATTCGGATCTGGGTACCTAGTATCCGCCAGGTACCCGGTACCCGATTTAAAACCGGGTTCGGGTACCGGGTAGTGAAATCTTAAAAACCGGGTACCCGGTACCCGGTTTAATAATACCCGGTTTGTTTATTTATTTATTTATTTATAAATATTTTAGGGTTAGGGCTCGACTCTCATCTCTCATTTTCATTTCTCATTTTAGGGTTTCATTAAAATATTTTTTTAATTTTTTTGATGCGCGGACGGTGAAATGATGATGGAAAGCCGGAAGAACTCGAAGTGCTTTATCATATGTTTTTTATTGCATTTTAAATTTTAGACAATGGATGCATGTTTTTTATGTGCGAGACATGTGTAATTTTTATTTTGATATAATTTAGTTTTTCTATTAAAAAAATAAAACGGATCCGGTTGAAAATCCGAACTTGGTTTCCAAACCGGGTACCGGGTAGTAAAACCGGGTACCAATTTTCAACTACCCGGAAATTCGGGTACTCGGATTTCGGGTACCGGGTAGTAAATTTCAACTACCCGGAAACCGGGTCCGGGTACCGGGTACTTAAAAAAAAACCGGGTACCCCGACTTAAAAATAAATAAATTATGTATTGTTTCTTCATCATCTCTCAGTCTCACCGATACCTATGAAGTGGAGGCAAATTTGGATTATGATGGCCCAAAATGACTCAAACCATTGAATAATAAGGAAAATGTCGGTATAAGTATCTATTTTTTTAAAATTGACATTAAGTATTTGTTATTTTTTTTGTGGCGAGAGTTGCCAAATTTATATTTTGTGTATTCCATCAGATTTTTGTCCATAACAGAGCCAGTGTTACGTTTTTAAAACCATTAAAATATACCATTATTTATCATTGATAAATCAATTTAATTTATTAATAAAAAATATATTTAAAGGGTTTAAATAACGTGACACATGATGCGATTTGGGGTGGAAACATGATGGAAGATAAAAAAAATGGCAACTTTTCTAGCAAAAAAAAAGAATAAAGACTTTATTTCAGTTTTTTAAAACTTTCAGTACTTATGCCGTTATTTTCCCAAAATAATAAAGGCTACTAGGCTTGCCATTTCTAATTGCTATATAAACAAATTTAAGTCCCTCTTAAAATAAAAGGAAACTAAAATAATAAATAAATATATGTTCTCAACAATACCATATATTGAGATACAATGAAGTGATGTACTCTGATGTACCGATGTTCGTGTTAAGGTTCGACTTTTTCACGATTATATTTTATCGGTAAGACGGCCATGCCAGTACTTTTTCGGTAAGACGGCCATGCCAGTACTTTTTCATGATTTTTGCCGAAAATCGACAAACATCTTAAAAAATAACAAAAATATGTATATTTCAAGAAATTTTGCATTTTTCGATGATTTTATTTACACATGTGAGACTGAGACTATATTTTATTTACCTATGTTTAAGTATGAAAGGATTTTATTTTTGGCATTTTTTTATTTTTTATCAACATTATAAACTTAATAAATATATTCTTAAAAATATTTTAGTGATTTTTCATCGATAATCCTCGATAAGTGTCGATAATCCATCGATAATCATCGAAACGATCAGTAATCGGTAAGCTACAGTATTATTAGTTTTCCGTCGATAATCCGGTAAGTTATCGATTAATCCGTCGATAATGGCAAGCGATTTATCGGCAAGTTCGGTAAGTTGAACCTTGGTTTCACCAATTCCTACCACAAGAAGAGTTTCAATTCTGGTCCAAAAAGTAGAAACTTTATATAAGAATTAGTCATCTCAAAGGAGAAGCATTTGGTGCGAAAGCAATATAGCAACTTAGCAAGTGTGTTTATAAAAAAGGTGTTTCACTGAGTCAATATTTATTTATTTCATTCTCTACATTAACACTGCAGAAAAATTATCAAATCAAGCTTTTTTAAGCGACGCCCCGACTCTGGTGAGGAATACACAAACCAGAGGAATACACACAAACCAACATTGATTGTCATTAAATAAATAAAACTTGACTGACAAGCGCAAAACTAGAAAACGACATATCTAAGGAACATAAATTATGCTTAATCTTCCATGGTTATGCCTACGAGAATGAAAATGAGTTATTGCGGGAAAAAAAATTATGAGAAGAAATGGTTTGTAGATGATAAGAGTATTTGACTGACGATATTGACTGCAGAGGTTATCGGTTAAAATTAAAAATAGAAGTGATTTTTGTGTCCCCTCGGAAAGAATATATAATGAGTTTACCATTAAGCTAAATAAACTTAGTTTATTTTCTTTCGGTGTTTGAATTTTGAGTCTCTTTAGTCTAATGTACTCCTTCTACGCAATAATATTGGTAAAGTTTGTCAATATTTTGCTAATTATGGTTTAACCAAATGAAGATCTCTTTCTTAACTTTTGCCTTAAATTTGTTCGTACTTTATTCCATGATGTATGTGACTAATTGTTAAATCTCCGAACAAGAATTTTATTTTTCGAATATAGCCTTTGGAAATTTGTTCTTGGTTACTATAAATAATGAACTTTATGATTTTAATAAGGTTGTGTATACTTCATTTTTTTTAGGAAAAAATCATTAATCTCTTCCTTTTTCCACATATATAATTTTATGTAGCGATACAAATAGTAAAAATATCAATATTTAAACTAATAAAAAAAAATTAGTGTGGCATATTATAATTCTTTATAATTGCCTTGATTGAATGTCCAAGGTTGTAGAATTTGCATTTTTTATATAAAAAAAAATCATTATTATATGTCTTCATTAAAATTATGTAAATGCATAGAATTAAGTATTTAACATGAGAAGTCTCATAATATGAAAAATATAAATTAAATTAAATAAATAAATAAGAGTTGATTTTAACCATACTCATATATTAAAAAAAAAATCAATATTAACGGAGAGACATAGAACAAAATCAATCACAAATTTAAATTACACGATCTTAAGTATTTAATTAACTAGCACAATTAAAAGTTTGACCATATGTTCATATTAATTTGAAAAGTTCAGATATACTTTATCGTAATTACTCCATATACATATAAATATATAAATAATCAATGTACAGTAAAACCTCTACAAATTAATAATGTTGGGGCTACCAAAATTTATTATCGAACTATTAATTTATAAAGTAATCGTCATAAATTATTATAATTAGAAAAAAGACTATATATAACATGTCAAGAATATTGTAATCATAACACATATTTTAAGTTGATATTACTGAAACGGAGTTTGGTTCATGCAATGATGCAATTAGAGCGATAAAAACTTTGAACAAATTTTTTTTGTGCTTCACAAAAATACAACAATGGACATTATTAATGCTATGCGGAAGCTTAGGTTGAAGTTGAGGGAGATAAATTTGAAGAATAGAAAAATACCTTTATGACCATATTTTTAAACATTTCATGATTAGTTATAATTAGTGTATTTTTGTTTATTTAAGATGATTTTATAACTAATTATGCAATGTTAATTTTAAAGTGATTTCATAATTATATATGTAATGTTACTATTTTAATAATGAATTACTAATTTATATTGGGCCCTATATACTTTTAAAAAATAAAATATCTTATAAATTAAGCGAATAATTAATTTAGCTAGTTATAAAATTGTTATTTAATTGACATGATTTATTTATCGAGGTTCTAAGCATGGAATATCATGAGTTGTGTTTATTTTTCTCAAGGTCAATAACTAAAATAAATAAATAAAAAAAGAAGAGAAAAAAACTCATTATCTAGTGATGAAATTAGGGGGAAATCGATACATTTGACATGGATGTTTCAAAATTTGAAACCTAGTGATGCTCATTGTTTCTTCCCATTTTGCCACTGAGATCACTTATAATATCTCTTGTTCTCCGAACTCGGAGAAACCTACTGAGTTTTAGTATTATCATTGAGGTCGGTGATTTATACCCGAATTCGGTGTATATGTCTTAACTAGGGGACAAAATTTGCGATTGTTAAATATCCGAACTAGGGGACGACTTTGCGATTATCAGTGTCTTCGAGCGTAATCATCAACTTCTTATATATGTCCGACCTTGACGATTATTGCTGAAGTCGGTGATATCACGGACGCTGTACACGCTATACTCTGTACCGCAAGCACTAAACAATATAGCAATCAGAAGAATTTTTAGCCGTACAGCTTTATTTCTTCAGAAACGTTATACAAATTTAGTGCATCGATAGGACTAGACACGTTAACATATTGGTACTGCCTTACTTTTCATAACTAAATAATAATAACGAATATATTAAGATTCTAAAACTGCAAATAAATCTTATAACGAGTATATATAACGTTATTATATGACTAATATTCACCCGTTAAATAGAACACCTTATGAAAATGAATCAGGTTATTTGAATAGAACATATTGATTCGCATATATTGATGACAACATTTTACAATTAATTTCAAGTTTTCAACTACTAATCAATTATCAAACTCAACATACAAGTGGCAACCTTATGTTTATTTTAGAGTTTTTGTGAATTAAAATAAATAAAAACTAGTGCATAAGATTATGAGAATATAAATGAAATAATATTTTCCTCTATGACAAGACAATAGATGAAGGTTCTCTGCTCCTTCCAAGAAATGTAACAAACCATAACTATTACAAATATATGAGATTTTTTTATTTACTTTTTATTTTATTCCGTTTAAAATCATACCATAATTTGAAAAATAGTCAAGATACACTTTCAAAGTGTATTTTATATATATTGTTTCATCATTTTAATTTTCAACAATCTATAACTACTCGTTAAAGATTTATAACTTTATTTTTATATATCTTGTTGGGCTGCACACAAAAAAAAATAATAATATGTAAACCGCAAAAAAAAAAAACAAAAAAAAAAACAAAAAACAAAAAACAAAAAACCGACAACAATTTGGAGCATGACGAGTCAGTGCCGGTGTGGCAAAAAGGCTCGAAGAGGACAAGAGCGGGAAACGGCAGTCTCCAAAAAAATACTATGTTTTAATTTTAAATCTCTTTTAATTGGATTAAAAAAAAGGAGAATATTGTCAAATCACTTGTTGAATGTTTATTTTGATTTTTTTTCTTTCTAAAGAAGGGTATATTTTTGTTTATACATAAGTACATTCATTAACAAACATAAATCTTCAAATTAAAATCTCTAATAGTGCTTAAAGTTTTATTCGATACCTTATTTTTCTTGTCCTATTTTTTAACTTTGTGGCCCTAACGCGTGTGGTAGGGTAAGGAAAAGCAAAGTGAGTACTACTTTTTCAACTAAAAAAATAAATTTATGCTATTGCCACGCATTTCTTTATATATATTTATATACAATATAATACATATACAATCGTCGTCACCACAATTATAAAAAATGAGAAACAATAATGAAGATACAAAAAATGGCAATAACAATAATTGAGTTTTTCTGGTAAATACGACATCTCTAGCTTCGTAAGAGAATTGGAAAGTTGTGCATGTCGCTTTACATAATTTGATAATAATACATTATATTATACACTAACGTTTCGATCAAAGAATCCGAGTCAGATTGATGATGTTGCATTTGGATGCTTTGTGTCATATCAATTTTATCACGAATTCTTCTCAAAGAAAAGGCCAAATTAAGTAGGCGTTTCTACCAAATTTTTTCATTTACATTTTATTCGACTAATTATTGGTAGGGTTTGATTTTTGAAAACCCTCGTCTGGAGAGAAAGAAAGAAAAAAAAAATATGACAGCTATATACGGACCACTCTTTTCTAGTTTCAATTTACCTCTTTATAATCTCATCTTCATAAAAATAAAATAAAAATAAAAAACTAAATTTTACTGTAAAATATGTATTCTTTTATTTAATTTTGAGTTATAATATATTTTACCACAATTTAATCACTATACTCATGCCCAATCTGTATCAACTATCAATATTTAAAATCTTATGAAAATTACATTTACCGCCCTTGATGTACTTCTGAAGGATTAACTCAACTCATGTTCTTTAATCATAATTTGCTCAAAGAAACATAGATCATACATTTTGAGTGTCGTATATGTTTATAGAGGTTTGATCAACTAACCCTTGTAATTAATCCATATTTGATACAACTATTATTCTATTTTTGGTAACGTTGCCATTTTTGGTATATTAGAATTTTAGATCAGTTGGGAAAAAGTTATGGAAATTTCTTGTTAAGATCTCTAAACCACCTCATTACAAATTTTACGCATCATTAACAGCAGAAAAATCGTGCAGATCTTAGGTAATTTTTTTTTAATAAACTCCGAATTCCGAGCACAAACCAGTCCCGGTTTACTAGCTAACCCGTGTATCGATCTAAACACGTCTCTAATTCCAATATTGTCCAAGAAATCAATCGAAAAGATTAACCAATCAAACAGAAACCATTTTACGCTCTCATTGGTAGTACGGTTGAACACTCCAACGAACCCTAATGACCAAAATACCCTTCATGGCTTTATTGACCGGAACACTCCGATGCAGGACCAAATGACCGTCTTCCCCTTCCTCCGACAATAAGCGAAACGATATCCTTACTCAAAAGGAAATTTAAGGAAATCCCAGGTTCTTTCTTCACAGATACACCACCGGTCATTTTTCAACTAACCATACTACTAGGCAGCAGTGAAATAAAAAAACCCAGATATATATGATCTTGAGCAATGTTGTGAATAACCTATTTAAGCCTCGAGGCGTTTTCTCGCATTGCCTCGAGGCGTATAGCCTCGAGGCGTTCGAGGCGTAAGCCTTAATAAATATTATATAAATATCATACGTATTAGGTTAATATCATACGTTAATATTATACGTATTACTATAAATATTAAATTAATATCATACGTATTACTATTAATTATTAGCTTTAAAATAGGTAACAAATTCCTGAATATTAGGTTAATAAAAAAAAGATATGAAATATTAATAATATATTACAAAATTAACGGGAAGATTTGGAAAGATTTGGAAAAAAATCACAAGAATATTATTTTAAGCCTCGAGGCGCGCCTCGAGGCGAGAAAATAACGACCGAGGCGCACGCCGAGGCGCACGCCGAGGCGCACGCCGAGGCGCACGCCTTAATCTTCCTTTCCGAGGCTTAAGCCTCGTTGCGTTTATACCCTCCGCCTCATTGAGGCGCGCCTCAAGGCGCGCCTCAATATCGTTTTTCAATACACTGATCTTGAGAGAGAAACATTTACCGCGTGTTGCTTATTACACATTCATAATTTAAGAATCAAGATGTAAGTTTCGATACCAGGAACGAGTTATATACGCTGGGGAGTCAATACAGCCTCGCGGTGGCGCAACCGCCGTCTCCGGTGAGCTCTTCTCTCTCTACGAGAATTGACTTTTGGTGGTGCAGTTGAGGAATCGTGTTGACCAATCTCTTCCATGGCTGGATAGCCAAAAAAGCAATCAATGGGGTCCATTGTAGCACTTTCCGAGTTCAACTGCAATTCGAGTAAGAGACGATTGAACCTCAAGAACGAGATATTTAATATTATAGATGTAAAATTAAAATACATAGACATTAGTTCTGTTATAGCCAACTAAACACTACCTTAGTCTCAAGAGAAATGCATCACACTATCACAGTTCTAACATGTACTGTTGAGTTCAGAGGAAAAAGATACTTACAAGAGCTTGCTTGGGCTCGGAATCTAACTTTACCCTATCTGATTCCGTTTTGGCGTCACTCTGTGCGTGACTATCATTAGCATCGCGAGTGTCACTCTCATAATCACCGTAAGACTCGTTTTCTTGTGTCCTTTGACCATTATGAGCATTGTCGCTGAAAAAGTTCCGGTAGCGCCACCTAATCTTAGCCTGATCAGGGGACGAGTCATCAAAAACTTGCTCGGAGTAGAAATGCCTGGAGATACGCTGCATTCTTTGCGGATGGTGAGTGTACTTCGTCACCACTCTATCAATTTAGAAACAAACTATCAGTGTCTACGAAATAAACTCGGGTATCCGAGTCTACGACACAGAAAGAAACCGACATATCAAGGCACCAAAGTAAATATAGCTCGCTTACAGAAGTAGCCATGCAGAAAAAACAGCCCATTAAAGCTTTGAAGAAAGTTTTCAAGAGATATAAACTAACAATCTCGAACGCTATAAGGTATTCCAAAAGACTGCTAAAACGGAGGACAGTAAACTTACAAATTTAATTAACCAAAGGGTTATTGTAAATGGCGATTTATAGCTATAATTTTGCTTCTTTCGCACAATCATAGTGAATTCTTCTCCATTATCCGTCGTTTTTCTTTCCAAATTGTTTTTTCACTTAATTTTTTTCTTTGATTTGGTTATTGCTTTGCATCTCTTTTGTAATGGAGTATAAAAAACTTACAAATTCGCTAATTCTCTCTGCATTTCGCTTCCGTTCATAGCGAGAATATGATCGACACACGACTCCAACGAGTTCCCAAGTCTCCACAATCCCACAAAAGCAGAAGCCCCTGCAAATGGCCGTTCCACCAAACTCAGACTGTAATCACATCACACCGATGATATATGTATACATATATAATTACATTTACATATATATATATATATACACAAACATTATATAACATCGTTTTAACTCACCTGCTGAAATGCTTATTCGACCGAATAAACTGAACTTCGACGTTGCTGCCAAGAGAATCAAACAGAGCAACCATTAATCTAGAGATAAGAATCCAGATTCAACCCTAAATTTCCCAATCGGAACGTACCGATCCAAGAAACACCGCCTCCGAAAATGGCTCCCACAGCGTAATCCTTGAGAGCTTTGGACTTGCAAGTCAGAAGCGTCTTCGATTCTTGCAGCGTCAATTGATGCTTCAACAGAGCAACAATGGCGAGTCAGAAAAAAAAAATCGATTACAAGCTCCATTTCCGCCATGGATTTTTCGAGATAATCATAGATACAGATTGAATTTACCCGCTTGGATCGAAGAATCTGATCGAGCTCGAACAACACTTCCCCCATTGCTAGAGAGCTCGACGACTCTGATCGAGTTCGAAGAATTACAGAGATGGTGTGCTTCTTCTCTCTCCTCCTTTCTCTCTCTAGAATTTGGGCCTTGATCGGGCCCACCTGAAATTGGGCCGAATATCGCATGGGCTTTTAAAACGACATTAAAATGGTTGAGCTTGAAAAACGACAAGTGAAATTTATTTAATACGACGAAAGTTCTGTTAGAAGCTTACCTAAGAAAGATGCATTTATCAGTGAATAAATATGAATACTCTCTCAATTCTACAATCCAATTGGCCATTTTTATTTTTATTTTATATTCAAATAAGCTATTTTGATGTAATCATTCAGGATTACAATTTATTCTTTTGATTTTACCGAAATACCTATATTTTCTACTTTCTTAAAATTTTGTATCTCGTATTTTTCTAATTTTATTTTCACTTACGCATTACTCTCTCAATTAACTCTCACTTTCTTCTCTTTCTCACACATTTCACTTACTCTTTCGTTATTTCTTCTCTTGCTTACTCAACTAGTCTAAATTTTCTATTTAATTTTTTACTTAAAAAATTATTTTTTGATTTTGCCTTGTAACGCTTACAATTCACAGTAAATTAGTCTAATTTTCACATTCCATAAAAATCGGTTTCGATAGGAGTAGAGCTATTGGGTCGGCTTCATCCAACCCATTTACTGCGGAGTAAGTAAGAATAAACATGCGATCCAACTAATAAAACAAAATACCAAATTACAAAAGAAATATCTTGGCTTAATTCATATACAATTCGACACAAACTACTATAAGATGTACGATATGTGATCATCATACACAAAACAACTAAGCTTGCATTCGAAAAGAAATTTGAATTCTCACAAGGAATGAGAGATCATCAAAGTACAAATATCTACGTTGGTGGGACCCGAACACGAGCTTTGGGACACTTCTTAGATGACGAGAACACCCTCAGCCAAACCCTTTTCTTCATCTGGTCAACCTTCCTCGAAACCCTATGCTTCACCAAAGTCAACCCCGTCGATACCAATCTCGGGTTATCTACGATCGGGCTCCGCCGATACTCCAAAACCCACGTGTTGCGGTCGAACTGCACGGCCGAGGAACCCCATTTCCCAGAAGCCCACGACGAGTTGGCTTCCCGAGTTACGAAGCCGATCTTCCCCTCCGGCCACTGCGCAAACGGAACGAAGTAAATATTAACTTTTCATCTCAGCGACATTGATTTCTTCAGTCAGGAGGGTTTTAGGTTTAATTTACCTCGGTTACTCTGCCGGAAATGACGGTGAACGACCGGGAAGAGAGCCCGGTTACGAGCAATCCCGCTGTCTGCAACGGCCACCCCCAGATTCTGATCTCTTCTATTGAAGATTTGTAGAGCTTGCAATGCGAATTCAGAAGCAAACCATCCTAAACAAAAGATCATGAATCCTTCAATCTCTTGAGCTAAACGAATCATGATCTGCAAAAATAGTAACCAAAGATCAAACCTGATTGATTTCCCATCTCGAATCGGCAAAGCTACAATTCGAAACCCTCCCGCCATCAACCCCAAGATTCCGCAAAGATCTCTGCAAGAATCTCAGTTTCCCGTCGAGCCTTTTCACTGCCCGAGATCCCTCTCCGACGTGCCTAACCGCCTCGCTCGTGAAAACCGGCTTCAAAACCCCGGAAGCTCCCCAGGAAGGCCCAAACTCCGCTGCAACGATCAGCCCGAGCGCGAGCACCGCCCACGCGAATCCGCCGGAGCCGGGAGCTTTGGGTTTCACCGGGGGCTTCCCCACGAATCGCGTCCTCGCCGACGATCGGAGCAGCGGAGAGCGCGCCGGCGACGGCGGAGGGCGGGTCGAGCGCGAGGTGGGCGTGGAGAGCGAGCCGAAGGAGACGGGCGTGACGTCGGCATTGTCCTTGGCGGGGGAGAGTCGGGTGAGGGAGCTTTTCTGGGCGGTGAGGGGCATGAGATCACGGGTGGCGTTGATGCTGGCGAGGCAGATCTCGCAGCTGCAGTTGGCGTCTTTCCGGCATCCGGGGAAGTAGCAGCTGTCGCGGTCCTCGTCCGAGGTCGGGGTGGTGCTTCTCATGGCAAGGCGGTGTTTTTGAATTGTTCTCGTGAGAAAGAGGAGTTTTTTGCGCGATGGAGAGATTTGTGGAGTAATTTCTTGTCTTGGGGATTTGAAATTTGAATGCAACGGTCTGATTTGGAAGGCTTTTGCGGTTACGTTAATGGTTGGTGAAATGTCATAAATGGCCCTTCTTCTTTTTTTTTTTTACTAATTTGTTCGAATTTAACATTAGACAAGAATTTCGAGTTCTATTCCAAGTAAAAACAATTGAATGAAATTTTGTGTGTTTGGTTTTGGTGTTTGAGTGTCTTCTAATTCGCTGATTCGCTCTAGTGTAATGTAGACCTAGTTTTTTTTTTTTTTTAATCTAGGTAGGTTCCAATAGGAAATTGTACAAATACTCATTCGTGTTGAACTTAATTAGGGTTAATTATGGTGAAAATATCTAAAGTTTAGTCAAAAAAATCCTTCGTGTACCTAAAGATTAAAAGAGGTGGCAAGAGTGTCCAAAGTCGCATATAGGGCGTTGACCACTCTATTCTTGTAATGCATAATTTACCCGTTAACTCTGGCCACGTAGACAAACGTGGGTTGCCGACATAACAAATCTTTTACCATGTGGACGAGCTCAATTAGGGGTTTAATTCGTTATTTTTTCGTCATCGAGTTTGATGTGGGCTCATTCACGTGACAACAAATTTCTATGTCAGCAACCCACGTTTGTAAGCGTGGCCAGAGCTTATTATATAGTTAACTGCTTTACGAGAATGGTGTGGTCAACGCCCCAAATGTGACTTTGCGTACTTTTGCAACCACTTTTAGACTGTGAGTACACGAGGGGTTCTTTGAACAAACTTTACGTATTTCCGCCGTCATTAACCTTTATTTATTGTAATTTTTTGCAGAATTTTCTTAATTAGTTTTTTATCAGGTTGAGTTTTGTTACGCACCAACATGGTGCTTGGGTTTTTGAATGGATGGTGCTTGGGTTAACATCAGGTTGAATTTTCTTGATGAAATATATTTCGAATGACTTTGTGAACGAACCCAGTCAAGAAGTAAGGTTAGATTCTTATAAACCATCTTTTGTTTATCCTTACAATTGAATTGAATTTTGTGTTTGAATTCGGTTTTGAAATATAGAATGTATAATTGGATTAACATATTTCTAGGTTAAATTTTAATCTAAAATTGCAATTTGGAATGTTTTTGTGTTTGAATTAAATTGAATTTATAGTTTCAGTTTAGGAGAAAATTTGTGTTTTTTTTTTTTTTTAATTAGATTATATTTAGGATTGCATTTTATTTTTAGATTATAATTTGGAGTGTATGAAATGCTACGATTACATTTGGAATTAATTTTTTATTATGTTCGGGAACATAAAGAAAATCATGATTCGGTTTATTGGAAAAATTAAACGTATTTACTTTCACCTAAAGTTGCACAAATTTTCGCAAAACGTTAAATTAAAATTGAGAGAAACAACTCTTGTGTCTCACTTAGGCATGTATATCTCTCAACTCACGATACTCAACAGAAACTCTAACCGTTTTTTTTTCTCTGAGTTTCCATAATCAATGTCGCTCATGCAATTTTAATTATCTTTCTTTAGAAAGCCTCTCTCTCTTGATTTCTAAAGCAAAAATTGAATGGTGAAAGCCAAAACCAAACCACCATTCATGCAATTTTTTCGTTTGTGTTCTGCTCTTGCTTTTTATTTTCTCTACGCTTTTGTTTGATTTTTGAAGCAAAACTTCAGTGCGTTATTTTCTTTATCCGTCCTTCTTTCGGCAACCATGTCGCACGAAGCTTCGCCAACTAAGATCACACCAAAAACGGCAATGACGCCCTGATCCGTCAAGTGTGGTTGAGCAACCGGCCGTCTCCAAACATCAGCCCCGGTACAGAACTCATTCACACAAATTCCTTTTAGGAGCAGTGGCAATAACAGTAAGTAATTCATTCCCTTCGTTTTTTCACATGTTTGTCTTTTACAAAATAAATTTATCTGCTGCAATAATGTAAAAGTATGATTGATCTGAATGATCCTTTTATAAAACCTTAGACAAAGTCTACCTTCTTACTTTTCTAATGTGGGACTTTGGCTCTTACAAAATTTACACTAAACCAATATTTTCTCTCTATGCTTTCCATTAGGGTGTGCGGAATGACCTATAAGCGAATTTAACATCCGTAACCTAAAACTATCCCGTTTCAAATAATCGTAACCATTTTTTTTATATGTGCTAAGGTAACCATATCTTATTTCAAAACGGATACAATTACCGATGATTGATTTTTCAAAACCGGTTATTTTTGTAACCAGTGTTTATAACCCGTTTTAATATTAAATGTATAAAAATAAATATTTAGAATTAAGTCAGAGACTTATGTTTTGGACTGGTATGTTTTATTGGCCCAATATATTTTTTTTAAACTGGTATGTTATATTTGCGATTATTTTGAATCGGCATATGTTAGTTTGACTGATATTATTTTATTTTTGCGATTAAATGTGTTGAATATTATATTTTTTAAACATTGAATATCCGAATTCGGTTAGCTAGTTTCATAACCGGAATCGTTTTTAAAACATTTTAAGGTTATTAAACAGGTTATTAGATTTTTTATTACCGGAAATCTGATAAACTCGTTTTAAAGAAAAAGGTTAAGGTTATTAAAATATGAATAACCAAAATTAGGTAAAGGATACCATATAGTGAGAAAAATAAAGCAGGTTGACCGACCTGTTGTAACCCTACTTCTCATGCAAGACTTTTTGGCTTTACCATACTACTCAAATTGATTTTCTATTATTGTTATCATTAATTATTTATTATTATTATTATTATTATTATTATAAATGAGATGGCGCTATTAGCCAAGATAAAACGTACTCTCGCACAACTAGATATATTAAGTGTAAGCATATGTGACACTATTGGCCAAGTTTACAATATGTAAAGGGGATACACATTTGCGACTCATTGGGTTTGAACCCGTGACCTCTTGGAAAGGTACATAACAAAGTTACCACTAGGCCAAACAAGCTTGGTTATTATTGTGTTATTATTGTCGTGTCTACTTTTTTGCTTATAATTACTCAAATTGGCGTGTTATTAAAGTATAACTATTTAAGTTATAAGTAGAAAATTATGTAATTAATTTTAGTATTGAAAATAATACGATAATAATAGAATTATAGTACTATTTTTCAATTTTTTCTGTTGAAATTTTCGTCGGCATGCGGCATGTCTGTGAAATTTATGCGGTATTTGTGTCATGTCCTTTTTTTGAAATTTCTCGTCGACATGCCCGTAAAATGGAAGGAGCGACGTCGGCATATAACTGTAACAGATAATCCTATTTTTAGTCTTTTTCTCATTATATGAGAAAATATTGCGAAGTTTGTCTAAAATAAAGTAATGATAAAAAATATAATAGATTATTACAGTAACAGATTTGCCAATATTTGAAAACACGATATACATCAAATAACTCTAATAATTATTAGAGTACATTAACATAAAAAAAATTATCTTGAGTCTTTGACCACGAAAACTAAATTATCGTTATAGTAATCTATTATAATTTACGGTAAATGAGCCAAATGGCCATTTATAACTCAAGGTTTTAAAAAAATGCCCAAATCTATTTATAGTAACTAAAACATGTAAATTATTGAATGGTGGACAAATATACCCTTTGTTAGTTTTATACGTTTTAAAATTTTAATTGGTAATTCTATTATTTAGTTTTTAATTATAATTTTTAATGATTGATTTAAATAATTATTTTTCTTAAATCTAGCTTAAATTAATTATTTTAAAAAAATTCCCTAAAACGTGCTATTTAGTTATCCCCTAAAAAGTTAAAAATAAACCCCAATTATTGTTTCAGTCGTATGAAACTAATCATATTTACATTATTCATTCTTATGTACGAAACCCAGGTTTCTTCACTACACGCAAATATTGTAAATCGTATATATGCATACCATTATGTAATTGTATATATAAATACCATTACTTTATCGTATTTGTGTAATGTTTTTGAAGGTATATATACACACCATTACTTAATCGTATATATATGTATATATATATATATACCATTTCTTAATTGTATATGTGTATTAGTTTTGAAAGTATATATACATACCATTACGTAATTGTATATGTGTATTGTTTTTTAACGTATATATACATACCATTACGTAATCTTATATATATATATATATATATATATTTATACCATTTCAACAACAATCTTCAAAATCTTTGTGTGAGTCTTAATATGGAGGTTGTTACGGTTGAACGGAACGAGAGTCATGTATATGCATAACATTCCGTAATCGTCTATATACATACCATTACGTAGGACAGAGCATGCGAGTGAATGAGAAGATGAGATCGAGGATCTAGAGGAGGAACGTGACCCGGAGTTCGTCAGAGAGGAGGAATGTGACCAGATGACGAATCACGCGGCCTGAGCGTCGCCGGAGAAGAAGAACCCGCACGGAGGAGACGGTAGGCGCCAGGCGACTAAAATTTGCGATTTGGGGATTCAGAGAAAGAGAGAATGAAAGGTCGATAGACTGATACTAACAATTAAAACAAATATTGATAAATGATTTAATTTTTTGAAAAATACCATAATTAAATGAAATTGTAATTAAGAGGTGGAAGTTGTCAACCATAATTATAGGGAAAAAAATTCGAAATTAATAAATATTATTAATAATTATTAAACAAAAATTAATAATTATAACTAATATTAGGGTTAATATAGTCCAAAAAATTTATAAATGGGTATAAATTAGTTTTATAAAACTATGGGCATTTCTCATAAACTTTAGGTGTTTTTTAGGCATTTTGTGAGTTTTTCTTATAATTTATGAGTGCAGTCTCTTAAATGTTCAAACATTTTTCTTTATCGAATATAGCTATAATATATTAATTTTTTTACATACACTAATAATAATACAACAATTATAATTGTAAGCGTCGGTAAATAAAATAAAGTACGCTCGTGATTTTAAGTAATCTTTCCGAAAAAATACAATAATTAAAGTAAAAAATTCAATATTTTTTTCTACAAAATTATAAACAATATTTTATCGTCACTCTGGCATGTGCAGTGTTAGTCCACTAGTAATAATATCTATTCTTTTAGAGAGAAAAAAAAAAGTTCCTCAAAATCATGTTTAAAAAGACTGCAAATTTGTTAAATCGGTCTATATATTTGACGTAGACAAAGGTATGGAATATAAGTAAAAAAAAACAAAATTGAAAATAAATAATAAAAAATGAAACTCTTCAAATAAATAATGTGTTACACACTAGTTAATTTTTTCACAAAATTATTTTGAAAATTAGTTCAATAAATTGAATTTTTACTTAGAAACCCAGTCGGTGTGGTTTCCCGTATAAAAAGTGAGTTCTCAAACCACGACCGGAGCTTGCAAGGCCCGAAAACTCGGTGCAGGATCCCAGTTTCACCCGTACATTTTTATTTTATTAGCGAAATCTTCGATATTTAGAATACTTAACTACAATATGCCGTGAATGGTCAGGCATGGCTGAGACTTTGACGTGTGTGTGGTCGCAATGCTGTCTCTCATGCACTGCAAGTTTTGGCTTCAATTAAATCCATGGAATCAGTTTCCATGTGCCAATGAGGATCAGAATGAATGATCATATGGTTTCATCATCAAGTAGATATTGACTCGAGAATAATTAAATTGGTACAGGTGATGATGAATATATGTCCATCATAAATGGGTCCTCATTATTTTCGGTTTTTTAATCTTTTATATTAAAATTAGACCATGTTTCTTCAGTTTTTCTTCAATTTAAAATATGAATAGTAAGTATTTTAAAAAAAATTGTTCTCATATGAAATTTTAGTACTGGTGCTTCGCTTGAATTCGATTTCTGACTACGCCGATGCTTTCAGGGGTACAAGTTCAAACATATAATATTAAAAATAAAAAACGGAAAAATGCTTACCGAAAGATCGTAAGCAATATGTTTTACTTTTACGGTTTTACCCTAGAAACACTTCACTTGAGCTATTAGCGCAAAGTCTTTCTCTTGTCCACGGTGATACTGCTTAGCCAGTTTAGGTTTGTTGAATATATGATTCAATCATTTTTAACGAGTACTCTCATTTGTACAACATTGTTCTCTTAGCACTTTTGAATAAGTGCATTTTCAATCATCCAAATTAAGCTCTATAATTTGTTCATGAGGTTTGATTTTTTGCTTAGTAGTGAAGAGAGAAAAAATTGAATGATTTGAGTCACTCAAACTAAAATGTGAGTACAATCTTTTAGCATCATTATAAGCACTACTAGACTCAAGGCTAAATGGTTGATATTATAAGTAAGTCTCTCTCTTCAATCACTGTCTATAGTGGGCAAAAGTCATAATTTAGGTGTATAATTGAGGTTATTATTGTGGGAATTGGAGTAAGAAGTTGACTTCTAGTACTATTTTTATTTAAATGATAGAGGAGAGGCAATAATCATGATATAATGTTGATTTTATTTATAAAAAAAATGATTATTTTAAAAAATGCCCTTTTTGTGTCAAACGTTTAAGAAAAATGCTCACTGTGTGTATTTTTTACTCTCACGTATGGGCATTTTTCTTAAACTTTTTACACAAAATGGGCATTTCTTACAATTTCTAAAAAAAAAAATATTTACGAAAGTAAGACATGTGGGGGGAAATATTATCTTTGGCCTCAAGTTAATAGCCAATTTTAAATAAATAATATTGATATTACACTAGAGAATTCGATTTGCCAGAGCCCACCGAACCTATCATGCTCGGGCATGTGAATCCGAGCGTGTTATTTTGGTTCGTCTTTAAAAATAATCAAGAATGTAAAGATAAATTTTAACGATAACAATTAACATATAAATGAATCTAATGGGGAAAAAAGTGTATTTAAATATATACCATATTAAATTTGTTGGGCCGACGTCTTTCTGATTTAGAAACGGGTTCATGAAAGACCATCCGCCTCCCAATTTAGGCTTTCGAGTATCGGGCGGGCAAGTTCTACATCACACTAAAGAGTAAATAGTACACACTTAACCCGAAAAACGGCTCAGAAGCCGTGAACTTTGACTTGCAAAATAAGATAACTTTTATTTTGAAGAAAAAAAAATGCTTGGAGTTTCTCGGGCAACATTTTGAAGTCATTAAAAGAGTCGACACTCTACTATACAAGTTGGGATAATCAATCATCACTTTTCTTGGTTATTTATCTAAATAACACCAAAAATACTACGTACAAGTTGGTCACGTTCTATGATTATGTTTTGTTTTTTCTTTGGAAAGAATTTGCTTTGTAGCCAAGGAAAGGAAGACCAGAAAAATGCCCGTGTAGACATATAAGTTGTCTTGGAACTGCCCGTGCCCGTTGCCTTCCTAGCCCGAGCAGCGAAGCGGGATACCCGCGACCCACATGGAAAGCTTCGCCCGTGCCCGTCCACAATTTTTTTTTTAAATTATTATAAATATAAGATGAGCAAGAAAAAATAATAATTTAAAAAGGAGTTGTCCGTCCCTTTTATCAAGGCGGGCGGTTTTCGCCTGCCCTATCTATCTACGCAAGACGGAGAACCGGTGCTCAAGACCATCCCGAGTGTAAGTTGCCCGCACCTATCGAGTAGCCTTGATTCCATATAGATGCAAAGTTGTTAAAAGAATATAAATAAAGTTAGATTAAAAGATGAAAAATAAGAAGATATTAATCAAGTCTCTTCCTTAATACAGTAAAGAAAAAAGTCTCCTGTACATGAACAAAGATGAGAGACCTCATCATAGTGTGTTTGAACATTTTGTTCAAAGGCTTGAGTAATTTTTTTTTCTTTTCAATTTGTTGATGTTGCGAGAGTTCGAGCCATATTGTATTTTAACGAGACAAAGTTCAAATGCTCAACTACCCGAACTAGCCTTATTGACGTAGTCTCTCAGCATTATCGATCAGTAGTATGAGAAAGACGAGGCTTTGGCTCTCGAGTACTTCTTTGCCGGAGAAGACGACGAGGAGGACAAGTCTCCGCCGGACCTTCGGCGGAGCATCTGCCTCATGCCGTCGGCGACTTGCACGGCCGGGTTGGACCTGAACTTCCGGCAGAAGGACATGTGCGCTTTGACCGCCTCGGCCATCCCCGAGGGGCTGATCTTCCCCCGGCCCGCCTCGTCGCCCACGGCCTCCGAGCAGAGCCCGCAGAGCCACTTGGCGTCGAACTTCTCCTTCACGGCGGCGATGTAGTCTTGCGTGCAGTCCTCCTTGAGCCCGCAGCACTCGCACTTGACAGACTCAATGTCCATTGCTTTCTTTGCTTATTGAGCTTCAATGGTGCAACAAAGTGGGCTTTTGTGTATATTTTTCTGTTTTTTTTTTTTTTTTGTTGGGCTTTGGTGTTGTGGATTGGTTATGAGTTATGATCATATGAGAGAGGAGTGATAGGGATTGAGAGGGAGAGGAGAGAGAGAGAGCTTATAAGGAGAGAAGAAGGAAGAGAATGCCATAATTTGCTCCATGTTCTAAGGGACATGGGGCAGTAGAAAATGGGACAAAGGCTGGCCCTCTCCTAACATTTTGTACTTATTGCAAACCTAATTAACAAAAAATAAAAACACTCAATATCACTATTTTAATATATATATATATATATCCGTAATAACGGTAAATGTCGGTAAATACCCGGGTATTTGTTAACCCCTTAAACGTTTTCTTTGTACAAAAATACCTCTTATATGTGTTAAGTTTTCACTATCCTAACAAAATTTAAGAGAGAGTATTGTAATCTTTATCTCTGAAAATGTATAATTTTTATTAAAAAAAAAACTAATAAAAACTAGTCTCTCATCTTCCCTCCATTTTGACATTCGCTCTCTCTAGTTAATTTATTACCCTTTTGGCTTCAAATCCTTCACCATCCAATCCACAAATAATCAAGGCTCGTTATTTTTAGTATATCGAAAATCACACCTTTTTCTTTAGAGTGTAAACAAAATTGTTGAATATCTATAGAGAGTGAGCATTTTGGTATTGAATTGAAGTTGAGAGAGAAATTGTTCCAAAAACAAAACTTAAAAACTATACATAATGAGAAGTTCGGGAAGAAAATGATACAAAATAATTGGGAGATAATCTGATATAGATATGTATAAGTTAATCATATAAAAAAAAAATTAAAAGCAATCCCATACAAATAAGTTTTAAGGGGGTATTAATAATACTTGCTCTAATTCTATATTCCAACTTTTTATTCATAAGTATATTTGAAAATGAATAAATATTATTCTCCAAACTTATGAATAGTCTTGGTCCATGTTGACATTAATGAACATAGCTCGAGTTTGTCACGTGTCTAGTATTAAAAATTATATCATATGTGATATGTTAATCCCCTAATCCCTATGCTATGTAATGTATATTTATTAAAGTAAATTGAAAATGGCTAATTTTCCCACGTCATGCTAGCTTTATAGTGTCATACTGTGCCTGCTTTCTTACGTCATCGTGGTTATATTATTTTAATATAGAGTCGAGTGGCAGTTACTTTCGGTTGAATGGATTTGACTTGCCTATTTTTGCTTAGCCTTAGCCAATAGGCTTGGCTTTTCTTGAATGCCTCATGGGTTTTTTGACTTTTGTGCCCTTCTCTTCTCTAGTTGGTTATCTTGGTTCATGAACGCTTTGACCGTTTCACTATATCTATATTATTTGCATAATTGCCATGGATGTCCCAAAACTTCTATGTTTATTCACTATACCTATATCACTGCAATTATTCTTAGTAATATTGAATAATAAAGTCAACATCATAAGCCATGATTTGTTGACCTGTGGGCTATATAGGCATTGGGTTGTTGAACAGCCAATGATTTTATCCAACGAGTGTAATTTATAATGCTTCTCTTCAATAATTGAACTCTAGATTGGAGTCATAGCATCCAAGGAAATATCAATTTGAAATATATTATAGAAATATATTTTATTCTAATGTTCTTATCACTCGTGTCCATAACTCCGGTAACTCAATAAATTTAGAGCTAGTCCGGCTTCGGAATACCGGATTCCTAAGTCTTCTATTACGATAATCCTGACTCTTAAAAAAATTCAAAATTAACCAGTTCAGAATTGATGTTCCTTTGGAACTTCACATTTTACACATCTTTAAACTATGAATCATTGTTTTTTTTTTTTAGTTTTCATTTCGCTTATGTTAATTTCTCGGTGCATTGTAATGATATTTGAAAAGAAATTAGCATAAGTGTTATTGTAAAAAGTTTACATGTTTGAAGTCATTTTGGTGTAGAAAGTATGAGCTAAAAAAATTAGAGAGATTTGTGTTGAATATTTTGGACTTTTGAGCCTCATGTGTCCTACTTTCCAGCTCAACAACAAGGGGGCACATTGGACATTTCACCCTATTTGCAGCAATGAACTAAGTTTCTCATGATTGGGATTGCTAAGGATCTTAATTTAATGATAGTTTGAAGTTTGAACCTTGTTATTGTTGCTATGGTGTTAAGAATTTGTTCATCCTTGTTGCTCTTTATTTTTAATCTCTTTGGTGAATGCTTTATTTTCTTTGGGAGTTGTTTATCTAAAGGAATTTGGGAAAATTACTTTAGGTTGATTTACTTGGATGATGTAAAGGAATTAGTTTAGGAATAAGCTAGATCCTTGCACAAAAAATTATATTTGATATTGGAATTTCTTTTAGATAAGTTTAAGCATAGGAATATGTCAAAACGAATCTAATGAATATTCTTATTTACAGAACTTCGGAAGAGATTTCGTGTTAGAAATTAGTTGGCGAATTCGATAACTGCTATAGCAACCTCTACAGCAAGGCGTAAAACTGGAATTTTAAGTGATTTAGCAATCCCGATCATATCTTCTCAAACCTCCGATATCCCATATTGCACGTTTCGGTCACTTCTACTCTGTTGTCCTCATTTAAATTCTGGGTTTTTCTGTAATTTGTAGTTTAACCCATGTCGTTTTTATACCACCGAAAATCATAACTCAATCATTTATTTTCATAAAAACTGATATTTTGATAATTAAATTAGCACTAAATTAGTCCTTGTAGAGACGATACTCTATTTATCACTCTATTACTTGAAGCAACTCGTATACTTGCGAGATTTTACGCAACAAGAATCAGGAGGGAGATATGATTTTTTGGCATTCCCGTTGCATCCCTAACGAACGGGGCTAGCTGAAACAAAGATTGTCGCTCTAACTTGACCTAATCCCTCTTAACTTGCCAAGTTTTAAGGCCACTAGTTAAGCCACATGGATTCTTTAATCAAGTAAACTTTGTAAGGAGGAGTGAGTTCTTGTACGAGCAATCCATGTGGAAACTGATCGTGTTTCTTTGTGTGATGTAAACTTCAACAATAAAAAAAAAAGAGTGAAATAATATAATTATGTAGATAATTAACTAAGACTTGGATATGGAAACTTCATATTTGTATATGTGTCACCATCAATAATGCAAACGATTAATTGAGACCAAATAGTTCTACAGAGAAAGTAGCCTTGATGTGATTTTTTTTTTCTCTCTCTTTTTTCTTTTGCAGCAAAGAGAAAACATTGATGTGAATGTGATAATATGCACAATTATATGTTTTTGACATTATAAATGGAGGGAAAATGGAAGGAAAAAAAATGTGAATAGTATTAGTTTAGACTTTAACCAATCAACATAGTTTTTTTTTCTTAATGTCTTTTTTTTTTTTTTTTAAAGCTGATTTATGACCGGCTCAAGTACTCAATCGCAAACATATTTTTCATCATATAAATTAAGGGAAAAATAAAATAATATTAAGGGAAGCATTCGTTAATGGAACTGTTTCGTATAACTTTGTTTTTGAAAAAATTGCTTTTAGTTTCATTTTTTAAAAAACTATTTTTTTTTTAAACAGACATGTGTTTGGTAAAATGTTTATAAATAGTTGGTGCTAATAACAAAAACTAATTTAGCATTTGGTAAAATAAATATACCAATGATAGAAAGACTAAAATAAACTAAAAACTATGTTTTTAGTTTTAGAAAAAATCATGAGCTAGGAATCCCTAGCTTTTATGACTCATATACAAAAATCTAAAAATCATTTTTATCTTAATTGTAAAAACAGTTTTACCCAACACCTGAAAAATAATTTAATTTATTTTAAAAACAAATATACAAATTTTTAATCCGAACCAAACGCAGACCATAATTTTTTAACTTTGCAGCTTGTTCAATTTCAGTGGCCCAAAAACTTGAAATACTCAGATAAAAATATATGAAATAAGTTAAAATCGTCCCACTTTAATAATTGTAATAAAAACAAAACAAAACACTCGTATAAACGGATAATAATATTTCGAGTAAAAAATAAAGTTATGTGAGAAGTAAAAAATAAAGTTAAACGTCTAATCCTAACAATATCTGGTGTTTTACCTAATAATACTTTTTTTTGGGCAAACAAAGAAGATTGATATTGATTATTGAGATAGTCTTGCCTTGCATGTTTTTACTTGTCTTGTTGACCAATGACATGTGTTAGATTGATTTGTTCAGTAGCTTGAGTTAGGATTTTTGTGTTTTTTACTATAACAAGAAAATGAATGGAATGCAAATTTTGATCACACAGATAAAAACTGTTGGTATATTTGAAATTGAAATTTCATATTTAATATACTCATTTAAATACGTCAGAATATATATATGTATACACACATATATATATATATATATATATTTGTCTAAGATTATGCATTCGGAAGTTTTGTAAGTGTTACATCATACATATAAATGCTCATGTTATACACGTGTATATATATATATTGTACAATCAGTAAAAGCTAGTATGATATATATATATATATATATATATTTATATTTATAAAATCGTAAGCAAAATAACAGCGAAAATTAAAAGATGATCGATACATATTTTTTATGTAAAACTTATTTTGAGAAGAAAATAACAAGTTGAGAAGATTAATATAGTATAAAAAATATAAAAATAAATACAAAAATATTTTTTTTAACTCAATTTAAAATGCCAATTACTTAAAAACTTTAACTTCATTTCATAGTATACCACATGAGAATAAAGCCTTTTATCGTTCCGCTTTTTTCACCGAGCCCCAAAATATGTAAACTAATTTTATCACACCTAAGGCCAAAACTTTCAATAGTTCAGTGAACAATTAAAAATGTGATAATATTTTTAATAATTTCTATGAAAAGTTAAATGCTAACCATCTTGACCAAACATGAACGAACCAACCATATATATAATTATTGTAAGGTTTCAATTTCCGTTATATTTTTTTTTTCAAATGAAGACAAAATTTGGCATCTTTATGCATATTTACAGCGGTTTTAGCAGTTGGTGGAGACAATAATATTATATTTCTCTCAATGGTTGCACCAAATCTAAGCTAAAAATGGACTTCCATTCAGAGTTATGTCGATCATACAATTTAGTTGAAAGAAGTCCTATCAAAATTAATTAATTTTCTGATTTGTCACCACCATATATACTATACTAGATCTGCAATATTTTAGAAAAGTGCCACCAAACAAGAAAATTAGACCCACTAATATTTAGTACAATATAAATATATATATATATATATATGTAGAATTTGTTTTTATGTCCTTATCTAACCTCCCATTGTTTAAGATTATAATCTTATATTTAGAAAATTTATTAATATTTTTATTAGAAATTTAATTTGAATAGTGAACGGGGATCAAATAAAGATAAAATTATAAAGTAAAGTATATGACCAAATGGAAAGAGAAATATAAAAACGATGAAAATTTAATTACAAATATATATATAAATTGTTTTATAAAAATTATTTTTAGTTTTAATTTAGGAAAAAAAACTGTTTTTTTTTTTAATGACCGGTGTTTGGTAAAGTATTCATAAAACAGTTTTTGTTGGTACCAAAAGGTTATTTAGCGTTTCGTAAAATAAATATATTTAGGGTAAAAAGAAATAGACTAAAAATTTATTTTTGCTAAAAAAACAAAAACAAAAGCTACGAATCATCGCTTTAATGACTCATGTACAAAAATTTAAAATCGTTTTTTTTTTTTTTTTGTGTGTTTTTTCTTTGTAAAATTAGCTTTGTCAAATATATGAGAGTGGTTTAGTTTATTCTAAAAACCAAAACAAGGTTAAATAAGTTATGTCAAATGCACCCAAAATCGTTTTATAAAGTCTAGGTCGACACGCGGGTAAAAATTGAAAGTTATGGCCTCTAAATTAAGAGAATGAATGCAAAGTCTTGTACTCTTATAGTTGTTACATGTCAACATTTTGCGACGATGTTACGTAATAATTCAAATTGAGATATATTGTTAGGAAAGTAGGAATGTTTGGAAGAAGCACAAATTGAGAAAGTTAGACATTGTTAACTAATTTCCAAACAAATAATTTAGTGATAATTGGTTTTGTGTTTTATAATTATTTTCTTCTACAATGCATAAACGAAGTTATGTGCTGAGTGAAGTGTATACTATATTCATGGCCAGACATTTTGTACATTGTTTAACTTCAATAATTTTATTTTCCTTGATTAGCTATCAATGTTGTGAACTTTATTGTTAGAGGAAATTGTTTCTTATAACATTCATTTTTATTTTTATTTTTTATTTTTTTGCAAACATATACTCTCTATGTTTAAAATCGGCTAAAATATGAAGCTTGATATTATTTTACAACACTAGCCTCTATTTTACAAAACAAAAATATAAATTAATTAATCTTTTAAATTTTTAGAATTTTTTAAAATATTTAAATTGATGATTGATAATATATTGTCAAAATTGAAACTATTTGTAACAAAAATAAAATTATAGCACTACAAGGAGTAAGGGCACTATGAGGTATATTTTAGTTTTTTTTTTTTTTTAAATTAATCTATTACGATGGAGGATTCCATCATACATATAAAAAAAAAAGTGGTCTAAACATTTTTAAGTGCGGTTGAATTCTTGTTTTGTAATAGAGTGAAGATATATGTTTTGGAGACTAAAAAAATAAAAGTATATAAAAAATGCCTTAATATCATAGGGTTTTTTTTTTTTTTAAATCTTTTAATATTATAGTTGATTAGACTTGATGTACTTATTTGGAAATTTCATTAAACATCTCTCAAAATACCATAAATTATTTTATTACACCTCAAAACATCATAATTGGAAATACATCCTTTATGTACCAAAATACCCTTAGTTGTGTCCATTTTTCCGGACGCGACTTGTCCATTTTTCAGGACTCAGGAGGCAATATGTCCATTTTTCAGGACACAATATGTATATTTTGAAAGGGTATTTTGGTACATAAAATTTAAAAAAGATGTATTTTCAATTATGATGTTTTGAAGTGTAATAAAATAATTTATGGTGTTTTGAGGGATGTTTTATGAAGTTTCCGTACTAATTTAACTAATATCATTTAATATTTGGATCGTGTACCGATGCAAACAATGTTGTAGTTCTAGAACTAATTCCTATGATTATGGTGACAAATCAATCAATCAGCCAATCAAAGAAAAAAAATGAAATCCGATTAGGAAGAGCCTTTTAACTTAACTGCCAAATTATGCCTTCCATCAGCATAAACAATTAATTAATAGAAGATTATAAAATATAAATAACTTTATGACTGATTAGTGAATCTTAATACTTATTCCAACTTTCAAAGACCTACAAGTGAATCTTCAATTCTTCATATCTTAATAGGTGCGACTAGGCCTGTCCGTTCAGTCATTGGTTTCTTGCCGCGACCGTGCCTAAGGCCGTGGAATTCAGGTTGTGGCGGCGCCGGCTATAGCCGCGAATAGTATTAATAGATAAATATGTATAAAAAATAAATATATTTATATTAAATATCTTAATTAAAAGTCTCATAATAAATCAAACAAGTTAATTATAATATATATATATTGGTTCAAGGCCCCCAAACTATTGGCCAGGAATTCTTGTTGCATTTCATGCTTGTTTGCAGCTGCAAATTAAAATGCATTAAAATAAATGGAGTAAAAAAATATTATTCCAAACCAAGCAGCGAAATATGGCCAGTTTGTTGAGAGACGTGGTGCAAAAGGCTCATGGACGATGCTTGATGGATAAAAAACTATAAGTATTGTGTTATTCTCTTGTAGGATATCCCCAAGTGTAATGATTGTTTGAATGTTGGTTCTTGTGATGACGTTCGTTCTAACATAATGGAATAAAAAGTGATCTTTGTTAAAAAAAAAAAGATTATTACTTCTCCACTGATATTTTATTCAGATTTTTAGTAGATTACATTTAATCTTATTTTTATAATATTTAATTATATAATGCAATAATGAGTTATGATCAATAAAAAAATTAAATTTACAAAATAAAGAAATAGGGATGTATAATAATTTTTTATTTAAAAGGAAAATAATGTATTGAACTAAAACTACTATATCATAGATAATGCATATTTAAGTAAAAGTTGTTGTATCATGCACTTATCCATTAGACACGTCCTATGTAGAACGTAAAGAGCACTATAAAACGACTTATAATTTTTTTTTAATCCTATGACCCTAAGAGTTCCATTTATATTTTTTCTTTAAATACCCGAATCACTCGCTTAGTAATTTCCGTCTTAACTCATAACTTTCACTTATTGTAGAGTAAAACCTCAGTACTATTACACGATTATATATATGTATATATATATATATGGAAAACATAGGGTTGACCAAACATATTTGTGTCCTCCATGTGAAGTTGTCCTACACAGCTAGCATTGAACTCGTCCATGCAAAATTAAAAACAAATAATTACATGGCCAAAATTAAAAACAAATAATTAAAAACAATATTTACACACAGTAGACTGATCAATTCTCTTGTATCCAACATAAGAGGCATGACATGGCCAAGCAAAGCAAGTAGGGCTGCTTCTGTACTGAGATTTAATAAACAATATATTCAGTGTAAGAACAGGTGATATTATTGTCAAAGTTTACAAATATATAAAGGGGACACTCATTTCAGACACATGAGAGTGTTTGAACCTGTGACTTCTTGAATAGAGGTGTAGTGGCTTATTTATTTAGATTTGATCGAATTCATTAATGTATTTTTTTTATTATTTATATCGAATTTATTTCAAATGCAATTGTTTTTTGTGAGTTTTTCTAGGGTTTAGAGTGGTTTGTTTAGTTGCTACTTGCTAGGAATGGGATAATTTGCGAGTTTTGTTTTTTTGTCAAAATCCATATACACTACAAGTGAACGGACATTCATCAACGAATTAGTTTAGAAATGCACTAACATGACAGTGTGATGCATTGTAAAGATTATCTACATAAATTAAAAGGTCTTCTACTATAGCTCATAATATATTAAATAAATTAAAAAATAAATATTTGGCTCCTAATTAATACATATATATATATATATATATATATATATCCTCCAAATTAAGACTATATATATATAGGGTTGATGAGGGTAAAAATACCCAAAGTTTGGTCAAAGAACCCTTCGTGTACTTAATGTTTAAAAGTTGTGACAAAAATACCCAAAGTCGTATTTGGGAAGTTGATCACTCCATTTTAGGTATTTTTGCCGTCATTAACCATATATATATCAAGATCTCCTTTTATATATATATATATATATATATATATATATAGAGAGAGAGAGAGAGAGACCACAATGGCATTAATTTGGTGTATGAAAGAAAAGAGTATAATTTGAGTTTGAGATGGTCCATTTCACGCTTATCAAAACACAATCGATGTCTAAAAGTATCAATACACAAAGATCTCTTGTGTTCCATAAATTCCAGGTTAATATTGGATATATATATACATATATACACACACACACACGTACTAGAATTGCCCTACCTCACTTGATTTAGCTTCTTCTCTCATACCAACTTGCCTCGTCGTTTGTATTAACATTGGTTGCACTCGAAGAAATCCCAAAACTATGTTGTGTGTACTGCGAGCTTATAGATAGATAGTCAAAAGCTATATGATAGTAATGGCCAATAAAGTTTCTCGCATTTTTAATTAGGTCCAACTTTAGGGTTTCAAATGTATAAAAGTTATATATGACCCACGTAATTAAAGGCAAGAGGAGTGAAGGCTGAGTTATATTTAGGCTGAATTTTACATACGTATGTCGGGGACTAGTCTACATCGGTCTCGAAATCATCGTATTAGAGACTGATTATCATGGACTGAGAATCCATTCGAGAGCACCATTTCGGAGACTAAATGTCTATAACGGAAGTAATGAATCCGGAGAATGAACATTAGTATTACAAGCAAACATTAGAATTGTGAAAATCAGATTGGGAAAAGTGATTTTCTCATTGATGGAATTGGGTATTTACAACTCTAATTACAAGAAATATAATTGTGGCAAAAGTACCACAAAGAGAAAACATTAACTATACATTATTCTACACTCTCCCTCAAGATGGGTAGTATATGTTATACAACCCAAGCTTGGAACTTAGATCATCAAAAGAACACCGAGGAAGAGCCTTGGTGAGGATATCCGCAATTTGGAGCTTGGACTGAATGTAGCGCAAATCAACGATGCCTCCGTTGACCTTCTCCGAAATAAAGTGTCTATCAATTTCAATGTGCTTTGTTCGGTCGTGGTGAACGGGATTCTTGGCGATCCTGATTGCAGCCTGACTATCACTGAACATCTTGATCGCCTTCGGTTGATCCATCCTCAGCTCCTTCAAGAGCCTCTTGATCCACATTCCCTCACACATGCCTAATGCGAGGGCACGATACTCGGACTCTGCACTACTCCTGGATACAACTGATTGCTTCTTGATTCTCCAAGTAACGAGGTTTCCCCATACATATGAACAATAACCTGAGGTTGATCTTCGATCAGTGGCTTCTCCAGCCCAACTAGCATCGGTGAAGATCTCGACCTCACGGTTCTCTGATTTCTTGAACAATAAGCCATGACCGGGGGTAGACTTTAGATACCTCAAAATTCGGTTCACGGCTTCCATATGGTCCTCGTTTGGGTTGTTCATGTGTTGACTCACAACACTGACAGAGTAGGCGATGTCCGGACGAGTATGTGAGAGATAGATGAGCTTCCCGACAAGTCTCTGATATCTCCCTTTGTCGACAGGAGCACTTTCGGCGGAATGGGAGAACTTCTTGTTCGGGTCCATCGGAGTGTCGACCGGCTTGCAACCAAGAAGACCGGTTTCTTGAAGTAAGTCAAGTACATACTTCCTTTGGGAGATGGCAATTCCTTGGTCTGATCTTGCTACTTCCATACCCAAGAAGTATCTCATAATGCCGAGATCTTTAATCTCGAATTGAGTTGAGAGTACTTGCTTTAGTTTGATGATTTCCTCCGAGTCATCACCGGTCAGGATGATATCGTCAACATACACAATGAGGATAGCCTTCTTCCCATTGTTGTTTCGTTTGACGAAGAGAGTATGATCGGCTTGACACTGGAGGTATCCGTTGGAGATGACTGCCTTGGTGAATTTCTCGAACCAAGCACGAGGAGACTGTTTCAGGCCATACAACGCCTTCTTCAGTTTGCACACTAAGTGCTTATTGGAGTTTTGTCCCATTCCTGGAGGAATGTTCATATACACTTCCTCTTCAAGATCGCCGTTTAGAAAAGCATTCTTGACATCAAGTTGATAGAGTGGCCAATCAAGGTTTACGGCGAGTGAGATAAGAACTCTCACCGTATTCAGCTTGGCCACAGGAGCAAATGTTTCTTGAAAGTCAATGCCTTGAGTTTGAGTGAACCCCTTTGCAACGAGTCTTGCCTTGAATCTTTCAACACTCCCATCTGATCTATACTTGACGGTGAACACCCATTTACACCCAACGGGGCGTTTTCCACGTGGCAACTCGGTAAGGTTCCATGTTCCATTGCTTTCCAGAGCCCGAATTTCCTCTTCTACCGCATGTTTCCACGCGGGAATTTGAAGAGCTTCATCGATGGAGCTAGGAACCTGACTACTGTCAAGATTGGAAACAAACGCCCTGTATAATGGATGTAATTGGTTGTAGGAAACATAGCGTTCAATGGGATATTCAGTGTGACCTTGAACACCTTTCCTCCGAACACCCTTTCGGAGAGCAATGGGTAGTTCAGAGTCATCAATCACGGGTTCGGACCTTTCCATACCTGAGTCAGAAGAGGTAGTAGGTGCCGGATCCGGTTCTTGGTCGAGTTGAAGATGCATGGGGCCATCTACTTGTTCAACAGAACGAGGTGAACTAGGGGGTGACTCTGTGTCAATATCGGCAATTTGAGGTGGATTTGGGTTAGGATGAATGGAGATATCGATCGGAAGTTGAGATGCGGATGATGGGATGGATTGAGAACCTTGATTGATTTCCCAAATTTGAGATTCCCACGAATTCTCCCCCTGAATGTCGGATTTGGGAAAAAAAGACTCACCTTCAAAGAAAGTAACATCCATTGAGTTATAAGTAGTGCGAGTAGAAGGGCAATAACAACGATACCCTTTTTGATGCAACGAATAACCCAAGAAGATGCACTTGATAGCTCTAGGATCGAGCTTTGATCGATTTTGTTTGTGGACATGGACAAAGGCGGAACATCCGAAGACCTTTTTTGGTAGGTCGGAGGAGAAGGATAGGAGATGTGGATGAATTTCACTGAGGACTTGACGTGGAGAAAGGAATTTCAGGACACTACTCGGCATACGGTTGATGAGGTATGTCGCTGTGAGGATCGCATCACCCCAAAAATGTTTTGGGACAGATTTTGCAAACATGATGGATCGAGCGACTTCGAGGATGTGCCTGTTTTTGCGCTCAGCGATACCATTTTGCTGTGGAGTATCCACACATGAGCTTATGTGGACAATCCCTTTTCCAGTCAAATATGGAGAAAGAGTTTGATTGAAGTAATCCCGTGCATTATCCGTATGGAGGACTTGCACACGGGTATCGAATTGTCGCTCAACCATGGAGTAGAAATGTTTGAAGATTGGAGAAGCTTCGGATTTATCTTTCATGAGAAAGGACCACGTCATTCGAGTGTGATCATCGATAAACGTAATGAACCACCTAGCACCACTAGTATGGCTTACCCTTGAGGGTCCCCATACGTCACTATGAATCACAGAGAAAGGTTTGGATGATTTATAGTCAATAGCATGAAATGGACTGCGTGTATGTTTGGCGAATTGGCATACATGACATTGATACGATGAATATTTTTTCTTAATAAACCAATTTGGGTACACTTTTTCAAGGTATTGAAAACTAGGATGACCAAGACGGTAGTGCCACAACATAACTTGATCTTCTACAGGAACATTGTTCAAAAGAGTTATAGTATTTGATGACACAAGACCTTGGTCAGGATTCTGAACTTGGTGGCTTGGAAAATGTGTGTCGTCAAACATGTAGAGGCCTTCACGCATCGTCCCTTCGCCAATTACCTTCCCGGAACCTATCACCTGAAAATCACAGAAATCGGCAAAAAATCGTGATATGCATTTGGAATCACGTGTGATCTTACTGACGGAAATCAGGTTGCAAGCAATTTTTGGAACAAATAACACCGAGCAAAGGGTAATGTTCCCAGATAGTCGGATAGAACCAATTCCGGCAACAGGAAGAAAGGTGCCATCAGCAGTTCGAACAGTTGAACCCGGTGGGCAAGGTCCGAGGGTAATGAAATAGCTCATTTTTCCCGTCATGTGGTCTGATGCACCTGAATCAACGATCCAAGTGTTGCTCGGGCGAGTTAGAGTGAGGCTGACAGAATTCAAACCTGTGTGAGCATGGAGGCTACTTGGTGAGGTAGTCGAGGAACTAGAACCGGTGGTGAGTTGCTTGTTGATCTTCATTTGGAGAGATGTCATTTGCTCGACAATGTGGTTCATTTCCTCGTGGAGATTAGGGTCTGGCGAAGCGCTCGAGATCACAGAAAAATCAGAGTCAGTGGCATTGGCATTGCTATGAGACTGTTTGTTGAACTTTGATGGAGTTGGTCCCGAACCAGTTGGTTTCCCATGCAACTTCCAACAGCGCGATTTTAGGTGACCGAGTTTATTGCAATGTTCACACCTGGGGCGTCCTCGATGAGGACCAGAAGGTGAAGCCAGAGAGAGCATAAGAGGCTTTTGGTGATGCGGGGTGAACATTACGGACCCCTCGGTCTTGCTCACAGGCATGATGATCTGGCGACTCTCTTCTAATCGGACGAGAGAGAAAGCCTCTTGAGGATCAGGAAGAGGAACAGTCGCCATAATTCGTCCACGGACTGCGTCGAATTCCTTATTGAGACCTAATAGAAAACGGACAGTTCTTCCCTCTTGAATGAATTCCCGGAAGATAGCCGCATCTCTAGGGGTCTCCCAAGGCTTGACTTGATACGTATCCAATTGGAGCCAATAGTTGGACAGAGCATCGAAATAATCATTGATGTCCATATCTCCTTGACAGAGATTATACAGGCGAGACTCGAGATCGATGACCACCGAAGTATCCTTGTTATTTGAATAAAGCTTACGTGTCGAGTCCCAAATTTCCTTGGCAGTATCATAAAGAAGAAACTTCGAACTGAACTTATCTGTCATTGAGTTGGTGAGCCATGACATGACAAGATAGTCGGAGTTCTTCCATGACATGTATTTTGGATACTTGGAATCGGGCATGGGGGGCTCACCAGTGAGATGTCCGCCTTTCTCTCTTCCGCTCACAAACATGAATATGGATTTATACCATTGAAGATAATTCTTGCCATTGAATTTATGATTGGTCATTGAAGTTTGATCATGGACGGAAGCAACTCTTTCAGTCGAGGAAGACATATTTAATCGGATACTAAACGGAAGGAATCAGCCGAGAAAAAATTAATTTTCTGGATGTGAGCACACGAAGTTTCGCGCAGGGACACAGAATAATTTTCGAAACTGCTGTGTGTTGGGACAGCAAAACGGTGTTGGAACACACAGAGGAAAAAATTCGGAAATTTTGGTGTTGGAACATGCAGATAAGAGACAAAAAAAAGACCTGTCTCCTTTGCTATTTGCACGTGGGGCCCACCTCCCTAGGAAATTCCAAAAATACCCTCCCTTTGAATATTCGCAAGCAGAGAGGAGCTCGGGAGGAACCTCGCACGCAGACCTGTTCTTCGTCGGAGCTCGGCGGAAGAGCAGAGCAGTCGCCGGAAAAACACGCGCGGAGGAGAGTTCGCCTGAGCTTCGCCGACCAGAACGGAGTTTTGCCGAGAAGCTTGAGATGGCGAGCTCGAGGGAGAGATGCAGGTCGCGCCGGAGATGCTGTCGCGCGGAGGTGACGATTGGAGCAGCAGGGTCGCGCGGAGATGAGCAGGCGCTGGAGATGCTCGGATCTGGACTGGGCTCGAGCTGAGGAGAGGAGCTTCGCAGATCTGGGCTTCGGGTACCGCATGACGGTGAAGGAGCAGCGAGCAAGGTCGCCGGAGACAATGGTCGGACTCGTTGCAGCCCGGAACTGGAGTTCGCCTGAGGAAGGAAACGTCGCCGGAGAAGAGATAGCTCGCTGGTCGGAAGAATCGTGAGCTAGCAGAGCACGATGGTGAAGGGGCAGCGTGGCTGATATTTTGATCTGAGATCGATCTTTGACTGAGATCGAGATGCAGCGGATAGAGATACTTCTCGAGAGTTAACCACGCACCGGAAGAGTTCGCCGGAGATGAAAGTCCGATGAGAGGAGCGGCGGCGGAAGATTGAGAAGTTAGGGTTTTGACTTTCCCCTTTGTGGCTCTGATACCATGTGAAAATCAGATTGGGAAAAGTGATTTTCTCATTGATGGAATTGGGTATTTACAACCCTAATTACAAGAAATATAATTGTGGCAAAAGTACCACAAAGAGAAAACATTAACTATACATTATTCTACAAGAATGATCACTAAAAAATTGGTCATATTGCGATATAATGTTTTAGGTTTGAATAGTAGTTTCGAAAGAAACATATGGAAGAATGAAATGACGATATTATTAATGATTACTTACGGTTTCCGAATAACACCACTGATTGTTAAGCGATGGGGACTGATATAGAAGTCCCTACTACGTACGTCCCTTATGCTATTATTATCGTTTCATCACTACATAATTGTTGGTTATGCCCGAACCCGATATTGTATCTCTCGGGTTATCGGATATCGACCCGATAACCATAACCGACATAATGGGCCCACTCGGGCCCAAGTATTAATTATGATTCATATTAATTAACAATAGATTAATTAATCCATGATTGGGCTTTTAGAAAGCCCATTAAGTGGGCTTTTAGAAAGCCCACTAGGTCATGACCATAGGGTATTATAAATACCCTAATATGACTCATAATTAAAGATAACACACATCAGAGAAACCCAAGCCTCCTAGAAAATTCGAGCTCCCCTCCCTTGGTAGTCGAATTTTGGCTTGCTCCCCGGTTCAATCAACGGTTGATCATCTAAACACCAACTAGGATCTAACCTATCCTCGGAGGTGTTTTCCGGTCATCTAAGACGTTCCCGAGTGACGTGGTGTACGAAATAGAGGCGCAACACTTGAGGCGCTAAATCCTAAATTCGACAAGCTCCAGAATCAAAGGAATCGGCAGTTATTCGGTACAGTTGGCAAAAGTACCGAAGTTTGGTAACGATCTCTAAACTGTATCTTAATTCTCGTAATTATTCTAGATCTTTATTGTTCGATGATATCCCGTGATTTCTGCCTCGGGATTGAGAAAATTCATCGAAAAACCCAACAATAATTACAGAATCGTTATTTTGATAAGGTTATGTTTATTTCTATACATGAAATTCCTTTATAAGTTTGTATAGATTGAGCCTTATTGACTTGCTCTATTATTAGTTCAATATTCTATTTATGACTACCTTATACTTATTTAGTGTTCATGCATATTATAAATACATGCGCATAGAAAAGCAGGTTTGAACACCCTTTAAGACAACAATGAACAATAAAATTAACGAAAGTTCAATTATATATAGAGACAAAAGAGAACAAAAAAATAAAACCTCTTAACAATGCACATCTATACTATTTGATTAGGGCCTGTTTAGTTTCCTAATGTTTTGCTTTATGTCTTTTACTGAGTTATATATATATATATATATATATATATATATATATATTAAAGTGCCAACATTGTTTCTAAGTTTCTAACAACTTGTTCTTGAACTTTTTCTGCATAATCATTCCAAAAGTGGGGTTTTTTTTAGTTTTTATGTCCATGGTCAATGACTTCTCACATGGGCTTTCTGTTCGGTTTTTTCCACTATCAAATTAATTTATATATATTGTAGTTTTTTAAGTGTTTAATTTATGGAAGGTGGAGTTAGTTCAAGAATTTAATGCCCTTCACATGGCATTCCACATGCAAATTCATTGCTCTAATTGCAACGATTAATTAAAAGAAAATTGATACTTCTTCTCCACTCGAACTGGTTCGGTATAATAATATGATTACGCACTAATTCTCAAATATGATAGCTCAAATAATTAATAAAAATAATACATTTCCTATATTCTTTAATTATGTGATGAAATATGGATAAGCTTTTTACGTAAAGCTCCGAATGATAATAATAATAATAATAATTGCCTCTTCTGATTTCCTTATTCATGGATCATAGTCATTATTGCTATCAATGATTTTCTTGATATCTAAGATAATATAATTTAGAAACACTAGTTTGGTATTTATGTCTAATCATTAAATTATATGATCTCAGCACAGTAACAATATCAATATGCAACATTTTCAACGATATATTACTTACCCCCCCAAACTAAAAACCTTCACCACCGTATAAAAGATAAGCTGTATATTTATACCTTGATGTTCGGAGCGGTTTTTAGAGGCGTTCACGGAGAGCTCAGCTTTGATGGACAATGAATTAAAAACGTCAATTAAGCGAGTTCCGATGCTTTAGATCTTTTTTCTTTTGTCGTTTTTATTTAAGGGTTCTGGCCGGTAGAGCTGAAACTCGCGTGTCGCGACGAGTCGCGACATAGCGATGACACAGAGAGAGAGAGAGAGGGAGGGAGGGAGGGAGGGAGGGAGGGAGGGAGAGAGGGAGCTCGTCGCGATTTTGCAACACCTCGCGAACCGTCGCGATTTATGGCCGGAGTATTAGAACTACAATTTCACCGTTTGAAGTGAAATTTTTGCATTTCTTGATTTCATGTTATGAGAGAATGTGATTTTTGATGTGCTAGAATATTAAATTTGTGTATTGACCGTAGAAAATTGTTCCAAATTAAATTACATGTATAAGAACAAAATAAATAATAGATAAAATTATTCACACAATTTATTTTGGAGCTTTTTTTAGCTCGAAAGCATGTGTAGCAGTCTGATCAAGTATCTGCTGCTACATTTATATGTATTTGTTAATGTGGTGGGACATTCTGTTTGGTATATATATATATGCGTTTTACTATTACGTATATATATAGATATTCATATATAATATATTAGCTTACATGCATGGTATTGGTATTCTTTAATTAACGATGCCTTTTTGTTATTAATTCATTGAGCCTCGTTCATATCAATCATTGAATGAGAGTTCCAACTTCTAACTGATCATCATCCCTATCATTTTTTGAATGTTGGCCGAGCTGTCTGATTGATGTTCGATCGAAGCATATTATATATATATATATATATATATATATGGTTTTGGAAAATCATACGTTTTGTATGCTATATATGTTTTTTTATCTCTGAGAACTTAACTGATCGACTGTTGATTAAGGAAAGAAGAAAAAATGTGTGCTCGGAATGAAAATAATTTGAGTTAGAGGAGTGTTCGGTCATTTATTCGGCATCCTTAAACAATCTTTTAAAAAAAAAATTGATTTTTAATTCTATATCAAGTAGTAATGTCACGCTTCTCTCATTATGAGGTCATGGGTTCAAGTCCTGCATTAATCTATTATATAATATAAAATTTATCCTCTTTGAGTTTAATGTATGTATTATATTACGTAATTTTGACAAATAGTATCAACGTCTTAATATAAATCTATATATATATATATATAACAAAAAAATAACTAGTCCTAAATACAAACTAATTTGAAAGAAGATGCCCTTTTGAACTTTCACTATATTTAAATTCTTTAAAGATAAGAATGGGAAGAAAAGAAATATGTATATTTAAAACGTTATCAGTTGTGCCGATAGGTTGCAAATTCTTTTTTAGCGATTAAAGTACTCAAATTCAGTAAAATAGTAGTTTCAAATTTTCAATCCATGCAGTTCAAATAAATTATAAAAACAATTAAAGAGTTGTATTACATATGTTTATGTCCCTCTATTAATATTTTTTAGAAGCGTTCATGAAGAATTTTAACAAAACGTAGCTATTTTTTCCAATCTCATTTTGAACTTAGAAAATATTGATTAAATTGAGCGTACGTGTTGACTTTCTATGTTTATGTTGACTGTTGAGAGTGGCCTAACCTGTTTTGCTCCTTGTCACCCTAATTCACATATACTGTTTATATACATTTACATATACATATAACCCAATGAGTGACCTACATGAAGCTTGGACCCACCACGTGGACTGCTGAGTCAGCTTGTCTTTGCATGAGTGTCGTTTCTTAAAATGAAGCATTACATTGGCAATGGCATCATATGTCACGTGAAACTTCTTCAAATTATAGCATTATAATATTATATTATATTATATTATATTATATTATATTATAGGATAAATGAAGAAAATGCTCATTTGTAACACAACGTTTCAAACAAAATGCTCATTTCTATTTTTGGAAAAATAACTACCAACAAAATAAATATAGGTTTTGAAACATAGCCAATTTGTTAAAAGGGCTTTTAAGGGAAATAGCCAATTTGAAACATAGGTTTTGCAAAATAGCCAAACTTTCGTTAATTTTGTAAACTAGCAAATTAACCATTTAAGTGAATTTCTAATTACATTGTTACCCTTAATAATTGAAACGTATTAAAAAATAAATAAAAAATCAAAACGTATTTTATGTATAATTGATTTGGTCAACATTAATTACATCAATTGACACACGTTTACAGCTAATAATTACCACCTTAATTGCCTTATATATTACACGTTTTAAAATTATTAACCATTGCTATTATGGAGACTGCTATTATTATGGAAACTATCAAATCCACATTTTTAGGTTTTCAACTTCGAATTTAATTGCTGAAATTAATATAAAAATCCACTTTTAAATTCGGTTAATATTTTTATTGTGTTAATCAAAGTAAATTAACAACGAATTAACGTAAATCAACAACGAATCATCGTAAATTAATAACGAATCAACGTAAATTAACAATAAAAAATATTATTCATATTAAAACGTAAATACAATAATCAAATATTTTAAATACAAAAAATAATCTCTCTCTTTCTCTCTCCCGTAAGACCGCCGAAGCTTCGCCGTCGATTGCCGAGGCCTCCGAGTTTCCTCGTCGGAGCTTCATCTCTATCCCCTTCAAATATATTTTGAAGAAGTTCAAGAAGGATTAACTGAAATAAACACAAATCAACAAACACAGATGTACAGTAAATAAAACCAAAATTTATTTTAAAAAAATAAACATAATCAGTAAACTAAAATACACACAGATTAAAGACATTATGGATCTACGACAAATTAAATCAAATTATTTTTGAAAACTAAAAATTAAACATTACTAAACCGAATTAATATGAATTAATGAACATCAACACGAATTAATTCACCGACTCCGTTGGTGGCGGTCGGAGCTTGACAGTGCGTGCAGAGGTGGTGGGTGGTGATTCAAACCTAGATTCGACGCTTCAGAGAGAAGGCGATGTCTATTAGACTCCTACCTCGGTGAACGAGCGCGAAAACAGACTCCACGAAATCGTCGACGGACTCCGTGACTTCTCCGCCAGCGACATAATCTCCATAGACGACTGATCGGCAGAGCGATCCCGCGCGGCGCAGGTCGAAGGTGTGTTGTGGACGGAGACTCTCCTCCGCAGGTTGGAGATGACCGGGACGGCGTGCTTCGCCGCCGCGCTGTCCACCATGGCCGACAAAGCTCGGAGGAGAGAGAAGCTCTGGTTATGGTTCAAAGAAAGAAGAAGAAAAAATGTTCGTGAGAGAGAGAGAGATGGAGAGAATATGAGAGAGATTATTCAAAATTTGTAATTAAATTCCAAAATTTGTGCCAAATTAATCATACCTTGATTTGTGCTCATAAATTTAATTACCATTTTAATTTATTACGAAATTATTAATCTAAAATGATTAATTAAAGGGTATTTCAGGAATAAAAATTGTTATTAATATGCCACCTCATGTTAATTGGCTAGTTTACAAAATTAACCAAACTTTGGCTATTTTGCTAAACTCATGTTTCAATCTGGCTATTTAGAGCAATTTCTCTTGTTAAAAATATGACGTGTTTTCACTAATAAATTATATTAACTAAAATTTCTTTTTTTATCACGTTGGATTTAAAGCAAAAATAGATTTTATCCTAAAAAAAAAAGCAAATATTACTGACTATATTTATCCATCCATAATTAAAATTAAAATAAAATCCCTATTATTCAAATTTTTAAACAAATAAAATTTCAAAACATTCTACCAATTATATTACTTTAAAAAAAATAAATTATCTATATTTTTTCCTTGTAAATAGGTATATGCATAACTGATTCTAAACATCCCTTAATTAAATTTCAAATATTTCATCGTATTATTTACTATTAAAACGAATTTATTTCGTTAAAAATAGCTAAGTATATAAATTCGTTTAATTTCCTTATAAATAGCTAAATATCGTCTCTAATCGTTAATCCAATTTTCAAAAATCAATTAAAAATCAATCTTATTATTTCAGCCTATTATTTTTTACGTAACTATATTTGCAAATTTGTAATTATATTTAAGTAACTATATTTACGATTCTAATTTTATGTAATTATATTTACGATTCAAGATTTTTACGTAACTATATTTACGTAATTATATTTACGATTTTGTATTTTAAGTACCTATATTTACGATATGTATTTGTATATATATTATTCCTTAATTTTAGCAACAAATGAGATCGAATATCGACTCCTATTTGCTGAATAATTCATCAATTCCTATTGAAATTTCACATGACTACATCGCAAAACCATGGTTTGAAATTTCATGTGGCAACATTGCATCTCCTATTGAAATCACATGTGGCTATATCATAACTAAAATTACGCTTGAAGTATAGTCGTCATCCATTGAAATCCTTCTTTAGATCCTTTGAAAGCCTCATTCGACACATTGTGAGTATATTTACGTATATTAAATTACCAATTTGAAACTGTATATTAAATTACGAATCTTTTATATGTAAATTACAAATATTGTATACATAACCATTTGTGGAATTCGATTATATCAACCATAACTGTATATATATATATATATCAATACTAAACTGTCAATTAACTACCAAAAAATCTGTAATTTAATTATTATAACTATATTTACGATTCTATATTTATGACTCTGAATTTTTAGGTAATTATATTTACTATTTTTATGTAACTATGTTTACGATTCTGTATTTTATGTAACTATATTTACGATTCTGTATTTTTAGGTAACTATATCTACTATATTTACTAAATCATAAACTTATTCATATATGAAGAGGAAAATAGTTTCAATATGAAAATGAATTTCTATTGATGCAAATAAGCAAAGTGTAAATTTTGTGTACTACAACTAACCAGTAACACAAATAGATTAAGTAACATCAAATATCAACTTTGCCCGACAAAAAACAAAGAAACACAATTATAAGATTAAATAAACATCAACTGAACATGTATTAACAAGCCTCGTTGTCAGCGAACGTCTTTCTCCGCTTGTTTGTCAAGCCATCGTCGTTCGCCTCGCTGTCATCGTCCTCGAAGACCGTTCTTAACCTGCATTCCCGCGTCCTCAGTCATTGTTTGTACTTTGTATATGTATATACAATTTGAAAGAGTTAATTTAAAATTGTAAAACCATTTACAAAATCATAAACTTAATAAAATTGTATAATCATTTATAGTATAAACTGTATATTAATGTAAAACCATTTACAAAAACTTGGTAAACTATTTACAAAGTGTACAAAAACGTTATTAAACCTGTATAAAACCATTTACAAAAACCGTGTTATATCCGGCAAACAATAGACAACGAACCACCAAAATCGGATAAAATCATTCCCAAAAAGTCATGTAAACAACTAATTTCAAATTTAAATTAACATGAAACTATAAATACATTTACAAATCTAGTATATGTATATACGAAAATTTAAGACGGAAACATTTGTGAAATTCGAATATACAAACTGACATTACTGTATATATATACCAATTAAAAACTATAATTTAAAGGCAAAAAATTCTGTAGATATAGCTTAAGAATCTTATGTATACATATAGCATTCTAAGATTCTACAAATTTCAATCTAAACTGTAAATCAAAGTACAAAAACTGTAAATTAACTTACAAAAACTTAAACCCAAATATATGATCTCATTCACATCATCAAAACATAACACATACGGATTCGATTTTCAAAATTCTTACCAATGCTTCACAATAATGAATAGAATCAAAACAGGCAAACGATCATTTAACAAGAATATGATGAATTAAATCCACATGCAGAAATAAAATCAACAATATACATAGTATTAGAACTTAATGATTGTATTGAGCAGATAGAATCGATGAAGGGCAACAAAGTTTAGGGGATAATTGCTTCAGAGTTCACGATATGGTGAAAAGAAAAGTGCTCGATGGATTCCGACGACGATCGAAGAACGAAGGAGGACGGCACAGCAAGGCGCGACGAGCGTAAAAGGAGACGACGGCGAGAAGGTGGAGGCGCAAAGAACAGTAAAAATAATAACTGTACTTGTTTAACGTCTTTGTTTAAAAAAAATGATTTTTCCGTAAGAAAACAGAAAAACAAAGGCTTATACATTAAAAAAAAAAACCATCATTTCTAAATTATTGTATCATGATTGTAGGCTTATTGATGAACAATGTTGAATTGATTAAAAAAAACTAAGAGTATTGGCGGCAAAAATGCTTTTAGTTATTGCTTTGTACACAAATACCTAAACTCGTATTTTCAATAGCATACACTACTGTTACGTGTTTGAAATACGCTGGAAGTTTTTTCTCGAGTGAGCTTCAAAAAATGAATTTAATATAAGAAGATTTAAGCAACAAAAAAAGAAGATAATTTATCGAATAAATCACTAGTTGAATTGATTAAACTTACAACAATTATACTTTCAAATCAAATATATTGAAGAGTAGTTATACATTTTGTGATAAAAATTTGACTCGTAAAAAGGGAATTATTATTGATATCTCGTTATGGGCTGTGATATATACAGGGCTCTCTTTGGGTTTCTAGTTAAACAAAGGACAAAATTGTCAGTTGGATTTCATCTCGATGTCGGCGCTCTCGTCAGGCTCGGCATCGGGTCTGTCGTCTGGGAGGAGGCCGAGGAAGGGAAGAGGCAAGAGCGAGGTTAGATTGCAGAGGATTATGAGAAACGCTAGGTTGTCGAACCGGTCCTTGGTGACACCGAAGAGCTGAGTCAGACCTGCCCCCATCAAACCCCCGAGAACACTGCCTCCGTTGGATATCGACATCAACGTCGCGAAGAGCGTCGCTTCCATTCCTTCTGGGCATAGCTTCGCCGCAAGTACCAAAACCGGCATGAAAGAAGCCTAATGGATAGAAGAAAGTAATTAGGGTTTGCAATGCGATAACAAGCAATTTGATAACAAGCAAGTAATTAGAAATGGAGAGTTCATAATCGATTTTTTTTACGTCAAATTTTATGTCACATGCAATGCTCGTACTAGCACATTTTTTTTACTCTAAAACCGAGTACGAGCATTGCATATGCATGAGTTAAAATGTGATAAAAATCTTCGATCATTTAACCGTAATTACTACAAAAAAAATTAGGGCGGAAATTCAATAAAGAAACAAATTTATTTGATATTGCAAGGAATACTATAAAGACCCGAAGATATTGTAGTAAATGCAAAGAGAGAGAGAGGAAGAGAGAAATAATACCTGTCCAAGAACCGTTAATATCAAAGAGTCACCAACGGCGAACCACTCGTCACTTATGCCAAACTGCCTGTTTAACCCGGTAACAAGGAAAACCTGAGCAAAAAAAAAAAAAAAACGGAGATATAAATTACTGGGAAAAACTATAACTAAGTAACTTCTATCCAGCACATTCATTAATTTAACCATAAACCTGAGTCATCCCAAGAGCCGAGCCAACGATCGTCGTCGCGAGAAATATCCTCTTCAAAGGAACCTTTTTCAAAAAGCCGTTATAGAGACCGACGCCAAGAAGTGACGCCACGGAAGTAACCAGCTTCACACGTCCCAGAAACTCCGGAGTGAAACCGAGCTTGTTAGTTCTAGAAAAAGAAAATATCATTAAACTATTTAAGCACACTTGTAATTTTTCTTTAGGTGCTAGAAAAGGGGCTTACGTGAAGAAAAACATGGCGGAATCAGAATGAGGCGTCGCTTGCCAAAGAAATAGGAATATTGTCGGAAGGAGAACAGTGGGCTGCCTCACGGCGTGCCATAACTCAATAACATTCTGTTTGGAACTTTCTAGAAAACTTGGACCGGCTAATAAGCTTGAACTTTTTGCTGGAGAAGCGACATATTGTTCGGTCACAAGAACGGCGACTGCAGAAGTTAACAACGGCAGCAATGCCGTGACGCCGAAAACATACCTGGGAGAAAAACATCCATGTGTTTATCTTGAATGTAGAGATCCTTATTATGTATTCTTGTACCTAGCACTTATTTTCTCCTTTTTTTTTTTTTATAATAATATATAGTTTTCTGAAAAATACAACGCAAATTATTAAAACACAGTGCTAGGCATGGGCGACAAACACACCCCTGAAGCTAAAAGTACTTACTGACGCAAGAACCCGCTTACGCATACCTTACACCGTAGGCATACACCAAGGAACCGCTAAAGTACGAGCTCACGATTCCACCAAAAGCCGACGATCCCCAGCATAAGGATTGAAGGGATCCCGAGACACTTTGTGACTCGCCACGAGCTCTCTCAACAACCATGGAATCCACAACCTACACCGTACTTCACTGTCATTTAATTGATATAACAAGTTGCATCAGTTCTTCAAGGAAAGACCTCATTTCCTTGAGTTACAATAAAACCGACTCGAATGTACTACAACAAATCTGAAATTGACAACATCCTAGTGATAAAGCCGAGAAGATGCAATACTTACAACGTCTGAAAAGGCAACGGAAAGTGAGCTGAGAAGTATACAGAAAGCAGCGCTGTACTTGCCATCAACAAAACCGGCCATCAAGCTCCACGAAAGTGCGCCCAGGAGACCTGATAAAATCAAGTATGACCGTCGCCGGTAGCCAAACAGTGGGACAGAATCACTTCGGAAAAAGGAAAAGGAAAAAAAAGATTCAAGATTCACACAAAAAAAAAAAAAGACTATTCCTCGATAATTAAAAAAAATGATTCACAAACTCACCTTATAAATCCGTAAAGGGGTTTAATAAGCCAAGGTAGAGCAGAGAAGCCAGTTATCACGGCTGTCTAGTCAAATGGCAACAGCTTATCAGTCCTCAAGAAATATATATATATATATACATAATGTATATCTTTAATATAGCAGAAATTACCCTTCCTTGATGATTTAGGTCCTTCGTTTATGAGGAATGTGCATAAATTGATCTCTTTGTTTTAATGTTGATTTGGCCCCTTGGTTTCAGAAATAGCGGAAATGGCCACATCAAAATAAAAAAGGAGGGGGCATTTCCGCTATTTCTGGACTGAATGGGCCAAAGCCGCACATCTAACTTACCATCGGGTAATTTCTCCAACTTTTTAAACATAAGGGCCAAATCCCCACATCCCTCATAAAGGAGGAGTCAATAGTGCGGCCAATGAATCTAATTTAGTTTGTTATTTCCCAATTAATTATTCTTACGTTTATGCTTTAACTAGAATCTCGAGTAGCGAGGCCTAGACTAATCTAATAATACGCCCTTAGTTCGTGATCATTTAGTGTATTTTACGCATTTTCGCCATCCACAAAGCGAGAACAAGAGTTCAAACTCGCTGACTATATAGCGGTAATCTTGTCAAGCAAACTTCAAAAAAATAAGCTCTAATATATCGCAAATAAACGCTCTCACACACCTCTGCAGGATCCAAATGCAAATCGTCTTTCAAGTAGAAACTGACCGCGAGCCTCGAGAGGCCCAAAACGCCTTGCACGAAGTAGACCATCGCAACAGCAATGTTATCCGGCGTCAACTCCACCCCAAAGCACCGCACCGCGCTTCTTCGGTGCTTGCTCTTACGAACCGGGGCGGCTTTACCAGCCAAGAACACCTCTGCTTCTTCGTCCACCGCCGTACTCAAGGCTCTATCGCCGTTTCTCGCCCCTTCAACATCAAACAAAAGTCCATTCAACTTCGAAAAAATAAAATAAAAAAATCAATCTTTATTACTGATTCTTGGATGATCATGAACACACACAAAAACCCAAAAGGGAAATATCACGATGGATCCATTTCAGTGCCCTAATTCCATGATCAACAAACCAGAAGCATCAACATCCATCCATCACAGACCAGTCTCAACGAACCAAACAGCTTCCATTTGGAGCAACGAATTAAACGACTAGTAGTTACCGGTTCTGAGATCGAAAGCGGCGTCGTTTCCGTCGTCGAGTGTGCCGCGATTCGGCGCCGACGACGAAGGAGAAGGGAACGACATGTCGTTCGAGGAGCGCTTGCGGCGGGCTCTGGCGCGTGCGCGTCGGCACGCGGCGGCGAAGCGCGTGGAGGGGCGAGAGCGGATCTCGGAGACGAAGAGAGAGCGGGGAGAGGAGGGCAAGATCGAGATTGAACAAAACGACGCCATTTTTAATACATTAATTTGAATATTCATTTTTGTTTTTCTTTTTTGGATTAATTAAGGTCTGGTTCGTTATGTCACGTAAATACCCCTGAGGCCGAAGATAAGACCGGCTAGGAACTGGACACGTGTCGGGTCCTAAAGCCCGTCCAAATACTTCGGCCCAAACCATAAGTCTAGTTTTACTTTTCATTAACATGTAGATTAATGGTAGCATAAATACTTAATATTTTGTTGTTTTGTCAGTGATATAATTTTATTATTTATTCAAATTTTACTTTTTTTTTAATTTCTAAAACTTTAATTAATTTAACAGAATTTTAAAAGTGCTTCTATTAAATAAATAGAAATTGTAAGAAATGCCCATTTTGTGTCAAAGGTTTAAGAAAAATACCCATGTGTGAGAGTAAAAAATACTCACGGTGGGCATTTTTCTTAAACCTTTGACACAAAGTGAGCATTTTTTAAAATAACCCTTAAATAAAACATGGGTTAACTATAAAAGCTTGTAATATGTTTCTTTTATCTTTTCTTGATTATAGAGAACTTTAGCCGTAATTTTTTTAGAGTTATGGAACCACAAAATATTAAGTACTTGCACTCCTATAAATAATGGTACCAAATACCAATTCGATCTTACCGTATTAGCTTGGTTCTCATATTGTACAAAATATCCATTCAGTGTCAAACATTTTGAAAAATTGGTCATTGCGTTTGAAAAAAACTGTCTATAATGGGTAGTTTTTTAAAATGTTAGCACAAAATGAGTATTTTGTTAATTACCTTTTTATAAAATGACTAATAAGCTTTAACGAAATCAGAGTGGAGCAAATATCTCACCGATACGCCCTCTAAATAAATTGAAAATTGATCGAAAAACTTAATTGATGTGTATCACGCAAGTTATTTCATGACATTTTTGCCAAAAAAATGAAATAAAATAAAATATATTTACTGAATTTCTTATACTTGAAAGATCACGGCATAACATATGCACAAGTTAACTCTTCCGTCTTCAAATAGGCAAAACTTGCGAAGGGTATGACATGTCCAATTTTTAGCACTTTCTTACAAAGATTCGACGAAATTATCAGTGTCGTAGTTCCTGGAGCAATTTGGCGCATATCACAAAGTTTTCTCGAGACAATTCTATTATATACATGCTCAGATGCTATTTTTTTATAATTTTAAATTAAAAAAAAATTGTGACTTTATTGGCTTCAAATCCAATGGATTTTAATGGCATTACTTAGCCATGAAAAGTTGTTACTGAACGAAGGGTCTAAGAATGGGAATAAAGAAAGTCATGTAAATGAATCTTTAATTCTCAAACATATAATCTTCACAATTCATGTAATTAACCAGAGATAACGCAAGGAAGATCAACAACCACATTGTGATGTCGTCGGTATCACAGCACTGCGAAAACAACCATTTGAGCTCTGATCAATCCTCTCGACATCTTAATTGTATGTTTCAACTCCGGCTCTTTCTCCAACGACATCATCCACGCTATGAGATCCGCCTATCATCTTTCTCACGTTTGCTCATTTCATTTAGAGACTGCCGCAGTCTCTTGCTCGATTGAGAGTGCGTTACTTAAGTTGTGAGTTAGTTTATATGCCTTCTTATCTCTTCTTTTAATCTGCGTTATTTTTTAATAGTGACTTATTTCCGAATCATTACTTTTTGTGTTGATATTGATTAATATTTTCAATCATTTGAGTTTTGCGGATAATTTTGGAACTCTCTTATTGGTCACAGGTTTGCGAAATTTGTTTTGCACATGCAATCTTCAAAATTGTGTAGGGTTTTTTTTTTTTCCTGGTCCTTATTTCACGAGATTAAATTGTGACTTGCTAAATATCTGCGTCTTTGGTCAACATGTATTTTCAAATCGTTTGGATGGAAAAAAGGTAAACTAGTTGTTAGTATACATTGATATCAAACTAAATACATTTTAATAATACTGATAATATTTTTTTTTCTATGAATCTACCCTCTCCACATATAGTAGCATATTAAGGATTTATGCTACTAGCGATCCAAATCTGGATACTTTAGATCCGAGCATATTACCGATTTATCGTAAAGCAATATTTTTTTCTTTTTTTAGTATAGCATGTTTGTATATATATGAGCATGTTTTAGGTTCATAGTTTTACACTTAAAATCTATATGTAACCTTAGCTATATAAGCTGATGTAGTTCTATAAGTTTTTGTGGTACTGGCAAATTTTGGTGGACGCAATCCTTACTTTTGCTTCTCCTTGCTTTCTCCGGACATCCGTCCATCGTAGTCGATCGGTGAGCTGCCATCTCCAACGTAGGTAATAGTCGGGTTGTGTGCTATGTTTATTTTTCTTGATTTTTTTCGCAAGGTGTTTTCACAGTTTAGTTGGCTCTCATTCACATCTCGCCTCCGTTTGGCGTTTGCTATTCGGCGAGGATCATCAGTCTGTACTCTGCCTCTCAGTCACCGGTGCACCAATTTAACGAAATCATGTAATTCAAAAAAAAAAATTCTAATAAGAACTATGCATTTGAGATGAATCAGAATCACATGCCCAACATTATTTTTCAATTTCTAAACCAAATTCCAAACAATAAAATGGAGAAGAAGAAAATGTCAAGAGATCCCACATTATTATATAGCAATTAGCAAGAAGGTTAGTGGAAAATGTATAAAAAAAGAAAGAAAAAAAAAAGAAAGAGGACATAGTAAAATCAATTAATGCTTATAGGAGCTCGAATAGTCTATGAATGGCACCAAATTGGGGAACAAGACCTTTTTTTTTTAGGGAGAACATGACCTTACCAAGGCAGCAGTATTTCAGTGCAAAAATGGCCCCAAAAATATTTACTTTTTAGTGGTCCAAAAACCATATGGTCCCCAACGTAAATTTAGTACAATTTTTTGGTGTCACATAGTCCTTGTAAATACAGTATCTAGAAAACCAAATTTTCAGTATAAATTAAAAAAAAAAAATCGGAACTAGAACTTTATGGTTCTGGGTTTTTGAAAATTTTTTATTTGAATTTTTCTTTTGTCTAAGTTGTTGATCATTTTTATTCAACGGCCGATTTTAAAAACTATATAAAAAAAAAGGAATGAAATCGGAACCGGATATGTGGAATCATGAAATTCTAGTTCGGATTTTTACCGGATTTATGTAAAACATAACCAGAAACCATATTTTACACCATATTTTTACACCATATTTACAGCATTAGTGTGAGATGTACCTAACACCGTTTAAAATAAGAGTCCGAATTACAGACCCTCAATTTTAAAAATTTTAACCAAAGAATCCAGATTTGACTTCACAACTTCTTCTTAAGAGATCTACAAGAACTAGCCATCTTTCCTCTGGTCCATATTAAACTACATTGTTTACAGTAAAATTTCAGAAATTGTGGATAAAATAATGACATGTCTCTCGTGTTAGGAATTGAGCCATAATTTCTCAATCAGCTTGACGGCTCTGCGTCCGGTCTCGGTAGCCCTTCCGTTTAGATTATACTTCATACCAAGGTTCGCATTTTTGACGATTATCGTCGATTATCGGTCTTACCGATGTTTACCGGTAAGTTGCCGTTTATAACATTTATCGTTTTATAAGCTTTTCGATGATAATCGACCTTATCGATAAAACCTTCTCCAATCGATTATCGGAAATTGTAGTGTAAAAATGAGGGTCTTTTCGCTTGATCTTGTACTTTTCAGTGATAATCGTTTATGTGACAAAAGTTTGCAAGTTTTGTTGTAAGCATTTTTCACCGAATTTCTCCAAAATTTTTGACCTTATGGGTATATTTAGGAGTTATAATCATAGATCTATATGTTTCTTGCTTTATTTGATATTTACTGATTTTCACGATTTTGAGATGATTTGCGTAAGTTACAAAAACAAAGAGTTAGTTGTTCATGAGTTATGTTTAGAAATGGATAAAGATTGACACTTTAATGATTTTGAGTTGTTGTTTTTTTTTTTTTTTTGCATTTTTATGAATATATCTTGATGAAAACTTGTTTCCATGACTCTATTTGTAATTATTTTGTTGTATTTAGATTAAATATATCAAGATTACAATATTCTTTAGGTTCTTAAATGTAAAATCATATTTTTTTTAAGTTTTATAGTTATTTAATCAATTTTTTTTTATGTATATAGTTGAATAATAAATTATTGAAATACTGGTCTTGCACTTCGGTCAATTTTTAGGCAGATTATGGGAAAAGTATTCAAAGTTTACTTGTTGTGATGTGAAGTAATCTATTCATTTTTTAAGGTTTTTTTGTTTATTAAATATTTTTTGAAATATTAATTTGATTTTTTATTGTAGTTTATTTGCAGATTTGAAGATAATTCGGTTTTCTTTATAACTGCGACAAAAGTATTGTAAGTTTATCTTTCGTGTTTTGTGAGGTAATCTACTCGTTTTTTTTGGGTGTTTTCATTTATTAAATATTTTTTAAATATTAATATGATTTTTTTCTGTAGTATATTTTCAGATTTGAAGGTATTTCGGTTTTTGTCGTAATTGCGGCGAAAGTGTTTAAGTTTATATTTTGTGATTTTTTTAGGTAATGTACTCATTTTTTTAGGTGTTTTCATTCATTAAATATTTTTTGAAATATTAATCTGATTTTTTGGGGTAATTTATTTGCATATTTGACGATAGTTCGGTTTTTGTCATAATTGCGGCAAAAGTCCTCAAGTTAATATGCTCGTGATTTCTCGGTAATCTACTATATTAGACTATGTATTTGATAGTTGAGACTTGTTAGACTATGTTATTAGTGTTTTAGATTTGAGCTTTTTGATGGAATTATATGTGTGTGTATGACTTTATGTATCTGCATATGTTTTGAATTTAAGGTATGATATTATAAAATATTTTATAAGTTTTCCGTCGAAAAGTATCGATAATCCGTTGATAATAATCGAAAAGTATCGGTAATCGGTAAGCTACAGTATTATAGGTTTTCCGTCGGTTAATCGGTAAGCTATCAATTAATCTATCGAAAACGGTAACCGATTTATCGGTAAGTTCGGTAAGTTGAACCTTGCTTCATACTAATATACCAATAATATCTTTTTACAGGTAAACCTATAAACTTCAGTAATTAATTAAATTAATCACTTAAGATCGGTGGAGTTAAGACTTAAATCAACATATATAAAAAGGGTTATATGAAAACTCTAATCAAGCATGGCAAACCCCAAATTTTCATATATTTTCTTATGTCATTTTGTTTTAGAGGATTTTCAAATTTTCAACGTCGGGATGAGATTTTTCACAAACCTCTTTATTTATAGATATAGAAGTAAATACCAAAGCATAAATTACGCGTATTCTATAAATATTAACTACATACTAATGAAAAAAAAAAACTTCCAAATTCTTTGGTTTAAAAGAGTGAACACCACTGTGTGTCTGTCAAAATTTCATCTTTAGCGTGTTGGGGCAATAGGCGGAACCACTCTTGTGAGGGGTGTGGTTCCAGTCACCCCAATTTTTTTTAATTGATTATTTTTAGCACTATTTATAAAAAAATTACAAATAAACCTCTTCTATTTACACTAAAAATTTAAATCAACCACCCCGAATTCCAAATCCTAGTTCCGTTTATAGTTGGGGCGAAATGGGAGTTGATGCGAACACCTCGGACATTGACATTATGTATGTATAATTGTTTTAAAAAAAATACATGTATATATAATTGTAGCCTAAGGTATAATACTAAATACTGATTGTCAATTTAGTGACCAATAATAATACTGATTTTGTTCACTATCATCGGAAGTATTCAATGTGCAAGAAACGAACCTTTTATATGATGACTCCACTAATGGGTTATTGGTTTTTAGTGTTCACAACACGGCATGATCAATTCTCTGAATTTAATAAATTCCATATAAATATGGATTGATTGAATTACAATGATGACATTATGTTGAATTAGTGATGGTCAGATTCATGTTGAAGCTTATAATATGTTATCTTCAATATCAAGCTTGATACTGAAATTATCACGCATTTGATATTACTATGATTATGATGTTCAATATAATATGGTATTTATACATGCATGCATATACGCAAATGAATGATTGTGAAATAAAGTAAATGAATGATTGAAAGTTTGGAAACATTTGATAAGAAGAGAATCTACGACAAATGAATGAGTAAATATAGGTCCTACACGTACCTACTTGCCCTTTTCTCCATATGGTATTGATTATATCTAATTATCATAATTATCACCAAAGCAACCAATGTTTCCATATTTCCAATTTCTACCCAGCTTTTTTACAACAAAAATCCTTTTGGCTTTCACTAAATTTAATAGTATTAAATATTAATAGTGGTATAAGCATTTAATATTTATTATTTTGTTTTTTAATAAAATTTTATTCATGTTTTAACCACATTATCAACCAAACAAAAAATTATATACCGTGTTGGCCTAGATACATGTGTCGTATTTAAAATAAAAAAAAATCTTTTTCGGTCATTGTGAGACTTCAAAAACAAGCGAATAAAATTTTAAGAAAAAAAAAATACTAAACATTGAGAACTTTTATCATGATTTTTTTAAAAAAATATAAGGCATTTATGCTGTTATTACTCCCGTTCACTTGGACGTAATCGATTGTAATGGGATGTAATCGTAATAAGCAGAACTACTTATTACGATGTTTAGTTACTAATTAAAAAAATAAGGAAGTAATGACAATTACATTGTAATCAAAAGTTCCTATTTTGATGAAATTGTCATTACAAAATTCAAGCAATGGAATTGGAATTACAATCTCACTCTCTGTCTTCTTTTTCCTAATATACCATCAATAACTACCATTTCCTCCTACATTTTCTCCACGTCCTATGCTTGAAACTTGAAACTGTGCACTAATATTTCTCTCTCTCATCTCTATCTTTTTCCTCCCTGATTGTAATCAAGCATATGTGGTTGAACTTATTTATTTATCATGCTGATAACTTTGGTATATTATTTCTTAGGTTTTATAAAATTTGCGATCTATTTTATAAATCATCTTGCTTTTACAGTTCATAAACAGAATAATATTAATCCGTATATTTAGTTTATAAGGTGAATAATTCTAATTGTGTGCTTATTGATACATTTTACATAGTGTAGTTTAATAGTTTGACACTTTTTAAAATTTAATTGTTTTTATACAACGTAAGTTGAAAAAATATCGTTATGAATAGTTAAATACAGAGAAAAAGATTATAAATGTAAGGATAATTTGGTAAATATTTATTGATTACGTTGTATATTGTGTCTTACTAAACAAAGTAATGGGCAATCATATCTTGATTACGGCGGTCTAAGTAAACACCGTAATCAATTACGATTACGATTACGATTCCAATGTATTACGATTACAATTACGATTACAATTACAATCATTCAATTACAACGAAGTGAACGCCACCTTATTTTCACTTTCAACGGCTTAAATTATCAAATGATCATGAGGCCATCACATGCGATTCTCTCGAGTTTAAGGTAACCACCGGGTATTCAGATTCGGTTTTCTTAAATATGAAACGGATTTAAACTATATTGATTAAGATGAGTTTAGGGTGCGAAAAAGTATAATTCGCTTATATAAAATAAACACCTGTTTTTTCATCAAGGTTCGGTGCTCAATCACTAAATAATAACCTGCGTCCACAAAACATATTAGTTTTCTCTATAAACAAAAAAACAAAAAACAAAACATAACGAAACGAAAACGTAGAAGATAAAAGTGAAATACCCAAGAGAAGGTGAAAGTTTTGCAGTATGAAACATAACTTGATATATTTAGTTATTTATGTATAGGCTTGTTCTTCTTCATGCTTAATTTTTCTATGAAGTTGGTATTCTTAGTTTTAGAATTTTAAAATTGTCAAAAACACTCTTGATCTTAGTATTCTTTGTCTGATCTAACAGAACAGATTGACAGTCTTCCAAATTGTATTAGTGTTTTTTTTTTAATAATGAATATGTATCTGTTAAGGTCAGATTTGGTCAAATCTCTTCTTAACACCACCCTTTGTCGTTTGTGGAATAAACGACATAAAGTGAGGAGGATTGCTTGAAGAACCCAAGCCCATGAAAGAATAAAGAAATTAAGGCCCAGCAAGCGAAGCCCACGAGAAGTCAGCCTCCGATAAAGCCGGCCCAACATCTCGTCGGGAAAAGGGAAGTTCATCGAGGAAAAGCTCTTCGGGAAAGCCTAATCGCGTTAAAAGAGGAACTCATTCGAGATCGCGAGAAAGAAGGGAAGATTGGCTTATTCGGTTAAAGATTTCGTGGGATATCCAACGCAAAATAAGGAAGGTCAACTATGATCATAGCGATTCAGCAGGAAACCCTAGCAAGATTTGAGGAATATTCTAGAAGACCTTCAACCCCTATAAATATGAATGTAAACCTAGCATGAAGGATCATTCAATATTCTAGTATTCAGTATCCATTATTTTATCGTGAGTTTGAGAGAATAAATCCTTGAGTCTTCGAGTTTGCTTATTCATAGCATTCTCGATCTCCCAAGGATTAGGGTGTGTAATCTTCGATTGTCCAAGCTATCAAACGGAAGAAACCGGGTCCTCTCGGAATCATAATAAATCAGAGATATTCGTATTATTCATAATTATTTAATTATTTCGATTATCTTTGTGACTGCACGGCGGTAAAAATCGCCCTCTACAGTTTGGCGCCCACCGAGGGGGCTTTGTTTCTTTCTATCGCACAGCCAGGAAATCGAAGGAAGGAAGGAGAATGTCAACCGAGGAAGCCAGCTCCGCCCAGGAGCAAACCATGCAGCGAATGCAACAACAGCTGGCCGAAGCCATCGCAAAGATGACGGAGGTCACCAGCAAAGCCGAGGAGTCCGCCCGACGGATAGAGGAGCAGGCCGCGGAGAACAGACGCCTCGCAAGCCTCCTAGAGCGCGCGGAGAGACCGCGCCCGACGAATCAGATAGCAGAATCGGCCGCACGAGGGGCCGGAGGAAGCGCCAGCAGAGACACGGTGACGACGGACGCACCGGTAAACATGTCAACCCCATCGCTCATCAGGAACCTCTTCGACACGGACGCAGTCCAGCCAACCACGGCGAATCGAGTAGAGGACACGCCAGGGAACACACAGGGCAATGCGACGACGGACGTGGCGGCAAGAGTGGCCGAAGAGGTGGCCAAGGCGATGGCCTTAATGTCAGCAAAGATGGAGGTCAAGCTCGGACAAGTCGCATCGCAGGTGCACCAGGCGACGAGTTCGGCGCCGGAAATCGACAGGATGGTGCGGGAAGCCAGAATCACCCCGTTCACGACGAGGATTCGGGGGATAGAGCTGGAGGAATTACCGAAGATCAGACTCACGCCATACAAAGGGGATACGGATCCCCATACACATGTGAAGTCATTCCGAATCGCGACGGACCACATCGAGGGCGAAGAGGTCCGGAAGGAAGCCGTCTTGTCCAGACTTTTCATCGCAAGTTTGCAGGGTCGCGCCAGCGACTGGTTCGCGAGATTAACGCCGGGCTCCATCAACACCTCCGACGAGTTGGTCGCCCTCTTCCTAAAACACTTCTCCATCTACGTACAGACGGAGCTGACGGTGTCCAACCTCTTCGATGTCAAGCAAGGGAAGAACGAACCTCTTCGGCAATACATAGAGAAATTCAAGAACGTCATGTTCCGAATCCCGAAGATCGAGGACGTCGTCTCGGTCCAAGCTCTGAAGCATGGCTTGTACTACCAATCTCCGTTCAACGACGAACTGTGCGTCTCGCTGCCAAACTCGATAGAAGACGCGCTCCACAAAGCAACAATCTACATGGACATGGAGGAAAATAAGGCGATCAAGAAAAGGCTAGAAGAGGAAGCTGAAGGCCGAACCAGGCCAGAAAGGAAGGAAGCTAGAGACGGGCGAGAGGGATCGTCGTCCAGAACAAGGAGAGAAGGGGAACGACGAGATCGGAGAAGCAGAGACGGGGCCGACGAGCGAAGGATCAGGGAAAACCCTGGACACGGAGTCTACCAGATGGACGAAAAGAAAGAGGCGCTCGGCAACCGCGAAGGCAATCGGCAGGAGGAACTCCCGCAAGGAAACTCACAACCAGGGTACTTCCCGAGCAACCAGGGAAGCTTTCCGGAGAATCGAGGAGGTTACGCTGGCAACCGAGGAGGCTATTCTGGAGGCCGAGGAGGATTTTCGGGTGGCCGAGGAGGTCATTCCGGCGTCCGAGGCAGCTACGAGAGAAAGCCTTGGCCGAGAGACATGAGCAAGTACTGCTCTTTCCACGAATACCACGGTCATGCGACCGACGAGTGCGCCACTCTGAAGAAGGTGATCCAAAGGAGGATCGAGCAGGGGGAATTCCAAGACGTCTCCCAAAAGCCCACTCAACCATGGAACAACGACAACCGATCGTGGCCGAACAAGCGGGAGGCGCCAGCACAGCGCGTGGGAGGAAACCAGGAGGTCCCAAAAAGAAGCCTCACGATCGAGGAAGCATCGGGGGAACGCCCGAACGATGGGAGACCAGCCGCAAGACCAAGGATCGACCTGATCATGGGAGGATCTTGCCTCTGCGAAGATTCCATCAACAGCATCAAGGCCTACCAACGCAGAGGGAAGGAGTCAGCTCAGGAAGATGCGCGGATGACCGGTCAGAAGACGACGATAGAGTTCGTCGACGAAGAAGTATGCGCAGACGAGCATGACGATGCCCTAGTTTTAGAGCTCAACATAGGAGGATGCGACGTTGCTCGCGTCCTCGTCGACAATGGAAGCTCGGTCGACGTCATCACTTACGACTGTTTGACACGAATGGAGATCGAAGATTTGGCCATCGGAGGCCGTCCGCGCAAGGTGTCTGGCTTCAACGGAGACGTAGCTATATCGCTGGGAACGGTGAGCCTCCCCGTCTACGCCGGAACCGTCCATCGGATGACCGAATTCATGGTGTTGGACGTGCGATCGCACTTCAACGTTATCCTCGGGAGACCATGGATTCATTCGATGAAGGCCGTCCCGTCCACGTATCACCGATGCATCAAATTCCCCGGACGGGTAGAAGGAACCATCGATGAAGTCCGAGGAAGCAGCGAAGCCTATCGCATCTGCTACATGATGCACTACCGAGCGATGAGCGCGCCCAAGGACGTCGAGAAGGCTGAATGCAGCGGCAGCAAGCCAGCCGCTCAATAGCAATTAGCCGCGTCTGCTCCGCCTCCACCATCGACGATCAGGAGGAAGCGACGCAGGAAAAAGGGAAAAGGAGGATCCCCGGGCATCCCCAAGATCCTCAACGCGGAAGACGTGGACGATCAAACTACCGAAGAAAGACTAGGAGGCCCGCAGCTCGAAGAGGTAGAGCAGGTCTGCATCGATGATTCCGATCCAACCAGAACCGTCGGTATAGGCGCAGGACTCGAGCCAGAGATCAAAGCTCAGCTGGTCGAATTCCTGAAGAAGAACCGGAGAAGTTTCGCGTGGTCTCACGAAGACATGCCGGGAATCGATCCGACGATGGTCACCCACCGGCTTAACACGGACCCCGGGCACAAGCCCGTCATACAGAAGCGAAGAAAGATGGCCTCCGACCGAAACAAGATCATCAACGACGAAGTAGACAAGCTGCTCGCTATGGGGACCATCAGGGAGGTAGAATATCCCCAGTGGTTAGCCAACACCGTCGTGGTTAAAAAGAAGAACGGCAAATGGAGGGTATGCGTCGACTTCACGGATCTCAACAAAGCGTGCCCAAAGGACAGCTTCCCGATGCCGAACATCGATCGCCTTGTCGAAGCCACTTACGGGTATGAGCTCTTAAGCTTCATGGATGCCTATTCAGGCTACCACCAGATCCGAATGCATCCAGACGACGAAGAGAAGACAGCCTTCGTCAGCGAAAGAGGAACCTACTGCTATAAGGTTATGCCCTTCGGTCTAAAAAATGCCGGGGCGACCTATCAGAGGCTAATGACGAAGATGTTCCACGAGCAGATCGGGAAGAGCATGGAGGTATACATCGACGACATGGTCGTCAAATCTCTAAAAGCGGAAATGCACGTGGAGCACTTGGAGGAATGCTTCGGCGTCCTCAACAAGCACCAGATGAAGCTGAACCCCACTAAGTGCACCTTCGGCGTCTCATCTGGGAAATTCTTAGGTCAGATGGTCACCCGACGAGGAATCGAAGCAAATCCCGAACAGGTCGAAGCCATTCAGAGCATGCCATCGCCAAGAAACCGGCGAGAGGTTCAGAAGCTGACAGGAAGGATCAACGCGCTAAGGCAGTTCATTTCACGGCAAGCGGACCGAACTCTTCTATTCTACGAGCTGTTGAGGAAAAACAAGAAGTTCGAATGGACCGACAAGTGCGAAGAGGCTTTCCAAGCGCTGAAGGTTTACCTATCGTCGCCGCCCGTTATGACAAAGCCGGAACCTGGAGAGCCGCTCTACCTATACATCGCTGTGTCCGATCAAGCAATAAGCCAAGTGCTAGTTCGAGAGGAGAAAGGGGAGCAAAAGCCAGTCTCGTATATCAGCAGAAAGCTCCTCGACGCCGAAACGAGGTATCCCACCATCGAGAAGCTAACATTAGCCGTATACGACGCATCGGAGAGACTACGTTTCCACTTCCAAGCCCACACGATCATCGTTATGACGGATAGGCCGATTCGCTCCATCATTCAAAGCCCGAACCAATCCGGCATAATCACGAAGTGGAACATAAAGCTAGGAGCATACGACATCGAATACCAGCTGCGGACGAGTCTGAAGTCGCAAGTATTAGCCGATTTCCTCATCGAGCTACCTAGGGAGCCCGTGGAGCTGAGCGATGAAGCCGGCACTTGGAAACTTTGCGTCGACGGATCGGCGACTTCGATGGGATCAGGAATCGGGATCCGGCTCATCTCCCTGATGGGAGAAGTGATCGAGAAAGCGTGCCGCCTCGCCTATCGCTCTACCAACAACGAGGCGGAATATGAGGCGCTCATCGTCGGGATGCAATCAGCCACGGCCATCGGAGTAAAGAGTTTGAACGCCTTTTCGGATTCTCAGCTAGTCGTAAAGCAAGTCAGCGGAGAATACGAAACAAACGACGAAAGGATGGAGGCCTACGCTGGGGTTGTCAGGTCTCTCGAGAAGAAGTTCGATTTCTTCACTTTAACACAAGTGTCCAGAGGAGACAACAACCACGCGGACGCCTTGGCGAGCCTGGGGTCGACCACCCAGGTAGGAGAGCTCCGATCGATTACGGTAGAAACGCTTCAGACGCCTAGCATCAAGAGAAGCGAAGGGCCCAATAAGAAGAAGCTAAAAGTGAGCGAGGAAGGACAAACCAACGAGGAGGGCAGCACTCGTGACAGCGACGACGTCCAGAAGGAAACCAACGAAGAAACTCAGCTCATAGAAGAAGAAGAGAGCGAGGACGAAGAGCCAGGAATAGTAGAAGAAACCGAAGACGAAGATTGGCGGACCCCCATCCGAGCATACCTGGTCGAAGGAAAGTTACCCGAAGATCGACAAGAGGCGCGGAAAATAAAGACTAAAAGCTCCCGGTACACGATCATAGACCGTAGGCTTTACTTCAAAAGCCTCGTAGGCCCCTACTTACGCTGTCTAGGCAAAGAAGAGGCGAACTACGTCATGGAAGAAATCCACAGCGGAGAGTGCGGTAACCATTCAGGCGGACGCAACCTATTGAGGAAAGCCAAGCTACAAGGTTTCTTCTGGGAAACAATGCGAGCGGATTGCACCAACCACGCCAGGAAGTGCGAGAAATGCCAGCGACACGCCCCAGCATTCAACTGCCCGGCCGAAGAGCTATCGATAGTATCGGTGCCCTATCCCTTCATGAAGTGGTCCATGGACATCGTCGGTCCTATGCCAATCGGAGCAAGACAGAAGAGGTTCATGCTGGTGGTCACGGACTTCTTCACCAAATGGACCGAAGCCGAAGCCTACGCCAATATCAAGGACTCCGATGTAGAGAGTTACGTTTGGAAGAACGTAATCACCCGCTTCGGACTCCCCAGGGAGATAATCGCAGACAACGGGTCACAATTCATCTCGAAGAAGTTCAGAGATTTTTGCGCACGATGGAAGATAAAGCTGAACACTTCAACGCCAAGATATCCCCAGGGGAACGGGAACGCCGAAGCAATCAACCGAACGATCACCGACAGCCTCAAGAAGCGGCTCGACAAGAAGAAAGGGCTATGGGCAGATGAACTCCCTGGAGTACTTTGGGCTTATCGGACAACGCCACACTCAGCCACCGGAGAAACTCCTTTTGCTCTAGCATTGGGGTGGAAGCGGTGATCCCGGCAGAAGTAGGAGTCCCCAGTCTCCGGCGATCCTGGGCACCAAACCACGAAGAAGACAATAACCAGGACCTGCTTCACCAGCTCGACCATATAGACGAAAGACGGGAGCGAGCCAGAGTTCATATAGCGAATTACCAGAACACCATCGCACGTTTCTACAATAAAAAGGTGCGACCGAGAAGGTTCCGAGTCGGAGAACTGGTCCTCAGACGGGTGTTCCAGAACACAGCCGAGCTTAACGCGGGAAAGCTAGGTGAAAGCTGGGAAGGCCCTTATACAGTGACCCACATCGTCAAGCCAGGGGTATACGAACTCAAGAACACCGATGGAGTCAAGGTCTAAGAAGGTGGAATGTCAAGCACTTGAAGAAATTCTACCAATAAAGAACGTCATCGGCGCCTTACGGTTTCGGTTTTTAGTTAAGATTTCTTTCCGTTTTTCTTAAGTCTTTCTATTTTATTTTAGGTTTATTTAACAGGGGACTCCCGACCCTACTTGTTCGGGATCCGCACGATTGGCTCCGGCTTTATTCAATACAACATGGAGTACTCTTCCCTCGCGAGCCGCACCCATTGGGGGACTCGAAGGGTTTAACGAGGCTCGTCTCTTAAGACAATATTCTATCGCTAATTCAAATAAACACGTATCACAAAGCAGAGATCAGTGCCAAGCACTTCATCGCGACAGAGCCCGGTGCATACCGACAAGCTCATCGCCGAGAAATCAGTGCCAAGCACTTCATCGCGACAGAGCCCGGTGCATACCGACAAGCTCATCGCCGACAAATCAAAGAAAATACAAAGCTGCTCCGGCGCAAATTCCGATCGATACATCGCGACAGAGCCCGGTGCATACCGACAAGCTCATCGCCGGAAAATCAGTGCCAAGCACTTCATTGCGACAGAGCCCGGTGCATACCGACAAGCTCATCGCCGACAAATCAGTGCCAAGCACTTCATTGCGACAGAGCCCGGTGCATACCGACAAGCTCATCGCCGACAAATCAGTGCCAAGCACTTCATTGCGACAGAGCCCGGTGCCCACCGACAAGCTCATCGCCAAAAAAAAAAAAAAAAAAAAGCGGAGTACACATACTCCCATACTTCATCGATAGCGTACGAAAGTCATAGATTTTATTGATAAAACCTCGTTACAAATACAATACAATACTTTATACAAATCTATCCAGATACAGCAGGGAAAGGTCAATCCTCCCGAACAACCCTATCGGCTATTTGTTCTATGACGAACTCCCCATTCTCGGAGAGCACGTCCCGAAGAAGATCTTCTACGGCGGCATAATTTACAGGCCTCAGCATCATAAATTCGATCACGTAGGCCGAAGAAGGACTAAAGGGAGTCTCGTCGTCCGTGACTCCGGAGAGAGAGGCAGCCGCACGCCTTATCATATCTTGGACAAACTCCTCGAGTATGGCGGGATGGTCTTCGTCGATCGCAAGAAAAGAAGCTAGCACATCCTCGTAGTAAAATAACGGTTCCGAGGTATGGAAAAATTCGTCACCCTGAGAAAAGAAGTTTAGCCAGAAGTAATGACAGGAACACAAGAGAAGCAACAAGCATAGAAACAATTTAAAGATAAAGAAAGTTCTTTTCATTAATAAAATCCGTCGAAGGAGTTACAACGAAGGAGTTACAAAGAAAGGACAGTGCAAATAAATGTACATAGGACAGTGCAACTAAGAAACTTCCTCCCCCCCTACCGCTTCGTTAGTAACCGCTTCGACGGTAGAGGCGACCGCTTCGGTGGCAACCGCTCCGTTGGTGGAAGTGACGACCCCGTCGTTGGTACCATACTCATCAAGGCCATCGGAGGCCGAAGAGGCATCCCCTCCTACGAAGCGGGTCGCCCAATCGATACCAGCAGAAGAAGGAGCACCAGGGGTAAGCGGAGGAGATTTAGGATCGATGAGAGATCTGTCATCCAGCTCGCGGGCCTTAGCTTCGTTCTCCTCAGACAAAGTCTTATACTTCGGAAGACGAGGCAGAAGACTCCCAATGGTCGCCGTAGGAGGAACTTTCTCAAGAAGGCGAGCGTTGGCCCCATACGCGGCGGAGCGGCGATGAAAATTGATAGACTCCTCAAGAGCCTTATACCTCGTCAAGGCGCGCTGCGCTTTGTCTTGAGCCCGGTCGAAGAGGTGTAGGCGCGCTTCGCGCTCAGACTTCGCCTCTGTCTGCGATACCTCGAGTTCCTTTCCGAGGCGTTTCAGGCACGAGGCCACTCGAGAAGCGAGCCGGCTCTCCTGCTCGACAGGTACGCCCACCGCCTCGCTGATTTGGGCCAGCCATCACTTCTTCGCCTCGAGATGCTTCTCGTAGCTTTTCACTATCATGGAGTGACGCCTACGCTCCCCATCCAGCTCGGCCTTCAACGCCGCAACCTCCGCTTCGGCTTTAGCCTTGCACTCGGCAAGCTCCCTCTCCTGAGTTTGGCGAAGCGAAGCCTCTTCCGCCAATTTGGCCCTCGCGGCCTCCAGTTCATTGGAAGCCCGCTCGGCTGCTTCCAGATATTTTCGCTCCCCAAGGACGGAAACCCCGAGGTGCGATTCGGTGTCGGCAAGCTTAGCTCGGAGGTCGCTTATCTCCTGAACGCTCTTGCCCCTGCTCATGTTCTCTTCGAGAATAACGGTGTTGAAACGGGCGAGGGCCTGGAAAAGCGTAGCGGCAGCCCGGCCATAACCCCTGACATCGCTCAGAGACAAGCTGTGAGTCCGAGAAGGTTAGGGCCAGAACAGGTCCCGAAGGACCCGAAGCGAGTATGCTTTCCACTCTTCCGGCGGAGACTCCGAAGTAGGAACTGCCGGAAATCGCTCCCAAGGAGGAAGAGAAAAACCTCCTGGTCCGGAGTTGGGAAGAAACTTCGGCAGCGGAGAAAGAGAAATCCCGGCATCATCGGATGAAGAGGCGTTAACCCCAGAAGCACCGGCATCGTCGTTCGGCTCCGAAGAGCCCTTTGGACGAGGCACTTCGGGAAGAGTAGAGACACCGGAAGGAATGACGTCCGCAAGAAGGCCATCCTCTCCCTCGGGGTGGCCCTCGATCAAAACCTTTTCAGAAGATAGGGGAGCCCCCTCCGAAGCACCATGCCGTCCGACGGGCTCCAAGACGAGGGGCGCGTCGGCAGCATCAAGTGCCTCATCGGGTAACAAACCCTCCTCGTCACCCGTAGGAACGGCGACTGAAAGTCTCTCCGCGGCAGGTGCGGGAGGTGCTAAGGAAGAAACCTCCAAGCAAGGAGGCGCGTCGGCAAAAGCCGGAGTCTGAAATCACGAAGAAAATATACATATACATACCCATTAGACACACGAAATTTGGGAACATTGCGAAAAATGCAGAGGGAAAACTAGATGTTACCTCGGAGGCCGAGAGGTCCAGCGACGACACCAAATCGATGAAGTCATCATCGAAGCGGAAACGCTCCCGAGAAGTAGGAGAAGGACGGGGGGTCCCATGAGCCCCATCGACGGTTCCGCCGGCCTGGGTCGGAGGAGTCGAAGCAAGAACGGTCGACGCGGTCGCCCGGGCGAGAACGGTCTCCTCGTGAGAAGCGACGGTGACAGTCTCCGAAGCCGGAGGAGTCGCATCGATCTCCTTGGATGACTCGGAAGTCTTGTTCTTCTTCGGAGGAGGAGCGTCGCGTACCTCTTCGGCAGTCTTCCTCTTCAAGACGACTTTCTCGCGAGGAGGTGCCAGCGAAGAAGTATGAGTCTCGGGTTCGCGACGGCTCTCCGAGGGACGAGGCGCGTCCCAAGAGCGAGTCGTCCCCGAGGAAGTCGACACCCCCGAAGAGCGAGAAGCACCAGCGTCGTGCTTATGTTTTGTTCGCTTCTCCGAACTGCTCTTCGGAGGAAGAGTTTTATCGCTTGAAACAAACCGGTCAGCACCAGTCCGAGGGCCGATGCCCAAGAAGCCAGTTTTCGGTAGATCCCGACGAGAATCGGAGGATCCACCTCCTTGTCCTGGATCTTGGCCTTGTCCTGGATCTTGGCCTTGACATTGCCGTGGCTCCGATGACCCACGGGTGGACTTTTGAGTTTTCTTCTTCGGCTTAGGAGATTGTCGAACAGCGGGGGACGAAGGGTCCACATCTTTGACCTCTTCGAGGCGGAACCCAACCGGCCACAAAGATGCCGGTGGTTTACCCACGATGTGGCAGAGTTGATAGAGCCCCGACTCTTGAACGCGGGTCCCGAAGAAGTCCGTCGTCCAGTTCCGACGAGGATTTTCCAGCAGAGCCCGAACGACCCCAGCGAAGCGCTCGCCGTCCTCTTTATTCGCGATGGGCCTGAATCTCGGCACTTCTTTCTCGTCAACCCACTTGGTGGGAAGCGCCTCGCAATGCGGCCCAAGGGTGTGACGATCGAGATGCGCGAAGAAATACCTATTCTCCCACCCGGACTCGTTGTTCGGCGTGTGGGTGATGACGTGGACACCCGCGGCGGAGGAGAGGAAGAACCGGCCCAGATTTTTCGGGTTCTTCGACCATTTGAAAAGCCGCATCAAATCCTCCAAGGTCAGGGCCACTTTCTGCTCAAGAGCGATGGCCATGGTGCAGACAAGAAGGCGAAGCGAATTAGGGCTGACCTGACCGATCGGCATCTTGTACGCATGGAGGAAGCACACGATGAGATGAGGCAGTGGAAGGTGCAGTTCCACCGACCGGAATAAGTGTTCGTACAGAGTGATGTACCCTTCCGGGGGCTTGTCGCCAAGCTCACCGGACTGAGGGAGACGCAGGTAACAGGGACTGGAGTCCACGTAGTGTTTCTTCAAGTCCTCGAGATGCCTCTCGGTCATTATAGACTTCGGCGATCGAGTCTTGAAAACTTTTCCCGGATTCGACATTTTCTTGACCAGAAAAGAAGAAGGTGAACGGAAAGAAAGTTTGAAGATGTGTTCTTGAGAAGAAGAGAGTCGAGAAAGAAATTGCAGAGAGAGTTTAGAGAGAAAGTCTGAAACAAAGTGTTTGAATCGAAGGCAAGGTTTGAATTTATAGAGGAAATCTTGCGAATTTGAAGGGACACGTTTGGATCCAATGGCCTAGGATCGAAGCGGGATAAATCATCCAACGGTGAAGATCAAAAGAGTCGTTGCAAAGCCCGAAGGCACTCGAGTGCGAGAAAACCCCGCATTTAATGCGAAATGATTGACGGCGATTTCCAAGATCTGACAGCCTGGAGAATCGCGCCCAGTCAGCACTACGTGGGAATTTGAGGCCATCAGTGAGCATGCAAGAAGTGGAAGAGTCTTCGAAGGACACAACCCTCATCGAGGGAAAAACCTCTTCGAGGATTGACCTCTTCGAAGGCATAACCTCATCGGGGAAAAACCTCATCGGATATAAACCTTGTCGGGGAGTAATTTTGGTTTATTTTATCAACTGTTTCACACTCGATAAAATAGGGGACTGACTGTTAAGGTCAGATTTGGTCAAATCTCTTCTTAACACCACCCTTTGTCGTTTGTGGAATAAACGACATAAAGTGAGGAGGATTGCTTGAAGAACCCAAGCCCATGAAAGAATAAAGAAATTAAGGCCCAGCAAGCGAAGCCCACGAGAAGTCAGCCTCCGATAAAGCCGGCCCAACATCTCGTCGGGAAAAGGGAAGTTCATCGAGGAAAAGCTCTTCGGGAAAGCCTAATCGCGTTAAAAGAGGAACTCATTCGAGATCGCGAGAAAGAAGGGAAGATTGGCTTATTCGGTTAAAGATTTCGTGGGATATCCAACGCAAAATAAGGAAGGTCAACTATGATCATAGCGATTCAGCAGGAAACCCTAGCAAGATTTGAGGAATATTCTAGAAGACCTTCAACCCCTATAAATATGAATGTAAACCTAGCATGAAGGATCATTCAATATTCTAGTATTCAGTATCCATTATTTTATCGTGAGTTTGAGAGAATAAATCCTTGAGTCTTCGAGTTTGCTTATTCATAGCATTCTCGATCTCCCAAGGATTAGGGTGTGTAATCTTCGATTGTCCAAGCTATCAAACGGAAGAAACCGGGTCCTCTCGGAATCATAATAAATCAGAGATATTCGTATTATTCATAATTATTTAATTATTTCGAATATCTTTGTGACTGCACGGCGGTAAAAATCGCCCTCTACAGTATCTTGCTAATATTTTGAAGAAGAAAAAATAATCCATCCAAAACTAGAAGAAGAAAAAAAAAGGTACAAGAGAATGGCATTGGCAGATTGGCTCAGTTCTCAAGAGAATTTTAAGTACCATCAGTGATTTTCTTTTAATTTCTTATCTTTCTACTGTTTTTTTTTTTTTTTTTGGCATTAATATTTAAGAGGACCACCAAGGCAGTGTTGAACTTTGCAGGGGGATTTATGGCACTTTGTAAGGATGAGAGAATAAAAAGAAAGCCCACAGGGAAACTATAGTATAAAATATAAATAGTCATTTTCCACTAGTACACCATATTACACCAAATTATTTTCAGGTCCCTCTTCTTCTAATAACATCTCCTCGTTCCGGCACTCGTGGCTACAAAATGCTTTTTCACCCCTGAAGTACATGAAAAGAAAAAAAAAAGATTGGTTAGTACATGATGTACATCAATGTACCGAAACAAAGTCATATATTATTAAAAGAGTAATAAAACATTTATGTGGTTCTGATTTCTGAAAGCCATGAGCTATTCAGGAAAATAATAAAAAAAAAGGCCACGAGCTATTCAGGAAAAGAAAAATATGAAAATAAGAAAACTGTGTAACATGTCAACTTGATAATATGGTAGTAAATAGTGTAATGAGGTAGCAAATAGTGTAAGATCGCCTTTCGGGCTTCATTTCGGACTTGTCGTCAAGCGATTGCCCCGAGTGGCTTGTAAACGACATTCTAAGGTATTCTTCTTTTATTTTAGCCTAATGAAGTTCTCTCTGGATTCAAAAAAGAAATATATATGTTTCGGTTGGAATTTCAAGATATCATTATCTATAAAATAGTCATTCGGACTTTATAATTTTGTTATTTGTTAATCACAAATTAAGTACTTTATTGTTCCGATTTATGTAATTTTCGTAATTTTTATTATTGTACAAATAGAATTTCTAAGATACATATTTATCGTAACATTAATTACTTAACCCATATTAACATAAGATATGATTATACCGTCGAAAAATACTATTTATTGATTCACTAGTCTCAAATATCCCAAATTAATTACATAAATATATTTTTGTACTAAATTAGCTGGATTTTTTTAAATATATATTATTTTTATCGCAATATTATTGGAGTAGTCAAGGCAACTTGAGGCGGGCAAATCACAAGTAAGTTTGCCCGTCCCGGCTTTTTAAAAGTATGATCCTAGGCGCGGGTTGACCCACCCTTTCAAATACTCATGGCGGAAAAAACTCGTCCAGCTTGATGATATAAACGGACAGCTTGTCTCAAAGTTGTTCAATCATTTACTTGTGTCTTTGTTTCCAAGAAAAACCGTAGGCATGTCGGGCACCCCCGCCCGTTACACTAGTAAACATGGCCTGACCTATCGCAACACGATACCAAACCGGCCCAATATACAAAAATTCAATACCGGCCGGTCTGTGTTGGTGTAAAAATTCCCTATTGTGTTGATTAAATAATAAAAATAAGTTCCTCAAACTATTAAAAATAAATACATTATTACACATATATAGATTTATATACACAATCATAAATAAACCAACCTGTACATGTAGATATCTTTGCCGTGACCAAGTTTCCTCTTGCACGTGCAACAAAAGCTAAGGAAACCTCCCGGTGCAAAACCGACTGTCCGATCAACGCACCCGACGTGCCCATCAGCGGTCCGATCTCCATCCCTCTCACAAACGACACAGTTGTCGAAAATATGTTTCGTTTTCGGATTCGGCCCGTGCATTATCACGCATGTATACTCCTCCGAGAGCTCCATCTCCTTTGTACTAAAAGACCCGGAAAGGACCCGGGTTGAATTCAACGGGCTGGTTGATAAACCCGATCTGGTACGACAATTCCTCGTCCGAATCCCGAAATCAACGTCGTTTTGTGTCTCGGACAGGACGGGAATCTGGATTTTCAAGTGGGACCCGAATAAGACCATCCGAGTAGCTCGTTTCGATTCCTTCGGATCGCTGACAATGCCAAGTCCGATCCCTTGCGAGTCGGGTTTTTCCCATGGTCTGGTTTTGGCAGGCTCGGGTTCGGACGAAAACGGATTCCGGAGATGGGAGAACGGCTTTGTGTCGAGTGTCGAGGTCGGGCTCATGACCGAATCGGGCTCGGGTTTCGGGTTTACGAATGTTGTGAAGAGCCGCGGAGACCCGAAGAAGGAAGAGGAAATGGGTCGTTTGGGCTTCGTGGGTGAGGACAGCATGGTAAATTCAGCCATCGTCGGAGCTTTTTTCATTTCACTGAAAAAATGGAAGAGAACCCAGATTGAGATCAAGTGAGTTTCACATAAAGATTGAAGCTTTATTACATTTAAATTAATTATTTTTCGAAAAAACCACAGATTTCATAAAAAGATTGAAGCTTTACATTTAAAATTGAAGATTTCTTAAATATAATTAAAAAAATTACCTGAACTGAAAGTTGGGATTCTTAAGTAGATCCAAAACAATGTTCTTCCAAGGATGAAAAAGAGAAGATTTTGAATTTGTAGGGAAATAAACAACACTATTTCTCAGTGATAAACCTCTGAGGCTTCCATTCTCTGTTGGAAACGGCACTTTTTCCCCGACTTTCTCGCTCTTCGGAAACGACACAAGAACAGAGCCTCCTTCTCACACGTCGTGATCCAACGGACAATACGTGCGATGCTAGAAATATATCTGCAGATTATATATATATATATATATATTATAGGATTATGCAACGGTTCTGTTTTTGTGTAGTGGGTATTTCTTCTCTTTTTCTTTTTTCATGTGCCCACTAGAGCAATTGTTCCGTCATCATCATCAACCTGAAAATGGAGTGAATTTGCAGAGAGAGAGAGAGAGAGAGTCATGGAAAGGAGGGTTTGGTTTGGTGGGTGTTTATAAAGACGAGAGCTTTTGCATGGGAATCAGTGGGCTCGATAAATTATATTCAAAACCACCCCACTTTCTTTCTTCTATTTTATGATGCTAATAAATAAATAAATAACAAGTCATATTAATTTAAATATATTTTAAGAAATATAAAAAAAAATACATAGATATGTAATTCTAGATTATTTAAAGATATATTATAACATGTACTCTACTAGATTTATAACTTACATAAATAATTATGACTTAAAGACGCGTTGTCTCGTAAGTCTCCGTCATTAGGGTTGGCGGGTTTTGTCCGCCTTGATTATATGCACGGGTTGGGCATGCTACTTATGTGTCGGGTGGCATCATTCTGATTGCGGGTTGGCCGTATTAATTAAAAGAAAAAGTAGAATGGGCCGGCTCAACCAAGGCGGGCGCCTTATGATATATCGATGCGACGATGACAACTAACTAAAAATGTAAGTAAATTAATTTATATATATATATTACAATGGGTAATTGAATTTGAAAATATGAACTAGGGTTCTGCTTCTCTCTCTCTGGTGTCTTCCTTCGATTATGGACTGTCATCTTCAAATGGGTACTTCTGAATTCTGATTCTGATCATACATATTTTCATATAGCAGTGGGAATTTTTTGACGCTTCTCTCTGTTATCTTCTGCATCCTTCAAATTCAATGCATTAAACATTACCCCCCCCTCTCTCTCTCTCTCTCTCTCTCTCTCTCTCAAATTGACCAATCAGTTTGGAAATTGGACTCTACTTTGCCATACAAATCGATTGCTTTTTCTTATTTCGCGTGTAAATAGTTTCACCCTTTTACTATCCATCAATTATTGTTTTTACTATTCACTAACCACGAATAAAAGAGATGAGTTTCTAAAGAAAAGTTATGTTGTGGGGCTCAACAATTACCTACAAAACAAATAAAATCTTACTTGTATATATAATTCCAATCTCAAATTTGAATTAGTGGAAGTTTGTGTTAATTATATAAAATAGACTCTAATCTAAGTAAAACTAATACGCATAAATGAATTACATAGACTTTCTTGTACATTAAGATATATTCTATGCTTCATTATCAGTATCTCCTTGAGAGATTGTTTTATTTAAGAGTTAATTAAATATACTTTATAATTAATATCTCTTATATATTAATTTTTAACTTATGCATGCATTATTTATATTATTAATTTATATATTAAAAAAATAAAGAGATGATCTTTATAAGTTTTATTGGTCCGCGGTCCTTCCATAATTAATTAATTAATTATCATTATATTTTATTTCTAATAATTCAACTTTCTAGATAATTATCATAAGATACTTCTAAAGCACAAAACACACGTCTTCTGTGAATCAAAGTAGTTATTCTTAATACAGTAAAATCTTGTTAAATTAATAACTTCGATTACATAATAATTTTATCCGGTCTTAATGCGGGCTTAACTAGCTAAATTAATATTTTTTTAAATCTATAAGATAATAATTTTGTTAGAAGTATATAGGTCTCAACTGATATATAAATTAATAATTTAATATAAAAATAATAATATTACATATATCATTATGTATTGACTATAATAAGATATAGCATTGCATAACTAGTTATGAAATCATTTTAAATAAAAATAAATTACACTAATTAACTAATCATGTAGTGCTTTTAAAATATGATTATGAAATTATTTGCATATTTTAAAAATTTATGTCATTTTCAACTTCAACTCTAAGGTTCCGCATAACGTTATCAAAATTATGTGTTGTGTGTCTATAATGTAAATATAATTGTTCGAAGTGATTGTCGCTGCAATTCATCATCGCATGAAACAAGTTTCACTTTAGTATTATCATCTTCAAACTATTATGTATTATAATTACAATATTATTGACATGTCATATAAGGAGTTTTTTCTTTCAATTGTAATAATTATATAACTAATACTTTATAAATTAAGAATTAAATAATAAAATAAATTTTCACGGTCCTAATATTATTAATTTATAAAAAAAAAATACTATATAGCTCGATTTAATGATTTAATATTTATTATATAATAAATATGGACAATTATAAGAAAACTTCATAAAATGACTTTCAATACACCACAAATTCTATTAATAACCTCTAAGTTTTCATAATTCTCAAAATAATTTTTTCGAATTTTATGTACCAAAGTAGCCCTGCAAAATGGACATATCGCATCCTGAAAAATAGACATATTCCGTCATAAAAATAAATATATCACGTCCTGAAAAATAGACAAATTAAAAATATTTTAATACATGAAATTTAAAAATATTATTTTAAAAATTATAAAAACTTAGAGAGTTATTTTATGAAATTCTCATATTCGTAATTTCATCTCACTTAAGTAATGTACGGTGAAGGTGAACTGCAATCAATTTTCTGGATTGAGGGTCCTCGGAAGGTTCTATAGAGGCGCACACAGAGGAGCAGAAATAAATATGGACCTTTTGTGGGCCCCATTTAACTCAAGTTAATGAGCCGGATTCCTGGTCCAATGCTGCCTTGTGGATCCCACACTACTACCATCATTCTCATAATCTATTATTACACAAATGTATTTATTTATTAGTTAATTCTTTGAGATAATTCTTGTTTACCACTGTCGCTAAACAGACTCTGCGGAAAGTACTGAAACGCCCTTATCAAGGCGCAACCACGCTTCTTCTCTACAGAGGGTATTAGTGGAATTCCGTAGAAAGAGAATCCCATGGGGCATAATTGGAAATTTGGAATGATGACGGCACGATGTCGTTTTACTTTATTTTGTTTTCTGATTTATTTTTTAATTCCTTTTTTTGGATATATTTTGCCAGCTTTTCAGGTATGATTTTTAGCCAAAAAAAGAGTACAAAAATGCAATAAAAATTTAATTAATTCCTATCATTGAGTTTTCTTTTTCTGAAGAATATCATTGAGTTATCTTATTCCTCCTATCTCTGATATTTTTAGATATTAATTGCCATCATATTAATAAAATAAACATAGTTTGTAATTGTATTATAATATTATATGATTTTTGTGCGTTGTATTTATAATTATTTAGAGATACGTCATTTAAAATTCTTGCTTTTAAAGAATATGCATGAATAACCGAGTTTTCCTCACATCACATGCACTGTGGAATCTCCTGAAAACTTTAATTCTAAGCATAGTTATGTTTTATTTATTATTCTTAATAATACCTTTAATTTAAATTTATACATGACTTAAAAGCCACTTATACTATGAGCATATCTACTATTTACAATGATAAATCAAATTGTGACTATATCTATCGATGTATGTTTCGGTTTGTTATTGTTAATGTTGAATTGATCGATATTAAATTACATACGTTAAATAATAAGGGAATAATATATATATATATATATATATTTTTTTTGAATTTTATTAGTAATTTTTAAACTCTTAAATTAGTAAGTTGATCGATATTTAATTTTTTTTTTTTTAAAAAGAGATCAACAGTATTTTTCTCATACTCTTTCAAAGTAAAAAAAAAGTGTCCGATTTCATTCCAAAATCAAACAAAAATAATTTTTATTTAACGAAGTCTTAAATAGCATATAATTTTCAATGTGTAATAATTTTTTTACGACACTGTTAAACACTGTTTTACACTAATTATTAGTTGCTATTTATAAAGATTAAGCATATGGTTATGAATGATTGTTGTACTTGTAAAACCTCCCCTTTTAAGTTGATATGTATGAAAAACATTACTTCTTGAGGCAAATTCCAATATCAGATTATTTATATAAATTAACTAATTGGAATTACTTGGCAATGATTATTTGGTTTTCCAATTTATTATTCACAAACAAACAAAAATATAATCATCTTACAAACCTTTTTGGCGATAATGGTCTACGTGATAAGGGTATTTTATAGTACCATAAAAGACTAGATTACTGTGGTATATAAAGTATATAAACTACTCACGAGACTATACTATATTCAAAGTAATCAATTGTTGTGGTTCCATTTACAAAGAAAAAAGAGAGAGCATATATATCATAGAAAACTCAAAATCTATACCTATTGTCACAAAAACTCCAAGGTGAAAGTGACAAATGACCAAAGGGATTAGGGTTAGTCTAATGATTTTGTTAGCGTGCATAATTAAAATGCAGCTAAATATTTAATATTTTGGAGAAGTTATAGACGTTATTCAAGAGTGACTGATGTTGACGTGGTTTCCACCTCAAACAGTCAAGTGTAACTTGTGAGTGTATGATATTTTTGAATAAGACGATTTGGTGGAATTCGATCTTTCACTTTGCAAGCTCTCGATTCACCCACGATATATATATATATATATATATATATATATATATATATATAAAAGCAATATAAATGAGACAGAGGGATTTTTTTTTATAGAGGTTCGTCCCAAGGCGGTAGTCGACTACTTCATCTGTTAGTTTATTGCGACAATTGACATAGACGGATAGCTACAGACAGCAAAATCACGCCTAGAAATGGAAAAGAATAAGAAGGAAGAAAAGAATACAACAAAATCTCAAAGTGAGCAAAAATGCCGGGTAGAAGCTTTCGGTGTATTCTCTCAGAGTTATGTGCGTGCGTGTGTGTTGATCTGAGCTTGAGCTTGGTATTTATAGACTTCAATTTTTCCCGTTGGCCTTCCTGGAATCATGGGGTCTTCTCTCCGTGGTGACCGGGTTGAATGGATGATCTTGCTACACGTGTCCCACGACTTCGTTCTCATCGTCATGTTTAAATTATGCCCGTTAAAGGCTTGACTCCGTGCTCATGGTCTTCCACTTGGGTTTGAAGTGGGATGCCGGGTAGAGAATATGAAAATTCTACCCTCGTCTTTCTGGATTGATGTCGAATAGATATTGGGCCTTTGGGCTCTTTGGGCCAAGTGGCTTTGTATCCGTCGGGCTTGGTCTGATTGAGAATTTCTCTGGGCTTCTCAATTGGGCTTTTGCGAATATCGATTTATTTCTTTAAAGCCTTTTGTCTTTGTTTGTAAATTTAATTAATTCACAACTTTAGCACTTTATGTCATATTAAATAATGACGAATTTGTACATCAACAATTGAGATCCAGGTTCTAGTTATCGGAGCAAGGTTCTAAATATCGATATCGATGTCGTTTCGCACTCTTCATTTTATAGATGTATCGTTTGCCGACGGATAAATGAGAAGAAATGGATATATTGCTTGCCGATAATACCGCATAAATTTCACGGATATATCGCTTGGCGATCAAAATATTAACTTGTATTCCGAAAAAATATTTTTAGTATTTCAACCATATTTTTATATAGTTTCTAAATTACCTATTTAATAAATATAACACATAATTATAGCCTAGCAAACACTCTCATAAAGCATAACATAACACAAACATATATAACATAATATTGTCGACATAACATAAAATAAGCTAGCCATCATAATAAAGTCATAGAGTACGAACATAAATACGAACATATAGTACAAAGCATGAACATAAATATGAAGCATGGTTCTAAATGCCAACATCGATGTCGTTTTGCACTCTCCATTTTCACGGATATATCGCTTGCCAACAAATAAATGAGAAGAAATGGATATATCGATTTCCTGCGAATATCGTTACGCATTTCTCATTTTCTGGACACGTCGTGATATATCGAGGACATATCCGGATATTTAAAACCATGATCGGGAGTACTCGTCAAGTACTCGCTTATCCGACAACTATCGATTTTTCTTCAAAATGTATTAAATATATTATACCAAACAACTAGGGGATGTCATGCCAAATAATCAAAGTCTAGAACCGGAACCCTTTCTGGTTTCGGTTTAAATTCGAAACCAGAACATTCTTGTTCTGGTTTACCCCGATCCGGATTAAATGGCCCAACGATCATTTAGTGGTGGCCGCTGGATTCGATGACCCAATGGCCCAATTTTTTCATTTAAAAATGAAATGAAATAATAGTAGCATTAGAATTCGAACATTGGAATATGACCGTTGATTTTAAAACGTCAACAATTTTACCCACTTCAATAACTATTTAAATTTTCTACCCCTATAAATACCACATTTCACCCCAAATATTTCACTCAACTCCAGTCTCTCATCTCAATCTGACTCTCAATTTGACTTTTCCTTTATAGTTTATATACATATAATTATTCACATATACTACCCAAGGATTTGAATGTCGTTTTTGTCGATAAATCGTTTGCCGTTATCGACAGAGTAATCGTTTATCGATGGATTTATCGATGGAAAACCTATAAAATTTATCGTTTGCTGTTACCGAAACTTATCGACCTTATCGATGGATTAATCGCTTATCGATAGATTTATCGATGGAAAACTTATAAAATATTTTCATATATATTTTCATACACAAAATATATTTTATAACATAAAATACTAAATGTATATTTTCCTTAATAATTGAAAAACGTCAAATTACAAAACAAATTATGTCAGAATCACAGTATCATAATTATATGCAATGTTACAAAATGAAGTTACATAAAAAAACGAAGAAATAGCTCAATTTGACCAATTTCAAAAAAATTATTTACTTTTCCCGCAATAAGGTTGCAATTCGGGAAAACGTTGAATTAGAAATAATTATGTCAACCTCACATTTTATAAGTTATATACAATGTTATAAAATGATTTTACATAAAAAAAATAGACTAACTAGCTTAACTTAACTAATTTCCAAAAATATGTACTTTTGCCGCAATAAGGTCATAATTCAGAAAAACATCAATTACAAAAATAATTATGTCAAACTAACAATTTCCTAATTATATACAATGTTACAAAATGAAATTATAGGACAAAAATTAATATATATCTCAAATTCACTATTTTTAGGAAAATTGGTACTTTTGTCGCAATTAGAAATAATTTGCATAAACCCTTAAATTTAACCCAAATCTGCAAAAATTCAATAAAAATCACACAAACCATCTTGATTCATCTATATTCCACCATATACTTTTAAAAAAAATCAATTTCAACAACAACATTTGATTCAAAACGTAAAATGTACAAAACCTAATAGCTTTCTAAGTAACTACTACAAATATATAATAAAAATGTGAAAAATTGACATGATTCATACATATACAACATTTAAACATCAAAACACTAAAGATCTACTAAAAAAACCCTAAAAATACATTTAAATTTTGAAATTAAAAGAAGTTGGAACTTCTGCCGCAAAAAAAGAAAAATTTATACCAGGGTTGACTTATCGTTTTTGACCGAAAAGTAGCTTGCTTTTCGAGAAAATACACTTGATAAGTTTGAGAGATAAGTGACTTGCTTTTCGAATCGAAAAATCGCGATAAGTATAAAAAGATAACGATTAGAGGAGATAAGTTACCGAGAAGTGGTTTTCAGCGATAAATCGCTCGATTATCGCTCGATTATCGCGAAAATCGAAACCATGATACTACCCCATCAGAACGACGGAACCACCACGGCTAAAGATCTCTAAGAAGCTCACTTCTAGTTTTGATATCATTTACAAATACGATTTTGAAGAGATAACATATATGCGCTACGCAATACGCAAAACGTGCAATATGAAGCTCAAAGCCTACGGGAGAAGCTATAGCACGTCGTACCTCCGAAACAAGCACAACGTACAATGCAAGGAGACACTTGGCCAACTATGCCTTATCTTGTGCAGGCCAAAACATTTTGGACGATAGTTCAAATTAGGTACATAGTTCAAATTTTTTGAAACATTTAATACTTTAGCCACAATTTATACAATATCAAAAGTTCTACATTAAACACCACTATAGCCACTTTAAATACGGAAGATACCAAATTCCTGAGCAACTTAAATTTAAAATACTATAGCCACAAATAATAAAAAAAAAAAAAATACATAATTTAAATTTTTTGAATCATTAAATATTTTAGCCGTAGTTATCCTATTTAATAACTAGTTGGAGTGATAAAATGGGCAACGTTATATTATTTTACTTAGCATGAACTTTTTATAATTCTAATTATTTGTTAATTAGGTCGTATTTCTTTATCATTTCGTAGCGTAAGTCTAGTAAAAAATTATTTATTTATAGAATTAAAGAGGTAACAGTACCCTGTATAAAAAAAAAAAAGTTAGACAGTACCCTTTTGAATATTGCAACGTACATTCGGATTTAATTATTTATAATGAAATAATATACATGAATATATAATTAAATATTATACATAGAGTGGCGCTGCTACATATTAAATATATAATATATATATAGTAGATGACTGTCTACTCAATGGGACATAGGGATTTGCGCATTAAAGTGTCAAAATGAAATGAACAATGGGCTCATCTTTGTCACCAATCAATTTGTAGCAAAATTATATATGTATATATATATATATATACATAATTAAAAACTTTTGATCAATCACTTAGGCCTTATCGCAACGGTGATAATGTGGTATCATATGCTATATTTGAATGAAACTTGAATTAATAATAAAATAAATTAAGGACCCACATCAAGGGACCCATTAATCCACTTGATCTTCAATTGTATTTGCCGGTCGCGATCAGCATTGATGTGACTGTATTTTGTGTTATAATTCTCGATTTCCAGATAAACAAATTTAATCAAAATTTGTGAATATATATATTTTGTTTTGTTTTATGATAATTTCCCGGTCAAATTGCGGAGCACAACTCCTCTTAATGTTTATTCCTCTAATTTTTTTTATTTATTTAGGCTTTTAAAAGTTTTTATAACAAGTTTAAAATAGAACGATAAAGAGATTCCATAATTTAATAAGGTTAAAAAGTTAATGACATTATTAGAGTATCTTTGAAATTAATTAGTAAAATGGACTAAAAATATATTTTAATTAACTTGTGAAGTTCTATTAAGAGATTTTTTTAAATATATTAGAATTTATATGTATATTGACTTAAGAGTTAACCCCAATAAATTATAAATTACAAATTAGTTTGTCCTAATATGTATGGAATATAAATCATAAACCCAAGGGACCCATTTTGACTTAATAATCATAATCAATTGTATTTGTTGGTCACGTCATCATTGATGTGACGATATATTACTAAAAAGACACCAATTGAAATTGGTTGAAAAGAGAAAAGATTGAGCCTACCACTAAAAAAAATCATTTTCAAGTGCATGAGATGTCTTTATTGATGGTTAATGATCGTAATTCATAATGAAAACTTTAATACTATTAATTTAGAACAGAAAAATTAAAAGTTCTAAACTTATAATAGAAGCATATAAGATTTCAAAAAATAAAAACTTATAGAAGCTTTAAAGAAGCAAATCTCACATTAGAACTTAGAGCCAAAAGCCCAATGACACGAGTTTGACATTGTCGAACGATAAATAATAAAATTGAGTAAATAACTTTAAGATTATTCAGGCCAATTATCTGATATTGTAAACAAATTTGAAAGTCGTTTGCAAAACATCAGAATGCGGCAGTCGGCAGTGACGGAACTAGAAATTTGGGACAAGGGGGGCCGGATTTTTTTCATGTAAAATATTGCTTCATAAAAATAAGATTAAATCAACTAAAGAGTCATGGTAACACAGAAATAAAATGTTTTCTAAGAAGCAAATCTACAAACACTTGGAGTGCTAAGAGAGATTAATCCTAAGAAATTGTTAATCTTGTATTCAGATCTTTAATACCACAATCAACTAAACTATTAGTGCTTAACAAACGACAATAAATGAAAACGAAGTCATAAAAAGGATGAAGAAGAAGAATTCTAATGAAGAGGTGGGGAACAAATCTGGTTAAAAGAGGAGAAACGAGAAACTCCGAGGGAGAGAACACCGGGAGGGGGGCCGAGCTAGTCTTCAACGATCTTCAACCTCAGATCTCGGAGCTGCAGTATAGAAATCGGAAAAATCTACCGGGGCCGTGGCCCCTTCTGAACTACACGTAGTTCCGTCGTTGGCAGTTGGGTGGACAAAGAACATCATAATCAAGTCGAGAATGCTCGTACTCTCTTTTATTTTATTACATTTATGATCAATATATTTTTCCTATTTAATATATCATCAATCTAAAATTTAAAAAATCAATATTTGATTTAATCTTCATTTTAAAATATTTGAATAATAATGACATTGAAGTAATTGTCATTTATCAAATAATGTTATTTCGCAATTCAAACTTTTTCTTTTTCTTAAGATTTAGGGTCGGCTCAATTTTGTTAAAACCGAATGGAGAAAACAACTTAGAGTCTTATATTTGAGTCGATAAGAACTAAAGAGGTTATATTTCATTTGTTAGCTCTAAGTTCGTCTTACTCAAGACGGGTAGAGAAAAATGAACACTTACTTTGACTTAACTAGAGTTGATCATTTTATTGACTGTGCCCGGAATATGATCACAAACCGGGCAACCTCTGTCCCTTGTCAACCCGCGCCCGTCCAAATTTTGGGGCCGGATTTATCCGTCCCACTTGGCCTTGATTGATTAAAATACTAAAATATGAAGTTTCAGTGGTACTAATTTTCAGTCCATTATGTTAATTAAGAAAGTAGAGAAGGGAGGGACCTTCATTTATATCATTTCAAAGTGTTAATAAGTGTTTGTTTGTGGCCCTTCCTTTACATTGACCACCTTTCCCAATCCATTGGTCCAATAATTGTTCTTTCATCGTTGAATTTGAAGGACCATGGTTTAGATTAGATAGAATAATTAAATATTTGTTCGCCTTTATATAATATGTACAAGTAGAAATTTCATGAATTGGGATTTTGTGGTTGAGTTTATAAAGTAAAACTAAATATATTGAGGGTAATAGTGGTCATATTTTTTTTATTATTAATATTCTTTTGGCAAGTATACTACTTCAATAGTCCAATTGGGCATTGCTAAAAACAAAATACCATCTAATTGAGAAAATTACTGCAGTATGTCAATTATGTCAAGATAGTTGAAGATTATCTACTTATAATAGTACAATGCATAAATGTACCACCCCGTATCACATAATTCAACCAAATGAATAATTTTTTTTATTTTTTTTTTACATTTTGCTTAATTAGTAGTGTAAATATATAATTTTAGCTATATTCAAGTTATGTTTCGATTAAACTTGAGTACATCTAAAATCACAAAATTAGGGTTCCTAAAAAATTCTAAAAAATCAATGAATTCGATTTTGACATAACTTGACCTAGATGCTTTTAAGGTGAAGGCAAACTCATTTATATCCTATTGTAATTGTATCATTTGCATCACGTTTCATATCTATATGTACTTTGGTATTCATTTTCTAATACAATTAACATTTTAGTATGTCACGTGCACCTTTTTTTTTAATAGGGTGGCACTATCAGCCAATGTTACAATGCACTCTCGCATGACTTCGATATATTACAACCTGTAAAGGGGGCAATCATTTGAGCCCCACGAGAGTTCAAACCAATGACCTCTTGAATAGAGGAGTAGTGGAGTTACCACTTTTCCTAAAGTAGCTAAACTTTGTGTTTTAATATGTCCCCTATTTCGTAACGCAATTGGTACTTTTGCCGTCACTAATCCTAAATTTATTTAGGAGTCTACCTTCCTCTGAAAACCTTCGAGGCAATTTCTTCGTACAGTCAAACACGACCAAGAAAAGCCACCGCCTTGTCGCCCAAGGCAATAATCTATAGATAGTTATATACCCCTGCAGTAATCCAAGACCACTCACTGAAATCAAACCCATGGAGTCAACGATCCCCTGCGACGCGGACCACGATAACCGCGACGCCTCGCCGCCTCGGGTCTCTCTCCGGCCGTTGGATCCGTCCGACGTGGACGACTTCATGGTGTGGGCCACGGACGCACGTGTGGCACGCTTCTGCACGTGGGAGCCGTACGCCTCCAAGGAAGACGCGATTCGGTACCTGGAGGACAAGGTCGTGCCTCACCCCTGGTTCATGGCCATCTGCTACGATCACCGCCCCGTCGGCGCCATCTCCGTCACCGCCCACTCGGGCTGCGACGCGTGTCGCGGGGAGCTGGGCTACGTGCTGGGGTCAGCGCACTGGGGGAAGGGGATCGTGACCGAGGCGGTGAGGTTAGCGCGCGAGGCCCTGTTCCGGGAGTGGGCCCACCTGGAGAGGCTGGAGGCTTACGTGGACGTGGAGAATGTGGGGTCCCAGAAGGTTCTGGAGAAGAGTGGGTTCGTGAAGGAGGGGGTTTTGAGGAAGTACATGGTGCTCAAGGGAAATGTCAGGGACATGGTCGTCTTTAGCCTCCTTAGGGGTGACTAAAATCCTATATTTATTATTGAATATTGGATAATGTAATATTAAACTATTTTGTTTGTTATAATTTGAATTGATTTATTGTTTGTGTTAAATAATAAATTGTCGATTTAGATAATATAATAGGGTATGTAATTAAACGGTTTTTAAATACGAACTATTTATTAAAAAAAAGCGTGTGGGTTGACAAATTAATTTAAAACCTGTGCCAATCGAGCGAGATTGGGAGGTCCAGGCCTGTCTGTTTTGTGTTAAGGGAAAATCCGAAATACGGATTTTGGTGCCCAATTCCGCAAAAGTTGCTGGGAATACGAAGGCCTCATTATGAATCTAGTTTTTGGGGTCAAGAAACCATTCGTTGTGATTTTTGAGTTATAGACGAAATAATTTGTGTTGATTTAATGAAATGAATTTATCTAGATCATTGGATTGAGATCCGAATCAATAATAACGAATGTTGATTCTCTTTACTCTTGTTAACATTCTCCGTCTCAGATTTTAGCGGAGATGAAGAGTTAATATTATTCGCTTGTGGGCTGTGGCAAAATCAATTTAGGCGGAGTCGGAGAACAAGGATGATGAATTTCTAGCATATTGGTCAGCGGATCTTGTTGACCCCAAAAGTCACAGTAAAAAGATTATCACAATAAAAATACTCAAAATTTGACTTAACGAGGCTTAAAAGTTCAAAATGATAAAATAACAGCATTTTTTGTCCATTTTAATCAATATTGTATAAAAGTGCTATCAAATCGTACCTAAAATACACATTGTGTTCATCCAACTGTCTAGCATCTCTCTCATTTGAATTCAACGAAAAAATTAAACGACGTGTGTCACTTCATTTTTGTTAACTTTGAGTATCAAAACTTAAGTACTTTTGCTGCAATTATCTCATATAAATATATATGATTCTTGTCCCCCACTCCAAGGAAGCAACGTACATTCAAATGGCGACTTCTTTATACATTAGTTTATTTACAAATATACCCTCCTGTGGAAGCCTCATTTCCAGGCACTTTCCTCGGAGCATCAAAAGTTCTCTGTAATAAGATTGCTAACATTTCAGAACTCATTCAAAACAAAACCAAAGAGAAGCAAGAGCATGGAGGCCGCGATCCCCTGCGACGCAGACCACGGCAAAAACGGTCCATCGCCGTCTCGGGTCTCTCTCCGGCCGTTGGATCCGTCCGACGTGGACGACTTCATGGTGTGGGCCTCAGACGAGCGCGTGGCGCGCTTCTGCACGTGGGAGCCGTGCCCCTCCAAGGAAGACGCGGTCACCTTCATCCGGGACAAGATCGTCCCTCACCCCTGGTTCCGGGCCATCTGCTACGACCGCCGCCCCGTCGGCGCCATTATGGTGACGCCCAGCTCCGAAGGCGAAGCGCATCGGGCGGAGATCGGGTACCATCTGGGGGCCGAGCACTGGGGCAAGGGGATCGTGACCGGGGCGGTGAGGCTAGCGTGCGAGGCCGTGTTCGGGGACCGGCCTCGCCTGGAGAGGCTAGAGGGTTACGTGGACGCGGAGAATGTGGCGTCTCAGAGGGTTCTGGAGAAGTGCGGGTTTGTGAAAGAAGGTGTTCTTAGAAAGTATATGCTGCTCAAGGGAAAAGTGATTGACATGCTTATATATAGTCGTCTTTCTACTGATTCCTAATAATATATATATATATATATATCATATGTGTGTGTATTTCTTATTTGAATTAAAACTCTTCGTATGTTCAAAGAAGAAAAATATTGCAGAGCGAATTGGCCCTTTATTTTATGTCGTTTATTCAAATTATGTTGTTTATTGTCGTTTGGGTATACGTTGTCGTTTTTTGTTTCGGACATAATTGCGGCATAAGTATTTATATCGTAGTCAACATAGCAAGTAAGTACCCTAGTTGTTTATGAAGTCGGAAATGTAGTCAAGTTTAGTAAAGTATTAGCCCCGGTTCAAGGAAAATATCGTAAGAGCCGTATTCTACGAAGTACGATCATGAGCGCGTCGGTTTGACTTCCTTGACGCCCAACTCCAGCGCCAACATGTGTTGGCCGGAGATTGGGTACGATAAATGTGGCAAGGGGATCTTTGTGAAAACAAAATAATTATCACTGTTTACTAGTGTCGATATTCCTAAAAAAATATTAATTGATTTCCTTTCAATTCAGCCATTTTAATTTTTGGGTAAATATTTTTTTATATAAAAAACAAAACAAAAAAATCTTATTTGGCAAAATAACTTTCAAATTTCAAATCTGCCTTTTCCATCAATACAGTTGGTTACAATTCTATCGTTTTATTATATTCTTGTCGTTTGTAAAGGAACCGGTACTTTTCCTCGATTAATTTTTAAATAAATAAATAAATTCATTTTTTTATGAATAGAATAAATAAACCATTTACACTGAATAATACATTAAATAAGTAGCTAGAGATTAGTACAAGAAATCGAAGATTCTCATCAAGATTCTCACAGGTTCGTTCAATTTGATTCTCGTTGAGTTATCATTATAACAAAAAAGAGTTCATTTACACCACGATCAAACGTTTCTTTGTGGCATCCAGAGCTTCAAGCGAGGAATACCATGGAAGAAGAGAATGCCGGTCCCGTCGATCTCCAAACGGTCTCTCTCCGACCGTTTAGGCGCTCTGACATCGACACCCACAGCCTGTGGGCCGGGAGCCCGGAAAAGGCCAGCACACACCCCGTTACGATTGTGAGGAATCGCATCGGCCACCCATGGTGCAGGGCTATCTGCGTCGCCCAGAAACCGGTAGGGGACGTGTCGGTGAAATGGGAATCCTGCGCGTCCGAGCTGGGCAGCACGTGCCGGGCCAACATTGAGTACAGGGTAGCCTGGGGCTACCGGCGCAAGGGGATCGCCACGCAAGCGGTGAAGCTGGCTACGAGGGATGTCTTGAGAGACTGGCCTTGCTTGAGGAGGATTCAGGCCGTCGTGGACGGCAAACACGTGGCGTCGCACAGGGTTCTCGAGAAGGCCGGGTTCTCGAGGGAATGTGTTCTGAGGAGTTACTCAGTACTGGAGCGAAACGCAGACCCTAGCGACATGGTCATGTACAGTCTTCTTCGCAGCGACGTTGAAGATCAGGAGCAAGATCAAGATCAAGATGAGCAAGATTAGATTTTTTTTTTTTTTTTTTGTTACCTCTATGAATTTTTGTTATTTCTTACCATGCAAAATGTTAATCATAGAATAGTTAAGCAATATGAAAAATATATAGAAAAGGTCGTAAAGGTTAATTAGGGCATGAAAATTCGTAATCCAATCCTCGATAACGAATATTTTCGACTTAAAATTAGTTTTTCTTATGATTATCAAAAAATAAGATTTAAATTAAAATAGTAAAATGGAAAACGACGTACAAATTAAAAGTTAGTTTGTTGTACAAAAATATCCATTTGTTTGTTGAACTACTTGTCGTTTTCTCAATTTTATTGTTTCCATTTATACTTGTCGTTTTATCAAGAATTGTTCGCCATAATATATAGATGGAAATAATTGCCCATTAAAAAAAAGGAATAATTGCGGCAAAAGTATCTAAAATTTAACCAACTAAGGTAGTTAGTAAAGGTCTAAATTTAAAAAAATATGCTAAAAGTACCTAAACTTAGCAAATACGAGGAAATACATTATTCCATCGAATTCAAATGAGTAAAGAATTTACATAGTTAGATAAACACATAAATGTATATTTTATGTATGATTTAATTAGGGGTGGGCATATTTGGCCAAACCCGATGGCTGAAACTAATTCATTAAGGACCAGACCTCAATCAACCCGTTCAAAAATTAGGTTGGATTGGGTTGAACCCGACTATTCCTAGGGGCCGGGGTCGGGTCTAGTCTATTTTATATTTGTCATTCGCAATTTTATTTCTAATCAATGACCATTCAAGCTCTCATTTTCAAATATCATACACAACTCTTTAGTTTTTATTTGAAATCTAGTTGGTAATAATTAATTCTTATGTAAACATGTTTGAATTTATTTAAACATGTTTCAAAATGACTAGTGTTATATGAGATTTTAGAGATATATGTAAAATTTGGACCCTATTGACGAAAGTCAAAGGTCGGTGGCAAAGTCAAGGCCCATGTAGCCCAATCTCAAGCCCAATCTGGCGAAGCCCGAAGGATCGGGCCCAAAGACGAAGCCCGAATGACAAATGGACATCCCTGAGAGCTGGTCGGTGCGGCCAGTTAAGCTATGACATCCCTCAAGACCACCGGTGACAAGGCGTTATGATCTAGACATCCCCCAAGACCACCGGCGATAGGGCGTTATGATCTCAGCATCCCTCAAGACCACCGGGGACAAGGCGTTATGATCACGACATCTCTCAAGGCCGACGAGGCGACATGGCCGACAAGGCCGACGAAGTGACAAGGCGACAAGGCGACATGGCCGACGAAGACGACGAGGCGACATGGCCAACAAAGCCGACACGGCGACATGGCCGGCGAAGCTGACAAGCTGACAAGCCTGACGAAGACCTTGGTCTGACAAGCACCCTCGTCATAGCTTGACGAATGCATAAATTATAATTATTCCACGCGACGAGGATATCTGAGTTAACGAAGACCCCCGGTAAATCCTTCGGATTCCATCGGATTCAACATACGACCTCGCGGACAACCAGAAGATATCGAAGACAAACCAAGAAGCATCGACGAGCCCTTTGACAGGGCTAGGGGCCGCGACAAACCCCCTGTGGCAGGAGAGAAATTCGCAGGCCCCTAAAGGTGCAATTTCAGAGAATTGGTTTTCCTATAAATAGGAGGCTTCTCCTCCTCATTTTACACACTTTTCCACACTTGGAATTCTCTTTCTAAAATGAGAGCTTCTCTCTCTAGAATTCTCCTTCTCCCCGCGAGTTGGGTTTTGACATTCCGTTCCCCGGAGTCTTGCGTGTCTTGGCTCGTCATTTACAAGGGTGAAACTCGATCCATGTCGATCGTCGTGCCTAGCCAACCTTCGATCCATGTCGACACCCGATCTTTGTCAAGGTGAGGGCCCTTGGTTGCCAAGGGTCATTGACATCGATGCCAAGACATGCCACCCCAGGCATGTCGACTCGATGCCTCCTAGCTCTGGCACCTAGTTGATGAAACTAGCTTCGCCATCTAGCTACGTCGACAGAGTCCCCCGTCTCCGCAATCAGCTCTCGGCTTGCCCAGGCAAGCTTAGGTACGTACGCCCTAACCTGATCCCTTTAAAGGGTACGTAGACAGCCTTTCACGAGGTGCGACATCAAACATTTTTACCCTTTATCTTTTCCCCGTCTTCGAGCATATACGATGACAAGCGTCATAGAGGCATCGGAGGTTCAACCCTCCGATACTCCTAGACGTGTTCTACTTGTGCAGGTTACAGGACCGTCTTGCCATCAAGGACGACGCCGCCAAGGCCAACGACCGTGAACCTAGGGTTCGCCATGGATCCAACTTAATGGTGACATCCTTACTCAGAGGTTCTTCGGAGACAACCACCTCAAGTGAACGCTCATCAGGACAGCTCATGCCACGCTGGAAGCGACTACCCGCCTTCAGCTAAGTCATTCTTATTTGACTCATCATTCAATCATCCAAGTATTCGTCGGGTCCCACTCGAGACCCGGAACTTGGATCCGTCTCTAAGTTAAAGCCATTTTTACGCATTAACAAATAATGATCTTATGTAATTTAAAATAGTTTTATAAGTTTATTGGGAATTTTTTGATAGTTTGATTTGAGTTATTGTTTGATTAAAATATTTATAGAATTTGATTAGTATATGCTTGTTTAGTTCATATTATTCTTTTGTAAATATTTACTTTACATATCACCTACGACAAGGAGCGATATGATGTTAAAAATTTGAACAACTTATATCATGGAATTCCACTATCTGTGAGTCCACAAGTTTGTCGTAGAATCTTTACAGCACCAATCGTCGAATTTTCAACTCTAAAGAAGAGTTTCAATTCTTGAAAATCAAACGTCACAGACCTCTCACTCAAAGAAGTCGCTTACTCACATTAAGGTGTTTTACAACAATACTCCCTCTCTCCTTTATCAGTACCGATTTTCTAACACTATGTATTAATAGAGAAACTATAATGTATAACCATATTCATATATTTACATTTCATTTTAGCAAACATAGGATTTTTATTTGCAAAATAGTTACACATTGATTATTTTTTCAATGATTTATACGGCTATAATGGTTGATATGACTACTTTTATAATGATTAGTATGATTAATTGACAATTTTATATATATTAACCAAACATTAACTATTTTGTCAATTTTAAACTACTAAATTGGTTATTTAGTTTAAACTCGTATTAAAATACATGAACTATAGTGGTTCGGTAAAGTTTTCAATCCCTTCCCTCTCTTCTTTGTCAGTGCACTGTTCTCTAAAATTATATATGATTGTAGATTAAAATATAACCTATACCAGAAACATAGATAATAAAACACCAACTTGGCTAAATTTAAAGAACTCGTTTGCAACCGAGTAATATATTATCCCGAGCAAGGGCTTTTGACTCGTGGTTGCCGCTGCAGTCGCCGCCGCCTGAGCCGCAACTCGTTCAAGTTGCTCCAGGTTGAAGTTCACGTCGCAGAGTGAAGGAAACGAACAATGATGGCCGGAAAACTCAGTGAATATGCATAATTGGGTAATTTGCACCCTCAACTTTTATTTTTGGTAAAAATATACTCTTAAGTTTCAAAACCAGGCCCAGCTAATAATATACACTTTAGTCTTTTTTCATTTTATTTATTTATTTTATATCCTCTCATGAATTTAATTTTAAAAAACTCAAAACTACCCCTTATAAAAAGTTCTTGAAATTTTTATATTTCATCTAGTTTCATTTTATCAGGTCGAAACCAATCCAACCTAGTTTTTATCAATTCAGTTTGGTTCAGGCATTTTAATTTTTTGGGTCGATTCATACTCTTGTTTGTGAACCCAGTAAGAACATATTGAGTCCATAAGTTAGTTCGTTCAGTCAATTTCTTCTCATACCAGACCACGCCTAAGTCCATGGACAGAACCATTCCCTGTGACCCGGACCACGATAACCGCGACACACCGCCGTCTCACGTGTCTCTCCGGCCGTTGGACCTGTCCGACATCGATGACTTCATGGCGTGGGCCACGGATGAGCGAGTGACGCGCTTCTTGACGTGGGAGCCTTGCGCCTCCAAGGAAGACGCCGTCACCTTCATCAGGGACAAGATCGTCCCTCACCCCTGGTTCCGGGCCATCTGCTATGATCACCGCCCTGTCGGCGCAGTCAAGGTCAAGCCCGGCTCCGGCGGAGACGCGTGTCGAGCTGCGATAGGCTACGTGCTGGGGTTTACAAGCACTGGGGCAAGGGGATCATGACCGAGGCGGTGAGGTTAGCGTGTGAGGCCGTGTTCCGGGATTGGCCTCGTGTGGAGAGGCTTGAGGGTTTCGCGGATGCTAAGAATGTTGGGCCTCAGAAGGTTATGGAGAAGTGTGGGTTTGTAAAGGAGGGTGTTTTGAGGAAGTATATGATTCTCAAGGGAAAAGTCAGGGACATGGTTGTGTTTAGCCTCCTTAGGGTTAGGGGTGACTAAAATCCTAATTTAATTGGATCCTTTAATTGCATTATATATATATATATATATATATATATATAGGTTTTGACAATCCTTACTTTCTCAAAATTGTAATACTTCAATAATATTCTTTTATGACAAAATACATTCAAAATAGAATTATGATATGATTAGAAAACTTTCTATTAAGTGCTCTTTCTGAAAATTTGAGTCTTTTAACATTTTTCTATGAACTTGGACTCATCATTGATTAGAAGGTTCGATTTAATCTTTTGTCAAAAATTTAACCCGAGAGAGTTATATTTGGATTATTTTAGATTGTTCATTAGATTTATGAAAAATATACATTCAAATAGAAATATGATATGATTAGAAAACTTTTTATGACATGCTCTTTCTCAAAATGTGGGTCTTAACATTTTGCTTTGAACTTCGATCCACTTAATATATATATATATATATATATATTGGTGGAACCAAGAATTATGTATTAAAATTAGATTTTTTTTCTTTTCCAAAATTTAACCCGAGAAATTATATTTGAAATTTCGTGAAAATTAATAAAAGAAAAATATATATATATTTAAATGATATGGTGGAATTTGATTATATATACACTGATACACACATAGATCACACACATACACGTATATACAATACACACATATTACATACATATATATAGACATATATACACGATTCCCTTGATTCCCTTGAAGTACTCATAAATCAATCACCGAAGGAAAATAGCAAGAAAGATGTCCAAGAGAGCGAGTTCGTCCGATCGTGACGCAGGCTCGGGAAACAAGAAAGCGCGTTCGTCCGATCGTGACGCGGGCTCGGGAAATAAGAAAGAGAGTTCGTCCGATCGCGACGCGGGCTCGGGAAATAAGAAAGGGAATTCGTCCAATCGCGACGCGGGCTCGGGAAATAAGAAAGCGAGTTCGTCCGATCGTGACGCGGGCTCGGGAAACAAGAAAGCGAGTTCGTCCGATCGCGATGCGGGCTCGGGAAACAAGAAAGCGAGTTCGTCCGATCGTGACGCAGGCTCGGGAAACAAGAAAGCGGGTTCGTCCGATCGCGACGCGGGCTCGGGAAACAAGAAAGGTAAAACTTTCTTCATAAACAATCTCGTTTCTTTAAGCAATATCATACTCTTTTACTGATCAGAAGATTTTGTCGTCTCTTGCATTTTATAGCAAAGAAGGAGGATCCAGTCACTCTCAAGTCGTTCGTGCACTTCGACTACGACCACTTCCTATCGTGGATCCAATGGCCGGAGATCTGGCGCTTCAGCAACCGCGATCCGCCTCCGATCCCAGACGAGTGCGAGGAGCTGCTCCAGGCCTACATGGTCGAGCAGTGGCACAAGTCTATCTGCGTTGACCAGAAGTCGGTCGGAGGAGTCTCGGTGCAGATGAGCCGCAAGGACGACGTGTGCAGGGCAGAGATAGGGTTCGCGGTGGGGCCCGTCCACCGGGCCCAGCGGGTCGCCAGGGAAGCGGTGAAGCAGGCCGCGAGGGACGTGTTCTTTAGGTGGCCGAGGCTGAAGAGGCTCGAGGCGATGGTCGACGTGGACAACGTGGCGACCGGGACGGTTTTCAAGGAGGTAGGGTTTAAGAGGGAAGGCGTTCTTCGTGAGTATTACATGCTGAAGGGAAAACCTAGAGACATGGTCATGTATAGCCTTCTTTATACGGACCCTCTGTGGTGATCATTGATCATCGTTTCTTTGAACTTTCTTGATTAATTTTAGAGTAAAAGTTCGTTATGGCAGTTAGTCAGTTAGTTCAGTTAGGAATTTTTGGCTGACATCGGTCACGTTGACTGTCAATACGACATAGTTTTGTGTGTACAATAACATAATGGTACTTTTGCCTGTGCAGTTCGGAAATGTAGTCTTTTTTTTTTTTTTTTTTTTGAAAGCAAATTGATTTCATTCAATCAAGAAAGTTGGGGAGAAAAATCCCTCAACACCGTTGCTACAAGCCACTCCGGGCAAAAAGGACACATAAGGTCCGAATCAAGAGAAAAGAGACGTCTCTTGCCCAAAGCATTGGCCACCTCGTTACATACCCGTGGAACCCATGTCCACTCTCCGGTCCCGCCTAGCTCTCGGCTGAGCTCCCGCACCTCCGCAATAATCGGGCCTTGCAAGCCCAACGAGTCTCGTGCCTTGGTGAGGTGGGAGGCCCGCAAGCAATCCGTCTCAACATGCTCGATCCTCCACCCCTGTTGGCGAGCAAAGAGAAGCCCCCGTCGCATCGCAATGCACTCTCCGGTGAGAGCCGAGTCGACATGGTCGACCAAGGAAGCCACGACTCCCATGACCCGACCGAGGTGGTCTCGAACAACCGCTCCCACCGCTGCCCGTCCTGTCTCCCTGTCCCAAGCCGCATCTACGTTGAGCTTGAGGCCCCCTGCGACCGGCCTGGACCAAGACCTTGGTACCTCCTCCCTCGGCGAGCGGTGATTCTCCGTCGTGTGCGCACACCGCTTGAAACTTGTGAACCATCCGTCGACTTCTTCCACCCAAGCCTCTGGGGCCCGTACGCGGTGCTCGAATAGGCGAAGGTTGCGATCGGACCACGTCGCCCAAATTAGCCCACAAAAGAGCTCGAAGTGCGGTTTGGAAAGACTCTCGAGCGCCCGGTAGCACAACTCCTGAAACGGAATCTCCCCCGTCTTTTCCACCCACCGGTGGATCGTCGATGATGCCCAAATGGCCTTGGCCCTCTCACACCCCCAGACGGCATGTGAGGCGTCCTCCGGGAGTGCCCCGCAAAAATTGCAAAAGGGTAGAATGTCTACCCCTCGGATTCGAAGTGCCCCGTTGGTCGGAAGAGCTTCCGACCACGCGCGCCACACCATGTGCTTCACCTTCGCGGGGATCACCGTACCCCACAAAGCTTTCCACCAATTTGGCTCCCCCTTCCCGAGCCCGAGGGTCCGCTCCGAGCTTCCGACCTAGCTAGTCGGTAACCGGACCGCACCGAGTAGATCCCATTGTCTTCGTGGTGCCAAACAAGCCGATCTGGACCCTTCCCCACTGGGATCCTCAGGACGGCCTCCGCATCGTAAGGGGTTAAGAGGGCCTCGACCCGAGAAAGGTCCCAATGGCCGTGGGAGACTAGATCGGCTACCTGCCACGGATACCCGTCGTCCGGAGCCTCCGAGGTGGCGAAGAAAGCCCCGGGCCGAGGGATCCAAGGTTGGCCATGGACCCGTACGTTGCCGTCCCCGATTTGCCATCTCGTGCCGCGTCTAAGCAAGTCTCGTCCCCAACACAGACTCTTGCAAAGGAACGAGGAACGTCCCTTGCAATTGAAGTCGAGGATCGAGGTATCGGGGTAGTACTTGGCTTTTAGAATCCGCGCTAAGAGACAACCGGGGTTTTGGATAATCCGCCATGAAAGCCGTGCTACGAGGGCCCGGTTGAAATCACCCATGTCCTTGAAGCCCAGACCACCCTCCCCTTTCGGCTTTGCGAGAACGTCCCATCTTCGCCAATGGATCTTTCTCGACTCCTCCGACCCGCCCCACCAAAACCGAGCGGTAACAGCGTGAAGATCTTTGATGGTGCGGACAGGGAGCCGGAAAAGACTCATGAGATAGGTAGGGATGGCTTGCACCACTGATTTGATCAAGACTTCCCGTCCCCCGGCCGAGAAGAACTTTGCTTTCCACGTCCCGAGATGCTTCTTGACCCGGCTCGTGATCTTGCTAAAGACAGCGCACTTGTTTTGGCCAACGTGTACCGGAAGCCCGAGATAAGACTCGAGATCCGGAACGGCCCGCATACCAAGCACCCGAGAGATGGATCCCCCATGTGTCTCGGCCACATTCCGTGAAAAGCTCACCATGGACTTCTCCGCGTTAACGGTTTGTCCCGTCCCCTTCTCGTAGACTTTGAGGACCCCGCTAATAGCTTGGCCGCACCCGACACTCGCCTCCCCGAAGATGATACAATCGTCCGCGAAGAGAAGATGTGTCACCGGCGGGGCTTCCCGATGGCACGCGAAACCGCGTAGGAGTCCAAGCCTCTCTTGCCCCCGGATGAGCGCGGAAAGGCCCTCCGCGCAAACTAGGAAGAGGTACGGCGACAAAGGGCAGCCTTGCCGGAGTCCGCGGGTCGGCGAGAAGAAGTTTCCGGCTCTTCCATTGAGGACGACGGAGAAGACCGGTGTCGAAATACAATCTCGTACAACAGCTAGGATTCGCGGCCCGAACCCCATCCGATGCAACATTGCTTCCACGAACCCCCATTCGACCCGGTCATAAGCTTTGCTCATATCGAGCTTTATGGCCATCGCCCCCTTCTTTTGATAACGGATTTTCCGGATAGAATGAAGAAGCTCGTAGGCGATGGCGGCGTTGTCCGTAATCAAGCGTCCGGGAACGAAGGCGCTTTGAGCGTCCGAGATGACGGAGGCGAGGGTGCCTTTTATCCGGTTAGCGACCACTTTGGAAACGAGCTTGAGGAGCACGTTGCACAAACTGATCGGTCGGAAGTCTTGTACTCTCCTTGGGTTCTTCACCTTGGGCAAGAGCACGATGTTGGTGACATTCCATGCTCTCACACTCCTCCTCCCGTTAAGAATATCCAAACACTCTTCACGAATCGCCGGCCCCACAGTCCCCCAAAGTTTTTGGAAGAAGATGGCGTGGAAGCCGTCGGGGCCCGGCGCCTTCCGAGGGCCCAATGAGGATAGGGCGGCATTGATCTCGTCCGCGGTGAACCTCTCCTCGGTGATCTCCCGTTGCCCCGCCGAAATAGAAGCAACGTCCTCCGTCGTGATCAAGCCGAAATCCCTCTCCGAGGCGCCGTTCGAAGAATAGATGTTCGAGAAATATTTGTCAAGCACTTCTCGAACATCCTTCTCCGATGTCACCCATTCCCCGGTCTCGTTCAAGATACCTCGAATTTGGTTTTGCGTCCTCCGGCGCGTGGCACGAGCGTGGAAGTAAGCCGTGTTTCTATCCCCTCCGCGTAACCAATCGGCCCTCGCTCGTTGCTTCCAATGATACTCTTCCACCACGAGGAGCGAATCTCGTTCCTCGTTCAAGGACCTCAAGACGGCTCTTGTTTCCGGAGTAAAATCCGTTTTGTGAAGATGCTCAATCCGCTCCGAGAGCGCTTTGATTCTCTTCTCCCGGTTGCCAAAGGTCGTGCCCGCCCATACGCGAAGGGCCTTTTGACACTTCCCGAGGCTTGCCGCACACCCTCTAGAAACCCGGTCGGTCCCACCCGAACCCCACGCATCACGGACCACCTCGGCACATCCGTCGTTTAAGAGCCAACTCGGCTCAAAGGCCCATCTCCTCCCCACGGCCGAGTTGGGGTTATGCACCATCGGGTCCGGGCCCGTGTTGATGAAAAGCGCTCTATGATCCGAGCCCCAAAAGCCCAACACCTTCACATTCCCCGACGGGTAAACCGACTTCCATGCCGGGTTTGCGCACGCTCGATCGAGTCGGCTTTGGACGTTCCGTTCGCCCACTTGCATATTGCTCCAAGTGCACGGGTCACCTACAAAGCCCAAGTCGAGAAGATCACATACCTCGAGTGCATCGGCGAAGCGATCCATGCAAGCCGTCTTCCTCCGCACCCGGCTCACATGCTCGAACTCGTAAAGCACCTCGTTGAAATCTCCCGCGCACATCCACGGGCTTGTGTCGCCGTTATGAAGCCGACGTAGAAGCTCCCACGAGAGGTGCCGAGAAGCTTCGATCGGGTCCCCGTAAAAACCCGTGAACCTTGACGTCACCCCGAGCTCGTCTCTAACTCCCACGTCGATATGCCGTTTGCTAAAGCTACGGATATCGACCTCCACCGCGTCATTCCAAAGAATGTGAATTCCACCACTAAGACCCTCGGCATGAACCCCGAACCCGTTGGTCATATTACTTTGACGCTTTAATCTCTCCACCCGAACACCGCTCAACTTCGTCTCCGAAAGAAAAACGATGTCCGGCTTCCGCTTACAAATAAGTCTTCGTAAGCGGGTCCTCGCCCGGGGATTGCATAATCCCCGGACGTTCCAACAAAGGATCTTCATTGCTCCCGGCCGGCCCGCCCTTGGCGTGCCGCCGATATCCCTGGACGTAAGCCCAACTTTATTTCTCCACGTTGTTTCCCTTGGAAATGTAGTCTTGAAAACATAATTTGTGTCGTTGGGCAATGATATAATTTTGTGACTTTTGTCTTCATTAAAAAAGATTTTTGATGTAACAAACGACATATCGTTTTTAGATTATTTATTTCTTGGTTTGATAATCCTAAAACCACTTTTAGGAAAAGTGACAACTTGTCCTGATTGGAGGTGAAATGGGATTTCTTGTTTGGGCATTTTCTAGTTTTGAACCGGTATTTTTCCCCATGTTTTCAAGGTTCTTGGTTCTCAATTTGAAACCCGTAAAATACCGATTATCGCCCCAATTTCCGATATCGGTTACCTCATGAATAGTTTTAGAGATTTTTTAAGACACAACCCCGGTTTCCTTTTGCAGTCTCGATCTCACCCTCTAAATACTCAAATCTCTTCTAGTATAAACAAAATGCATAAATATCTAAATGAATTCAAATGTACTAAAGATTATGGCTTTAAGCTCTAAAACAAGTATTATTAGGTGCTAATTATGTTCTCATATAGATATAAACTAGTGGACAGCACCGCGCTCCGCGCGGTGGCGAGAAAATATCTCGTTTTAATTTTAAATTAATATATGTGAAATGTTAACTCTATAAATCTGTGTTTTGTAATAAAAACTACTTACAAAGCAAACTCAATGATCCTTGATAATATATTATTGGTGTCACCTTCAAATGTTTATTAAATATGATTAGATATATATATATATATATATATATATATATATTTAAGTGATTGCATAACCAAAAGTTTTTTTTACCAAATAACTAACAATGTAAGAATAGAAGACTTCCAAATTCGATAAAGAAGGGCCGAGGCATTTTCGTTTATGAAACAGAGATAATAAATCCGCACATATATTCGCACACGTTACAAAAAAGGGGTCAATAATCCCATTAACAAATTATACTTTCAACTTGTAATTTTTATTTTATTTTTCATGATATTTTTTGTAGTTTATAATTCAATGTTCATTCATGAACACTACAATAATATTTAGCTACGAACGTATGAAGTCGATAATGTAAATTCTCCAAATGAAAAAGCATGCACCATGACTGAAATACACACGCTAAATGTGAATTTCATGCAAGATCTTTAATAGACAATAATATTCGGGCAAATGAAGAAACAATTTTAAAAAATCTTTGGTCATCTTTTTTGTTCTACTTTACCTAAAAGGCTACTAATATCTATATTTCGTTTAGATGCGTCTAATTTATATCTTTTAAATCTACATCTACGTATTAAAATGACTTTGTCAATTAGCTAGAGCAAAAAATAGAGAAAACGTATTCCAATTGCATTCATAGCATTTTTTTTTTCATAAACCTTTAATAATAACCTCTTAAATATTATTTTCACATCGCGTTTAAATTTGAAAACATATTAAACTTTTTTTTATACATATATAGAGATGATGAGATATATGTTTGAAACAGTTAAATATTTAATCATTAGAAAGTTACGTTTTTTGTTCATTAAGAAAATAGTAAACAATCTGGATAGTTTAACCATCTGCATTGTTTGCTTAGTCTTTCTACATATAGCAAAACGTACATACAGATAAATCATAACAAACTTGCCTATGTCAAAACCCAAAAAAGAATAAAACTAAAGACGACAACTTTAGCAAAAAAGTAGATCACCATAAAATACTTATGAGCTAGTTTCTTTCAAAAAAATTATGACCAAGATAAACTCAGAAACCAATGAACCGAAAATAAACATTAATTAACAAACATTATTATAAAACAACAATCAATAAGCAATTGAGTTGGCTAAAGTGAATCATTATACTAAAGACGGTAAAAAAAAAACACGCAGCCAAGTTTAATTAAAGATCATTTGTAAGCCAAGATACTTTTGAACATCCAGCTAAATTTTTACCGAAGCCAACCTTCTATGTATTCGGCTCGTATTAACTTAGATTAATATTGTAGATAAAAGCTCTGGAAACCATACATTAGCTTCGTTTTGATCTAAAAACTAACATAAAAAAAATATATCAAAATGAATAGCACGTAAGTAGAAAAAATATTCCTTCTCGATGAGTTGGTGTAGAATCTTTCAGCCTTGACTGCCTAGACACCATAATAAAACATGACAAAGATAATCTAAGATCACTAAGATGTGAACTTACAAAGAAATACTAAAAAAGAAAGACCGATGTAAATTGTCTTGCAGAAAAAATATGAAATGAAATTAAGATTAATCGATAAGACCTTGACATTATCTTCGATAAGAGATTTTTCATTGAAACACAAAAATAAAAGAAAATTATCTTATTACATTGTTATTCGGTTTTCCCAAATTGTTGTCTCTGTAACTCTCTTTCCACCGGAGAATCAACACGGAGTCCTTGTGTAATTGAATTTCAAGATAATTTATAAACTGAAACAATATTGATATAACTCAAAGTCTATGATATCTCAGAATAAATATAAACTCCCACAAAGATGTGGAGAATTATTACCTAATATTTATAACAGAGGATAAAAGCTAGATGATATTAGATATGAGAATTTACCACAACAAACGGAGTTCGGAGTTGGCAAGCCGATATCTCCGAAACCAAGAAAACCTTAACACTTAAAAACAACTTGTTTGTACAAAATAGCTTGATTGGTATCAGAAGTCAGAACACCAATAAATTGAAGAAATAAAACCAAGGAACAAAACAAAAATGCAAGAAAAATAATCTCGTTGGAGAATTGACGGGGATGAGAAGCGACAACAAAGAAAAAAAAATCATGAGAAATAAGAATTGCAGCATCAAACCTATGATACAATGATACAATTCCTTGTAGAAGGGACGGTGGTTTGCACACAATGAACAAACAGAGGTATGCAAGGCGTTCCTTCAATGGTATTTCTCAAGACTAAAATAGAAGCAAGACTATGGTAAAAATAAAATCTACAATGTAAGACTTACAGTTTCCGACGAAAACCGAAAATAAGAAACTAACCGGGGAAGGGAAGAACTCAAGCTTGGTTATAGAAATCTACCTGATAAAACAACAAAATAGAAAACAATGCACATAAATCAAATCAAACTCACCAAGAAAAAATTAAACAGAATTTGTGAAAAAAAAAAATAAACTAACCCGAAAGTTCAACGAACTATATCTTAATTGAAAAAATATCACTTAAAAATAAACAAAAGTAAAATCAATGCCCAAAATCAAATCAAACTTACCGAAAAAATTCAAACCAAACTCCGAGAAATAAGAGATTTACCGGAAAGGAAACGCCATTTTTCTTGATAGCATAAATCCCCTGGAAAAAAAAAAAAAGCAACATTTATATATTGATTGAAGAAATACAACTGGGAAATCAACCGAAGGAAAACCAATTCCCAAAATCAAATAAAACTCATCGAAAAAAATTCAGTTTAAACTCTGGTAAATAAGAAACTTACCGGAAACACGACGACCTTATTGTAATAGCAGAAATCCCCCTGAAAATTAACAAAAGTATAAACGATGACCAAAACAAAACAAAAAACAAAAAAAAACTCACTGAAAAATATTGAAATTAAACTCGTGGAAATAAGAAACTTGCCGCGATAACCCTATTCTCGACAGATGCAAACCCCTGAAAAAAAGGGACAAACAATGCTTAAAAATCAAATGAAAACCATCACGAATGAAATCGAAACCCAAATCCAGAAAAAAAGAAACCAAAATAGGGGGGGGGGGGGGGGAATCAGCAAAAAGCATAAGCATTCTCGGGAATCAACTAACTATCCGTGGAGGATGGAGAGAAGCATATATGCGAGGGATGTGTTTCTCCGGCTAGGGTCGCTCGGTTGCGACCACGCTTGCGGGGAGAACTTCATGCTGGCGGGGTCGCCACCACGCAAATGTAGCGACATGGGAGGAGAGACCGGCGGCACGTTGATAATTTTGAAAGGATATACTGAGAAGCTCGCGTGGAAGAGAAATGAGGAAATCGAAGGGACGAAGAGAGAAGCTCGAGTGGGCAAAAAGACGAACGTGGAAGAGTAAGAGCCAAAACAGAAATTAATGGTATTAATTTAGCACTTAACATTGAAAAGGTGTTAATTTAGCACTTAACGACATTAATTTAGCACTAATAATTTAATGTTAGTGTAATAGTTAATGAAAAAACGTAGGAAAAAAAATATAAAATTGAAAAATTCAGAAATAGAGGATTCTCAAATCTCAAGCTTTTTATGATGCCACTTGTTGTGGTGAGATTCTCCTTTTATATATATATAGATTTGCATTATATGATATTGTGCACTGCTCTCTAAAATTGTTTTATTTTGGAATATAAATTAATTAAACGAGGCAAGTAAAGTTCGGTAACCTAATTTAAAGTTAATGCCACGTAAGATCCTCCAAATCTTTGTCAAGTCACCAATTCTAACACGTAAAGCTCCATAATTAGTTATCACTAATCAACTCTTTTAACTTCATTTTTTCGTGCATTAACGACCCCAATTAATGAGCTGACGAATCACCACCCTCCACGTCATCTCTGGACCAACCAAAAAACGACACGTCGTCTGACATTCTAATAAAAGCCTTCTTTGCATAGCAGTTCGCTAAGGTAGTTGAGCTAATGATCTCCAAAAACCAACTATAAAAACAACCCTTTTAGTCATCTCTTCTTCGAAACTACAAGCTCAAAGTAAACCAAATCCTCCTTAGAAAAACCGTCTCTCGATTATCCGAACCGGAAATCCTAAACTCTACAATGTCGTCTCTTCGCCTGGCACTGGCGGCGCTCGCCCTGGCCGCAATGCTGACAGCGATCCCGGCACGAGCACAGGTCAGCACGCCTTGCAACGCTTCGGCTATCGCGAGCTTCACACCGTGCATGAACTTTGTGACGAACAGCACTGGTAACGGGACGGCCTCGCCGACCAGGCAGTGCTGCGACGCTCTCAAGGGCATGACCGGGTCCGGCTTGGGGTGTCTCTGCCTCATTGTCGCCGGAGGTGTGCCGTTCCAAATCCCTATTAACCGTACGCTCGCCATCTCGCTCCCCCGTGCCTGCAACATGCCCGGCGTCCCCGTGCAGTGCCAAGGTCGATATCTTCTCGTTCAGTCTCTATTATAATTGTCAATTGATTTTAAATATTTGAACTATCATTCATAAAATTGAAAAACGTTTACCTTAATTAAAATTCTCATCTAATTGATTTTTCGAACTCTCTTTTATGCGATACAAAGTTCAAGACACGCGACATACGAAAAAATTGAAATTCCCAACTCTCTCAATTATAAACTAGGTTGACGGATCGCCAAAAAGATTTCCGCACACCGGTTTCAATTCAAGTAAAAATGTTTAGTAGTTTAAAGATATATATTATGTATTGTTATGCAACACTAGACGGAATTTATCAAAGCTATTGTTTTCGTAACTTTGAGTATTTTTCCGCAAATATTATTGTCCAATTGGCCTAATTTTTTGGGTATTTATGCCGCAAATCCATTAAATCTGATAACGTTCCTTTTGTACTCACAGCGGCTGCTGGTTCACCACTCCCTGCTCCAGGTGCTAAATCTTATATTTACTTTTAAATTAAACCATATCATTAAATTTATAATTATTAATTTAATATTTGTTAGCCAATTCATATAGTAACTTTAATTTCAATTGTATTTTTCGTTTTAAATTTTAGGTCCTTCTTTTGGACCAACTCTGTCTCCTGGACTTTCCCCAACTACCAGTCCTACCCCTACAGGTAATTTTTAACATTCCAAAACAAATTAAATTATATGTGACACAATTTTTTGATTTTTTTAAATTTTTTTCATAAATAGGGTCTTCCGTGCTAGAGCCGATCTCGCCAGAATCGGACACGCCATTGTTGACTCCTCCATCGACTACCGGCGGAGCAGAAGCTGAAACCCCGACGGCAACCACCGGAAGCCGTCCGGAGTTGACTCCGTCCGGCGCCACCGCACCGTCGCATTCTCTCTCAGCTTCTGTTATTGTATTTGCAATGGGATATGTAGTGATGAAGTTCTAAAATGTTGCATATTTTTATTGGATTTGTGAGTGTTTTTAGCTATGATTTTTGGTTTGCTTCAATGATCATTGAGAGTAATATTGAGTGAATTGGTAGTATTACCATTGTTGTAATAAAATTTAATTGATATTTATTTCAGAGTTTGTTTTATTTTTTACCATCACTTTATACTATATGGTCAGATTGGATTATGTTCTCGACCCGTCCCATTAAATACCGAGTCTGCCCACGGTTCAATTAAACCTACAGGTGATCCGGCCCACTTGAAACCAAATTATATTAACCATACAACATATGAAAAGATGACAAGACGCCCCTGGCCCGCCGGACCCACTTCCTTATAGAAAGGAGTTTGGCTTGCCCGATTCCATCTCTTGGACCGGCTTAGACCCGTCCATTCCCGCGGTTCAATTGAACCTTCCCGATGGTCCGACCCCATCATGTTATGTGCCAATCTTATATTTTTTAATAGCAAAAAAAAAATAAAAAATAAAAATACTCAGAACATAAAAATATATTCATGGAAAATTTTTCATACAAATATATATTATATAGAAATTGCAGATTATTAAGAAGGGTATTTTAGGAATAACCGTTTCTCAATTTCCCGCCACTGACCGTTATATGTAGTGTTGTTTGTACCAATATCTTCGACTATTACCGAACTCTAAAACCAGAAAACTGACTCTCTCTCTCTCTCTCTCTGTGATATCCAATCTCTCTCTCTCTCTCTCTCTCTCTCTCTCTCTCTCTCTCTCTCTCTCTCTCTCATATTCTCCGGCGAGAATGACGACGGCAAAACCCTCTCCGGTGGACACTCCGTCGACCGTCCTCGCCCTCCTCGCGACCTCGCTGCTTCTTCTCCACTCGTCAATGGCGGCTTCTCCCCTGGCGCTGCCTCCGGCGGCGGAGTGCGTGAAGGAGCTGGTGATGTTCTCGCCGTGCCTGGCCTTCGTGTCGCTGCCGCCGAACAACCTCTCCGCCTCGGCCTCCTCCGCCTGCTGCGACGTCTTCTCGGTGACGCTCGCCAACGCCTCCTCCTCCTGCCTCTGCTACCTCCTCCGTGACGCTCGGATGCTCGGGTTCCCGATCGACGTGGACAGAGTCCTCTCTCTCTCCACCGTCTGCGCTCGCAGCGGCCGCTCTCTCGACGCGATCTGCTCAGGTTCTTGATCTCGTTCTTGAACTGGATCGTTCTTCTGCTTTGTCTTCTCTTCAGTATTCTTGATCGTTCTTGAATTGGATTGTGCCTGATTCAGAGCTTGATCTTCTGTTCATCAATGGCGTTTTCTGATTCGGTATTTTCTCTCTCTACAGCAGATTCTGAAGCGATGCCTCCAAGCCAGAATGGAACAGATTCAGGAATTTCAAGCCCTCCAGTTTCTGGTAATTAATTTTCATTAATTACTTTTTTTTAAGTAATTAAGAGGTTCTTGGTTTAATTAATCAATAGTTTTCATTAGTATTATCGGCCAATTCCCGTGTACTCGCGCTAATCCTGTCATTATAGGATCTCGTTATCAGAATATAACCGGGATACTTTATTTTTGGAGTCCGGTAGTCTAGTTCTGGATTCAAGTAGATTCCGGTTTGTACTTATATTACCGGATTAATCTGCGCCTTGGAATGAAATTGACCCGACGGTGTAGATTAATCAAACTAATTTAAGAATACAAAACCTATGCTTTTAATTAGGAAACGAATATTAGGGAATCGTAGTTTACCAGATTTGAAAGAACGGATTCGGATTATACCGAGTCCCGGATTTTACAAGATTAACTTATGCCGTTGTAATAATGTCGGGTTTAGTGTTTACTGTATAATTTGTTTATTTCTAAGTAATGTTTTTTAGTGTTTACTATATGATAATGTCATTAGATTGTATCTGAATATGGATTTGTCAATTCGCAGCTCCCAGTCTGTCACCGGAATCCGATAGCCCGTCGGAGCCACCGACCTGGATGGCGGATTCGGATGACGCCGGTGAAAACTCAAGTCCGCCAACGCAAGGTGCTGAGATGTCGCTGCGTAGGAAGAAATCGCCGCCTAAAGCCAGGCAATCGCATAGCGGCCGCTCGTCATCAGCCTCGGACTCGCTGACTTTCCCGCTGCTCGTGCTAGTTTCGTACGTGGCACTTTGCTGATCCCCATTGATTTGTAGTGTTACTTAGAAGCATATGGCTTGACTAGAGTCGAATTCACTCTATTTGTCTTCAGAGAACAATGCAAAACTGTTCATGCAATTTTTTTTGAATAGTTGGCAGAAAGCCCCCTGAATTTTGTATAATGATACATTTTGCCTTTGAAAATTTAGTTTTTGACTATCCATTCCTTCTAAACTTGCAAAAAATGACGGGTTGCTTCGATGCGTAAAAAAGTAGGTAAAATGCTAACTTGTATACGCCGGGCCGGGATGGATAGAGTATTTCATCAATTAATTAATAAACGATATCAATAAATTTGAAGCAATCAAGAAAGTGTCTTTCAGAAAAGTTAAGATGAAAATATCATAAAATTTGAGAAAAGCGTTACATTGATTGACGAAAATACCCTAAATTAAGTCTTGTGTTAGTTACATGCTAATTTTTCTAACGCAACAATGATACTTTTCAAAAGTTCAAGGTGCATTTCTACTAAAAAACTAAAATTTGGAGGGCAAAACTGCACTGACAAGCAAAGTTCTGTTGCTTACTGGAAAAACTTGAGCTCCGAGTAGCAATAAAGAAAGGATCGCTGTGCAATTCAACTTGAGTGGAGTAGAAACTACTTCCAGCCGTCGGACCATTCCGCTTCATCGGTGACGGGAATGGGAAGCTCCGCAGTTGTGGGCTCTCCAGGCCAGCCGGTGGGCTCAGGAACTTCAGTGGGCGAGCACTCGGTGGGCCAGCCGGTAGGGTTAGAAAGCCCATTGTTATCCCAGTTAACAACTCTAGAAGATCGATCGTCTTCTTCGTTGGCGTAGGACTCATACTCTTGTGCAGATTCGTTTTCAACAGGCTCTTGCCTTTTCGGAGGAGGACAGCCTTGGTAGGAGTTGTTGTCGATGCACCGCCACAGAAGCATGCTCCAATACGTGTCCTATTAAAACCCGAGCATTAGAGAACCGACAATAAGCGACCGAACCGTGTTTAGGAGAAGATCTAACTGGAAGGCAAGCAAAGAGAAACCATACCTTACAGATAATATGCGGATTCCCTATGATGATGAGCAGAGATATGGCGCGGGTTATGGCGACGTTGAACCTCCTAGGATTGCTCAGAAATCCAAGGCAGTGTTTCGTGTCGTAGTCGTTATGTTTGATTGTTGACCGGACAGTTGACATTATAATCACCTGCCTCTCTTGCCCTTGGAACTGCTCGACACTCCCGACTTTGACTTCTGTCAAATCGAAGTGTTCTAAGGCCATCTTGATCTTGTGTACTTGCTGCCGGTACGGCGTAATTACCCCGATGTCCTCAATACCCAATTCCCCTTTCTCCGTCAGCTTTCTCACGATCTCCACCACCTTGCTCGCTTCGAACCGATTGAACCACGACGGGTTGCTCCCTTCCCGTTCGTCACAACCTTGGATTCCAAAGAAAAGAAGGGGAAAATCTTTGCTCGGAAGGAAATCAACTGTGTCCATGAACGAACTCTGTCCCTCTCTACACGCCACCAATTCTCCCTGATAAAAAATCTCCGAAGGGAGATGGAGAATCTCGGGATGGGACCGGTAATTTTTAACCAACTTCGTTATGTACATCTCGTCCTTCTCGCTGTAGCACTCGCATTCGAAGAGCCTCTGCAGGTAGGATTTTCCCAAACCGCATGACTCTGCATCTTTGGAGTAAATGACTGGACCCAGTTGAATTGGGTCGCCGGCAAGAACGACGACGGTGTTTACCCCGCAAAAATTGGCGACCGAGATCATCGTTTCAGGCTCAGAAGCCTGGCCCGCTTCATCCAAGAATATGTGAGTGAAATGGCCTCGTTTAACGCCTTCTCCGTGGATAACGCTGGCCATAACATAAGTGCAAACAATAATCCTGAAGCGCAAGAGAGCCGAAATCAGCGGACACTTGAAGACACCATCTTCGAAATAGCAGTACCGAGCAAAATCAGGGTTCATTTCCTCCGGCGGGCGGGCTGTTGCGTTGAGCCGAAAAATTTCATCTGTTTGTATAATTTTGATCCCTGTTTTGAGGATTTTTTCCATTATATGATCTGCGGCGCTGTTGGAAGGAGCACATACAAGGATCCGCGCATTTTTATGTCTTTTGTATGTCTGGAGAACGGCTTCAACTAGGGTTAGGGTTTTTCCCGTACCAGGCGGACCGTGGATCACGTACGGTGGGGCACCTTTACAGCCGAGGATCATCTCGATCGCCATCGTTTGCTCTTCATTCAGACCTCTAGTTATAGGGTTCAGGGGCTTTCTCATAATTTGTCTTCTTTCATGGGTCTCGAAAGGAAACAAGACCTCTTTGTCTAACTGCAATGAGGCGTCAACGGCTTGGTAAAACCTTCTCATGTTCACTCGGTTATACGTGAACTGGACATTGTAGAGATTACCGTCTCTATAGCTTGAATGGAATTCGTCCGCAAATTTCAGATACACTTCATCCGCCTCAACCCGATGAATATAACCCTAATCACGAACAAATAGAGGATGTTAAATTACAGGAACATCACTACGAAAATTCACCAGCAAAAACGGTACACTCTAAACAAGATTGTCGCGATATGTCAAACAATGGTAATACTTAATTTAATAAAAGCGAGCTATATCGAACCTGAAATGGAGAACTTGAATCGCCACATCGGGATGCAAGCTTAGCATATATATAATCACCCTGGACAAGTGACGGCCTTCTCTCGGCGAGCCCGGGAACTTCGAGGGCCAAATACTGATTTCCCCTCCGCTTGAAACTGACGTGTTCCAAGTCATAGCTTCTCATGTCTTCCTGTGTTCACACACAAGCATCCGAGTTTTAGAAACCGGGTACCGCCCAAGCAACTTTTAAAGCAACGAATTTAAAGGAACGGATTCAGTTACCACTAAAATGTTATTGAATTTGTATGATGGGTCCTGTCAACGTACCTCTAATTTTAGCTCCTCCATGATGATCAAATGTTTAAAGAACTGAACGTAGTTACTAATTCCCGTAAGGCCCTCAAGGACGATATCAGGAATCTCCTTCCTCTCGAGAATATCTCTTATATAGGGCGGAATGTCGTACCTTGGGAGTCTTTTTTTAGAAATTCTGGGCTTCCCTCTTGAAGGGGCTGGGCCCCGGTGGAACGTCTCTGTCGGAAATTGCTTCTGCTTTCTCGAACCTTTTGAGTAACGAGATTTCGAAGCCAGAGTCTTTGAGATCTTATCGTCAGCCAAGAGTATAACGACTCTCTCAATTGTGCCCGTTTCAAACTCAAAATGCATCGCCGTGGTGTGCGAACACACGTCTTTCGGCTTGCACGAGAGCCAAACCGTGAGCGTCTCGTTCGGTTGAAGCGTTCGCTCTCCCAGGGAGAACGATTCAAGGAAATCCCTCACGGCCTCCACGTCAGAATCCGAACGCGGAGGCTCCATCAAGGAGACCGTGAAGCTGTTTTCGGGGTTCGAGTCATAGATGCTCACGCCCCAGAGACTGACCTGCTCGCTCGTCGTGTTGTTAATCGTGATCGGGCGAGAAGCGGTGGAACCCACGAGTACCGACTGGGGCTTCCCGTCCACGAAAGGGAACGGGACGGAGATGTGAACGTCTCCCTCTCCGGCCGGGTTGTAAGAACAAACCGAGCGGTCGTCATCGTAGTCGATGAACCCGAGCTCTGCCCTCTCTCCGATCACCGAGCACTCCTCGTCTGAACTCATAGCTCAGCCCGGGCTCTGCCATGAAGGACACAACCGAGAAACCACAAAATCAAACCACAGAGAAAGGAATCATCAATCCATGGAAGAAGAGAAAGACGCAAGCAATGGATTCAACAGAGAACGAGGTCTACACTCTACCAAGTACTGAAATGCAATGCTCGTATCGGAACGAACTCAGAAACAAACAAATGGGATTTCTCCGATTCTGTTTCTTGATCGGAACTCAATCAAATGAATGCAGAGAACCCAAAGAAGGATTTTTGCCCACATTGACGCGGATTGAAGAGACAAACAAGAAGACGAAGAGAAACCCAGAAGCGAAGCATACCTCGGATGAACAATCCTCGAACTCGGGAGAGAGAGAGAGAGAGTGGACAGTGAGTTTTGGGGGATTTGAATGCCGTTTTTGCCGAAAAATCGTTTGTTGTTATCGACGGAGTAATCGTTTACCGATAGATTTATCGATGGAAAACTTATAAAAATTATCGTTTGCCGTTATCGAAACTTATCGAACTTATCGATGGATTAATCGGTTATCGATGGATTTATCGATGGAAAACCTATAAAAAAATAAATTAAAATAACAATTATTATTTACAAATTATAAGTTGTAACTTGTAAGTCAAAATGCTCTCTTTACTTATTTACTATTAGATAAAATATGCTTATTTGAGTCAAAAGTCATATTTTACTAATATGAAATATTTTAAAATCACCAATTGTTAATTATATAAAATCTTCCCACTTGAAGATGTATCAAAAAAATTGAAGAACTAACTCAATTTAACCAATTTCCTAAAGATATATACTTTTGCCTTAATAGTTGGAAAACGTGAAATTACAAAAAAAATTATCCCAACCACACAATTTATGAATTATATACAATATTATAAAATTAAATTACACCAAAAAAGTCGATTAACTAGCTCAATTAACCAATTTTTTGAAACATATGTACTTTTGCCGCAATAATTGGACAATTCAGGAAAACGTCAAATTGCAAAACAAATTATGTCAAAATCATAGTTTCCTAATTATATACATTGTTAAACAATGAAATTACATCAAAAATATTAAAAATATAGCTCAAGTTCAACAACTTCCGAAAAATAAATACTTCTACCGCAATTATATTACAATTCGAACAAACACAAATTAAAAACACCCCAATTCTGCAAAAAAAGACTATTATAATTCATCTATATTCCTTAATAAACCTAAAAAAATCAAATTCAATAATAACATTTGATTCAAAACCTAAAATGTACAATCAAAGTATCATGAAACTCAAACTCAAACTTTCATTTAACCTAATAGCTTTCTATGTAACTATATGAAATATAGAATAAAACTGTGAAAATTTGACATGATTCATACATATACAACATTTAAACTTCAAAACATTCAAGATCCACTAAAAAAACCCCTAAAAATACCTTTAAATTCTAAAATTAAAAGAAATTGGAACTTTTGCCGCGAAAAAGAAAAAACTATACTGGGGTTGACTTATCGTTTTTGACCGAAAAGTAGCAAGCTTTTCGAAAAAATACACTTGAAAACTTTGCTCGATAAGTGACTTGCTTTTCGAATCGAAAAATCGCGATAAGTATAAAACGACAACGATTAGAGGAGATAAGTTACCGAGAAGTGGTTTTCAGCGATTAATCGCTCGATTATCGCTCGATTATCGCGAAATTTTGATCTTTGGTTTTGGCTTTGTAAGAGTTGAAATGAATTCGCTTTGGATTTATTCGGCAATTCAAGAAATCGAATAATGAGCACGCAGAGATGAGTTGATTTGAAGTTGAAGAGACAACGTGGACAATACCGGCAAATGTTTCGAAGTTTAAGCGACATTAATAGTCATGTATTCAAGTTGTATTTATAAAGGTCGAAGTACTTACTTAAGTCAAGGAAAAGTTTTAAGGTTTGTATTTTTCGTCTTTATCATGTTTTTCTCGTTAGCTTTGCAGTAACGTGTCATCGGGTTCTCATTTATCACGTAATATTACACGTCTAAAATTTTATTTTTAAAGGTACATTGATACGTAATTATAAATTAGTGGGAATGAGAGAATGCAGACAGAAAACACGTAAGTCTTATGCCGTAAAATCTCAATAAATTAATATTACTGGGACCGAAGAATTTTATTATATTATCGAGATTATTAATTTTGACGTAAAATTTAGTCATGTTAGTTAGAGTCGAGACCAAAGAAAAATATTGTTATGGGTAAAAACGGGATTGATTTTCGTAAACAAATTAATTAAGCAGAAATTATCGTATTAATTTCCTTTAATTAATTTATTAATTTAATTAATCTTTTAAATAAGGTTATGAATTAATTAATTCAATTTCGAAACCCTAAACTCCCTCCAGAGGCCCGTATTCGAAAAACAAAGTGTCCCAGTGTTCGTAAAAATATGAAAATACCCAAAAACGACATAAAATTTGTGAAAAACAGACACGGGACGGGCCCGGGAGCGAAAAAAGCTTCGGAGCACATTTTGTGGGACCCACAGAGCAGTTGACCGACTCAACCCATCCCAATGGTTTGGACTTGAGTAGACTGAAAAAATACATACAACCTTGGCATCGAAAACTTACAGCAGCTTGCCAAACAAAAGCTAATAGAAAAAATAGCAGAGGTATTACTGGCATAACATCTACAATTGGATTTAAAAAAGCGTAAGCCTCGGGCAATTTGGCGACGAAAAAACTACTTGAATAAAGGGCAGAATTAAGACAGATCCAGATCAAACTTAATATATTAATCATAACAAACATTTTGTTCTTGAGGGTCAGCAGCCTCCAGGATCGCGCCACGTGGCGCGTTCTCAGCCCTGCCCCAGCCCACTCGAAGCCCACCAGTCCCACTTGGGGGCTGACACCACACGATCGCGCCACATGGCGCGATCTCGCGCGCTGCATCAACGCGAGGGCCCAGCCAGGGCTCCCACTCGGCCCACTTGCAGCCTCCACTTGCTGCCCGCCACGTGGACGGCTGGGATGGCTCCCCCCAATGAGCGCCAGCCACTTGCGCTGCGCGTGAGGGCGCATGAGCCATCCGATCGGCGATCCGACGGTGGCGATGAGTTCCTCTTTTCCCGGGGACCAATCTGCATATATAATATTATCTGGGGGACCCCAGAACAATATTTTATTGCATATGGACCCCCGAATCCTATTATAAATAGAAGCTCAGTTCAGTTAAATGGTAACTCATTCGAACTCACTCGAATCTTCTCGAGTTCTCTCTCTCTCTCTACCCCAAAACGGTTTCCTTGGAGAAAACCTTAGGGGAAGGTCCAAGACCCCACCTACTCTTGTTCTAAGCTCTGCACGGCCCAAGTTCTGTCTCCTAGTCATCGTACCTGTATCAGGTACCACGACTCTGTGGACAGTCTCAGCCCGAACTAGAACAAGCCATATCAGGTCGAGAGTCTAACCTCCCAGGGTTCACTTCCTTGTCAAAAGCACTCCCCAGTTCGCTGGTCCCCACGATCCGAGTGGTCTTAGAACCTGTAACCCCGGCCCTTGGCCATGTGGTGAACACGGGATCGTCCAGGACTGCGAACGGCAACGAGACTTTTTCGACCTTGTAAGTGCCAGGAATGCCTATTTAGGGTATTCACATCGGCTAATTAAAACCTCACTCTGAAGTCAACGACGACCACATCAGAGTCAACAGGGGTCACAATGAACTATCATTGACAACAAAATCTGTCATCCCCGCAACAAGGCCATCCAAGGCCCATCCAGAAGTCAACAGAAGCCCACCACGTAATCAAAGCACGTTGGGCCAGGCCCAAAATCAACAACTTGGGCCTCAACAATGTTTGATAAAAAAAAGGGCATCAACAAATATTATTTTATTTGAAATTATTAAGTTCTCGAGTAATAATAATGTGTTCTTCTAAATCTCAGTATATTGTGTAGCTTATCTATACATTTACTATTACTTCCCTTATGAAACTATTAATAATCTTTATTTAATATTATTGGAATTTGAATAATTCTTTGAGACCTTAAATAAAGCGGTATTAGCATCTCAATAATAATAAAAAATTAATGTGATTGATTTTTTTTGAAATAATATTAATATTCTTGACATGTTATTTTTTATTATTATTTCAATAATTTTCATAACTGTAATACTAATTATATTTCATTATTTAATCTATAAATAATAGTTTATAAATTATTTATAGTTTTATTATATAATTCACAATTTACAGATGAGAGAGTATATATGTACATATTTTGTAAAATAGTTGTATTCGTTGTGTACATGGGATTATCGGATTAGGTTATATACAATTTATACATGACATAAGTACTAGAGTAGTTACGCTATTGCCTTGTACATTTGCCGATTGAAGTAAATGGAATTGTTTATTTTTGTTGAGAAAATGGCGGTATAAGTATCGAAAGTCTTTGAAAAGTTAATATTAAGTTCCCGTTCTTTTTCTTGAGTAGTAAAAGTTGCCAAATTTTTATTTTGTGTATTCCGTCATGTTTTTGTCCAGATTCGCACCACATGTCTCGTTTTTAAACCATTAAATATACCATGGTTTATCATCGATAAATCAGTTTAATTTTTTAATTAAAAACGATTTATTTAATGGGTTTAAAAACGTGACATGTGAAGTATCATGAGGTTCCACCTCAAAACCAATAGTCTGGTGGTAATTCCACACTACTTTCAAAGTGTAGGTTGTGAGTTCAATCCCAACATACAGCAAAGTTGTTCTAAAAAAAACCTCATGATACTTCACATGGTATCAGAGCCCATTAAGCTCAAACGAGCACCGGTCCAAAAAAAAAAAGGATTCGGCCCGAGACAAGTGAGCCAAAGAGCCACCGTCTCGAGGGGGCATGTTGAGTCCCACATGGAAAAGACATGGGGACTTAGCAAGGTTTAAAAAGGTCATGGGTTACTCCCCTAATTGCCAACTGGCTTTGAGGTGGATCCTCATGATACTTCACATGACACGTGATGCGATTCGAGACGGAAACATCGCCACCCAAAAAAATGAAAACTTAATATCAACTTTTCAATACTTTAGATACTTATGTCGCTATTTCCCTTTTTATTGAAAGCGACCCAATAGAATTCCAAAAACACTAGATTTGACTTCTTAGTTCTGAACCAAAACTTATATTAAACAAGGCTTTAAAGTTTAAAAATTCTACCATTTCAACAAATGTTACATTAGTTTGGTATGATATCGTAGCAAATAGATATTCCTGAATGTATTTTTATTTTATTTTTGTAATGTTTGGTTTTCGAGTAAAAGATAAACACAGAGCTAAAATTACCTATTTTTGTATAATATTAGCACTAAATTTGTTTGATCTCCAACCGTAATACCAAATTTGTTTCGACATGCTGTAACGTGTCAAAGTACATAAATGACAAAATAAACGAAGCAAAAACTGTGAAACTGTGGCATCATGATGAGTCATGAGTGTTCATTTTGAATAGCTTTTGTTACGCCATAATGTATAGTAATGACTTCACTGCTATAGAAATGTTGCATTTTCGCTCTCAAATTAGGGTTAATTGCGACACTAATGTAAAAGTTTTGGTCAACAAGGTTTTAGGTTCTCAGTTTTTCAAAGTATTAGCAAACTTACACAACGTATATTGACGGTAAAATTCGTCAGTACATGGATGTTACTGCTTCTTATGTGGCATCTTGGGCTCGTCATGTAGCCATCCACTTGAGACACGAGTTGCCACATATAATCTCCACGACAAGACAAAAAATAAACTTTTAGTACTTTTGCCACGACAATTTTAAATTTGGAATATCCCGGATAAAAAATGATGCGTTGTGGTACTTTTACCACTAATAACCCTAAATTATTTGATACTCTAGCCATAATAATAATATATTACTTGTATGATATATAGAGAGAAAAATAACTTATGCCTCAAATAATTAAGGATAAATGAGGTAAATGCTTATTTATTGGTCAAGGTTTTAAAAAAGTGCTCATTTCTAAATATGATAAACATAACCAGCTTTAAATTGAAAAGTGGACTGAATTGCCCTTCTTATTTTTGACAGAATAATACGATTAATTATGCTAATGCGTTTTTTAATTAAATTTTAAAAATACTTCCTTAAATGTAGCAAAGAGAAACTAATCTCCCCTATTAATTCGTAATATCTTGAATAATATTTTACAAATCACGTTGAGAGCAAAAACCACCTACGGCTTGTATATCTACGACTTGTATACCTCAAAAGAGCAAATAAGAGCATCAATTAATATGGAGTCAATAAATTGAACATTCTATATTGAATGGTATATAAATATACCAATTTGAAACTGTAAGTACAATTACAGTTTTGTATGTGTAAATACAATTACAAGGGAAATACAATTACAACTTTTATGTAATTGTATTTACAAAATCAATTAATATGGAGTCAACAAACTGTACATTCTATATTGAATGGTATACAAATATACCAATTGAAACTGTAAATACAATTACAGTTTTGTATGTGTAAATAAAATTACAATTGAAATACAATTACAAATTTTCTGTAAATGTACACTGAAAATTTTGTCACAAAAATTGTGTAAACACCTAATTTCGTGTAAAAACATTTACAAAAATTAACGTAATACAAACGAAATTAAAATTCAAATATCTTAACACTAAACCTGCCGACGGGCGTCCATCGCCCTCTTCCGCCGTAGCCGGCGACCTCGCCACCGCCAGTGATTCCTAATCGCAGATTTGTGATTTCAGATGTGGGGTCTCCGGTGGATTTGGGTCGCGACTCTTGTCGGTTGTTGTCGTCTAACCTCATCGGCTGCCGCGCCCACAGTCGCCGCACCCACTATCGCCGCACGCGCTCCGCCCGAATCTGATGATGGTGGTCAAGAGAGAGAGAGAGAGGGGTGACGAGAAGGAATCAGTGAGAAGAAGATAGAGAAATTTAAAATAAGATAAATATATATGGAAATAATTCCACCTTAATTTTAGGGAAAAAAAATCAATTTTTTAAATTAACCTAGATAATTAATAATTAATTAACAAAATTAAAAAAATATAATTAATATCAAGGTAATAATGGTCCAAAATTTATTAAAAATGGGCATAAATGAATTAATTAAAATTACGGGTATTTCTCTTAAACCTTGAATGGATTTTGGCATTTCATAGGTTTTTCTAATAATTAATGGATTACACTTGGCACCTCCTACCCACGTGAACGTGAATAGTCATTTGGCAATACTCAAGATGGCACGTCAACACCACTCGACGTCCCTTAACAGAAGTGCTAACGAATTTTACATTCAACCCACGTTGCACTTTTGTCGAACACTTTGCAAGATTGGAGCTTGACCAAATATTGTACATTATTGCCTCAATTAATCCTTTATTAAAAGCTATAACTGGATATTATAAAGAATTCTTTTGCTAAATATAAAATTATAAATTTCTACAAATACTTGTGATCTTAAAAAATATTGTTGAAACTTGAAATCGTAGAAATTTTAGGTCAAAATGAGTGAATTTTGATCAAATTATAAAAAAATGTTTATGCACTAATTTGCAGCAACTAATGAAAAACATTCTGAATACCCAATTAATTGCTCAAGCGACAACAATTCCAGCACAATACAGTTTCATTTCAGTAATTTAAAATAAGTTCGGTTGAGGATATCAGCATATCAGAAACGAAACGACAAAACAGAGTCCGTAAACGACACCGTAACCTCAAACCGAGGAAATGACGCTGGCGTCCTGGATGGATTGACGCCACGCGTACTCCCTGGCTCCATCCTTGTCGACGATCTTGATCACAAAGTTCGGAGGGGCCACGACCAGCCTCGATCGGATCTCCACGATGCACTTGTCGACCAGCTCGATCGCCTCCTCCACCGACATGCCGCTGTGGTAGTGTCTGTCCATCAATGAGAGCGCGAAATAGGAGCCATATCCAAACGCTCCTTTCTCCACCTTGTGAAGCGATGCGATGTAATCGATGTAGTAGAGTGATGGGCCGGTCTCCTTGTCGTACCCGGCCATAAGGATGTTCACGGAGTAGGGATTCTAAAAAGGTTGTAACGTCATCAATATTAAAACATAGCCCGGCATTGTCTTAATGTAGTACAAAATCTAGAATTAAAACGGTACAAGCAATAACTCAAAAGGATTTAAATATTCAAAATGGAGCTAGATGGTAATGGGAATGTTGTACTTATAACGTGTTATTTGAATTTTAAGTTTGATCATTTTTTTTATGGTTAAATGATGGAAGTCCCGTCTTGGCGCAATTAGTTTAATGTATGAATACTTAAAAAAAAAAAAAACGAATAGTGAGAAAGAAAGCTAAGTTTTATTCAGTAAATTAGTGTAGTTAATAAGCTTAGTTTTCTCTCTAGGGTTTTAATGTAGACATTATAGGGTTGAGTGTTTCACCAATTCTAAACCAGTGACAAGATCTCCAACACGGGCCCATAACGCATTAGAAAGAAAGAAAAAAATCTGCTATGAAAAGGAATTACGGAATCACGGGATTCTTCACTAGGCAGCAAAACCACCAGTCATAAATAATAAGGCCTTTGCTCCGAAAAGAAAAAGACGCTCAAAAGTATACAAGTGCTTTTATTTTCGAGCGCTTTTCCCGACCTCTATTACGTTCTACCCGGCACCTAAACAAGCTCACCAACAAAGCAAAAAACCATAATACCATTCTACACCTCCACAATCTATGATACCTAAATATTTTAGACAATCCCAAAGCACATTTCAAACCAAACCCTATGGCATTTTGCCCTAGTCAAACCCGCAACTTGGGATTCAAATCCGCCGTTCGGACTTGTAAAATGTTGCTTATCACTTCTAAAACTCCATTGAATTCCATATCATTGCATTCAAGTTCCACGATAACCCCCAACACATTGACCCTCAATGAGCAAAAAGAAGCCTCTATATTCAAATTGTCCCAAAATACTAAATCAAAATACCAAATCTAGCAATAAGATTTATCGAGCAAGCACCTTTCGCAGTGCGGTGGCGAGCTCGCCGCGGGTGAAGTTGGCGGCGGCCGCGGTCGTGAGCGGAATCCCGTTGCGGAACTGGTACAGCGCCACGTTCTTCTGAATAAACTCCGTGAACTGAACCCTAATTTCCCAATCACGCAACCGAAATCAAGCCTCCGAACGAAAGAATCGCACCAAAAGAAACGAAGAACCGATCCAAACATTCAAACAAACACAATCAAAGCTACCGAAGCGTAAATCACGAGAAAAGAAGCGGAGTTCGGAGATCTCGGAGAGAAATGAAATGGCGGGTACCTGTCGCCGGGCTCTCCGGAGGCGGCGGCGAGCTTGTGCGAATCGAGGACCATGATCTTGTCCTCGTTGGACTTGTGCACGAGGATGCTGTGCACCGCCGAGGTGTCCGCTGCGACCACGGCGAATCCGTCTCCGACCAGACCGAAAACGCACTCCATTGGGGATCGCTTCTTCCTCTTCCTCTGGATCGGGCTAGGGTTTCGACTCTCTCTCTCTCTCTCTCTCTCTCTGAGTGATTTGAGTTTTCTGTGTGATTTTCAGTCTCTCTTTTGGTTAAGGAATGAAGAAGAGCTTTGAGCTTCGAGCGACTTGAGGAACAAGTCGAGTATATCAGTATTAGACGACTTGTCGTTTCACCACAAAAAAACGACATTGCTATTGTGGGACAAGATTTTTCGATACATGTCGTTTATAATAAACGACATTAACATGGTCATTATATCATAAACGACGTTGGAATTGTGGGATACATCGGGATGGGGTGGGGGTACACTACGACAGTTGAAGTTTGAAAGGACGGGTTAACATTTGAAGTTTGCATAGATGATTATATATATATATATATATATATACTTGTCCTTTGAAGGTGCATATTTATGGGTTTGAATGTCGTTTTATTGTAAACTACATGGTAGTGTTCGTTTGACTTTTGTATTTTCCTTTTATGTTTGTATTTTTTACTTTGTTAAATAATTTTACTAACATGTTTTGAAAATACGTCTAGTTAAATTCTATGTTTCATTTCATAAAAGAGAGAGAGAGAAATATATCAATAAATATGAATAGGGAGAGAAGATTAGAATAAAAAAAAAAATAAGAAAGTAAGATAGTAAGTTAGTTAAAAACATTTTATTGTGTTTTTGTTTCTTTGGTAAAAATTTAAAAATGAAAAAAAAGTCGTTTTAAAAATAATTTACTAAGATGACGAAAACAAACATTTTTATTTTAAAAAAAAAAAAAAAACAGGAAATCCTTATGGTTTTTTCAACTATCAAAATATCGTCATTTGGATTGTGCATTACACGGTATTTTGTTTGAAGTCCGCGAGAGCTTGCAAGGGCCTCATTTATTTACATACCGTTTTATCATAATAGCGATATTCGCATAGTGGGATATAAACGACAATGAGCCCGGCCCAAATCTCGCAATTGAACCGCGGTAGTGTTTGAATTTAATTTCACCATCTAACAGTCGTTTTATATGAGCGTTCAAGGAAGAAAAAAGAAAAAATCTTCAGGATTTTTGGTCTGATTATATAAGATAGAAGATCATAAGCACACAATATATATGTAGGAAAAAAAAAAAATTCAAAAACTTGTTCTCTCATTTTTATTTATATATGACGCTGGATAGTGGATAGCTAGGCGCTCTCCTTGAAAACACTAACATGATGATAGTCAACATAGTCATAGCTACATTTACATATAAGACTACACATGAACATATATCGTTACAAACTCTCGCTCTTTATTTCATAACTCTCTTTTCCGCCAGTGCATCAGGCGATTCCGGCGAGGTTCAAAACGGACTCGAGGGGGAAGGAGGCGTGCTCTTGGCGAGACTGCTGGGGCACGAAGTATGACTGCTTCGGCTGGTTGAAGATCTGCTCGACTTCCTTCGCCGGCATGTTGAAGGCCAGCTCTTTCGCCTCTCTCTCTAACTGCTTGATCATGTTATCTTTCCCTGCACAGATTTATTATTACACAAATTAGCACCGGAAAATCCGAGTGCTCGATTGAACCGTTACCAACTTTAGTAGAGGAATCAGTAACTAATGACCGGCAATTGGCAAATTTAAACGGTTCCGGCAGAAAATCAACACCGATATATCATGAGGTACCGGTATTCGTTTTTTGTTTTCGGCGAATACTTGTCCATAATAATAATAAAATAATAATTGCTAACTAAATTATTCTTTGAAGTTTGAACTGTAATATAAAAAAAATGCAGTTTTGGTGATGATGTGTATTTAAGAATTGGCATTGAAGATGGTAATGTGGGCGTTTACCGGCTATGAAGATCCTCTCGTTGTTGCGGGCGTTGACGCCGAAGCCGACCATCCTGAGATTCTGGTTGCCAGAAGCCTCGACGGCAATGGGATGCCCTGCCGGAATCACGAATATGTCGCCGGGGGACAGCCTCGACGAGACCGCTTCCATCCTGCCAGCAGTCTGCTCCTCTCTGCGGCTCTCTCTCGCCAGGTGAGGGCACGCCATTTCCATGCGCCCAGTACCCTCCACAACCCTAACCAGCACTGTCGCCCTCGAGTTGAAGTGCGGCACCATGATCGACCCCTGAGGAAAAAACACAGATCGAAAACCGCCATTATAGGTCGTTTTTCTCCGAATCCATCGATAGTTCATCTCGAATCGTAGAAATATGATCTGGGTTTATTGCAAATAGGCCAATTGGTTATTTAATCAGAACAATAAAATGTCATCTGGGTTACTTGCCAAAGAAGGCAATTGTGTTTTGTGATCTATTTTTCATTCGGAATGAGAAAATATGATTCAGGTTTCGGGTTTCACCGAACCGAATAGACCGAGTTTTTGGATTGATTCTTGTCAATTTGGAACGGAAAAATTTGATCTTGGGTTTCTTGGCAAAGAGATCAAACTGGTTGTTTTAGATAGATTCTTCTTTCAGAAGATGAAAATACGATCATATACTATCCGGATCCGGTTTTTTTCGGAAAAAATTCCAAAACAGGTATGATTCATCGTTTCTTTGCTGAGAATGAACAAATAAGATCTGTTTTTTCTAAAACCGGAGACAGGAATTCTTCATTCTGAATGACAACAATACGCTCGGAATTTCCTTTAAAAACGGACCAAAAGCCAGTATTTCTATCATTTTCTAGTTCAGTACGAGAAAATATGAGCGTGTGTGTTCCCTTACCGGCTTGAGCTCGCACCAGTTGGCAAAAACGTCCAAGTCCTCGAGGTACTTGTTGTCCTCGGGGTTGACCTGGCTGAACTTGCCATAGTTGTTGGAGTACAGCGGCGAGACGTCCTGCAGCCTGATGGGCCCGCTCGTGTCCCGGCCTTTGCGCCTGGGCGAGGTAGCGTGCTGGCTCAGTGCGCGGAGCTGCTCCTGCGAGGCTCGTTTGATGATGCCCTGCCTCTGTCCCTCTCGCCGGCCCTCCCGGTGCCCTCCGACGAGCCTCTCTATCTGCTCCTCCGTGGCCTAATCCGATCGGAGAACAATATCAAGCTCAATTTGTGTGAGCAAGCAGAGCAAATACAATAATTCTGTACGGAAACTTACACTTAGAGATTGCTTGAGGATGTTGCGACTGAAGGCCTTGAAGTAGGATTGCGGGATTTCTCCTCCTGCCGCGGGAAAATATTCCTATAAAAACCAATTTCGAAAGGTCAATATAACAGATGAAACCGGAACCGAGAACTAGAAATTTGACAGAGTTGCCCCTGAAATGTGGTAATTTATACGTTTTACCGGGAGTGGTAAAAATGCCGTTTCAAGCCGGAATTTCGTTACAAAGTACACATTAGTATAATAAAGTAAATTATATTTAAAGATAATAAAACCGAGGATGGAAATTTCCTAGTTCCAATGTGTAAAAACGGAGAACTGATACCCGGGACTGGTAAAGTACGGTAATTTACCGGTTTAGCGGAGAACTGATAACCGGGAATGGTAAAGTACAGTTGGAAATGCCGGTTCAAATCAGAATTTCATTACAAAAATACATTTTAAAAACAGAAAACTGATATCCGGGACTGGTATAAAACGGTAATTTGTCGCGATTTTACAGGCATGCTGGAAATGCCGGTTTGCCGATTCAAACCATAATTTAAAACATTTATATTTTAGTATAGTAGCTTAAATTATATCTAAAATAATAATAATAACCAGGAATTTCCCGTCCCAATCTATGAAAACCGGGACCGGGAATTTCTCAGTTATTAGTAATTTCACTGAAGTGATCACCTCAAACTGGCCAGGGACGTTGACCGGAGTGACGAGCTTGGTCAGCTGCAAGTGCTCGTTGCTGTCCTGGTTGACCAAGTACACCGTTGACCCGGCTCGGACTATGATCACGTCGGAACGCTCGATGTTGTGGTTCTCCTTGTTGTTCTGCCTCACTATGCCGATCGTTCCCTTCCCTGCATTAACACATGCAATGTCTTTATCAGTACAAAACTGGAAATATTGCTAACGGCGTATAAAAATGCCGAGATTACCCTTTGTGACGACGAGGACGGTGTCGGCGTCGCAGTGGTGCGGAGCGACAAAGGTGTTCGGAGCGGCCTCGAGGACGGCGATGCGGTAGTTCTTGATCCCCTTGAGAAGCTCCGACCTCACGGAGAGCTTCTCGAGGACCCCGATGTGCCCCTCGTCACCTCTGAAGGTGGTTCGCAGCCTCTGGGAGGTGAAGTGGTAAGGGTTCTCTCTCTCCTCACCGTAGGATTCTCTCTCTTCCTCCTCCTCGGAGTAGTTGGCTCGGCCACGTCGCTCTCTCTCCTGCCTCTCCCTCATCCTCTGCTCGCACCGCTGCTCGCACTCTCGGAGTTGCGGGCCCTGTCGCTGCTTTTGGCTCTGCTGCTGGCACTGGCTGCGGCACTGCTCGAACTCCCGTTGCAGGCTGACGTCGAGGTTGAGCTCTCCGTCGACCTCTTCTCTGCGGCCACGTCCTTCTCGCTCCTCTCTCTGTCGCCTCCTCTGCTCGCACCGTTGCTGGCACTCTTGAAGTTGCTGGCCTTTGCGCTGTTGGCACTGGCTGCGGCATTGCTCGAACTCCCGTTGAGGGCTGACGTCGAGGATGAGCTCTTCGTCCTCGTTTTCGCGGCCACGGCCACGGCCTTCTCTCTCCTCCCTCTGTCGCCTCCTCTGCTCGCACCGCTGCTGGCATTGCTGGAGTTGTTGGCCCTTGGGTTGTTGCTGTTGGCACTGGCTACGACACTGCTCGAACTCCCGCTGAGGGCTGACATCGAGGACATCGAAGCCGAGCTCGTCATCTTGACGGCCACGTCCTTCTCTCTCCTCCCGCTGTCGCCTCCTCTGCTCGCACCGCTGCTCGCATTGCTGTAGCTGCTGGCCCTTGTGCTGCTGCTGCTGCTCTTGTTGGCACTGGCGACGGCACTGCTCAAACTCCCGCTGAGGGCTGACGTCAAGGACGTCAACAAAACCGAGCTCATCGTCTTCACGGCCACGGCCACGCCCTTCTCTCTCCTCCCGTTGTCGCCTCCTCTGCTCGCACCTCTGCTCGCATTGCTGTAGCTGCTGGCCCTTGTGCTGCTGCTGCTGCTCTTGTTGGCACTGGCGACGGCACTGCTCAAACTCCCGCTGAGGGCTGACGTCAAGGACATCAACAAAACCGAGCTCATCGTCTTCACGGCCACGGCCACGCCCTTCTCTCTCCTCCCGTTGTCGCCTCCTCTGCTCGCACCGCTGCTCGCATTGCTGTAGCTGCTGGCCCTTGTGCTGCTGCTGCTGCTCTTGTTGGCACTGGCGACGGCACTGCTCAAACTCCCGTTGAGGGCTGACGTCGAGGACGTCGACCCAGTCGAGCTCGTCGTCTCTCCGTCCACGGCCCTCCCTCTCCTGCTTCTCTCGCATCCGCTGCTCGCACCGCAGCTGGCAGAGCTGGCGCTGCTGCCCGCCGGGCTGCTGCTCCTGGCAGCGGCTCCGGCACTGCTGCAGCTCACGCTGGGGGCTCACGCCCAGGCCGTCCTCGTCAGCCGAAGCAAGGGACGCGACCAAAAGACACGAGAGAGCTAAAGCCAAAGGGAGACATTTCTTGATCAACATGTTTTGTTCAGATGTGTGTTCGGGTGGTGAGTGATGATGAATGGGAAGCGCAGAGCCCAGTGCTTATATAGCTTGAAGGGGTTGCCATGCGACGTGACGAGTGTCTTGCATGGCTGAAGAAGATGATCGACGCGTCGAGCTTGAGGAGATTACGAGTCACCGCGTCCACCTGGTGCTCACGTGCTTCGTGTATCAGAAGAAGCAAAGTGATAGCAGACAAGATTGTTTTGTCGTTTGTGTGTATATAATATATGGACTCACACTCAATATATAAACACGTAGGTCGAAGGAGGACGTGCGAGTTTGCATGCGAAGGTTGAGACATGAAGTGAGTGAAGATTGGTGGACGCGGCGAGAGTCATCGCTTTGGGAAGACGACACTCGGACAAGTATATATACTACTATCTCGTGCATGTAGGACAAGATTTATTGAATAAATTGATTACTTTAACCCTAAAGCTGTAATAGGAAGAAAAACATTGATATTAAACTTACTAAGTGTTTGATTTTATTTTGTAGTTTGATGAATTTTAATAAATATATAAATAGAAGAGTCTGTTGAAACCTTATTAGAAGATGATACATCAACTCTTAAAAAAACATATATAAACATCTTATTTTCTCTATACTTATGTCAATATAAACACAATTGTAATAAGAATACTTATTCTACTATAAGTATTGAACGGTCTAGTAAACAGTACCGCTCTCCGCATTGTTGCGACAAAAAAAAAATAACTTGTTTGAATTAAAAATCTTGATGAAATTAATTTATAAGTTGTACGTTGTAATCGAAATAATTATATCCAGAGCGATCTGAACAACCATTGATTTATTCTGGTAATGTTATCGTCAAATGTGTATTAAATATATTGTAATTTAAAATAAAATTAAAAATGCATAACTAGAGTATTATACGATAATGTAAAAACAGAAGAGTCATCTCCTTTTATATACAAAATATTTCATAGAATATACTCGAAGTTTTGTGGTTTAATTTTCTCTATGGTTTCTTTTCTATTCATCGACAAGGAATAAGTTAACATAGAACCGGAGCAACTAAACATGTCGACATGCATAATTTTACGTGTAATAGAATATACACGTAAAATGAGGCATGTTTTGTTAGAAACTACCAAATCTAGATTAAATTGTACGTGCTGATAGCCCGTGCAACCCTCGAGCGACTCAGCCGTACGTGTCTTGCGCATGGAAAAGAACACCTACCCAAACTGCTTCACGATCCACGAAACTCCGTCGCATTTATATCTTTGTATTAAGGTTAAGAACGTTTGGAAAGTTGAAACGCCCATGGGCTTACGTTTACATGTATAGTTTATCTTTTAAACATATTAAATTTGTAGAATATTGAATACATAATTGAAGAATACATTAAAAAGGTGATATTATGGGTAAAATTAAAAACGTAAAAAATGGTTAGAAACATGTCATGTTGATGCCGTTTTTTGGATCAAACACTGTTGTGGCCCAAGTTGTTGATTTTGGGCCTGGCCCAATGTCGTTTGATGACGTGGCGGGCTTCTGATGACTTTGGATGGGCCTCTGGCTGGCCTTGTTGCGAGGATGACAGATTTTGCCCCCTCTGTTGACTTCGGTGGGCCGTGTTGACTTTGGTGGGCCCCGTTGACTTTGTGTTGGATTTGATGGCCCTGTTACGGGGATGACAGGTTTTCCCTCCCTCTTGCTCTCTCTCGGCGTATGAGTGATACGGATTCCGAGCGGAGTTCCTGGCACTGGGATCGAAACCTATCGTAGCCGTTCGAGGTCCAGCGATCCGGGGATTACTCTCCCCCTGTTACCTCAAAGCCTGGAATGGACAAGGCCAAGGATACAGGTTCGGGTATCTCGCAGGAATCGGGGTCCACACGAACGGGAGAGTGAGTTTGATCCAGTGGATCCTGGGGGATCGGCTTCCCGGCTTGTGACGTCGATTCTAGTCTGGGCCCTACAGACTGTCCGCAAAGCCACGATATCAATGTAAGATATGGGGCTTGGAGACAGAACGGGTTCCACGCAGATCTAGAAGAATGGTCTGGCGGGATCGTCGAATCGTCCCAGGATCTTTTCCAGGGGTTCCCCTCTGGTTGGTCTATTTAGAGAGATTCCCCAGGTCCAGTCCCTTGACCTGAATTGTGGGTCCTGATACGTGTCCCCGAGCTATCCGCACAGACGCGCAATGGACTGTGAGATAGACCGGACACCGCGTAGAACAGGACCTATAAAGTAGGACCTTGACCGTGTAGGAATCCCTCCGAGACCTCCGATATCGCTCAGTTTCCGGACCTGGCAAAAGAATACCCGAGGTCAAGGGAAACAGGGGGGCTACCCCCTGATTCACCTCCGACGCTCAACATTAGTGGAGTATATGAGAGGGAGGCGAGTTTATAGGGAGTAGGGAAGAGCTCGAGAGAATTCGAGTGAATTCCGTTGAGTTTGAGTGAGTTACCGTTTGAATGAACTGAGCCTATATTTATAACTGGATCCAGGGACTCCGGTGCAAATAAATATTGCTTCGGGAGGCCCCCAAGAACAAATTATATATGAAAATTGAAGCCCCGGACGAGAGGAAGCCAACGCAACCGTCGGATTGCCGATCCGATCACCGATGCACCCTCACGCGTTTTGTGCGCGCTGCTCCGCCCACGCGCTGCCCACTCGCTGGCACGCGCGGATGACGTCAGGGATGACGTCATCGCTTCAGGGGCGCGCGTGGAGAAGGCTGATGGGCGAGAGGGTGGCAGAGGTGCCACGTGGCGGCTCCTGGTGGGCTCTGGGAGTGTGTGGGGCCCACAAAAAGGCTCCCGAAGTGATTTTTTGCTCTCGAACTCTTCCCGTGTCCGTTTTTCACAAATTTTATGTCGTTTTTGAGTATCTTGATATTTTTAGGAACATCTAGACACTTTATTTTACGAAAACGGGCCTCCGGAGGGTGTTTTGGATTAAAATTGACTTAATTAATCAAAGGAAAAATTAATTTGATAATTTTTCTTGAATTAATTCTTTCTTAAATTAATCCCAGGATTTACCCGTAACATTAACCCCCCAGTTTCGCGGGAATTTGAAATTTCCGGGAAACTATAAATTCGAGGTGGGCCCTTTCATTTGTGAATTCTCGAAACAGCGCGTGGCCCACGGAATCGCTTTTAAAGTAAGTTTTTCGAACTCACATAACTTTTGCTTTCGTTAGCCTTTTTTAGTGCCGTTTCTTTTGGTTCATTGCGCTTTACACGAACTTCGACGTGTGCGGTTTTAGCGACACGAGTTTTGAGTCTTTTTTCGAGAAATTATGCCGGTTTTTGATCAAAAAACCTTCGAAATTGGCGCGTTTTCTCTCTGACCCGATGGAGAACCGGGGAGACTCAGACCTAGCCACCACGTCGGAGCTCGCCGTCGCCGGAGAAGACCACCATCGTGGGCGGCATGTCACGGCGAGGTCGTCCGAGCCGGGGGGCTTCGCGGGCAGCGAGGCAGAGGCGCGAGGAGGCGCGAGGCTGGGCTCGCTTGAGTCTGGCGAGGTCGGCCTCGAGCCGGACTCCACGGCAGCGCCCGCCGTCGACGGGGGAGGGTCGCGCGGTGACCTGGAGGCCAGGGCGAGCCCGTCTGTGGGAGCGGCGGTCGTCGAGGAGGCCGGAGGAGTCGGGGAGGCGCGATGGCCCTCGCGCAGATTTGAGGCGGTGGGCCTCGGTCGTGGTGCCACGGCGGCACTCCCCGTCGATGGGGAGGGGTCCCGTGATGACCGGGAAGCCCGGGCGACCCCGCCCGGGGAGGCGGCGCCCGGCGTCGTGGCTGGAGGAGCCCGTGGGGGCTCTGCATCCCTGCGGGCTCTCGGGGCGACCTCGCCGGCTCGGGGTGCTCCCATGAGCCTCGTTGCTGGCCGGGAAGCACCCCGGGGGGGGGGTCGTGCGGCTCCGGCGACCGTGATAGGCCGGTCGTCGGGAGCGGGCCACGCCGGAGGAGCCGGTGGTGGCCCTGGCTTGCGCGAGAGGCGCGCTGGGGGACCCGGGCGGGTCCATGGGGACCCCAGCAGCTCCGGGTCGGTCCCGAGACGGGCCCACGACGGTCGCCGGATTCCGGCGACTCCGGCGGGGCGGTCTCTGGGAGATGGCAGCGGCGGTCGGCGAATTCTGGCGGATTTCCCCGCCCGTGCCATGCTTCGGGGTTTGTCAGTGGGACCTTTGACGTCTCTGATCGTGTTTGGGCGGGCCCACGACAATGAAATTGTTGCCCCGTCGCGGTTGTACGATTTCCGGCGCTCGTTTGTGAGAGGCGTCCGGATAGTGTTTCTTGGTCTGGGAATCGGGGTCGGATCTCAGGTTCCCCCGTTCCCGTTCCCGGGTACATTCTTTCCCGGTTCTAGGCCCCGGGGTTCCCTTAGCGGGCCCTTGCCGGTGGACGTTATTCGAGTAGCGTCTCCTTTCTTCTCCGGGGCCAGTGGCGGTTCGCCCGCCCCGTTAGACTTGTCGATCGTCTCGGGTGCGGGTCTGAGATCCCCCGATGCCTTTGTAGATATTCGCAGGGGCTTTGCAGGAGCTGATCGTGAGGCCGTTGACGCGGGTGGACTGCGTCATAGAGCCAGCATAGCAGGCGGGTCATGTCCGTTTTTTGATAGGATTGTTAGGAGGCGGATCAGTCCGGTGAGCCGTGAGCCCACCAGGTTCTGGTTCGATCCTCCGCTAGATTTTTCGGACCTTGAGGTCCCGAGTACCGTTACTCCCGGGGAGCTTGACGCATTCTTCCGAGACGAGAACATGGTTCCTGTCGAGGGGGTTTGTGCCCCATCGGAGGGGTCGGTGCCCAGCCGGCCGCGCGAAGGGATGATAGCGGTTCCCCTAGAGAGCATTCGACTGGGTTTTTCTCTGCCGATTCCATCCCTCTTGGAGAATCTTCTGGTGATGTTGGGCATACACCCGATCCAGCTCAGCCCTGATGCTTGCCGATATGCCGCCGGATGCTTCTCGATGTGGCGCGAGAACAGAGGCGGCGAACTATCTGTGGTCCAATTTCTTGGACTCTTCACGTTCCGCCCATTCTGGGGCATTGGGGGGTTCGAGAACTGGTTCATCCCTGATGCAGTCACGGGCTTCCGCGTTGACGAATCCCCTCGACGTTTGGATCCGGGCTGGCGTAGCCGCTGGGTGTGGGTCCCGAGCACTTATCTAGTGTCAGTGCCCAGACGATTCGGAGTTCTCCAATCGCGCCCGAGTACGGCCGCCAGGGATCGGGGTCTCGTCGAATTTTTTATGACGAGGTCTGCTGTCCCTGGATTTTTTGCCTCTTATATGGAGAGGCCGGCGTGGGTGCGGTCTGGATGGATGCCGGACCGTGGTATAACTAGGATGCCTCCAGATCTTGAGACGGGATCTGGTGGTTTACACGGTCTCTTCTCTTTCTTTAGTCACTGTCTTTTTGATATTGTGTGTTGTACCTTGACGCAATTTGCTTTCTTTTTGCAGGCATGGATCGCGAGAGATGTGCAGCCATAGGTAAGGCCCGTGCATCGGCGGCGAGTTCTCCCATTTCCGGGCGTCGCCCTCGACAGACGACACCTCAGACTGCCGAGCCGACCCCCGACAGGCAGGGGGCGGCCGAGGTGGTCACCTCTCGAGAGCAGGTCCCGGCTCGGGAGCCGGAGCTGGGACGGGTGGCGCCTCCTCGGTATGATCCGACCATATTTGAGTTTTCCCCCCCGCTTGGGAGCGTCCCTCCGGCGGGCCACACGGTGTCACAGGTACGTGATTCTGACACTTTTTGTTTTTCATGGTGCCCTGTTCTTTTTTCAGTGTCTGAATTCTTTCTCTTTGCCCATGCAGGTGCCGTCGGCGTTCGAGCACGACGGAACTAGTGCCGCCGGGTTTTTTAGGGACCCGCGTAGTGATGCTCTCCACATGACCGAGATTGCCGGCCTGCGTAACAGGGTGGTCTCGACCGAGCGCGAAAGCTGAGAGGCTCGCTCCCGAGCGGACATGACTCAGGGAGGTCTTAGCCTTGCCCTGCAGCTTCTTCGGGAGTTTCAGGAGGATCGCGAGCGCGCTCTTAGCAACATGGCGCGAGGTGCAGTGGAATATAACAGTGTCACCCGGGCGCTATCGGAGGCCAGGGATCGGATTTCCGCACTAGAGGCCGAAGTTGCGCAGGTCCAGAGTTCAGCGAGCCAGCTAGGTAACACCCGGTTTTGGGACGGCTATGTTAGCGGGGCCGGCATCTTGGGGGTGGTGAACCGTGGAGTGCCCCTTTCTACGTCGTATTTGTATGAGGATGATACAATCCCCGAGGCTGTGCGGGTGTCTCTGCAGTCTATTTTGGCTCCTATCCCTCCGCCTCCTCCGGCCGTGCATTACATAGCGCCGCCCGCCCCCCAGGGGTTCCTCGGCGCCGATCTTCCGGCCGTTGTCCAGGGAGGCATGGGCGTTAGCGAGAATAGCGCCGCGGGTGGCGGCTATTTCTATCTCCAGGATGCCGACCTCGTTCTGGATGCCCCAGTACCAGGGGTGGACGGGACCTTCGAGGGCGGCGATCAGACGGCTGTGGAGGGACAGGATCCGGCTGAGACATGATCCGGGCCGCCGTTCAAGCTCCGGCGCGTTTTGTCTTTTTCTTTTTGTAGTTGCTTGTACCATGCATCTCTTTTTGTGTCCGAGGCCCATAGCTCATATAGCGCCGTTGGTGGCGCAATTTTGTGCGTACTCCTTGAGAGTACTTGAATATATACGTTGTCTTGGCCGGTCTTTGTAGAGATGAGACGATTTTATATTATCGCCTGTGTATTGGCCTGAGGGCCGTGATCTTTTTGTAGATATGCGCTGTTTGGCTGGCTTTGTGATTCTCGTCATATTTCGGATCTCACGCTCTTTTTCGGCTAGCCTCTTTTTTTTTGCAGGTGCTTGCCTGTGAGCGCTTCATGTGTCCAGAGAATCTCAGCCGGTGTTTGTGTTATCCGGCTATAGCCGAGGCCTTGAGTCTGGGGGTGCGCCCACCCCCCGAGCCTTTTGCCTAATCTTTGCGCTGGGGTGCCTGAGCTAGTCGGATCGAGGTCCAGGCCAAACTAGGACTTTGTGCCGGGAGGACGCTTGTAAGGCGTTTGGCGTTCCCAAAGTCGGCGCTTTTGAGGCGGCGTACTGTCTCGGGTGCCGAGGTTGGCGCCTGGGAGGGCGGCTTACAGTTTCGGGCTTAGTGCCTGAGCAAGCGGGCTTAAGATCCGGGCCGTGCCAGGTCCTTTTGGTGCCGGGAGGACGCTTATTTGGCGTTAGGCTTTCCCGAAGTCGGCGCTTGTGAGGCGGCTTACTGTTTCGGGTGCCGAGGTTGGCGCCTGGGAGGGCGGCTTACAGTTTCGGGCTTAGTTCCTGAGCAGGCGGGCTTAAGATCCGAGCCGTGCCAGGTCCTTTTGGTGCCGGGAGGACGCTTATTAGGCGTTTGGCTTTCCCGAAGTCGGAGCTTGTGAGGCGGCTTACTGTCTCGGGTGCCGAGGTTGGCGCCTGGGAGGGCGGCTTACAATTTCGGACTTGGTGCCTGAGCAGGCAGGCTTAAAATCCGGGCCGTGCCAGGTTGTACGCCCCTGGTGCTTTTCCGAGGTTGGCGTTTGTGAGCGGCTTACTGTTTCGGAGTTGATGCCTGGATCAGCGGGATTGGGATCTGGGCCTTCCAGGTCTTTTATGCCAGAGTAGGGGGGTCGAGGCCCGAGCCATACTAGGACTTTGGTGCCAAGTGGCGCTGCTTGGTCTTTTTACCGATTTTGCGCTTTGAGCGGCTTACTTCTTCGGTTTTTTTTTTTTTTTTGTATCTCTTGCCTATTCTGGTAACCCCCCAGTTTTTGAGTAATTGGTAGGGTTAGGAAAAAACTATACAAGTAGAGACATGAATATTAATAGTAAAAGAGAATTCTATTGATTGGCACTTCTTGTGGCGCCTTCTTTTACATAGGTAGGTGGTCGGGGCTATTCCCGTTCCGATTTAGAGTGCTTGTGGCGACGACGTTTAGGTTTCGGGCGTCTTCCTGTGAGCTTTTCGCCTGTGCGGGTGCCTTTGTTTTTGTTTTTTCTTAGCTTCAACTTGGATTGGAACATTCTAGGAAAGATTTTTCCTTAGACCATCGGATTCCAAGTCGTTGCTTTGATTTGATTGGCTCCGCGTTATTCTTCAGGCCTAGCTCCGGGTGTGTGGCCCGCCCTTGTCGTACGTCACTTATTGATAGTATTGCTTCAGGTGTTCGACGTTCCAGGGACGGGGGATTTCTTTACCCCCCATCTCCTCTAGTCGGTAGGTCCCGTCTCGGATGACCTTGGTTACGCGGTAGGGGCCTTCCCAGGTTGGTCCCAGGACGCCGGCTCCCTGGACTTGCGTGTTCTGTCCCACTTTTCTTAGGACCAGAGTGCCTTCGAGAAAACGTCTCGTCTTGACTTTTGAATTGTAGTATCGCTCCACAACTCGTTTCTGGGCTGCTAGGCGCGTGTAAGCGTCGTTTCTCCTTTCTTCAAGGAGGTCGAGTTCGGCCCTCAAGGCTTCGGAGTTTTGGTCCGGATCGTAGAGTTCGACCCGGGGTGAAGGCACCGTGATCTCCGCAGGGATGACTGCTTCGATGCCGTATGTTAGGACGAATGGAGTTTCTCCCGTTGCGTTCCTGGCGGTGGTGCGGTATGCCCAGAGTACTGCGGGCAGTTCCTCGGCCCATTTCCCCTTCTTTTCGTCGAGCTTCTTTTTCAGGATTGCCTTGATGTCCTTATTGACGGACTCGACTTGGCCGTTGGCTTGTGGGTAGACTGGGGAGGAATAAGTGTTGTTGATCCCGAGATCTTGACAGAACGATCGGAGATCCTGGTTGTTGAACTGCTTGGCATTGTCGGTGATGATCGATTCGGGGATCCCGTGTCGACAGACTATGTTACGCCAGATGAAGTTCGTCGTGTTTGTCTGAGTGATTTTGGCCATGGGCTTTGCTTCGACCCATTTGGTGAAGTAGTCGATGGCGACTATAGCGTACTCCACTCCTCCCGGTGCTTTCGGAAGTTTTCCGATCAGGTCAATACCCCATCTTGCGAAGGGACGAGGGACCATTACCGGGCAGAGCGGGACTGCCGGTTATCGCGGAATTTGTGCGAATCGCTGACATTTGTCGCATCTTCGTGCTACTTCGGCAGAGTCTTTTCTGAGTGTAGGCCAGAAGTACCCCTGTTTCAGGGCCTTCAGTGCCAGAGATCGCCCCGCGTAATGGTTTCCACAAATTCCTTCGTGGATTTCCCGGAGGACCAGGCTGGCATCCTCCTTGTTGAGGCATTTCAGGAGAGGTTGCATGAAACCTCGTTTGTAGAGTTCTCCGTTGTGCAACACGTATCTCGTTGCGCGGAACTTGAGCTGCCTAGCCTCTTTGCGGTCGCTCGGGAGGGTACCGTGTTTCAGGTATCCTGTTATCGGGGTTATCCAGCTTTCGCTGGCTTCGCTCGATGTGGTGAGGATCGCCTCGTGGCTGGTTGCAGTCGCGCTGTGTTCCAGGCGCCCGGTCATCGCCGGCGTTCTTTCTCCGGCGGACTCCCCGGCGGTGACGGGGGCTTCAGCCTTCTTTATCGAAGGCTTGTCGAGGGCTTCGATCGGGACTTTTCCCAGTTCTTCGTCGTCGGCCCCAGAGGCCGTCCTGGCTAAGGCGTCTGCCTCCGAATTCTCGCCTCGAGGGATTTGTGTGATCTCATACCAAGACAGCGGTTCCAGGCGGCGTTTCGCTTCTGCGAGGTACGCCACCATGTGAGCTTCCTTCTCTTGGTACTCGCCTTCCACTTGTTTAACAATTAGCTGGGAGTCGCAGCGGATTCGCAAGTTTTCCACTGCGAGCTTGTGCGCGATTTGTAATCCGGCTAGCAGCGCCTCGTACTCGGCCTCGTTGTTTGAGGTCTTGAACCCGAAGCGTATGGCATAGCGGAGTTTTACACCGTCAGGGTTGGTGAGTACTATCCCGGCCCCTGAACCGTGCATGTTCGCGGCGCCGTCGACGTGTAGACACCAAGTTGGTCCGTCGGGATGATTCTTCCTTTTCGGAGCCTTCGGTGGCTTATCGATTTCTTCCTCCGTTTCAACCTCGGTATCGTAGGTGAATTCGGCGATGAAGTCGGCTACAGCTTGGCCTTTGATGGCAACCCTGGGCTGGTACTCGACGCCGTATTCTCCTAGCTCTTGTGACCAGATGGCCATGCGTGAGGAAGTGCCTTTGAGAAGCGCCTTCCGGACCGGGTGTTTGGTCCGCACAACTATTTGGTGAGCCTGGAAGTACGGACGGAGTTTCTTCGCAGCGGTGACCAGGGCGAGAGCCAACTTTTCTATTTGTGTGTAACGCGTTTCGGCGTCCAGAAGGGCTTTGCTGATGTAGTAGATCGGCAGTTGCCTCTTGTCTTCTTCCCGGACCAGTACGGAGCTCACCGCTCGAGTCGAAACTGAGAGGTAGAGGTAGAGTGGCTCCTCATCCTTTGGTTTCGACAGCAAGGGTGGTGACCCGAGGTAGGCTTTTAGCTCTTGGAAGGCGGTTTTGCATTTTTCGTCCCAGACAAAGTTATTTCCGCCTTTGAGGGCTTGAAAGAACGGTTGACAGCGGTCTGTGGCTTTTGAGACGAACCTTCCTAGAGCGTTGATCCTACCATTTAGGCTTTGCACTTCCTTGATCCGTTGGGGGCTTCTCATTTCGAGAAGGGCTTTAATTTTCTTGGGGTTGGCTTCGATTCCCCGTCTGTTGACGATATATCCCAAGAACTTTCCGGATTCGACTCCGAAAGCGCACTTGGCGGGGTTCAACTTCATTTGATACCTCCTCAGCAACAGGAATGTTTCCCGCAGATCGTTGACATGGTCGTCTTCCCGAAGGCTCTTCACGGTCATGTCGTACACGTACACCTCCATGGTTTTTCCGATCAGGGGAGCGAACATTCTGTTGACCAGGCGTTGGTACGTGACTCCGGCGTTCTTGAGTCCGAATGGCATGACCTTGTAGCAGTAGAGACCGCGGTCGGTCACGAATGCCGTGTGTATCTGATCGAGCTCGTGCATCCGGATTTGATTGTACCCTGAGTAGGCGTCCATCATGCTCATGAGTTGGTGGCCGGCGGTAGTGTCCACCAGCTGGTCGATCCTTGGGAGCGGAAAGCAGTCTTTGGGACATGCGGCGTTGAGATCGGAGTAGTCTATGCAGATTCTCCATTTTCCGTTTGGCTTCTTCACCATCACCACGTTGGACACCCAGTCTGGGTATGTGACCTCCTTGATGAAGTCAGCAGTGATGAGCTTGGTGACTTCCTCGTTCATTGCTTGCTACCGCTCAGGGTTGAAGGCGCGTCTGCGTTGGATTTTCGGTGTCTTTCCCGCTTCGACGTTTAGTCGATGAACGGCGATTTCAGGATCGATTCCGGGCATTGTTGGAAATCACGTCTCGGATTCCGTATAATTATCACGATTTATACGTCCGAACCGTCAGGGTAACATTTAAAAATTATTTTAAAGCGGAAAACTTGTTATCCAAACAACGGTCCGAATATCGGATAATAACCATATTCCAAGATCTGATAAATATTATGCAATTTAATATTCATAACTCATTATTAATAAACTAGTCATAATAGGAAATAAATAGAAAGCAGTAAATGTTTGCATTTATTAACCCAATGCATAAGGCCGTACCTCGTTTGGCGATTTCGGCTGCGCACTCTGAGTCGGGCAGGGCTCCGCCGTTGCTGAGGGAATCTCCCGTGATCTTCCGGGATATTCTCCTGGAATCCTCGTACCGAAGCGTGGGCTTCGCCGGCAGGACTCTGTCGCAAAACTTTAACTGATGGTTCTTTTTAAGCTTCCGGAGAAATAGTCTCCAAAGCCGAACCAGAAGAAGAGATCAGAGAGAAAGTTCGCAGACCCTGAAGGAGAGGGAGAGTTCGAATTTTTCTCTGGGGAAAGGTGTGTAAAATGTGTAGAATGAGCTCCCTATTTATAGGCTCAAGACTGTAACCGATTTGGAGATATTCCCTCCCTAAATTCGAATTTTATTAATTAAATATAATTAATTATCTCAATCCAATGGTCTAGATTTAATCTCATCTAAATCCAATGGATATAATTAATTAGGGATTTAATTAAATAAGAAAGATTTAGATAAATCAAAAATCCAATCTTATCTTCTTATATCATAAAATTCGAATTATGTTATATATATATATATATATATGAAATTCGAATTCTTATTATCTTAATCCAACGGTTGATATGATTCCTTAACCGATCTAATGGATCAAATAAGTTTAGGATAAATTAATTTATTAAAACAATTTTTCGAATTTATCCATAAATGTAATTCGAATATATATATACATATATATATATATATATAATTAATCAATTCTTAATCCGACGGCATAGATTAAATCTTAGACCGATCCAACGGATATAATTGATTAATCAAATTCAAAAAATAAAACTTGGTCACCAAGTTATTAATTTCGAATTCATCAATATCCTAATCCAACGGTTGATACTAAATCATAACCGATCCAATGGATAATATTGATTTTAGGGATTTGCCAAAATACCAAAACATTTGGTACTTATGCCGCAAATATAGAAATATCAAATCAAGCTATTCGAATTTACCTAGGGTTTCATATAACAAACCCTAATTCGAATTTACACATATTAATATATATATAAATATATATATATATTCATTTATTAATATAAATCTATTAATTATTAATTAATTATTAATAAGATATTAATAATTAAATCCAAATAATTAAATTATATTAATAAATCCTAATCTCAATATCACACATAAAAATGTCATGGTGCCACACCACCATTTAAATTCGTGACATGTGATTTAATTTCAAAGTTTATCGAACCGATCACAAACTTAGAAAATCCATAAATCACTAACCGTAAGTCGAAATGACTTGGTTCAAAAAGCAAAGCTGCTTAGAATTTAATTTCCAACAACATGGTGCTGATAGAAAATCTAAATTCTAACTTTCTTTTTATCAGTTAATTTCGTTTACCAAAATATGATACTTTTGCCACGCCAACGATAAAACTATCTGATGTCTGACACAGACCTTTCAGTTTTATAAGTCAAGCCAAATGATTAAACATTATCCAGAATGTATTTTAATCACGTACGTATCATCCGTTACGGAGCTATCCTGGGGACCATGGACCCGTATCACTTAAGCTCCAACGAACTGCTAGTTTGTTCGTCAAACCTCGAAGTGATTCCACTATAGACCCGAGGCTGCACTCTTTAGTGATACGGTATATATTATTCCCTTTATAATAGCAGGGTGTCCATTGATACAATCAAATTCGGGTTATTGATCTTTCACTTGATGATTCATAAATGAGCAGGCGGTTTTTACCGTTATGCCTCTCATTGTATTTTACTTCCTTGACTCAGTCAGCAATATCATGAGTAACCCACTTATGGTTTAGATTCATAAGTTGCGCATGGGTATCTCTCACTTCTCACCACCGACAATCAAGGGAATCATCATCACTCTAAGGAGAGCTGTGTGATGCCCATGTCTATGACCAAGCTACCCTTACTGCTGACTCTCATGTTCCCAAAATAATAGTGTTGGGAACAGCTGTAATATTTCGTGTTCTTTAACGGTTAAATCAAAGAACAATCAAGTCAGCAGCTTGGACTCAAGATCACTCAGGACTTAGAACGAATATCCATTTGATCATCTACTAGTGACTCAACTCCAAGTTATCAGTGACGGTCTTATATGATAACTTCCGGAGTTTAAGTCAGGTCCAGTCCAGTATGAAGACACTTCATACTTAATGCACTTCTAGTGAGTGTGACACACACAAAATCCAGAATAGGATTATTACTTAGTCACATTAATGACCTTATACGATTAATGGGCTCCCACCCAGTTGATCAGGTCACGGACATTTTAAGTTCATTTATTATGATTATTAATTCTTCCTCACATTGACTCTGTTGTGATAATAATAACATAATTGCATCCTTTATGAACTAAGGAATCAAACATTCTATTTTACTCTACCAGAAACTATAATAAGATTATCATAATAAGCATCATCTTTATTCAACGACTTGTCATAATCGTTTACAAAGGGATAAAAATATCTTGTTTAAGGACACACATGTCCAACAGGCATATCAACGTGCGACCAGGAAAATACGTGTTTGAACTCCTTGAGGAAGGCGATCAGCTTGGTCTTGATCATGACCGGAAGTTGGGCTCCGATCGTGACTGTTCTCTTGGGCCGGTTCTCCTCTATCGGGATCTGCGTGATTTCTGACGAAGGCTCCATCGTGGGCTTGCGCCTGTCATCTCGAGGGTCTAGCTCACCAAACATCCTTGCGTTCCCTGTGTAGTCGGGAAGTTCTTCCTCGAGCTGGTACACCGTGTTGATGACCAGCTCGTTCTTCCCGGACTTTGTCCCTTAGGCGTAGAAGTTTCGGGATTCCCGCTGACTACCTTTCATCACTCCTATCCCGTTATCAGTTGGGAATTTGACGAGTAGATGAAAGGTAGACGTGATGGCTTACAGTTTGTTGAGGCTAGGCCGCCCCAAGATGACGTTGTAGGCGGAAGGTTGATCCACTACGAGGTACCTGACCATTTTGGTGGTCAGGGCCCCGTCTTCGGAGCCGAATGTCGTGGGCAAGGTGATGGCACCTTCGGTGTAGACCGGCCGCCCGTTGAATCCGTAGAGGGGCGTCCTCACCAGAGTGGGGACTAGTCCTCCTAGGTTCATCTGGACCAAGGCGGCTTTGAAGATGACGTCGGCCGAGCTCCCGTTGTCGATCAGAACTCGTCGTACCCGACTGTTGGCGATGAGGACGTCGGTTACGATAGCGTCATTATGAGGATGTGAGATTCTCCGAGCCTCCTGCTCGGTGAAAGTGATTTCCTGGCCGGGGAGCGCATGGGATGCTCCCCCGAGGTGGGTGGTGTTGACTTGGTGTGTGTCTCGATCCTCTTCGAGGGATCGGGCGTACCGTTTCCTTTGGTGTCCTGAGTCTCCAGTTTTGGGTCCGCCCATTATGGTTGAGATGACGTGGAACTGAGAAGGTCCATTTCTTTCTGGTTCTTTCTCGGAGCGGGACCGGTATGGACCGTCGTCGTGATGCCGTCTGTCTTCTTGGGGACGTGGGCGACTGGAATCCCCGTTTCCGGAGACCAGCTTTTTGACGAACTCCTTGAGTTGCCCGTCTTGTATCAGCTGCTCGATTTGCCTTTTCAGCTGATAGCATTCCGACGTCGTGTGACCGTGATCCTGGTGATACTCGCAGTACCGACTCATATCTTTCTTGGGATTTTTCTTGAGAGGAGGTGGCCTTCCGAACTTATCTCCGTGTAGGCTGAAGATCATTGCGGGCGAGGCCGTCAGGGGGGTGAAGTTTGCGTCTTTCCGGAACTTTTCCGCCTTCTTGTGCAGCGGGGGCTTACTTCCGGAGTTTTGCAGTTGGCGCTGCTTCTTCCCCTGTGGCTCGTTGTTGCCACTCTTTCGATCGTCGCGGTACTGATTGCCTTGGTCGAGCTGGTTCCGGCCGCCGAAGTACTCGTTGACAGCGATGTCCTTTGCTGCCCTCGCCATCAGTTCGGCCATGGAGGCCGACCTTTTTTTGACGAGGGAGCGGGAGAAATCGCATAACGGTAGACCGTCGATGACGGCGGTAATGGCATCGTCGTCTGTGTAGCTGGCAACTTTATTTGACTCTTCGACGAATCTTTTCAGGTACGCTTGCAGAGTTTCATCTTTACGCTGCTTGAGGGTCCAGAGGTAGGATTTCGTCTTTCGCTGCGTGATCAAGCCTGCGAAACGAGAAGTGAATCGTTCTGCGAGCTCATCGAATGACCTGATTGACCCCTTCGGGAGGCGTTGGTACCACTCGAAGGCGGGTCCTGCTAGCGTGAGACAGAAAGCCTGACACATTGTGGCGGGTGAACATTTCTTCACCCGCATGTTGAACTGATACTGTACCAGGTGGTACGTGGGGTCGGTAGAGCCGTCGTAGGTGAGGTTCAGCGGGAACCTCAGGTCTCCGTCAAGATCCTCGGCGAGCAGGTGACTAGCAAGGGGGGACAGGTTCCCCTCAGCCATGCTTCGAGCGACGGGGTCAGTACTCTGGGCCGCAGCGAGTCTATGCATCTCTTGCTTGAGTGCTTGGAGCTCGCTTCTGAGGCCGTCGTAGGGCGGTGTTTCGGCCAGAGTATCTTTTGCGGGGATGACATATTCTCCCCCCTTGTGTCGGGAGTGTTGGGAGTTGTCAGATCCCTCTGCATTGTCGTCGTCGTTGGATTCCTCCGGTCGGGGGGATCGTTCTCTTTTTCGGGCCCCCCCGCTGTTGCCGATTAGTTTGGTTCAGGTGGTGTCGGAGGTCTCCCTCGCTGGCTGGGTGAGTCCGGACTCGCTCTTGCTGTCGTCGTTCCCTTTGATTCCTCGTTTTATTGGTGGCATCTTCGTACCCCCCGAGTCGGTCAAATGCTGACCGTCTGGTGGTTTGGGATTGCGCTGGCTCCTGGGAGTCTGCGGGAGCGGGACGCTCTCTGTTTGCCAGTTCGAGGGCTTCTTCGGGGCTCTCCTCCTCTCCTTCGTTGGCGTGTTTGCCTTCGAAGTGTTTGGAGATGAGCCCGGTTAGTCGGAAAAGACTTTCTTCTACTCGGGCCAGCCTTTCATCGTTGAGCGCTGGCTCCTGGCGGGTGCTTGCTTCCGGTAGGATGCGGCGGACCTGCTTTCGGCGGGCGTGGACCTTTGCCCGAGTGTTTAGAGCGATACTCTCTGTAGGGTGAGAGGGAGTGCCTTCCGTTGGCTGGGATGACATCTCCTTGACTTGATGAAAATCGATTGTTGGTGGGGTATTCAGAGGACTGAATTCGTGGGACCCCTCCTTCTAGCGCCAAAATGTTGATGCCGTTTTTTGGATCAAACACTGTTGTGGCCCAAGTTGTTGATTTTGGGCCTGGCCCAATGTCGTTTGATGACGTGGCGGGCTTCTGATGACTTTGGATGGGACTCTGGATGACAGATTTTGCCCCCTCTGTTGACTTCGGTGGGCCGTGTTGACTTTGGTGGGCCCCGTTGACTTTGTGTTGGATTTGATGGCCCTGTTACGGGGATGACAGGTTTTCCCTCCCTCTTTCTCTCTCTCGGCGTATGAGTGATACGGATTCCGAGTGGAGTTCCTGGCACTGGGATCGAAACCTATCGTAGCCGTTCGAGGTCCAGCGATCAGGGGATTACTCTCCCCCTGTTACCTCAAAGCCTGGAATGGACAAGGCCAGGGATACAGGTTTGGGTATCTCGCAGGAATCGGGGTCCACACGAACGGGAGAGTGAGTTTGATCCAGTGGATCCTGGGGGATCGGCTTCCCGGCTTGTGACGTCGATTCTAGTCTGGGCCCTACAGACTGTCCGCAAAGCCACGATATCAATGTAAGATATGGGGCTGGGAGACAGAACGGGTTCCACGCAGATCTAGAAGAATGGTCTGGCGGGGTCGTCGAATCGTCCCAGGATCTTTTCCAGGGGTTCCCCTCTGGTTGGTCTATTTAGAGAGATTCCCCAGGTCCAGTCCCTCGACCTGAATTGTGGGTCCTGATACGTGTCCCCGAGCTATCCGCACAGACGCGCAATGGACTGTGAGATAGACCGGACACCGCGTAGAACAGGACCTATCAAGTAGGACCTTGACCGTGTAGGAATCCCTCCGAGACCTCCGATATCGCTCAGTTTCCGGACCTGGCAAAAGAATACCCGAGGTCAAGGGAAACAGGGGGGGCTACCCCCTGATTCACCTCCGACGCTCAACATTAGTGGAGTATATGAGAGGGAGGCGAGTTTATAGGGAGTAGGGAAGAGCTCGAGAGAATTTGAGTGAATTCCGTTGAGTTTGAGTGAGTTACCGTTTGAATGAACTGAGCCTATATTTATAACTGGATCTAGGGACTCCGGTGTAAATAAATATTGCTTTGGGAGGTCCCCGAGGACAAACTATATATGCAAATTGAAGCCCCGGACGAGAGGAAGCCAACACAACCGTCGGATTGCCGATCCGATTACCGACGCGCCCTCACGCGCGCGTTTTGTGCGCGCTGCTCCGCCCACGCGCTGCCCCTCGCTGGCACGCGCGGATGACGTCAGGGATGACGTCATCGCTTCAGGGGCGCGCGTGGAGAAGGCTGAGGGGCGAGTGGGTGGCAGAGGTGCCACGTGGCGGCTCCTGGTGGGCTCTGGGAGTGTGTGGGGCCCACAAAAAGGTCCCGAAGTGATTTTTTGCTCCCGTACTCTTTCCGTGTCCGTTTTTCACAAATTTTATGTCGTTTTTGAGTATCTTGATATTTTTAGGAACATCTAGACACTTTATTTTACGAAAACGGGCCTCTGGAGGGTGTTTTGGATTAAAATTGACTTAATTAATTAAAAGAAAAATTAATTTGATAATTTTTCTTTAATTAATTCGTTCTTAAATTAATCCCGGGATTTACCCGTAACATGTAATATAGAAAAATAGGAATCTACTCTTCTTTACTTTTTATTGTGCCAAGTTATGTTGGAAAAACCTTCCTTTTACGTACATAGATATCATTCAACAAGATTGAATTCAAATTCATATTGTAACATAATCTGTTTCATTTCTCTTCTGCAGTATATATAACATTGTAAAGTACGTGATTATCGACTTGTAGTATGTTGTGCGCGTCATTTTTGCGCAGGGACCATGCTAATCTTCTCTACATCGTTCCAATGTTATCAGATGTCCCAGAAGGGACTCTTCTCGTACGTTGGTGTCACGTATGTGTTCATATATTAATACAGATTCTACAGATTACGAAGAAAAAGTTCAGTGACTGGAAAAAAAAAATATTAAAAAAACTTGGCTCGTTAGTAATCGAGATTTTTGTGTGAAGTTGTATAAAATGGTAGCCCTAGCTGTTTTCTGTCGCATTTGTGAATATGGACAAATGCTATGATGCTTGTAGATAAGTACTGTTTCATAATTTCTAAATAAATATGTGAATCAGTGATGAATACTAGAGCTCAACATAGCTAGGTTGTTCTGTGAATCAATGAATTTTGTCTCATGCAAGGCATCGGTGAAGATAAATACTTGCGCTCAAAGCAAGTGATAGCTGTTTTTTTGTTTGTTTGTTTTTTTTTCTATAAGCATGGTCCTTGATAATAGTTTTTGAAAAATTCACTAGTTACATTACACGCACCTATACCTTAAAACTTTTTTTTTTTATGTAAAAAAAGTACACTTTAAAATTGCTGAATTTTGAAACAAAACTTTCGTATCGTTTGCTGATTTGAATACTTGGGAATTTTATTCGGAAGGAGAAGAAAAGATGGGATTATATTATTTATAATTTATTGTAATAAAAAATTACAATTAAAGAGTTATATTAAAATTTCAATTATGTCTAAGTGTCAATAATAATAATAACGTACGATAAGTTTTTGGACCTTCAATTTACTTTTCGTTGATATTTGTATAACATGTTAATGGTTATTTTATATATCTTAGGGTTTAGATTATAACGTTTGGGATCGTTTGAAGGAGACGATTGGGAGGTTAGATAATGTGTTGATCAATTGATTATATCAAGCCATAGATATTGTTCATTCAGTCATGAGGGCTCAAAAGGCAATGAGAAGTATTTAACTTTGTTTGGTAGATACTTCAAAAGGTCTTGAATTAATTTCTTTATTTTTTTAGTTAGGGTCGTGTAAAAAAATTAATCTTAAAAATCATTTAAAATATATTTTTATATATTAAAATACTTAAAGTGAATTTAGAGTCTCCAAAAATATAATCGAAACTACTAAACTTTAATATTTGGGTCTGTAATTTCCAATTATTTAGGTCCCCAAGTTTTTTATTATTAAAATCACTCAATTTTACTATTTGGGCCCTCAGATCCTAAATTAATTAGGGCCTTATTCCCACTTTATTCTTTAATTTCCTAAGTTATTTATTCTATACTCCCAAAATTATTTGCTCTCTATATTTCACATAATTTGAAATGTTTTTTTTTTCTTCTTCATTTAGGTTTAATTTTTTTTAGAAATTTGAAAAACAATTTGGACTTTTACTTGAGTTGAAGAAGCTAAAAGCTGCATATAAGAAATAGTTTGAAGAGTTTCTGCACTAACTTTTTAATGCGGCATTAGTTTGCAGCAAGCGACATGCTTTTTTGTTTTATTTTCCCCATCGATATTTTTGTCGGCATGCTGCATGCCCGTAAAATTTATGGAGCGAAATAGCGTCGCCATCGACATTTAAAACCTTGATTGCAATGCAATAAAATACTAATTGCTTTTATTATTTATTTTTGAACATCAATAACACAAAACGATAATTACACGTATAAGACATTATATTGTATGTCACATAAGTGTACATGATAACACATTATAGTGAAAGTCGAGGTTATAAATTTTGGCAAAAAATGTCGATTTTTGTCGAAAAATGTCGCTTACCGAACGTGGTAATTGTTTTCGTTTTATCCTTTTCCATCCATTATAAACAATTATCGCGGCAACAATGCAGAAAAAATTAAAAATGAGAATTTTTTGAGCAAATATTTAAAAATTATCGCAGCAAAAGTACTCAAGTTTAGTTTTGTGGATTTTGACTAAATTTCTTGGTTTATAGGAAAATTTAGGATGATTAAATTAATCATCTATAGTTTTTGTATAATTTATCTGAAAATTTGATCACTAATTCAATTTTTGGCGTATTGTGCAGCAAAATTACCTAAAATAATATTTTGTGATGTTTGAGGTAATATATTCGTTTTTCTTTCAATTTATTTTAATTAATTATTGTAATAATAATTTGTGATTTTTATGTAATTTATCTGCATATTTGAGCTTAATCCAAACTTTTTTTCTTTATTATGGCAAAAGTACCAAAAGTTCTTCTTTTGTCCTTTGTTAGATAATTTATTCTTATTACTTGTTATTTAGGCTAATAAAGATTATCAAGTAAATTTTTTGAGATAATGAAATAATGTTTAGTCTTTTTCAATTAAATTTTAATTAATTTCTCAAAGTTTTTGGTGTTTATGACAAAAGTGCCAATTTCATTTAGAATGAGTATGGAGTTGAGACTTTATTTATATGTGTTGGTGTTTGGATATATTTATATATGCTTTTGTATGATTTTATTTATTGAGTAGATATTATGACATGATTTTATTATTTGTATTTTTAACACACTATATACGAATCCATTAAATAATTGTTAAATTATTTTATATATTTTCCATCATAATCAGTTGATAAATCATTGATAAGTGTCGATAAAAATAATATACTGTTTTATCCTTTACCCATCGATAAATCAATAGCCAAACAATAAAACTGTCGATAACGACTGTTGAGGGTAAAAATACCAACAAACAATCACGAGGATTATCTCCCCGAGTTTATCAAAAAGAGTCTGGATTTTTCCTCTTTTAGCGTTAAGAATCAAGGATAAGAGAAACAATAGCCAAACAATAAAACTGTCGATAACGACTGTTGAGGGTAAAAATACCAACAAACAATCACGAGGATTATCTCCCCGAGTTTATCAAAAAGAGTGGATTTTTCCTCTTTTAACGTTAAGAATCAAGGATAAGAGAATGATCAAGGAATGCTTTGAATTCTTCTTCCATTTTTTGTATTGATTATCAAACTGTTTGAGTTACAAGTCTCTGAGTACGAATTCTCTCTTTATCCCCTGGGGGTGTTCAGGATTCGATCCTCTACAATGGCTATCACTCTTTCTATTTATAGGCGAGTTGCCTCGGCTAGGGTTCGGTTCCCATGGTTGATCCTCTTGTGGTCCTCCTTCTGAAAAGTGATGTGGCCCTCACTGACATTCTCTGCAAGAGCAAGAAGACACACTCCCACTAACGTTGTCGCCTGCCACCTCCTGAGGATATTCCGCGCGTACGGCCTTCCTTTTGTCAGATTCGCCGACCACCTCTCTGCCGCATTTAATGAGGCTTGAACGTACGTCTCTGGCACGCCTTCAATGAACCTCCCTGGACCTTTTGAACTTCCCGTCTTAGTTTCTTTCTCGATCGTCTTTTTTGAGCACGCTATTCCGAGCACCTTCTTGAATGCTTCATCCGAGGAGCATCACCTCGGAGAATCTCTCCTCGGGGATGCCTCCTCTAGCGCCTTCCTCGCGGCTGCCTCTCCTTCCCCTAGGCCGGAAGACACCTCCTCGAGGTTCGGGATCTGTCGTTGGCAAATGCCTTTGCCTCGTTTATAGAACAAACGATACAAATAGTGTTAAGGAGGGATTGGACGAAATCCGACCTTAACAACGACAACCAATTCATCGGCAAAAATAATATTCTAAATTCTGGACCTTATGCAAGTGAGTAAGTCAGGTACAATAAACAGAGAAAAATGAGATGAGCTTCTTCTTCTTCTTCTTCTTCTTCTTCTTCTTCTTCTTCTTCTTCTTCTTCTTCTTCTTCTTCTTCTTCTTCTTCTTCTTCTTCTTCTTCTTCTTCTTCTTCTTCTTCTTCTTCTTCTTCTTCTTGAAAAATGAAATACAATACCTCATCGGACAACCAAATATACCCAAAGTTACTTAGAACTTCTTTCATTTTCTCTATTAATATTTAGAGTAAATAAAATACCTCAAATACCCTTGGTACCTTTTTTTTGTTTGTTTGAAAGAACCCTTAGTACTTCTTAATGCACTGACATTCCAAATTCAAAACGAATTTGCGATAAAATCTGAACTCAGGAGACAGGAAACATTTACACACATCGAAGACTCGTTTCTTTAGAGTCACAAAGACTGACTAAACCCCAAAATCATAATATTATATATACATATAATTATATATATATATATATAAATAATTATTGAAGACTCGTTTTTGCTAACTATTGACGAACCATAAAATAATAAATATTGCTAATAATTTTGAATTAATGCTCTGTCATGTTTCTAAATATATTTTTTTAATCAATTTGTTCATTTATTTTTGACTTCGTATTGTACGTATCAGTTTCTTTCCTTATTTTTCTTTGTAAAAATCAGATCATCTCTCATCTTATCACTGATCTCCATATCACTATGAAAATTATCACTCAATTAATTCTATTAAATTAGATCCACGAAAAGATCACTTATCACTCTCTAGTCTCTCTTAATCTCATCATTTCAGCCAAAAGATCACCCCTAACAATGCCGTTCAGAATGAAGTCATCGGAATTGTCACGCTCGTCGAGCCAGGGGCAGACCGGTCCGTGTCCGTTCAGACACGCCCAGTCTCCCCCCAAAGCTGTTGTAGCCAAAAAGGCAGCATCGTGTAACTTTCCCGGGGCGGAACGGGAGAGAGAGACGGTGCGGTGCCGGAGCAAGATCTTCGAGATTACCGCCATGAAGGACGAGCCGAGGACGTTGCCGAAGCAGATCGACGAGAGCTTCGGAGGGTTTCTGAAGCACTGTGCGTTGTGTCGCAAGAAGTTAGCAGAGAATAAAGATAAGTATATGTACGGGTACGTAATATAATTCTGACCTAGATCATCATAATAATACTAACATTTTACTTTTTTTCTCCTATAGTTTACGTGAAATAATTGTTTTTTTTTTCTTAATTTTGATGAAGAATTTTCCAGCTCTTCATTTTATTGGAGACATAAACTCAATTATGCTCTCACTTTTTACTATTTTTACGTTCCGAGTTTTTTTAATGTTCACTATTTTGTTCTCTAATATTTTAGTCCACTTTTAATTTAAATTTAACAAATTTAAAATTACCTTTTAAGTCTTAGATACACGTCACCTTAGACAAGAGAGGGAATTTTTAAAGAAGAAATCAGTACTATATGCGGTTTTAGAAGGTCGAACTCATTTTCATATACTTCTAGTGTCTGAACTTTGAATTTTGGAGTCAAATACTATATGTATATGTGCAGTTTATAAACAATATATTTACTTTTTAGTTCTTACTTTGGTATTTAATTGACATTATACATTATTATTTTGGATTTTATTAAATATATTTGACTTAGCATGATATCGTGGAGCAATATATGGCATTAGTTCCTTATACTTTTGTACGCATATTTTCTGTTGATTTCTTTTTATTGCATTTATTGTAGTTTTATTTTATTTGACTGAGTTTTATTGTTTCCTTAATCTTAGAATTGCAGTTTTATTAGGAAAGTTAGTATTAAAATTTTCATACATTGTACGTGAAACTATATCATGTACATAGATGGAGATTATTTTATGAAGTGAAAATTGAGTTTTTACTCGTAAAATATGGAGAATCTTTGTCGAAATTGTGGACCGTAGACTCACGATCAAGGACTCGCCGGAAAACACCTTCGTCGAATAAATTCTGCTGCATCAATCATTTTCTTCAAACTCTGCGAACGTTCCATGATACTTCTACCATCGGCCCCGAAATGGCATTAAAAATAAATAAATAAATAAATAAATGAGCACCAGATTTGCGGTAGAACAACTCTGTAAAAAGTTTATAAATTTGTGGATCTGCCACATGTATCATTAATTATAATAATAAGGTTAATAATGGTATAAGTATTTAACATTTTGATTTTAGTGGTACGGTTAAAATCTCAATGTTTACTATTTTGTTACTTTGTGATATGCTGTTAAGTCTTATTAATAGTCACAAATTTTCTATATCATGGCAAATACCTATTTGCCGCTCAAAAATCTATTGATTTCAAATCAACAGAACACATATATTTACAAACCATATCATAAATAATTAATTACTATGATATTGTATAGGTTTCTAGGTGCATATTGCTCTCCACGGTGCCGTGAGCACATGATCATCATCGATGGCTTCGACAAGCTATGCCCTTCTCGAGCCAACAAGAACCAGAAGAGAATCCCATGCAACAAGCTTTCTAAGGAACCATGCAATCTTGAAGATGACGAGGATTCTGAATTCAGTGGTTCATGATATTATACATCTCATAAAGACATATACACTAATATATATATATATATATATATATATATATCCCTATATATATATATTAAAAGCTTTAGATGAATTGTAAAAACTTGTGTTGGTGGACTTTTATAACCACTTGGCTCAGCTTACATTTTCATTTTAAAACAATTGATTGATGTCTTAGTTCTCATGATGTTAATTTTTTTAATGGAAACAGAAAATTTCATTTAAATCAGAGAGTGAATTCCCCGTTGACAAAGGTCTACAAGACAATTTGGACATTCATCAGCTAAAAGTCTGAGAGTAAACGGATAATCGGGTCTTGGATAGACGATTAGCCACCCGGTTGCAAGTCTGATGTAGGCACAAACTACACCGTTAAGGGCGACCTTGATTGTTGATTCGACGGACGAATACCCAATCAAAATCCTTCTGAAAACCTGTTGATTCAACAATGAATACCAGATTTTTGAGCAACAAAATCGAATTCTCAAGAACACGAAATTGGGGAAAACACAAGGGTTTTTTTCTTAATCCAAAAGGTGCCGTCAAAATACATCAGTGAGGCTTAATACCTCAGCCCAAATGAAACCCTAAGGAAACCAAGAGTCAAAAACTAAACTGACAATAAAAAAGGGTACAAACGTCAAACTGCGCACAGAATTAAGAACCCGCGCAAAAAACACTAGAATGATAAAACTGTGTATATATTTTGACTTATCCGAGTAGAAAACTTCCCTAGCTTCGAATCGATACGTAGAACGCAGAAAACGGACACCCGAGTAAGAAGATATGATGGTTCAAAGTCGAGCGGGCAGATCTGCATCAATAACTTGCGGGCCTACCGATCTTATTAATAACTTGACGATACGAGCGATGATTGGTCCTTGGAGGCTATTGATTTGTCCTTCGTTCACGAGCCGGGTTGTGAAAACTATACGGGGGACCGAAGGAAGGCTCCAACGTGATGCTTTCCTACTATTTAAGTTTACATTATTGCTATTAATTTTAAGTTTAATTATTAATTATTTGCTTATTTTTTAGTTAGAGAGATTGGTGGAGTTGGTTTCCTATATTCATGTGTTCGGTTTAAAACCCTAGCTTGTTATAAGGGTGCAGCCGAATTGATTTCCTCGGTGAGAGAAAAGTCGAGTTCTTATACTCGCAGAGACGCGTTCTTCAATCTCCGTATTCCGGTCACGTTCGAGCCTTCCTTTGGTCCCACGTATTGCGTTTGCATCATTAGGTTTCCAAGGAATCTCCTCAGTTCAACGAACTTAGAATTGTCGAGTACAATTCTAGGCGGAGCATCCAATTTATATATGAACTCCACGTGGCTACGAACAACGTTCGACGACAGTAGAGGAAATTTCACAATGTCAGCTTCGTGAGTGAACTTTGGTAGAGTTGGAGCATCGACAAATATATATTCAATCCCTCGGCAATGATAGATTGTTAGAAATTTTAGCCGCAGATGAGAGATCGTAACTCTTTCCAAAACTTGGCAAAGGATAACTTTGAGAGTCTCGAGGCAAGAGAATTTCGACATTAGGGTAATTATTTCTTTATCAATGGAGAAATTTCACAAAGATGGGGTATCAATGGAGATCCTGCTGTTTTTGTGCACCAATCCTGTCTTAATGGAATTGAGTTTATGGAGTTTGGAGATCTTAATTGTTTCACACTAAAGATGCGCCAATATATATATATATATATATATATATATATATATATATATAAGATGTTGGGGCAGTTTTGACATATATCTCGGAGGATCTTCTGACCTCCATCAGAATTAGACTTCAAAGATTTATAAACTTGGAGAAACCCGCGTTTGCGTTGATGGAAAACGTCATCTTTGAGAGAGGGTAGGCAGAAACAAGCCTCCCATCAAATTGTGCTCTGAATACCAATCTAGAAGCACCATTGCAAAGAGAAAGTGGAAACCGAGTTTCTATTAGCAGAATCGAGCTGACCTGGATGCTTTCAAGATAGAGAGACACGGTGGAAAGTGTTAGTCCGCTCTGAACGAAAGTTCGCAGAGACGTATCCACAAAGTTAAAAAAATCTTTGACTCGCTCATGATACGAAACTGATGTAGGCACAAACTACACCGCTAAGGGCGACCTTGATTGTTGATTCGATGCACGAATACCCACTCAAAATCCTTTCGAAAACCTGTTGATTCAACAATGAATACCAGATTTTTGGGCAACAAAATTGAATTTTCAAGAACACGAAATTGGGAAAACACAAGGGTTCTTTTTCTTAATCCAAAAAGGTGCCGTCAAAATACATTAGTGAGGCTTAAATACCTCAGCCCAAATGAAACCCTAAGGAAACCAAGAGTCAAAAACTAAACTGACAATAAAAAGGGTAAAAACGTCAAACTGCGCACATAATTAAGAACCCGCGCAAAACACACTAGAATGATAAAACTGTGTATATCTTTTGACTTCTCCGAGTAGACAACTTCCGTAGCTTTCCACACATAGAAAATATCATTTTTATTTTTTTGTTAACTTTTTTATTTAACCTTAAGACATTTAATTAAATCAATATGATTACTATTTAACTTTATGACATTTAAATTTGTGATTTTCCTTTTGCTTTAATAGACTAAATCCTCATGGCTTGGCGTGGGGACGACCAAACACGGTTGCGGTGTGGAACTTTTTTCATAAAGATCGGCATGTCAACGAGCAAGGCGAGCATGTTAAACTGGCCATGTGCAAAAAGTGCGGGCAAGCCCTAGATGGGATGGGGGACCGGGGAACCGGCTACTTGAACCGACACGCAAATGTGTGCATCCCAACCGGGGAGCTCGGTGAGGTAAACACAGCACAGGTAAGTGCTCTTTCTGCTGTGAATTTACGGAAATGGACACTCGAATGGATTTTTTCTACTGGCGTTCCGATGAGTTTTATCGAAAATCCCAACCATACACGATATATGCAAATGATTAATCCGACGTACCAACAGTTTTCTCGTACCACTTATACCGGGGACATGGAAACCGCTTATGCTATGCAAAAGAACCTTTTTGTCAATTTTTTTCAAAATGTCTAGCAACGTTGCTTTTACCACCGACTTGTGGAGCGGTCCAAGTTTAAACGATTACATGAGTTTGACCGCCCATTACGTCGACGATGAATGGAATCCATGTCAACGAATTTTAAATTTATCGCCTTTCGAGTGTCGCTATACCGGAAAAAACATAGCCGAGAAATTATTTACATTATTTGGTGATTGGGGTTTACAAAATCGTGTTATTTCCATTACCTTAGATAATGCCTCAAGCAAAAACACCCCGATTACTATCTTGGAAACAATGTTGCCCGCTTCTCCGTTTTGAAATATTTTACATGAACGGTGTGCTTGTCACAAAGTTAATTTAATTGCACGAACGGGCGAGGCACATATTGCACACCATGTTGAAAAAATACGCGGCATTGTTGATTGGATCCGAAATCCTCAAACCACCAATAGGTGGAGACAATTTTGTAAAGACCACAATCATAAAGCTAATAGGTTTGGTTTAGATAATAATACACGATGGAACTCTACGTATTTAATGATTTCAGTTGTGTGTAGACAAAGGCTTCCTTTTGACCACTTCCTCGGACAGGAACTCGATCCCGAGGCGCGGATCACGGAGGCGGAATGGCGCAAAGAAATTCCTCGCTTTCCTCAAACCCTTTTATGCTGTTACTTTAAATTTTTCTAACCAAAATAGACCATCTTTGAATCATGGTCTTTCGGGTCTTTATCAAATTGTTGGAAATTGGATATAGCTCCGACGCCATTTATTGGAAATCGGATATACTAATATGCCAATTTGCCTTTATTAATAACGAAATAGCTTCGATTGCAAATTCATTAAAATTACTTTTTACGTCCCGTCCAAATTACCTCGAATATTCCGCTCTCATCAGTCCATCCGGGTAACTTCAAAAATAATTTTAGGTCGGAAAAGTTACACCGTAACAACGTACTGACATCGAGTAATTTGGATAAAGCGACCGGATAAATAATTGGCAATTTAATTATCACAATTAATTTCATAACAACATTATTAAATCTAATGTCTATGGAAAATAAATAAATACAATAAAAGGAATTTTGCATTTATTGACCCAATGCATAAGGCCGTACCTCATTGACGACTTCCGGCTGTGCGTTCTGACTTTGGCAGGGCTCCGCCGATGCTGAGGGAAACTCCCGTGATCTTCCGGGATATTCTCCTGGATTCCTCGTACCGAAGCGTGGGCTTCGCCGGCAGGACTCCGTCGCAAAATTTAACTGGCGGTTCTTTTTAAGCTTCCGGAGAAAAATATCTCCTAAGCCGAACCAGAAGAGAGATCAGAAGCAAAAACTCGCAGACCCTAAAGAGAGAGGGAGAGCTCGAGTTTTTGCTCTGGGGAAAGGTGTGAAAAATGTGTAGCATGAGCTCCCTATTTATAGCCTTTAGCCCGTAACCAAATTTGAGAATTTTACTCCCAAATTTCGAAATTATATATATTAAATATAATTAATTATCTTAATCCAAAGGTTTAGATTCAATCTCATCTAAATCCAATGGATATAATTAATTAGGGATTTAATTAAATAAGAAAGACTTGGTAAAATCAAAAACCAATCTTATCATCTTATTTATATATAATTCGAATATATATTTATATATATTTAATTTCGAAAATAATTATTAAATATAATTAATTGTCCTAATCCAAAGGTTTAGATTCAATCTTATCTAAATCCAATGGATATAATTAATTAAGGATTTAATTAAATAAGAAAGACTTGGTAAAATCAAAAACCAATCTTATCTACTTATTTAAATTTCAAAATATATATATATATAATAATAATAATAATTTCGAAAATTATTAATTATTATATATATTAATTAATTTCCAATCCGACGGTAAAGATTAAATCTTAAACCGATCCAACGGATACAATTAATTAGGTCAAATTCGAAAACCCTAAGCTTGGTCACCAAGCTACTATTTTCTAATTAGGGTTAGGTCAAAAATCAATTATCTTAATCCAACGGTTGATATTAAATCATTTCCGATCCAATGGATTAAATTGATTTTAGGGTTTTTGCTAAAATACCAAATATTAGGTACTTATGCCGCAAATATTTAAAAGTTCAAACCAAGTCAAATGCGTGTGAAGTGGTTTAACTTTTCTTGCTGCTCATATCGATATACACATATAATATATAATTAAATATATATTATTATTATTAATATAAATCTATTAATTATTAATTAATTATTAATAAGATATTAATAATTAAATCCAAATAATTAAATTATATTAATAATTCATGATCTCAATATCACACATTAAAATGTCATGGTGCCACACCATCATTTAAATTCGTGACATGTGATTTAATTTCATAGCTTGTCGTACCGAACACAAACTTAGAAAATCCATAAATCACAAACCGTAAGTCGGAATGACTTGGTTCAAAAATCAAAGTTGCTTAGAATTTAATTTACATCAACATGGTGCTGATAGAAAATCTAAATTCTAACTTTATTTTTATCAGTTAATTCCGTGTACCAAAATATGGTACTTTTGCCACGCTGACGATAAAACTATCTGACGTCTGCCAAAGACTTGTCAGTTTTATTAGTCGAGCCAAATGATTAAACATTATCCAGAATGAATTTTAATCACGTACGTATCATCCGTTATGGAGCTATCATGGGGACCATGGACCCGTATCACTTAAGCTCCAACGAACCGCTAGATGTTCGTCAAACCTCGAAGTGATTCCACTATAGACCCGAGGCTGTACTCTTTAGTGATACGGTATATATTATTCCCTTATAACAGCAGGGTGTCCATTGATACAATCAAATTCCGGTTATTGATCTTTCACTTGATGATCCAGTACATGAGCAGGCGGATTTTACCGTATTGCCTCTCACTGCATTTTCATCCTTAATTCAGTCGGATGATATTATGAGCAACCCACTTATGATTACGAGTCATAAGCTGGCCATGGGTAAATCTCACTTCTCACCATCGACAATTAAGGGAATCATCTTGACTCTGAAGAGAGCTATGTGATGCCCATATCTATGATCAAGCTACCTTCACTGTTGACTATCATGTTCCCAAAATAATAGTGTTGGGAACAGCGGTAATATATTGTGTTCTTAAACGGTTAAATCAAAGAACAATCAGGTCAACAGATCAGACTCAAGATCACTCAGGACTTAGATCGATATCCATTTGATCATCTACTAGTGACTCAACTTCAAGTTATCAGTGACGGTCTTATATGATAACTTCTTGAGTTTAAGTCAGGTCCAGTCCAGTATGAAGACGCTTCATACTTAATGCACTTCTAGTGAATGTGACACACACACTTAATCCAGAATAGGATTATATCACTTAGTCACATTAATGACCTTTTCAATTAATGGGCTCCCACCCAGTTAATCAGGTCACGGACAATTTAAGTTCATTTATTATGATTATCAATTCTTCCTCACATTGACTCCGGTGTGATGATAATAACATAATTGCATTCCATTATGAACTATGGATCAAACATTCTATTTTACTCTACTGAAACTATAATAATATTAACATAATAAGTATTATATTTATTCAACGACTAGTCATAATCTTTTACAAATGGGTTAAAACAGCTTGTTTAAGGACACATGTCCAACACAAATTCTGTGTGCTTTCAATGAATTCGAAGATGACCCTATCATTTCTCCGCTTATTCCGTCAATTATTTAGAAATTCAAGTCTTATTGGGACCCACCCCCGTTTTTGTTTTTCTTCGGTGCTATTCTAGACCCTCATCTTTCGGATGCTTATGGGCCAATGATGATAGCGATCGGAGAAAACATACGGGCGAATTATCGTAATTATGCTAATGTTGTTAATGAAGCTTTTTATGCATTGTACAATGAATACGACAAACGGTTCCCACAGTTCAACGCACAGGAGAAGCAAAGGGCAGTGATAGCAAGCCCAACCAAGACGGAGCTAGACTTCAGCCGGAGACTCAAGCAACGGCTAGATCGCGGGGAATCCAATACGCCTTTGGCGGGCGACACGGATAGCCAACCGGAAGAAGTCAAGCGCTACTACGGCCTACGGTTCGACGACGAATCCGATGAGTTTGACGTCATTAAGTGGTGGAAGAATGAAAGGGACAGATTCCTGACATTGGCGAGAATGGCGAGGGATATACTGCCTATCCCCATTTCCAGCGTTGCTTCGGAGAGCGTTTTTAGTACGGCTCAACATCTCATCAACGACCGGCGGACGTCAACCACCAACACACACGTCGAGAAAATAGTGGTGTTGAATGATTTGTTTTTCCAGCCCCCCATGATTGCCGAACGCTCCGAACCAAGCGAATTAGAGCTAATGACGGAAAGGTTCAACGCAATGTTCCCCGAGTAATGATGTGCTATTTCCTCTCTTGGTTTTATGTCCCTAAGGAGGGTTTTACAAGAGAGGTTTTAGTGAGGCATCTTATAATATTTACACTGAATATTTACAGCTCTCGTCCACCTTATTGTAATATTCACAATGAATAATACAATTTTTTTTAAATATCTCGTCTTATCGTATTTATTTATTTGTTGATTAAATTTGTTAAACTTTAACTTATTAATATGTTACAAGTTAAAAACTAACATTTAAATCAAACTTATTAATATGTTACAAATTTAAAACTAACGTATAAATCAAACTTATTAATATGTTACAAATTTAAAAGCTAACATATTAATCAAACTTATTATTAATAAAAATTAATAAAAATATTTAAATATAAATTTGAAATAATTGATAAAGTTTGATAATTAAATTAGGGTAAAAACTAATAAAATTAATTGGAAATAAATAGGAACATATGCCGCTACATTTTTTTCAATTTCTCCGGCGACTTCGCGATGTCGCGATGCAGCAAATCGCGACCCGTCGCGACGACGTGTTTCACGATTTTCACAATTTTGACCGCGACGGGTCGCGACGTCGTGGTTCAACACTTTAGGCGAGGGGCTTCTTCTAAGGTTTGACCTTCTCCATCTGAAATTTCTCGACGACCTTCTTGAAGTAGTCAGATTGGAAAATGCTGAGTGTGCCCTTCTCCCTGTCTCTCAGAAGATCCATGCCTAGAATCCTCCTCGCCGGTCCCAAATCCTTCATCTCAAATTCGGACTTCCAACGCTTCTTTGAGCTTCTTGATCTCCGTTCTGCTCCGCTCCTCAAGACAATCAACATATCGTCGACGTACAAGAGCAAGTACACATTGTCTCCGCTCTCCGTCTTCCTGAAGTATACGCAATTGTCGTGCCTACTTCGACGATAGTTGTTCTGCTCCATGAAGGTATCGAACATTTTGTACCATTGTCGAGGAGACTGCTTAAGTCCGTACAAGGACTTCTTCAGTAAGCAGACCCAATCCTCATTTCCCTTTTGCAAATAGCCCTCGGGTTGTTGCATAAGGATCTTCTCCTCAAGTTCTCCGTGTAGAATAGCTGTCTTGACATCCATATGCTCGAGTTCCAAGTTAAACTTGGCCACCATCAAGAGCAAGAAAACTTCGTTGAAGTCTATCCCTTCTTGCTGCGTGAATCCCTTCGCCACAAGCCTCGCCTTATATCTGGCCGGCTCACCTCCTGGTCCACCTGGTTTCACTTTGTATAGCCACTGACAACCCATCACTTTGCACTTGTGGAGTTTTGGAACAAGGACCCAGTTTTTGTTCTTGTCGAGGGAATTCATCTACTCCTCCATGGCTGCTCGCCACTTCTCTGCGCTCGGAGATTTAACGGCATCCCCATATGATCTGGGCTCATCGTTAATCTCGACGCCTAGGGTATTGAAGACATAAGCCACCATCTCCGCGTGTGCAAGCCTGCTCGGCTTCTTCACAGCTCGTCGAGCTCTGTCCCAACACCCTAGCAACAAGAATGGTACACGGACACAATTACGGAACTTGACACGATAGAATTGGACAGAACCAACTATCAGTTTTATTGAAGATGTGGATACTATAACACTCGGCTACAAAAGAATCAAACTTAAACAAAGACTTGATCTTCCCGAAGAATCGCCCGAACCCAAACAACCATGTGGTCCTCCTTGTACGATGAACAACATGTCTCACGGATGTGGCCTCCGTCTTGTATGCCCGTCACCGTTAACTTGAGATACCCAAATCATCCAGACGCCGCCGATTAGCCAAACTCCGATGAGCAAGATCTGCCCTGACGCCGCGAAGATGCTCCGACGGAATCCTAGAGAATGCGCCTCTGTTCTGTCGTTCCCAAGCCTTCCCTCTCCGTAATCCGTCGCTGCCCTTCTTCTCCACCTTCGGTTTCCACCTGAAACTTTCTCTCTCTAAGAAAAGCTTATCGCTTACGCTTCTGGAATCTCTCTGTGTAATATTGTGTTGTGTTCCTTGTTCTCATTTCTCTCTGATACCCGAATGGTATTTATAGAGATATCTTGATGTCCGTCGCTGATTCCGTCCTCGAGCGTTGACTCACAGTCAAGCCCGATTGGCTGCCGAGGTTAATAAGTTACGTTGACTCACCCTGTCACCGATAGGTGATCAACAATTTGTCGTTTCCATTTTTAGTCCTTCTCGAATTAGGAGTTTCTTGTTTCGTAGCTAAAATTTTGGTCAGTTTTATCTTCTCTAGTTTGGACCTATGTGATCCGATTTCTCTCTCTTTCTCTCTCTCTCTCTCGTTTTTGTCGTTGTTCTCTGTCCCTTTCGGATTTGTGGCGGCGTGATGTCGAACCTTGACGGTGACCGGGTTTCATCATAAAAAGTCATTAAGTATATTAAAATTTGCTCGAAACAAATATTTTGCATTAAACTAATGTCCAGTTTTAACTTGTAATTAATATTTCATATTTTTCTAGAACTTATTTTAGAAAACTTAAAATACCAAAGTTATAGATATATCTCTTAGCTTTCCAACCGTAGGTTGTGCATAAAATTTGGACAAAAAAATGAGTGAGTTATGTCAAAAATACAAAAAGTGTACATATAGAAGAGGAATCACTCTCAAACGGTCAAGTGACGGAAAACACAAAAATATCTAGCGGGTCAAACATTGAGTACATTAGCCGCCAAAAATAAACATTTGGTACATAATCGGCAGAAGATCAAACATTAGGTACATTAGCCACAGTTTACCCTAAAGCATATAATATCATGTCAAGAGTTTTACTTGCAGTTGTTTTTTAGTTTTCAAGTTGTGTTTCTCATTCATTCAATAAACAGTATAGTAAATACAACCTAGCTTATGAACAGTAACTTAATTAAAATATTCACAACACTCTCCCTCAAGATGGGCAAAAGATATCGATCAAGCCCATCTTGTTACATAATCTCAACTGGTCAATAGAGCCCAATCCCTTAGTGAGGCAATCTGCTATTTTCTCTCGTGTACCAATGTGGCTCAGCTTCAGCTCTCCGCTATCAATGTAATGTCTGACGAAGAACCGGTCAATGTCGATGTGCTTGGTTCTGTCGTGCTGCACCGGGTTGTTAGCAATGCTAATTGTCGCTTAATTGTCGCATCATAGCTTCATTTGGGCACCTTGGTCCATCTTCAGCTCCTTCAGTAGCATCTTCAACCATAACAACTCCGCGACACTGGAGGCCATCGCTTGGTATTCCGCCTTCGATGTAGACCTTGCTACGACTGACTGCTTCTTGCTCTTTCACGACACCAAGTTTCCACCGACAAACATACAATACCCGGAGGTAGACTTCCTATCGTCAGCACAACTGGCCCAGTCGGCATCACAAAATTCCTCCACCTCGAGATGGTTGTTCTTCTCGAAGAGCAACCCTTTTCTCGGAGCTCTCTTCAAGTATCGGAGAATCCGATATACTGCTGTCTTATGTCCATCTCTCGGATCATGCATGTAGCGGCTTACCACGCTCAAAGCAAATGAGCTTATTGAGATTCAATATCCGTAATAAGCCTACTATGAATGCAGTTTGAGATTCAATATCATAGAAGAGAGGGTTCATTTGATCCGATTCGCCACCACTTTTGTGACAGTCCTGAGGAGAACGTTGCGAAGGCTTATTGGATGGAAATCCTTATTGACCTGTCTTAATTTGTTTCTAATGTTTCTTCATCTCTCACCTTATCACTCTTCTCCGTGTTTTCCCTAAAGTAATTTGTTTCATTTGTTTATGTTTGTTAGATATATTACGTAATTCTCTTAAGATTAAAACATATACATTATTTCTTATAAAAAAAAATATTCCAATTGTATTTTAAATATTTTAACAAAATATTTACAAAGACATTGAGCCCAAAGATCTCTCTAGTATTGGGCCAAAGGCCAATAATCGGTTTCAAATAAGTGAATAACCACGAAATTAAATCTCTGACCGTATAATAATCCAAACAAATCATTAAATTAATTTAATAGTAAAATCAGGATATTATATATATTATTGTATTTAGTAAAGATATTGGACGCATAAAATAACTAGAAGATAATTTTATAAATAATATCAGAAATTCAGAATATTCACATCACTCCGTCATAAAGATAAACCCATCACGAATCACTCCCTAACTCTCTTAATACATTATCAAACTCATCAGCTCAGCCAAAGAACCACCTTATTCAGAATTCCAGCAACCATGCCCTCTAGAAAGATGTCCTGCTTGTCGGGTCAGGGGCAGACCGGTCCTTGTACGTTCAGCTGTGCCCAGCCGCCCCCGAAGAGTACTGTTGTAGCGAAAGCGAACAGTGCGCCTTTGTATTATATACCCGCAGCGAGACGGGAGAGAGAGACGGGTCAGAACGGGAGGGTAAGCTTCGAGATTTCAGCCATGCAGGAGGAACCAACGACGTTGGCGAAGAAGGTCGACGAGAGCTTCGGAGGGTTTATGAAGCACTGCGCATTCTGTCGCGAGAAGTTTGCAGAGGATGAAGATAAGTATATGTACGGGTACGTAATATAATTCTTAGACCTAAATCAGAATAATAATTATGATATCAAATACTTTCTCCTATAGTTTACGTGAAATAGTTGTTATTTTTTCTTAATTTTCTATGATGATTTTTGTAGCTCTTTACTCATTCTTTGATCTGCAGAGGTTTTTTATGACTAAAAAGATATCTCATTGGATTGTTTCTAGGATGAATCAAAGATCGATCATGTTTATGTATGATATAATTACTAGGGTTAGGCTAATAGTGTCATAAGTTTTAATTAATTTTCTTTTTATGATGGCATAAAATCGATTTTATTTTTTCTTTCACGGTCAATGTCTTGATGTTTACTATTTTTCACGACTCAAGTTCTCAATGTTCTTATTATTCTCTTAAGATTCCGTTTTTTATTTATTTGATTTAACAGGATCTTAACTTTAGGACACGTGTCATCTTCGTGAGATAGAATTTCTCTATCACATTCGAAATTCCATTGAATCAACTGAAAATATCAATGGAGGATAGTGTGTATTAAGAATTTTGACTGTGAAAAAAATTGAAAATAAAATACTGCGTACTTATTATATATACTGTTTTGAACCCTAATATTTAGATATATCAGAAAGAATAAAAAGCTACTTAAACTTTTTGAGTACTTGTAATATATAACATTAAACCAAATAATTACAAATATATCAACGTTTGAATTTATTATAAGGGGAGATTCAGCAAGGCTAGGGTTGTAATCATCGCTGAAGAGTCAGACGATAGTACCGGAAATAGAATTTAACGATAATATGTAATACTTAAAATTAGGTTTTTAGAAGTGGCAATATAGTAAAGTAGTACATTACTTAATTAATCTTGAATATGACATAATTATTTAATCCTACAAGTATTCAATATTTTTTTTTTTTTGTGATATTCACTATATTACGTAAATTTTTTTTCTAAATTCCGTTCACTTTTTTCGTTGATACAATAAAATGTTAGATATGTCGTCAAGTTTAATTAAGTAATATTCTTGCAAAAACACTAATTTGTACGAAAGATTATACATATAATGAATAAATATGATTTTCTTCAGGAACTTGGGTGCCTATTGCTCTCCAGTGTGCCGTCTACATATGATCCGGATTGATGCACTACAAGAAACTGCACTTTCAGCTACCCGTATGGCTTCGGTGGGCCGAAGCTATGCCGTTCCGAAGCATTCATGAACCAGATTAGAATCGCCATGCAACAAGATTGCTGTATTATAGATCTCAGAAAGACATTCATACATATTTTATTGTAAGTTTTAGCTTTAGAAATAGGATAAGCTTAAGTGTTGTTGGACTTTTATGACCACTTGGCTTAGCTTACATTTTAATTTTTAGAACAAAGGATATTGTACGAAATACCTATTTAATTACAATTCATTGATGTCTTAACTCTCATATATATTGAGTTTGCCGTGTTCTTTGGAAGATCGTTCCACTGTGCAAGAACTCCGAATGAAGATCTTACGTATTTTCTTTTTAACATCTTATTGTAATTATGTATAGTTGAAAGTAGGCTATTACTATTTCATCTCTCTTGGCGGTGATCCGAATCCGTTTTTAAGTCCCATGCTCGTTCCGTATCTTTGTAGAGTGATGTATAATTTTTCGAAAACTCTGCAAAGGGATTAGGCCAAGATGCTTATTTCTGAAGCTTTCTAATTCAGATGGACCCCTAAATATCACTAAATATATATGAGAGAAATAAGTGTGATGGCTAGGTTAATTAACCCTTAAACACACATAACAAAGTACATAATCTCAACTACGTTATTGGATTCGTTTGGCCGAAAGGTTCGTAACGAGGCAAACCATCGATCGACCCTCTGCTCGCATCGTAAAGCTTCAGAAAAGGCTAGGTCCACGTAAGAGATTCGGGTCACAAACTCTATAACAAGTTTATTATGTATTTAATTCTCTCAAATACGTTAATTCCAAAACAAACAATAACAAACGTATACTCCAAATTTGCATAAATTTAAAGAAGCTTAATTTCCTGATTGTACAAACATGTAGTATTTTTACCCAAAATCAAGATCGCACTCATCTAATGACATGACTCAAATTTATTAATAGATTCTCAACTGAGGAAAATTAAAGTAAAAATATATTGAAAATATTTAAAGGGTAAAGGAAGCAAATGCCCATTTGTGGTTAAAGGTTTCAAAGAAATGCCCAAACCTATTTTTGATAATTAAAAACACAAACTGCCCAAATTTTTGACGAATCTGCCCTTGTAGTTTTTTTAACGTGTAAATAATTTAATTAACGAAATTAATAATCACTCTAAATAATTAATAACAAAAAAGAATCAGTTTCCTTAAAAATAGGATACGTTTGAACAAAAAAAAATCGAATAAAATTCATTTTCAATATTATATATTAATAAAATATAATTCTTTCCTTAATATAGGTGGATCAGTTTAAAAAAAAAACATATTCCTATTTACACGATTTAATTTGAATTCAAAATTTTAAAATAATTTAACAATTTAATATTAAAACAAAATCAATTCGCAATTTTTTTGCACAAGCATTTGTCGATAGATTTGAAAACCTTGTTTGGAGGGACAGAAGATGATCGATTGAGAGTGTAATTTAAGTTACAAAATTATAAAAGTAATTCAGTATACTTGTAACTGTAAATTCAGTTACGAATTTATAATAGAAAATTCCATCATTGTATTCGTAGTTTTAATTACGAATTATAATAGTATTATTTGTAGGTAAGTTACGAATTGGCATTGTAATTTAAATTACAAAATTATGAAGTAATTCAGTACCTTGTAACAGTAATTTAAGTTACGAATTTATAAAAGAAAATTCCTTCATTGTACTCATAGTTTCAGTTAGAAATTTAAAACTGTATAATAATTGTAATTAAAGTTACAAATTTATTAAATTAAATCATTATACATCTAATTGCAATTGAAGTTACTAATTACAATAATTTGGTCGTTTAACATAAACTCCTTGAGACCAAAGTCAATAACTTGGTCGTGAACATAAACTCCGTGAACTCTCCAAACTCCTTGATACCAAAATCAATAACTTGGTCGTTGAACATAAACGAAAACGTGTCGCCATGTCCCTCGACCAAATGAATAACCAGGTTGTGTAGGAAACGCGCTGGAGTATCGCATTGGTTGAAATATAAAAATTGACCAAATGGGTCATTCTTGAAACCCTCCATACATCTTAGACAACCCGAAATCGAATTCTTGATAGTCTCAATCATATGAACTGTAAGCACAAAATAACTGTAAGCACAAATGAATTGTAAGCATAAAACTTCATGAACTGTAAGCACAACATTCATTACCTAAATTCCGTAAGTTAAATTACCAAAACAGTCACAGCAATAACGAGAAACACATATGGCTTTTAAAAATGTCTTTTTCCCTTTAACCTTATAAACTGAAATTGCCAAAATTTCAGTAGTTTAAATTACCAAAACACTCACCGCAATACCCAAAACAAATATGGCTTTTGAAAGTTTCTTTTTCCTTTAACTTTAGAAACTTAAGTTGTATGTGCAACGCAATGAAGAAGGAACGATTATAAGCGGCATATGTGTCCAATGTTAGGTCGATAAAAGCAGTAGGGCCATAATTTCGTAATTTAAAATACCATAATTTCAATAATTAAAATTACGGATAGTAGATACAAGTATCGAAATAAGAATCAGAATCAAACTTAACATTGGTCTAAATATGAATCAAATTTCGGTAATTACAATAATAGATAATATATATCAATCAGAAAATTCCGAATCAAAATTTGAATCAGAGATTAACTTTTCCATAAACATGAATCAAAATTAGAAGCAAAATACCCTAATTTTGGTAAATATAAATACGGGTAGAAGATATATTTTGTCAAAAAAAATTGGCCTAAACATGAATAAGAATTAGATTCAAAAGAATCGATTAATCCTATAAAGCCACAAGGGTTTCATACTAATTTAAGCCACATACAAGAACTTGGCGACGGGATTTCATACTTACTAGAGGAACGAGCGACGGAGGCGACGAGAAGCTCTGTAATGGCGCGAGGAGAGACTTGGCGACGGGATGACGGGATACTTGGCGACGGCAAAAACTTGGCAAGCGGGAAGATGAAGGAAGAAGAATCGATGATGATTCTGAGAGAAAAAGGTCGAGCGGGATTTTGCGTAAAGAATATTCGAGGAGGTTTTCAAATTAATGGGTATTGACCGTCAACGAGCTTCGTTTAAAATTATTTTTCATTAAAAAAATATTTAAGGAAATGGAAAATTACCACAATTATAGGAGAACAATTTCGGGAAAAAAATATTAATTAATATTAAATAAACGGAAATTAAAATTAATAATTATTAATAAGCGTAATATCGTCCAAATTGATTTATTTTTTTGGTATAAATCAGTTTTATGAAACTATGAGCATTTCTTTCAAACTTTAAGCGTTTTTTTTTTAGCATTTTGTGGATTTTTTTAATATTTAATGAAGATTGAGCCTATAGATCTCACAGGTATTAGGGCAAAGCCCAATAATCGGTTTCGAATAACCACGAAATTATCTGACAAAATCCTAACAAATCAATAAATTAATAGTAAAATCAGGATATATTACATATTATTGTATTTAAAACTGGAGATTCGTTTGTTAATTAACAAAGAGTGAGAGATATTCGAAGCATAAAATAACTAGAAACTAGAATATTTCGAAAATTCATAATTACATTATTACAAAAATTAACAAAAGTTTATATACAAAAAAAAATTCCTGAAAAATAGTAACAGAAAATCTGAATATCCTGTTCTAGATTTAAATAAATAAAATCGAGCTTGGTTCTATTTCGTTCCGCAAAAAAATATCCCTTATAAATTCTAACTCGTCACTTATAATCTCTCCATACTATTCTTTAATACCTTACTCTATCAGTTTAGCCGGAACACCATCTTATTCCGATTTCCAACAATGCCCTCAAGAAAGCGGTCCTCGGAATTCTCCTCCTCGCCGAGTCAGGGGCAGACCGACGACCCTTGTCCGTCCAGCAGTTCGCAGCCGCCCCCGAAGACTGTTATTGTAGCTAACAATGCGGCGTCGTTTTACCTTCCCGGGGTGAGCCAGGAGAGAGAGGCAGTCCGGTACCGGAAGGGAATCTTCGAGATTTGTCCCATGCGGAGCGACCCGAGAGCGTGGCCGAAGCAGGTCGACGTGAGCTTCGGGGGGTTTCTGAAGAAGTGTGCGTTATGTTGCGAAGAGTTATCAGTGCACCAAGATAAGTATATGTACGGGTACGTGACATAATTCTTAACCTATATAATAATAATATCGAAATTTTTCTTTATAGTTTAGGAGTAAAATAATTGTTATTTTTCTTAATTTCTTACGATGATTTTTTTAGCTCTTTATTCTTTGATTCTTTAATAATTTTTATGACTAAAAAAGTAGATATTTCATTGGATTATTTCTAAGATGAATGAGAATCAAAGTTCGTTTATTTTTAATTGATTTATTAGAATTATGAAAGTAAGTACCTTAAGTCTAGGGCACATGTCATCTCTGAGATGGATAGAATTTTGTTTACACGCCTAAAATTCTTAAAAAAAATTAAAAAAATCTACGAAATTTAGGTAAAAATTATGGATTCGTACCATTATAAAAATAAAAATATTGAGTACTTATGATGTTTTTACCCTGTTCTTTAGGGTTGTAAACATCTTCTAACATTTTGAGTGCTTGTAATTTATGACATTAAAAAGAATATATAATTTTCAGCAAAGCTAGGGTTGTACATAATCGCTGAAGAAGTCGGTTAAATCGAATTTAACGATATTATATAATCCTTTAAATTAGGTTTTCTTTCAGAGGAAATAGGGTTAAGTAGTACAATACTTAATCAGTATCATATGTGATTTTATCCGAGGTCGAAGTGATTTTAATATATTGTTTTAGTGTTTGGACTTCGAATTTTGGAGTCTAATACTATATAATTTTGTTTGTAAATTATATATTTTTTTACTTCTTAGTTCTTGACATTGAATTAGTATTTTGGATATTGCAAAACCTATTTCTCTTCAAACTTGGTGATCTTACCATATATTACTAGTCCCGGCACCGGAAAGTCGAAACCGACACTAAAAGCTCAAGAATAAGCACCAAATAGCGGCAGAACAAATTTATATTAATACGTGAATAGGCACATATCATTAATTAACAAAAAGATTAATCAGGATTCAATATTTTTGTTTTTGTGGTGACTAACTTTTTTTCTTACGGTTAAAGATTCCAATATTTAATATTTTTTTTTCAAAGTTCTGTTTACTTTTCCTAATAAAATCTATCAAATTCAAACTAATGAAAGACACGTAAAATTTTACAGGAACTTGGGTGCATATTGCTCTCCAGAGTGCCGTGATCGCGAGTTCGTTATTGATGCACTCAAAGGAAGAGTACGTTTAGCTACTCAAACGGCTTCGACAGGCTCTTCCGTTTCGAAGACGTCGTGAACAATTTATTGATGTCTATGCTCTCATATATTCATAAATTTTATGAAGATATTGCATATTAAAAAAAAAATCTCAGTTGAAACTTTAATCATGTTAACACAATAACAAAACCGGATCCGGTACTGTTTTTCATAAATCCAGAAAAAAATAGAAACTAGAAATTGCTGGTTCCGGTTTTTATCCGGATAGTGGAATCCGGTTCCAATTTGTTACTGTTTTTTTATTTTTTTAAAAATAACCGTCAGATCAAAAATATCAACGGTTCATATAGAAGAAAAAAAAAACGAAATCTGAATTTTTCGAAAATCCAGAATCCATTCGTTCTGGTTCCGGATAAATCCAGACCTTTCTGAATTTTTTCCGGATTTTTACCGAAATTCCGAGTTTCTGGGTACTTGAAAGTAGGCTATTATATCTCATTTAGTGATCCGAATTCGTTTCAAAGTCCGACTCATTCCATAACTCTTGTAGTAGCAAAAGGGATTAGGCCAACGAAAGGCGGATAACAAAAATACACTTTAAATATTTATCCTTTTTTTTTTACTCAATAGTCAAGATTTACTCATCTCTAGTGCATTAGCAAGTTATGTATATATGTTAGTATACTGAAAATGTTGTGCACTAACACACTTATATAATGTATATCTATATATATATATAAGTCTATGATGAAGCTCGATCAATTGCTTGGCCACTATTTAGAAGCATGCCTCTAAACCAAAACCCCACATGCCACAAACTGCCACTACTCCCAAGGGACAAAACAAAACTACTAATTTAATAATTAAAACTCTTAAGAATAATCATAATGAAAAGCATGTTCAGAGAGTTCTGATATATATTGCAGAGAATAATTAATTTAATTATTTTTTAGATCGACTAAACGCATGCATATGTTATGTATGTCTAGTAAAAGTCATTGGAAGCAAAATTATTAGCGATCAAGTTTATTGTCGTTTGCTTCACTTCTTCACACCAGTGGTCCCACAAGAGATATATTAATTAAATACATTCTAACTCCGAACAGCATAAGACAAATTCAGATCAAAGTTCTGAAAGACCAGTCCCTCTCAAACTCATGCCTTTTTTTATTATTATTTAAATATTATATTATTATACTTATACCTTATGAACTTTACAAGTATAGAACTATTTTTAGATTAGTTGACAACAATGCCCTTTAAATTATGTTTGTTGGTCGAGTGCTGCGATGTTATATTTTTAAATAGCTCATAAATTTTATGTATATAATAAGTTAACTTTAGTGCTATACTATATACATAACTTATTTTGAGCGTTTTCTCTAATTTCATAATTTTTTTAAGGGGATTCAGCAAGATAATTCTTGAACAATTGGGAGCATGCCAGTTTTTTTTTTCTTTTTTTTCAAGAATATAGCTCCATATTGCCTCTACGAATTAAAAAGTAAAAATAATTAATGACTTATGAGTTATGAGCCACCCGTAACTTATTGAAAATATTTCCATCAATTTTATTAATTTTGAAGTTTAAATTTATTAACTGCTTCATATATTTCATTTGGTAATTAGTTGATAATTTTTTAGAAATTGTAATAAATGCCCATTTTGTGTAAAAGGTTTAAGAAAAATGCTCATCTGTGAGAGTAAAAAATACACACGGTGGGCAATTTTCTTAAACCTTTTACACAAAATGGGCATTTTTTAAAATAACCCATAATTTTTTTAGTAAATAATATACTGCGCACGTGTTAACATTTATAATTTCTAGTTCTACCCAAGGTTTAAAATGTCGCTTGTCAATATCGTTTCGCATTTTCCGTTTTACGGATATATCGCTTGCCGATGGTATGTCGAGGCAAATCGTAAAAAAAGGGCATGCCGCATATACCACACTTTTTTCATGGACATACCGCATGCCGATGGGGTTTTCGACGGATATTTTGTAAAAAAATACTTGAGTATTTATAGCAACGTATTTATATAGGTTCAAAACTACATATTTAATAAATACAAGACATAATTGTACACAACAAAACACATCTATAACTTCAATATGTAGGTGAAATGTATAATATTAGGTCACTTTATTAGTTGAAGTGTGTAATATTAAGTCAAATTATTATGTGAAGTGAACATGTATGTTAAGTGTGTAATATTAAGTGAATATGCATGTTAATTGTATATGTATGTTAACAAATTTAATATTAATTGAAGTGTATAATATTAAGTCAAGTTATTATATGAAGTGAACATGTATATTAAGTGTGTAATATTAAGTGAATATGCATGTTAATTGTATATGTATGTTAACAAATTTAATATTAGTTGAAGTGTATAATATTAAATGAATATGTATATTAAGTATATATGTATGCTAGGTGAGGTAAATATGTATGTTAAGTGTATAATAGTAGTTGAAGTGTATAATATTAAGTCAAATTATTAGGTGAAGTGTATGTGTATGTTAAGTGTGAATGTGTGACATTAGTTGAATATCAAAAAATCTCACATTGATAGATGACAAGAGTTTGATGATGTTTATGTACCAAATATTTGGGACAAGAGTTTTGTGTGAGTCCTCTCTCATCCGCATATCCTCGAAAAACGAAAATCGATCGACATTTTCATGAAAAATCACGAAATTTAACACCATTGGTTCTACCAGTTACCTTAAAAAAAACCCAGGCATTGCTATCATAACTTAAATTTGAATTGAAGGGCATTATTTTCAAATTACTCTATTATTAAAGGGCTATTTTAAGAAAAATTACAGTACTTACAATATAATCATTACAAGTTTCAGATATTCCCATCATCCCATGATGAGAATAAACATTCCTCAAAATCTAATTTTTCGTCGTTGCTATTTTCATTTAATTTGGGAATCGAGTATCATTCATGATTCATCATTATGATGTTCCTCTCTCTCTCTCTTTGCATTCAATAAAAGAAAAGTAAGGTGTACTAACAAAAGGATAAAAATGATTGCTTTGAGTTTTGACCATCTTTCACACATCGTTTGGTCACGTCACACACACAATTTACATTCATGATGAACAAATTAAAGAATCATAATCAGCTAAAAGAATAATCTTCAAGTCCCAAGAAGGCAAGTCTTGATTAATCAGCTTCTAGTCCTGCAAAAATACCATTGAACGTAATAATCATAAGCTTATGAGAAATCATGATTATTAATCACCAATTCAAATAAAAATTGAGATATTTGTGATATAAGTACTCAATCTTGCACAAAGATATATTCTCAATATTTTTTAGTGAAAATAGTACTCAAAAACCACAAAACAATTTCGAGATGCAGTTTTGACCATGCCTTGTTAAAGTATGTTACATGAGAGACACGGTGCGTCATTATTTAACACTTACGTGTCTCTAGCTTAACATACGTCTCACACGGCGTGACGAAATTGGACTTTGACGTACCACTTTGTGGCCTTTAAGTACGCTTGAGAATATGAAACGCGTTTGGTAAAAAAAATAAAAAAAATTGAGTACTTATTCCACAAACATCCATCAATACAATAAGAAAAAGAAAAAGAAAGTACCTATTGATTGTGCTTGGAAGCAACTTTGTGAGAAATTGGTCAGATGAGCTTGTGTATCTTTCAAAAGGGTTACCTAATTATATGTGTATTTGCTTTTCTTTTTTCTTTTTTGTTGGGATTTTTTTTTTGTGAGCCAAATAGGTTAAGGTGTTGAAATTGAATTGACCAAAATGTACAAACAATTGGAAATTTGTGAGCTTGGTGAGAGTGACCACAAAAATCACAGAAAATTAGTGCCTGCCTGCAAAGAGAAAGCAAAAAAGAAAAAACAATAAAGAGGTGAACAAAGAAATATAGTACAACATCAGAACCAATAAAGGTGAAATTAAAGAGAGAAAAAAATAAAAAGAAGTTACCTTTTTCGGTTTGTGGGCAAAGGAGTGTCTCAATCAAAACCTTGGGCATGGAATTTGCAATAATGGGAAAATAATAAATATTTTGAAATGGAACCAAAAAGTGGTAATCCCAGCCTGCAAATGGGGACCCAAAAAAAAGAACAGGGGTCAAAATTGGAATCTGAAAATATTTATGAGCAAGTGAAACATAAAATAAAGGAACTTCCAATTCATTATTTTGTCACATTTTGAGTATTTTCTTTCACAAAGATTCTGGCAGTGCCCACAAGCTAAATTTGGCAAAAAGAGCATCAAATTGTTGCTTTTTTTAGTGTGGGGATTTTACTTAATTTCTCGTATGGTAGCCCGGAACTCCAGTCCGTTTTATTCCGGTATCAAAATTACGGTTTCGGATTTCCAGACTATTTTTGATTCTGCATTATTTTCTGCTTTTATTGAATAACGCCATTCAAAGTATTAAAAAAAACGACAACCGAATTTTACATTCCTTTTTACGGAATTTATAAAAACGGTGTTTATGTTTATACAGCCATTCATTCTGCAATTTTTTTCTAATTAAATAACAGCTAATTGATCTGGACGAAGCAACGGTCCAGCTTATGAATTTGTTATTAAAAAAATACGGAAACGGAAATCGGGTTTCTATTTTATTTTTTTATAAGAATACATATTAAAATTTAACAGCATTAACTTACTCTATGTTTCCTATCATGTTAATCTTTGTCACAACTAATGGAAATATACAAGTTTTATTTTATGAGGAGAAAGACATACATGTGAATCAGAGAGGTCAAAACTGGTGAGAAGAGATTCAGAAGAAGCTAAGCTCAGTGTATCCATGTGAATACGGCAAAAGTTCTTCGACCTCGATTCGGGAACTGGAATAGCTCATGCTCTTCTTTAACCGGCTTTGTGTCGAGACAACCTCGGCCCAAAACATCCCGTAAACCGGCCTGTGATCGGAAAACCGCGATTCCCCTCGAACGTACGAGATCTGCTGCAGCCCCTCACCGTACCACAGAATCCGATCACACCTTCATCGCCAAAAGAAAACCGATCAGAACGGACTAAATTACGGAAAAGCTCGAAATAAAATGGTAAAAAAGAAGAGTAGATCTTCACCAAGCTGGAGTTCGGCGCTTCTCCTTCGGGTGCATGTCGTCACCTGCGTATCGGTCGGAGTTCGTCGAGTATTTGTATGTCGGAGGGAAGTAGATCTTGCCCTCGTTCCACCCGGTGAAGACTCGGCCTCGCCTCTGCTCGATCCGTAGCTGCAAGAAGAAAAATTGTTAGAGTGAGCCAATCGAGGTGATAAAGGGATGCACAGATAAGTGCCGGATTTTGGCAAACATGCCTGGTCTTTCTCCAGCAATGCTCGCCAGTTTTGCATCTCGACGAGGGCTTTGGCTGTTCGGTAGTTGAGCGCGATTCGATAGTTTAAATCCCCGAGCCAGATAACTCGGCTGGATAAGAAATGAACAAGATTCGAAATCACAATTCAGGAATAAAGAAAAACGGAACTAACAAGGTTTATAACGTCGAGGTTAACAAGGTCTTACTCGTGCTCGAGGATGGTTTCGGGGGACTTCTCGTCTCCCGCGGTCTGAACCTTCGGAAACCTCGTCTTCCTAAGGATTTCCATGACGTCGGAGTTCCTCCTCAGCTCGTCGCCTTCTTTCTGCCCCGACGTCAAATGCGTGCAGATGAAACAGAACGTTGTTTGATGCAACGACATGCTCACGGAGATCGACCCCTGCGGATTCCCGAGAAAACCCGTTAATCGGAATTCGAATATTCTAACTTGTTCGTGAAGAAACTAACACCATACCTTGTTTCCGAGGTAACCCATCAACCCTCTTCCAACGCAGGAGACCTTCATGTTCCGAACGTGATCCCGGAGCTCACCCCGAACCCAGACGGTGAGGAATATTCCGACCATCTGCTTGCTAGCAACCAGGCAGTACCTTGACTGCCCTCTTTTCCGGTACCCCTCGTCATTTGACGCCGATCCTCCGTATCCGTATGACATTGGTGAGAACAGGACGGTGCTCGGTGAGTCGCCGGGTCCGTTATCATCGTCCGACGAGCCCCATCGCGAGTAGTCGCTCGGTCGGGAATAGTCACTCGGCCTCTGACCCCACCGGTGGCTAGACTCGAAATCGCTCGGCCGGTGACTATAGTCACTCTGTCTGTGACTGTAGTCACTTGGCCTGTAGTCGCTCGGTCTGTGACCGTAATCGCTCGGCCGGTGACCGTAGTCGGTGCTCGGCCTGTGGCTGCAGTCGCTCGGCCTGTGACCGAAATCGCTCGGCCTGTTGCCAAATATCACCCTATCGCAGACGCTGAATCGGCGATCCAGCTTCGGCTGGGAAGCTTCGCTGTCCGTCCGCCACGTGTTAGTAGTCTGAAACGAGCGGCGGTGGAAGAACGAAGAGTTCTTCTGCCTCGCCGACCCCTCAAAGTCAGCGTCAAGCTCCACCACAGGCTTCGGGATCGGCGACGGCGTGTAGCAGCCAGATCCGCCGCTCGTACCCGGAAGATTGTTCAGCGTCTTCCGGATTAGGGCAAGCCATTTCTTCGCCGGCCCGTTGTCCTCTGCACCAAGGACATTCCCGGCGTTGAGCGGAACTATCTCCTGAAATCTGAAAAAACAGACACCAAACCCTAAATAAATTTCCCTCAACATGTCGGAAACTAAACCGGCAACTAATCGAGCCATACCCGAGCACGTAGATATCCGCCGGCGGCGCAGCATGGAGCCACTCGTCGAGGTTGAGGTTACACGGTGGTGATCTTCCGGCGACATTCCACGACGCGACAAAAACGCTGATGTCACAAACCGGGCTCGTGATTAACGCGTTTAACGAGGCTAATAACTCAATTAACAATTAGACTAACCAGGCAAGCAAGCAAGACAAGACATACCTGTGGTTTTGGACATCGAAAATCCGCGGGTGTTCGAGGTTCATCTTGGCCCGCCGGCCTGGCTCGCCGTTCCTGCTGGATTTCTCTGCACATTGCACACAGAACATCAAGAATTACATGAGCAGAGCTGAAAAAATAGCGTTTAAATAATAATTATAAATAATATAAACCTGTTTTGCTCTTCTTGATTGTGCATGGCTCTCTCTCTGAGAAGCTAGACCTGTATTCAATCTCTTCCCCTGAATAAGGAAAATCAGTGTTAATATCCTAATTAACATATCAAATTAAATCCCAATTTAACAAACATTTTGATTTATGAAGATCATAATTAAAAAAAGCTTGCCTTGAGAGACATCATCAGCCTGAAAGTCTTCATTTTTGCTCTTGATATTGAACAACTTTCTGACCATTTTCTTTGACCAAGAGAGCTGAAAAACCCAACCAAACACAAGCCAGCAATCAGAGGAAATCCCCGAAATACCCTTGAATTCATCAAAAGTAAAGACAAGAGACAAACCTTGCTGTTCTTGGAACTCCCATCTCCCATTGCTCCACTCTCACTTCATATAACACTTGCTTCAAACACTTGTGTTTTGTTGGCCAAAAATGTCAAATGATCGAGCAATTCAATGAGTATGAGAATATATGACTAGAGAGAGAGAGAGAAAGTGAAAGACTTGAGCTTTAATGCGTGGGAAGTGAGATTGGTTTAGATTCTAAATAGAACAAGAAGACAATGGAGGAGAGAGAGAGAGAGAGTGTTCTTGTTCTTCTTTGTTGTTTCTCTCTCCTCTCTTTCAAAGCCTCGTTCTTTGGAACAGTGGCAAGCAAACCAGAGAGAAAAAAAAATAAAGTAAATAATAATAATAATAAAAATAAAAGTATTTGTTTTGAATAGTATAAAGCGCTAACATAGGACTCTGACTAATGAAGTCTCTCAAAGACTTGCTTTTATATATGACTATTTATTTATTTTTATTTTCACTATTTTGTAATATATAATTAATTGTATATATAATTATATATATAAATTAAAAGAGTGATGGGCACTAATCCCTCTCTAAGTTTGATAAAGTGGTAGATTGACGCCTCGAGTTTAAATTGGTGCACTAAACTCTTTATCGCGTTTACGTTTCGCTTTTACATGGTTCTCTATTCTTTCATTTTAGGCCGGTCATAAGTTTGTCTAGACGAAAATTTCTATAATTAAATCGTGTTATCGTTACAGTACTCATATGTAGATGGTACATAATATTTTATCAATTAAATATAAGACTAGACTAGATGATCTAGGGTATTATCCAATACAATTGAAAAATATTTTATTTCTAAATTGGATGTTTTAGATAAAAAAAAAATGAATGTTTTCAACTATACATCTTACAACTCGCAAAGATTAATCATGCTTCGGTGCCTTCACTGAGTCTACATATTCGCAAAAATACACTTAATTTGATGACTTGATGTAACATTTAAATACGTTAAATTAAAATCAGAATGGATAATAAAAGTGAATAGTGCCAAATATTTAAAATAAATAAGTAAATAAATAAAAACTCAAAGCTCAAGGCAAAGGAGCCACAAAACGGGCATGTCTCATTGCTTTAACTACAGTGATTTAATTATTAAAAATGGGTCTGAATCATCAGAACAAAGCCTGCTTGGTCGTATATTTTTTAAAAATTATTTCTATTTTTTTTTTTCATGTATCAAATATCAATGCATTATGTCTCTCGTCTAAAGTAAAAGCATATGATTAAAGAGGAGTTTAAAAAAATAAAGATAAAGTGTGTGTATGTGTTGTAGTTATTGTACGTATTATATATCGGCTATATTTATTTTCTCAATGATCATATTATTTGGTTTATTTCCTTTCGGGCTGTGAAAAAGAATGTTTGGAGAGGAAGGTGTAGAATATTGACAAAAAGGAAAAATATGTGCCTCTCTTTCTTTTCTTTTGCATGGACTTTTGGGGTTTTGTGTAATAATTATTAGATTTTGGGGTTTTGTGTGTGGCGGATTAACCTTTTTATCAAGCCACAAAAAAATTCCCATTCCCCATAATTTCATTTATACAAAAAAAAAAAAAAAAAAGATTTTGTTTTGTCTTTTACCGTTCTCTTCGATAACCCATTGCTCTTGAATAAAAAAAATATATTTTTTAAAATATAAAATTAGTTTATATTGTCAAAATCAGGGTTCTAAATATTGATATCGTTTCGCACTCTCCAATTTACAGATGTATCGCTTGTCGACGGGCATGCCGATGGATAAATTCGAAGAAAAAGATATATCGCTTGCCGAGAATATCGCATAATCTCACGGATATATCGCATGCCAATCAAAATATCGATTGAATATATTCAAAAATATTGTTAGTATTTCAATCATGTTTTTATATAGTTACTAAATACCAAAATATGACACATAGTTATAGTCTAGAAAACACTCATAAATTATAATATAACACAAGCATATAACAAAGTCATACCTCGTAATATAATGTCGACATAGCATAAAATAAGTTGGGCATTGTAATAGAGTCATATAGTACAAACATAAATATATATGAAGCACGATTTTAAATGCCGATATCGATGTTGTTTCGCACTTTCTATTTTACAAATATATCAACGCTTCCCGACAGATAAATATGAATAAATGGATATATCGATTTTCTACGAATATCGTATTGCACTTCTCATTTTCTGGGCACGTCATGGATATATCGAGGACATATCCGGATATTTAAAACCATGGTCAAAATTTAGAATAATACTAATTAATGAGTTGTTATTTATTATAAAAACTAAATAAAAATTATAAACCCGTTGCCGAAATTGGGATTTTTTTGTTCAAAAATCAAAAACCAAAAACTATTTAATTACCTATAATAAGAGGGCTAATTATATTAAGACGCTTTTAATAAAATACATAAATAAAAACTATTTAATTAGCTAATGATGGAAACCCGATATTGTTGCATCACTTGAATAATGCCCTTCAATTGAGCATCTATGAGTTTTCAAGCTTTCTTTGAATGTGATATTGTAAAAGAAGAAAAAAGTCAAAGTACTAATGTGAAATATTTCATCATAATTGATTACGAATAATAGTCTATAGTATATAAACAATGATAAGGGACGTGACATGATTTTAGAGGGGAATGTTTATGAAGCAAGCTTTCCAAAATTGTTTATTTCTTTTGATTTTATTTATTCAATTAAGTACTAAGTACTAGGCTTCTCTTGTGTCCTTGAGAACAAGGGCAAGTGTCCCACTTTTGTGTGTTTGGGTCCCTTCTTTTGATGAAATATAGCCCTTAGAAGCTACCAACTTGTATGGCCTTGTTGTAATTGTAGGAAAGTACTACCACCTACATGCATTAATTCTCAATAAATTTATAACTTTGTGCATCGGTTAAATACCAAAGTTAATTACAATTTCTATATAAATTAAAGTTATTTACCGTTAAGTACTCAAACTATTATTATTATAGGTGAAACTGTGAAGTACTCAAGTTATAATTTTGTCAGCATATGTTTATTGTCTGCCACATAAACAATTAACAGAAGTAACATAAATGTAAGCTAACAAAATTATAACTTGAGTATTTTCTTACCATACAAATTTTAAGTTAGGTACTAAATTGCACTAGTAAACGATAACTTGATGGGAAAATAGCGGCATAAATATTTAAAGTTTTAAAAATTTGACATTAAGTTATCATTTTTTTAGGTGGCGAAAGTTATCAAACTCTTATTTTGTGTATTCGGTCGTATTTTCGTCTAGATTCGCGCCACATGTCACGAACGATTTTTTTATATATATATAAACAAATGGTTAATTATATGCTTTTAATAAAATACAAAATTTGTATGTTTTTTTTTTCTTTTCTAATTTCAAGTTTCAACCAACTTAATATAAGCTCCTCTCGGGCCTTGTTGCCCTAATTAACTGGAGAATAAAACTATATTTGAAAGATGATTTATTGCTTCTTCTTTTTATGCCTTTATGTTTAGGGTCTCAGTAGAAAATTGTTGAGAAATTGACTGGTCTAGAATAAAGAAGAATGTTTAAGACATCCAAATCCAAAGGCTGCTTTTTTCTACATATTGCCCCTTAAATCAATCATCATCGTTTGGCTTTCGATCCCATTATGGAGAGTCAAATAATATTTATTTCTGCATTTATATGGGCAAATTAAATACATTATATAAAACATAATTATACGGCTGACGGCGGGACGTGACCAACTTTGGATAAAATCAATTTATCAAATATTCCACAATCATAATGGAAATCTCGAAACCAATATATAGTTATATCTCAAAATATATTGTATATGTATATTATATCATTTAGTGTATCCACTAAGTTAGTGACGTTGTTTATTATATAAAAAATGCATATTGTGTAGATTTTGCTTATGAAGTTAATCAGTTGCTCCATGCTTTGATAATTGATACTATACATTAATCACTATTATCCTAATTATAGTTAGCTGATGAATACTAATTACTATTGTGTATATAAGTTTGATATAAATTCAAAATGTTTTTTGTTGATATACATATGTTTTGAGAGATAATTAAAGAATTAATTAGTTTTCTTCTCATTTGATTATTATTTTTATGATATTTTCTTCTTTTATATGATTACAATAATACTTTTTTTCTAAAATAATTCGAGTTTACTTTGTAAAATACAGATCTCCGCCTCGAATGATTTTGATATAAAGTTTGTTTCGGCATTTGGGCCTTGGGGCAATCATGGTAATAAATTATTGACGCCCGATCGAATAAGTTAAACATATATAGTAGGGATAATCACGGTAAAAATACCAATAATCTTTTCATTGTCGTCAACAAGTTCTCATTTTTTGTGGGCGGTTAAGTTTTCAAACTCTTACAATTCGAGATGAAAATATTATTGGTACTTTTACCATGATTATCCCTAAATATTATAATTACATTGACTTAGGAGCTAAATTATCAAACAAAACTATATATAAAGAGAAGACGTTGTTTGTCATATTGGCCATTTCTAATAATTATGAAGATGGAATTATGATGTGTAAGGATCAAAAGTTCAAAGGCATGGGACCGAAGAGAGGCACTAGTCTATTTCATATTCAACATGTTAAATCTATTTATATTGGCGATATGATCTCATCTTCTCTTTTATATCAAGTATTGTCCGATAATCTATCTATCATAATCAAGTGTTTATTATTAATATTTGCATGATAAAGAATGCGTGCTTTCATTGAAATGGTAGGTGTGTGATGATGAGCTTTCTCTTTTGTATGAGTTTTAGAGCGGCATGGCTTGGCTTCGGCTAATGTGGGTCTTTGTGAATGATTTAAAGCAATAATAAGAGCAAGGAGATAAAAGGGGGCATTCAATAATCAATGCATGTTGCAAAGTAAAAGAATTGCATGAGAGAGAGGGAGGGAAATGGGCCAACATATGCGACGTGGCATTACACATGGCATGCAATAGCGTTTAATCTCGGGATTTAAATAAAAGTATTTTGAAGTATACAAAATTTCACGGCTCATTCCTAGATCTATTTTGTCGTGGTAAAGTTCTAAAAGTAATTTTTTCATGTCATCGAAGTTCCAAGTGACTTCCGTTATGACTTATCTGTCAAATGTCACTTGTCACCTTTTTACACGCTCATGTGCATTCCAATTTCGGTATTTGCATCAGCCAGATAAGAGTTAATAATTAACATCGATGTCGTTAATCACAAAGTCGGGTTACAGTGATCCTACACAAGATCATCTAGGGTTTGTTTACTAAAACAAACATTGAAGTCAGAATTGGGTAACAAACTTCGAATATGGGGTTAACATCTTCGAATTTGGGAGAAAATTAAATACCTGCACGTGTAAAAAAATCACAAATAATGTTTGACGGATGAGTCATAACGGAAAAATTATTATTGTTATGACTTTTACTCTTAAAAACTGTATTGAGACACTTACTACAACTCTACAAGAACTGAAAAAAGCAGTATTAGAGTCGTTTTGGGTTGTAGACTAACGATCGGGTATTTGATACTCAATTTGTCTTATGTAATTGATGATTTGTTTTTATTTCAGTTATGGTTTGACAATAAATAACATTGTATTTTATTTTTCTTAGCATCAGATACTATATGAATAATCGATCATGGACCAAATTGGTAATTAGATATCCAAATTCCAGAGTAAAGAAGTGGGCCCCAAAATTTGAAATATTCTTTCATTTATTTCCACATTGACAAATTTGAATACTTGATGAAGCATTTTTAAGTACGGTATTTCAAGAATATTCATTGGATGCATTATAGAGAAGAAGAATAAGAAAATAGAAATTTGGAGTTCAAATATGCAAATATGTTTGAAGAATCAAATTATCCTCTATTATGATTGGCTATTTTGTGATTTACAGTTGTGACTACAGTTTCAGATGTCTATAGCTAGCCTTAGTCATAACTATAGCTATGACTACAGCTGTGAATATGCTGAAACCTGAGACTCCAAAGTTTGTTACGGATTTCTCTCTTATATTTATTCTGGATTGATTTATTTTCATATCTTATCTAACTAATTGAGATCGTATAAAAGTATCCTGGTAGTTTGCGAATTAGTTGCATGTTTAGTGGAACTACATCTTAGTAGCCTCAAGACTTAAGGAGCAAGCTAGGGTTGATATAAATAAATGATTGCGCCTCAGATCGTTTTCTCAACTCTTCCAGAGAGTAACCTTGTCGTTAGTATCATCAAGGTTATCATCTTTCACAGAACGGTGTTTTATCATCGAACATCCTACCTCGGGAGAGGCGTCGACAATCTATTGACCAGACTGATGGAGTCAGTCTTACGTCGACAACTAGCAAGAGGATCTTGCTAAGTCCAATTTCCAAAAGGGAAGTGACCAAAGTCACAAGTGGGGACTCAATCACCGTTTCAAGACCAGATGTGTTACCAACTATAGCTTCAGGGGGAGTCCTTTTCTTTTAGCTATTCTCGTATTGAGTAATTGGTGCTTGTAAATTTTATTGGTGATTAATCTGGGTGAGTACCCAATAAAAGTAGATAGGTATTGAACTGCGTTATCAAAACATCGTGTGTGTTTTTATTGCTTTCACGTTGTGTTTGATAATAATTCAAAAGACCATTTAAATTTTCGGCTAACATACATATACACTTAACATATACATACACTTCACCTAATAATTTAACTTAATATTATACACTTCAAATAATATTATACACTTAACATACATATTAACTTCACCTAACATACATATACACTTAATATACATATTAATATAATATTATACACTTCAACTAATACTAAATTTGTTAACATACATATACAATTAACATGCATATTCACTTAATTAACATACATATTCACTTCACATAATAACTTAATATTATACACTTCAACTAATAAAGTGACTTAATATTATATATTTCACCAACATATTTAAGTTACAAATGTGTTTTGTTGTATACAATTATGTCTTGTATTTATTAAATATGTAATTTTGAACCTATATAAATATCTTGTTTAAATACTCAATTGTTTTTTACAAAATGTCTGTCGAAAACCTCATCGGCATGCGGTATGCCCATGCGAAAAATGCGGTTTATGCGGCATGCGACATGTCATTTTTTTACAAAATTTGCCCATCGACATACTCATCGGTAAGCGATATATCCGTAAAACGGAAAATGCGAAACGACATCGGCAAGCGACATTTTAAACCTTGCATAAAATGTAGTATTTAAATAAATAAATAAATAAATCATAAGTATTTGGACCTCTTATATATACGTGAACACTTTGGCAAATCAATTATTGTCTAAGTGGTGGTATCTATGGGAACACCACGTTCGTGAATTCAAATATTCCATAATGGATACAAAGATGATTAATTGTAGATCAATCTATATATATGTTTACACACACGCATATATATATATATATATATATATATATATATATATATATATATAAACACTAGTATCTATTTATATTGTGTAACATCGTGTTCCTGCTCGTTGACTATGAGAGCACATATCAAGTGGGATATTGCACGAAGAAAATACCTTCCCATCGAAACCAACTTGTTGGAAGATTTCCATTACTTGCTTGTCATCGTTCATTACTTTCAACTTTCGCTATAATTATAGGGATATATATATATATATTCTCTTTGGTCATCCCATATATCTTGTCTATATATACAGCATGTGTATGATTATGATATATATAAGGGTTAATTGCGGCAAAAATACCCAACCTTTGGTCAAATTCTCTGTTGTGTATACAACTTCCGTAAATGGCGGCAAAAGTACCCAAACTTCACATTTGGGAGTTGACCGAAAAAATATATCTATGTGGCAATCAGCCTTTGCCACATGGCATGCCACATGGCACTTGGCCGCCACGTGACATGCCACGTAATTATTATTTTATTAAATGATTTCAAAATAAATTTTTTTAAAAAAATTAAAAAATTAAATTATTTAAAAAAATATTAAATTATTTTTAAAAAATAAAATTATTTTTCATAATAACCAATAATGGATATTTTAAATTAAATATTCAGTATTAGTTTTATTATTAAATATAATTATTCATTTTAGAAAAGTGGATCAAATGAAATAAATAAAGAAAAAAAATCACCGTTCACGGTTCACTCAAGCTCCACTTCCGATCCGGTTCACGGGTGAAACGAAATCGCTTAATATGTCTAATAATAATAACCAATAATAATCATATGATTATTTAACGACAATTTTCAAAAAAAGATAATATATAAATACAAAAACATATTAAATAATTATTATTAAGTAAAATGCAAACACAAAAAAAAATATCATGCAAACAAATAAAAATATTTTTTTGTTAAATATAAATATGACTACTATTTTTTGTTTTTGAATAAGTGGTGTGTATTTAATTATGTGTTGACTTTTTAAACAATTTGTATGTGTTTATTAGTTGTTATTATTATTAAACAATTTTATTCGACACGTGAACCGGATCGGAAACGGAGTTCAAGTGAACCGTGAACGGTGATTTTTATTTCGTTCTACCCACTTTTTATAAAAAAAATGATTGTAACCAATAATGAATATTTAAATATAAATATTCATTATTTGTTATTATTGGAAAAAATTATTTTTTATTAAAAATAAAAATAAAAAATAAGTGTGTTTAAAAAAATAAAAAAATATATTAAAAATATTAATTACGTGGCATGCCACGTGGCGGCCAAGTGCCATGTGGCAAAAGCTGATTGCCACATAGGTGGATTTTCTTGGTCAACTCCAAAATGTCAAGTTTAGGTACTTTTGCCGCCATTTACGGAGGTTGTATACACAGCAGAGAATTTGACCAAAAATTGGGTACTTTCGCCGCAATTAACCCTATATATAATATGAAGTCTAACATAGTTTAATGTTGTCTTTTCCATGTATACAAACAGTTATATGATAGGACATGTTCATATGCACTACACTATATATGTTTTCCAATAAATATGATCAATTAAAGTTGATCAACAATATATAAGATCATGGCGTAAACTATGTGTATATAAGAGATATAATACATAATTTCAGAGTTTTTTTCTTTTTCTTTTTCCGGAGATATACAAACTAGCATTCGTGAATTTGCGTCCGAATCATTGTAAATTTAGCTGTCCCGTTTCTGTTTTCTTTTTTTCTTTCTCAATTGTATTAATGTGCTTGATTTTATTAAATGATCTGCTTGTTTATTATGGTTGTTATAAAAATCAGCGAGAACTCCTACAAGATACCATATTATATTGACCTACATAAGGAAGCTGTGTTTCGACACGTCTATTTTTTATGATCAAGCAATACAAAATGCAGATCAAATACCAAAGATGCTTAACCATTATAATATTAACACCTGTATGGATACGTTTCCAACTTTCAAATCATGAACCGTAAAGTTTATAACCATACTATTTAAAAATACTAAAGATATATACAATATAAGTATCCGGAGTTTTTTCAAAATAGTGCATCATATATTCCCATGCTTCGAATTGGGGTGATAAAATACTCAAGGTTGTGAGATTTGCGTTCCGCCTCATATGTCTCCGTTAATATAGTGAATTTTTATTTTTATTTTTACACTTGTACAACTCAAATTAACACATTTTTTTTTCATGTTAGAGATTTTCCATGTTAAATTTGTACTTCACTTTGCATGTATAGATAACTTGACTTTAATCGAGCGCATGGGAAAAAAATCAACAAAAAATGCAAAAGTATTGACCTTGAACACATTTATAAATCGCAATTTAAAAGACTTTGGGTAATTCTACCGCAATTATCCTTGAAAATTATAATGTTGTTTGCATTGTACATACGTACCAAATGATTCTGCATAAGAGTTTGGTATTTCCTCACCAAAGTAAATGGATAGAGAATAACGGCGGGAGAAGAAGAAAAAAAACACTAATCGAATAACTTTATTCTCTGATTAAAACTATAATTATCCAATTTAATTAACAAAGAATTGGATTTAGTCAAAAGCAAAAGGTCACAATGGCATAGAGAAAATTATCCTTGTTAACTTGTAGGCAATGTGGTTATGATAAATAAAAAAGTGATCCCTTGCTCATTAAACATATCAACCGACCATTAATTTATCATTTTCTAATAAAAAGATTAGCAATTTCAATGGGACTTCAAAAATACTAAAATAATGTAGATTTACATTGATTTTTTTTTTCTTCACATCGGACTAAAAAACATTTCACTATTTTAGTAGAATGCTACAATATCACACCGGAATAGAATTTTGAGACCGGAATCTCTTCGAATGAGATTTCGGAAATTCCACCATTTTGATAGATTAATGCTGCAACTTCACACCAAATATAGTTTCTACATAAAAACTTTTTCTAGTAAGATTATAATTGATACAATATGTAACATAGTAATAAATGATTTATTTAGTGTACATTTTTTGGTCTAAATTCCCACTAATACTGGGGTTTCAACATAAAAATAGAGATTCTATTTATAATATGGTGAATACAATACAGGAGGTCAATAAAACAACAAACATAAAGAACTCAAAGAAGATTTGATTTGGTTTGGTTTGGTTGCTTTTGCTTTTTGCTTCCCAAATAAAAGAAAAACACCAAACTTATCCCACCCTTGGGTGAATCTGAGCCCTCAAATTCTTGATTTACAGTCAAAGGTTGCCCAAATACAAGCATTTTAATTTATTTATTTATTTTCTTTAGAGATTCTTTCTTTCCTCCTTTGCTTTGCTTTAACTTGTTTTTGCTTTATTGGCTTTGAGACCCGTCAACATTCTCTTCTCTCTCTATCTTCATTTATTATATATATATATATATATATATATATATATATATATATATATAATATGAAGGCAGGGGTTTTGGTTCCCTCTTTAGGTTATGAAAATGGGACAAAGCTTTTCTCACATGTCATTATCTTTGGCATGTTGCTACGACCAAAAAAGTTCATTCCACAGTTAATCTAGTTCTACACAAACTACCCTTGACGTAGACCACACTATTTTAATTTAATTAATTTTCAAAAATTAACATCTAATTTTAAAGTTCATATGACCAAGTTTCATTCAATTGATGTATATAATTGTTGCATGAACAAAAAATCACTATTAATATGGAGAGATCATATCAGAAATTCTACTTAATAGTTGTTTCTTATATATATATATATAATTAATTAATTAAATAATGGTTATTTAATCTTGATCAGCAGTCATCACATCGATTAGTGACAGATTCAAAATACGAATGAAGGGTAAGGGCCCGGAAATTTTCTAAAATGGGTCCGGAAAATTTTAGTCACGAAGGGTAAAAATATTTTACATAGTAATAATTATTTGACAGTGTAAATATTTTTCAGTAATAATAATTGAAAAAAAAATTGTACTTTTTAAATATCCAACTTAATAACAAGATTGACATCCACAAAATTTCATAATTTATAACAATTAAATATTAATTAGAAGGAACAGTAAAATTTATAAAGCGTGCTTATTAAGGAATTATATGCAATACTTATTTCTGAATCATTAAATGTGATGATACTATTACTGCAGAGATCAATTACAACTGTAGATTTGCCTGCGTGACGATTATATAATATGGAAATTGATATATTTTAAACATCTTAATAAATAATAAATGTTTTTCTTCTCTGTCCATTAAGTGCGTGACGATTATTACTTGAATTGAACAATAAATGTTTTTACCATATGTTCCTCTTCTCTCTCCATTATTTTATTTGGATTGGACATCATGATTTCTTCTTTTCAATTGTCTCGGGAACTAAAGCATCTGTATCATTATTTTATGGGTTAATTAATAATACAACGTAATTACTATAGAAATTCCATATGTTCCTCAGCTTGTCTATCCGATTTTTTTATTTTTTTTTTTTGGATTCTCAATATTTACTATTTTGGATTTTAAATATATAATTACTTATTTTTTTAATTTAGTTAACATAATTTTTTAACGTAATGTTAATCTAACTTCATCTCTCTCGAAAGTGACATATATGTCCAGACTAAACGGTACCTCCAAAATTAATTTAATAATACTATATATTATGTTACATAGTGCTTATTATTATTGATAGTATTTTGATCATATCAAAATGGCTGTTATAGTTTAATTTGTAAATACAAATAAAAATATTTAATACATTATGTGTGGGTAACTAACTATAAAATCTTTATCTTCTTGTAAAATACCTATCGATAATCTATCAATATAGACCATATTGGTATCTTTTTAATATCGACAACTCGAACTCTCTTCCCGTCATTGTAATTTTTACAAACATGAAAGAAAAAATTGTAGGGCATTTAATTTTCTTATTGCATAGTTTATTCTTTATTGTGTGCCCATATCTAATGCATTTGTGAATCATCCGGTGATGATCACGATGGTCCCAATCTTTATTATTTCCTTTTTGGTCTTTGAACACACCATACCTATATTAACCCTTTTTTACACATTTCTTTTGTTTTTTCTTCTGCTTTCTTTTTAATTAAGTGAAAAATATTTTGCTGTGAAACTATTTTCTGTCTGCTAGCCTGTAAGCTTTACTCCTAACAAGAAAGCCAGTCAAAAAATACAAACCCTAATGTTTATTATATGCTCACGAGTCACGACTCAAAAAAGTATATATATATATATGAGATGTTAGTCGCTTATTATGTAGTTATGTATAGAGAAAAATTCCACTGTATATTTTGTTTTGTTACAGATAGACATGTTATTAACATCATAAATACTCATTTTTAAATAAAGCGCAATTCTCACATATTTGTAATCTTTTTTAGCGACAATAATACCCAGACTCATTTACGTTCATGTCGACTTAAGTCAGAAATACACACACGTCTCTAGTTTAATACGATTGGTGAATTTAATTTGTCTCTCAATCGTGTAACATACTTCAAAGGGACATGACCGAATTGGAGCTCAACACGGAGAGATTAAAAATATCAATGCACTTAGTATATAATCAGGTGCTTATACCGCAAATATCCCTATTAAATATATAGTACCTAGTTAAATGCCGTTTTATTTTTGCTTGAAAAAGAAAATCCCACTTGGAAATATACCTAGGGGGGACATTTTGACGTGCAGCATATGATAGTAATGCATGTGTCGTCAATATTGGAATATCCACCAGGAATATATATAGGATATTACTAGCCATTATTAACATTTACTTTCAGGCGATCTATCTATATCAGTATATGTGTTCAGAACAGTCTATATACTTTGGTTGTACGACAAATATTCTTCTATTATTAATTATTATTATTTATTTACGTGTGATCCTTAACTTATAATAACTATATATATATATACAAATACAATCCCTGATTTTATTTTCCCCTTCCATGGTTTGTACTTTTATGATATAGTTCTTAAGTTAGTAAGTTACTGTAGTATTTTGAGCGGTCAAATAGATACTAATTTAAGTAGCTCAATAAATAAACATTAGTCTGAATTTGAATCATTACGTTACCATATAATGAAAATTTGATATATATATTTGCATTGCCATCTATCTTAAATCTTAATGTGTGTGTGTGTGTATATATATATATATATATAATATGTGTCGTTGACACTATATAGAGCTAGTGAAATGCTATAAAGAGTCTTTGCAATGTGTAACCCACGAAGTGAGGAGACATTTATATTGTTGAGTAGACAGCATATTTAAGGGTTTGTATTACACTACTTACAAGTTACAACTCACACGCTTGCACTAGCCAAGCGCCTAACCGACGAGTCAAGTCATTCCGCGCGTTGGACAATAACATTAGCGGTTTTTTCGAGCGATTAACTATTTCATTTTTAGCTTTAATTTTTTCGAAGGTAGCTGACGTACATACATCAAACAAGACAACATGCTACACACTAGTTCGAAGAAGAGTTTAGGGTTTGACCTATTTCCGGCGGGGTCGACCCAACCATTTTGGAAACCCTAAGTAATCAAATTTAAAGGGATATAACCTATGGAAATTATGTTATGCATAAATTTGGACGTGGATTTGAAAACACAACCACGGCAAATTGGCAAATGGAGGTCACTAAGCTTTCATTTCGCAGTTGACATTTTTGATGTTGTCACTTAGTGATAGATACACGTACTGTATAAAGATATTTGCAGCATAAGTATTCGATTTTTTTTTTTACTAAGTGTATCGTCATATTTTAAAATAAAAGAAAATTATAACAACAATAGTACTCACAGACTGCAAACATTATTGAGGTCTAGCTCCGTTCATATGTCCTTTAAAGCGTCTATTACGCACATGCACGGCGTTGTTGATTAAATAGTGAAAACATCAGTTATTTAACATTTTTATAAAACTTTGAGACATGTATGTATTCTAGCTTAAAACACGCGTTAACTTAACACAGATGAAATTGGACACTAATACAGTTATGTTGCCTTGGTGTTAAAAAAGATTCGATACTTCTGCCAAAAATATTCCTGTTCAATATTACTACTGTGGATGTGTGTATATAATATATATATATATATTTATGTATATATATTACATAGAGCTACTTTTAAGAAGTCGCGAATATTGTGTCTACTAGTTAACGATTAGTTCAATAGTTATGCCAAAAATATTCTTGTTCAATAGTTCGATTTTTAACTTTTAATTAGTCAAAATCTCTTTGAAGTTTTATTAATGTAGTATATAAGAATCCAGTAAACGACAAACGACAGGCTGAGTTATATGTCGTATACTCTACTGAAAGACTACGCTCAACCCAAGGAGATTTAAAAGAGCGAGCAAAAAACATGGTTTGCAAAAACATCGTCGTTTCAAATGCATGAATCGCAAATAACATGTCGTTTTCTGCACATTAAATAAATAATGTCGTTTCTAATGCATGAATCGCAAATAACATGTCGTTTTCAGCACACTAAATAAATAATGTCGTTTCAAATGCATGAATCGGAAATAACATGTCCTTATACTAACTATTTTTTTAGAGCTAGATTATTTGATTGTTTTATGCAAGTTGTATAATTTGATATATTAGTCTCGTTTAGTAACTAATTGTCCAAAATATTTGCACAAGTCAACATTTTTCTTCACTTTATAACGCAAATTAAATAAAAAAATGTGCTACTTATTGGAAGAAAAATAAAAATTACCGTTAAAATTTACTGTCTTGTCTTATCTCGTGGATGGAGCTACCGGGAAGCACACTATTCAACATCGAGAATTTAATCCGTAATTTTTTTAGAACAATGCCGGCCATTTTTGTATAACAATGAGAACTCATGTCGCAATTATCCCAAATACAAAATTGAAAGACAAAATGCACTATATGGGAATTTAAGAGGACCCAAAATAAATTAATGGAGAAAAAAATGAATGAGAAAAGTGACGTCACGGTGTTCGAACAGAGCAAGCCAAGGGCTGAGACGGAGACTCTCCAAAATAGGCTTCGCCAAAACCGCAAGGCCAAGCATTCTCCAATTCCATTCATATATTCATAACCATATATATATATACTAGTATGATACACAGTCGAATAACTTGTTGATTATTTACTCACCTGCACAAAGTGGAGCGTCAATGGCGTCTTCGTTGCTTCGTCGAAAAGCTTCGACCTTGGGCTTTCATCGCGCTCTCCACGGTTCGTTTCTGGGTTTCCGAAGAGCAAGCTTTTTAATTTGTTCGCTTCTCATGGAGATTGATAGATTGCAAATACTCAGTGGTTTGTGTGAATCAAGCTTCAATTTTTAATTGGGTGTTCGAAAGTTGAGAGCTTTTGATGAATCTTATGCAGTTTTAGGAAATTCATTGATTTGTTGACTAATCAGAAGCAACTCGAAAATGGAATATCATATTGTGATTCGATCAATGTGTTTGTTTATGCGAAATAGTGTAGATACATTAATGTCATCGTCGTGCTCGTTTTTCAGGTATTTCGCGACATTGTTGCCCGTTATTTGAATCGAATACCGGAGATATTAGAAGTGTGTCGGATGCGAAACGGCAGTTTAGCAGCTCCAAAAACAAGAAGAAGATCGATTTCACGAGCCCGGAAGGTGCCTCGAAGTTCGATTATTTGGACTTAACGTAAGTCTAACTCATAGCTCTTTTTTGGGTCGAATAAGTTGAAGAAAGTAACTGTATTTTTGTTTTATATGGTTGATATCTTTGTTTATTATTTTTCCCGATTTTGATCTTACTCGCAACTCGTTTGACTCTGTTGTCGCTTGAATTTGGCTATCTACAATTTTGATAGAAATTGTTTTCTCAATTCATCTCGGAAAATGGCAATAAATTGCTCGCAAGTTCGTCAATGAATTCATGGTTTCCATGTTCTCTAGGGTCCTAGTTTTAATGCTTTTGAATTCCGAGATACTATAAAATACTGGGAAAAGGTAGTCGATTTACCATAGTAAAGCCAGTTAATCAGTAACCTTCGACATGGTTTATGATGATTGTACTTGCAATTATAATATAGCACGTTTATTATTGTTCTGATATGTGGTTGATGCTCGCGTCTAGTCGTCCTCATACTTGGTACCCAACTGCTCGAAAGAAGAGGCGTAAGGTTGTCCTACACATGGGTCCCACAAATAGCGGGAAAACTTACCATGCTTTGAAGCGACTCGAGTCAAGTTCTTCCGGTATTTATACAAAAAACTCTCTACATTAGCGCAGAGAATATTTTGCAATAAATTGGTAAAGTTTCATTTAATTTGCTTATCTGCAGGGATTTATTGCGCTCCCTTGAGATTATTGGCTTGGGAGGTGTCAAAACGAATGAACAAAGCAAACGTACCGTGCGATCTAATCACAGGGCAAGAGAGAGAGGAGGTTGACGGGGCAAGGCACAAGTCTGTGACGGTTGAGATGGCTGACGTGGCGTCCGACTACGCTTGTGCCGTTGTTGATGAGATCCAGGTACCGTGTAACGAGTAATAATATAATATATAATTATAAACTATAAACTATAATAGCGCGACATGAACAGTTTCAACAAAAATCTGGTTTTATAGTTGAAGAAGTGACCCTTTCAAGGAGAGGTCTAAATGGTAATTTCCATTTTTTTTCTTCAGATGTTGGGTTGTAGAACAAGGGGCTTTTCTTTTACTCGTGCTCTTTTAGGAATATCGGCCGATGAACTTCATCTCTGCGGAGATCCAGCTTCGGTTCCGTTGATTCAGGACATTCTAAGAGCGACCGGTGATCATGTAGAGGTAATTTAAGTGAATTATACTAAAGTAGGCCTAAGTAGTCGTGTGTTGTGTCGTTTTTTTTTTTCGTTTGCTTTCTTTCTTTATGTTTCTGTTCGTTTTAATAAACAGTACTTTTATTTAAAAAAAATATTGCAGATTGAATACTATGAGAGACTCTCGCCATTGGTTCCCCTGAAGGCTCCTCTTGGATCCTTTAAGAATATCAGAACTGGAGATTGCATTGTTTCCTTCTCACGAAAGAAAATCTATGAGTTAAAGGTTCGTTCTCATTCGTTTTTCTTTGCGTGATTACTTGCGCCTTTGATTCGGAAATAGTTTGCTTTAAATGTAAATCTTTCTTCTCTGATTTTTAAGTTTCATTTGCTTCTATTTCTCTAGAAACATATAGAAGATGACAGAAAGCATCTTTGTTCCGTGGTTTATGGCTCTCTTCCTCCAGAGACACGGACACGGCAGGTAAGCTTCTTCCAAAGCAAATCTCTCCATAAACAAATTTTATGGTTACTTGCGCGCGTGTGTGTGTGTATATATATATATATATATATATATATATTTGAATGCTTAAATCATTAGACATTCTTTAGGATTTCAGGCGACAAGGTTCAATGATGAAAGCAGTGAGTTTGACGTTCTTGTTGCCAGCGATGCGGTTGGAATGGGTCTTAACCTAAACATTTCGAGGATTATATTTTCCAAGATGACCAAATTTGACGGTGTCGAGGAACGGGAACTTACTGTATCAGAGATCAAGCAAATTGCAGGTTTGTGCAATTTGATATCTTAAACATCTTTACGGCTCCGATTTTAGATCAATGGTTGATAAATTGAGTTAGAACCTTTTTGCTTGACATTTTCTATGCAGAGAGTTGATATAAGAACCTGTTTATATACTATCATATGAATCGGAAATGGCTATACAATTCAACGTTTTTTTGCACATATATTGGTTCAATTTTTTTAGGGTTTCCCATTATTAATTTTTTTAGTTTTTAGTTATTATTTATCTCATTTCTCTTTTTAAGATTTATTTTAGGATAAAAATAGAATTTGAGGATTGTTTTTTTTTTTCTTTATTGAAAAACCACTCTTTTAAAATTAAATTTTCATTAAATTTGGGTTTACACCGGCATCGCTTTTAAAAAGGGTGTCCGAATGTACTGTCTTTTTTTTCAAGAAAAAAACTGGTTTCAATTTCCCCTTCTAAACTCTAAATACTCCGTTCTGGTCTTAAAATGGCCAAAAACCGGAGCTGAAATACCCAGTTCACCCTAATCTCTCTTCTGAATTGTGATTGTGATTTCAATAGTCAATTTTTCTATATTCATTTTTATTATATTTGCTACTTGGTGTAACTGCTTGGCATATGTCATGGCTTTACTTATAGGAAGAGCTGGCAGGTATGGATCCAAATATCCAGTCGGTGAAGTGACGTGTATGGATGCCGATTCTCTGCCGATTCTTCATTCATCGTTGAAAGCTCCATCTCCGACTTTAGAGGTTTACGGTTTTATCCACTGATAGTTTTGCCATTAATAAAATTTCATGTTCATATTCATAAAGTTTTCACTCTAAACTTGCCCAGCTCTTCAATGCAGAGAGCTGGATTGTTTCCCAATTACGACCTCATGCAAATGTATTCCCGACTACACCCGGAGTGCGGCTTCTCCAAGATTCTGGTTCGTTTTTTATTTTTAAAAATCGAATATTGTATATCGATATTGCATATTTAATTTCTTCTTGCATGGAGCAGGAACATTTTATAGATAACGCCGTGCTGTCTGGGAATTATTTTATGAACGACTGCGAAGACATGATGGTACGACCATTTTTTAACACTCAGATTATTATTAAGTAGGGTCGGGGTGGAACTCTTCTACCAGAAAAACCGTTACCGAAAGAAACTGGTTTTATCCCTAAAAAAAATGTTACCGGTTGAAAGCGGTATTATCTGGCTACTGCCGGTGGTTAAGAACTATCATTTTCTATTATCATATACATTATAAAATATTCTAAATTGTATTTAGTTTACCTTACCTTAATATGTCATATTGATTCGGACTTTATTTTGAGATTTATTTTGTATCATAAAAAATGGTTTCTTATACATACCGATTTGATATCTGGTTACCGGAGAAGTATGTTCTCAAGAAGCAAAAAAACACGCCACCAGTTATTTAAAAATGCCCGAAAAAAGAAAAGCGGGTTTCATTACTGGTTTCAACTGATAATTATAATTTGCTTCGGTGGAACTAAGAAAAAACTTATCTGATGATCATTATACATTTGATTCACTCAATTTTTTTCCTTGTTTTAGAAAGTCGCATCGGTTATTGATACGCTGCCGCTTAGCTTGCAAGACAAGTACCTTTTTTGCAACAGGTGCCGGAAATAGAACCCTTGTTGCTCAAAAAATTTCTCAATAGTCTATGTGATAAACCACTAATTTCCAATATTGTACAGCCCGGCCGACATGGATAATGAAATTTCAGCTCAGGGTCTTACACAGGTAACTTTAGTTCGTCATTTCTTTTGCGATCGTGCTATTGCTGTACATTATATAAAGTAAATATACGGTGTATAATTTCCATGGTCAGTTCGCGGAGAATTATGCAAGAAAGGGCATTGTTCGGCTTCGCGAAATATTCACACCAGGGGTGCTTGAAGTTCCGAAATCACATACTGAACTCAAAGACCTTGAATCCATTCACAAGGTATTACTAATACATATATTGATCTTAAACATTCTCTTGCTAAATTTCTCCTCTTTTGTTTCTTGACTTGGCTTGTTGTTGAAGGTATTGGATCTATATGTATGGCTGAGTTACCGTTTGGAGGATTGTTTTCCAGATCGCGAGGTCGCAGCTTCGCAGAAAACTATATGTAGCTCGTAAGTCAAAAAATATTTTTTGGAGAAATAATTATATATATTTGATCTTATCATTCTGAGTTAATTTTTTCCTAATCTTAGGCTGATTGAGGAGTTCCTTGAAAGATTTGGGTGGCAAAAGCCTAATATCCGAGCTTCGAAATTGCGTTCCGCGGCTGGAAATATAAGACGGCTGAGACAACATTTTTAAATGCTGAGAAGTCAATTTTTTTAAGAGTCCGAAAACCGATAACCGCCCGATGATCTAAACCTGCGGTTATATCGGTAACTGACGAGTATACCGACCGGATTTCGCGGGTAAGCCGCGGGTTCTTAAACTTTATATGTAACAATGGTCACATTGACCCTTTTTAGTCATTTTTCCATAGTTTTAGGAGGTTTTATGGTTTAGTCTCATTATTGCCCTCACCATGGGTAATAAAAAAACCTGTAAAAAAAAAATAATGTTCAGCTTATATGCATCGCCTAACATTCATTTTTGTAAAATCCTTAATTTTATGTTATATCAGTGCTTTTCATATTTTATTTTATGAATATTGCTAAAGTTGGGTGTAATTTAAAGTAAAATAAAAACTAGCAGAACTAAAGGCTCTCTTATCAATATCATGCAAAGAGCATGGAATTTTGTTATAAGTTTAGATTTCAAAAAATAATAAATCGTGAGTTATATGGTTCTAAATATCGATATCGATATCGTTTCGCACTTTCCATTTTACGGATATATCGCTTGTCGATGGGCATGCCGATGGATAGATCCGAAGAAAAGGGTATATCGTTTGTCGAGAATATCGCATAATTTCATGGATATGTCGTTTGCCGATCGAAATATCGACGGATATTCCGAAAAATATTTTTATATAATTTCTAAATTACAAATTTAATAAATATGACACATAGTTATAACCTATAAAACACACTCACAAATTATAATATATAACACAAACATATAACATGAAAGTCATAATGACTCATAAAATAATGCCAAGTGTCAACATAACATAGAACAAGATGGGTATCATAATAAAGTCATAAAATACGAACATAATAGTCTCAAACCGTAACAAATAATAATCAGAAGAAGCTAGACGAACGTGGCTGACTAATGATATCATATAATAATTTTTAATTAAATAATAAATTTTTTGTTAAATAACATTTTTTAATTAAGTAATAATTTTGATTAGAACGATTCTTTATTATTAATTTTTTTATTACTTTAATATATCTCAACATATATTAATCGAATATGATATTATTTTTAGCTTAATAATGAGTAATATATAATTTATGTATACACTAATAATACTAATAGTAAAGTAATAATCTTATATAAAAAAGAAAAGAGCAGAAAATAATATAGGTACAAGGAAAGGGGCCCTACTCTAAAATTTTATCTCTTCCACTCTTTAAAATATACTACGTTATAAAAGAAAAGAAATAATAAAAAATAATAAGAGAGAGAGAAAACAAAAGTGGAAGTGGGCCCACAATTCTTCTTCCTCCTAATACTAAATACCAAGGTTTAAAATGTCGCTTGCCGATGTCGTTTCGCATTTTCCGTTTTATGGATATATCGCTTGCCGATGGGTATGTCGATGGGCAAATTGTAAAAAAAAAGTATGCCACATGCCGCATATACCGCATTTTTCGCATGGGCATACCGCATGCCGATGGGGTTTTCGACGGATATTTTGTAAAAAATATTTGAGTATTTAAGCAAGATATTTATATAGGTTCAAACCTACATATTTAATAAATACAAGACATAATTATATACAACAAAACACATTTGTAACTTAAATATGTAGGTGAAATGTATAATATTAAGTCACTTTATTACTTGAAGTGTATAATATTAAGTCAATTATTATGTGAAGTAAATATATGTATGTTAATTAAGTGTGTAATATTAAGTGAATATGCATGTTAATTGTATATATGTATGTTAACAAATTTTATATTAGTTGAAGTGTATAATATTAAATGAATATGTATATTAAGTGTATATGTATGTTAGATGAATTTAATATGTATGTTAAGTGTATAATATTATTTGAAGTGTATAATATTAAGTTAATTGTATTTGCCGAAAGTTTAATTGGTATTTTTGCCGAAATTTATCAAAAATATGATTTTTTGTGAAATTCCAACCATTTTTCGCAATTTTTACTCACAAAAACGAAAAACGATATTCCATCCACCCGCCCATGCGGATTTCGCAAAAAATGGTAAAAAAAACCAGCGAAACGAAAAGGTTTTCCTTTCGCATATCCTCGAAAAACGAAAATCGGTCGACATTTCCATGGAAAATCGCAAAATTTAACACCTTGCTAAATACACACTGCCTTAGCCATAGAAACGAGCTCGAAGCTTTCAGCAACTTCAATGGCGTTTCTTCTTTTTTTCACTTCCAACTGAAGCTAGGGATTTTGCGATACTCGACCCTCATCTCGCCGTGTTTAGCCTTCAACGACAAACGATAGAAATCCTGATGTCGAACGACACATCTCGATTTTTCCGAAAACGACAACGATTTATTTGGAATATCGTACCGCATGCCTGATTTTAGCGGCATGTCGTGGAAATATCGCCGATATGCTCCGATATTTAAAACTATGAGTTATACATTCATGATTCATATGCATGAATAGCAACTTAGAATAAGGTTTTTTTTTTCAAGAGGATTGTTATTCAAATTAAATAATGAAACTGCGCTTGATTATTTTTTAATTTAAATGAAAAATAGTAAATATGCATTAACATTAACTGAGTATTAAATTGGTAATTAGATTGTCAGATAATATGTATGAACAAAGTTCACAACTAAACAACCAAGTGTGTGGTTAACCAACTACACCACTCCGCGTGCTGACTCCACGAGAGGTCTTGTATTCGATTCCAGTGAGGGGCAAAAATTGTATATATATATGTAATTGTGGCGAATGTATTTTTTCATACGAGTACATGTAATTTGAGCCAATAATGTCACCTCATTAAAAAAAAAAAGTTCTCAATCAACTTTTATAGTAGACAATTTTTCCTAATTGGTATCAATGTTCAACACTTAATTCTGCAGCTCTCGATAAGTCGATAGTAGCGTTTCCGATCTCCCATTGAATCATCTGTCAACTCTAACGGCTGCTCGGTCAATTCAGACAACTTTCCGCCACATTTTCGAAGAAGGTGGTGGAACAGTGGCTCAACTGGATTAACACAAAAACCTTCTTAGTATAGAAATAAATAATATCATAAATTGTGTTTCTTACTTAACAAACCGAAAAGCAAACCGATAAACATTATGATGTGACCGAAATTTTAAACTAAAAGCCAAATATACCAATACCAATACCAATAAATAAAAACCAAATACTATTGTGTTTTTTTCTTTTCAATAATTACAAGTAATGAAACTCTAATTCTTTGTTTTGAGTGTTTCGCTCATGATTTGAAGCAGTTAATGTGTTTATTTAGTTCAATTTATCATCAATATATACACTTTTCACTCTTTAAACTAACCAATTCATACTTTCGCTGACTCAACTTACACGGGAAACCGAGCTCGGTCTAATGCTTAATACACTCTAAACTCCAATATAACCTTAGCAAGTACTTTGATTCTCAAATCCATTGACCTCGTTCGGTTCAATAAACGACAAACACTCTTTACTTCACAGGATCACGGAAGATAGTTTTAAGAGATCCAATAATCTGATAGTCTAACCCGATTCTTTGCGCGTGAATGGTCTCGTAGAGGTTGTTCGCACTACAGTCACATAGTTACACGGTTGAATCTGTCAGAGAAGACCTGTGAAGACAAACACAACAATGAGGAAACATGAGATTCCGTAATCAAGCGCAATATGACTTTTCGTTTTGTTACAGTTTCACGAGCAGTCACGCAATCAAGAGCGCATGGTGTTGCTAATTTCATTTTTTACAAGACTGAGTCAATGTACAGTCGCGAAGCCCAAGGTCAAAACCTTAATGCCTTAGTTAAATCTGCATTATATATCGACATTAACTCGGACGGAGATGTCACTAGACGAAGATTTTTTTACCAAATTCTGTTCGTGTAGCCTAGGAGTGCCAAAGAGTCTAGATTGTTTGAGCTTGTGCTTCCACTTTTTGCAGCATAGGTAGATTTTATCTTCTAAACGCGTACTTTGCAGAAACTTTACTCTCCATCAGGCGTTTCTTCAAGTTGTAGCCAACGGACATCCTGTTCGGTTTGAAGATTAGACTATATGAGCATTCAATAGATGATAATGCAATATTTACAACACATTTAAATCAAGAAAAATGTAAATAGAAAAACGAGAAGAAGATTAAGAAGACAAACCATATGGCATATGCTATGCGATAGCTGAAAAGCGTCTCGCCACCTGTCCTCTTTAGTAAGTCCGACGATAAGGTCAACGAGTATGCCAAGATCCGGAACTTTACCGCACTGTAACATATCTGCAAACACCTCGAAACCCTTTTCGACCTTAAAACTTCTCGACAGACTTTTGATCAACGAAGCATACATGTTGTAACAGAGAGAAGAAGACGAAACATCCCCATAAAGTTCCAATGCCGCTTCTAATTTCCCGGCTTTGACAAAACAGTTGATCAGAGCACTGTATGCAGAAACAATTGGTAGCGAGTCGTACCGACCCATCTCGTCTAAAATCCCGTGCGCTGTTAAGAAATCCCGGTTGTAGCCTAAAATGACCTTCTGATAGCTCGCCATATGCTTTGGCCAATACGTTTGCTTCATCTCGTCCAAAAGCTTATGAGCTTCGTCTAAGAGACCCGTCGCGCAGCAATGGCTAATCAGAACCATATACGTGACGAAATTCGGAGCACAACCCTTTGAGCACATCTCTCCGAAGAGATCCAGGCATTTTTCAATCTTATTCGCTTTTCCAAACCCGTCTATCATTGCAGTGTATGTCACAACATTAGGTTTACACCCTCGTTCTTCCATCATTAGCATAAGCTTATATGCATCGTCTAGTTTTCCGATTTTACATAGCCCGTCGACCATCTGTGTGTATATGACGACGTTGGGAGCGCACAAATTCTCTAGCATTCTGGATAGTATTTTTAATACAAGATCCAATCTTTTGTCCTTGAAAAGCCGGTCAATCAAAGAGCCGTAAGTGTATAACGTTGGGATATAGCCTCGGTCCGACATCTTAGAGAACACGTTTTGTGCCTCGTCTAGCTTTCCGGCCTTACAGAATCCATCTATAAGAGCATCGTACACGATATTGTTCGGTTCGAAGCCTTCTTTTAACATAGTGTCAAGTAAATCCTGAGCCTCGCTGACCCTGTGAGCTTTGCATAAACCGTCTATAAGGGCACCGTATGTAAAAACACTCAAGTCCCTGGATCTGCAATCACCGATTTTGAAATCGATATCTATATCGGGGTTGCTAATATTACCTCTCATTCTTTCATATATATGAAGCGCCTTTTCAAATTTTCCTGCTTTGAAATGGCCATCAATCAAAGCAGTATAAGTGACGATATTTGGACTACACCCGTCTGTCAACATCTTCTCAAACAGTTTATGTGCTTCGTGTACGTTCCGAGCTTTAAGGTAGGCGTGTATTAAAGCAGTGTAGGTTACAACATTTGGGGAAACGCCTTTCTCTAGCATTTCTTTAAACCAATTGCGAGCTTGCTGAATAAGGCCCGCTTTGCAAAAATTGTCTATCAAAACTGTGTACGTATAAACATCTGGGACAACGCCGTTTCTTTTCATTTCTTCAAACATCAAAAACGCCTTATCGATCTTGGCAGAACCACACATGAACTCAATGACTTTGGAGTAAGTGCTCGTATCGGGAACGAAACCCTTGCCCATCATATCACTGATGACACTGCACGCTTTCTCATATTTTCCAGCACCACAAAGGCACCACGCAAAATTAATCACATTTACTTTATTCAACACAATCCCGGAACTAAGCATTTCATTGTAAGCCGTTTCTGCCAAATCCAAACTCTCTAGACCCGGAAACTCTTCTTTGCCACAAACACTACCAATCAGAATATTATAAACAACATAGCCCGGCTTAGACCCGCTTTTCGCCATTTTTCTCACCAACTTATAGGCATAGCTGTGATCTCCCGATGAGCAAAAAGAGTGCACGAGCGAGTTCAACAGCGTTGGATTCGGATAACAGCCTTCCGGAATCATCATGCTTAGAATTCTCTTACATCTACCGAACTGCTTCTTCCTCAAACACCCATACAAGAAAACCCTATACGTCTCCGCATTGGGAATGCACGAACTCGCCCTCATTCTATCCAAAAAATCCATCGCTTCATCAAAAAGCGAAGCCTCACACAATCCGGCAATCATCTTAGTGTACAAATTCGTATCGGGCACAATTTCGTCCTTTTCGATCAAAGCAAGGCAATCCCTCCATTTCCCGTCTCGGCAAAGAGCGTGCAAAAGAAACCCTAATGTAGTCTCATCCATCCGAAATCCGCAATCTGACATCTCACTGAGAATCAACCTCGCAGTTTCTAACCGATTAGCCCTAACAAACACTTGAATCAGCGCATTGTAAGTAACGCAACTCGGTTTGTAGCCGTGATCCTTAAGCCTCCCCAATTCTTCTAAGGCCACATTCCAAGATCCGTTTCGGCAATGCCTCTGAACCATTAGATTGAGCAACTTCCCGAGAATCTCTCTATCATCACTCTTGATCTCTTCTAGAACACTCTCCGCCACTCTAGAGTCGCTATCGCACCGTAACTTCTGCAACAAGGCATCAAACACGCGACTCGAGTGACGGTACCCAATCTGACGGCCCGCCCACAAGAAAAACTTCACGCCCGAATTAGGGTTTCGTACCAAACTCAGAACTTCAACTACCAGACTCTCACTCAATCTTCCCCTAAACTTCCTGAGATATTTATCGGTCTTTTCATCGAATCCATCACTCTGATTTCCTATCGCTTCCGAAATCGAAAGGGCATCGCTCGAAAAATTTCCGGACGAGCTGGTCCTCTTGTCACCCTCTGACGAGGGTGAGGCTGGAGAAGTCGAGACCAACGAGTCTTGCAAGAGGAAAAATGCTTCATCGAGGCATGAGGTTGACGATGACGACGAGTCATCGGAGAGATATGGAGGAGCGGTGCACATGAATCGTACGGCGGGGTAGCGGTGAGATTCGTAGCATCGGGACGAGATGCGAATGCCTGCCACGGATCGAACAAGAGCTCCAAAAGCTCTTCTTCGGCCCATTAGCTCGAACACAATCCACTAATGACTTCTCCTTTGTTCATCAAGACCTCCAATCTGTTATAACCCATAATCAGCAAAGAGAGAAGAAACACACTATCACAAACACAAATTCTGAATAATCGAAAGAAAGCGAAAAACGAGTCGAAACAACAAACCCGAATCAAACCGGAAGCGAGTCTCGAGTCTTCAGCTTCGACTTCTCTGAAAACCCAAAAACCAAACAACGAACCCGAATCAAGAACCGAATTTAACACAAGTATTAGCTTAAGCCTAATCACATCGACACTTTTTCCAAAGTTTATACCTGAAGTCTGGTTAGGCCTGACTCCTGAGCAAGAACACTTAAACCCATTTTAAGAATTTAATCAAGCAAGTTCATCACATTGCAGATTCTACAAGTAAGAGACGAAGATTCAAACACTCACAGCACCGAGAGAACTAATCAACGAACAACGAGTAAACATGAACACTGGGCTCTTCCACACACTCTACCGTAAGAGTTCAGAGGTCACGACAAGACGCGGCGAGTCGACGAGCTGAGGCGGGGCGAGTGGACGAGTCGTAGGGCGGCGAGTGAGGGGACTCGGCGACTCGCCGGGAGACGACGGTGAGGCGTGGCGGCTCGACGAAGAAGAAGGAGGAGGAGAACGATATGAATGAAGCTTTTGGAGAAGAAACACTTTTTTAGTTCATAAGAATTTATTAATAATCAGAACTTTAGGGCGAGTATTTTTACAGTTATTTAAAATAAAAGTAAAAAAAAAAAATCTGATACAAAATTTAATTATTAAATACTCTAGATCCAAAAAAATTTACTTAGCCTAGAATTCCGATCCGATAGAGCACGACAATCTAAGGACCAGCCCTAATCAGAATTTTCAAAATATTAGTGGTGGTCGGAGGCGAGACTTTGGAGTCCAGAATTTGACGAAACATTTCAAGAGTAGTGCTCGTCTAAAGTTTGAAAGAGCATTACTCTTGAGATGTTTCGTCGTTCTCTTAGTAATTTTTTGTTATTAATGTTTTTTTAGGGTAAATGAACGAAACGCTCATTTTGTGTCAAACCATTTTAAAAATTACTCATTGTGTGTATTTGTTACTTTCACAAATGGACATTTTTAAAAGATTTGACACAAATATAGGTATTTCGTACAAATTTTATTTTTAATTAATACTAGTAGACCGACACCGCGCGTTACGCGGTGGTGTTGAAAACATTGTAAAACTAAATAACTTTATTGATTATTATTATTATTTAAAAAAAAAACATATTCATATCAAATTAATTGTGATATGTACTATTATATATATTTAATATAAATGTTGTTTCTAAATATCTATCTAAGAATAATTAATATATATAAATTCAATAAAGAAAAACGTGTAAGAAACTATATTCATAATACCAAATGGAAGTTTGATTAAATAATATTTCTGTTGTCGTAAATTGATAATATAGCATTTAAGATTACACGTTTTAAAAAATAGCACTTTCGTACTTTTTTTATGCAAAAATTACTGTAAATTTACCTCTCTCGCTTATATCATCCTAATTTTTTGGCTATCTCGGACAAAGATATATAACTTTTTTTTTTGTGTGGCTATTTTGGGCCGGAATGTATATTGAAGGTGTAATTTTTTTCTCAAAAAAATATGGCGGTATTACTATTTGAAATACGAAGTTTTGTGACGTCAAAATAGTTTTCACTGTCATTTTTTTATTTACTTCATATACTTCCCACAATTATAATTAACGTTAATGATACTTACATTCTTCTTTATATATTAATCGTGTTAAAACTACTTTCTTAAATATTTTCAAACAACACCCTCACCGAATAATTCATTAACATGTAAATTTAGTACTTTTTATATATACGAACAATGGAAAATGAATGTTTTTTTAAGATGTATGTAAAATGAAAAAACAATGGCGCCTATTGTTATTTTGCAGTTTTTTACTATTCAAGTTTATATATGTCAAATATGCAAACCAATGTTGTAAAATTTCATGCCATGATTGTCATAATAATAATGTGATTGAATATTTTAAAGAAATACACTCATAAATAAATGACAGATGATTTTGGTTCTTACTTTCTACCTAACTAAATACACAAGCAATCAATAAAACAATGTAATATCCTTGTTCTTACTAATTGTAAACGGCCAGACAAATGTTGCTTGCATTGATTATCGTCAGAATGCAGTCGGCACGAATCTTATATAAAACCGATGTCGTGCGGAACATTATCCAGACTTATTGCAGACCATCATTGTAGTTCGTTGTGTCCAAGATAGTAACCAATGATATATCACGGAAATCTAAAGGAAAAAAGTCAAACTTACCTTCTTTTTAAGAGCGAATCTAACTCCGATGATTAAGAAAACATCCAAAACATGGCTAACATCAAAATCACAATTAAAAAAAATCCAAATATCCAATGACATATACTCGATATAACCAAATATCCGATGAACCTTTGCCGTTGATGTTTGAAACAATATTTCTACGCCTTCTTGAGATGACATGTCACACACCAACAAAACAGGTCATTAGCGTATAATTATACTGATTTCTCATTTAATTAAAAATAAAAGACAGAAATGAAGAAAAAAAATAGAGCAATAAGCTTTAAACATCTATATAGGATACTTTCCTTCAATAGAAAAATAAAAAAGCAAATGCTAATAAAACATTGAAGAAAATGTATGATTTCTTCAGTGTATAAGTGAAATTATTAAAAAAGTTTCTTATTGTATCAAACATGATGGACAACAATAGGTATAAGTTGAGTGCGATGAAACATAGAAAATTATTCTTAACTAAAATCTCAAAGTAAATCCTATCTATGAACATAAATTCATAGAAGAGACCCAAAGACTCATTGAAAAACTAAAGTTCTTCGACGTCAAGAATCCCCGCAATTCAAGTACTCGTTGAACGAAATTTGACCCCATTATCACGACGAACACAATCGTATTTATTTTGTAGACCAGTAGTCGGATGCTCCACAATCACATCATGTTCAAAATTTTGCTCGTTGAAATCACCAACTATTGATCCAGCAACTTCATCGGCGGTGGGCATATTATTATTGGCGACCATCTATGATTCGTTTATTAATAAGTCGCAGGCTAAAAGATGTCTTTGGATTAGCTTCGTATCTATCCCTTGCCGTACGAAATGATGTCACCAAAACATTGTTCTCTTCCAACATCTTTGAAAGATCCAACATAACTTGGGGATCAATTCCAGATCTTTCAAATTTCTGGTTCATCGTGTTTAAACGGTTGGAAATTTCATTTTGGGTATCGTAAATATATAGTTGAGAAAATTGGGGTTTTTTCCCGAATTTAGGGAGTAGAGAACCTATCCGATGATACTTTTGGCAACTAATTTTGTACACGTACGATCCACTTCCACGGTTTTTTTTAGTCAATATGTCCCCCTATTGATGTGAATGCAAATATTGAATTATATGTCCTTATTTCGTTCCTAAACAAAACACCTTTTGTTTCATAATATGATCCAAGAAGAAATGCCAATGTTTGTGGTGGTTGTTTGATTAGCGGCAACTCCACATGCCCTACGGAGCAGCATAACATGAATTTCGGAGTAGAGGACTTTTTTTCCTTTTTTGGTCGTTCTTCACGCCAGAAAAATAGCCCCACAATACGGACATTTGTCAGTTGGTTTCCCAATATTCCAAATATGCCATTTCTCACCTATGATTATTGTTTGGTTTTTTATACATATAAATAATAAATTTTCCATTAGTAGTCTATTTTTTTTTAATGTAGTCTAATGATAAATATATAATTTTATAAAAATGGATGTGTGCTACAACTTCCTTTAACTATTACATTTGATTTAATGTTTTTCAATATATATGAGAGTTTGAAAACTCAATGCATCTGTAATATAATAAGATGAAAAAAAAAACAATTTCTTTTAACTATTTCATTGGAGTGATTATTTCTCAATATATTAGTGTTTGATGATTGACCGATTTGAAAGCGGTGAATATTTATTTTGTCTACAGCTGTATGATATGATGATGAAATTAATAGTATTCATGTTACAATAATAATAGTAGTGTAAACTACCTTTGTGGGGATATTTGTTATTTTCCTCATTGGTTTGATCGTGTAATTGCATTGGTGCATTTCCAAAAAATCATTTTTTTAACAAAAAATGTATGTCACAATTAAACAAACTACTGTTGCAACAAAGTCTAGTATAATAAATCAATGTACGTAAATGTAAAAAAAAATGTATTGTCATATTTTGATAACTTACATTTTATAAAATAGATGAACGTACATGATGACAATATAAATTTACCTTGTAGATTATAAATTGTGGTGACATGCGTTGAGGCCAACTTTATGAATTGAAGCTTTGCATTCATTATGTTCGAGTATGACTTGTTGGGCCTCTTGTATAATTTAAATTTTCCTTACAAATCTAGCACGTTTGGATATTTTACTTGATAGAAAAATCCTTATTTGAGTATCATTGCTAAAATATTTAGTTCGACAGTTTCTTTTTAGCTTTAACTTTGCAAATCATGCGTGTCTTGCTATGTGTGAGAACTGAGATATAAATCCACAATCTTCTTCAATAAAGTCGGACATTTTTAGGCTGTTAGGAAATATAAAGCACATTCATTTAGTTCAAAAGATATAATTATAATTTTAAAGTATATAAACAAACGTTTTGCAAAAATTAAAAACTATTTAAAATCCATAATCTATATTGAACCATTGTAAATTCATTTAATACACAGGCAAAAAAGAGGTTTGGAAACTTTAAAACAAAGCAAAGTTGAAGACATTAAAAATAATAGATTTGGACATCCATCATTAAGTTGTAGAAATACTATTTATTTAGTACTTATTTATAACACTATATATATATATATATAAATTTAATCAGATATCAAATTATACAATACATTCAAACGTTAAAATCAATCCAATAATATAATATTTTTTATTTAAAAGCAATACTCTAAATTTGTAATAGAAAGAATTAAATAGTAATATTGTAAACTAAACTATAATCAATGAAATTTTCTAGAAAATAAAACATAATAGTGTTGCGTTTCAACGACATTAGATTTCATGCATATTTTATGCTTTCTGCGAGCTTATCGAAAATAACTAAATAGAGAAAAAATGTATCATAAAAAGTCAGAGTTTGAAAAAAATCTGAATAGGGTGATTAATTTGTTGACGTCTAATCACTGCACCAATGGTTGAACGATATTTGCATTCATTGTCTGAGAAAAGACACTTGTATATACTATCACAACAGAAAAAACACATACTATATCTCTTTTATGTACAGAAACATAATCAATATAAGATGGCAGATGATATGTGCAAAAAAAAAAAAAAAAGTTCTCATAACTATAGAGCCTCGGGAATTTTTTTGCGTTTTTTCTCAGTCTAGTGTCCGTACACCTTTTTATCGTCCCACACCTGTGAAGATATTTAGCATTTATATAGATTAAGAAACCAGAAATTTAAGTTGATCACTGTAAAATAATAAAAATTAAATCTCAAAACACAAATATATATATATATATATATATGTAAAGTTATGATCATATAAATTGGCTAACTCAGTTTAATACATATGCTATATTTATGATGCAGTTCATTGCAGTATAGACTTGTTAGTAAGATATCATCACTTTATTTCTTGATATAAATGTGGAAGTTGGGTTCTTTTAATTTTGCTAGCAGTTTATTATGAAGTTTAAAATTCCTGGTTTGGGTCATTGTGGCAGCTCCCTACCCTAAGGGAGTGGATGTTCAAGCCAGCTCTGTCAACCATAATTACCGAAAGTTCAAAGTATGATTTACAGTTTTACTCGCACTAATGTGGTAAAACCGTTTTGGGTTAACTGTTTAGATTCTTCTCTTTGTTCTGAAAATTTATGACCGCCAAATTGATTTCAGGGTTGCAATTGTATCACCATCAGATCCAGTTTATGTTGCAGCAAAAAAGATGCGAGATCTTAGGGTCAATTCGGTTGTTATGGTGAATGGAAACAAAATTCAGGGGATACTTACGTAATTTTCCGCTCTCCGGTTGTTATGGTGAACGGAAACAAAATTCAGGGGATACTTACGTAATTTTCCGCTCTTAGTTAATAAGCTTAAATTCTTATGAAGTGAGATATATTTTATTTTTCACATATCTTGTGATATCTAAAGTCTAATGCAGTTCAGAAGATATCATTGTGCTAATTGTGGCTTAGAATCTCTCACCGGAGTTCACCCGGTGAATTCATTTTCTCTAGAACCGGATATATAATCAAGATACGAATATGCACTAAACACCAGAGGAGATGTGATATTTTATATACAATAATGAGTTTTACAAGGATGATTATGCAACTAATCGTAAAGACATCAAACAAAAATCCTTTTAAATATCGAAGCATTTACTTAAGAAGCAATTTTTGTAACTAATGATTAGCGATCAAGATGAACTTATTTGTAGATAACCATTTCTCACGTGAGAGTTTACTTGACATAATTAATAGTAAAACTTTTATTAAATAATACCCTATATATTAATACCTATATATTAATAGTCGCGATTAAATAATATGGAATGTGGAACCGTAAACAACAAAATCACAAAACAGAACCGTAAATCACTAAGAAATAAATAAATTTAAACACCAGAGAGATGGAAAGGGGTGCGTAAGTAAAAGGGCAAGGTCGTGAAATAGGATGTCTCAAACTCGCGCCACCAGAGAGAATCAGCAAGAGTCACGTGCGTCGCCGGACACCATAGAAGCTACCGAGTCACATGGCCGGGGAGAGAGATCGTGGGCAATCGACCCAGGCTACACGAACGATAATTATTCGAGCGGGAGACTGGATGCCTGCTTGAAAAGGCGAAAAGATGCAAACAGATTAAACAGATAGTAGTATCTTATAAGCGATAGTAATATCTGTACTAACAAGTTCCAGAAACAGATTAAACACGGAATCTAATGAAAACATAAATAGTATTTATCTGTTCTTAAAAAGTTCTGCAAACTGATCAAATCCGGAATCTAATCAAGACATAAATACTAATATATGTAGAACAAAATGTTCTGAAAAACCATCAAACCCAGAATCTTTTCAAAACATAAGTAGTAATATCTGTTCTAAACAAATTCCAAAAACCGATCAAACCCGGAATATGATCATAACATAAGTAATAATATTGTCAATGTGTTAAACTTGGAAAATAATGAAACCTATTGCAGATTTTTGTGACACTGTAACTATAGATTAAGAAATAATATTTCGATTCAACAGTTTTGCGAATATTATCGCAGCTAATATTATATTAAAGAATCAGTTTAATTGCTTGCTCTTTTAATCTCTTTGGTCCCATTACTGTATTGAATTATCAAAAAAATTTAAGCGACAAACCTGGAAAAACATTCGCTTCTGGGAGAATCCCAATCAATCAGCGGCTTGAAGAATGTGTAGCGAGAGTGAGTTCTGAGAAAGCGAAATTTCACAACCCAGAATCAATAAAATTAAAAAAAAAAATCCAAAGAAAAACCAATCTTACCCATCGGAATCAATCGAAAAAAGTGACTCGACACGGACATACCTATAAAAGTTTCGAATCTGGGAGAATCCCGATCAAAGCTTCGGCTTGAAGAAGGCGTAGCAAGATAGGCATCTAATAGAGAGAAATATGAAGCATGAGTGTTCTGAAAAATTTAAATTTCACAACACACAATCTATAGAAAAAAGTCGATTCTGGGAGAATCCAAGGGTGCGAAAGTTGTGAGGGAGGTTAAAGGTTAGCATCTCTCCCCAAAGACACGACAACCACTAAGACATTAATAATCGTTCATATGCTTCGAAGAATCGCGTTGGAAGAATGAGGTGACACAACCTCTCGTTGAAACTAATCAATTAAGGAAAACTTTATGACAAAATTTGAGACCGAAATCCGGAACTAATAATTTGACACGAGAAACTTCGAAAGGCTAACATATTGAGGATATCCTAGAGAGATACCAACAGTATAAACAATCCCTGCTCATAATCAAGTCTCATTTTTTTATGAAGGTGGATATGTACATAAATATATTAATACAACAATTACTTGTAGAATTTAAAAATATTTCCGTAGAATTTCGATCATGATCAGGTTTCGCATAAGCATTTCTTCAAACACATAGTACTCAGATCAATAAGACTTTTACATAGCATTATATAAAGATAAATTAGAAATGAATTCATTGATTTTTTTCTTTGAAAATCAAACAAAGAGCTAAACGTACAAAAATCAACCAAAGAGGAGTCTGATTGATATTGATGGACATTGAAGATATGCATAGCAAGGAGTTTCTTTGAAAAAGAATACATGATCGACATTCAACATTGAATAGCGAGGAGTATCTTAGAAAAAAAATGCAGGAGCGACTAACCATTGAATAGGCGGTGGAGATGAGTCTACAGCGATGGAAACGGAGTTTGATCGTGTTTGGGAAAAGGTTTCTGTTGCGCTGGAGTCCGATCGTGTTCGGAAGAGTAGTCTGCGTGTGATGAATCGAACAAAGGCTTAAAAAGAAGCAGTTATTCCTTTACATCTCTTGGTGAGGAGTTGCTTCTCTTTGGGTTTTGTGTTTCTTCGTCTGCTCTGTGAGATGCTTCACTTGGAGTCGAGGCTTCTCTTGAAAGCGGGGCGACAAATGCCTTCGAACCCTTCGAAAGAAGACGACGAGCGAGTTGTATTTTTTAATTTAAAAATAAATCTAAAAAAAGGAGAAAATAGAGTGAGGTAGAAAAACGGTGTTTTTTATGTTTGACGTTATTTTGCTTTTATATATATATAGATTTATAATATTAATTCTCTAAAATTTAAACATTTCTGTATATTTAAGTTTTGTTCTTCACAAAAGAAATACGAAATCGAATTTGTTATAAAAAAATATCTATTATCAAAATTTTCACTATCATGTTTTATTAATTTCAATAAATACAGTTAAATTTGCTATGATATCGGTTTTTATTTAAAAACATTTACCATTACTGATTTACTACTCATAAAGCATGCTATTTTTTTTATTAATTTTTTGTCTAAGAAAAATAATTTGTCTATCGAAGGTTTTTATTCATTTTTATGGTTTGTTATTTTATTTACTCAAAAATTTATTAATTTAAATTGATTAAATTATTTATTAGTCCATATACACTAGAACCTCTATAAATTAATACTTGATAAATTAATACCTCGATTAATTAATAATTTTATCCAATCCCGACTATATTAACTTAGTTCAAATTTTACCTCGATAAATTAATAAACTCGATAATATAATAAATTTCTTTGGTCCCAACCTTATTAATTTATAGAGGTTCAAGTGTATTTCGATGAATTAGTGGGATGATATTTTATTTTATACCATTATCCGGTTCAAATAAGAAATTCAATAATCAGTGAAAATAATTTTAACTTCACAAATAGCGGATCAGAAGGAAAAAAATGCATTTTTCTCATTCCAAAATTTTAATCTCAACCGTTGTTCTGCTTCCTTACTCGAAATCCAACGGTGGATATAATGTCAACATACTTATGTAGAAATCTTTGTCCAAACTCGACACAAATAATCAGCGGTTGACCCCTCTGTTGAACTCAGGTACTTCTTCCTCTCTCACATTTTCTCAAGCCGATTCTGTTTTTTTTTTTAAATTATAATTTCCATTTGTCTTCTCTGATTGAAGTGTTTCTGCGTAAATGGGTGTCGTTTTTTTCGTTCAAAATTCAGTCTCAAGCTTCAAGTTTTTGAATTTTGCATGGTTGTGTGTTTCGAGCACAATGTGTTCGACGAATTGCCAAAGCGAACTTGAAAACTGGTTTGTAATGTTCCTCATGGGAATTCGGAATTTATTTGGGGCTTTTTATTTTCTGGTGTTAATGAACTGATTATAGTTGAAAATATTGGGTATTTTCAGTGTCTTGTAAAAATATACCCTCCATTTTCAGAATTTGCTTATATATATACCCTCGAAGTGTTCTTTTTTACACCATATGATCATTTTATTTTCAAAAACCCATGACTACCCCTTAATCACAGTTTTGAATTTTGCTTATCCAAACTACACTTAGGGATTTAGGTTTTACATTGTAGTTCTATTTATTTTTTTATTTTTTTGTGAAATTAACTAAAAAAATAGAGTGTTATTAGCGAACTCCAAACCCGAACTCCAAACCCACAAAATGGTGTAAGGGTGAAGTCCACCCGAACTCTATAACCCACTCCAAAATAGAGTAGGATGCACTTTTTAAATAGTGTCACGCGATAAATGGCGTGACACTATTCACTATTCTATTTATATATTTATATTACAATTTAGTCCTTTTAAAATTTAATAGTTGCACTAAGTGTTTACGTTTCTTAAAATGCTTTTGTATTCAACCCTTGAATTATATACTAAGTGTTTAATTTATTTAAATTTATTATCTTAAATAATTTAAAAGACCATAATATTTAAAATACATCAATTATATTTGCACTAAGTAAAAAATTAAAATGCATTGGTCGATCATTTGTGGGAGGAATATGCTAATTCTAATGCATTATTGTAATTTTATTTATTTATTTATTTTATTTGTGTTGTAATTACTTTTATTTTATAAACATTTATTTTAGCATATATGTTTATATTATGATTAAGTAGTTTTTTACAAACATTTGCCAGCTCTTGCCCGGTTTGGTTTACCGAGCTCCGGAAGGGTGATACAGAGTTCTTCCCGCTTCATATGCTCCACGAAGATGATGAACAGAAATATGCCTAAGTGGGATGAACCGGCCGTGATATCATCGGACGACTATTCGTCGGACTCCGACATTGTTATCACCGATGCCTGTGTCGGAAACCGGTCAGCCGAGGAGGCGATCAGTAAACCTCCTAAAGAAATAACATCTGAAGGTATATGTATTTACTCTTTGAACACTTTCTTCATTGTTTGTCTGGTTTAGTCGAAAAAATAGGGTTAGAGGCATGGCTTTTGTAGCAGTTCCCAGTTTGAATACCGGTATATAGAATAAAAATCGCTTATCTAGCTCTCTACGCTCCCGCTCCGTTTTTCTTTTAACATACTATTTAAAAAATAAATATACGGGATTACCATATGATCTTCGATTTGGAAGATGTTGTTTGGATTTTGGATTATATTTTTAGAAGTTTGATTCCGATGTCTAGTGAATTTTGATTTTGCAATTATATGGAATTTCTTAAATATAGTTTCTATGATATCGGCTGCCGGAAAGAAAGAAAAAACGGCTTTTGACAATACCGGTACCAGTAACGAATTTGAAAAATCTTTTGATCGGAATTAACATACCTCCAAAATTCCGGCTCTTGATCCTGGCTTAACCCAAATAAGGATTAAAGAGAAGGTGTTTAATTAACGGATCTTAGTTCTTAATTAATCATTTTTCAGGCGCATTGATCAAAAGGGCCGAGATGTATCAGGAGTACATGAAGCAAATTCCGATCCCTTCTCTGCGCGGTTCCGTCATCCCGTTCGCTTCGTGGACGGGACTCGGAAGATCCATAAAGCAGCTGTACGGACAGCCTCTGCATTACCTCACCAACATTCAGCTGAGGCAGTGGGACCGAGCGAGGATCGGCGACGAGGATGAATATCAGCCGTTGGATAACATATTCCATCCGTCCAAAGCCGAAGCCACCGTGTGGCTCCTCGAGGAAATCCACCGGCGCACAACCTCTCACGACTACATGGCCAAGCTCTGGCTTTCGGATCCGACGCACCACGCTTTTGTCGATTCCGTTTTCCCGAAACTTGGCGAAGCGTGACAAAGTTTGGCAGTGCAACTGTTTAATGTAAAGTCAGGGGTAATTGTAGGTGCTGCAATTGAATGAAAATATGGTGATCTTGTTTAGAAAAAGATGGTATTAAAAAATACAAGGTTATTAGATTGCCTTTTGTTTATCTTTCATTGAGCAACTTGACTACAAATAGATCTATTGTCAGAGCTTCTCTGCTAAAAATCCGTTTTTTAGCGTGGCTGGTTTCGTTGCTTCGTGGCGTGACATTATTGTATTAGAAAAATTGGGCACCCGGGGGGGAACGTTACGTGTATAAATAGTTATGAAAACCGAATCAAAGATTTACTTGTTCCATGTCCACTATTGTTAATACTTTTTTTATATATACATAATTATAGTTCATTCTCATTTTTTCATGAAGAAAATTCTCTTTTTTTGTGATTTTCTTTTCAAATTGAGTTAGTAAAACTTATATCTATTTCGCTCTTTATTTTATTTTGCTATTTTTTGGTTTAATTTATAAAATCTATTACTCTATTTTTCCCTCTAAAATCAATACAGTCCAAAAACGTGTCTTCGAAGATGACTATGTACACGGTTGTTGGTTTACCAGTAGTCAGAACAAGAGCAAACCCCATCCTTAAAATAATGGAACCTCCGGTTATCTCGAACGACGATTTCGCGGCCGTACGTTTGAGAAACGAGCTTGGCGAACGAGTGGCAGTCAGAGCACATCCGGAGATTCTTAACGATGCGAATCGCCCTTCCTCTTTCGGTGCCGATGATAGCGAAAGCGATCGCGAGCTTCTCACTGTGTCGATGGAGCAAGTACTCTTTCTCGCTATCGTCAACGTCGAGCAAAACGTTGGTCAGATCGGGAACGTACTCGTGTTTCAGCCTTCGGTTTATTTCTCCGAGCATGGATTCAATGTCGCTTCTCCTCGGGTGAGAATCATCGCCCGAGGTGAACTCGTGAATTGTTCCGGCGATTTCTACCAAACTCGTTCCCGGGATTTTCCCGATCCCTCGAGCTTTCATATCCAGCCTCACTTTCGCCACAGCGTCCCAATTACCGGCGGAAGCATATATGTTAGAGAGAAGAACGTGAACTCCACTCCGCTCGGAAGTCAACACTTTGATCCTTTCCGCTGCGTAAGCTGCCATTTCAACATTCTTATGCGTCCGACATGCACCCAAAAATGACGCCCAAATCACGTCGTTTGGCTCAATCGGCATGCTCTTTATTAGATCGATTGCTTCGTCGAGCATTCCAGCTCTGCCGAGTAGATCCACCATGCAACCATAGTGAACGATACCCGGCGAGATTCCGTACGTTTCCTTCATCACCTGAAAAAAGATTCTTCCCTGTTCGACAGATCCGCCGTGACTGCATGCCGTTAAGAGAGCCACAAAGACCACTCCGTCCGGTTTCACTCCTTGCTGAAGCATCTCGTTGAAAAGCTCAGTGGCTCGTTTTCCATTCCCCTCCATAGCCATTGCTCCTATAATCGCGGTCCAAGCCGAGATGTCTTTACTCGGAATGTCATTGAAAACACACATCGCCGTTTCTGGGTCCCCGCAGCGGGCAAACATGTCGACAAAGGCTGTTCCTAGTACAGTATCACACTGTATCTCGTTTCTTGAGGCATACGTTTTGATCCACTTTGCAAGATCGAGAGCGCCAAGATAACCGCAAGCCGTAGCCACTTCAACCATGGTGACCCGATCAGCTTGAACTCCCTTGGTCTGCAAATCTCGAAAGAGCTCGATCGCTTCTTCGAACCGAGATTCCTCGACAAGAGCGCCGATCATAATGTTCCAAGTAACGATATCCGTCTCTGTCATTTCATTGAAGATTCTCCAAGCCGATTCCACATCACCATTTCTGACCGACCCGGCTAATAAAGAGTTCCACGTCACCACCGTCTTGTTCTTTGCACGATCAAAAATTTCACGCGCGATTTCATTCTTCCCCAACTTCATATACATATCGATTGTCGCGTTTGTTACACCATCCCAACCGTCAAGCCCGTTCCTTAAAGCGTAACCATGACATAACCTTCCCAAATGACTATCTCCCAACAGCGAGCAAGCCGAGATCGCCGAGAGCAACGAGATCCGATCAGGCCGAGGCCCGTGTCCCAGCATCTGCATGAAAACAGCGAGAGCTTCTCTAGCCTGTCCCCGACGAACATAATTCGACATCATCGTGTTACAAAGCACCAAACTTCTATCCCCGGACTCGTCAAACACCCGCCTCGCAGCCTCCACATCGTCACACTTCAGGTACATATCAACAAGCGCGTTCACCATAAACGCATTGACTCTCACGCCCGAGCCATCGATATAAGCTTTCACACGCGCGCACAAGCTCGGATCGCTCAGCCTCGCACACGCCGAAACCACGCACACCATCGTAACCGAGTTCGGCCGTTCCCCTTGGGCCACCATCTCGAAGAACAAAGACACCGCCTTCTCCGGGGAACCCCTCCGAGCGTAGCCGCAAATCAGGCTCGTCCACGACACGACGTTTCTGTTGGCCATTTCATCGAACAGCTTCTGGGCGCTATCCAAACCCCCACACTCTGCATAAAAATGAATCAGAGAATTCCTCACGAACACGTCTCTCTCGAGACCCATTTTCGCCAAACCTCCATGGATCTGAACACCTTCGAGAAACGCCTCGGATTTGACACACCCACTGAGCACAAAAGGGAAAGTGAACTTATCAGGCATAAACCCCATGACCACCATCTCAACGTAGAGCAGAACGGCTTCGCCACCGAGCCCAGAGGCGGAGCAGCCTCTGATCAGAGAGTTGTACAGGAACGGCGTGACGTCACTCCGCCCCTCCTCCTTGAACAGCTCGAAGGCCCTGCGCGCGTGGCGCGCGCTCTCGCGCGTGCCCAACTCGGCGCAGCGCGCGATGAGCGCGGTAACGGCGGAGATTCGGCGGTCGAGGCCCTTCTTGACGGCGGTGCAGTGGAGTCGCCGGAGCTCGTCGATGGTGGCGCAGTGGGCGAAGGAGCCATTGGAGGCGGCTTCGGTGGTTGGTCTGAGCTTGCTTCGCTCGGAGGCTATGGCGATCGGCGGCGAGGCCGAGAGGAGAGGAGAGAGGTGCGTCGCAACCGCCATTTTCGAAGTGCCTCGGTCACGGAGAAGCGAAAACCAGTCGTTAACAGCGTTTGAAGCGGGAATATCACAGAAAACGACAAAATGGACGTAGAAACGACATGTTGTTTTATCAAAACGACAACGAACACAGAAACGACATGTTTTTACCGAAACAGTAATATACCAGAATAAGAGATTTAAAAGATTTTACAACCTTAGTACCGAATTTGTTTTGGCCTAGTGGTAATTCCTAATATGTAACCGGCCAATAATGCCAACTATCTTAATAAATTACAATTATTGTAATGCGAGTTTGTGTGATTTTAGTCAAGAGTGTCATCTCATTATAAAAATATATATATAATAAATAAAATAATAAAGCAAAGGTCGCCCTTCATATTTATTAGTGTATTAGTGTTATAAAGGCTAGACTTATAAGAGACTTATGGCTCAACAATTTTGATTGTGAAGCTTAATTTGTCATAACCACTACAACAATTAAGATTAAATTTTAAAGGATTTTACAACTTTTTTATTAGTAGCGGATTTGTTTGGCCTAGTGGTAAGTCTTAATATGTAATCGGACAATAATGCCAGTTATCTTAATATCTTGTAATGCGAGTTTATAAAATTTTAGACAACAATGTCATTTCACTAAAATATATATAAATAAAATAACAAAGCAAGGGTCCACTTTAAATTTATTAGTGTCTTAAAAAGGAATTATTAGTACACTTGCAATTATTAGTACCCCTCTAAGGACATTATTTCTCTCATCATTTATACATATTAGCTTATCATATCTTGGCCAAAGAGCTCTCTTCCGCGAGAGCCTTGGAAATAGCCTTCACGGTGTTCGGCGACGTTCTGCAGCATCCTCCGATCAACGAAGCACCGGCCTTGTGCCACTTTCCAACGTAGGACACGAAATCTTCTTCCACCACCGCACACGATTTCTGAATTAACATGACATTAATCAAGAGCATATATTAATTATGATATAGTTCAAATGATGCTGCTGAGCAAGAAAATTACCGTCCATTGTTTGGTCTCGGCATCATAAGTCTCACCACTATTGGGATATATCACTATTGGTTTATCAGATACCTACCAAGTGAAGAACACAAATATAATCTTATTAGTACAAACTTTTTAACATCGTAAAGTATTTAAAAGAGAATTTTCATGAGAAATTGCATTCAACAAAGTTAGATTTAAATTTTAATAAAAATTTGGAAGATTAAGCTTTTTTTTTTTTTTTTTTTTGAAATTTGGGGTGGTTGTGCGTCCGCCTATGAGCAGTGCAACTCGCGGTGTCGCGACGAGTCGCGACTTAATCGCCAAAAATCGTCACTGTAGAAGTCGCGACGAGTCGCGGTGGGGGGAGGTCGCGATGAGTCGCGATGCCTCGGTGGCGCGCTCTCATTGGACGAGACCAATTCCCTCGCACTGTTGCTCCGCATCGCGATGAGTCGCGATTAATCGCGACGTCCCTTCCCGCATCGCGACGCATCGCGAACACGCCTCACGCATCGCGACTTGCAGCTCTAATGAGCACTACACTTTATTTTAATTCAAAACAATATATTTATAATTTTAAGTTTTCAACTTTTTTAATATTTCGTGCGACTTAAACAATAGCTTAAAAATACAAGTTTAAATTCTCAACTATTTGATTAGCTCTAGGTGACACTTAATTAGTGTTTTCAATTATTACAGTAAGCAATGATTTAATAAAATATATTCAAATCAATCATATTTAACAACTTGCATCAATCTATCAATCAAAAAGCTTCGTAAGTATTAAAAAAAATGGTTTGGTTTACTAAAATATATTTAATGATTTAATCAAATCATTTAGTATGATTTGAGGATTTAATTTTGCCACAATTATTATAATGAAAAAATGTTAATACACGTTTACTTGGTAGGAAGGCTATTTTTAAAATGCAATTTTGTATTGTTTCGGAGCTCGCATCATTGTATTTTACTAGTTCAAATACTCAACCAACGTGAATACAAACCTTTCTAATGGATAGAATCAAGTTGTGGATAAAGCTAGGAGGTGTGCAATTGATTCCGACCGCGACGACTTGTCTGCAAGATTGAGCGATCAATGCGCATTCGGAGATGGAGTCTCCGCTCACGATGTTGAAGCCGTCCTTCGAAGTGAACGTAAACCAAGCCGGTACGCCATTTTCTTCTTCCTCGAGAAGCTCAGCATAAGCCTGCATGTGTTCATGATAATTTAATTTATCTTTTGATAAAATAAGCATTTAAGAAAAGTTTTAAGTGTTTGATTTTATCAAATTATTATATTCTTTTAAATACTCGTACTGATTGAGCTAGTCTTATCGACTTTCTTCGTGAAAATTTCTAATAACAATTAATATTTTTTAGTGATATATTATAGAGGCGTTACTTGCCTTGGCTTCTAGCTTGTTTGGGATTGTTTCGAAAGCGATGAGATCCGCGCCTGAGTCGGCCATAATCTGAACCCTCCTTCTGTGGAAATCTTTAAGCGTTTGAAGAGTGACGGCGTCGCCATAGTTTCCACTGCGAAAAGAACGACGAGAAAAAATCGCGATCGAGTAACGTCAGAGAGAGAAGCAAAACTTGTGAAGTCAGTGTGCTATAATATGGAAAAACGACAACTGTGCATGTCTAGATGAGAAACGACAACTAAATGATAAGACGACGATAAAACAAAAATAACATAAGCTGCATTAGATGAATGAAACAACTATAAATTAAAAATAGATCTAATATGAAAGAAGAAGAAGAAAAAACGATGATAAATCAAAACGCTAACAATCGATACTATATACTCTTTAGACTAATGTTGGGTCCAGAACCCGGTTTTTTTTTTTTTTAAATCTTGCATGCCCCAGAACCCGCATTCGGTTTTCAAGTTGAGAATGAGAAATAACAATAATCCGAAAACTATAATCCGGAATTAGGGATCCAAGTTTTCTTATTCTGGGTATTTAACACGGATTCAAACTTCAGTTTCTGCAAGATGCAAAAAAAATTATAATCCAAATCTATCCATTTATAAATGTCATGAAAAAAAAAATCGATTAATGAACCAAAATATTAATAATTACATCTTAATATAAGTAATTATATCAAGAATTTTGGCAAAACTCACTTATATTCTGAACCATCAGCCAAATAAGCTCCATAGCTTCCAACTGAAGCTGCCACGAGAATCGGACGCCTTGAAGAAGGAATCTTGTCATTTTCAGGGAAGTCCCAACTCTCTTTGGTACATCTTCCCTGGTAAATATCACGTGCTTCACACGCAAGTTCCACGCTTTTCCGAAGTAGCGCTTCGCTTTCTTCCGTCGTGAAACCCTTGGCTTCAAAACCTTGAATTGTAGCCTTTTTGCACGTAAAATAAATTCAATCCACGTAACATTTAAAAAATCTTTAAACTATTATTCCATGTTTGTTAGTTTATTTGTTTCGATGTACGAGACATGTATTGGGTTATTTTTATGCCTCCTATGTCTTTGATTTACTAATTTTTTCTTCCGTTACTTAATAAACTTAAAATAAGGGTCACGAGACAAGTGATTCCGACTCTTATTTAAATAAAGTAATAGCAATTACAAGCGAGAAAGAAACTCAATATTTAACGGTCACAATCGGTTGATCAACCGCGCGCTTACGAGAAAGAGAGCTCCTTCCTCTCGAGAGAATCATTGTTAAACTGTTACCTATTTTCGAGCAAGATAAATTATAAACAAGTATGTACGGGTGTGACATTTAAAATTCTCTAATATTCGTTTTTCATTTATCATTATATTAGATTATGATTAATAATCTACATCAATCAGAATAATTGAAAATGGAGCGAACCAAGTAAAACAAATATCTATGCATCGTTTTGAATTTTACCTCTTTTTTTTTTTACTTTTTTATTTATTTTTTATTATAGGTTAAACTAATTTGGCGAAATCAAGTTGCCTTTGATATAGTATATCAAAAAACCAGTTATAAAGGTTAGCGATTGACCCCGGCTACACATATATATTATATATACACATAATTATTTTAAGAAACTGTAATAAAATAAATGAAATCACCTGATAAGACCCGCTTATGATAATATTGGCTCCAGCATCAATGTAGTCCAAGTGCACCTATTCACAAGAGGTTGAGCATAATTATTTAATTTAAAGATAATATTCTATTTTCAGGAAGAAAAGAATTATAAATGATTCCAGTTCAATGGAATTCTATGTTGCAATATACTTCAAGGCATATTCCAATTTGTCATATAAAAATTCCCTCTTAAGTTATTCTTTTATTTTTTTATCATGGTCTTTCTTATCTCTTCTTTTTTCATGTAGAATTTATACGAAATATTTATTTTATATATTTTGTTATAAAAACTACTCAAAATTACCTCTATTATTTTTTAAAATAAGTAGTTTTGGAGAATTTTTTAAATATTTTTATTGAGATCAGTCAAATCTGGGTTAATTGAAAGCTGGCGTATTATTTTTTGGTCTCAACTTTCAAATGTATTAAAAATTAAATGGATCGCAATCTTCGGAAATATTCGATTTTTAAACTCAGTCGATTTGTTGCGTTTCATTAATCACCAGCTGTCCTGTACTGTCATAATTATATTTTAAATAAGATTAATTAGGGAAGAATAAAACGTGTTAAAAAAAAAAAAGACGAATCTATCCCATTTTACTTTTGTGCACCTAGAATTAGAAATAACATACACTATAATTTAATTGATATAAATATTTATCACACTACATATTAACTAATCAAATATTAATTTGATATTTTAATCTTGAATCGGGGATTAAATAAAAATATAATTTCATTCATACATTAATTTAATTTAACGAAATTTTAGCATTAATATATATGTTCGAGATACATACGTGTAATTGATTAAACTTTCTTAAATTTTCCTTTGATGTTGTTGTTATTTGTATTTTTTAAATTATATATTTTCGGCAATTCATGAAAATAAAAATGGAAGGCATTTATGTTTATGTGTAATAGCCGAGCACAATATAGTTCGACCATTTTTGCAATCTTATCCTATAAGTTCTTGTGAATATTTAGCTGCATGAAACAACACGCAAAAAACGACACGTAAAAAGTATGACATATATAAATATTGCCACATCATTTACCATAAGATGACACGTATAAATATATGACGAACATTATCAGTGTGTTTTTTCTTTTTCTTTTTCTTTTTCCTTCACTCGTGGAACCAACTAAGACTGCAATACTATACGCAAATAATGATTAATAATTTATAATATATATTAGCTTGAAATATGTAATTGATAGAGAGAGAGAGACCTCGATACCAATAATATAATATACATACCGATAGTAATACTAATACTATAAACAAACAGTATATAATTATTGTTATAAATTACGCACATATCTGAAACTACTCTCCTCGTAACTTTCCCACATGAAAAAAAAAATATATATATATATATATTCTTTCTAATATGATCTAATGACACTTACTAATTTCCACATAAAGAAATCCACATATTAGAAAGAGAAAGTCGACAGATAATTAATGAAAGTGTTAGAGAGAGAAAATGTTCCTATCAAAATAAATATTTACAGAGAAAACATGATAGATCTAATTTTTATATAAAAGGATATATATAGGAAAAAAATATACAGATAATTGGCTATTTAAATCTCATAAATTGTTTCATAAAACTGCATAGAACAGAAACTGTTTGTTAATATTAGCACACTTGGATTGTAATTTTGTTCTGGTTTAGATCATAGGCAAATCACAAATCAGGAATCGAACAGAGCCCTCTCAAAAAACTTATAACGTAGTTTATACAAAAATTGTAAAAGCTTAACATAAGCTTGGATAATAAATTTAAAAAATTGTGACCACCTTCCTAGTTCCGCCTATAGTTTAAAATGAAAAAAATATATCGAGCATAAAAATATTTTGTGTATAATATATATTCAGTTGTAATTATTTGTAAAGCTTAATCTATTAAAACTTATAATACTAAAAGATTAGAGCTTGATTCAAGCTGAAGCATATTAGGTGTTTCATATGTGTTTTAATCCAGCTTTTAATTTTCGAGTTTTATGAGTTTTAGGCAGTTTTGCAGTGCTTGTAAGTTGTAACACAAAATAAAAGCGTGAGAAAGAAAGTTGTAATTATCCATTATACACACTTATCGATTATATCGAAGATGATTTAGAAGCGGCAAGTGAACCATTATAATTTTCTAAGTTACTATCATTTATGCTCTAATTGATTTCGTTTTTTATTTAGAGAGGGGATTTAATCCTAACATAATATATGTAAATAAATAGCTAGATATAGTTTTGTGTACCCTTCTAATAAGATGAGGAGAGCTAACAAGGCACTTGGCGCTCCACAGAGGGTCGTTCAGGTCGGCGCCGTGCCGTTCGAGCTCCGTCGCGAAACCGCCGTCAACCACGGCGTATCCACCGCACTTCTCCACGAACTCCGACATGTCGAAACGGAGCATCTTTTCATTGAAAACCATGCCTGCTTAATATTCCCTTTCCCTACTACTTAATAAATAATGTTTAATTACCGAAGGTGATGGCTTCAACCCCTCAATATAATATATATATATATATATATATTTATAGTCTATAGTCTAAGCACTCTAGTCTTAATCTTACCATATTTGACATTTGAAGAAGGGTTTATATAGAGTCGAATAAGCCAACAAAATGACTATTATAGCCCTGAGTCTTGGGACATTTCTGGATGCTTTGTAAATCCTTTTTTCGTTTTCGTATATATGAAGATTTGCACCAACAGAAAATGAAATAAATGCGTATACGCCATCAGAAATTCATATTCTATTCGACTAATAATTTAATACTATATTATATTATATAGTATTTATTCTTCTACTAATTTAACATTTCCTGGTCTATTATTTAAAATTGAGATTTTGTTTTCTCTCACATGTACATGGAATTTTACTAAATTATTGTCTATAAAATCTGGAGAATGCATGTTTAATCACAATTAAACTAAATATGTCCCTACAAGTTTAATCATAAATGAACATAAATTTCATATTCTCTATAGATTGTGGGAACTCCGTGTCGTTTATAAGCAAAAGCGGCGTAGGTTGATCTATACTTCACGATCGATTTTCATGTCATAACGAATTTATCTTTGTTTTCGCATTTTATCGTGTGAATAAGTTGTCGATGCATGGGAACAAGATTACAGTTTGTATTCATGGATAATCACTATATATTTGTTCTCTAATTAATTATTTATTATTCTACGTGAAAGGCTTCTCAAATTTATCTTATTCCACATTAATGGATATCTCGCAAACTTTGATGAAAAAACATAGTGAATGTAGTTTTTATCTTGATTATCTTATCCGCTCCCCAAACAAACCCGACTTTGAATCCGTCATAACTCATTATTTTTAATTAATCAACACAAAATTCAAAAACACTTACGATAAAAAGAAGTTAAAAGAAGATATGTTTTTAGAGCGTTTTGAGAGGCGTCATCCTAACGAGAAAAGATCAGGAAGACTCAGCCCGGTTTCAGAACCGTTAAACTAACACTTGGACATATTGAGCTTGCTGTAATCTCGTAAGCAAGTTTTGTACACATTTCTTATATCTGTTTGGTTCTCGGGAAAATCCAAATGCATAGAGTTTTTTTTTTTTTTAAGAAACGAATATTAAGCCGACAGAGAATAGTGCATCAAAAGGAACGATATATTTTTAAGCTTCAAGAAAGAGTACATCGCATATATACATGTGGAAAAATAATTAAAATAACTTATCATGTGATATGTACAAAATTAATTAACTATTATATATTCATTTAAACTCATCTTGAAGAAATAATCTAGAACTAGATGTGGCCTTATAAGCATATCCAATACGATTCCCAACTAAGGCGCAATTTCCGTGTAGGAAAATGTAATCTACTCACGAACCAATCTCTTTCTTCAGTAAAATTAAAATTAAACTAAAATTTTAAAGTTTTTTTTTTTAGTTGTTGTCTAAATTGTTGGGATGTGCGTGCCTTAAGATTAACAAAAAATTTATGAAAGTTTTAGTAATTAATATGACTAATAGTCTAATCACTCAAGTTCATTTGGAAAAACTTAAAATTAGTCTATTATTAAATTGAAGTTACTAGGGTAAATATGTACAAACCCTAAGTAATTATCTCATCTCCTCTACGTTTGTTCAAATTTTTCCTCTCCCGGCAAAGAGAAAACCTCTAGTGAAGGAGCTAGCAAGGCCGGTTATAACCATAAGCGAGCAAGGTCTGCGCTTCGAGCCCTCAAATTTTAAGGGCCTTAATTTTGTAGATATGTTATTGTTAAAAATAATTTTTAATACTTTAAAGGCCCCAAAAAATTTACTTCGCCTAGAACCCTAACTAAACACAAAGACCGGCCTTGAGAGCTAGTGATCTGAACGTTGTGTTTTCAGACCAATGATCGTGATTAATATAATATAAGTGGTGTGTTTCCAAGCGACATGGTTGGACGAAATAGAGCTTTCAATATCCTACAGATTGAAGTTCGTGATCAGAGTGAAAAACGAACGAGTAGCATTTCTAAATAACGAATTCGACCTAATCACAACGAGGGAAATAAATTGTATTTTTCTTTTTTCTTCTTCAATCGGTGAAAACGATTTTCCTAAGAACCCTTCGGAGATAAAGTTGCAAAATATTGATTAATTACGTGAATCAAACAACAACTTATACATATCACATCTCTATTTTTTAATTAATATAAAAATAGCATTTAAATTGGGTTGGATCTTACTGTATTATCACATATTTCCTCAATACAACAGTTGTCTCCTTCAGCACAAATAATGGTCATCTTTAACAAAAATAATTGTCCCACTTAAAATATAATGTGCCAATTAAAATTCACTAAGATAGTTAGATACCATTGCAGCTAATAATAAATCTACACATAATTTGACAACAAGAAAAAATACTATTATTTATTCCTGATTCAATGATCAGTGATCACACGCTCTTATTCATTTTAAAGCATAAGAAATAATAAATAAATAAAAGATTGGATGTACGAGAATATTCCGGCGAAACTTGATTTGAGCCGTTCTCGGAGATGGTAAATAAACATCTCCGAAACGAGGTATCCGATAAGCCTCAATGCGAGTTTGCCCAAAAGCGACATGTCAAGCCACCCCACAAGCCAACTTTCCTAATGCCTCCTCACCCCCAATAAATTCGAGGAAGAATTTTCTTGACATCGGGAGAATGATGCGGATATCCATCGAATAATCAGGATTCTGACAATTTGTGACACAATCTTCCAGCTTTAATGTCAAGTATTGTCCTAGTTAATTTTGAATAATATGCTTCCTTTATTAGCTATTTGATTATGGGAATTATGACACTCGTTGCCTCATCATATTTTTTTTTTATCGTTTTGTAAACCTATAAGGGGATGTTTGCTTGTATTTTTTTACTTGATTGTTGAATAAAAAGTCAAATTTATGCTTGTAAAATCCAGAAAGTTCTCATTCTTTATCCGTTGATTTATATCAAATAAACAATACAAACAAATGTTCGCCGCTCAAAGTTGCATTTTTTGACCCGTTCTTTAATACGTAATAAACTTCCAAAATCGTCAAATAATATTTAATCAACTACACTTCAATGAGTTCATATAGGCTAAGGCGATGATTAAGAAGAAAAAATAAGTACAGAACAAAATGTAAAGTAACATAACATAATATATAATATATTACTGATATGTGTACCTAGTCAAATTAACGTCCACATTAATTATTTCCAAGCACATCGACCAAATTCACGGATGGCTTTTAGAAGTTATCTATGTACGTACGTATATGACAATGAAAACGTCTAAATTCATAGGTCTTTTTTAATCACTATATCTTGAAAGTATATGACTATGAAAACGTCTACATTCATTGCTAGACTTTTTTTTTATCTCTACTTATTGGTTGAACCATACAGAAACATATGTAATGGAATTCTAGCTAGATATCACCTTTGGTCATGATTAATTTGTCACCATTTTATAAGAAAATTAGAAGAAAAAAAAATAAAAATGTTTGTCACCTTTGAACTGAGGATACGAAAACTCCTTTCTAAAATTCTAAATCTATAATACCGAATCAGGAATCCGGTATTCCAGTCGGGATTGGACTTAGGAAAGAAAGTGGCTTGAAAATTTATAGTACTGATAAGAGTACAATAAACTAAATTTTACATCCTTGCTCATCAAGGAGCAGAAAAAAAAAAAAGGTAAACAGTTCATTGATATCACTTGTTTTTTTGAAGGAAAAAGAAATTTCATTAACACCCATCACGGGTCCGCCATAATAATATCAGCAATACATCGAGGTGGAATATCCGACCATATGTTAGTATTGGATGAACTAAGGCTATGTTGTGCAAGAATATGAGCAAAAGTGTTGCCATTCCTGAGAATAAATAGAAAATTAGAGCCAGACCGTGAAGCCATCTCCGCAATGTCCTCGCCGATGAACCCGTCTTCGTCCGCCGCAGGGTCAGGACAGAATATTGATTTCACTTGTTTCCTCTGCTAATTGCAATTTTTTATTTTTATTTTCTGCTGAGATGTGTTATTTCAATGTGAGAAACTATAAAGAAAAAACATATAGAAAAGGGCTTAATGATAAATGAAAACAAACTTTATTTGACCTTAGTTAGAGTAAATATCACGTATAGAACTTCGATAAAATAATAAATATAACTAATATGATAAAAAAAAAAAATTATCCTAATAATATTAATTTATAGAAATTTTTATATATAGATTGTCACGCAACATTTTATTTATCATCCTCAGACATTCGATCCCGGTTTAACTCAATCATTTTCTAAAATATTACCCTCCGGATTTTTATCCAAAACTCGATTCAATCCAATATCTACAAGAGCAAAGACGAATTATCCAACACAAGAATTCACACCTAAAATCTAAGCCCATCATTTTATACAATAAACACATAAAAAAATAAAAATATATAGCCTTTGAATCAAAAACATAATACAGCACCCTTTCTTTCCTAATAAAAACTTGTATTTATACGCCTTTCAACCAAAGGACTAAAACACTTAAATGACGCCGAAATAGATACAGTGTAGACATTCAGAGCCGACATTTCCATTTCGGGCAATAAATAAACGAGCCCGTCACAGAAACGGAATAGGGTTTCACGGGCCTCGCTTCAGACCGAAGCAGAAGCAGCTGCGGGCCTCGTCCTCGGGAATCATGCCCCCGCCCTTGGTGGTGTCGATGGCCTCCAGCAGCCTGACCACCTCGTCCATCTCTGGACGCTTGTCAGCGTTCCCGTCCCAGCATCTCCGCATTATGCTCGCCAATGAACCCGGGCAGCATCTCGGGATTTCCGGGCGTAGATTCTGCAAACAAATGCGCAAAGCTAGAGATTTGGATCGCAAAATTTATGTGTTATTGCTTATTTGATATATTTACTCCCTTGGAAGCTTAAGATAAATCGTGGAGAAAAGTGTGAAGAGACGAGGCGATAATATGCGCTAAGAGAAGAAAGAGACAAGGAACGTATGCTTTTGAACTCTTTAATCTTTCGGAAACTCCACAATCGGCATTTTGAACAAACAGAAAACTTAATAGGACCCGGTGACAGAACCTGACGAATAACGATGAGCGGACTTGACTCAGACACACTTTATTTACCCAAGACCTACAATACCTAAAATACCCACAATGAAAGAATTTAGAATGCCCATCGAAAGCTTTGGATATATCATGAAGAAAAGTTTGTAGAAACCTGGTAGTATGCACTAAAGATAGGTAATCCGAACTTATTCCAAACGCCCGGCCGATAAAACACAAATATTTTGTTGATGTTGATTTTCTGCTTATTACTGAGTTTCTGGGTCTACATCTAGGGTTCTAAGCACACGAGTATTAAATAATTAAATCGTAACATAATCATAACAAATCTAACCTACGCCCTAAGAGATAGGAAATACTTGAGAAATGATTCAAATAGTTATAAGCATGAAATCAGTATCAACAAAGTATAAAAACACAACCCTTTCCGATACGTACAATTGAGAAAGATGTCTATTAGGATCTTGTAAGTTTATAAATCATTAACTAATCTCACTCTTAGACAACGCGGGATCGTAACAATCTCTAAATAGGCTTTAGTTCTAAACTCTACAATCTTTATCATAAACTCTATAATTATCTCTTATATTTATCACAAAGGAAGCAAAAAAGTTAAAAGCAAGACGAGATATGTGTGTATTGTTTAACTCTACGAACCTGTCTAACAACTGCAGACGATATATCAGCAAAACTGAGATCCGGATACGGCATATCGCAGCAGTAAATTTCCCATAAACATATCCCGAAGCTGTACACATCGCACCTTCTATTATACGGCTTCCCGTCAAGAACCTAAAGAGATAGAGTACAATTATTATTTTTGTAAGACCCAACAAGTACAATCAAAGGGAAAATTCTCAATTATGTTTCATATTACTAAAACAAAAACACTAGAGACTTGACAAAATCGGGACCAATATTTATATGATCCACAAGGACATCATATTCAAATTCATTTGATTGAATATGCACCTATCAATTTAACCTAAATACAAAATCCAAAATAATTAATTGTATAATTACTATTGCTATTATGCCCTACATTGCAAACTGTTAATGAAAAATCTTACGAATACAGAATATTTATTTTACTCGATGATTTTATTTTACCTCCGGGGCCATGTATCCAAGAGTACCAGTTTCACCAGTCATGTCTCTGGGATTCTGGGCTTCAACACGAGCAACACCGAAATCGGCTATCTTAAGATTTCCTTTCGTGTCGAGCAACATGTTCTCTGTTTTAACATCACGGTGAACGATCTTCTTTGCGTGCAAATAGCTTAGTCTGCAAATGAAACAATTACAGAAACATGAGAACCTTGTTGCATTAAAAAAAGAAGAAAAAGAGCTAAAGGAAATGAAGAACAGAGCCCACCCTCTAGAGAGATCCAGAGCAAGTTGAATCACGACTTTGAAGGCGAGCTTCTTTCGCCGGTTTCTTATCAGATACTGTTTGAGGGTCCCACCAGCAAGATATTCCACGACCACACAACAAGCCTTCGAAGTGTGGGAACCTTCAAACTCGCTTGACGGATTCTGTGTAGGAATCTTAAGATCTGCAGCTCCCATGGAAGCTCCAACAAACTGAAATCAAGAATTAGAATAAAATATGCCATGAGTTTGTGTGTGTGATTGCGACTAATAGAGCAAATACGGGCTCTCGAACGAGAACGGCTACGAAATCAATGATAAGTTAACTACATCCTTTGCCATCATGAAAAGAGTAATTAACCCCTGATTTTTCCGAGGCAGGACAGTTTGCCGCCTAAATTTTATTTTCTGGCAAAAAAATACTACAGGTTCTTTCAAAAGCAGAGCCTATTGCACCCGAAACGTTAAAATGGTGATTAAATGTTAATCGAAGGGAAATACTGCAAATCACTTCATGAAAAAAGAAAAGAGAGATACAGCCACGCAATTCAAAGCTATGAATTCTTCCCATTGAAAAGCAGAAAATTAATTTCATACAAAAAGAACATACTTTTGTAACGTTCGGGTTGTCAAGCTTGTGCCAAACAGCAACCTCTTGCTTAAATGATGCCCTAAGAGCAGCCGTTTCGGCAGTCGTAGCAAGACCGTCCTCTCCCCAATCCAATACCTTCACTGTTAGATTTGGCAGAATAATCACAAAGAGAAATTCCGTATTAATACTACACTTAAAATTGATGCAAAGAGCGAACCGACTAAATAAAGTATACGAAGTTAAATCTTTAAAAAGAAAAGTATGTAATTTTTCCAAACATTGTATACAAATAAGAATTACAAGAAATCTCGACTATAATCAATTTATCAAATCCCAATTTAAACCGAATTTTTGACATATCAAGTAGTCAAGACAAGTTTAATCTTTCAAAGCTCAAATGTCCCTAACTCTCTATGAGCAAAACATAAATGATCAACTCATCCAATTAATATTCTCATTTCGTCATGATTTAAATACTTATTCGACACCAAAAGCAAACGCAAACGGAACCGGAAACTCAATTTCGAAAGAAAACCACGGAAAACGAGAAACTATAACCTATGACTGTAAAAAAATAGTTACGATTATGAAGAGAACGTGCAAAACCCCGAAATATCCAAGCGAAAAACCGGACCCGGGTCACAAACTCGATCGATAAACATGGCATATATAAACACGACATGTACAGTTAAAGCTAATACCTGCAACATCTTGATTGTCGTAAGTACCCCTGTAGATAATCCCATAGGTCCCTCTCGCGACGACGTATCTGATGTCCAATTTCGACAAATCGATCTCCCACTCCTCCCGCGGCCGCTGAATCCGGTTGCTCTCGCCGTTGCGCGAGAACACCTTGCTGAAATGCTTCTCCAGCTGGATGTCAATGTTCTTCAGGTCAATCTGGTCCGCCCGGAAGACCATGTCCTTGCTGCTGAAGCTCGCGCCGATCGCCCGCAGCTCGCCGCTCCGCTGCACGGCCCCGATGTCGTCGGTGGTCTTCGAGCCCATCGCCGGAAAACACAAAAGGGATTGGCTTTTTCGAGCAGAGAGAAAAGCCAATCCCGCGAGAAGCTAAGATTCCCCCAAAACGCCCAAAAGCACTCGAATTACATAGGTGCCTCCATTGTTGACTCGATGCTCGAAAAGGAAAGGTCGACGATTTTTTTAAATTTTTTTTTAAAATTAATTAAAAATTCGAAAAACCCAGATCACCAACCGAATTCTTTTCCGTTTAATACACCAAATTGAATACGAGAACAGCGAATTTCCACGGATGAAAACGAAATAGCAAACCCTAGGAGACGACCCAATTGGCCAATCCCAGCACTCGGAGACCGAAGACCAGAGAAATCCTTATAATAAAATGGGAAAAAAAGTCGCAACTAATTAATAATAAATAAAATCAAACCCTTTTCATGCGTAATCAATCAAAACCCAGATGAGAATTTTGGAAAACACGCGTGCAAAACCCTTATTCGAAAATAATATAAATAAATCAAAAGGCAAAATCAGAGAGAGAGACGAAAAGGTTGACCTTTATATATATATAAATAAATATATATAATTATATGGAAAATTAAAAGTCTACGAGAATCGGAAAAAGCTTCAGAGATTCAGAGGAAGAAGGTAAAGAAGAAGAGACGAGAGAGAGATAGATAATTACGCGGGTTTTTGCATTAAATAAATAAATTAAAATTAAAATAATAAATGAGGAGGTACAAAAATGGACGGAGTTTCCGTACCACTGTTGTATTATTAACGAAATTACCTGTCGTTTTCCTTTGCCTTGTGGACCACCGTATTTGTATTTAGGCCCAATATTTATTATTTATTTAGTGTGTGGCTATTATTTTTATTTTTTAATTTTTTAATAACCTATAGTTGTGTCAGACAGTCAGACTATATATAATTAGATTTGAGTGAAAGTAATGAAAGCTCCTATTTTTATATATTTGTAAAAAAAATGGTTTGTATTTTGATAAATGAAAAATAAAACAATTGTTATCTAGAGATTCTAGACTTATATGGCAAAGAAAAAGAAAAAGAAAAGTAATTCTTCAAATTGTTTTGTTGAATATATCTGAAAGTTCGATTCCCGGAGCAAACAAACGAAATGGGATATTCCTGTTAACAAAATTATTATAATGACCCATTCACTTAAAAAAAAAAAAAATACATGAGATTTGAAAATTTCCCAATAAAAAAATATGGTTAAGGATTTTTAAATCCCTATATTTAGAGGATTAAGTTACGTCGAATCTTCATATTTACAAGATTGATTTCAAGATTTAAAACTCTCATTTAATTTGAATATGATTTTTTTTTTAAATCATGTTTTGAATATGATTTAAGAATACGAGCTAAAGATGAGTAACTTACTATGACTTTAGGGTTTTTTTAGTTATTATTGACTCAAAAACTGCGTGCCACACGAAATAAAAATAGTTTTATTATAAAAATTGAGACAAGGAAAGAATGTCGTGTCCATTTTTGTTTGGGTAAAAATATAATATAATTAATAAGACTATTGTCAAATCAAATACATGGTATATATTCACTTAAAATATTTAATTGAATAATTGAATAGTGGAACTTTATATTTTATAATGTATTAAATTACCATAAGTTTTGGTGCAAGACGTATTTTATTCATGAAAAGTATAATATTTTTCACAAACTAATATGATTTTGCATGATAAAATCTCCAATATAGTTGCAAACTTGTAAAATAATATACATTTTTACAAAATTAAAAACAAAAACAACGAAAAAAAAAAGTAAAATAAGATTACACTGTTACTCTTATGGTGTAAGAGTGTACATAATCTCTATACAATATTTTTATATATCAAAAACTAAATATATAAGGACTAATAATGTATTTTAACAACATATTAGTGACATGGACACCCATGATAGTGATCAGTAAATTCAGATGTTCTCTTACACTAAAATCGTAAAATTCTTACATTGATTAATAATTATTCATAAAAAAGGCAAGAATTAAATTTCAGTTCTATCCCACATGTCCAAATTCTTATGGAAAAATATTGCAAAATAACACCACCTTTTGATGCCGAAAGGTCATCTCTCCATTATATCAGTTGAAAATTACAAATATAGCAATTTAGAGATGTAATAATCAACTCTCTTAATTACCTCATAAATTAATAGTCAAATCTTGACAAACTATTATGACCCAGATTGTTGAATTTATAGTGTGAAAGAAAATAAAAAAAATCAGCACAAGAACTCAACTCAATCCAATTAAAGATAACCAACTTAAATTCAGTTACTTTTTTTTTAAAAAAATAAACTTTGATTGGATCAGTGGCGGATGCAATAATTTTGAAATTTTAAAACCATCCTCTTAAAAATGCACAATAACGTTTTATTTTTATTCTCTTAGCGTAGATTTGTATAAATTTTTTGATTTAACCTATTTCGTTTTTACTAAAATTTAAATATAAACTACTGAAATAAATTTTCGACCTAAAAATCAAATCTAACACCTTCTGTACATAATTTTTGGTCCCGTCACTAAATTGAATTAAATAAATTTGACTAGATTTGGGTTTGACGAAATACATTGGGATCGAGAACGACCAGATCGATCTAACCCCAAATATCTCGAGAAAAAAAAATAACTTAACTGAAAAAAAAAAAAAAAAAAAAAAACGAGATTCTATCTCTCATAATTATTGGGTTGGTGTTGGTGATAATGTTTATTTCACAACTCTACTTGAATTACCCCTCCAAGTAGTATTATTTCATGTGTTTTATTTATTTATGTTGGAAAGAAAGAATATCAATCACTGTCTCATATTAAATAGTTTGTCCAATTTGAAGTCAGCAATGGAAGTAGCATCACACAATTGGAATGGTCCTATTAGTTCAGGCCCTTTTTTAACAAAATTAAAATTAAAAGCTTTAAATGCATTTCGATTTCATGCTGTATTTCTTTATTATTATATATACGAAATTAATCATATAATTCTTCGTTTTGTGGCCTTTATTTTGTAATTCATCACGCTGAAGAATCCAAGACTTTTGTCTTCCTTTCTGCTCTCCTAATAAATGTCCCAAGAATAGTCCTATTGATTTTTTTTATATTACTATATATGATCATAATTAATTGGCATAACATATCGGTGTAACATAATGTAACACGTTCGCGTACCATTTAAAATTAAGTCACAAAAAAAAAAAAATAGCGTATATAAGTATTGTAAAATGAATAATTAAAGTATTTTTGAAGTAAATAAATGTGAAATTTGTTATGAATTTACAACATAATCTCCAAGTTCGAAAATAAAATAACAAAGCAAAATAGAAATAGAAATTGACACCGAAAATTATAATAATTATAATGTTTAACTCCTAACGTGAGAGATAATGTCCATTTGTTGCTTGCAAATATGATCCACTATAATTTTCACCAGAAAAGTTTGGATCACATCCTCAAGCGCACGCTCCCTTTTTGTGTTAATAATAATAATAAAAAAAGGGGCAAATAGTCAAATAGCCAAATTTCAAACTCTAATTAGCCAAATAGCCAATGTTTTTACTAATATTGTCAAATAGCCAATTAACTATGTTAATAAATCACGAAAGACCTGATTACCCTTGTATTAACGTGTATTAACGTGGTTAATTTGTTTAAAAAAAATAATTATTTTTAAAAAAAAATAATTTTTTTTTTGAAAAAAAAAATTATTTTTTTTTTAAATTTTAATCACGATTTTTTATTTTTAAACAAATTAACTCCGTTAATACACATTAATACGTTTATTAACGTATTAACGTGGTTAATTTTTTTAAAAATAAATAAATTTTTTTCAAATAAAATAAATAAATTTTTTAAAAAAATAAATAAATTTTTTGTTAAAATTTTAATCACGATTTTTTATTTTTTAAACAAATTAACTCCGTTAATACACATTAATAAACGTATTAACGTAGTTAATTTGTTTAAAAATAAAAAACCTTGATTAAAATTTTAACAAAAAAAATATTTTTTTTTTCAATAAAAAAATATTTTTTTTTAAAATAAATTAACCACGTTAATACCGTTAATATGTTAAAAGGGTATTATAGGTATAAAATATGTTATTAAATAACTATTTGGCTATTTCACAAAGAAAAATAAAAAATTGGCTATTTGGCTAATCAAACATTTCAATTTGGCTATCTCATGCTATTTCTCATAAAAAAATTGATCATGACCAAAAGTCATATTAAAAAAAAAAAAAAACACAACATACAGCAATAATACATCGTGTAAAAGATTTAAAATACTCCCATAGCTTATCCGAGTAAATTTAAGCTTCAGCGAAGCCAAATAAACTTGAATTTGGCAATTAATCAACTAAATGGACACAATTTAAAAATAGTCATAGAACACAATTAAGATTTAAGACTAGTCATTGAATGAACACTTTGATTTACTTTTTCTCGTTTAGCAAGTGGAAACCACATTTAGAAAGCCCAATTCAAATCTTAGATATTATTGTATGAACATAATTACATGTATAATTAACTTGTATTCCATAATTATTCAGCTAATATGGACACAATTTAAAAATTGAGACATTATGTTGGTGTTTGGTTATAGTCTCCGAGATTGGTTTCTGGTTTTGATTTCAAACAATGTCATATTACTTTCGCAGATCACGTCTGGTTATCAATTGTCTTTGTGACGGTCTCGCAGACCACTAAAATCTTGATGAAGGAAAACAGAAAACAACTTCAAGTTGTTTTCTGTATTTGGTCTTCAACTCAATCGTACAAAATAAAACCATAATAATATATTATCATTCTATAATAGTATTATATTATTTATAATGAGATATTAACTATGAAATTAACTCATATAATAAAATTATTAAAAATATTTGTATACATAATTATATATTTTAATGATATTACTATCATATTAATAAATACACTTCAATTATGTAAATTATTAAATACTAACTTAATTACAATGATATAAACTCTTGAGACTGAATATTTATTACTTTATATCATAGAAATTATTAATATGGCCAAAGCGCCCAAAGATTTAATAAAGCCCATTAACCATAACCCTAAGTCAATAAATAAACATGAGTGGTCATATAAAAACCCTAAGCATACACAATAGGTATTCCCACTCCCACATTAGAGAGAAAATCGCCACCTCCCTTAGACCAAGAGAGGGTGCGATTTTTCTCATAAGTCGACGAGTCTTTTGTCTGTCTTCTAATCACCGAGAAGGAGTTAGTATTCCTACGAGGTGATTTCCGGCTTAAGGAAAGGTATTCTGTGAGCAACGTGGTGTACGAAGTAGATGCCGTACAATTGAGCGGCTCGTGGTCTAATCCGCGTGAAGATTCTTGGCGTGCTAAAAAAACAGTGTTTCAAAAATGAAATTCCCAAACTGATATGGTTCTCAAACCGAATTATAAAACTGATTCCCCAAACCAATGAACAAAACGCCACCTAAACAGTTTGATTTTCACTTCTTTCTTTTAGCTAGCATCTAGCTAGTAAGAAACCTTTTCAAAAATAGTAATACTTTAGATATTACTATATGGCATATTTCAATTTAAATTCCACCACTAATGAACAAATATGGACAGAATCTATGACTAAAGTCATTGAACACTTTGATTTTCAACTTTTTGTTTTCATCTAGCAAGTGGAAACCGTCTTTAAAAAGTCTTATTCAATATTTAGAAATTATCGTATGAACATAATTACATGAATAATTATTCAACTAAATAGACACAATTTAAGACTCAAGTCATTGATTAATAAATTTTTTTTTGACACAATTGAAGTCATTATTTTCACTCTTTTGTTCTAGCAAGTCCAGTGTCCTACTTTTTAGCGTATGTGAAGATTAATCCACTCTCTGTTTAAATATTAATTAACAAAATCTGCAATATCAAGCATAAATATTACCAAGAATGAATAAATCAGAGCAATTTACCAGAAACGAAATCAAAAATCATAAAAGGAACGAAGTCCGCCATGTAAGAGAATAGTTCAGCCGTTGATCGAATAACGATCTTGAACGTACGTCCACTATTATTTCGGCGGAAATTCCCGAGCTACGCATTAGAATATCGCCAGCATTACACTCCATCTCTTGTATAAATCGTCATTTCGGGCCTTTTTTGTCGTTCAAATTTTGGGTTTCATATACTGTATGAATGTTGAGTTGACTTGACTTATATTTATACAAACATCACATGTGTAGTATCAGGAAATCCGTTATCAATCTTGTCACTTTTCTGAATTTCTCTTAAATACGTCGTTTGTCAATGCACGTCGTTTTCATTCAGTATTGTCGTTTTTAAAAAAAAATATTGTAGTAGTTTGCCGTACTACTTTTAATATGTTCCTTACAATTATTTTGGTTTTACACATGTCTGTCGTTTTCGAGTGGGTGTCTTTTCTTCGATAAGTCATGTCGTTTTCCTATCAAGTTTACATTTTACCAGACTGGAACTTTTTTATTGATATTTAAAATTATCTACCTTTCACATTCGGTATATATATATATATATATATTTGGGCCAAAATTTCCTTAGGGATTTTATGGCTAGATAGTGAAAGGATATAGAGAATCCATTCACTATTTCAATAAAAGAAGATAAGATATTATACAAACATCATATTTGAACTTGGCTATGAATATTATTGTGATCCATTCACTACTCAATAGCTTAAGATAAGCTTAAATAAACTTTTTCCAATAAGCCCTATGAACACAAAATTACGAATCAAGAAATTCAAATTCATATGTGATATGGCTAAAAATAACAAAAAAAAAATTTAACTTGGCTATGAATATTATTGTGATCCATTCACTACTCAATAGCTAGCATAAGATAAGCTTATATAAACTTTTTCCAATAAGCCCTTTCATGAACACAAAATTACGAATCAAGAAATTCAAACTCATATGTGATATGGCTAAAAATAACAACAACAAAAAAAAAAAAAAAAAAAAAAAAAAAAAAAAAAACTGAATTTGGTTATGAAGTGCATTAATTTTTTTTAAAGTAACTAAAGATGCAGATGACACTTATTCTAGTACACCTAGGAAGGTGAGACTCATCTAGGACAAGATATTCATAAAAAGAAGAAAAAAGATTCAAACTCATATGTAATATTGCTAAAAATTAATAATATAAATTAGCACATATATATATTTGAATTTGGCTATGAAAATGCATGTTTAATGCACTCTTTATCAATGCAACTAAGATGCAAATGACACACTTACCAGTAATGTCCATACAAAAGAATACATCTAGGAAGGTGAGACTCATCTAGTACTACACATTCACAAACAATAAGGCCAAAATATCCTCAGGGATTTATGGAAGGTAGTGAGAAGGATAGAGAATCCATTTCCTCCCACAACCCTAGAAGGCAAATACAAATGGTCATTTTGTGTTTGTGAATCAGAGAAACTTCTCTCAGCAACATACCAATGAAAAGAACAAAACTTCACCCACTCTTGGACCCAAACCAAAAAATAAACAAGATAAAGATAAATATATAGACATTGGTTAAATAACCCAAAAAAGAAAAAGAAAAATATTGTGAATTGTGGAGCCATTTTATACTACTAGTTTACTTTTGTTATATAATATTTATGGGACTCACTTTGGTCAGCTTCTATTAGTCAACTAAAAAACCCTATATTATTAATCTACAACATGACATTCACTAAAGGCCGCGAAGACTTTAAGTAGTGCACATTTCACTATATAAACCAAAACAAGCCATTACTTGCCAAAATTTACCCTTCCCACCAAAAAAAAAAAAAGGATCTAATTTCACAAACTTTTTTTTCTATCTCATATGCTTGTTTGTTTACCGAGGAATAATTCATGGATTTAGGAAATTTACCTAAAATATAATGTGTTTGTCAGATTGAAAAGGCATGAATCAAAACCCCTTTTGAAAATGATATGAATCTATGTGGCCAAAACATATGTGCGAAAGTACGCATGTTATAGACACCATGATTTCACTTCAGCTTGCTCTTTCAGAGAATGTGGGAAGTTGGGAAAGAGCAACAAAAAAATAACACACACAAATATTACTCTCATTATTGCACTAAAAAATAAAATATAGTATCATTATTTGGTGTTAAAATTACAGATTTGCCCCCGCTATCATATTCATAACGGATATTTCCGGTAAATATCTAGAAGTCCGATGAGAATTGCGGAACATTTTACTTTTTTCTGCTTCGTATAATTTTAATATTTGTAAAAAAACGTCGATTCTTTTTGGCATTTTTACCGTCAATATTTTTTATGTATAAAATTTATGATTTTTGGAAGGGCATGTGACATTGGAATTTTAGTTTTGAGGGTAAATTTATTTAGTGGGACCACTTATGTGTAATATTTATTATAAGGATTACCTATATTTTAGTACAAATGTGTTGTGTCTACAAGAATATTGGTGGAGTATTAAAGTTTGAGAGGTGAAAAAATAAAGAGCATTTGCTTTGGTGCCCTATCAAGTATCAAATGCCATGAACTTACTTATTTTTCTTGGCAACCAAAAGGATGACATTAATGTTGGGTATATTTTTGGGCAATGTGACATTAGATATGATCATGTGAGACTTTTTTTTACCGTACACGTCTCATCAATATTCTACAATTTGTTGCATGCCCAACACTAGGTGGTTGTTGCTCGTGTTGCATCGTCATATTTATTAATCGTGTTAATCATATCTAATCGGTTTAAATTATTTATTAATCGTGTTAATCACTATGGAAAAAAATACATTTGACTTCATTTCTATCATTAGGAAAGTGACACATGTTTTTCCATAGTTTTTAGTAATTATTAAATTGATAAAGACACACTTATAGTTATTTATTTAGGATAGCTACTAAAAATGCAAGATCTTAAAATTATTAGCAATATATGGTATTTTTCACTATTATAAGCAACGTAATTGATTAAAAAAAAACATAACATAAATTTAACAAATAATTAGTTGAAAAAGAATCGGAAACATACATTAAATACATATAGTATGAATCGTATATTCCTTGTCCGTGTTCAATTGAATTCAAATGTATCCCGATATTGTTATCATGTTCAATACCGCTTATTTATTCTCATCAAACTCGGATTCCTTTTAATATTGACTCAAATTTTATTTAATTTCATATCGTAATCTTCCCGTGTCTCGTATCTGAACTCAAATTATCACGACGTTGTACGTGGGTCCGGGTCCGGTATCTGATCTCAACACTTTGATGAAAATGTGCCAACAAACTAATCATGCACTTCTTCGTGTCATTTTGACCACTTTTAGCTTGTTGGAAATTCAGTGTACAACCGATGCCTTGCACAACAGTCCATAGGGGATTCTGAATCAACGGTCCAGATCCTCCGGTGAGCGATTAAAGACTGGTTCATAGGTGCGAGTCCACAGCGCTATGGTGGACCGCATAAACAGGCTATGACTTTTGTTTTGAAATCCTTCAAGCGCCAAAAACTGTTGATTATTTCTGTATAGTTATATTCGGCTACGTCACTCCACGTAAGCGTAACGGTAGATTAATCATTATTGAATATATGAGATATTTATGTCTAATAATTTAATGTAAAACTATATTAGATGGAGGCTACTATTGCTCTTTAATTAAACATCTTTATTAGGGTATGATTATTATTTATCTGTTACCTGTAAATGTATTTGATTTAATCCACTTTTTCTTTTCTATTTTTTTTTACTTTATTCTTTTACCTTTTTTTTTTTGGCACCGTTTATAATTGCAAACACGTTCTTATTATCTTATCTTATCATAATGTTAGTAAAGCACTATTAATTAATGAGATCTTTTCGACACAAATATATACTTTTGTAAGTCCAATTAACTCTTCTTTATATATATATATATATAATGGTATAATCAATAATGAACTCGTTAAGATTTATTATGCAACATAGTAAGTATTCTTGTAACAACTAGGTTAAAGAGTTAGATTTCTATCTTAACCTTTATAGGCCGTCGGAGATGACTTTCCCGGAGTGCTTTATGTTATTGCCGTTAACTAGTGGCCTCAAAAACTAGCTTTTAACGGCATGACGGCGAGAGGTTGCGCTTTAAATATAAAATAAATATAACGGGAACAAGGCCGATTTCGCGGTAACATATATATTTAGTTTCTTTACTCTCTTTAGATATTTTTCATTTTAACTACATTTTATGAACAGAACAAAGGCAAAAAAAAAAAAAAAACATTATGTACTACTACTAAATATCATATTTTATATACAAGTAGATATAGATCTATTGTGTACACAATAATGATCATCGCTCAATAAACAACACAGTAATTAAATACATTGCATAGTACTTCCATAAGAGTTATTTTTCATATAATAAACTATAAACCAAGGTTTCGAAGGCCGATACTGAAAATACCGATGCTCTGATTTCATGAAAATGCCGACGGATGAATTATAAGTTATATGGAAACACTGAAAATATTTTTTTTTATCAATGAAAGTAGCTAAACTAATGATTTATAGATATTTTTTTATTGGCCGGGCCCGGCGTAACGTCGGCCATTCCGACCTCAATTTTGCGGAGTTCCGGCAGCTCGCTTTCAACAAAGTCCTATATTCGGTTGGTGGCGAGTCATAAAACAGTTATATAGTACTTGCTTTTTTGTGATACATATTGACTATATACGTACTATAGTTTGACAATTATGGATTAGAGTATATAATAAAAATTAAAATTGAAGTATAACCGAAGAAGTGGGTCATCAGAATCATAAAGAATAAATAAAAGAAATAATGACGAAATCTCAGTAGGTGTGTACAGTAATTGTAACAGTCACGAGAAGATCATTTGTTCTTTAATATTCAACCTCTTTTTTGGAAGACTATTAATTAATACGCTTTCGGAATGTAACATATATGTGTCAGTCACGTACTCCAGACCAAACTTTTTATTGCTATTACATAATTACATTTCACGGAAATATATCAATGGAGAGACCTAATTTGTATTTTTTTAATCTTCTAAAATAATTATATTTCACTTTTAATTTTATATTTCCGTTCGACAATAATCTTTTGAGATAAAAATATAAACTTAGACCAGCTGCAGTGGAGCGTTAAAATGTACGCCATTGCAAAAAAAAAAAAGGAATTTAAATTTGGAACAGTGTTACGCTACATCTAGCGCACACCATTCTAACGCAATAATGTTTTTTATTTTCATTTTAGTCTTTTTAAGTTTTACAAATTATTAAAATACCCCGATTTTATATAGTTATATTTATCACGAAAATTATTTAGGTGAACAATGAAATTATGAATCCCGGTTCAATAATAATTTATCCCAGTTCAATAATAATAATTTAAAATGAATAATGATTTTGCACAGTGCAATAAAATAATAAAATTAAAATAGTTCTAATAAACTAATACCAAACACAAGTATGTTAGCAATTTGTAATTTTTATTTTAATAAACGTGAGTTCAATAAATAAATATAAGGGTGTGTTTGTAAATACAATATAAATATAATGAAAATAGAGTGAGAAATAGAGTTTAGTTGGAGATGATTTACTGTTCACTGAGAAATAAAGTGAAAAATAGAGTGATTGGTTGGAGATGGCCTTTGGAGTCAGACCATATACAAAGCTGAATTATATTCGTCCATATACAAGTTTTAGGCTTCGTTGCCTTACGCCTAGCGGTAATTTCACGTGCTTAAGACACAATGAGTTACGAAAAGACAAAAATAAAAAATCAAAATTGTCCAAAAATATCTATCATGAATAACATACAATGTTATATATGATCGTTCGAGCGAAGTAATCATCGCAAAATTTAGCTCAATCTTACATAAGAGAATATTTTTTTTAAGTACCCTTATTAATTTATTAGCTAATAATCATATTTAAATGAAGTATAACTTCAAAGAGTAGAATATAGCAATTATTTCGATTAACATTTGGAACAAATAAAATATATGCTTTAGGTAGACCAGTCGTAATTGTTTATATGTTGAGATCTAATTGGAAAATTTAATATTTAAACGAGTTTAATATCACAAAATAAACTAGAATCGATCTAAGTACAGTATTCAATGGGAAAACTTAGTACTAGGAATATGCTAAGATCTATTAGAGAGAGTGATGAATAATAAAGTATTATGGATAACAGAATCACATTCTAAATTTAATTTTATAATTTCTTACAATTTTGATGATACATGTGTAGAATTTTCCCGATTTATCGAGTCAATTAATAACGGAAAATATTAATTAAATTCAAATTAATAATCAAATACATCTGTAAGTTACATGCATCAAAGACTTAACGCAAATAATTATTCTTCTTAAATTGATTTAAAAAAATGAACTTAAAGTGTAAGGGAAAAGTAAAATAATCGACATTTGAAACTTTAAAAAGTTTAAGACTTAAGTTATTATAAAATATTACAACTTTAAGTATTTATATCGCAATTAATTCTTTTTATTATCGTTTTGAACTAAATAAATTTTTTAGTTGAATGAAAGGACTATGGATAATTGATGGATGGAAAATGAGTAGATATGGTAAAAACAAATTAAAATGAAATAAATGTGATGTTCTTCCTATGAAATAAATGAGAGCTGTTTATTATACTAAATGCTAATTTGTAACAACAAATTAATAGACCATCACGTAACGAATAAATGGAGATTTAGTCAATAGCTAATTAATTTTAATATTTGCTTTACTCATTGAATTACGTTACCATCACCTCAATATATATACCCAAACTATAGTTTAATACTAAATAAAATAAACATATTATATCTCTACGTATTATCATTTATCAATGTTATATAAAATATGATATACACACATAAATATGTTTTTCACAACAATTTTTCAAAATTTTATTTAAGACCATCAATTGCCCGTTATTATTATGAAAAAAAATTTGATCTAAAATCTATTATTATTATTGACTGAATCTTATTTCGTATTTTCCTCTCGCATTTTACTCTATTTTCAAAATATTAGATTGAAAGTGTTATAAACAATAGATGTTACTTATACATTAATATTTTACAGCAAAACGATAAATTTTATCTGTTATTCTTCTGTTGTACTTAAAATTCACTCTATTATCTGTTATTCTGTTCTAAAATTGAATAATTGTCATTAATTTTTCATCGGTATCATCGCCTTTTTTAATGCAAATGTGTACACTCGAGTGTAATCCGTCGGCAAATCAACGATTCTGATTATCTACGCTTTCCCGCAGATATTTTAACACATTTTATTTTTTCTTTCTCTGAATTGAAATCCGAGCTCGGACCATATTTACACGATATATTATTATGGGAGGAGATAAAAAGAAAAAAAAAAAAGAAGACTATCAAGGAGTAGAAGAAATCTTTAAAGACCAATTTCCAGCACAGAAAGGCTGTGTTTGGTACATAACTTGAAAACAGTTTTTTAGTTTTCTAACTTGTACAGTTACACTGAGAAAAATAAATGACTGTTTGGTATGTAACTCATCAAACTGAACTCCAAAACATTTCAAGTTTTATTCTGTTTTTCTTAAGGATTTTCAAATACAGATTTTTGTTGTTTTCTGTTTTTTTCACTCAGTTTTTTCTTTCATCACTCCTTATTTCTATCGACTTCATTAGGAGTAAAATTAGAACCGGGAACCGGGAAATAACTCTTTTTTTCATTCATGTTCCGAAGAAAAAATCGGGAATTTTATTTTTGTGCCGATTTCGGTTTTAAAAGTGCTTGTCTTAAAAACCACATGTATTTTTTAAAATTACAAATTACAAATTACAAATAGTATAAAAACGACAATAAAAGTTTAAAATTCACTAAAATGACATACTAAAAACTAAAAAAATGACATGTAGTTTAAAATCAAAACCGGTACAAAAAACCGGGGAATATTTGTTTAGGGCATCGTTTATGGTTCTCAGTTCTAAAAATAGGAACCGAGAAGTGCCAATTCTTGGGTTTAAATTAAATTTCTCGGATTTTTTTTTTTAAATCGATCTGGGATTGGTACCGGAACAGAGACAAAACCGGAAAACGGATACCAAATTTTCACCTTTAAACTTCACCATTTAACCTTCAAAATCTCGATGTCAACTGAGTCACCAATGCTAACTGCGACACCGGTGCCGGTGTCGATGCCGAATCTGACTTGACCTATGTGATCTTGGGACATAAATTACTTGTGTGATGACTCTAGAAAAATGAATGCGGACGACCTATTGTGGTGAATATACAATTCATGCGAATACTATGTTTGATATAATGTTGGTGAAAAATAATAGAATAAAATGCATGAGATATTTTACTTTTGATGCATGTTAAACCTGATTATATAGACTATATAGTATATAACTTTGATATGTTAAACACGATATTTATGTTATTATATTATTAATGTAATAATATTTTTATATTTTATTAATGTATTAAATATTTAATTTTTCAAGAAAAAATCAAATCAAATTCCAAACAACTATTCTGGTGTTTTATTTAAAAAAAATAAAAAACAGAAATGTGTACCAAACAGTTATTTCAAAACAACTGCAAAAGTCTTTTACACTACAACTATAAAATTCTGAATAAAGAAAACAAAAACAGTTTAAGTTGTCTACCAAACAGCACCAAACAAACCCGACAATTGTATTCTATTTCTAGAAATTAATTAATCATTAATCGTTTTTACTTAGAAACACCAAAAAATCTGGGAAGTTACAAAAAGTAAATCACACGCCACGGCAACCATCCACTGGTCTCGACCCCACCGTAACACAAAACCACCAACCAATAAAAAAGGCCAAAGTCAACATAATAAAACTCAGCTTACCGTGGGCTGACCCGCAGAGGATGAGAGCCGGAAAATAAAGCGGAAAAGAAAAAGAAGAAAGCAAATAGTCAAAGCAGCAGTTTTTTTCTCCGTCGAGAGAGGAGAGAGAAAAGGCAATTATTTATTTAATTAAATAATTAATTAATGATTAAATAGAGAGAGAGAGAGAGAGACTCGGTAAGAAGAGAGAGAAAGGTCGTTGATGATGAAGAATGGCAACAATGGCGACATCTCTGTTGCTATATGTATACGTGTATCTACATGTATACAGCTGTGAGGCTGTGGGGCTTCCGTGGTAGGGACGAGTTTATCCCCACCAGACTCTCTCTCCTTCGCTTTTCCCGCTTCTTCTTCAAATCCAGTATATCACCATATCTTCAGTGAGAGAAAGCGGAGACCCCGAGTCGCTGGGCCAGAGAAGAGAAGAGTGACTGAGTCAGTGAGTGAGTGAGCGAGCGAGTCATGGACACGCCTGAGAGGAGCCGGATCGGAACAGCGGCCTCCAAATTCGAGGTCAGTTTCAGTCTCGCTGAAAGAGACTGTATGCGTTCATTCATGTCTGTATGTATATGTGTGTGTGATGGAGACCTTGAATCCATTTGCATGGTGGTTGGCTCTTAACGACGGTGTGGGGATCGTGAGGTCTCGTCGTGCTTAATCGTTCTGGAATTTCAGTTCAATTCTGGGTTTGGGACTTTTGTTTGGATCGACATTGTGAATTTCGTTCTTACTGTTTCGTATTCTTCGTTTCTTGCCGTGTTTGGCTTCGAGTTTTTTTTTCGAAATGGGATTTCATGAAATGTTGGTGCTCTTTCTTGTCTTCTTCATAGTGTCCACTGTACAGTACTCTCTTTCTCTGTTTTCCACGGTTGAAGTTCTTCAGTAACCATTTTTGCTACTTAATGATTTCTTAATTGTTGATTAATGGACAGGATTCGCCGGTCTTTAATTACATAAACAGTCTGTCTCCGATCAAACCGGTGAAGTCTATGCACGTCGCTCAGCCATTCAGCTCGCTCAGTTTCGCGCCTCTTGCCCCGGTTTTCACTTCGCCGCACGTCACTTCTCACAAAGAATCCAGATTCCTCAGAAGGTAATTTCGCCATGGGTTTTTATCCGTCTTTTCGTTTTGCAATGTCAATTGTTTTTTTTCTTTTTTTCTTTTTTTGATGTCGATTGTAATTCAGTCTCCGGTTTAGTTACAGTAGTTCGGATGCTGCGAAACCCGATGGTCCTCTTGAAAATGTCTGTGCGAACGAAGATTCTGCCGTGGTGGTTGAAGCCGGAGAGCCCTCCTCCGAGAAGCTGCAGTGCGAAGGTTCGAAATCCGTGATCGAGCTTCCACGCACATTAAAATACGATTGCGGAAGCCCTAGTTCGATCGACCCGTCAAGTTCTGTTGATCGAATTGCTCAGGAGGCTTCTGAAAACGGTACCGGAAATGGGCAGAGCGGGGAGGGAGTGAACGGGAATGGCTGCGATTGGGAGAGTTTGATGTCGGGTAATGCTGACATGTTGATATTTAATTCGCCGAATGGCATGGACACTTTAAAGGGGTTGCTTAACAATCAGTTAGAGCCAGTGACGGAGTTTTCAAACTCTTTAGCGGCGGAATTCTCCCATGGCAACGTCAACCAGGAGTTTGATGTGCAAATGGTTGACAGAGTTAGTTTTGAAGAACAAGCAATAGAAACGTTTTCGCAAAGTGAAGAAGCCGGTCTTCTTTGCGTTGAACAAACACGGGGGAGATTTGAGAATGTGGATCCAAACGTGAGTATGAACATAAACCCGGGCGGCGCGGAGGATGATAACAAGATGGAAACCTTTGTTGCGTTTTCGTGCAAGGTAAATTGGGCAAATAGTTGTTATTCGTTGTAATCGAACCCTTTTCGTGTAGCGGGTTATATTTGCACTTTTTTATTTATATTTTTTATTATAGGCATAAAAGTTCCGCACCAGAAACTAATTTTAACATCGGAAACCGGAAAACCCCCTTTTTAGGATAAAAATCATGCCAGTAATGAACCGGTTATGGGTAGGCTTTTGTTACTCACCAGAAACCAGTCACCATGGTTATTTTTTAAAAGGTTTACGTCTTTTTATTTAAAAACCGGTTTGGATACCGGCTTACATGTTGAAAACTGGTTTTTAAATGAAAATAAAATTAGGTCTTTAGTTTTTGAAGTTCTAAGACCGGGAAATCAGGTTCTGGTTTTGAAAATTAAAACAGAACTTAACAAGTTACCGGTTTCCTCAGTTTCGGTTTCTTAAATTCTTAAATCTTGGAATCTGGTTACAGTTTTAAAAATGAAAAACAGAACCGTAACCACTTGCCAATTTCACCCTAGTTTTTATGTGTTGGTTAGTTACATAAATGATGGAAGAATAAGATTACGACCCAGGGAAAGAAAAATGAACAAATATCGGTTTTCTTGTACCGTAAACTTTCTTCCATTCTCATCGCATCTCCAAAAGCTAATTCTCTCTCTCTCCATATTCAGTCTGTTCTCAGTTTGCACCGTGGAATCCGAAGGCGCTGTCTCGACTTTGAGACGGCCGGAGCTCACAGGAAGAACGTAAATGATGATGCGAATCCGATCTCCGGGTTATTTCAACATGATGAGAATTTCGGCATTAATGAGAGGCAAATGGGCGTTCTTAGACCGTGTAGTGATCCATCAAGGCGCATCTTACCCGGAATCGGACTGCACTTGAACGCTCTTCCGACTTCCTCAAACAACAGCCAAATCATCAAGAACGGAATTTTAACACCCGGGATTCAAATCAAAGAGCTAAATTCTGACAATACCTTTGGTCAAGAAGGCCTTGATCATAATTTAACTTCAGCCTCCGTTGATAGTGACTCTGCTGGTAACGGTAAAGGGTTGCTTCTTTCGCAAGACGCTTCTCAAGCCACGGGATCTTTATCCATTGAAGAGTTCAACCAGAGTAGCCCCAAGAAGAAAAGGCAAGTCAATTAAAGTTCTTAAATAATACGAACGCGAAGTAATAAATCTTGACCGTTACTTTTATTTGAATTTCAGGCGTAAATTAGAAAACGCTGGAGAAACCGAGGGCTGTAGGCGTTGCAACTGTAAGAAGTCAAAGTGTTTGAAACTGTGAGTTCCCTCGTCGTTCTGTCCGGTGATAGTATCAGAAATTTTCGCCTGTATAGAAGATTCTAAACTTATCTATTTTTATGTATCTTTTTATATTGCAGTTATTGTGAATGTTTTGCGGCTGGCGTGTACTGCATAGAACCTTGTTCTTGTCAAGAGTGCTTCAACAAGCCTATCCATGAGGAGACCGTTCTCTCGACACGCAAACAGATCGAGTCACGGAATCCTCTTGCATTTGCTCCTAAAGTGATAAGAAGCGCTGATTCCGTGCCTGATAATATCGGGGTTAGAAATTTTATCTTTTAATTCATCTAAACATTTGTTGGGAAGAACGTCATTTAACTTGCCGGTTTTTCTTATGTCGCATGCAGGAAGAATCGAGCAAAACCCCTGCTTCGGCAAGGCATAAGCGAGGGTGCAATTGCAAGAAATCAAGCTGTTTGAAGAAGTATTGCGAGTGCTATCAGGTTCCTCTCTCTTCTATCTCTCATGACTATGTTCTTTATGTTCATGGTGTTTATGTAATCTTATGAAATTGACGGTATTGTCCTTTAGGGCGGAGTTGGGTGTTCCATCGGCTGCAGATGCGAGGGGTGTAAGAACACATTCGGTAGAAAGGATGGTGAGTTTTGATACAGTTCTCATTAATCTCTTTCCGTTTAAAAAGCATACAATAATCTCTTATTCTGTAATTCAGGATCGTCGGCTATGATCGGAGCAGATTCCGAGGCAGATGAAGAAGAAGTAGAGGCGAGCGAGAAGAGATTGGTATTGCATAAGAGCGAGAACCATGACGAAGGAGAGCAGAACCACGGATCCGGTCTTCCGGTGACACCATTACGACTGTCAAGGTCCATTTCCAATGAATTCGTTCTTGGCATTTCATATTTTCATTAGATAAATTTCAGTTATGCCCCGTTAATATGCTGAAGATTTCGTGTTTTCCCGTAAAAAAAGGGTTTAGAGGGCACACGACCCGTAATCACTCTATTTTATTAACAAGTTTAGAAACTAACCGGTTTAAATCACATTCCAGGCCGATGGTGTCGCTCCCATTTCCGTCAATGGGGAAACCCCCGCGATCCTCGTTTCTCGGTGTGTCGGGACTGTACGGGCAAAACCACGCCAGGCCGAGCATCCTCCGGTCCCAACCCAAGCTCGAGAAGACCATGCCGACGATTGCCGACGATGACGGCGAAATGCCGGAGATTCTGCGAGACAGCAACTCAGCCAACGCCGGCGTGAAGACCTCCTCTCCCAACAGCAAGAGAGTGTCTCCGCCGACTTGCCAAGGAGGGCCACTCGGAAACCGGAGCGGCCGGAAACTGATCCTTCAGTCCATTCCTTCATTCCCCTCTCTTAGTCACCACCAATAAGTTAGAGAGTGTTCTTTGTTTAGTTCTAGTTGAGCTCATTGTCGTTTACTGTAATATATTGTCGTTTAGGTGATAAACTGCTTCGTCTTTTTTAATTGTAGAATAAGATTTAATATTGGCATGGTCCTCGCATGCTAGTCTTGTAAAATATGCTCTCATTAAATGATTAGCATTTAATTTTCCACTAAGTTAGAAAATTCATTCAGTGTCTAACTATATTTTATTTGTTATTTGGTGTTTTCTAATTATGAATTAGGGCTGTAACTAAAACCTGGAAACCGGATAAAAATTCGTATCCCTATTCGTATCCGATTTTAAAATTCGAATATGAATCCGGATCCCGAATCCGGATAGCCGGATCCGGATTAAAAACCGGATTTGGATACGTGTTTTGTTATTTTAAAATCCGGATATCCAGTTTAAAGCCTGGTTTATTTTAATTTTTTATAATTTATTTTTCTAGGGTTACTTTTCTTCTTCTACACTTCATTTTCATTTTCATTTTTATGTTTTTTTTTTTTTTTGTGTGTGGTTGAGACCAAGGTTCAACTTACCGAATTTACCGATGAATTGGTTACCGTTTTCGATGGATTAATCGATAGCTTACCGATTAACCGACGGAAAACCTATAATACTGTAGCTTACCGATTACCGATACTTTTCGATGATTATCGACGGATTATCGATACTTTTCTATACTTTTTACCGAAAAACTAATAAAATATTTTTAAGCATGTCATGATAATTATCTATTTTATTATCTAATAGAATGTCATGATATAAAAAACAGTATCATATACAAACATATATAAATAAAAGGGTTAATTGCGGCAATAATGCACAACCTTTGGTCAAGAGGGGTTTTAGGTCCCCAACCTTTCCAAGTGTGGGCAAAAATACACAACGTTTGTTGAATGTAAAATCCGTTGGTCCTTCCGTTAGGGATGTTAACTTATGCTGACGTGGCATCGTTAAACTGCCAAATGGTTTGCCAATTTGTAATATTAATTACATAACCTACTTAATAAGAATAAATTTAAATATTTTAATTATGATTCAAAAAATAAATTAAAACTTTAAATTAACGAGCAATACTTATTTAACGCGTAGTTCTTATTTTTGAACTCGTGCTTCAATATTATTCACATCTTTACTATGTCATTTTTTAAATTACAATTGTTTTCAATAATCGGTCATTTTTTCAAAATTCTAGTCGTTTCTAATAAACCGTCGTTATGTAATCTTTGCAATTTTGTCGTGTTTAATAATCCGTCGTTTTTCAAAAAATTTACTCATGTTCAAATGAAGAGCCCGTTAGATTTTTAGGGGGAGTAAAACTTATTTATTTAATTTAAAGTATTAATTTTTTGAATCATAATTAAAATACGATTTAATTTGTTCTTATTAATTAAATTATACAATTAATATTACAAGTTGGCAGTCGATTTGGCAGTTTAACGATGCCACATCAGCAGAATTTAACATCCCTAACGGAAGGACCAACGGATTTTACATTTAACAAAGGTTGTGTATTTTTGCCCACACTTTGAAAGGTTGGGGACCTAAAACCCCTCTTGACTAAAGGTTGTGCATTATTGCCGCTATTAACCCTAAATAAAATCATACATAAACACATATAATTCCCATCACATCAACTTAGAAGACTTCTGCCGCAATTATGAGAAAATCCAAATTAATCTCAAATCTGAAAATAAGTTACACCAAGATTTGATATTATTTTTTTAAAAAATATTTAATCAATGAAAACACCAAAAAAAAAATGAATATATTACCTCACAAATCACAAAAGATAAACTTAGAAGACTTTTGTCGTAATTATGAAGAAATCCGAATTAAGCTCAAATGTGCAAAGAAAATATACCAAAATCACAGATTAATAGGCCAATAAATAATCAATGAAATAGAAACATAAAAATTTGAATAAATTACTTCAAAAATTAAAAAATATGAATTTTTAGAGTTTTTACACAAGAGAGTCTTGTAATCTGAAAATTTAAGAACTCAAAAACTCAAACATTCATATTTCTTTGTAACTATAATATTTTGAACCCTATACAATCAACAAATTATAACAAAGAATGTACATTTCGAGTAAATTCCTAATTTCAAAACTTTATATACTTTTGCCTAACAAGCATAATAATCTGAATTTAACCTAAATCTAACAAAATAATTATAAAATAAGTCATCAAAACATGTTTTCATAAAAAATATTCATAATAATGCAACAAATTAAACAAAAGATGATAAAGTTCCAATCTTTACTCATTTCTAAACATGAATCTCATATAAAACTAACTCTTTATATTTTAACACGTGAAAATGCCCTAAAATCGTATAAATGAGTATATATCAAAGAAGAAATGATTGATTCATATAGATTTAACATTATAAGTCATTAGTTTACCAAAAACTACAAAAAAATTCCAAGAAATTCGGTTAAAAAATGAATAAATTAAAAGTTTAGAAACTTATGCCAAGAACCGATTAATCAGTGAAAATATGATAATTTGTCAAAAAATTCGCAACTTACCAGTTCGAAAATCAAGTTTTCGTATAAGATTTGGTCGTTAGCTGTCGAAAAGACCGAAAAGTCTCGGTTTTCCATTGGTAAGCTCGAAAAATGTATAAAATTTGGTCATCGGCTGTCGAAAAGACCGAAAAGTCTCTAAAAATTAATTTTTTTTAACTGACCGAAAAGTATAAATTTTTACACTAAAAATAGCAAAAATCGACTGGTAAAAAGGTTATCGATATTCGAGATTATCGTCGAAAAGTTCATAAAACGATAACTGGTGTAACAGAATATTTACCGGTAACTACCGATAAGACCAAAAATCGTTGAAAATCGACGAAAAGTCGAACCTTGGTTGAGACAATGGCAAGATATGTACTAGATTTGTACGGTTTTTTTTGGTGGTCGAGACAACAAACGTTTTATCTTTTGAAAGAAAAAAAAGCGGATCCGGATGAAAATCCGGATATTTGGATAATATTCGGATCCAGATTTCAAAACCGGATTCGGATAATAAAACCGGGTTTTGAAAAATAGGTATCCGGATTCGAGATATCCATATTTTGGATCCGAGTACGGAGATAGATTTTTGGATTTCCGGATCAGGATAGTTAAAAAAAACCGGACATCCGCTCCGGATACAACCCTATTAATATGGATAGTTATTTACAATATTTTTTTTTATTGATAATTAGTCTTGATACTACATATTTATAGTTCTTTAGTAGATCTGTACTATCAAGACTAATTATATCAGGGCCGGAGTTAGCAAAGATCGCCGCTGATAAGCTGTTCGAGCTCGATCCAAAAGGTTCCGGTCATCACGTCGTGCTTTCAAACATATTTTCTGCTTCAGGCAGGTGGGAAGAGGCCAGGATGGTGAGGAGAGGAATGCGAGACGCCGGGATTAAGGAAGGCGCGGGGTACAGCTGGATCACCGCAAAAAACCACGTCCACACCTTCCGAGCGAAAGACGCATCCCATGAGCTGACCTACGAAGTCCGCACCGTGCTGGCCGAGTTGAGGAGCGCGATGGAGGCGGGCGGGCTACGCACCCGCCTCGAAGAGGAGAAGGCGTCGGACCTGTGGCAGCACAGCGAGAAGCTCGCGCTCGGGTTCGGCCTGCCACGTCATGATGAAGTTCGCTTCCGGCAGCAGCGCGGGGAGGGAGATCGACGTCCGGGATAACAGCCAGTAAATATTAGAGAAGGCTACTTAGATTTGATAAGATTAAATAACTATACGACATGAAACGAGCATCAAAATAGTCCCCATGAGGTGTCGTGACTTCCGAATGCGTCGTTTGCAGTGTTTTCACGTCGTTTTCTCCCTTGCTTCTCTTCGTTTACTCAACTCAAGCACGTGTCCTAGCAGCAGCACAGAGCAAATCACCCGACACCCAACACACGTGCTCTCTTGCGCTCACGAGAATTATGTTAGAGGTAATATATATATATATATATATATATATATATATATATATATATATATATATGATCATTGGAGTGTTCCATCGTTTTGCAAAAGTTACGCCGGTTTGTTCATTAAGCCTCATAATCTGCAAAGTTGTATCCGAATAAGTGCTATATTTGGACTCGGACTTATGAGTATAAGAATGTGTTTCAAGAATAAGACTTTCTCTCGTGATATTATAATCAAGCTAAAAAAAAATCAATTAAATTTAAGATAAAAATATTAGTTTATCCAATTTTTGTCTATCTTATTTTAAGACTTTTAATGAAAGTGTTAAGGGTTGCAATTTTAGTTTATGAAAACCGTTATTGATAACTAAATCCATTGTTGAAAGGACGTTTTATGATAAAGTTATAAACTATAGCAATTTGTGATCTTCGTGTCATTTATAATTTCATTGTTAAATGATGTTATTTGTAGTGTCTATGGTCTCATCTCATCCGTCATTTATAATAAAGTCATAAACAATAGTGATTAGTGATGTTCGGAACAAACTCAGAGTCTTGTGTAGATAAGAGCAAGTTAATCGGCAATTTCTTGCTAAAATGAGAATGGTTAATGACGAAAACTAACCCAAAACCCTCAAGAATTGAATTTCATCTAATATTCCCAAGATTTTAAACATTGCTCAAAACTTTTATATCACGCTCTCATCTATGAATCGAAAATAGCGACTTATAAAATGTGTTGATTCCATTCTCACTAGTGACAATGTGGCCCAATCTGAATATTTGATCTAGTTTAAACAATACAAATATTCCCAACAATTGTGCATTATTATCATCCCTCAAAATATAAATGGTCCAAAATAAAAGATCTTGTAGCGTATTATTATTATTATTATTATTATTATTATTATTATTATTATTATTATTATTATTATTATAATTATAGTCTTATGCCTTCTAATTAAATGACTCATGTATTACTTGTAATCTAGATATGAATAGCCATTTACAATATTTTTTGTTTTGTTTTGTTTTTTTTATATTATTTATTGATAATTAATCTTGATTTATAGTTGTTTAGGACCATTCTATAAAAACTAAAAAAAAGAAGGTGACAGTATCACTCGAACCCTTGCAAATACACAGACATCATTGATCGCCATGTCATCGATCCTCAGCCAATAGCGTTGCTCCGCGGGGACAAGAGTTTGTTATATATACCGCGGGATTTCATCGTCTTCTCAAACAGTCTCTAAACCTTTTCCGATCCCAAACAGTCTCCCAATGTTCACGGATCCCAAACGCACTTTCTCCGATCACCATGGACCCGGAGAAAACTTACGACTTTAACGATCTGTATGTTGAGCAGGGTCGGCTCAACCTATGGGCGAGTTTTGCAGTCGTCCAACCCCTTTTGAGGTAGTCTATTAATGCATTTTATAAGTTTTGCTATATCGTAGAGCTCCTGCAATACCGTAGTAGCTCCTGCAATATTGTATTGCAGGCTGTCAAAAAAAACCTCATATTAATGATTCGCCCATGGCCCTGAAAAGGGTAGGGCCGGCCCTGATGTTGAGGCTGGGGCGACGGATGAGCCAAATGAAGCCGGCAAGGTGACCTTATCGGGACATCTCGTCATCTACTTCTTCAACCAACCGAGAAGCAGACTCTCATCTACATTGACCAAGAGTTCTAAGGCAAGCATGAGCTTGCTTGGCTCTTCCGCGGTCTCGGCAGATGCGGAGGATGATCTTCGCTCAAGCCGAGGAGCAGCTTCCCTTGCCAATCCCATCCCCCACCACGCTGTGGAATTGGCCAAAAACCGCCACATCAAAATCTCTGCCTTGGTGGTGGTGCAAGAAGTGCCCTGCCGTGATATCATCGCCAAAGAGCCGAAAGAAAAGGGAGACGAAGGGGAGGTTAACTATGATGCTTGCAGCGCGTACTCGGAGGATGTTTTCAAATTATATTGTCGTTTGTATTTTTTCTAACGACAAACCCATGTGCTTCTTATGATGTTGTTTTTGTTATTTAGCTTTATTATTGATATTCATGATGTCGTTTTATACACGGGGTGTCGTTTTATCAAGCTGGTTAAGCTAGGAGCTATTTAGTCGTTTTTATAAGGCTAAACATAAAGCTCCAACGGCTAATTCCGAGATGAGATTCGATCCCGATGTTTAGCATATATACTTATCATCTTTGTTTATAATTTTTCAATTCAATTAATATTTCTCAGCCAATAGGATTGCTCCGCAGGAACACGAGCTAGTTATATATAGGCGCGCGCGATTCAATCGTCTTGCCAAACTCTCCGATCCCAAACACTCTCTCAACTTCACCATGGACCCAGAGAAGGTATACGATTTCAATGATCTGTACTTTGAGGCTTGGGCGAAGGATGAGCCAGATGAAGCCGGCAAGGTGTCCTTGACGGGACACCTGGTCATCCAGTTCTTCGATTAGCCGATGGACCAAGATAAAGATGAGGAGGGCGATGCATACTTCGTGCAAGAGGAGGACGAAGCTCGGTAAGGTTGAGAATATATACACGACGTCATACTTTATTGATAGCCACCCAAGTCATCGATCCGCGTCGAAGTTTCTTAGGCAATAGAATTGCTCCGCGGGAACACGAGTTGGTTATATATAGGCGAGCGCGATTCAATCGTCTTTTCAAACTCTCCGATCTCAAACACTCTCTCAACTTCACCATGGACCCAGAGAAGGTACACGATTTCAATGATCTGTACGTTGAGGCTTGGGCGACGGATGAGCTAGATGAAGCTGGCAGGGTGTCTTTGACGGGACACCTGGTCATCCACTTCTTCGATGAGCCGATGGACCAAGATGAAGATGAGGAGGGCGATGGATACTTCGTGCAAGAGTAGGACAAAGCTCGGTAAGGTTGAGAATATATATATGACTTCATACTTTATTGATAGCCATCCATGTCATCGATACGCGTCGATGTTTCTCAGCCAATAGGATTGCTCCACAGCAACACGAGCTGGTTATATATAGGCGCGCGCGATTCAATCGTCTTGCCAAACTCTCCGATCCCAAACACTCTCTCAACTTCACCATAGACCCAGAGAAGGTATACGATTTCAACGATCTGTACTTTGAGGCTTAGGTGACGGATGAGCCAGATGAAGCCGGCAAGGTGTCCTTGACGGGACACCTGGTCATCCACTTCTTCGATGAGCCGATGGACCAATATGAAGATGAGGAGGGCGATGGATACTTCGTGTAAGAGGAGGACGAAGCTCAGTAAGGTTGAGAATATATACACGACTTCATAATTTATTGATAGCCATCCATGTCATCGATCCGGGTCGAAGTTTCTCAGCCAATAGGATTGCTCCGCAAGAACACGAGTTGGTTATATATAGGCGCGCGCGATTCAATCGTCTTCCCTAAATCTCTGATCCCAAACACTCTCTCAACTTCACCACGGACCCAGAGAAGGTATACGATTTCAATGATCTGAACGATGAGGCTTGGGCGACGGATGAGCCAGATGAAGCCGGCAAGGTGTCCTTGACAGGACACCTGGTCATCCACTTCTTCGATGAGCCAATGGACCAAGATGAAGATTAGGAGGGCGATGGATACTTCGTGCAAGAGGAGGACGAAGCTCGGTAAGGTTGAGAATATATACACGACTTCATACTTTATTGATAGCCATCCATGTCATCGATCCGCTTCGAAGTTACTCAGCCAATAAGATTACTCCGCAGGAACACGAGTTGGTTATATATAGGCGCGCGCGATTCTATCGTCTTCCTAATCTTTCCGATCCCAAACACTCTCTCAACTTCACCATGGACCCAGAGAAGGTATACGATTTCAATGATCTGTACGTTGAGGCTTGGACGACGGATGAGCCAGATGAAGCCGGCAAGGTGTCCTTGACAGGACACCTGGTCATCCACTTCTTCGATGAGCCGGTGGACCAAGATGAAGATGAGGAGGGCGATGGATACTTCGTGCAAGAGGAAGACGAAGCTCGGTAAGGTTGAGAATATATACACGAATTAATACTTTATTGATAGCCATCCATGTCATCGATCCGCGTCGAAGTTTCTCAGCCAATAGGATTGCTCCGCGGGAACACGAGTTGTTTATATATAGGCGCGCGCGATTCGATATTATTCCCAAACTCTCCGATACCAAGAACTCCCTCAGCTTTACCATGGACCCAGAGAAGGTATACGATTTGAATGATCTGTACGTTGAGGCTTGGGCGACGGATGAGCCAGATGAAGCCGGCAAGGTGTCCTTGACGGGACACCTGGTCATCCACTTCTTAGATGAGCCAATAGACCAGGATGAAGATGAGGAGGGCGATGGATACTTCGTGCAAGAGTAGGACGAAGCTCGGTAATGTTGAGAATATATACACGACTTCATACTTTATTGATAGCCATTTATGTCATCGATCCGTGTCGAAGTTTCTTAGCCAATAGCATTGCTCCGGAGGAACACAAGTTGGTTATATATAGGCGCGCACGATTCAATCGTCTTCCGAAACTCTCCGATCCCAAACACTCTATCAACTTCACCATGGACCCAGAGAAGGTATACGATTTCAATGATCTGTACGTTGAGGCTTGGGCGACGGATGAGCCAGATGAAGCCGGCAAGGTGTCCTTGACGGGACACCTGGTCATCCACTTCTTCGATGAGCCAGTGGACCAAGATGAAGATGAGGAGGGCGATGGATACTTCGTGCAAGAGGAGGACGAAGCTCGGTAAGGTTGAGAATATATACACGAATTCATACTTTATTGGTAGCCATCCATGTCATCGATCTGCGTCGAAGTTTCTCAACCAATAGGATTTCTCCGCGGGAACACGAGTTGGTTATATATAGGCGCGCGCGATTCAATCGTATTCCCAAACTCTCCGATACCAGGAACTCCCTCAACTTCACCATGGACCCAGAGAAGGTATACGATTTCAATGATTTTTACATTGAGGCTTGGTCGACGGATGAGCCAGATGAAGCCGGCAAGGTGTCTTTGAAGGGACACCTGGTCATCCACTTCTTCGATGAGCCGATGGACCAAGATGAAGATGAGGAGGGCGATGGATACTTCGTGCAAGAGGAGGACGAAGCTCGGTAAGGTTGAGAATATATACATGACTTCAAACTTTATTGATAGCCATCCATGTCACCGATCCGCGTCGAAGTTTCTCAGCCAATAGGATTGCTCCGCGGGAACACGAGTTGGTTATATATAGGCGCGCGCGATTCAATCATCTTCCCAAACTCTCCGATCCCTAACACTCTATCAACTTCACCATGGACCCAGAGAAGGTATACGATTTCAATGATCTGTACGTTGAGGCTTGGGCGACGGATGAGCCAGATGAAGCCGGCAAGGTGTCCTTGATGGGACACCTGGTCATCCACTTGTTCGATGAGCTGATGGACCAAGAGGAAGATGACGAGGGCGATAGATACTTCGTGCAAGAGGAGGACGAAACTCGGTAAGGTTGAGAATATATACACATCTTCATACTTTATTGATAGCCATCCATGTCATCGATCCGCGTCGAAGTTTTTCTGCCAATAGGATTGCTCTGCGGGAACACGAGTTGGTTATATATAGGCGCGCGCGATTCAATTGTCTTCCCAAACTCTACGATCCCAAATACTCTCTCAACTTCACCATGGACCCAGAGAAGGTATACGATTTCAATGATCTGAACGTTGAGGCTTGGGCGACGGATGAGCCAGATGAAGCCAGCAAGGTGTCCTTGACGGGACACCTGGTCATCCACTTCTTGGATGAGCCAATGGACCAAGATGAAGAAGAGGAGGGCGATGGATACTTTGTGCAAGAGGAGGACGAAGCTTGGTAAGGTTGAGAATATATACACGACTTCATACTTTATTGATAGCCATCCATGTCATCGATCCGCGTCGAAGTTTCTCAGCCAATAAGCGAACTCAGCGGGAACACGAGTTGGTTATTTATAGGCGCGCGCGATTCAATCGTCTTCTCAAACTCTCCGATCCCAAACACTCTCTCAACTTCACCATGGACCCAGAGAACGTAAACGAGGAGGTGGGCGTGCCGGTCGAACAGGAGAGCCGGCTCGCTTCTCGAGTGGCCTCGTGCAAGAAGTGCCTCGGGAAAGATCTCGAGATCTCGCAAAAGGAGGCGAATTCTGAGCGCAAAGCACGCCTACGCCTCTTCGAGAGGGCTCAAAGCAAGGCACAGCGCACCTCGGAAAGATACGCGGCGTTGGTCGAGTCTATCAACGTTCATTGCCGTGCCGCTGCATACGGGGCCAACGCTTGCCTTCTCGAGAAAGTCCCGCCCACGCAGACTATACTAAGCCTCATGCATCGTCTCTCGAAGTACAAAGAGGTATAAGTGGAAAACGAGGCCAAGGCTTGGGAGCTGGATAACAAATCTCTCCCAAATCTTGATTCTCCTCCGCTCACTCCTTGTGCCCCTCCACCTGTCGATGCCGATTGGGCGTCTCGCTTTATAGGAGGGGATGCTTCTTCAGCCTCCGATGGCCTCGACGAGTATAGGACAAACAACGGGGTTGTTTGTTCTGCCGGCGAAACGGTAGGGGGAGAGGAAAACCCTTAGGCCTTCTCTTCTTGGTTTCCTTTGTAATTTCTCCGACGAATTTAATTAATGAAGAAAACTTCTTTCTTTCTTTTACCTTGTCGCTACTATGCCTGTCGCTTTTCTTGCATTCCTTCTATTATTTTTTTGGCTATTCTCAACTTTTTTCTCGCAGGTTGATGAGTTCTTTTACACTTCTTGTCCGTTGATGTATCACGAAGACGTGCTCGCCTCTTTCCTTGTGGTTGATAGCGAACACCCGGCCATCCTCGAAGAGTTTGTTCGAGATATGATAAGGCGTGCTGCTGCCACGCTTTCCGGAGCTCTGGACGATGAGGTTCTTCCCGCGGGCCCCTCTTTGGTCTACGTGCTCGATTTTATGATGCAGAATCCTAGGCATTATGCCGCCGTGGAGGATCTTCTTATGGACGTCCTATCCGTGAACGGGGAGTTCGTCCTAGAGCTGATCGCCGACAAAGTTGTTCGGGAAGATTGATCTTCCTTTGCCTTTGTAAATTACTTTGCGGCTGCCATGTATCGAATCTGTAAAGAAATTTATTAATAAAGCTTATGACTTTTCTATACACGATGTGCTGGTGATGAAGTATGGGAGTATGTGTACTCCCCTTTTTTTATTTTTTTTATTTTTTTTATTTTTTTTTTGGCGATGAGCTTGTCGGTATGCACCGGGCTCTGTCGCGAAGAAGTGCTTGGCACTCATTTGTTTTCGGCGTTTGTCGCCTTTGTTTTTTTTTTTTTTTTTGCCGTAGTAGTTTTTTTTTGTATGTTGGCCCTTTCGCCATAGTAGCTTGTGATATTCGGCGATGAGCTTGTCGGTATGCACCGGGCTCTGTCGCGATGTATCAATCAGGATTTTCGCCAGAGCGGCTTTGTATTTTATGGGGTATGCGCAGTAGCGTCTTACGTACCAGGCTGTGCGCCGGAGCGGCTTTGTAATTTGCCGGGGTATGCGCCGTAGCGTCTTACGTACCGGTCTGTGCGCCGGAGCGGCTTTGTAGTTTTACGGGGTATGCGCCGTAGCGTCTTACGTACCAGGCTGTGCGCCGGTCGGCTTGTTATTTTCCCTTTGATTTGTCAGCGATGAGCTTGTCGGTATGCACCGGGCTCTGTCGCGAAGATGTGCTTGGCACTGATTTGTCGGCGATACTCCCGGCACTGATTTGTCGGTGTTCTTGAGCTCGTATACTCCCGGCTTGACGATGTGGGTAACTGTATACGGGCCTTCCCAGCTTTCTCCCAGTTTTCCTGCGTTTAGCTCGGCTGTGTTCTGGAAAACCTTTCTGAGGACCATCTCGCCGACTCGGAACCTTCTCGGGCGCACCTTTTTTTTGTAAAATTGTGCGATGGTGTTCTGATAATTGGCTATGTGAATTATGGCTTGCTCCCGTCTTTCGTCGATGTGGTCGAGTTGATAAAGCAGATCCTGGTTGTTGACCTCTTCATTGTTTGGTGCCCAAGACCGCCGGAAGCTGGGGACTCCTACCTCCTCCGGTATTACCGCTTTCACCCCGAATGCGAGAGCGAAAGGAGTTTCACCGGTGGCTGAATGTGGTGTCGTCAAAAAAGCCCATAGTACCCCCGGGATTTCGTCCGCCCATAGGCCTTTCTTCTTGTCGAGCCGCTTCTTGAGGTTGTCGGTGATGGTTCGATTGACCGCTTCGGCGCTCCCGTTCCCCTGAGGATATCTTGGCGTCGAAGTGTTCAGCTTTATCCTCCATTGTGCGCAGAAATCCCTGAACTTCTTCGAGATAAATTGGGAGCCGTTGTCCGCGATGATCTCCCTGGGGAGTCCGAAGCGAGTGATTATGTTCTTCCAAACATAACTCTCGACGTCGGAATCCTTGATGTTTGCATAGGACTCGGCTTCGGTCCATTTGGTGAAGAAAACCGTGACGACCAGCATGAATCTCCTTTGCCTTGTCCCGATTGGCATGGGACCGACGATATCCATGGACCACTTCATGAAGGGGTAAGGCACGGAAACCATCGATAGCTCTTCTGCTAGGCAGTTGATCGTTGGGGCGTGTCGTTGGCACTTCTCGCATCTCCTGGCGTGGCTGACGCAGTCTGCGCGCATTGTCTCCCAGAAGAATCCTTGCAGCTTGGCTTTCCTCAGCAGGTTTCGTCCGCCAGAGTGGTTTCCGCATTCCCCACTGTGGATCTCCTGCATGACGTATTCCGCTTCTTCTTTGCTTAATCAACGTAGATAGGGGCCTACGAGGCTCTTCAAGTAGAGCCTCTTATCCATGATGGTGTATCGAGAGCTCTTTATCTTTATCTTCCGTGCCTCTTGTCGATCTTCGGGTAGCTTCCCTTCGAGCAAACACGTCCGGATGGGGGTTCTCCAATCTTCTTCTCTGGTCTCTTCCACTACTCCTTGCTCTTCGTCTTCGTCTTCTTCTTCTTCTTCTATATCATGGATGTCCCCCTCGCCTTCTTCCAAAATGTCGTCGTTGCTATGAGCGTTGTCATCCTTGTCGGCTAATCCTTCATCGTCTGTCTTCAGTTTCTTCTTATCGGGGCCTTCGCTTTCTTGATGCTAGGTTTTTGCAGCGTCTCACTCGTGATCGATCGGAGCTCACCCACTTGAGTGGTTAATCCCAGGTTTTCCAGAGCGTCCGCGTGGTTGTTATCTCCCCTGGACACCTGTGTCAAGGTGAAGAAATCGAACTTCTACTCGAGGGTCTTGACGACTCTGGTGTAGGCCTCCATTTTCTCTCGTCGTTTGTCTCGTATTCCCCACTGACCTGCTTCACGACCAGCTGAGAATCCGAGAAAGCGTTCAGGTTCTTGACCCCGATGGCTAGGGCTGACTGCATCCTGACGATGAGCGCCTCGTACTCTGCCTCATTGTTGGTGGAGCGATACGCGAGGCGGCACGCTTTCTCTATTATCTCCCTCATCGGAGAGATGAGACGGACCCCGATTCCCGATCCTGTCGATATTGACGAACCGTCGACGCAGAGCCTCCAGGTTCCGGCCTCATCGCTCAGCTCTACGGGCCCCTTGGGCAACTCGATGAGGAAGTCTGCTAGCACTTGCGACTTCAAGCTCGTCCGTAGGTGGTATTCGATGTCGTACGCTCCTAACTTGATGTTCCACTTCGTGATTCTGCCGGATTGATTTGGGCTCTAAATGATGGAGCGAATCGGCATATCCGTCATGACGATGATAGTGTGGTCCTGGAAGTGGAAACGCAACCTCTCTGAGGCGTCGTAGACGGCTAACGCCATCTTCTCTATGGTAAGGTATCTCGTTTCAGCGTCGAGGAGCTTCCTGCTGATGTAGGAGACTGGCTTCTGCTCTCCTTTCTCCTCCCGAACGAGCACCTGGCTTATCGCTTGGTCGGATACGGCGATGTACAGATAAAGCGGTTCTCCAGGCTCTGGCTTCGTCATGACGGGGGGCGATGAGAGATAAACCTTCAGCGCTTGGAAGACTTCTTCGCATTTGTCGGTCCATTCGAATTTCTTGTTTTTCCTCAGTAACTCGTAGAAAAGAAGAGTCCGATCCGCTTGTCGCGAGATGAATCGTCTCAGCGCGTTGATCCTCCCCGTCAGCTTCTGAACTTCTCGTCGATTTCGGAGCGACGCCATGCTATGAATGGCTTCGACCTGCTCGGGATTGGCCTCGATTCCTCGTCGAGTGACCATCTGGCCTAGGAATTTTCCGGACGAAACGCCGAAGGTGCATTTGGTGGGGTTTAGCTTCATCTGATGTTTGTTGAGGACGCCGAAACATTCCTCCAGGTGCTCTACGTGCATTGCTGCCTTCAGGGATTTGACGACCATGTCGTCGATGTACACCTCCACGCTCTTCCCGATCTGCTCGTGGAACATCTTCGTCATCAACCTTTGGTAGGTCGCCCCGGCGTTCTTCAACCCGAAAGGCATGACCTTGTAGCAATAGGTTCCTCTTTCGCTGATGAAGGCTGTCTTCTCCTCGTCGTCTGGATGCATCCGGATCTGATGGTAGCCTGAGTAAGCATCCATGAAACTCAGGAGCTCGTACCCGTAAGTGGCTTCGACGAGGCGATCAATGTGCGGCATCGGAAAGCTGTCCTTCGGACACGCTTTGTTGAGGTCTGTGAAGTCGACGCACACCCTCCACTTGCCATTCTTCTTCTTCACCACGACGGTGTTGGCTAATCACTGGGGGTATTTCACCTCCCGAATGGTTCCCATAGCGAGCAGCTTGTCCACCTCGTCGTTTATGATCTTGTTTCGGTCGGAGGCCATCTTCCTTCACTTCTGAATTACAAGTTTGTGCCCGGGATCTGTGTTGAGCCGGTGGATGACCACCGTTGGATCGATCCCTTGCATGTCTTCGTGGGACCATGCGAAGCTTCCTCGATTCTTCTTCCGGAACTCGATCAGCTGAGCCCTGAATTCTGGTTCGAGTTCGGCGCCTATACCGACGGTCCGGGTCGGATCGGAGTCGTCGATGCAGACTTGCTCCACCTTCTCAAGCTGTGGGCCTCCTAATCTTTTCTCGGTGGCTTGGCCTTCTACGTCTTCGGCGCTGAGGATCCTGGGGACGCCCGGGGTTCCGCCTTGTCCCATCCCAGACGTCGTGGCCCTCTGCTCGTTGCCAAACCTTTGGGTCCCCAAAACTGGAGCTTGTTGTGAACATTACGGCCGACCGTCGGACTCCCTAAGTTTGAAACCCATTCTCTTCCCAAGGCTTCTGCAACAACTAGGAACTCGCCATCTCCATTTCCCCCACTCCTACACGAGTCTCGTTTCTGGGTTCTTGTTTTCATTCTACTGCTTTCAGGGTTTTTTTCTTCATGAAGCAACCATAAACTATGTATAAGAGAAATGGCTGGTAAAATATTGATGAATTAATGTATATTAGGTATTTAGATTGATTATTTTCAGGATTGTTTGTGGTATAATAGTATCAACTATTACATATTTTATCAGGAATCAGATGTTTTTAGCACTTATCAAAGTGTTTGTAAATTTGCTAAAGAGATAAAAGTGCAGAGTATATTATTTTTTTCATGACTTCATTAGTTTAGTGTTTTTTAGGATTTGACTCGGTTTATTCGATCATGTTATATTTTAGGGTTAATTGCGGCAATAATGCATAACCTTTGGTCAAGAGGGGTTTTAGGTCCCCAACCATTCAAAGTGTGGGCAATAATACACAACGTTTGTTGAATGTAAAATCCGTTGGTCCTTCCGTTAGGGATGTTAACTTTTGCTGATGTGGCATCGTTAAACTGTCAAATGGATTGCAAATTTGTAATATTAATTACATAACCTAATTAATAAGAATAAATTAAAATATTCTGATTATGATTCAAAAAAAAAATTAAAACTTTAAATTAAATTAACAAGCAATACTTATTTAACGCGTAATTCTTATTTTTGAACTCGTGCTTCAATATTATTCACATTTTTACTATGTCATTTTTTAAATTACAGTTGTTTTTAATAATCAGTCATTTTTTTAAAATTTTAGTCGCGTTTCTAATAAACTGTCGTTATGTAATCTTTGCAAATTTTGTCGTGTTTAATAATCCGTTGTTTTCCAAAAAAATTATTCATGTTTGACGAAGAGTCTGTTAGATTTTTAGGGGGGTAAAAATTATTTATTTAATTTAAAGTATTAATTATTTTTGAATCATAATTAAAATATGATTTAATTTATTCTTATTAATTAAATTATTACAAGTTAGCAGTCCATTTGGCAGTTTAACGATGCCACATCACCAGAATTTAACATCCCTAACGGAAGGACCAACGGATTTTACATTTAACAAAGGTTGTGTATTTTTGCCCACACTTTGAAAGGTTGGGGACCTAAAACCCCTCTTGACCAAATGTTGTGCATTATTGCCGCAATTAACCCTATATTTTATATTTTGATGAAGTATTATAGTTGATATTTTAATTCACAACTTTATTATAATTTATCAAATTATATATTTAAAAAATCAATTAATTAATTTTATTAATATTTTATACTCAATTATTCATTATAATCAAAGTTTATTAATAATTTTAAATAAAAAGTATTTTTAAATGCATTCAGATCTTAAGAAAAACAAACAGACTTAGTTTTTGGTCATTCATATTAAGACATAACATCTTAATATTAAGATCTGCATTAAGATTAAGACGTCTTATGTTAGAAATCGGTGGTATCAAGACGACTTCCTTACCATGATAATAGCCTCCGAGGCGTCCCGGCAACATTTAAAAATTCATTTTAAAGCGGAAATCTTGTTACCGGACCGACGACACGGATATCAGGTAACAATCATTTCATTAAGATCTGATAAATATTTCGAATTTAATATTTTCATAATCATTATTAATAATCTAGTCAAATAGGAAGTAAATAGAAAGCAGTAAATGGTTGCATTTATTGACCCAATGCATAAGGCCGTACCTCAACTGACGATTCTGGTTGCGCGTTCTGACTTGGGCAGGGCTCCGCCGGTGCTGAGGGAAACTCCCGTGATCTTCCGGGATATTCTCCTGGACTCCTCGTACCGAAGCGTGGGCTTCGCTGGCAGGACTCTGTCGCAAAATTTAACTGACGGTTCTTTTAAAGCTACAGGAGAAAATATCTCCTAAGCCGAACCAGAAGAGAGATCAGAAGCAGAAAACTCGCAGACCCTAGAGAGAGATGGAGAGCTCGAGTTTTTGCTCTGGGAAAGGTATGAAAAATGTGTAGAATGAGCCTCCTATTAATAGGCTCAAGCTCTAACCGATTTGGAGATTTTCCCTCCCATTATTCGAATTCTATTAATTAAATATAATTAATTATTTCAATCCAATGGTCCAGATTCAATCTCATCTAAATCCAATGGATATAATTAATCAGGGATTTAATTAAATAATAATACATGATAAGATCAAAGTATTTAATCTAATCATAAAATTCGAATTATATTATATATAAATATATATATATATATTTAAAATTCGAATTGGATAATGATTATCTAGATCCAATGGTTAAAAATAAATCTTAAACCAATCCAATGGATCAAATCAATTAGGGATAAAGTCAAATACCCTAGGGTTTTACAAAACCCTAATTTGAACTCTTATCCTCAATATTATTCGAATTATATATTATATATATATATATAACATTAATTAATTTCTAATATGACGGTTAAAGATTAAATCGCAAAACCGATCCAACAAACATAATTAATTAAGCAAATTCGAAATACCTAGACTTGGTCACCAAGTTTCAATTTCGAATTACATTTAGGGTTTAAATAATTTATCTCAATCCAACGGTTGATATTAAATCATAACCGATCCAATGGATTAAATTGATTTCAGGGTTTTGCCAAAATACCAAAACAGTAGGTACTTATGCCGCAAATATAAATTCTCCAACTCACAGATTCGAATTTAGCTAGGGTTCGTATTCTCCAAACCCTAATTTGAATTTACACATATAATAATATATAAATATATATTTTTATTTATTAATATAAATCTTTTAATTATTAATTAATTATTAATTATATATTAATAATTAAATCCAAATAATTAAATTATATTAATAAAACCTGATCTCAATATCACACATTAAATTCCATGGTGCAACACCATCATTTAAATTCGTGACATGTGATTTAATTTCATAGTTTATCGAACCGAGTCATAAACTTAGAAAATCCATAAATCACAACCCGTAAGTCAGAATGACTTGGTTAAAAAAGAAAAGTTTCTTAGAATTTAATTTATAACAACATGGTGCTGTGAAAATCTAAATTCTAACTTTATTTTTATCAGTTAATTTCGTGTACCAAAATATGATACTTTTGCCACGCCGACGATAAAACAATCTGACGTCTGACAAAGACTTGTCAGTTTTATAAGTCGAGCCAAATTGTTAAACATTATCTAGAATGTATTTTAATCACGTACGTATCATCCGTTACGGAGCTATCCTGGGGACCATGGACCCGTATCACTTAAGCTCCAACGAACTGCTAGTTGTTCGTCAAACCTCGAAGTGATTCCACTATAGACCCGAGGCTACACTCTTTAGTGATACGGTATATATTATTCCCTTATAACAGCAGGGTGTCCATTAGATTCAATCAAATTCGGGTTATTGTCCTTTCACTTGATGACTCACATATGAGCGGGCGGTTTTCACCGTAATGCCCCTCAATGCATTTTCATCCTTGACTCAGCCAGTAATTTTATGAGCAACCCACTTATGGTTTCGATTCATAAGTTGCGCACGGGTACCTCTCACTTCTCACCACTGACAACCAAGGGAATCATCATGACTCTGAAGAGAGTTATGTGATGCCCATGTCCATGATCAAGCTATCCTTACTACTGACTATCATGTTCCCAAAATAATAGTGTTGGGAACAGCGGTAATATCTTGTGTTCTTTAACGGTTAAATCAAAGAACAATCAAGCTAGTAGCTCGGACTCATAATCACTCAGGACTTAGAACTAATATCCATTTGATCATCATTTTGTGACTCAACTACAAGTTATCAGTGACGGTCTTATATGATAACTTCATGAGTTTAATTCAGGTCCGGTCCAGTATGAAGACGCTTCATACTTAATGCACTTCTAGTGAGTGTGACACACACATAATCCAGAATAGGATTGTCACTTAATCACATTAATGACCTTAACGATTAATGGGGTCCCACCCAGTTAATCAGGTCACGGACTTTCTTAAGTTCATTTATTATGTTTATTAATTCTTCCTCACTTGACTCTGTTGTGATAATAATAACATAATTGCATCCTTTATGAACTAAGGAATCAAACATTCTATTTTACTCTACCAGAAACTATAATAAGATTAACATAATAAGCACCATCTTTATTCAACGACTTTTTATAATCTTTTACAAATCGATACATATCTTGTTTAAGGACACACATGTCCAACAATCTCCCACTTGTACTTAAAGAAGATGAACCATGTCTTTCACGCCCATATTATCCAGATGCCTCCTGAATATTTTCTCTGGCAACGTCTTGGTAAATGGATCAGCCAGATTTTTCTCCGAAGCTATTTTCACAACCTGCACGTCCCCACGACGTACTATCTCTCTTATGAGATGGTATTTCCTTTCTATATGCTTTGCCTTGTTATGGTCTCTAGGCTCTTTAGAATTTTCCACAACGCCACTGTTATCATAGTACAGCGTTTGTGGTCCATCTACATCTGGAACTAGACCCAGTTCCATGTAGAAATTCTTTAGCCAAACTGATTCCTTGGCTGCTTCACACGCAGCCACATATTCAGCTTCCATTGTGGAATATGCGATACAGGATTGCTTTACGCTTCTCCATAATATCGCTCCACCTGCAAGGGTGTACACTGCTCCTGAAGTCGACTTTCTCGCGTGTTTGTCAGACATGAAGTCTGAGTCAGTGTATCCAAGTGGATTCAGATCTGAACCTGAAAACACTAACATATAGTTTCTCGTTCTCCAAAGATACTTGAGAATATTTTTCACCGCTGTCCAGTGAGCCATACCAGGGTTGGATTGGTATCTACTAACTATTCCCACCGCGTAACAGATGTCTGGCCTACTACACTGCATAGCATACATCAGACTTCCCACTGCTTAAGCATAGGGCACCCGACTTCCCACTTCAAAAGGCGCCCATGAGAAGATACTCGAGCTTAACTATAGAGCGATAAACCAACTCCTTCAACCTTGCCGCTACGTAATGCAAGATTTTGAGAAAAGAAATTTCAGAACTCATACAATGGTATTGAGAGGAGCTGTTTTGAAACCCAAAATTAGTCTCAGAAATATGTCATAATCTACACAGTTTTAATGGATTTCTTGGTCGTGATGAGAATGTGACTGCTTATGTATGATCAATTGACATTCTAAATATATTCAAAAACATCAGAATATGCATTCAAACTGACGGTATAATAAGAATAACCAATGTAAAGAACAATAAGAAAATGCAAATGAGGAAAGAAAAAAAAAACTAACCATAAATATTGCACGATAAATATTCATGGTCACCATGAACTTTGTTAACTCTGTCACTATACAGATTGTATATATATTTATCCATGAGTGAGAGATAATTTTCTGAAACGATTCTCCTCGCTATTATATATAAATCCATGAATGTTACAATACGTCCATCTTGTTTCTCAAAATTAGTGTGGGGATTTTTTTGTATTCCAAAATAATTAATAGGATAATTGAATTACGTCTATCATTGTGATTATGTATAAACGATAGAAATGAAAAACCACTATGTATAAATTCTCTGATAAAGGTGACGATTGTGATAACTATTACTTAGAAAAATAATTTAATTAATAACTCAGCTAAGACTAAATTAACTCTTTGCTTTAAATGAGACACAATTTTTCATTTAAATAATTCAAAACTCTAAAAAAATAGAAAATGGGAATGCACCTCATGTCAATATGCCATGTCAACCTCAGAAGATTTTTAGTGTGGGGATTTTTTTGTATTCCAAAATAATTAATATGATAATTGAATTAAGTCTATCATTGTGATTATGTATAAACGATAGAAATGAAAAGCCACTATGTATAAATTTTCTGATAAAGGTGACGATTGTGATAACTATTACTTAGAAAAATAATTTAATTAATAACTCAGTTAAGACTAATTAACTCGTTGCTTTAAATGAGACACAATTTTTCATTTAAATAATTCAAAACTCTGAAAAAATAGAAAATGGGAATGCACCTCATGTCAATATGCCATGTCAACCTCAGGAGATTTTTCTTTTATATATATATAGATTATCAAACTAATACATATGGTTATTGTAAAATATACTGTTATATATCATACATAGTATATTGTAATTTGAAATAATGATTTATGAAAGTGATCAATAATTATAAATGATAAAGTTGAAACTAGTAAATTATGAAATTTTAAAAAATTTTATATAATTATACTTGAAATCGCTAAATTTGGTAGTTTGCTTTATTACGAAACAAAAAATTAAAAGCAGATAATATTCAAATCGATCAACGAATTTTAAAATCTATTGATGAAGTTAAGTTTATTCAAATAAAAAATTAAAGAGTATAGAATATATACAACAAATAAAATAAAGTAATAAATTATGTGATATACAGGAAATTTTTAAAATCTATAACACTAAAATATCTAAAGTATTTTGTATATTTTTATTAAAACTTAGTTATTTTTTTATATATAAACGTATAGTTTATGTGGGCTTCTAAATGAGGTAGGGCAGTTTGATGTGGGCTTTGGGGCGGGGCGGGACGCGTTTTGGGCAGGCCTAGGAAAGCATAACCTAGCCTAACCCTTTGGACAGGGGCAGGGCGAGGCGAACCTGCTTTTATTATGAGTCGTGGTGGGTGGGTATGGGCCGGCTCAATTAACACCTCTAGGATTTATCCATTTTTGGTAGCATTGGTAAGATTCCGACCACAACTCACAGCATTTTATGAGATGTCGACGTGATACGAGTTAGTAATTAATAATAAATGAAAAAAATAGTTATTGATTGTTAAATTTTTGTTGGGTTTTCCATGAGATTTTTCTCAATCCCGAGGCGGAGATCACGGGATTTCATCGAAAAAATAATCTAGACCAAATTCAAAAATTAAGATACAGATAAGATACTTTATGGAACTTTAGGTACTTTTGCAAATTGTTTGGGTTTGGTCGAATTTTCTCTGTGGTCGTGGACCTTAAGGCGCGGATCTCAATTCCACAAGTGCAGAACCTCTAGCTTATCCACCATATCGTTATGGGAACGTCAACTGACCGGAAATTGGACTGCTATGTCTTGAACCGTGATTGGACGACGAACCGTTCGGAGCACCGAGAGGCTATGTGAATTTGACTATAGGGCTAAAGAGGAATTTGAATTTATCTCTAGGATTTTTCTGGAGTGGATTATCAATTATGAGATTAAGTGTGTATTTATTGACCACTGGTTAAATGACCCAATGGACTTGGGCCCATTTAGAATGGACTAAGCCCATTAAGTCATAATTAATTCATTCATGTAAATAATTACCCACTCATAATAATTCCACAGCCCCCAAGTGGGCCCGTAACCTTTTAATATAATTGGGTGCGACTAAAAAAGCCCAATAAGCCTAAATTCTTATTCAAGTATTTCCTACCATTTGAATGAAAAATAAAGATATGTAAAAGAAAATAATTATTATTAATTGTAAAATTTGAATGAAAATGTCCACGATGCTTCGCAAAAGGGTGAAGTTTTGTCCTTGAATTTTAGTTTATTAACCCTTTTTAATATTATTTCAAATAGTATATTATTCATTACATGTTGAAAATAATAGTAAATATTATTTTATATGCTTTTGAGTTTTGACAACTCGTTAACGAGATCAATATACTGCGATAAGGGTGAAGCGATCTAAGAGTCAAGTTAAACTAAAGTCGCGCAAGATTCCTAGAGAAAAATAACCAAATTTACCAAATCTACTTTCTAATAAGTCATATAGCAAGTAGTTGAGTAGTACTAAATACTAATAATTAAAGTTCAGAGTGGGGATTTCTGTGTCAATTTCTAACCTAAATAGACCAAAATGTCACAATTTCAAGTTTTCTTTTGCCTTCAAAACGTAGGTATGTCACACTCTATCCACATGAAAATGTGAGCACGTTAGTAGAACATGAGAAAAACATGGAAAAACACAAGATGATACAAACATGTTATTATTTTTATTATTATCAATTATTTGGATATAAAAAGTATACATTCATAAACCTTCCACTGCAAATGAAACCTTGAATTTGATTTCTTAAACATCACGTAATAAAATGCTTCAAAGGAACGAATCATGTAATATTAAGTTTACACCCGGAGTTTTATTAGCGGGTATAGTATGATTTTCTGGGTTTTTTTTTTTTTTTTTTTTTTAAATATTTTTATTATAGCTTTTTGGCCGCTTTCACCCACAAACAAAGGCGAAGTCGTAGGGAGGAGGATGGATATGTGCTAGCGCTGCACAAAAAAAGTCGCAAGTCCCGGTCGCGACGCATCGCGGCGTTCTCCAGCCAGTCACGACGTTTCGCGATTCGGTGCCCTAAATTGCGATTGTTCGCGACTCCCTCGGTGCATCGCGACTCGGAGCCCTCTCTCCCTCTCTCTCTCTCTTTCCATCGCGATGCATCGCGAGTCTCTCCACCACGACGCATCGCGGCCGACGTTTGGCATTTCCGACGATTTCGCCGCAACCGGTCGCGACGCCGTGACGTGCAGCACTAATACGTGCCCCCTCTCATATATACACATTTAAAATTTTATTAGATAATTGTTACCGATATGTTTAGCTCAACTGCTTAAAAGGCTGTCATTTTTATTTATCGAAAGCATAAAGTAATTAGTGGGTCAGTCCTAGGCTAGTGTATCATTCTGTGTAACCTTATGTAAATATTGTAAATATTGTAGGTTACGTTCAAATCGAATATTTGATATCATCGAGTTTTTGGGTTTTGATCCGACTATATAAATTAGGTAACGGGCCTATTCGGGCCTGAGAATTAATTATGACATCATTAATTAATTACATCAATTAATTAATAATGACTCAATGAGCTTGAACTCATCTACTAGGTTCAAAGCTCATTAGGTCGTTTATACTGTGGGGTATAAATACCTACTAAAAAGCTCGTAATTGACAGACTCTTCTAACCCTAAAGCCATAGAAAATCGCCCACCCCTAGGTAGAGAGCTCGTTATTTCTCTCTCTTCCCGTTCTTCAGTGGTTTCTCATCTAAATACTGAGGAGGACCTATCCTGTCTGCAGCGACGTGTTGTGGAGAAAATAGAGGCACGATAATTCATGTGTTCGATCCCGAAAGCAAAGAGAATTCAGCCAAGCGAAGAACGAGGCAATCCGCAGCATTTTTGGTATAGTTGGCATAAGTACCAAAAGTCTGGTAATGTTCCTAAACGAATTCCTTAGTGATCAAAATTAATCTAGATCTATATTGTTCGATGATATCCTATGTTTTTTGCCTCGGGATTGAAAAAAATCATCGAAAACCCAACAAATATATGTATAACAATTTCAATAGTGTGAATACGAGGTATTACTATTAAATAATAAAAAATATAAGGTAGATAGTTAATGTATTAACTTAAAATATAATTGTGGAAATAATATTTAAAATTTAATCAACTGAAGCGATCAAGCCGTCAAGGTAAAGTTAAAAAATAGCGACAAAAGTATTCGTAGTCAATAAATATGAAGCAACATATTTTTTTAATATGTAGGCTGATGTTGGTCTATTTCTTAGCATAGTGTTATTAAATCATATACATTAATGTGTCCATTTCGTTGATTAGTTTCGTCTTGAATTCGATGAAAAAAATTAGACGAAGAAATATGTCGCTCCACATTTATAGACTTTACGTACTTTACTCATTTTTTTATATGTTTTTTGTTACTTTAAACTCCTACCCTTTCAATTAGTCAAATTTTAACTATTGATGCAATCAGTCCTTTACTTTACACTAACTAATGATTTATGCTACATATAATGAAGTAATATTCTACATCCCGTATAAATAATTTTCGTAATTTATTTTTATGCTTTACTTGTGATATTAACTTTTATTTTTTTTTAAATATATCTTTTAAATAAAAAAAATAAGTGCCATTCTTAGACAAAGATTTGGCTTGCCAGTGGCAAGACACTTTGTCCATTATTTACACGGAGAAAAAGAGTGTTTGTACTGTCTGTTTATGTTGTCGTTTAGGTTAGTGCAAAATGTATGGAAAAAAAAGGGTTAATTGCGACAAAAATACTTAACCTTTGGTCAAATTCTCTGTTGTGTATACAACCTCTGTAAATGTCGGCAAAAGTATCCAAACTTAACATTAGAGAGTTGACCGAGAATATATATCCATGTGACAATCAGCCTTTGCCACATGGCACGCCACATGGCACTTGGCTGCCACGTGGCATGCCACGCAATTATTATTTTATTAAATAATTTTAAAAAATATATATATAAGGACGAAATAAATAAGGAAAAAATTCCCCGTTCACGGTTCACTCAAGCTCCGACTCCAATACGGTTCACGGAAGAAACGAAATCGCTTAACATGTTTAATAATAATAACCAACAATAATCATATGATTATTTAGCGATAATTTTTAATAAAAAAGATTAATATATAAATAAAAAAACATACTAAACAATTATTATTATTCTAAAATGCAAACACAAAAAAAATCATGCAAACAAATAAAAATAATTTTTCATTAAATATAAATATGACTACTATTTTTTGTTTTTGAATAAGTGGTGTGTATTTATTTATGTCTTGAATTTGTAAACATTATGTATGTGTTTATTTGTTATTATTATTAAACATATTAAACAATTTTATTCAAGGCGTGAACCGGACCGAAAACGGAGTTCAAGTGAACCGTGAGCGATGATAATTACTTCGTTCAACCCACTTTTTAAAAAATAAAATTATAACCAATAATGAATATTTAAATTTAAATATTCTTTATTTGTTATTATTGAAAAAAAATACTAAAATTAAAAATTAAAAATAATTCTTTTTTAAAAATAAAAATGTTTTTTTTTATAAATATTTTTTTTAAAAATTATTTAATAAAATAATAAATACATGGCATGCCACATGACACCCAAGTGCCATGTGGCATGCCACGTGGAAAAGACTGATTGCCACATAGATAGATATTCTCGGTCAACTCTCAACTGCTAAGTTTGGGTATTTTTGCCGCCATTTATGGAGATTGTATACACAGCAGAGAATTTAACCAAAGGTTGGGTATTTTTGCCGCAATTAACCCAAAAAAATTAGTGCAAAATGTGTGAATTAGTACAAACATGTTGTATAGTTCTCATGGCATGCCACTGCTAACACTACCGAAAATTTTCATGAATGAAAATTAATTGAATCTACCCAACTGAACAACCTTAATTCCCTTGATAAGCGATCGAAATAAATAATAATAATAAAAAAGCAGGTTTTGACCTTTTCTTTATCCCGTCTTAGTTTTTGCTTGTGCCTTTGATGTAGAGCGGGATATGAAGAACACGAAGAATACGTCTTTGCGAGATAAAACTAGACTTCACAAGCAAAAGCTTATTTTCATTTCATAATCAACTCCCTTACATGATTTTCAAATACAACATATATAGGATATAAGAAGCTAGATAACCTAATCTTCCTATTATAAAACCAACCGAGCAAATCAATAGTAATTGATAAGAATAAAAGCAAATAATGCATAATAAACTATAATAAATAATAAATAGCATATAAAAGGAACCAAATAACTCATGGATGAATCTCCATGATTAGTGTCAACGATTCTCCATCAGCCTTCCAAAAACTAGGACGGGATCATGCTGAAACCTGTAGAACAAGCCCACCCATATTCTAGCAAATATTTTTACTGGTCGTTATCGTTAAAATCTATATTTTTTAAGAAAAAAAAAAACAGTTACAAAGCAAGGACAAAAAATGGCCTAAGATCAACAAACTTACAGCAGTTTATAAAGCGGTTAAAAAACGAAAGAAAACATTTAAATCAAACAATAAGACTTCATAAAAATGATAAACAAAGCCCATAGCTATAATAATTTAATTAAAAAATAAATACAAATACTAAGACTGGGTCAAAAATCGGGAACCGCCCAGCCTGGTCCCGGTTTACGGTAATCTGAAAAAAATGTACAAAGTTTTTGGGCTTAAACTGTCCGGGACCAGACCCTACTATAGAGAGACTGCAAATGAGAATAAACACTAATGTCAGCCTAGTATTACTATTATTATTATCAATTATTTGGATATACAAAAGTATAAATTCATAAACCTTCCACTCCATATAAAACCTTGAATTTCATTTCCTAAACATCACGTAATAAAAGTCTTGAAGGAACGAATCATGCAATTATAAGCGTAAGTATAAACCCGGATTTTCAATAGCGGATATGGAATGATTTTCTGGGTTTTTTTTATTATATATATTTTGTTTATTATAGGTTTTAGCCGCTTTCACCCATAGATCAGAGATTCTGTCCATTAGTTACTTAGGGAAAAAGTGTTTTTTCTTGTTTGTTAATATTGTCGTTTAGGAGGTTACATGTTAGTGCATAACTTGTCAATTACTACAAACATGTCGTACAGTTCTCATGGCACGCCAGTTAACACTACTCAAATTTTCATGAATGAAAATTAATTGAATCTACCCAACTGAACGACCATGATTCCATTAATAAACGATCAAAATAAATAATAACAAAAAAAAAATACCGGGATTTGACATTTTCTCTATCCCGGCTCAGTTTTTGGGCCTTCGAAAAACCCGGTCGGGATCATGCCGAAACCTATAGAATCAGCCCGGCCCGATTCTTGCGAATAAGTTTACTTGTTTCTATAGGTAAAATCTATACTTTTCTTAAGAAAATAGAAAAAGAGAGAAAAACATACAAAGCGAGGACAAAAAATGGCTTAAGATTAACAAACCTTATACCACTTTATAGAACGATTAAGAAACCGAAAGAATACATTTAAATCAAACAATTAGCATTAAATACTCTTTGTAAAAATGATAAAATATACCCCAAAACTATCATAAATTAATTAAAAATAAATACAAATACTAAGACAAGGTCGAAAATCGGCAACCGCCTAGCCTGGCTCCCGTTTACTGTATTCTGACAAAAATGTAGGAGTTTTCGGGCTGAACCTGGTCCGGGACCAGACCAAGACCGGGCTTCACCTTTTGCCTTATAATAGAGAGATTGCAAAGGAGAATATTTAATACAATGGAGTTTTTTTTTTTTTTTTTTTGAATAAGAGCATAGTATTAAGAAGCGTCTTCTAAAGGCCACATGAATCTCTTCGGGAACATATGACCTCCCAAGATTACAATAAGGGTAAAAACATGATGCACGAGCAAGTTCGTGTGCCACCACATTTTCTGCTCAATTGACAAAACGGATTACAACCTCTTCTAACTCGGACAAAAGGGTCTAACTATCCCTAATACATAAGCCAAAAGACGAACACATATTGATTTTACTGCGTAGAGCTTGGACAACAACAATACGGTCCGTCTCAACTTTGACCTTCCTCCATTGTTTCAATTTTATCCAACTAAGAGCCTCTTTAAGGCCCATAGCTTCAGCCAACTCCGGAGCTACAACGCCAGTTTTGCTCCCGCATTTAATTTCAAGAGGATCCCCTAGATGGTCCCGAGCAATAATACCATAAGAGTATCGACTTGGTTCTTCAAAAATAGCAGAGTCAACATTTACCTTGATGAAAGTAGAGTTCGGTTTGTGCCATCGTGAGGCTCCATCATCTTCCTTCAAAAAAGCTCGTGTTGGCACATGTTCTTTGTCTTGATTAGCGCTTCCTTCACTGTGTCTGAGGGTCGCTTTTTCTTGCCGTTCCACACTCGATCGTTCCGAGCTCGCCAAATTTCCCAACAACGAGCAACTGAACATGCGATCTCTTCCTCACGTTGCTCGAATAAAATAGTTAATCATTCTCCAAAAGAATCTCCCACTGATCCAAGTCTATGTCCTTTATCAACATCGACACATTGTTGAGCGAAAGAGCACTCAATTAAGGAATAAAGCATTGTCTCCGGCAACACGGAGGATAGAGGGAAAATTAAATTCGTATTTGATGCCTCTCCTTCGTAGTGCCACTCTTGTAGGAAGACAGTTTGTGGCATTCCTCCAAAGAAATTCTTTCATTTTTGGTGGTATCTTTAGCTTCTAGAGATGTTTCCACAATGGGATCTTATTGTCGGGGACCCAACGACCTTGAACCTCTTCCAAGAGTTTATACGTTGTTTTAACCGAATAAATACCCGATATTTCTTTTTTCTAGTACCATGAGCCTCTTTCCGCGCTTGAACTTATTGGAGTGCCCATGATGAGCTCGATGTCGCGAACATGAAATAAGTCTCGTAAAATGTCAAGATCCCATTCTCGAGATTCTGTCTTCATTAAGCTCGATACAGTTCTTCCAACAATACTTGGGTGGCGAGTGATAGCATAAGGGTTTGGAGTTATTATGAATGAAAGAAAAGAAAGATTAATGTCAGCCTAATATCGCTTTAGCCTCGTGATTGAATGTCTTTCAAAGGATTACATAGCTTCTTGCATTTCCTCCCTGCATATTTCAAGACATTGTCATAAATCATAAAACATGTCATGCGAAGATATTAAGGAAAAAGTGACAAAATAAACCCTTTATGCTTCACCATTCGCCAAATAACTCCGAAGTGTTGATATTTCAACTGTCTTAAACTCAATTTTTTGAAATTAGAACTTGGGGGGTTAAAATAGCAAATAGTGACCTAGAGCGGGTCATTTTGTCAAGTTATCCTAAATTAATATCTCATTGTGAACATTAATCACTCACCATGATATTCATTCTTGATGGTGAAATTGTTGATACTACATATCTGCAAGAGAAAGAGTGCAATGGATTTATTTTCCTTGTTTATGGTAAAGAAGATAGAAACATTGACACATATTTATGTAAATACATGACCGGGAATCCGGTAAATCGGATTCCGTTCAATTTTCTAAAATAACAATCAACTAATCTAGACCGATTATCCCCGTTAGTACAAAAAAAGAAAAAAAATGGAATCATCCAATTAATTCAGAGAGATCATCCAGCCCTAATTTCTCAACCAATTATGTATCTTTTTCTTTTCTTTTCAAAACGGAGATTATCAATTCCATTTTTACCGGGGATTGAAAAAAGAGGAACTTGTTTTCTAATTCCTCCGAATTAACAAAATTACTGACATACACAGGGGATGAAGTTACATAAATGATTTTTTAGTCAAAAAATCCATAATATGTACTCATGTAGAAGCTCATGACCCCCGTGTTCCTTTTATGAACTACCGGCATTACAAAGCCCATTGCATTCTACTACAATAAATCAAAAAGCGCGATAAGTAAGCAGATGCTAGTGCAATCCACATACGAGTGTTTACCAAGAAAATCATTATAAACGTAATAACATAGGCTTGCACATGAATTAAATTTAACAAAAATCGTTAACTATTTAAAAACTAAGAGGTTATTACTACAGTTTTTAAGATCAATAGGAGAACTTTTAAAATATGTTCATGCAGAAACTACAACAACATAACAAGTTCATGGAACATAACTGCAAACTACCAAGCAAACAAAAATACAATTACCTTTTGAGCAATAAGCTCGATCGATCGCATCAGAAATTTTCTGACTCCCTTCCCTTGAACAGAGGCTCAAGATGCAACTCATACACGTAAAGAATCGGTATTTTTTCCTCCGTGACAAATTGGTAATGTACAAATCCGACTATTCTTTCTGCTTTAGAGGTTGTTTAGGACTTCAATGAATAATTTGTGTTCAAAGACCCGTAAACTAATATATGGCGTGATTCAGAAGCAACGATTTCCTTCTGTTTGGCTTTCTCTTATGTTGACCACTTAGATCTATAGGGTCCTTCCATATTGATCTGCGGTCTTTTCGGTGATTAAGCGTACAAAAAATATAGAATTTTCAAAGAGACCAGTGATATCTTAGAAATTTGGAAAATGTCTTGAGGAGCAGGGGCGACTCAACCCTATTCCAGGTCTTAGGAGAATTATTAATATGAAACTTTTTTCCAGAGCCTGCAATACGGTATTGCGGGAGCTAAACATGTTGCAATAGTTATGCAATGCGCATTAATAGACTACCCTAGAATACTCATGTAGAGCTATAGCCCACGGGTTTCATTTCTAAACAGTCGTTATTACACTGCCCATCACATTCTACATGAAATTAAAAAGCGCAATAAGTACGCAAATGCTAGTGCAATCCATATACTATTGTTTACCAATAAAATATATATAAATGTCATAACATAGGCTTGCATATGAATTAAATTTGACAGAAACCGTTAACTATTTAACAACAGGAAATTATTACTACAGTTTATAAGATCAATGAGGGAACTTAAAAAAACGTCCATTTAGAAAACTACGACAACATAACAATTTCAGGGAACATGACTGCAAACTGTCAAGCAAACATAAATACAGTTACCTTTTGAGCAATAAGCTTAATCAATCGCATCATAAATTTTCCGAGTCCCTTCCTTTGAATACAAGGCTCTAGATGCAACACATACACGTAAAGAACCGGTATATCTTCCTCTTTGACAAAATAGTAATGTACAAATCCAATTATCCTTTCTGCTTCAGAGGCTATTGAGGACTTTAAAGAATGATTTGTGTTCAAAGACTCGTGAACTAATATATAGCGTGATTCAGAAGCAACGATTTCCTTGCGTTTGACTTTCTCTTATGATATCTTAGAAATCTGGAAAATATCTTGAGGAGCAGGGCCGGCTCAACCCTTTTCTGGCCCTAGGCGAATCATTAATATAAGACTTTTTTTGAAGCCTGCGATACGGTATTGCAGGAGTTATACGATATTGCAAAATTTATGCAACACACATTAATACACTAGTCTAAAAGGGGCCTTATTGTAAACCAGGGCCTTGGGAGACCGTCCGACTCACCCATTGGTTGGGTCGGCCTTCTTGAAGAGGTTTTGTATGTTTTTTTTTTTTTACAGAAGACGAGAGCTTTTCGCCGCAACCTATTAACAATCACATCAGTCCGTGATGGGTAAAATGGGCCAGACATGATGAGCACCATTAATAACGTGAGGTATCATGGTAAAATAAAAGTACTAAGAAATAATTAAAACATGGCACAAACATGACACAGATACGAATTGCCAACTCGTAAAAGCACGTAAATTAGCTCACATTTTTTCCTCTCCAAATCGACATGAGCCCTTAGAACATTATATGCAAGAGTTTGGGAGCAATTATTCAAAGTTAGAGTCGATACTGTAAAAAAAAATTGTTTACCATGCTTACAATGTGATCAAAAATCCGAGAACGGCAAAAGAGGGTTCTTATTCCCAGAAGCGGCTCGATTTCCTCGTCATTCACCCTTTTCTTCTTGAGGATCTAGCCAACGCAAAAATTTGGCCTTTTCTACCGATTCCAAACGAAGAAATTCGAACAGAAAAAAGTATAATATGAACTATGTTTGTTTGATTTGTCTAATTTAGGGAATCATGTTCTTCTGGAAAAAATTGTGCACTGAAGAATGAACGATGAGGCGATCCGAACTCCATCCAGGTCTTTCTCCGTTCCCGGATATTTTGATCTTGTTGTAACTTGTAAGCATAGTAAGCTTTTAATTCTCCCAAATATCGAGACTCGCTATGTTCAATGGTGCCAAATTTCGAATACGTAAAAGTCATAATTAATCAAAATAGGGTAAATGAACGAAATGCCCATTTTGTGTCAAACGTTTCAAAAAAATGCCCATTTGTGTGTATTTTTACTCTCACAAATGGGCATTCCTTAAAATATTTGACACAAAATTAGGCATTTTGTATAATTTAAAAAAAAATATTCAAAATTGAACATGTACAAATATTATGTATCATGAAGATTAACTTTAAAGTTAGTTGGCTATTAAGAAGTAACTTATCACCTTATAAACATTAATATGTTTATTATTTTCATGTGAGGTTCTTAATAAACTATCGATAAAAAATTGAATAAATTGTATTGTTACCACGTTTTTTTTAATTAAAAATTTATCGAAAATACTACATATAGTATATATTTAGTCCAAAAAGAAAAAAGAAATAGAAAGGAACCTCCTTATTTTGGACTCGATTAATATTTCCACCTTTCAATGGATATTATTACACAATAGGTAATCAAGTATGGACAGAAACATATGTAAACCAAGGATTTGAATGCCGTTTTTGCCGAAAAATCGTTTGCCGTTATCGACGGAGTAATCGTTTACCGATAGATTTATCGATGGAAAACCTATAAAAATTATCGTTTGCCGTTATCGAAACTTATCGAACTTATCGATGGATTAATCGGTTATCGATGGATTTATCGATGGAAAACCTATAAAAAATAAATTAAAATAACAATTATTATTTACAAATTATAAGTTGTAACTTGTAAATCAAAATGCTCTCTTTACTTATTTACTATTAGATAAAATATGCTTATTTGATAAATTTTGGAAAGAGTCAAAGTCATATTTTACTAATATTAAATATTTTAAAATCACCAATTGTTAATTATATAAAATCTTCCCACTTGAAGATGTATCAAAAAAACTGAAGAACTAACTCAATTTAACCAATTTCCTAAAGATATATACTTTTGCCTTAATAGTTGGAAAACGTGAAATTACAAAAAAAAAATATCCAAACCACACAATTTATGAATTATATACAATATTATAAAATTAAATTACACCAAAAAAGTCGATTAACTAGCTCAATTAACCAATTTTTTGAAACATAAGTACTTTTGCCGCAATAATTGGACAATTCAGGAAACGTCAAATTGCAAAACAAATTATGTCAAACTCATATTTTCCTAATTATATACATTGTTAAACAATGAAATTACATCAAAAATATAAAAAATATAGCTCAAGGTCAACAATTTCCGAAAAATAAATATTTTTACCGCAATTATATAACAATTCGAACAAACAAAAGCACCCCAATTATGCAAAAAAGGACTATTATAATTCATCCATATTCCTTAATAAACCTAAAAAAATCAAATTCAACAATAACGTTTGATTCAAAACCTAAAATGTACAATCAAAGTATCATGAAACTCAAACTTGAACTTTCATTTAACCTAATAGCTTTCAATGTAACTATATGAAATATAGAATAAAATTGTGAAAATTTGACATGATTCATACATATACAACATTTAAACTTCAAAACATTCAAGATCCACTAAAAAAAACCCTAAAAATACCTTTAAATTTTAAAATTAAAAGAAATTGGAACTTTTGTCGCGAAAAAGAAAAACTATACTGGGGTTGACTTATCGTTTTTGACCGAAAAGTAACAAGCTTTTCAAAAAAATACACTTGAAAAATTTGCTCGATAAGTGACTTGCTTTTCGAATCGAAAAATCGCGATAAGTATAAAACGACAACGATTAGAGGAGATAAGTTACCGAGAAGTGGTTTTCAGCGATTAATCGCTCGATTATCGCGAAATTTCGATCCTTGATGTAAACATATGGATATTATAAATAAACACCCGTTAGAAAGATAAAATATTTATTTACAACTTTTTAATTTTACATTTCATTATAAAAAGTCATTAAGTATATTAAAATTTGCTCGAAAAAAATATTTTGCATTAAATTAACGTCCAATTTTACGTTGTATTTGAAATTTTGTATTTTTCTATAACTTATTTTACAAAACTTAAAACACCAAAGTTGTAGATCTATCTCTTATATTTCCAACTAGAGCTACAAATAAACGTCGCCAGCTCCGGTCGCGACCGCCGCGGCGTTTTCCGGCAAGTCCAACGCATCGCGGCGTTCTCCGGCAAGTCGCAACTATTCGCGATCTCAAGCTGCATCGCGACGTTAAACCCTCCTCCCTCTCTCTCTCTCTCTCTCTCTCTCGCGCGCGCGCGCGCGCGCGCGCGCGACCGATCGCGATCGGAAACGCCGCGGCGCATCGCGACGGCGGTTTTCGCAATTTCCGGCGACCAAGCTGCGACGGGTCGCGACGCCGCCACCCACAGCTCTATTTCCAACCATAGGCCGTGCATAAAATTTGAACAAAAAATGAGTGAGTTATGTCAAAAATACAAAAAGTGTACATATAGAGGAGGATAATTCTCCAACGGTCAAGTGACGGAAAACACGAAAATATATAGCAGATTAAACATTGGGTAAATTAGTCACCAAAAATAAACATTGGGTACATAATCCACAGAAAATCAAACATTAAGTACATTAGCCGCAATTTACCCTTAAATACTTTTTATTATTAGACTTCCGTGCTCATTCTTTCAATGACAAACAGTTCTCTGCTACAAAAGGTAACGACCACTTCTTCTCTCTAAATCACCAACGCAAGTTTGTTTCGGATTCTTCATTGATGTCGATGACATTCGAGTAAAAATGGTGTCTTTTTAGGGTGTCGAGTGTAAATATTTTAAAGGAAAGGAGACCTATTTATTTATAGTTGCAGGACATGGGTTTTGAAATTTGTCACTTGGGCACACGTAAATAGGAAATCTTTACCCTTAAACTTTCGCCAAAACTGATTCTTTCTGATAACCATGTACCGAAACATGATTCAATCAGCTTTTACAGATTCTGAATCCATGGCGTGCTTGTATAGTTGTATATCTGTATTCTATTCGGTCAGTTCTGGTTCTTTGTGTCGTGTTCTTGCTTTTGAGCTCTAATGGAGATTGAAATCTGCCATTGAGGAGGTTGATTTTTTTAATATTGGGCCCTATAAATTTCACATTATTTATTTATTTATTTATTTATTTATTTTGTAGATAAGCTAGTTCTTATTGTTTCATTGCAGGAAAGAGAAAGCATTGGTTTCTTTGTTGATGGATTTTGAAGGGCAATTGAACAACCCTTGCAAAAACGTCGAGATTACCGATTTCAAACGAAGAAATTCGGATCGGAAAAAGGTAGATATTGAACGCTGATTCTATGTTTGACTTGTCTTTTTTTGTTAGTGTTGACGGAATCATGTTCTTGTTATTGTCCGTTTGTCAGATCCTCAAGAAGAAAAGGGTGAACGATGAGGCAATCCGAGCCGCTTCCGGGGATAAGAACCCTCTTTTGCCGTTCCCGGATTTTCGATCATACTGTAAGCATGGTAAGCTTCTAATTTTTGCAATATCCACTCTAACTTCGTGTAACTGCTCCCAAAAGCTTGCATAATGTTGTTAGGGCTCATGTCGATTTTGAGACAAAAAAAAAAGTGAGCTAATTTCCGTGTCTTATCAGACTTAGTTAGTACTAGGAGTCGGCTATTCCTGTCTCGTGTCATGTTTGCGCCGTGTCCTAATTGTTTTTAACTACTTTTATTTTACCCTGACACGTCACGTTATTAACCGTGCTCATCGTGTCTGGCATGTTTAACCCTTCACAGACTGATCTGAATTGTTAATAGGCCTCTCTGTGAATTTAAAATCCAGTTGCGGCGAAAAGCTCTCGTCTTCTTTGAAAAAATACGTACAAAACCTCCTCAAGGTATTTTCCGAATCTCCAATATAGCATCGGTCTCTTTTAAATTTCAATATTCTTTGTTACACTGAATCACCGAAAAGACCACTACAGATCAATATGAAAGGACCCTACGGATCCGAGTGGTCAACAGAAGAGAAAGTCAAACGCAAGGAAATGGTTGCTCCTGAATCACGTTACATATTAGTCTACGAGTCTTTGAATAAAAATCATCAGTTGGAGTCGTTGACAACCTCTGAAGAAGAAAGGATCGTCGGATTTGTACATTATCGTTTTGTCACAGAGGAAGATGTACCAGTTCTTTACGTGTATGAGTTGCAGCTAGAGTCTCGTGTTCAAGGGAAGGGACTTGGAAAATTTCTAATGGGATTGATCGAGCTTATTGCTCAAAAGGTAATTGTTTTTCCATTTGCCTGACAATTTGCAATGTTCCATGAACCTGTTCTGTTGTCGTAGTTTTTAATATGAACATTTTTTAAAAAGTTTCTCCGCTGATCTTATAAACTGAGTAATAACATCCTGGTTGTTAAATAGATAACGGTTTTCGTCAAATTTAAGCCAAGTGCAAACCTATGTTATTACATTTATGATGATTTTCTAGGTAAACACTAGTATGTGTATTGCACTCGGCTTCTAGCATAGGTGTAATTATTCCGCTGTTTGGTTTTGTGTAGAATGCGATGGGCGCTGTAATGTTGACAGTTCAGAAAGAGAACGCGGGGGCCATGAGTTTCTACATGAATAACATAGGGTAAAAAAAACTACTTTTTACTTTATTTTTATGGATCTATTGACTAGAAATTAATTTCTATAGCTTTATACATTTGGAGGAATCGGAGTTCCTTTTCCAATTTTTAAATCCCGGCTTAAATTTGAAATTTGATAAATCCGGTTTTGAAAAAAATAATCCAAAATTAGTTGAGCAAATATCTGGGACCGGAAGATTTCCCCAAATTAATTGAGGTTCATCGGTCCAGATGAATTGGCCGTTACATAAGTATGTGTCCAGAGTCTGATTTACCGGGTTCCTGGTTCTATGTTACATAAGTATGTGTCAATGTTTATGATTTATGTGGAAAGTTTCTATCTTTACCAAAACAAGGAAAATAAATCTATTGCTCTCTTTCTCTTGCAGATATGTTATATCATCAATCTCACCATCAAGAATGAATATAACAGTGAGTAATCAATGTTCATAAGGAGATTTCAATATTAGGATGAACTTGACAAAATTAACCCCTGAGTTCTCATAATATCGAAAAATTGAGTTTAGGACAGCCGAATTATTTTGGCGAGTAGTGAAGCTTAAAGAGTTATTTTGTCAAAATTTTCCTGAAATAATAATAATTTATGGTTTATGATATATGATAATGTTTTGAAATATGCAGGGAGGAAATGAAAGAAGCTATGAAATCCTTTGCAAGACATTCAATCCTGAGGCTAAACTAATATTAGAATGACTCCATTGTATTAAATATTCTCCTTTGCAATCTCTCTATTGTAGGGCGAAAGGTGAAGCCCGGTTTTGGTCTGGACCCGGACCAGTTTCCGTTCGAAAAATCCTACATTTTATGGCAGAATACAGTTACCGAGTTTTGACTCGGTCTTAGTATTTGTATTTATTTTTAATTAATTTATGATAGTTTTGGGCTACATTTTTTCATTTGTACTAAGTTTTTTTTTTACTGTTAATTGTTTAATTTAAATGTATTCTTTCGGTTTTTAAATCGTTCTATAAAGTGGTATAAGGTTTATTGATCTTAAGCCATCGGGCCGGGCTGGTTGTATAGGTTTCGGCATGATCCCGACCGGGGTTTTTGAAGGCACAAAAACTGAGACGGGGTAGAGAAAATGTCAAAACCCGGTAATTTTTTTTATTAATATTATTATTTATTTTGATCGTTTTTCAATGGAATCATGGTGGTTCAGTTGGGTAGATTCAGTTAATTTTCATTCATGAAAACTTTCAGTAGTGTTTGCTGGCATGCCACGAGAACTGTACGACATGTTTGTAATAATTGACACGTTATGCACTAACCTCCTAAACGACAATATTAACAAACAAGAAAAAAAAAACTATTTTCTCCAAGTAAATAATGGATAGAATCTCTGATCTATGGGTAAAAGCGGCTAAAAACATATAATAAATAACATTAAAAAAAATCCGGAAAATCATTCCATATCCGCTATTGAAAATCCGGGTTTTAATTTTCGCTTAAAATTGCACGACTCATTCCTTCAAGCCTTATATTCCGTGATGTTTAAGAAATCAAATTCAATGTTTCATATGGATTATGGAGTGGAGGGTTTATGAATTTATACTTTTTATATCCAAATAATTGATAATAATAATGATAATTACATGTTTGTATGATCTTGTGTTTTTCCATGTTTTATTCATGTTCTACTAACATGATCATCACATTTTCATATGGAGAGTGTGACATGCCTAAGTTTTGAAGGCAAAAGAAAACTTGGAAATCGTGACATTTTGGTCTATTTTGGTTAGAAATTGACACAATAATCCCCTCTATGAACTTTAATTCTTAGTACTTACTATATGACTTATTAGAAAGTAGATTTGGTTATTTTTCTAAAGTGATCTTGCGCGACTTTGTTTTAAGTTTCGAGAACTTGACTCTTAGATAGCTTCGCAATAATAACATGTATATTGATCTTGTTCGGTAACAAATTGTCAAAAGTACACCAAAAATGGTTAATGAATGGCATATAAATTAATATTTTTCATTATTTTCAACATGTAATGAATAACATACAACTTGAAATAATATAAAAAAAGGGTTAAAAAACTAAAATTCAAGTGACAAATTGCACCCATTTGCAAAGCATATGCCATTTACTCTCTTATTTATTAGCCTGCTTTAGTCATTTATCAAATATATGCTAATTTTAAAAATTTATTAACTATAAAAGTTCTTTTTGTAGATATTTACTGTTTTTAGGTAAGGTCCAAAATACCCCTGTTAATTATATTTGCCTATTACCCTCAAAAGGCTACAAATAAAGAAAATTATTTGACATGGGTAAGTTGTGGGGCTCCATATTGTATAAATATGTCACAGTTTTGTTTTCTACGGCCCAAAGTCATATGCCTTTTTTTTTTTTTTTTTGGTTTGAGGCATGAATTATCATCACTAAATGGCCCACACTATATATATATTTACCATTTTCATCTTCTTTTTCATTTTCTTTACAACAAACCCCACCACATACTGTGTTTTTATTCTCATTTTAATTGGTGCACGTGATTTCTGAATTTGCAAATATTTTGCACTTTGCTCTTTATAAGTATTAGTCCCTACAGTCTTGTTTAGACAAATTAACTTCTTCTTTTCTCATAATTTTTATGAAGAATAACAAAATTGATAATCCCTACGGTCTTGTTTAGTCCAATTAAATGAAACATTCTCGAATTTTGAGATATTTTCTTTTATTTCTGGGTTGTATAATTATAATTTAATGTCATTGTTTCCTAGTTGAGTATTGGCTAGTTTTTATGTCCATAAGTCGAGTCATCGTTGGTAGCATTTGCAGACGAATTTTGCTTAATTATTAACGATGATATTTGTTTGAGAATTGAGACATATCTTCTACACTAGCATTGTATAATTATAGTTTAATCCGGGCTTTGTATATTTAGTTTTGATGTTCAGAAGTTGAGTCATCGGTGCCTTTTTGACCGGTTTTCACTTTTTTTTTTATCAATAATATAATTTTATTGATTATCTTTACTTTTTCGATCCGCACGTAAATTCTTATTTTATGATTATTAATATTAGTTTGAATCCCATTTTTATTATCCGTTTCTTAGTTGTGAACCTCATTAGCATTCGGATTTTCTCTGCAAAATTCCGGGCTTTGTATATTTAGTTTTGATGTTCAGAAGTTGAGTCATCGGTGCCCTTTCGACCGGTTTTCACTTTTTTATCAATAATATAATTTTATTGATTTTCTTTACTTTTTCGACTCGCACGTAAACTCTTATTTTTTTATTATTAATATTAGTTTGAATCCCATTTTTATTTTCCGTTTCTTAGTTGTGAACCTCATTAGCATTCGGATTTTCTCTGCAAAATTCTGGGCTGTGTTTAATCCGGGCTTTGTATATTTAGTTTTGATGTTCAGAAGTTGAGTCACCGGTGCCCTTTCAACCGGATTTCACTTTTTTTTTTATCAATAATATAATTTTATTGATTTTCTTTACTTTTTCGATTCACATGTAAACCTTTTTTTTTATTATTATTAACATTATTTTGAATCCCATTTTTATTTTCCGTTTCCTAGTTGTAAATCTCATTAGCATTCGGATTCTCTCTTGAAAATTCTGGACCTACAAGTATCACAAAATTAAAAAAGTAACAATTGCTTATATATTAGCAATCTAAAGAGTATATAGAATCCAAAAAACTACAAAGACAAACGTCAATCAATAAGAAGTTCATTGTTTATGAGAGTCGTTGAGATGAGGAGACATAAATGGGGTCACAATTTAGCTGGCAAAATGACACTACAATACGAAAACATAATATGAATGAATGAGTGAAGAAATTAATGGGTCCATTTATCTTTTCTAAATCTCCTCCTTTTTCAACTCTTTGCTTTTTTGGATTTTGAAGACAATATATTTGTTTGCTGTTATGAAGGTTGGTAGGAAGTATTAGTTTTGCAAGAATTCAAGGATTTTGTTTCAACACCTTTATTTTTCCTCTTTGTTTAGAGGGAGAATAATTAAATAGCCAACTTTTGGACCTATATGATGCGGCATTACACATCATTTTATTCAGGGCCGGTCTTGAATTTGTGATTTATTGGATAAAAAACGGAAAGAATGAGTTAAAAGTGAAGTTCCTAACACATTTAGATGTGAGTTTAATTTTGTGTGGCGCATGCCTCTCTCGCTATAGGGCGAGATAGCTATGCATATTTCATTTGGCAACATTATATATATATATATGCCATGATCATACATGGCATAGCACTTTCCGTCGAAGATTCGAGAGCGGTATTTAACTGTAATGTTTTCGGTCGAAGTTGAGTATTTTTGTTGCAAATAACACTTTCAAATTAGGGCTAGCTAGTATTTCAACTTTGGAGAGAGAGAGACAGGTCAATGGGGGTCGGTGATCTACGAGCAATAGTGGCTTTAAAGCATTGTAATTAACTTTGGTGGTGGGTTGTTATAACATCAATGTAACAGTGACACTTAGGCTTAATTATATTGTCTAATTAGAGACTGTTGTGACATTGATTAATTAGATATTAGTGACTAATATTCTTGACTTTCATGATTATCCCACATCTAATGCGCTTGTTGGGGGTTGTAACTTGTAACTACAACTCTTATTTTTTCAACAGATTAATTTGATGTGATTGTTTGTGTAATGTTTGCTTCCTACAGTTGACATGCTTAGTATTCTCCGGCCGATCGAGCCACGAAGCCTTTTATCATGGCTAGCCGTGCCACGCTTTATGCAGCGAACGGCTTCCGCTTATATGGGTTTCAACGGAAGCGGCAACCCGCGGTGACAACCGGCGGCGTCTGTCTCTCATAATGTAACCCTAATGCTACGAGAAAATTATGAATAGTTTTAGTACCAAGTTTCAATAATACATGCATGATAGTGATTAATAAGATATAATGGAAGTAAAATAATGTCTTGCCATTTATGGTACGGAAATCCATTCATATAGATTTTTTATTATATAACTTAAGGTCGAATTAAACTGCCTTAATTTTATTTATTATGTTATCCTAAAGGTAGAACTATACATCATATTTCATAATCATATATATAGTTGACCGTCAAAAGATAAATTATATTTTTAGTACTATTGTTGGAGAAACAATCATGATAAGGAAAATTTAAATAAATAATTAGGTAGTATTATTTGGATTAAATGCATGTTTAATTAGGTAATGACATATGCTTTAGGTGCTTATTATTCTTAATTCCTGATTACCGAACTTAGTTTGGTATAATTAATCTCTCATCGTCACTATAGACTATAGATGAAATCAGATTCATGATTTTCACCTTTTTCAAACCTTTTGTTTTATATCTATAGCCACTCTTAGACTCGAAGCATTTTTCAACTTCTAATATTATATTTATTCAATTGAAGGGAAAAAAATAGCTCTTTTCACCTCCATTATTTATTGTTCATTATGTAAAGGGAAACTAATGTATATATATATATATATTTAAAATTAATAAAAACAATAATGAAGATAGTGTATATGTAGACTAGCCAATTTTCTTAGCAACATTGCCGACTAAATTATGGTCCATACATTTATATATATATATATATATATATATATATATATACATGCATACAATCACCTGATATTTTCGTCAAACTAAGCAATGTGTATTAGGGTTTCTTGACTGGTCCAATTCAATTATTCACGTTCTTATTGATATATTGAATTATTGATAATCAAAACAATTCTTCTTTCACGTGTTGGCGTAAAGTCAAAATATCTACAGTTCACTATCCATGTGCGTATCATTTATTGAATAGCGACGTTATAAATGTTTGTATTACACTGTGAATTACTAGAATGTTAGACCACTTATAAATATATACACACAATATATAGCCAAGAGAAGAGTTTATAGGTTTTATATACTTGTATTGTATGAAATATAAAATTTAACTTGTTTGAGTCTACATGCATTAAACGATAATTATGATGCACAATAAATATTAAATATTTATGAATGTCAAAGCTCCAAACTATGTAAAGTAGTGTTTGCTTATTGTATGCACCACGACTTGAGGTTATTTTAGATATTCACATATTTTACAATGTTATTTTAATATATATATATAGTATATACATATAACTTGTAAGTATATATGGTTATAGCACAAGGAGAGAGAGCAAACGAGAGAATTATATATAGCTTGAAGAACTCTGATTAGACGAACCGCTCTCCTACAATGAAAACGAATCACTATAACTCGTGGACCGTGGTCTATTTTCGTTTATGCTATTTTGGTTTAATAGTAGGTCAAAATTATAGTATCTCTGTATTATATCTCGCACTCTTTCTCTCTCTCTCCCAAGGAGCAATCAAGCCTTGTGTTTTCATGGTTGGTAAACCTCTCCCATCAAGTTTAAATTTAAAACCTCCTTTTTATCTCTCTTTCATAATTATCTCCCTCCACCACCCATATTTCTTTTAGCGCAATGTCAACATATTTATGATCGACTAGGGTTTCGGAAAAGAGAGACACGTGTAATGTATGTAAGAACTGTTGAAATAAGTTTGGAAAGTAGAATCTCTTAGGGTTAATAGCGTATAAATACTTTATATTTTAATTTTTATATAGCATAAACTTAATAATTTTTATTGTGTCAATTCTAAATATTTATAATTTTGTTCCACACTAAAAAATTTCGACTTTTCAGCGAATTTGACAAAAATTTAGATGTTTCGTTAATAAAATTAAAAGCAACATAATAAATTTGAGAACTTAGATAGTGAACGATTTAAAATTTGACAGTGAAAATAAATAAATTTATTCTATTTAATTGACACGCTATGAACTAATGCTCCAAATATCTAGAGAAACTCTAAACTGAATTTCTTTAAAAATAAAAATAAATAATCGGACATGGAAATATCTATTTTTTTATACAGAAAAACGTAGTATATTCCAAAAAAAAAAAAAAAAAACAGGTCTGGATTGATCCTGGTCCGGGTTAAAAAAAAAACTAAATTATTAGATAGGTAATTTGTATTTTTGTAAGCTATAAACGACATTTTTGTCCACAAGCATTTAATTTGATGACATTCCAAACTTTCTTGTGGCGTTGATCCATAAAATTATCTACTTTAATATCTTATTTAATTCTTACTTTTTTGTTTTAATAAAATCATTAGTTTATGACATTAAGATAAATACACGACATTGAGCAATTATAGACCTCCATTACTATTCTATCAATATTTTTTTTTATTTTTTGTTTGTAACTTGTGTAAAGAGACGTCGTAAATAATGTAGGTTATAAGTTGTTAATTAAGAGTAAGAAGAATTATCAAAATCTACTATGGCATATTGTTAAACTTAAACATACTAGAGCGGAGCGATATATATATATATAATTACTTTTTCATACTATTTCCTTGATTTTACTTATTTTTTGCTGAATTTAGAAGCTAATAAAAATGGTGATATTTTTTTTATACTTTTAGAGCTTCGAAATATCATTATGTGGGCGATCATAATCACAAGGTTATACGTAGTTGAGCTACCACTATTTAAGGGGTGTAATTATGGCACTTTTTTTTTGTTCTTGATCAAAACCAATAACTGCTTTCCTTAAATATAATCAAGTACCATTCTCTAATATCCATTTGCCTAATAACAATTCACAAATATATATATATATATATATATATATTATTTTTACAATGGCAGAGCCACATTGGCAATGGCACGAGCAGATGCACGTATTTCGCCAAAAAATTATATTACCAGCTTAGAAGATAAGCAAAATAATTCATATAACTCATTTGATTATCTTGTTTCTTTGTATTCTTCTTTTCTTTTTTCCCACTTGAATTTGTGCATTGGCTTTATATATATATATAAACATTTTTTAATTTGTATATAATAAATTGAGTCCCCAAAAGAGGAAAAAAGAAAACATATTGAGAAGTTGATGGAAGACCTAAAATTTCTTAATAGTGACGACAAGTGGTGGCGCCACCATGAAAAGGTGATGTTGTGGTCCACCTTATAAAAAGGTGACTAATACCATTCACAATATATGAACCCCCCCACAAGATTATATAATATTGTTTCTTCTTATATTTTTGTAATCATCAAAAAAGAGAATCTAAACCCAATTTCTAGATTTGTTGGTACTACTACTACATATAAACTTTATGTTAGGGCAAGTGTGTGCATGCGAAAATCTTCTACATATAAGCACTTACAAGTTTCCTTACTTTACACTTGCCAAGATATTGGCTTGCGCGGCGGAAAACGGTCGTGCAAAGTTGCCCGATATTTTTTTCCGCTATGCAAGCCAACGTTGTGGAAGTTTTCATGAAAGATATCTCCTGCAAACTTTAAACATTGCTATTTGTATCGCGGTAAAAATATAAATTGAGTATTGAGATATAAATAAATTATGAGGCTTCCACGAAAATGCGGCAAAAATCATCCGCGGGAGCTGCACTTTACGTAAATAGTCGGTCCAAACTGTCTAAAATGCTAACTTCATAAGAAAGAACTTCTAATGTTATGCGGGATCGGTCTTGCATGCAAACTTACGTATTTTTACTTCGCAAGATGGTTTTTTAGAAACTATGGTAAAGAAAAAAAAGGGCGTGATGTAAACTACTATTTGTTGTAGCGATAATCTTATCACTTCAAAACTCTATTATGTCTGACTTGATAACATTGTGTTATATTCATTTAACTAAACGTTGCATGAGATTGATTTTGTCCTAATTGTATCTGTTTTTTTGTTAGATTAATTTTGTTTTGTTTGTTTTTAAAAATTTAAAGATGGTTAGAAATACGCCTAAATGACTAATCGTAACATATGGAATTCGCGTGATATGATTCATATGGAATCTTGATTTGACATATAATCGAAGTATTAATTATATATCAATATCTTAACAATAATGTATACTAACAATGATAACATTATTCTACATTAAGTCTATTGGAGAAAATTCACGTTTTGCCAAAAAAAAAAAAAAAAAGAGGATAAATATAGGCATTGATAATTGCGGCACCAACTATATAAACATGCTCTTAAAAAAGATTGCATATGAACTCTAAATAACACACACACACGTATATATATATATATAATTATATACATATACATTTCAGTTAGAGATGAAGAATAATTTATAGAAGAGTTAAGAAGTTCCATGACCGATAATGATCATGATCAATGGAATCAGAATCATCCTTTGTTTGTAGCGATGATTGAGAGCATGCTTATACAAACAACATATATAATATTAATAGTGGTAGTATACATATATACATATTATATATAGTTTATTATATACATATGAACAAAGAGTTGATTAAATAAATTTAAACTTATGATTTGATTGCTAATCCAACATTGATAGAAGCCAGTCAAAGGAATATTCTTAATAGTAGAGTAAATCAATCTTCAACAAACAAATCCTGAATTGAAATAGCTTATAGTAATTATTGTTGAATTGTGAGCTGTGCTAAACAGTGTTATTTGAGAAAGAAACAAAATCACATTATATATATATATATATATATATATATATATATATATATATATATATATATATATATATAGAGGGTGGGTGAAAGCTGGACTTTTGCCTATAGCTTTCCTTGTGCTAATCCATTGAGAAAGTATTTTGTCTCCATTATCGACAAAGGGAAGAAAACGTTGCATAACACATCAAGAGAGTCAAAGAAAGAAACATGACACATGTTTCTGAAAAAATATATATAGGGTAAATTTCATGCCCTAAAGTAAAGTTATCAATTTACTTATCTTTAATATTAAATTGTATCTTGAACTTTTTTTTTAATGAGTAAACCTTTGAATTAAATATCTTTTGTGTTATTGATTTTCCCATTAAATTTTAGTATGTATCAATTGTTCCTCTATGTTGATTATTTAACGATTTTTAGTTAAAGTAAAAAAAAAAAAAAAAAAAAAAACTCGTTGATGGAGATGTCGAACTTTGAGACTTCATGGATAAAAAAAGTTGAAAAGCCGAAAAAGACAATATCGTTAAAAATTACGAAATGAAATAAAATTTGAGAGGGACTTATAAACAAATTGTTAAAATATTCAAAGTAAAATTAAGATTGTTTTTTAAAAGAAGACAATTTTTTTTATTAAAAAAATGGTAAAAAATAAATTGCATAATTTACATAGCTTCAAAATTTAGAGAGAAAATAAAAATACAACAATAACTTGATGCATCTAACTATTAACTATATAAAATGATAAGTTCAAAAATTAAATTAATTAAAAGTTTATTAGGGATTAGTTCAAAGCATTTTGCTTAAAAAAAGGAAATGGATTAGAGACCCAAGAAAGAACACTTTTCAGATCCTAAGCATGTTTAAGAAGACAACATTATTGCGCAACGTGAGGGTAAATTGGTCATTCTCTTATACCCATACTAAATTCCAAGGAAAAACAATCATTTTGGTGAAAAGAAGCTCATAAATCCCACCAAGCAACGACAAAAAGGTTTAAAAAAAATATATACATATATATATGTATATATATGACCGTTCTATAGTATAGGAACCAATTAATTGACTCATAACTGCAAACAAATTTCCAACTCTTAAAAAGTCCATTAAACGCGTATAAATGGTAATCCAAGTGTACAACGTTCCTTAATCCGTAATTAGTAAAATAATTCAATCAAATTACTTTTTTACACTCTCCTCTGCTTCATTCTCACTTTACAGTGCACGACTCATCAAAAACAGTGCTCTTCCGAAGACCAAATCTGAGATATAATCGCTGAAACTGAAACAAACCCTATTCAGAGGAGAGAGAGAGAGAGAGACTGTGATGAGAGAGAAAATGGGTGAGACTGAGAGAAGAAGAAAAAGAAGAATAGCTTGAGCTTTTCACCATCTCCCTCCCAGTCTCTCAGCTGCGAAAATCTCGACGACCCATCACAGTTTCTTCATCGTTTTGGCTCGTCTGATCCCAAAGATCGATTCTTTTCCAAGTTTGTTGAAGATCAACCCATTGAAGTCGATTGTGGCATTGCACTTTTTTTTTTTTGGTAATTATTTTCATTTTTTATCTTATCATGCTTTAGAATTTTTGATAACCCATTTGTGTTCATCACCTAATCTGCTTTTAATCATCTTTAGTTTCTGGTTTTAGTCTCTGCGTGTTTGCATTCTTGTATTCGAAGCTATATATGTTTGTGTGTGTGTGTGTGTATATATATGTCATTTTTGTATTGAGTTCTTCTTAAGACTAGTATCTGAGGTTGACTTCAAATCACATTGATTCTTACTTTCCAATTTATTCATCATTAATTATTTTTCTGAGATCTGATGCTGATTTCCTTTCCTTTTTTTTCACGTGATTGTTGGATCTTCTCTCATTGAAGCCATTTTTGCTGCAGAGCTCTTTAGATCGGTGCAGAGCTTCCATGGTGTGAAGTGAGCTGAAGAAGAAGAGGAGATACTCTGGCCTGGATCCACTCTCTGGGGCTTGAGTACTGGTACAAAGACCAGGATTGCGTTAAGCCGAAACCGGTTCTGTATTTGATCTTGGCCGGGTTCATGGGGACGATGCTGCACTCGGAGTCGCGGCGGCTCTACTCGTGGTGGTGGGACAGCCATATCAGCCCGAAAAACTCAAAATGGCTTCAAGACAACCTCACAGGTTTGTGATTCTCAACTCTCGGTTTCGAGTTCCGGAGAGATATTAGCGCAAATCTGGTCTGTTTCGGGATTATTAAGCTTTGTGAATGGTGATCTTTCTGTAATTAGTAATCCTAATTGATCTATTGTAATAGTAATCCTTAAATTGGAATTAAATAAAAAATATGTCTGAGTGATAGAGAAAACCGTATGAGACAGGCAAGCCCGTCCCACGTTTCTGCCTTTCTGGGGGAAAAATCGAATCCTCTTGAAATGCTTTAATTTGTTTTGATAATTATTATTATTATTATAATAATAATAATAAACAAAAGGAAACGGGTACTGTGGGGAAAAGGGCGGGCGCAACCTGTGCCCACCTTTCCCTTGGGTGCGGGCAGCCCGTGCCCGCCTTTTCGGAAAAAAGAATTTGCATCTTCTTAAAATGCTTTGATTTGCTCAAAAAAAACAATGTTAAGAAAATAAAACAGGCATGGCCGGCGTAGGGCGTGGTCCGCCCATGCTCGCCCGTTTGGTCACCACTAAATGGTGATTCATATCTAATTAGGAATCATAATTTATTTATCATAATGAGCATCATAATTTGCTAATTGACTAGTCTTCTAATGAGTTCATTTGCAAATCATTGTTTATCAGGAAATCTTCAGTTAAATTTACTGCATTATTGGAATTGGGACTTGTAAATTAGCAATGATGTGATAAATTGTGTAAATTCGGGAAAAAAAAAATCTTGTCATTTATTTTGCTTTACAATACCTAATTCATAGACTCATTTCTCCTGATGCGCATTTTGTTTTTTCGTTTGCAGACATGGACGTGAAAGTAAAATCAATGATAAAACTCATCGAAGAAGATGCGGATTCTTTCGCGAGGAGGGCAGAGATGTACTACAAGAAACGCCCTGAGCTCATGAAGCTGGTCGAGGAGTTCTACCGAGCTTACCGTGCACTTGCGGAGAGGTACGACCATGCTACATTGGAACTCCGCCACGCTCACCGAACTATGGCTCAGGCGTTTCCGGACCAGCTTCCTTTCCCGGTCGGCGACGAGCCCCAACCGAGCTCTTCCGGTGAACCACACACACTTGAAATGGCTCACCCGATCCGCTCATTCCTGGAGTCTGATGAACGAGGTCTGAAGCAACTGAGCGAGATTCTCAATTCAAGAGCAGCACCGAAGAATTTGAGAAAAGGGTTTAACATTCGTGAAGAAGCGGAATCGACCGGTGAGAATTTTGACGATGATGGTGATATCGGTTCTGAGGTATCGAGTGTGACCCCAAATAATCAGGGCTCTTTTGACTCCGAACGTGCGGTGAAAGCCGAAACAGAAGTTCAGAGCTTGAAGAAAACCCTAGCTAAGGTCCAAGCCGAGAAGGACACTCTGCTTTTCCAGTTCCAGCAGAACGTGGAGAAGCTGAAGAACGCGGAGAGGGATCTGAATCAGGCGAAGAAAGATTCTAGACGACTCGACGAGAAAGCGAGCAAAGCAGATATCGAGATCAAGATATTGCGGGAATCGCTTTTGGAGCTGGAAGCTTCTAGAGACGCCGGTCTGCTAAGACTCGAAGAGTGTTTGGAGAAGATATCCAATCTTGATACTCTCGTTTCTGAATCCGAACAAAAGGGGGAAAGAGAAGGAAAACGAGCCGATAAGGCAGAGACTGAACTCCATGATCTAAAGCTTGAACTTACGAGATTAGAGGCCGAGAAAGAAGCTGGCCTAGCTCGGTACAGACATTGCATCGAGAAGATAGCTGAACTGGAGTCTAAGATTGCAATTGCCGAAGAGAACGCCAGATCACTCGACGATCAGATCGCACGGTCAATGGCTGAGATCGAAGCACTGAAGATCGCTCTTGCTACAATGACCGAAGAGAGAGAAGCTCTGGCTTTACAGTGTAAGCAGTGTGCTGAGATAATTGCTATGATGGAGGCTGAAGTTTCCCGTGCTCAAGCGAACGCAGAGAGGCTGAACGATGAAATCCTCATGGGCGCTGCAAAATTAAAGAGCGCTGAAGAGCAGTGTATTGTTTTAGAGGGCTCAAACCGAAATCTGAAATCAGAGGCAGATGAATTGTCGAACAAGATTCGTGTAAAAGACCGTGAACTTTTTGAGAAAAACGACGAGTTAAAGAAATTTCAGTCCCTAATGATCGAGGAGAGTTTGAAGTTTCAGCAAGTTGAAGCGACTCTCCAAGCTCTTCAAAAGATACATTCTCGGTCTCAGGAGGATCAGAAATCATTGGCGTTGGAGCTCAAAGACGGGCTTCGAATGTTGAAAGACATGGAGATATGCAAGAACGGGATCGAAGAAGAAATGCTAAAAGTCAAGGATGAGAACAGAAGCCTCTCGGAAGTCAACTCTTCGAGCGCTCTCTCGCTGAAGAATCTCCAAGACGAGATCTTCAGCTTGAAGGAGATTAAAGATAAACTCGAGCACGAGGTTTTGCAGAAAGAGGATCAGAGTGATTCGCTTCAGGAGGAAATTGGGATTCTAAAGGAGGAGATGAAGTGCTTGAAAGATCGGTACCACTTGATAACCGAGCAAGTGGAATCGGTCGGTTTGACTCCCGAATGCCTGGAGATGGCTGTGAAGGAAATGCGAGACGAGAATTCAAAGCTCATAGAAGAGAAAGAAGCTCTTTACAAAAAAGTGAAAGACGTGGCCGAACTCTCAACAGAGAATGATGTTCTTCAGAATTCTCTGTCTGGTTTGAATTCCGAGTTGACCAACATAAGAGACAAGGTGAAGAGCTTGCAGGAGTCGTGCCAGTTTCTGGAAGGAGAAAAGTCAACCCTCGTCTCCGAGAAAGCCGTCCTGCTTTCCCAGTTACAGATGATCACAGAGAGCATGCAAAAGCTTTTCGATAGGAACGCTCTTCTGGAGAGCTCGCTCAGCGGTGCGAACTCGGAGCTCGAGCAGTTGAGAATTAGGTCAAAAAGCTTGGAAGAAATGTGTCAAGCGATGAATAGCGAAAAGTCAACTCTTCTGACCGAGCGAAGCAACCTCGTGACCCAGCTAAAAACCGTCGAGAAAAGACTCGGAAAGCTTGAGACGAGGTTCACAAAGCTAGAAGAGAAGTATTCTGACTTAGAGAAGGAGAAAGATATGACGTCAGTTCAAGTGGAAGAGCTCCGAGACTCGCTTTTGGTTGAGATGAGAGAGCGTTCAAGCTACGTCCAATCCACAGAGACTCGTTTGGTGGGTTTGCAAAACGACGTCGACGTTTTGAAAGAAGAGACGCGGCTGGGAAAGAAGGAGTTCGAAGAAGAGCTTGATCGAGCCGTGAATGCGCAGATCGAGATCTTCGTTCTGCAGAAGTTCATCGAGGATTTAGAGGAGAAGAATTACTCGTTGACCGTCGAGCGTCAGAAACACGTTGAAGCATCAAAGTTTTCCGATAAGCTCATCTCGGAGCTGGAGAGTGAAAATCTGGAGCAACAAGTTGAGGCGGAGTTCTTGGTTAACGAGATCGAGAAGCTTAGGCTCGGAATTCACCTGATTTTCAGGGCTCTTCAATTCGATCATGGTCACGGGCTTGAGAAGAAGGTTGAGCAAGAACAAATCTCCGTTCCATGCGTTCTCGACAACATCGAGTACTTGAAACTCTCGGTTTTAAGGAGCGAGGAAGGGAAGCAAGAACTAGCAGTGGAGAATTCCGTGCTCTTGACGCTGATCGACCGGCTTAAGGAAAACGGCATTGAGATTGAGTCTGAGAAGAACGATCTTGAGCGAGAGTTCGGGATCATGAAAGGGCATTACCATAATTTGCTCAAGGAGAAGCAAGAGCTCAAGGGTTTAAATGACGATATGAGTAACGAAGTGAGAGAAAAAGAGCGGCAAGGGGCTGAATTGAAGGCTGAATTAGAAACCCTACACGAAAAGATGGTAAATCTTCAGGGATCGTATCTCTGTTTGCAAGAACAAAACTCGAAGGTGCTCGAAGAGAATCGCTTGCTGTGCAAGAGAATCTTGGACGTTAAGGAAGAAAATAACATTCTAAAGGATGAAAATGATGCGATTATCCACGAAGCAGTGACTCTTAGTACTTTCTCTTTCGTATTGGAGAGCTTCACAGCAGAGAAAGCGTCGGAGCTCAAAGTTCTCTCGGAGAATCTCAGTGCTCTTGGTGAGGCTAACGACGGTCTCAAGGCGGAGACACGAGTGCTGAGAGCGAATTTGACAGAGAAAGAAGCTGAAAACGCAAGTCTAAATGATTCGATCGAGGTGCTAGGAACAGAATTTTGTGAAACCAAGGAGTTGAACGATCAGCTAAGCCTTCAACTTTTGATCGAGAAGGACTTTTTGGACGCGAAATCTTTGGAGCTGTCGGAAGCCGAAGAGAGGATGACTGCTGCAGATAATTTGAATCGGAAGCTATGTCAAACCGTTGAGGAACTGAAGGTGGAATGTGAAGAACTGAGGTTTCGAAGGAAGATTCTCGCTGATAAGATTCAAGATCTAACCGAAGAGAGTTCGAATCGGGACCAAGAAGTTCAATGCCTCCGTGAAGCGAACGGAAATTTAGAGACGGAAGTTGGTGTATTATGTGAAGAAGTCGAAAAATACAGGATCAGGGAGGAAAATCTTAACTCGGAGTTGCAAGAGAAGAGCAATGAGTTTGAGATTTGGGAATCTGAAGCCTCGGGTTTTTACTTCGATCTCCAGATCTCTGCTGTTCGAGAAGTGCTGCTCGAGAATAAAGTTCACGAGCTCCTCCAAGCTTGTGAAACCCTAGAAGACGAGAGCTCTGCGAAGACAAGGGAGATCAAACAGATTAAATCTAAGGTCGGCGCACTGGAGAGCCACGTCGGGAAACTCGAGGCGAAACTATCGGCCTATGTTCCAGTTGTGGCGTCTCTGAGAGAGAACGTAGCATCCTTGGAGCGCAACGCACGTCTCAAGGCGAAGCTTCTAGAGGCGAGCAATCGCGTAAAGAAGGTAAATTAAACAAGTGTTTCGTTCGATATATTTCTTGATAGTCTGCGTTTTATCGTTGAATCTGACACCATCAATATCAATCTTTACAGGTTCATCGCAGAAAAATGAGCGAAGAGCTCGGATTTGACCACTCAACGGAGATCCCCGACACAGTGGTGGATTTGCAGAAGATGCAGAGCAAGATCAGGGCGGTCGAGAAGGCAATGATGGAGGAAATGGAAAATCTCACAACCGAGTCCGGTGAAAAGGCCATGGAAGCAGAAGTCAGAAAACTCGCGCTGCAAGAAAAATCTGGCAAAATCGAAGACCCGAGCTCGAGATGGACGAGAAACGGAAACCCTAACCTCCGGAAGAAGAAAGCCGACACCGGCATTCTGATGAAGGACATCGAGCTCGACCAGATCTCCGACTTCTCCCTGTACGGACGAAGCCGGGTAAAGCCCAACGGACCCAACGACCAGATGCTCGAGCTCTGGGAGACGACAGAGAACGACCGCTGCAGCAGCAGCAGCCGCGACGCTGAGGCGACCTTCTTCGAGAAGGATCTCGGCGTTGACGACGACCTCGAGAGAGAAGAGAAGCCCTTCCACTTCGGGAAGGGGAAGATCCTGGAAAGGCTTGCCTCAGACGCACAGAAGCTGACAAGCCTCCAACGGAGTGTGCAAGACCTGAAGCGGAAGATGGAGATCGCCACGTCAGCGGGCGGGAAGCACCGGAGCAATGTGGCCGAGTTCGAGACCGTCCAGATGCAGATCCTCGAGGTCGAGGAGGCCGTCGGACAGCTGGCGAACGTCAACGGGCAACTGGCGAAAGACCTCGAGGCCGGGCCTGCCGAGCCGGCCCCCGTCGGGAGGATCCCGGCGACGGAGCAGGCGCGCAAGGGGGCGGAGAGGATCGGGCAGTTGCAGTTCGAGGTGCAGAACATACACTACCTTCTGCTGAAGCTCGACAGCGAGGGCGACGAAGTAAAACCGAAGGCGCGGCGGTTCGCAGACAGCAAGACCGGAGTTCTTCTCCGGGATTTCATCTACAGCAGCCGGAGGAGGCGGCAGCAGCGGCGGAAGAAGTCCCGTTTCTGCGGCTGCGCGAGGCCAAAAGCTCAAGAAGATTGAGGATTGGTCAGCGTTGACTTTTAAGGACTATTTTTTAATGCGATTGCTTGAGATGTAAGGTACCTCTGATATTAGTAGTAGCTGCTAATGAGAAACCTGTCTTTTAGTAGTATTTTAATGCCAATAAGCTGCTATATATTGCAAATTCATTATTTTTTTCCTAATTAGAGTTAGGATATTAATTATTTTATCTATCTTATTAATTATCCTAATAAGCTGCTAATTAGATTCAGAAGGTAATTGAAAAGATTAAAAATGTGAAAGATGAAACTGAGATATGAAAATTCCATACGAAAATCTACCTCGTAAATGTGCAAGTTTTTGTGTCGATTTTTATTGTTATCTTATTTGCTAATTTTATTTGAGTCTACGTTTATCTATTAACGTGGTCCTGAACAATCAATATCTATTTTGACAAGATACTCGCATATTATATATATAAAAAATAAAAAATTACTAATATTTTCGAAAAATTTTGGTACAAATTCTTAATGATATCTAATTTTGGTGTTAAAAGATGAGAAAACATAATCGAAAGAATAAAAGCTAGAAAGAAACTTAAAATATATTATAACAAGAAAAGTCCGTATTGTGAAACATCACAAGAAATTAATAAAAAATCAAATCCACAACCATTCAAAAACAAAGGTCCGTTTATACATTTTAATAATTATAAAAGATATTTGATGATAATTATCATTGTGTTAAATGGATCTAATTTATCCATTTCCGTTATTTCTATTCCATAATGATCATTTCCACACTCTTGATGAACGATGGGCCAATTAAAATTCCATACAAAAAAGAAAATTCCGAAAATTTTCCGAGTCGAATAGAACTACAAGATTGTCCTCTCAAAACCGTCCTTTCCCCTAGAACGAACACAAGCATACAAGTTGAATTTAAGCTTAATAGCGGGAATAAAAAAGAAAATAGAAAAAGATGAACATAATTCTCATCCTTTCAAGCTCCAACTACTTCGGTGGGCTCCACCTCCGCCATCGGGTCGTCGGCCGGTCTCTCAACCTTCGTTCCGATGTCTTCGGAATAGTCACCGTGAACCTATATCACATAAACCCATAAGTAACTAACTAGAAATTAAGAAAAAGGCTGTGTTTTAAGGCTTTGGAAGAAACTCACATCCATCAATCTTCCGAGATCGAACTTCGGGGCTTTCAAGATCTTCACTTTCCTGATGAACACGTTCTGCAAAGGGTAGATACTCTTGGTCGCCTTCTCGATCTCTTTCCCGATCATCTCGGGGATGAATTTTTGGACCAAGTCCTTCAAGTCACAAGACACTGCCTGGTTGGTCATAATCTCCTTCATCTTGCGGCGGATCTGAAAAAAACGAGTAGAATTTTTTTATAAATCTATGAAAAAACATATAGTCGAGTTTTCTAGTCTTGCTTGATAATCAATGATAAAAACTAAGCTGAAATCCTACTTTGATGTGTCAAATTGATAGCAGTCTTAGCTCTCAAATCCTAACTCAACCTAGCTAATATTAACTTACTAACCTAACCCACGCGACTTTCATACTAAGAAGATAACGTTTCCGTTGAAACACAGTATTACTGAACGGTAAGTACCTGTCTAATCTGACTGGACTGAGCATAGCATGTCCTCTTGATCTGATTCGGGCGTCTCTTGGTGAACCCGATGCAGAACATCCGAAGAGTGTAGTTATCAGTGGTCTTAACATCAACATGAGCTTCAATCAATGTTTGCCATTTCTTCACCAAAGATCTCAACTTATCGGTCGTGAAATCCATGCCCTGAATACAGTATCAACACAAAGCCGACCAACCGTTATGAATATACAATCACAAACACCAATCCAGCACAAGCAAATACGTAAGAACTAGCCGATTAAGTTCTACCGTACCCAGAAATTGGTCAAAACATTCTTTCCCTGCACATCTTCGGCCCTCAAACGGATCTTTCTGTGAGCGTGCTCCTCGTCTTCCTGGAGATCAGCCAAGGAAATCTCGAAGACTCTGTGCTTGAGACCTTCAGAAGCAATCTGTTTCAAAACCGGCACCGGATTCAGTCCAGTGCATAGTACAGCATATACATTACACATCTAACTACAAATTTATACAGCGAATTCAATCAAACTTAGCCAAATTCGAAACACATAAAATCTCTAGGGTTTCAGACGTACCCTGGTGCCCTGAGTACGAGACACGAGGGTCTTTCCAACACTCCTGACATTGAACACCGACGGAGCTTTGATGTCGTACCAGTCCTTCTTCGCGAACGGATCGGTTCTGAATCACAACGAAGAAAATGAATCAACAATCAAGCTCAGATACCAAAGATTGAAGAGCTAAGAAGCGAAGCTTTTCCACTCACGCCTTCTTCTTGCCTCCCTTCTTCCCCTTGGAGATCCTCTTGTTCTTGCTGCGTCAAATCGAAGAAAAATCAAACTCGTCAGTTCGGAACCAGAATCAGTGAGTTCGTGACTCAGTGAAATCGGAAGAAGATCGTACCCGACCGCCATTGTCGAAGCTCGAGAGGAGGGATACGGCGAGAGAGAAACCCTAGCTTCTGAGAAAATGGGTTTATACTTTACATATTATCTGAGAAATTCGGAATTGGATTTGGGTCGTTTTGGGCCCACATTGTTATGGGCCCATGTCTTTTTATAGTGGGCCGAATCTATTTCTGAAGATCAGCCCATCGCATATATTTGTTAAATTAACAAATTATGCGGCAAAAGTATCCAGAAATTACTCAAAATCTGACTTATGTTCTCATTCTTTTTATATCGCGTCAAACGGAAATATAAGTTGTAGTGATGAATTACTTTAGCCGCATTTATTCCTTGTACGTATTTATTTATATAACATTGATAAATTACTAAGGTGAGAGTCACATGAAAAGTAAAATAATATTGAGGAGTGATTTAGTAGGTTATTCTTGAGTTATTAATTAATAGAAGGATATAATTTAATCGATGTTATTATTTTAACAGTCTTTTTTGTTTTTGTTTTGGCATATCCAAATACATTATAATTTGGGTAAATTGTGGCTAAAATACCCAATATTTCAGTTTTTTTTAATTATGTACCCAAAGTTTTTTTTAGTGGCTATTATACCAAAAGTTTATTCCGTTAACGCCAAACGTACCCACCACTAAATCTCCGTTAATCCTCCCTACGTGGCACACATGTCGCTGCCACGTCATTCTATCCTGTCACGTCATCCTTGCGGCTAAAGTACCCAATGTTTCAAACATTTGCGGCTAAAGTACCAATGTTTTTTTAAAAAATTAAACTTCTCGAGTGACTTATTTAGATCGATTTTTGGGTTGAATTTTTTACACCGACTCGGGTTGGCATTTCGGGCCGAGCTCTGTATATACAATATATATAAACTGTATATATATACTATATATTAATTTATATATTTAATATAGTATATTAAGTTTATATATAATATAAAGTATAAATATAAAGTATATATTAAGGGTATAAATTAGTATAATATAATATAAACTATATTTGAAGGATATACATTCGTATAATATAATATAAACTATATTTCAAGGGTATAAATTAGTATAATATAATATAAATATAAATATAATAAAGTATAATGCAGTTTCTATATAATATAAAGTATCAATATAAAGTATAAATATATACAGTTTCTGTTGATGTACAAATTCGTCATTATTTAATGTGACATAAAGTGCTAAGGTTGTGAATTAATTAAATTTACAAACTATGATAAAAGGCTTTAAAGAAATAAACTGGTATTCGTAAAAGCCCATTTGAAGAAGCCCAAAGAGATTCTCAGTCAGACCAAGAACCAATGGACATAGGCTACTCGGCCCAATGAGTTCTAAAGCCCAAATCCACTCGGTAGCAGCCCAGAAAGACGAGGGTAGAGTCGTCATATTCTCTACCCGGCATCATATTTCAAACGAAGACGGAAGACCAGGAGCACGGAGTCAAGTCTCCAACGGGCATAATTCAAACACGACGACTAGAACGAAGTCGTGGGACACGTGTAGCCAGATCGTCCATTCAACCCGGTCAGCACGGAGCGAAGACCCCTCGATTCCTGGAAGTTCAACGAGAAGAATTGAAGTCTATAAATGCCAAGCTCAATCTCAGATCAACACACACGCACACTTACAACCTCAAGAGAATACACTGAAGAATTTCTACCCGGCATTCTTGTCATTTTGAGATCTTGTTGTGTTCTTTCTTTCTTTCTCCATTTCTTCTTGCTCTCGGACGTGATTTAGCTGCCTGTAGCTATCCGTCTATGTTCATTGTCGCAATAAACTAACAGGGGAAGTAGTCAACTACCGCCTTGGGACGAACCTCTATAAAAAATCCCTCGTCTCATTTATACCACTTATATACTTATACATATATCGTGAGTGAATTGTGAGCTTGCAACGTGAGAGATCGAATTCCACCAAATTGCTTCATCCAAAAATATCATACACTCACAAGTCGCACTTGACTGATTGAGGTGGGAAACCACGTCAACAGTTTGGCGCCGTCTGTGGGAAATTGATCTCGCTAACTCCTAAAAGCTCAAAGCACTCCGCGAACATGAGCAACAACGAAATCGCAATCGTGAACGAGTCTGATGTGAACAACCCAGATCCAAACACGGAATCGAGCAACCTACAGTCTCAGCTAGAGGCTAGCGCTGCTGAGAATCGAGAGTTGCGCCAGCGACTCGAATCTCTGGAAGCCAACCAAGCCCGAAATGAGCGTCGCCAGAACGCTAACCGGACTAATCCGGGACAAAGCGCTGGGAGTCAAGGCCGGACCGGGCTCGACGCTGTCCACTTCGACTTTGCCGACGTGGACAATCCGCAAGCGCCAAGGCAAAACCAGCCCCGACTACCCAGCGGCCCTAGACCCGCGACGCCTCCCCCGCCCCCTGAAACAGGAACACCCCTTTTTACCCCCTTGACGGGTCTCTACCCGTCTAATGCGGGGAATGTTGCTTCGAGCAGTCACCAACGCCCGGGACCCCAAAACCGACAATCGAGGTACGAGCAAAGCCGTAACATCAGCCAGGCCCTCAGCGGCCACCCGGTCACGTACCCGAGGTATCCCAGCCCGGTGTACGGACAGGAACCCCTCCAGGCTGTGCGTCCCGAACAAGCTCCCCAACGCACAGAATTGGAGGAGCTCAAACGCTCAATGGCCGAAATGAATGAGAAGCTCATTCACGTGCGCTCTCGCGTGCACAGCGCCACTACCGCTGCCCCCGAGATAGAACGTCTAGTGGAGGAGGCAGAAAGGACACCCTTTAAGCCCGTCATAACTAACGTTATACTCAGGGAAGGCGGACGAGTATATGTGCCAAAGTACGACGGGACGACCGATCCCAAAGTACACTTGAGGTCCTTCAGGATTGCGATGGGGCGAGCCCATCTGGAAGCGCACGAATTGGACGCTGGGCGCTGCCAATATTTCTCTGAAAATCTGGTCGGCCCGGCGATGGAATGGTTCTCGAAACTTGAACCACGTTCCATAGACAACTTCGGACAGCTAACGACCCTTTTTCTCAAACATTTTTCCATGTTTATGGAAACTGAGATCACGGCGGCGAACCTCTATGCATTGCAGCAAGAGAGAGGAGAGCCCCTCAGAGCTTTCATGACCAGGTTCAAAAAGACCATGGTCAAAATAAACGGGATCAGTGACGAAACCGCCATAGCCGCTCTCACGGCCGGATTATGGTACGACTCGAAGTTCAAAATGGACATCATCGTGAATCGTTACGACTCCATCGAAGACGTAATCCACAGATCATCCAACTGGATCAGGCATGACGAAGAACTCGAAGCCATGCAAAGGAGACATGGGTCTCTACCCGTCCACCAGCGGAATACCGGGCCACCCGGGCAGCAGCCGCCGCCTAGGGCCGGGAATCACAGCATCCCGTTCAGGGGACAAAGGAATCCCCCTCCAGTCCAGAAGCACCCATTCCAAACCCAGAATCCGAGGGCCAACAACGGGCCCAACCCGCGAAGCCCGTACGTTTTCAACGTAAATTTGGAAACTGCGGAGTCCGAAGAACAGATCGAGGCAGAAGAAACTCCTGGAGAAGTCCTGGTCAGCTCGAGAGACTTCCCACCATACAGCCACGAAGGTTTCCCAAAGCACGACCCGAAAGCGTGGTGTAACTTCCACAAGGTATTCGGACATCATACGAAGAATTGTATGGTACTCCGTGCTCGCCTAGCGGAAAAGTACATCAACGGAGAATTGGGGGAAATAAACTTCGGCAATGAGCTGAAAGGTGGGCAACCGATCGAGCAAAGCCCTCCCCAAAATCAACACCAGACCGGCCAGAAAAGAGAAGAGCAACACAGAACGCCGCGCGAAAGCATACAGCCTAACAAAAGAGGACGAGTACACATGCTCGAGGAATCAGACGAGCAAACGTACGAAGAAACGGAGAATTCCGGAGAGCAGCTCAGCGACATCCCCGAGCCCATCGGTAGAATCTACACTATCGTGGGAGGTTCCCAACTACATGGTAACTCGGTAAACTCCATCAAGGCCCATCAGAGGAGGCTCAAGGCCGGACCGGTAATCGTACCGAGGCAAGAGCCAGACTTCGAGATCTCATTCAAAGATAGTGAAGCGGCCACACTGATTAGTCCGCACGACGATGCGTTGGTCGTCACACTCCTAGTTTCCTCGTATACGATGGACAGGATCCTAATCGATAACGGGAGCTCAGTCGACGTGATCTTCCTGGAGCCATTGCTAAAACTGGGGGTAGAAGAAACAGAGATCAACAGAGAAGCCATCCCGCTAACCGGCTTCGATGGAGGAACCATCAATGCCATTGGCACGGTGCGACTGTCCATCGCAGCAGCGGGGGTCGGGAAGACCAAAAATTTCCTAGTGTTGGACTGCCCGTCAGTTTACAACATGATATTAGGAAGACCTTGGCTGCACATGATGAAGGCCGTACCGTCAACCTACCATCAACTAATACGCTTCCCGAATAGGGCGGGAAAAATCGTTGAAATCAAGGGAAATCAAAAGCAATCCAGAATTTGCTACATGAGCGCGTTCCGGAACATCCAGGCCGTCAAAGCCGGACAAGAGCGATCTACCGCGTAGCAATTAATGGCGGTAGACGAAAAAGAGGACGACGGACAGGAAAGGACCACCGATATGGACGGACCTAACCTGGAAATGACAGTCCAGGTCCAGATCGACCCCGACAACCCGGACCACCGGGTAGGAATCGGGAAAGGACTAGACAATAACGTCAGAAAAGATCTCCTCAAATTTCTGACCAAAAATCGGGATTGTTTTGCTTGGTCTCACAAGGACATGCCCGGCATAGACCCAAGCATCATAACCCATCGCCTAAATGTAGATCCGAGCTACAAGCCGGTGAAACAAAAAAGGCGAAAGCTAGGCCCGGACAGGGCCCAAGCCGTAAACGAAGAAGTCACAAAACTGCTGCAAACCGGATCCATCAGGGAAGTCAAATACCCGGAATGGTTAGCAAATACAGTGGTCGTGAAGAAGAAAAACGGGAAGGCTAGAGTTTGCATCGACTTTACCGACCTGAACAAAGCTTGTCCAAAAGACAGTTTCCCAATGCCCCATATCGACCGTCGGGTCGAAGCAACATGTGGGCACGAACTACTGTCATTCATGGACGCTTTCTCGGGATACAATCAGATCCTAATGCACCCCGAGGACCAAGAAAAAACGGCATTCATAACCGATAGAGGAATATACTGTTACAAAGTTATGCCCTTCGGATTGAAAAACGCCGGAGCCACATATCAAAGATTAGTCAACCAAATGTTCGCCGAACAACTCGGTAAAACTATGGAAGTCTACATCGATGATATGTTGGTAAAGTCCTCCCAAGCAACGGATCACGTGACCCACCTAGAAGACTGCTTCGACATACTACGAAAGTATCAAATGAAGCTCAACCCGACGAAATGCACCTTCGGGGTAACTTCAGGAAAATTCCTAGGTTATCTGGTCACACAGCGAGGTATAGAAGCCAATCCCGACCAGATAAATGCCCTCCAAAACATGCCCTCCCCAAGGACTGTTCGAGAGACGCAAAGGCTGACTGGGAGAATCGCCGCTCTTAACCGGTTCATATCAAGAGCCACGGACAAATGTTTACCCTTCTACAAACTTTTGAAAGGTAATAAAAAGTTCGAATGGACCGAAGAGTGCGAACAGGCCTTCCAAAAGCTGAAAAGGTACCTCTCCACCCCACCAATACTCACCAGACCAATCTTGGGAGAGCCATTGTTTTTATATCTGGCTGTCTCACCATCGGCGGTGAGTGGAGTAATCGTGAGAGAGGACCGCGGAGAGCAAAAGCCGATCTTCTACATCAGCAAATCTTTGGGAAGACGCTGAAACCAGATACCCGGCAATAGAAAAACTCGCGCTAGCAATGATAACCGCAGCGAGGAAGCTTCGGCCTTACTTTCAGTCCCATACCATCATGGTAATGACGACCCAACCTTTGAGAATCATCCTCCACAGCCCGAATCAATCGGGAAGGCTCACGAAATGGGCCGTCGAATTGAGCGAATTCGACATAGAATACAAGATCCGAACCTGTGCGAAATCACAAGTATTGGCTGACTTTCTCATCGAATTACCAGCCGACGGTTCAAAAGAGGGCCACGAGGACGGAGAATGGAAACTCGAAGTCGACGGCGCGTCAAACCAAGGCGGATCCGGGATCGGAATTCGTTTGATATCCCCCACGGGAGAAGTGTTGGAACAATCATTTCGATTGAAATTCCACGCGACAAACAACGAGACCGAGTACGAGGCCCTCATCGCCGGCCTCAAACTAGCAAAAGCCGTGGGAGCCCGGAAAGTAAGGGCCCACTCCGACTCAAAACTAGTTACCAGTCAGATCAGTGGCGAGTATGCTACCCGAGATGACAGGATGGAAAAATACCTCTCGGTAGTAAAAGGCTTAATTCAACAATTCGAACACGTCGAAATAGTCCAAATACCGAGGAGTGAAAACGCGTCAGCAGACGCACTGGCCGGGTTAGCTTCGACTTCGGACCCCGAGGTCAAAAGGATAATCCCGGTCGAAACGATAGACGAACCCAGCGTAACCCGCGAAGTTTGCAATATCCAAATGGAAGAGGATGATTGGAGGACCCCAATCATTAACTACATCCTAACCGGAGCCAAACCTCGAGACAAGCAAAAAGCTAGGAAACTAAGGATCCAGAGCGCTAGATTTTGCATGATCGGGGAAAAATTGTACAAACGTAGCTATACCGGACCCTACCTAAGGTGCCTAGGAAAGACCGAAGCTCAAATAGTACTTCACGAAATCCATTCGGGAGAATGCGGCAACCATTCGGGAGGAAGATCTTTAGCAAACAAAGCAAAAAGGCAAGGTTTTTTCTGGGCCACTATGTTGGCGGACAGTGAAAACTACGCCAAAAGGTGCGACAAATGCCAAAGACACTCCCCGTCCATACATAGACCAGCAGAAGAACTCTCATCAGTCTCAGTCCCGTACCCGTTCATGAAATGGTCCATGGACATAGTAGGACCGTTCCTGCTGGCCCCGGCCGGGAAGAGGTTCCTACTCGTCGTGACCGACTACTTCTCAAAATGGGTGGAGGCAGAATCATACGCAAACATTAAAGATGTTGATGTAGAAAATTTCCTATGGAAAAACATCATCAGTAGATTCGGCCTCCCAAAAGAGATAATAGCTGACAATGGACCACAATTCATTTCAACGAGATTCCAAAACTTCTGCATAAACTGGAAAATATCCTTGAACACGTCCACTCCGAGATATCCTCAAGGCAATGGTCAAGCCGAAGTAGCTAACCGGGTAATAGTGGACGGAATCAAGAGACGCCTAGACACCCAAAAAGGACGATGGGCAGACGAGCTCATAGGAGTCCTCTGGTCCTACAGAACTACCCCGTGTAGGGCCACCGGGGAAACCCCTTTCTCAATGGTACACGGCACTGAGGCCGTAATACCAGCAGAGATAGAGACACCCAGCCTTCGAAGGGAATTCGCCCCTTTGGACGCAGAACTCAACAACGAAATGAGGGAAGACCAGCTCGACTACATCGACGAAAGACGAGAACAAGCTTTGATAAGAATTGCCAACTATCAAAACTCGATAGCTAGGTACTATAATTCAAAGGTCAAACGTCGAAAATTCATAGTGGGAGAGTTGGTCCTCAGAAAAGTTTTCCAGAACACCGCCGAGCTGAATGCGGGCAAGCTCGGGGCCAACTGGGAAGGACCTTACATCGTCACCGAAGTAGTAAAACCTGGAGTATACCGGCTAGCGACTCCGGACGGAACAAGAGTCCTCCGCAGCTGGAATGCCATGCACTTAAGGAAATACTACGCCTAACCCGACCTACCCGGTCTCCCCTGAACTACGTAATGACTTGATCCCCAAATTTGGGGTACGTAGGCAGCCCATCCTAAACGATGGGCGCAGTCTCAATCCAAACCCAAAACCAAATAGTCCCGAGAACCATGAATCGCAAGACTCAATAGAACCGGCCTAAAAGGAAAAATGTCCCAAAACCCCCGTCAAGGCGACAGGCCTACCCGGGTAACAGACCCATCACCTAAGGTAACAAACCTACCCGGGTAACAGACCTATCGCAGAAGGTAACAAACCTATCCGGGTAACAAACCCCCACATAAGGTAACAAACCTACCTGGGTAACAAACCCATTGCATAAGGCAACAAGCCTACCCGGGTAACTAACCCGTCACATAGGGCAACAAGCCTATCCGGGTAACAAACCTAACCGGGCTTTCAACCCGTCCCTTAAGGCAACGAGCCCGACCCCCTTGAAAAAATATGTAACAACATACATCTGGTTTTTTATAAATGTGTTTTTCAGAAAACGCGACCTGCGGAATATTGTGATGGACGAACAGAACAGACTAGACGAGAAGTGTCAAAGGAGTACAACAACAAAAGGTACCCGTGCATTTTTTATACTTAGCAGATTTCAAACCTTCAATCTTTTGTTATTTAACCCAGCATACGATAGGACATTCGGAACCTCGGATAGAAAAGTATATATAGAAAAGTACGATTAGAAAATTAACTTAAAAACACAGACGAGTAGAGTATGGCAAAAAATTACGAGCATAGCATAAAATAGAAATAAGCAAAGGCCCTAACCGCGGGCATATCCAAAAAATCTTACAAAAAAGGGTTCAAGTCGCCGTAGACTTGCCCATAGAAATTGTTTTGGCCTGTGGCCTTATTAATCGAAAAACAAAAAAAATGGGGCACTCTATGTGTCGACCCCGGGTACCCCCACGACCTCTCGGTCCTCCTCCTCCTCCTTCTCTTCTCCTTCTCCTTCGCCGGCTTGGGCTCCATGCTCGGCAGTCTCCTCGGCGACGGCGGGCCCGTCCAGGATCGGCTCTTCAAGGGCGACGGTCTCCTCGGCAGCAACGGGCTCGCTCAGGGTCGGCTCCTCAAGGATCACCTCCTCGGTATCGGCAACGGCGGGCAAGGTAGGCTCACCAATGACGGCCTCTCCGGCCACGGGATCTTCAACGACGGGCTCTATGGCGGGATCTTCGGAAGCGGACTCCTTGGCGGACGATTGCTCGGACCGAAGGCTCAAATCTACAAGAGGAACATCGGTCAGCTCGGCATCTGGAGACAGAGCCGGAGACCCTATCAGCGGTGCCGGAACCGCGTCCAAGAGAGCTTGGTAGCGAGCAGCGTTGCCTTCTAGGACCTCCTTCTCAGCCTCGAAATCTTGGACGTTGCCGTCAATGATGTCTTGGATCAGCTCGAGGCAACCTTCGGCTTGATCCAAGCAACTGTTGTCAGCAGCCGTACCTTTGTACCACGCGATTAGCGCGTCCCTTTCCTCCACCTTTCGGCGATATCGGGCACGGACAACCTTCTTCTCAGCCTCACGATCAGCGGATCGTTGCCGAGCTTCAGCCAGCTCGGCAGCAAGGCGCTGCACGTCCTCCTTCAAGGCCAAGGCCTCCTCCTCTTTCCTCTTGGCCAACTCCTCTGCCCGTCCTTTGGCCGCGTCAGAGGCCAGCATCTGCCTGGCGGCCGCCTCGCTCACGCCTTGAGCCTCCTCAATCGTCCGGGTAGCGTTTGACAGCTTCTCCCGGAGATCGACAACCGTATTCCCCAGCCCCTTGATCCGAGCATCACAGGCGGCGACCTTCCTGCCCATCACGACGATCTGCTCCGCCTTCACCCGGATGCCCTCCACGGCATCAGCCAACTCCCTCTCCTTCAGCGCAAGCTGCTCGGAGGCTTGCGCGCCCTCTCTAGCCTCGTACAATTGGTCCTCATAATCGAGGACCATGTCGTTGATAGAGGCGACGAGCTGCACGTCCAAAAACCAAAGTTAGAAAAAATTTAGGAATAAAGTAAAACACCCAAACCTAAAGCAGGCAACGCTTACCAGAGTTGTAGCTGCGGCCATATCTTTATACGGCCTCTTCTCCGCGATACTCCTGGGGACCCTGCCGACCCCACCATTTGTGATCTGCCGGAGAAGACCGGCCGCCACTTTAGGTGCCTTGTGGAGACCCTTGTCCCCCATCCAAGTGCACCCCGCCTTCCGGGAGACCATCTTCTCCCTAGCCTGCCCTTCAACCACCGGGGGAGCCAACCCCGTCTCCCTCGCCTCACCTCGAGAGGCCTCCTTCGGGCGCTCACTCTCCCGAGCAACCCCCTTACCCTTCTCCAAGGCCCTCGCGCCTCCTTTCGAGACTGAGTCCCTCCTCACCACCTCCTTCGGGGCCGGATCCCCCTTCGCCTTCTTCCGGACCCCAGAGTCCCCTCCTTCGTGCGGCCTCTTCGCGGCCACCTCTGAGCCCGTCCTCGGAGCAGCTCCGTCCTGAGAAGGACGGATCGCGCCCTTGGAAGGACGAGCAGGAGCAGAAGAAGGGACAACCTCCCTCTCCGAAGGCTTCGCCAAAGGCGTGACCTCCGGGGTGCTCTCCCCGTCGTCGGAAAGTTCGACGACATCCTTCTTCTTGGTCGCCCCAGAGGCGACCTCAGCAAGAAGCTCCCGAGCAGGAGTCTCATCATTCCTCCTACTCGTCTCCTGACGAGCAGCCTTGGCCGGCGCAGACGCGCCAGGCCCCCTCTCCTCAACCCGTCTGCTCGTCTCCTGACGAGCAGCTCCAGCAGAGGCCGAACCTCCGGTTTGACCCTCCTGTCTCCGCTTCTGACGAAGACTCTGACCCTTCGGGCGAAGAGCGTCCATATCCTCTACACGTCAAAAATCCACACTTAGAAAAAATAAAGTAGACAAATACGAAACAAAGCCAGAAAAACAGATTTAAGATTCATACCCGGAAACTCCTCCTCGTCAGGCTCAACCCAAAGCCCGGTAGCTTCAAACCTCTCTTTCGTGAAGTTCGACCACAGCTCCGGACCGTTAGGAAACAGCTTCCTTTTCAAAGTCTTCCACTCCTCCGTAATCGGACGAGACTTGGGCTTCTCAGGGTCCTCGACTGCATAAGATGAAAACAAGAAATTAGCAAACATACAAAAACAGCCGAATAGGAAAAATTAAAAAACCCAACCCAGAACCTTACCTATCTCGTGGACCCATTCATTCCTATAGCCCGGCCAAGAACCGAGCGTTTCCTGACCGGCCATGAAGAAGAAATACTTGTGGGTCCAAGCACTCTCCTTCTTGGGGAGACCGGTTATGATCTCCCCTTCCTTGACGGATAGGAAAAACCTACCCTTGGCCTGACCGTTGGCCTTGATGACCAAGCCCGTCAACAAGTCCCAGATTGTAAGTGAATACAAACATTCGTGGGATCGGACAAGCAAGGCCATCAAGATCCGGATAGAATTCGGGCTAAGTTGCCCGATGGAAACCCCTAGGTAACTAAGGTACTTTAGAATGAGCTCGGGGATAGGAAATCTAAGCCCCCCGGACTCAAAAAACCTCTGGTAAACACAGATCCAGCCGTCCGAGTTCTGCTCGTCGGCATGTTCATCTGGACCCGGTAACCTAAGCTCTATCGACAAAGGAATGTTGTACTCTACCCGGATCCTAACCAGATCCTTAGGTTTCAAAACTGACTTAGGAGAATCTGTAGTCAGAAACTCCGTTTGCCATTTCGAGACCGTCTTCTTAGGACCCATCTTATAACGATAGTTTAGAAAAAACCGAAAGGAATCTAGACGAACACAAAAACCCAGAAACTGGAAAATATAGAGATCCAAGAAAACAGAAAAAGCAATATCTAGAAACCTAGAACAATCCTCTAACAGACTCACAAAGAAACATACGAAGAAGAAAGGAAGAACCTGGATCTCTAGACACGAAGACAGACCTCAGAGCACCTCCAATGGCGATTCGCAGAGTTTATCTCACTAGAACTCGAAGTTTTCTCTCTCTAAAAATTCGAAAATGGTATTCGAATACCATATAGAGTATATATAGAGGAAAGAGACGTGCGACGGGCTGAAGCTGAAGAGACGTGCGACGGGCTGAAGCTGAAGAGACGTGCCCATTTAATGCGAATCATTCGAGTATTTATACTCGAAAATTGTCGCTGATCCTACGGTTAGGGTTTCCTCAAAAAACGCAACAAACCTCATCCTACGGTTGAGATCAGCGAGCTATCCGGCGACACGTCAGCACGACAACTGTGTCAGGAGAATGTGAAGAGTTTATTCCCTTCGAACTCCGCAAAATGGGACATGTGTTGTAACTGTTCCCGCCCAAAATTCGAAGCGACGGTTACAGCTTCAAGACCCTATCCGTCCATCTGATCTCGAAATTATCCAAAATCCTGCCCGGATTATGCAGATTTGCGGCAAAAGTCACAAATTTAATTAATCCTATCCGGCACGAATTTTACATGATTTCATCGAGTAAATACTATAAAATTTACTTCGTATTTTTTATAGTAGGGGGCTAACTGTTGATGTACAAATTCGTCATTATTTAATGTGACATAAAGTGCTAAGGTTGTGAATTAATTAAATTTACAAACTATGATAAAAGGCTTTAAAGAAATAAACTGGTATTCGTAAAAGCCCATTTGAAGAAGCCCAAAGAGATTCTCAGTCAGACCAAGAACCAATGGACATAGGCTACTCGGCCCAATGAGTTCTAAAGCCCAAATCCACTCGGTAGCAGCCCAGAAAGACGAGGGTAGAGTCTTCATATTCTCTACCCGGCATCAAATTTCAAACGAAGACGGAAGACCAGGAGCACGGAGTCAAGTCTTCAACGGGCATAATTCAAACGCGACGACTAGAACAAAGTCGTGGGACACGTGTAGCCAGATCGTCCATTCAACCCGGTCAGCACGGAGCGAAGACCCCTCGATTCCTGGAAGTTCAACGGGAAGAATTGAAGTCTATAAATGCCAAGCTCAAGCTCAGATCAACACGCACACTTACAACATCAAGAGAATACACTGAAGAATTTCTACCCGGCATTCTTGTCATTTTGAGATCTTGTTGTGTTCTTTCTTTCTTTCTCCATTTCTTCTTGCTCTCGGACGTGATTTAGCTGCCTGTAGCTATCCGTCTATGTTCATTGTCGCAATAAACTAACAGAGGAAGTAGTCAACTACCGCCTTGGGACGAACCTCTATAAAAAATCCCTCGTCTCATTTATACCGCTTATATACTTATACATATATCGTGAGTGAATTGTGAGCTTGCAACGTGAGAGATCGAATTCCACCAAATTGCTTCATCCAAAAATATCATACACTCACAAGTCGCACTTGACTGATTGAGGTGGGAAACCACGTCAACAGTTTCTATATAATATAAAGTATCAATATAAACATCTTTTATATATATTGTTTATGTATAATCTAAATTATAAATAGATTTAATATAAAGTATAAATATATACAGTTTTTTATATTTATTTATATATTTATACTTTATACTTACTAATTTATATTGAAATATACTTTATATTTATAATTTATATTATACTAATTTATACCCTTGAAATATACTTTATATTATATTATACTAATTTATACCCTTGAAATATAGTTTATACTAATTTCTACCCTTGAAATGTAGTTTATATTATATTATACTAATTTATACCCTTGAAATATACTTTATATTTTTACTTTATATTATATATAAGCTTAATATACTATACTAAATATATAAATTAATATAAAGTATATATATACAGTTTATATACATTGTATATACAGAGCTCGGCCCGAAAATCCAATCCGAGTCCGGTGTAAAAAAGTCAACCCAAAAATCGATCTAAATAAGTCACTTGAGAAGTTTTATTTTTTTAAAAAACATTGGGTACTTTAGTCGCAAATGTTTGAAACATTGGGTACTTTAACCGCAAAGATAATGTGGCTGGATAGAATGACGTGGCAGTGACAAGTGTGCCACGTAAGGAGGATTGAACGAGATTTAATGGTGGGTACGTTTGGCGTTAACGGAATAAACTTTAGGTATAATAGCCACAAAAAAAAAAATGGGTACGTAATTAAAAAAAACTGAAACATTGAGTATTTTAGCCACAGTTTACCCTTATAATTTATAATTTGTATCACTATTTTCATTAGACCTAATTTTGCATCATTTTCCTGTTTCCATATTCAACTTTCCCACGAAATTTTTAAAAGTTATCAAAGATTGAAACATGAAAAGTGGTGAAAGATAGTTGTGTTGTGGGGTTATAGACAAAAGTTTTCTTGTAAATTTAAACAAAAAATATATACATATTCTTTTTTCTTGTGCGCAATTTTCCCACCAAAGAACAAGTCGCCATTATTTTTCTTTTCCTTTTTTTATTTGTAGGGTTGCTTCTTTTTTCTTTTTGGCATGTTTGAAGATGTGAAGAAAACAAACGTTGACAATTGCACTATGATTGTAATAGGATTCATATACTATATATATATAGAATTTTAATATTTATATACTATCTTCCAACAACAACTAAATCATACACATTCCAATATTAAATTAAGAACACAAAATAAGATCAAAAGAAATTAATCCCCGATATTCATTTCTCATGGACTTCCATAATGATACACCGGAGGTGGGGGCGGCGGAATCGGAGCATTACAGCCGGCGCAGTCAACGGGAGACTCGTAAAAGGCGGCACATTCCTCTGGGGAGCGCTGTACCGGCCGGTACGGTACACAGTTCCTCTGGTCATCCTTGTCCTTCAGCTTGATACACGCCTCCGGTTCGCCACAGAAATAGTTGTACGAGTACGTAAAGTTCTCCAGCCTCGGCAACGAGCAAATCACCGACGGGATGAACCCGGATAGCTTGTTATGGGCCACGTTGAGCTGCTCCAAACTTTTCATTTTTCCCATGCTCTCTGGCAGAGAACCGGAGAGACCATTTTCGCTTATATCCAAAACTCTAAGCTTGTTAAGAAACCCGAGCTCCGACGGCAAACATCCTTTGAGGCCACTTTTCGTGATGATGAGCTCTTCCAGAGTGTCCTTCATGTTTGCCACGCTGGCGGGGAGACACGCGTTGAAATTGTTGTTGGCGAAGACGACGACGGAGACCGGCGAGTTCCCGAAATTCTTGGGAAGAGAAGAGCGGAACTTGTTGTCGTTTATGAAGATTGCGTCGAATTTGGCATCAAACAGCGCACTCGGGACGTCGCCAGAGAAACGGTTGAACCGGATGTCGAGGAATTTGAGGGACCGGAGCGAGAGCACGACTTTAGGAAACCCGCCGGAGAGGCGGTTGTTGCTGACATCGAGTTCGTGGAGGCGCGCCATGCACGAGAACGTCTCGGGAATCGTGCCCTCAAAACGGTTTGAGTTTATGTGGAACAGCGCCAAGTCTTCGAGAAGCCCTAGCTCGGGAGGGAGCGTGCCGGAGATCGTGGCGTGGTTTAGGTCAATGCCAGCGACGGTAGCTACGTTCGGATCGTCCAGGGACGGGGCGCAGAAGACGCCGGTGTAGTTGCAGACGTGCGGGCCGCACCAATCGGCGGTGAAGTTCTTGGGGTCGGAGGTCATTGCGTGCTTCCACGCTTGCAAGGCAGTGTACGCCTTGAGGAGTCTAGGGTTTGGTTGGTCGTAGTAGCCTGGTGGAATGGCTTGTTGGTGAGAGGGTTTCGAGAAAAGAGTTAGGGTTAGGGTTGCAAGAAATGCTAGATTGAGAGAGAGATTTTTCATTTTGATGAATGTTTGAAGCATGTTGTGAGGGTTGAGAAGAGCTTGTGAGGTATATATATATATATATATATATATATATATATATATATATATATATATATTATATGTTTGGTTGGATAAGCCAATATTGTCTATTGTGTTTGTCTCTCTATTAGGTTAATATATTGTATGAATTTTTCCGTGAACTTCTTTTTTATTAGTTTGTTCATAAACTTATTAATTTTGTATGAGATATATAAATCAGATATATATTTACTTTAACAAAAATAACTAAATGAAAAGAAAGTGGAGTGAGTAATAAATGTAGTTGATTAATAGTATTACTATTGACTAAATCTGAGTTAGAATATAATAATAATTATAATTGTCGTTGTTAAGTAATATGGAGGTGATTAAATGGAGTACAGTGGTCATTTGACTTTCAATAGGTTTCTACATCTGTCTTTTTCTTCGTTAATTCGCTCTCTTCATGCTTCGATTCTTTGGAAGAAATGTACTGGCACGGTGGAGACAAGGTAGTTTAATATATTTGTATATGTAATATCGGATAATCACGATAAAAAGTATTTAAACTTTGAGCAATTGAGACGATATATGTTTAAATAAATAAAAAATATTTAAAGTGAACAAATGTGAGGCGATACATTTTTTCATCCTTTTTTTTTGTTCGAATTTAAATGAGAGAAGATGTTAGATAATATGAGTAAATATCATGTATCTTATTAGGTATGATTGTATATATGCTAAAAGAATTACAAACGTCCGTCAAAAAAAATTGGACGAATAATTGTATCAACATAATCGTTGACTTTGAGTATATTTTCACGTTGGACCTTTCTTGTCTATGGTCAAAATTTAAATACTTTTATCATGATTGTTCCTATATATATATATATATATATATAGCAATTGAGACGATATATGTTTAAATAAATAAAAAATATTTAAAGTGAACAAATGTGAGGCGATACATTTTTTCATCCTTTTTTTTGTTCGAATTTAAATGAGAGAAGATGTTAGATAATATGAGTAAATATCATGTATCTTATTAGGTATGATTGTATATATGCTAAAAGAATTACAAACGTCCGTCAAAAAAAATTGGACGAATAATTGTATCAACATAATCGTTGACTTTGAGTATATTTTCACGTTGGACCTTTCTTGTCTATGGTCAAAATTTAAATACTTTTATCATGATTGTTCCTATATATATATATATATATATATAATTTTTTTATGAGAAAAAAATGTTAGAAAAGAATCGGTGGCTAATCTTACCAAATACGCGGTTTTACCATTTTAGCGTATGATATTATATTTAACTCAAGTAGCGTAGATTAATTGATCAATAATAATTTGAGGACGTACTCTCACATACATATATATATGTAATAAATATTATAGCAGGATCAATATATGAAATTATAATAAGCATGGTGGGAATATATATATATATAAGGTCAATTAAGACGTCGACTGTCTAGGATAGCTATATAACGATAATTATAGTGAGACATGATAATGATTAGCAGGGTTCGAACAAGATAAAATATCAGGTGTACACGACAAGATAATACGAAAAACGAAAACGCAATGAGACTCAATTAAACACTACTACAAAACAGCATACTCGTGATCATATGTTGTTCGATATGAATCGAAAAACCTGTTACTAAGTTTTATATCAATTAAATAAGTTTAATTAAATGAAATAATTTGTCTTTTAATAGCATCGTGATAAGTTAAAACTTCAATGGTTGAACTGAAGTTAAAAATAAAATAAAAATCATTGACGTTTAAGGTGAATAATAAACAAAGTATAGGGTTAGGTCTATGTAAATTGAGTATAAAATGACTAAGACACGAAATTGGATCCAAATTGTTACCCGAAGCTATAAATCTATACATAAATAATTATTTATAATTAATGCTGATTAGGAGTCGTTTTTTTTTTTACTCTTTATCAAGTCAATGAAAATAGTTACACAGTGGGTATGTGTGAAAGAGTGAAATTTTACCGCAAGCACGCACATGTACAGAAGCAATTTGAATTTTCAATGAACTCATAATTTATTAAATATGTTTCGTGTAATATATACCATAAAAATCCAGGCTATGCATAAATCTAATTTATTAATAATTGGATAATGTTGCTGGTTTGGGTTATATATGCACAAAATATTTAAAGTCGTACCTTATTACGACAAACATTGAACAAGTAAATGAGTGGATGAATTAATTTTTGTTTGATAAATATATATATATATATATATATATATATATTAAATTGTTATGGAGGCGTGTTGTTCAATATTGATTAAATATCAGATAAATTTTTATGGATGGGAGAAGTAGCAAAGTTCTTTTAATACATACCCTTTTTTTAAAAAGAAAATGCATAAAATTTCAATATATTAAGTACTAGTTATATAGTTATAAATCAAATACAAACCAACAACGTAACAAAAAATTTGCGCGAAAACTAAACGACGGATGAAATAATCAACTTTTGGAATGTCTTATATATAAAGTTTAATATTACACCGCGAAGATACTAAACGAGCCGGACCAACAAAAAAATATTCGGGTCAAAAACTCTAACCGTCAATGTCGATGTTGAAACGATAACCTAGCATAATATACGTGTATTGTTTATGTGCCGAAGATAAAACCGCATGCTTACATTTCTATGTGTAAGTTGACCTCTCACAAAAAGATTTCTTCCTTTGATTTCTTAACTTCCTTTTTAAAGTTCGGCTAATTGTTAAGTTTTATTCTAAATCAGTGGGATTCATAACAATTTGCTGCATATATATTTCAAATTTCAAGTGGTAAGAGATTAAATAATTATTTAGTTGTGGAGTCTATTCAAGCATACTTGATAAATGAATTTAATTTCTTAATATAATATACACATATATGATGTGTTTCAGTCTTGCATGTGTTTGATTTATATTAAAAACCCACTTGCTAAAATTGTTAATATCAAGAAAAGATTTAGTCAAAAACCTTGAGGTTTAGTTTGGAGGAACACATCTTTCAAAGGAAGAAATAAGTGGATATGATGATGAGAGAAGATCAATGTTCATGAACATGAAGAGAATAAATTTGAAAGCAAGAAATCCAATTATCATACTTCAGGAATATTATTAATAAGCTAAAGCTAAACCTACTTGATGAAAACGCAGAGAGGAGTTATAATAAACCTAAATAATTAGGGTCATTAAGAAATTATATTGATGTTAACAGTGTACTAATAGTTAACTAATTAATTGATAAAATCTCGCTAATACCCCCCTTGAACTTATCAATCTCTATCGGTTTTTCCTTTCATTTTTTTTTGTTGCATCAGTTTACCTATTGAACTTATCACTGTGCATTTTTTGCCTCCATTTTTTTTTCATGTGTATCATTTGATTCATGTTCAAATTTTAAAGGGGCAAATTAACAAATAAAATGTTTAAGGGATAATTAAATTACTAGTTTAAGAGGCAAAGTGATAAAAAAAAATATGTAGTTCATACAAAAAATTGATATAGTTAATATTTATGTAGGTATTATTGATTTTACTGATATTTACACTAATTATAATTAATATTTACGTATTAACGACATTTGAATTGTTCTAGATTGATGAGCCTCTAAGTCAACAAACCAAACACATTAGACCGGCTAACTAAAGCTAAACTTAAATTATTATCTTCAACAAAATAATATTAGAGAAAACCCACCAAAGCTATTTAATTTATTAACCATAGGGATAATAGCGGCAAAAGTGGCCAAAGTTAGGCCAAGTGTGCAAATAAGTGGCCAAACCGATTTAATATCGGCATAAGTAGCCAAATTTTACCAAACCGTGGACAGTACAAATTCCATCCATTTCATGTCAACGCCGTTAGCCACGTCATTTCCCCAAGTGTTGAGCTTTGGCCACTTATTTGCACACTCGGCCTAACTTTAGCCACTTTTGCCGCTATTATTCCTTATTTTTTTGCGCTCCAAAGTATTTTTAGGGTTTATCTAGATATTTTTTCTTTTCTTTTTCTTAAGATTTGACTAAAACTTGATTTCCGAAAGAAATGGTTTCGTTTTTTAAATTTAGAACGCTGAATATCACTCTCAATTTTGAAAACATTAAAATGTGTTATCGGTTTCACATGTAATTTACGATCATAGGATTTGACATAAAACGTCTATATACTTAATTGTTAGTGACCATTATTTTATTTTATTATTATTATTAATTTTATGAAATTTTATTATACCATGCTTTTATGGACTTAGTGTCATTTGAAATCACCACACATAACTTACGAAAAAAAATCATTTTTGTTAACTTTGCGCAAAATGTAGGGCTTACTAGTGATTATTTTAGTCTCTCCATGCTTGGAAGACTTACGCTCTGTTTGGTTCACCAGGGTACGGGATAGACAGTACTAACAAATTTTTGAGGTTCTCGGCCCTGTACAAATTACATGATCATGATTTAGGGGTCGAAATAGAAAAAATAAAAAGAAAACCGTCTTACGGAACAAGAAATAGAACAAGAAGGTATTAGTCACTTTCATTAATCTCAAAACCCATATCAAATCATTGATGCTACTGTTAAATTTTTTATTTTTTTTAAAACTATGGTATCTTGGTGTGTCAAACTATTAACCACGAAGCCTTGGCATTATGGATCGAAAGACTACTTCGTCCACTAAAATTTCATTTAAATTAATAATCTCAATAAAATAATATTACTAAGTCTCGATTTAGTCCCGGCTATAACTAACAATGAGGCCAAAATTATTAACGAGATTATCATTTTTTTACAAAGTTTTTAGAACACTACCCATTTTGGTACATTTTAATACACATAATGAGTAATTTTTTTTAAAAATATATTCTGGCTAAATGGGTATTTCCTTAAACAAAGTTTTGGGTCTCTAACAATTAAATATATCTCAATAAAATAATATTACAAAGTCTCGATTTTAGCCTCGACTCTAACTAACAATGTTAGGCCAACATTATTAACAAAATTTTTATTTTGTACAAACGTATTAAAACATACATATTTTAGTTCATTTTAATACACACAATGAGTAATTAAAAAAAAAAAAAAACTTGTGGCTAAATGGGTATTTTGTACTTATTCCTTTAAAAAATCTAATGGTCCCTAACAATTAAGTATATACATAGACGTTTTATGTCAAATCCTATGATCGTAAATTACATGTGAAACCGATAACACATTTTAATGTTTTCAAAATTGAGAGTGATATTCAGCGTTCTAAATTTTAATAACGGAATCAGTTCTTTCGGAAAAAGTTTTAGTCAAATCTTAAGAAAAAGAAAAAAAATAACAAAAATTAAACCCTAAAAAATACTTTGGAACGTAAAAAATAAGGGATAATAGCGGCAAAAGTGGCTAAAGTTAGGCTGAGTGTGCAAATAAATGGCCAAAGCTCAACACTTGTGGAAATGACGTGCCTAACGGCGTTGACATGAAATGGATGGAATTTGTACTGTCCACGGTTTGGTAAACTTTGGCTACTTATGCCAATATTAAATCGGTTTGGCCACTTATTTGCACACTTGACCTAACTTTGGATACTTTTGCCGCTATTATCCCTAACCATATTAACAAATATAACACCATTAACACAAACAATATAGTTCTATTCATGGAAAATGAGACACTAGTAGGAATATATATATATATATAGAAACTAGCTCTATGATAGATAAACTAAAAATACTTTTAGTAAAGCTAAAATATATGTGTTTGGTTGGGAAAGTGACTGAATAGATAGTAAGTCTTGATCGATGAACATGTGTTTGTGCTTGTTTTTTGAACTCTAATGGAAAAATTAAGGAAAAAGGTTAAGTTGGTTATTATGTTATGTCAAAGTGGTTGATTGACATTTGACATAGTCAATATATTTTGCAATTTCTATATATAATTATTATAATAATAAGAGAGGCAATAGCCGTCGATGATGATGCAAAACGATTACAATAAAGATTGAATTTCTATAAAAATAATAATAATAGGATTTGTTCCTTTTTTATTTTTATAATTAATAAGTCAGATTTAAACAAATAAAGAGGAAAATTAGGGTGAAAGCTCTCGCTCCCAAAGTATATAGCATTCCCTCACAATTTTTGGGAAACCAACACACAGTTTCTTGACATTTGATATCAAACACCATTGTCTAAAATTGCTTTAACTATGTAAATCAAAATTCAAACATGTAAATCAAAAGTTAAGATTTATTAATTTCATATTCATTCGTTCATTACAAAATTGATCATCCTAAATCTAAAGCATTTTTTCAAAATGTAAATTAAAAACTAAAAATAAACTCTAATCTAACTCTGTTCAATACTCATCTTCCTCATGTTGCATTTAGTACTCCTCTTCCTCCTCTATGCTCTCTTCATTTTCCTCTTCTTTTTAACTGTAGCTCATAGCTTCGAATTACTTCTCTTTCATTCTCCCTCCCTCGATTCTTTCTCACGGACTTCATGGTGGCGCACACCACCGAAACGTCAATGTAGATCTTCGGCCAGCTTCCAGAGGGTGGTGGTAGAGAAGGGGATTGGCCAGGGGAGCGGATCGTTGATGATTTAAAAAAGGATTCTATGAAGCGGCCAAGTCACGCCTTATAAGTTCTGGAAGAGGCGTGCGAGGTCGTGTTAGCTTTAGAATTAGGCCACACTGATCGAGCGAGTCTAGATTTGTCCACTGACGGCTAACCGTAGATGGTTATCAGGAGGTGCACCTTTATAGTAACACTATTGTGATCGTTCACGCTATCGTTCTATGCTACTTTGATATTTGGTTCTTGAAACTCATACTTTTTTTCACGGTCCATAACCAGAGATAAGAACAGAGTAAAGATGCTTTCGTATCTCACCGTTATACAACCAATTCAAAGTTTCCTGGCGCGAACTACGGATAAGTGTTTTAATTTTATACATTATTAAAGTACCAAGAGTTACAATTCATACGGTCCTTTCACTATCACTCTTTTTATAACACACTCAATTTTTATTTCTCATGTAAAATTTCCATGTTGGACTTCTAATATGTATCTTAGAGCAAACCAAGTAAGCGTTTTTATCTTATCGAGTTTTAATATGGGACTTTTATAAACATTATAATAATATCCGAGAGCCAATTGCATGCAATTAAATTCTAATGATGCCATTGCCACATGAAAGTCATAAAGTTTATAATAGAGATCGTGTTTATTAAAAAAAAAAACACTCTTATTTATTGCTATAGGCTAGTTTTTCTTCTTCTTTCAAAGTAATAATACAACTGAATATATGAATTTGATGATCTTTGACACATTTATGTAATAAATGTCCCTCAATGAATAGTCATTTTTATGAAGAAAGAAAAAACCCCCAAATAAACCTAACAACAATAACTTCGTTTTCTTATTAGAAGAGAAATAAACCTAACAAGTAACAACCTAACCAAGATCAAATCTTTTGAAATTAAACTAAAAGCATGCTAAACTGACCATCTAAGTACGGGTGACATTCTAAATAAACTGGTCAGATTGAAGAACGGGAGACACGAGATTAGACGCGTGTTCAAAACATAGAAGCATTGAGCTTCGAACAGAGACGTGAGACACGAGGCCAAGCCGAGAGGTGCTAGCGAAAGGCGCGGCAGACGCTCGTCTGAGTGGCACGGCGAAATAGAGAAATGAGTGATAGGAACGATATCGAGTGAGAGGAGTATAAGTCATAGATTAGGACGGGATTCAGGACAACGAAATACTTTAATTTTCTATTATGTCTGGTCCGGTCCCCTGGTCAACCCAAACTTGAGACACTAAACCCTACACAACCCTGAATAAATTGGCGGTCTGGCCGGGGTCGGGCCTAATTGAACTAGTTTAGGCCATCAGGTTGTTCAACTCGAGCACAACGCTAGTTTAATTGGTTGTAATTGCCAATAAGGAAGATAACAATAGCTATGAACCCTAATTGTGGATACTTAAATCTTGATAGAAAGATTGTTTTTTTCCGTAGCGTTAGCATTTTTGTATTTTTAGACGTTGCGGGGCTTAAACGATGTATCTTAAAAATACAAGTGTGAGACAATTAGAATAAATGTATTATCTACCTTGTTCCCAATAAGACCAATACTTCCCAAACCAAACTTCAAGAGGTATTCGGAATCATCCAAAACAGCGCCGGCTCCACCAGGAAATCATCGTCACCACCGTTATCATCGTCGTCGTCATAAGGTGCATAGTGCATGACATTTTTCTTTTCCAAACTGTATTCTCCCACGTCAAAGCCGTCTTCAAGCAAGTTGGTGTTGTTTTCATTGGTGAAGTAGATTGAATTCCCTTCGCAACCAACTGGAAGATCCGAGCTCGCAAGTGATACTGATTCGTTCCCTCCCAAGAACAGAGCTCTTTCACCTCTCAAACTCTCTACCTTCTCCCACTTCTCTCCTTCGCCCAAGCAAGACTTGTAACACGGAATTCGACGGTTTTGATCGTTCTCACACCGAAACCCAAAATAGCAAACTTCCTAACGAGCAAGAATTCTCCCATTGATTCAACCAGAAAAACCCTTTCATATACAGAGAAAATATTGGTCAATGGCACAGAGGGGAGAAAGCTAATCACTTTGATGGGAGCAACAAAGTTGCTCGGGTTGAAATCCCAAGCTATAACCTGACCCCTAAGTTTTACTGCAAATAGTCGCATTTCTCGAGCAACGATGTCTTGGAAATACCCAATAAGTAGTGCCTCCCATGATTGCGAACCAATCTTGCAATATCGGATTGCGTGAAAGCGAAGGAAGACGACGACTAGATTCGCCTCGCTGTTGCTGCTTTTCTTCTCCGACGATGTCAAAACTACCACTTTACGAACTAAAAACCCATAAAAAGACGGAAGGGAAAAACTTTGTCGGGAAAATGGAACAACCAAGGTGTACACCGATCGCTTATCCTCAACCACAATCATGTTTTTCGATGATCCAACGTAGCGCCATTGCTTCCATCGGTTCCTGGGACAAGTGTTGTGTCCCCGTGTTTGGGATCGTGTCACCGGTTGATTTTCCCGTCCACGCGTGCTTCCTTCCCAGTCGCCAGAACTCCTCCAGATTTTGCTGGATTTTTCTCTTCGCAGCCCTCCAGAAACTCGCGAAACCAAGCCTGCCGGAATAGCCTAGAAATTGCCTTCTCCCGCGGGGTTGCTCCCCTTGCCCAGATTTGCCGAATTCAACCCAGCCCAAGAGAGAAAAGAACGAACGAAATTGAGAGAGGAATTGACTCCGTAACCCTAACCTCTTTTCCAGAGATTAGACTTAATTGGAGGCTGCATTTTATTCATTAAAAGGGCATATATATAGGCATAATAATTCGGGAAACTTTCCCCAACAAACCATGCTAAAAAAGGAAATAAACCAGAATGGAAATAAAAGGCAACAAATCTTGCTAAATAAAATGCAATAATAAATAAAGCGCGTCTACTCCTCGGAGCTCCTAGCCACTAGACGACGCGTTCCCTGTCTTCTTTCGCCTTTGGTACGTCAACCGAAAACGTGGGACCATATCATCACTCCCCTCCTCGACAATGAGCTTGTCCTCAAGCTCAAGCTCCGGAAATGTGTGTAACAACTTCGCTGCACTCTCCCACGTAGCCCCAGTCTGGTGCACTCGCCCATAATGATCGGTGAAGGCCCTTTGTGCTCTTTGAGTAGCGAGACGTGGAAGACATCATGAATTCGAGAAGTTGGTGGCATCTCTAAACTGTAAGAAACCGATCTCACCCTAGCGAGGACCTTGAAGGGTCTGTAGAACCGGGGCGATAGCTTATGATACATCGTCTTCGTCACCGATAGTTGCTGGTATGGGTGAAGCTTAAGCCAAACCCACTGGCCGACCTCAAACTCCACAAGCCGGTGATGTTTGTCGTAGTGTGCCTTCATGCGGCGTTGCACTTCCACTAATCGGCTCCGAGCTTCTCGCAAAAACTCCTCGCGCTTACTCGGGGCAACGTCTAATCCATCCACACTTGTGCTCCCCGCTGTATATACGATGAGGCGTGGAGGTTCGCGCCCATAAACCATTTGGAAGGGTGAAGTTTTTGAGGGCGGAATGAAAGGACGTGTTATACACGTATTCAATCCAAGGAAGCCACACAAGCCATTGTTTTGGCTTTTCCCCCGTCAAGCAGTGGAGGTACATTTCCAATGTGCGATTGACCACCTCCGTTTGTCCGTTCGATTGTGGGTGGTATGCCGTAGAGAAATAAAGAGACGTACCCGCTAACCGAAAAAGTTCTCGCCAAAAAGTACTTCGGAAAACTTTATCACACTCGGACACTATGGACTCCAGGAACCCGTGAAGGCGCACAATCTCTGCAAAGAAAGCCTTGGCCACTGAAACAGTCGTAAATGGGTGACTTAACGGAATAAAGTGTGCGTACTTCGAGAAACGATCCACCACGACCAAAATGACGCTTTTCTCGTGTGACGTCGGCAAAGCTTCCACGAAATCCATAGAGATATCCGCCCAAACCCGGTGTGGAATCGGAAGCGGTTGTAATAACCCACTTGGTAGAAGAGACTCCCACTTGTTCCTTTGGCAAACTTGACAATTCGCCACACACTCTTGTACCGAACGCTTCCAACCACGCCAATAAAACTCTTTCCGGATTCGATCCATCGTTTTTTGCACACCCTCGTGACCAAGTGCATGAAAACCCGCAAGTACATCGGAAATCAAAACTGACTTTTCTCCCAACACTAACCTTTCTTTTCGCCATACTAGACCGTCCCGAACTACCCATTCCTCGGAGAGCTCGCCGGCCAAAATCTAATCCCGAAGTTTGCGTAGAGCCATGACTAAACCTGTAAATACAGTATAATGTAAACTGGTATTCCAGATTTAAAAAAAAAAAAAGAGAAATCAGAAATTCCGGATCCGGATAAATCCGGATCCAGAATTTCTGTTTCCGGAAAAATCCGAAACTAGAAATTTCTGGTTCCGGATTTTGTTGAATTCCCGGATCCGGATTTGTAATTATTAACAAAAATTCAGAATTAATTGTAGAACTATAGAACAGGTTTATGTTAGAAGTTAGACGTTGCATTGAAGGCTTATTTGTAGCCTTGCAGAGTTAAACGTTATTTATATATTTTTTAAAAATAAAAATAAAAAGACAAATGTTGTGAACGTTGGCTGTCTGCATGGCACATGCAAAAAGATGAAATGAGGAATACATGGCATGGCAGATTGGCAGGGGAACGTTGGGTGGGTTGGACTTTGGAGTAGGGGAACGTTGGGTGGCAGAGGAACGTTTGGAAAAATTTTAACTTGCTCTATAAATTATCTTCACTCCACACACAACTCCACAACTCTCATTCTTTTCAATCTCCATCAAATTCTTTCCTTGTTCAATCTATACTTATAAACAATGTCGAATCCCTATTTTAATCTTTTTGGTTCGGCTCCGGCTCGGCCCGAAGGGCCCCTTCTTTCCTCAAGCAACATACCGACAACGGGTGGTTTTGCCGGCCACCAAGGGCGAGGCTTTGCCAGGGCGACAAGTAGTCAACCGGCGAATCAACAATCATTTTACGATTCCTTCATCAACGTCCAAAACAACGCTACAACATATCTTCCGCCTTACGATTATGGCGGTGTTCCTCAAGTCCCACCACGACAAAATGCGGAAAACACCGGTGGTAATCTTGTCAATTTAAATAACCCTTTTTCCGGTTACGCAAATTTTACTATAGGTGATGCCGATACACTCGACTTTGACCCGCCGGTACGAAGAGTCCCGCCGCCGGTTTGTGTGGACCCGGAGCGTAGCAACAACGATGACGACGAATCCGACGACGCTACGTGGGATTCACAATAAGAAGGTTGCTCACGAACCGGCCGTGACGATGACGAGGATGCCGACTATGAGGAGGACGACAACGACAATGACGATGTGACGATGACGACGATGAGGAGCTCGTTCCCGACTCTCAAGCGGCGACGCCGAGAAGGTCACGCCGCCTTGCCGGAGGCCTTCCACCGAGTCCACCTTCCGGCGGCCTTCCACCGATTCTACCTTCCGGCGGCCGCGGGAATCCACCGCGTCTACGGAAACGTAAGAAGCTCACCTCGGAGATTTGGGTTACCGACTTCGACCCCATTTACGAATACGACTCGGAGGAGGGGAAAGAGATGCGGTTCGCAAAATTCCGGACGTGCAATGCAACGATGAAGACCTTTTCCGATACATATAGCACGTCGTATCTCCGGAGCCACGCTAAGCATTGCAAAGAGCGGCACGAGCGCGGTCAACAACTCGGGGTAAGTCCTCTTCCATTAGAAGAATATAGGATGGAAGTCGCAAAAATGATTATTCGTGACGACCTTCCTATTAGTTTCGTCGAGGCTCCCAGTTTTAATAAATGAATGGCGAAGCTCCCGCAAATTATAGAAGAGTTTCACGACATTGCACTAAGGCGGATATAATAAAATTTTACAAAGCACAAAGAAAGGCGTTAAAGGAAGAATTTAATAAGTTAGGGTATCAAATTTTGTTAACGTCCGATTGTTGGAAAAGTAGTGCTAATTGTGATTATATCTCCGTAGTTGCACATTTTGTGGATAATGATTGGAAATTGCAAAACGTATCATCGGTTTTCAAGATATGCATCTTAGGCACACGGGAGCTAACATCGCACAATCAATTTTAAGTGTTTTGGGAGATTGGAACCTCGGTAGTCGGGTTATTTCTATTACGTTAGATAATGCTTCGAGTAATAATGTTGCCGTTGATTCTTTACTTCTCGAATTAGCCGATTTTCGTGCGGATTATTTTCACCAACGTTGTGCATGCCATATTATAAATTTAATCGTCAAAGCGGACATGGAAATGATTGGACCGTGTATTGATAAAACTAGAGAGGCCCTAGCTTCAAATCAAAGGGTTTATAATTTTCACCAACTTTGTATTAGTTACGGCGTCGAACCACGATCATTTCGGTCGATATGCCGGTCCGGTGGAACTCTACTTTTTAAATGTTGGAATCGGCCCTACCGTACAAAGATCTTTTGACTCTATGGATAAATGGTACGAAAGGTTTTAACGAAGATTTTTTAGACGAAAGTGATTGGATGATGGCGCGCGATTTTACGGTTTTTTTGAAACTTTTCTACGACAAAACGGTTTCATTATCTCAAGTGTATTCTACAACGTCAAACTTAGCGTTATTGGCGGTTTTTGATATTATATGTCATTTTAGTCAATATTCTAGCAACCCTTTATTTTCCGAAATACTAACCGCTATGATGTCAAAGTTTAATATTTATTTTAAGAATATGCCTTTTGTTTATTGTGCGGGACTTATACTTGATCCGTGCTTCAAGCTGGGGAAATTGCATGATATTCTAGATATGATGGAGCGTGTCTCGAGAAATCCTTACAAGACGGAGGACTACCCCAATGCGATGCGGAAGATGAGGGAGCTTTATGCCAACTACGAGAGGAACCAATTTGGAGAATCGGTGGCGGAGGAGTCCCAAGAAGCACAACCGACGGCCGGGCAACACATGACGGAGGCACAACGAGCTTTCCACAACCTTAGCCGTTATGCAAGCTCATCAAGCAACGACGTGACGTCTTCAAGACTATCTCTTGGTCGTGCCGGAGGGAGGAGTTTGCCTACGCTACGTATTTCTTCCTCACCAACAGCGACCGCTATTCCACGCCACAACGAGTTCGACAAGTGGTGCAACACGCCCCCTATCCTTTACCAGCATCCGGGGTTATGCCGGCTCTTAGTTGGTGGCGATCGAAGAGACGGGAATATCCAATCCTATCTTTGATGGCGCGTGACATCTTAACTATACCGGTATCTACGGTTTCGTCCGAGGCGGCATTCTCTAGTGTGGGACGCATTTTGGACGACCGGAGGAAATCAATGAAGGCACCTATGGTAGAGATTATCGCGCTAAGCAAAGATTGGCTCCAAGCCGAAGAACGCGCTCAAGAAGAAACACGCAACAACGACGATGTTTATGACTACTTCAATGCCGAAGAGTATTAGTTTTATTATCTCCTTTCATCATGTTGTCTACTTATCTTGTATTGTTAAGCAACTTTTATTAATGATGAAATAATAAACGAAGTATTTTTCAATATTATTTTTCAATAAAAGGTACAAATGATAAAACAAATGTAAAACAAATATATATATACTATAAAAATAATAGAGGCCGTGGAACAATAGAAGATTAGAAGGTAAAAACTACAAATGATAAAATAAATATGAAACAAATATAAAAAAAACAAAAGGAAATGAAACCGTAGATAAGAACTACAGATGATAAAACAAATATAAAAACTACATATGACAATTGATACATAAATAAATATTCATTTAAATATAAAAAATACAAATGATAATTGATGCATAAACAACTACAAGGTAAAGATACATATCTCCGGCCGTCGAAAATGCTTTGGGCGGCACTAGAGAAGGCTTGATTGGCCACACCCCTCCTTGCAACGTGTGACGTGGTTTCGGAGATACGATGTGTAATAGGTTTTCCCGAAGGCTTTGAACTTCATATTGCACGTTTTGCATATCGCGTAGCGCATATTCTTCATCTCCTCGAAATCGTATTCGTAAATGAAATCAAAGTCGGAAGTGAGCTTCTTAGTGTTGTGTAGTCGTGGGGGATCGGTCATTTTGATGGTGAAGTTGTGACCGAGAGAGATTGCTTCAAGATTTGAGAGAGGAAGATGAAAGAATAATCTCTATCTCCCAATTTTGCACTAGCATTTAAGTCTACAGAGCTGCCAATTCGAGTCTAGCATTTCAACGTGCAGTGGAGTATTTATTCAATTGACTGGTCAAATATGCAGTGCATTATTTGTTCAATTGACTGGTCAAAGGTGCAGTGGAGTATCTGCATGATAATTGTTCAAAGGTGCAGTGAGCCAGTTCTTCATTTTTTTTCAAAGTTTGCATTATTTTTCAAAGTTTGGACGTGCATGCAGTATTTGTTCAAGCCTTCAACGGTACAGTTTTTTGAAAGTTTTGTTAAAGGTTTTGTTTTTCTCAGTCCGGTTTATTTATGCTTTATAATTTATATTAAAAAAAAAACAGAACAAATCCGGAACCGGATTCTGGTTTCCGGAAAAAATCCGGAACAAGAAAATCTGGTTCCGGATTTTCCCGGAACCAAAAATTTATGGTTCCGGATTTTTCCGGATATGTCAAAAACAGAACCCGGATCCGGGTTCTGTTCTATATTTACAGGATTAGCCATGACCGACTCAAATTCAGCCCGAAACTTGGCCTTGAAGCTGTCTCCCCCGATACGTAGAGCATGTAAACTGCACTCGCTGCACTCCTCTTCGTCCTCATCACGAGCATGACAACGCGTCCGCCACTTTATTCAAGACCCCGGCCCGGTACTCCACGGAGAAGTCATAACCCAAGAGCTTACTAACCCAATGGATTTGGGGAGGCGTTGTTCGAGAAGGTGCTTCAAACTCGAATGGTCGGTACGGATGGTGAATTTGCGACCCCAAAGGTACGGCCTCCAATGGATGATCGCCTTGGCGAGTCCGATTAATTCTTGCTCATACGCCGCTAACTTCGAATGTCGATCCGCTAGTTTCCGGCTGAAGAAAGCAACCGGGTGTCCTTTTTGTTGCAAAACAACGCCTTTTCCGCTCCCCGAAGCATCGCACTCGACGAAGAATTCTTCCTCAAAGTCGGGTAACGCAAGAATCGGAGCTTCCAAAAGTGCTTTCCTAAGACTCGTGAAGGCATCAGTGGCTCGAGTATCCCATGTAAACCCGGAACGGCGCAGTAGGCTTGTCAATGGCGTTGCTATGACGCCGTAATCACGAATGAATTTTCGGTAAAAACCCGACAACCCGAGAAAACCACGAACGCCACGGACGGTCGTCGGTTGTGGCCACTTTGTCACCGCTTCCACTTTAGTTTCGTCCACCCTCACACCTTCGTGAGAGATGGCATGGCCTAAGTAACCGATCTCTGTTCGACCGAAAGCACATTTCAATTTCTTCAATAACAGCCCATTCGCTCGAAGTCGCTCAAACACCTCTCGGACGTGTCGTACGTGCTCTTCCCATGAGCGACTATAAATGAGGATATCATCAAAGAAGACCAAAACGTTTTTTCGAAGCATATCGTCAAACACCGAATTCATAAGACCTTGGAACGTCGAGGGTGCATTCGTAAGGCCGAAAGGCATTACGAGGAACTCGATGTGTCCATGATGGGTGCGGAAAGCCGTCTTCTCGATGTCCGCTTCGTGCATTCGTATTTGATGGTATCCGGTGGTTAAATCGAGCTTCGTAAAAAACTGGGCTCCATGTAACTCGTCGAGTAGCTCATCGACTATCGGAATAGGAAACTTATCCTTTACCGTGACCTTATTGAGTTCACGTATATCCATGCACATGCGCCACGTATTATCCGACTTTTTGACGAGGATAACAGGAGAAGAAAAAGGCGATGGACTTCGCCGAATAATACCCGCCTTGAGAATCTCGGCACATTTACGCTCTATCTCGTCTTTTTGTAGGTGTGGATATCGATACGGACGAACGGCGACAGGATTTGTTCCGTTAAGAAGACGAATCTTGTGGTCACATGTTCGTTGAGGTGGTAGTCAAGTGGGAGTGGCGAAGATGTCGCTAAACTCTTCGATGAGATTGGATAACCCCGGATCTGCATTGGAGTTTGTAGCAGCCCAACACTCGGCTTTGGCCAATTTTTTCTGTGCCACTTCCTCGGGCAGCGGCCGTGGGGGTCGGGTGGAGAAATTTTCTCCCTCTTCGAACCATGCTTCGAGGTCTTCGTCGTCCTCCAATAATAAATGGTTCAAGCTACCATCCACCCCTTTACTTTTGGCCTCGCTCTTCCATCGTACCTTCTTTCCTTCAAGGTCAAAAGAAACCGTTGAATCGTTACCGTTCCAAATTACCTCACCGAGTGCGTTGTGCCATGTCATGCCGAGGATAACGTCGAATCCTTGGAGAGAGATGACGAAACAATTTGTCTTGAAAGTGACTCCTTGTATCGTGAGTGGCACATTTTTGCAGTAGGCGTCGATGGACAATCGCCCGCCATTAGGAAGGCCCACCGAAAGACCCAGTCGCTTGATGATCGGAAGACCGAGTTTTTTTCACAAAATCTCTTTTGATGAAATTATGGGTACTACCCGTATCAATGAGCGTCCATCCGTTTTTCATTAGAAATTTGGGTGCGGACTTGAAAAGTCTTTGCCGTTTTCTTTCCAAGGAATGCACACTCGGAGATGAAGGCCGATTCTATCTCTTCCACGTCGGCGTCCTCTTCGAAAACTTCTTCATCGTCCCTACGTAGGGTGATGTAGAAAAGCACCGGTTTACATACATGATCGTGCGTATATTGATCGTCGCAATTAAAACACAACCCTTTTCCCTTGCGCTCCGCCATCTCCGCGAAAGTAAGCTTCTTCCACGGCTTCTTCGGGGCTGTTCCCACTGTTTTCAGCGCTTGTCCCTTCTTTTCCTCCCCGGTATTGGTACGAGGTGTCGCGACCAGACTCGGGGCAGATTGCACCCCACGGTTGCTGCCCGACTCCCGAACTTTATTCGGGGCGTAATGGCCATAAAAAGCCCGTGGTCCTTTGTCGTACGGAATCCAGAACTCAATGTTCCTAGCGAATTTCATTGCCTTGAAAATGGACGTGGGACGTTGGTGCTCGACTTCACGTCGAAGCTCGTCGGTTAGTCCCACACAAAACACCCACATAAGCACTTGATTCGACAATTGATGATGTTTATTATTGAGAGTGGTGAATGCCTTACAATACTCGTCCGCTGTGCCGGTTTGACAAAGATTGCGAATCTCGCCATTGGATTAGCCGTGTCGGGCACTCCGAAACGGTCGATACATACCGTCTTAAACTCCGACCAAGATAGATAACTCTCAATCAAATTCCGCATTTGCTCGTACCACTCGTGTGTCGGGCCGGTGAGGGCCCCCCTTGCATGACGCACCTTGGCATCGTCTTCTGTAACGCATTGATCTTCAAAATAATCATCACACTTCCGTAGCCATGTGGTGGGGTTCGATCCCGTCTCGCCATAGAACGAGGGAAATTCCCCCCTTCGGATTTGAACGTGAAATTTTTCTGGCGGTTTGTTGGAACTCTCGGGTGGCCCCCTACCAATGGGGCGTACCGGCCAATCCCTTTCCGCGGCAAGTCCATATTTCCCTTTCCGCAATTCGTCTTCTTCTTCCACGTTGCCATTCCAATCGTCATGTCGAGCATCACTCGGGCTGTAGGGATTACGCGGGTAAACGGAACTACCCTCATTATCTCCAACTCGCCTCTGCACATTGTTTCGGGGTCTTGGGTCGGTCACCGTTCGCTCGCTAGAACCCCTATTGTTTCCACGCTCTTCCTCGCGTGAAGCCGTAAATTGAGCCATCGCTTCCACTAACCCTTGTATGTGTCCTTCTAGGTTTTGGATTTGCGCCGTCATCTTTCCTTCTGATTCCCGTACTGACCCTGCCATGGTTGATTTCTGCATCCCCACTGCTTTATCCACATATTGTCGTGCATCTTCCCCGACTTCGTCTTCCCGCTGATTCGCGTCATTTTCCATGGGACTCGTCGTTCCGGTTGGCTCTGATACCAAATTGTTGCGTCCCCGTGTTTGGGATCGTGTCACCGGTCGATTGCCCCGTCCACGCGTGCTTCCTTCTCCCGCTTCCTTCCCAGTCGCCAGAACTCCTCCAGACTTCGCTGGATTTTTCTCTTCGCAACCCTCCAGAAACTCGCGAAACCAAGCATGCCGGAATAGCCTAGAAATTGCCTTCTCCCGCGGGGTTGCTCCCTTGCCCAGATCTGGCCGAATTCAACCCAGCCCAAGAGAAAAAAGAACGAACGAAATTGAAAGAAGAATTGACTCCGTAACCCTAACCTCTTTTCCAGAGATTTGACTTAATTGGAGGCTGCATTTTATTCATTAAAAGGGCCTATATATAGGCATAATAATTCGGGAAACTTTCTCCAACAAACCATGCTAAAAAAAGGAAGTAAACCGGAATGGAAATAAAAGGCAACAAGTCTTGCTAAATAAAATGCAATAATAAATAAAGCGCGTCTACTCCTCGGAGCTCCTAGCCACTAGACGACGCGTTCCCGGTCTTCTTTTGCCTTTGGTACGTCAACCGAAAGTGTGGGTCCATATCAACAAGCGGCGATGTTGGCAACATCGCGGCTTATCTTGTTTCCCGAGACACTACAGAGCTGGATAAAGAGTTGGGGAGAACCGTCGACAAGACTAACACGCGTTTGGCACAAGGGAAGCGTTAGCAGAATCGGCCGAGAAAAAACCCTCGAAGACTTGGCAGCCCCGCGCCACGAAGTGCAAACAGCAGAGAAACGAACCGCGTCGAGAAGAGAGAGCTTTCTCACCGTGTGCTCCAACAATTCTGAGTAAAGCTCACCCTCAACTCTTTTTGCAGACATTGGGTGCGTTTGGCACAACTTATTTAGTCTTGTTTTTGTTTATAAAATAAACTTAACCGCTGTTCAGGTGTTTGGCAAAATTATTTTTCCAAAAAAACACAAAATCGATTTTGAATTTTTGTACATGAATTGTAAAAGCTAGGATTCGTAGCTTTTGGTTTTTTTTTTTCTAAAAACAAAAATACGGTTTTAGTCTATTTTAGTCTTTTTAGCATATATAATTTTTTTTACCAAACGCTATAACAGTTTTTGTTAGGGGTGAAACCGGTACCGATAATCGGTAAATTAGTTTTTTTAGTATAAGTATTGAATAATCGAGATTTTTTTTTGTATTGGTATTGGTCTCGGTTAACGCGATCTCGGTCTCGGTTATCCCAAATCGAATAACGCGATTCCGATGCATTCATCAATGGAATTAGAAACTATTGAAGGGTACAAGTGTAAGAGAAAATATATATTAGAGCATAATCGAGTACCTGAAATCTTGTATGACAGTATGTTATGATTGAAATGAGACACGCCATTGAAGCTGACGAGAAAGCTTCGGAGAATTTCTTCTTCTTCTTCTTCTTCTTCTTCTTCGCACTTCGTCTCAGACAGTCGAAGGGTTTTAGGGAAAGAGCGACACAACTTTACGACGTCGTTTTGTGTGTCCCAACTTCTACATGTTAGCATGACTCAAAATTCGAAACAATGTCGTTTTATGAAAAAGAAAATCATGATTTCTCTTTGTCACATGACTCCAAACTGCAGACACTGTCGTTTTTTTTAATCGCGATTTCGCTTTGTCGCGTGACTTAAAACACGATACATATGTCGTTTTGAAGTTCTCTTTGCAACAAACGACAATAGTTTTGCAGGAAGTGAAACTTCCAATAATGGAGAGATGGTCAGAAATCAAGCTCGCTACGCACAAGGCTCGTAGCCGCGAGGTACTCGGATTCGGCTGCCGTAAAATGCAAGACTCGCATGAGTTTGCGGTCGGTATTGCCGCCACCTATTTCTAGTTTTTAATTATATTATTTTTTAAAATTTAATTAGTTTAAATGAACTTCATAATATACGGTACAATTACATATTAATATGAACCGCGTATGAAATGAGTATATGTTAAAAATGTCAGTCTTGTAATTATAATCAAACATATAAATAAAAATAAAAATTGACATAAATAATATATATTTTTTTATTTTCAATAATTAATTTATCAAAATTATATAGTATATCCCCCTATGTAAATTCTAGTTTCTTTTTTATCCCATGTAGCTCATAACTTTGTAATTCGGCATCCATAGATTGACACAAAATGTTAAACCATGTATCAAATAGTAGGGGTGGCAATTCGGTGTTGCGTGTCGTGTTCGTGTCGGGTCTTAATCATTTTTTACTTATTTTATCTAGACCCAGACCCGCCCCATTTATTAATCGTGTTCGAATATGAAAACCAGACCCGCCCCATTTAAATAACGTGTTTATCGTGTCTACCTGTTTAACCCAATTAATATATTCATGTATTTATAAATGATAAATTAATTCAATTTATACTCATTTAACTTAATTTATTTAACTATGTTATCAAAGATTTTAAAATTTTAGTAACAAAATTTATGTTCATCAATTGTAGGTAGGACGTAATTAATCAAATAAAAACATAAATTTCATATATAATAAGTATTAGAACACTTAATAACATATATAAAATGCATAAAATATAACTTTTCGCTCTTTAATCGTGTATAATTGGGTCCCATCGTGTTATCGTGTTCGTGTCGTGTTTAAACATTATTTAATCGTGTTAATCGTGTTCGTGTCGTGTGGACCCAGTTCCATTTATGGTAGATCCAGACCCGTTTAAATTGTGTCGTAAGCGTTTCGTGTTTCATGTCCGGCCCCAAATTGTCACCCCTATCAAATAGGGACTAAAACGCAAAATAAAGGTGGGATGTAATAATTTTACGAAATAAAGTGCTAAAAAAGGGACAAAATTATAAAGCAAGGGGTGTAAATGAATATTTGCAAGAAAATAAAAATAAAAAATGTAGTAACTACTGATATGATCCAAGTCATGTCTGTCTGCAAATCCAAATCCAAAGATCTAAAACCCTAAACCCCCAGATTCGATCTCTGTCTCGACGACGACGACGACGGCCATGGCGGAATCCGGTACGGCGGTCGCGGCGGAGTCTTCGCTGAAGGAGCAAGGCAACGAGTTCTTCAAAGCCCGGAACTTCCTCAAAGCCGCTGCGCTCTACACTCAGGCCATCAAGCGGGACCCTTCCAATGCCGCTCTATACAGGTTCGCTTCTGGCTAGGGCTCGAAATGTAGGAATTGACACTGTTGAACATGTTTGATTGGATTTGACTCATGCTGTTGGCGACGAATTCGCATTTCGAGCCGGTGAAAACCCGAGTTTTCGGCTGATTTGATTGTGTTTTTGATCCTGTATGCCAGAGATAATTCGTGTGTTTTGATATACCTTTGCGTGTTTCGTATTGGGCAGTAACCGAGCCGCGGCGTTTCTGCAACTGGTTAAGCTTAGCAAAGCGCTTGCCGACGCCGAGAAGACGATAGAGCTGAGCCCAGAGTGGGAAAAGGTTATATCTTTAAAGTTTTAAGCTTAGATTTTCGCAAATTATTCGAAAATTAGTTTGAATATTTCGAAGTATATTGATCGTACTTGTAAACTACAGGGATATTTCAGGAAAGGGTGCATATTAGAAGCCATGGAAAATTACGACGATGTATAACCCGGACTCCTTTTATCTTCGTGTTATTATTGTGGGCCTTGGAGCTTTTGGTTTTAGATTTTAGCCGCTGATATCTTATTCTCGGTATTGTAGGCGTTAGCTGCGTTCCAAACAGCACTAAAATTTAATCCTCAAAGTACAGAAGTATCAAGAAAGATGAAAAGAATATCGCAGCTGGCGAAAGATAAGCAGCGAGCTCGAGAAGTGGAGAACAAGAGAACCAACGTTGACATGGCGAAACACTTGGAAACATTGAGAACTGATTTGGTAACTCGACGATCTTCATTTACAATCTGTTTAGACCTTATAGTATTGTCTTCTTTATTTAAATGCTTAGTTTTTTTGTTTTTTTCATTAATTTTTTTTATCTAAATGCTCTGTCGTAGAGAAAATGTCGTTTTAAGAAAAGCCTGGCTGTAAATGATGGCCTGCATATAAATGGATCATTCAACTCAATACATTAGTGGAGATTAGGCTTGTGAGACATTAGTCTTTTTATCTTCTGTTGCGATGGGTAATATTACGAGATCAAAAAACCGGGCTAGAACACTTAGGTTTACACTTTGCTCATTTACATTTTCTGATTTTTACAACATGTTCATTAGTTTTTTTTTTGTACTTAAAACCACCTTTAAAGTTTAATCAACTAATAGCAGACAAAGGAATTAACTTGGGCTTTCTCTTTGCAGTCTGAGAAATGTGTATCTGAAGAACAAAGGGACGAGGTGTTTTCTTTCGTTGTGGAGACAATGGAAGCGGCTATTAAATCCTGGCATGAAACTTCCAAGGTTGATCCTCGGGTTTACTTTCTTCTCGACAAGGAAAAGACAAATACCGAGAAATATGCTCCAGTTGTGAATATTGACAAGGTACTATGCTTTGCTATTAATAAGTCATTTTCCTAGTTTCTTTGGCTTTAGATTTTCAACTTTGTTGATGCTTAGTTCCTTGTTCTTGTTTAATTGTCTCTCTTTATGTCAATTTGCCCCTTGAACCTGTTGCATTTCTCAGCTTACTGCGCTCTTAATTATGTATTCAACAATTTAAGTCCAAATTGAAACCATGTGTGTTAAACCTCCTTTGATTTGCCGTTATTTTTAAATCAGTTGCGTCCTCACACATTACTTAGAATTTAACTAACATCATCAGATTTTTAATGTCGAGGGAGCAAAACAAGATATTGCGACATATTTAGGGGGGAAAGTTTATTAGCAAATTGGACAATGCGAAAAGTTCAAGGGGATTATGGATAAGTACTCGTTTAATTCCATGAAGTCACCTAATGATCAGTTGCAATGTTTGATGATATATTACTCTGTTTAAGTAATAGTAAGACCATGGGTTCGTCTTTCTTAGTTTCCATTTTTTCAGCGAAGGGATATAAAGTTCGTCCTAACTGGATAATTGTTTGTAATGCAGGCCTTTGAATCGCCCCATATGCACGAAAACTGTTTCTCATTTCTCAGGCAGTATGCTGAGGATTCTTTTGCCAGATCAGCGTGCTTGGTGACCCCGAAAAGCATCATATCTTATCCACAGGTAATACTGGATTGTTTTATAAACGAATGTTTACTGTAATTCATTTATGGCTAACGTGTATAATCGTACGGCTTATTGGACATCTATTTTGCGCTTGCTTCATATGGATGGAAATATGGAATACATTGGCTACACTCTAGCATTATTAACTATTAAGATAACGATTCTTGGGCAGTTAGGCATAGACAAATTTCTATTTTTTTTTTTACATATTAAAGCTTTGTAAAATAGGTTTTACTCAACACCGGTTTTGGTCACCATTAAGGAAAAGCTTCTCAAACACCGGCTATTGGGTTCCGGTTTTGAAGTGGCACAAAACCAAAACCAAAACCAAAGCCAAAACCAAAACACCAGTTCACTATATATATAAAATAAATAAAAAAATACCTAAAATTTATTGTCAATAATTATGTTTGGTACACAGAAACTGAGTTTGCAAGATGGTTTTCATTTTAGGTTTGGAAAGGTCAAGGATCAAGAAAGTGGAAACACGGGCAAAGTGACGGTTTCTTTGTTCAATTTGAGTCACCCCATGCACGCAAGCTGTGGTTTGTTGCCAGTTCCAGTGAACAGGGCCGTACCTTATGCAGGTATGTAACAAACCCTTATTGTATTATTTATTAAATTATATTATTCGGAGTTAAATTATGATATTAATTCATGTTTTCTTTATTAAGGGCATTTTGGGTAGTTTGTAATAAATAAGGATTAGGGTTATCTAATCCCTATATTAGACGCCTAGGGCTAGTTGTCATAATTTTTCATGCTTTGTTTTGCATTATTTTCCCTTGGCATCAAGGAGAGCACTTCGATGTGTGCTATTATTCGTTATTCGTATTAATGTGAGGAAAAGGGGGTTCATCATCTTGATAAAATTCTTGGTTGTTTCGGTTCGATTAATGGCTCGGGTCCTATCTGTATATCACTTTCAGGCTGTCTAATATATTAGCGGGGAATCTTCGCGCGATTAAAGAAATCAGAAATATTTTTACTAGAATATTTTCTTAGTTTTAATTAGCATCCTGATTACTTATTTTGATTTTAATTTCTTGCTCAAAGGGATCCTGAGGCTCTAGACATAGGCGCTCACGAAGTGCTTCCTCGCCTATTCAAATAGAAAGTAACCTGATTTTCAGTCAGTCAAAAACCTTTCCGTTTTGCTTCTGGAGATTTCTGGGCAACATTCACCCAAAGAGAAACACAGCTTAAATTGATTCTCTATCTTTGCTCTACCCTGCACGGTATGCAAGTTCTTTCGAGCGGGTAATTGAATGGGGAATGCGATTTTTTCTCATAGTTCTCCCTCGTATGTACCATGATTTTGAAGTCTTTCTTCTTCTTTGTGTAACATAATTCTTCCGAAAGTTTCTGGGCTTTCTCTGGTTTTGAGTTCCATTTTTGTAAATTGGTTTTAATCAATCTGGATTTTCCTATTGAAGTGGATTATTTCTTGTCTCCATTTGAAGGCTTTAATTAATAAGAACTTCTCATGTATGATTGCTTTAGCAAGAATGTTTTGTTGTATGGAACAAGTTTATAATTGGATGATTTGATAGAAATCATGCCTAGGTTGGAATAAATAATCATATTTAATAAAGAGGGCTAAAAGCTCCCATATTTATATGAAATCGTTCTAGATAAATAATTTTGGTTCCTGTTAATCACAGATGTGACGGGAGGAGACGGGGTCTCGGGTTTACTTAAGCCTAAAAAACTGGGCCCGGTCCATTCGTAGTTTGTTAAAACCAGAGTTTTTCGTTAACCATAATCTAATCTCTTATATTAAGTAAATATATACGAAGCTTAAATTCATAAGAAACAAAGAAAGTCCAAGTGGAACATATGTAAAGTCCAAAACGATAAACTTGATACATAAATTTAAATATAATTGTAAAAAAAAATTAAATTATATATATCGGGAACGGGACATTTGTGATTCTGGCCCGTCCCGATTTCTTTTTTGGAACAAAATCAGCCCGGTTTTCAAGCAAGAACCAAACTGGACCCACCCCTAGTTCAGAGTTCAGACTTCAGAGTTATTAAACAAATTCAATACCAAATATGTTTTATAGCTAAATATATCTATCTCATTTGATCCAAGCTTGTCCTGCCCAAAATTAAACTAACAAACCTTTGAAGAGAAAATGTAAATATTTATTTCTAGATATGAATATGATGAAATGGGAATAATGGGAGCTAATTTATGTTCCCATCAACCCTGGTTACATAGAAATTTTGAAAGCATATTACATTTACATATTCCTTTTTTCTGGAACTTAATTTTTCAAGAAAACTAGAAAGAAACCGAGTTCTCCATTCTGAGCTCGATTTTTCCATGAGACGAAAAAGCTTGTTAAACTGTTCCAAGAAAAAAACTGCATTGGAACAACTCATTAAGTAATTAATTAATAAGCATTTTGATCTTGTTCTTCTATTCCGTATGATGCATCGCCTTTCAGGCATGAAGCATGTAGTTACACGCCGCCACTGCCTCGCTGACGGTGAGATAAATCAACTCTTGCCCGATCTTCTCGATCAAGCTCGACTTTGCGAGCTTCTTGAGCACCTCACTCCTAGGGTTCGCCAACACCAACTGCCAAACAATTACCGCAAAATTAGATTCTATTTTAATAGATGAGCGGTTTTCTCTTACTCTTTTTCTTTTGTTGTTACGAGGGTTTGAACATCGTAGCTCACTTCATACAAGTTCAAATACTCAATCACCAGACATAACCCATCTGAAACATAAGAAACGTCATGGTATTGAGCCTTGAATATACCTTAAGATCCTTTCGATCGGTGTTCTTCTTCAGCTCGTCCAGCATCGTGATCCCGCTCGTGTCGATGCTTCCAACGGCTGCGGTTTCGGTTACGATGTCAACATCAATAAGTGTGATTATCTCCGTAATTACGCGCAATTATTAATGTTACTTACAAGTAATGTCTAATATAATGTAGCGCAAACTTGTTTCTCCGGAAGATTTCAGTCTCTCTTCTTCCTCTTCGATCCATCTCGAAATCCTGCAAATATTTTTTTGCAAATTAAGATTACAATATATATTTATATTTATATTTTTACTTGTCCTTAATGTATATACCTTTCTCTCAAATAATTCGCATTGGCGAAATAAATCGGCGCATCAAGTTGAAGAATGAGAACTCCGGGGACGGTGGTCGCTGTAGGGTACTGATCGGTGCTTCTATAAATCAAGGAATTCGGAATGTTGCCGAGAACAAGCGTCCTCGGCCTCGCGACGAACAGAAGAACTCTCAGCAATGAGATCGAGACCTAAAACCGAACCCGATAAAGCGAGCAAGATTATATCAAATATGGCTTCGCGAAAAGAAAACAAAATAAGTCATGAGCTGATAAAACATAATCGTTATAGATTATTCTCAGGGACGAGATAGAGGCCTAACACCAAAACCGTACCAACGAGCGAGATCATATCGAATTATTATTATAATTACCGCTACAATGAGGCCGATCTGGATGCTGGCGAAGACAACGCCGAGGTAGGCTGCAATGCAGACGAGGAAATCGAGCTTGTCAACTTTCCAGAGGTGGAAGGCGGAGTCGTAATCAATTAGGCCGATCATTGCGACGATGATAATCGCTGAGAGCACGACAAGTGGCGTGTATTTAAACAGTGGCGTCAAGAACAACAAAGTTAGCATCACCGCCACCGCCATCACCACATTCGACACCGCGCTCTTGCATCCCGCGTTGAAGTTCACCGCGGATCTCGAGAACGGCCCTGCCAAAACAAGACAAGACAAGACGATGTTAGAACTTCTAAAAAGTGTTCATATTAATTTCTCAAGTTTGATCTCACAGATAAGTTTCTTTTGCGAATTAATGAGTGTCTAATTAAAAAAATTATATTTTCTTTTTTTGTTATGGATACATGATAAATAATTGCAAATCGTATTCAACATGTTTTCCGGATTTTGCAAACTTATCGACGTCATGACAGGACCAAAAACGTACTAGGTGGCTTATGTCACCCCCAAAAATTTGAAAAATAAAAGTTTATATTAATAAATACTTCTATATTTTTTTTTCTTTCATTAATTACTCGCAAATTCAAGTAATGGATCCGCCCCTACTCGTAATTCAAAATTTGATCTTTATCAAGTTTATGACATTCACCATTTATTTAGATGATTTAGTATTTCGTGAAATTCCATTCGAAAATCACCAACAAGAAATATCGAAAAGAAACACGAGCCCCGTGGAACATGTCGGTTTTAGCTCACCGGCGGTCAAGTAGCAGGAAGTGCATGAGCCGGCAATGTTCATCAACCCGAAAGCGATCATCTCCTTGTTGCCGTCGATGTGGTAGTTCTTCATCGTTGCAAAGCTCCTTCCAACCGCAATTCCTTCCTGCGTATAAAGAATACACAATCCCAACTTTGAATAATTTTGCTTCTACATATTTTTAAGTTGTATGAAAAATATATCTTTTATACATAAAAAACAAACAAACTATGTATATACTCTCGAGTCTCGATATGTAATACTTTAGTTTCTCTTTGTACCCTCTTATAATTTTTAGTTTTAAAAATAAAATTGCCCTCTATTCATAATTTTTTTAAAAACAACTTAGATAGTGGCGGAACCAGAAATTATACTCGGGGGTGGCTAAAATTAAAATTTAGTGAAATTTAAGGGTAAAATAATAATAAAAAAATAAAATTAGGGTAAAACAGTACAAAAAAAAAAGTTTGGGGGGTGGTTTGAACAACCCTGCCCACCCCCCTGGTTCCGCCACTGTTAGATATCATTTTATTTTATTTTAAAAATACAATTTAAATAAAAAGAGCCTATTACTAATACCAATGGTTAATTTTAGAGATTTTTTAATTAAAAACAATCAAATGAATAATAGAAAATTGTGTTGTCAATTACAATTAGAGAAATGGTTTAAAACACAATTATCGATAAGCAACGGTTTACAAATAATTTTTTTTAATAAATTTTACAAATAAATTTTTGATATATAAAAGAATAATATTTGTAAAAATATATACTATTACTAAAAATACAAATAAAAAAGGTATAAAAGACAAATTTCCTTAATGTATTACTGTTTGTAGTGGTTAATTAGCATTGGGAATATTGAAAGCAAATTAGTAAGACTCACAGCGAGAGCTATAATGCCAACGACGATCCCTGTTTTGATGGCCAATGCCAAATGCTGTGACCCAAACACCAGCTCATTCACTGATATTGGATTCAGTCCCTTCTTCAACTCCCCTATCTGCCAATATTTAATATTATATACATATATATCTTAGTGTATAAGTATATAACTATGTATCATAAAATAATATAAAAGTGCATATATTATAGACCATATACACACGTAGATAAATGAATTAATATCTCAGTATATTTGTAAATCTCAAGTATTCTTACGTTAGCAGTTTCTTTCTATCAATTATGTGCAAATTTAATAATGAATTTGAGAGCATCGCCTATTTAAAATGGCTTTATACTATCATGGAATTAATTTCTAGGCTCAAAATCAGCAATCTTCTATTATTTCTAGTCTATTATATTTCATTGTTTCTATTTTTAGATTATAATTTCGATAAGGGTTTTGTTCTTTCCTATATATCTCGAAGATGACCTGAGTTTGTTGACTAAATTGTACGAGGAGGATATATATACATTGGTCTACAGCTCTTGATGGGTTGTCATGTGACGCACGTGCCAACAAAGACCTATATATAATATATATATATATATATATATATATATATATATAGATATATACATTAGTACCACTTGAACGCCGTGTTTTTGAGAGTGAGTAAGGTAGACGAGGACACTGCCAAAGACCACTGACGTGAGAGGAGCCAACGCATTTATCCAGAAGAACACTCTCCTTCTCTTGCTCTGCAAGCAACAAAACACACATTTATAGCATAACATATTGTTACAGGGCTTATAAAAGGGTTTAGCTACAAACAATCTAATCCGCGTAGGCCGACCCGTACTCACTGTACGGGCATGGACACATATAATATACCGATACTATCTCCGACAAATATCTTATTTCCAATTTCTCATATAATTATTTCGTATTTTAAAAAATGGACGGCTGGGAATTATACCGCCCACCCTTTTCAATGGGCACAGCCGTGCGGGCAGCCCAACCGCAAGCGCTGCCCCCACAACCGCTAGCATAACTCTAGGTACAAACATATATGTATATATATATATTAGGTATAAAACTCACGAAGTACTTGGTGAGTAGGAGAAAGAAGACGAAACAACATCCTAAAACGCCACTTTCCCATCTCCACTGCAATATTATTCACACAATAACATCATAGTTAGTAACTTAGTACTACAATATTTTATAACAATATATCATATTATATAGAATATATATATATATATATATACCTGGTGAGTCTGGGAGAAGATAGAGTGAGAGACAGAGAGAAGATCAGTTTTGTGAGTGAAGTGGACGAGGCCAAGCACTCCCTTGAGCTGCTGGAGACACACCACTGTCGCTGCACCGCTCATGAACCCCACTATCGTCGCGTGCGACAAAAAATCCACTATAAAACCAAGCCTACAAAATTCATATACATATTTATATAATTAATTTGATTTCTTCTCAAATTGAATTTTCATATGCTCTATTGGATTAATTGTCAAAATATATATATTATTTATATGAATGGCGACCTGAGGAACCCGAGAGCGGCCTGGAAGACGCCGGCAAAGAAGGTGGCGGTGAAGGCGAGCTGGACAAAGAGCTTAGGGTTTTGGGTTGGGCTGACTTCTTTGCCGATCATCGTCCCCATCAGAAGCGATCCGACGGCCACGGTTCCCACTGCCACGTCTCTCGACGTTCCGAGCATCGCATACACTAGTGGTGGCACAAAGCTTGAATCTGTAACAATAACACAATTTAAACATTCACACGGCACACACGTGTATATATATATACACACACACAGACACACTTGATTATACTGTATGTGTGCAATTTTCGGTAACATTTTAGTAGTTGAGTATTTGAAATCGTATCTTATAGTTAAAGCCATGCAAAATAAAATAAAATTAGAAAAACGTTCGCTTCTATATTGAAAAAGAACGAGTAAAGACTTACTTACAAATCTAGAAAGGATAATTTTTTATAACAAAAACGTTCACCTTAGTAAAAAAAAAATATGTGTGAACTTAGAACTCGGAGATAATGACAAGTTACATGGACTACAAATAAATAATAATAAAAATAAAAACGCTCACCTCACTAGGAAATATGCATGTATATCCGTTTTTGGCTTATATATGTATTTAATTCACTTGAAAACTACTACTATAATCAAAGAATCGATTGATTTTTGTTTTGTTTTGAAATACGCTCATTTCACTAAAAACAATATATATATTTCACTAAAAACAATATATATATATATATATATGTGTGTGTGTACGAATCGGGAGACAACTTACAAAGGCCAAGAATAGTAGGCAAGTTGGCGAGACTAGCGTAGCTAATGCCCTGCGGGACGGCGAGGCTGGCGATGGTAATCCCTGACACGAGGTCAGCTTTGAACGACTCAAACGTGTAGCGAGGGGCCCACTCGAGAGCGGGTACAAAGTACTGAAGCCCTAAGACCGCCCGCCGAAGCTTCGGCTGGTTTCGGAACTGGCGGAACGGGTCGTCGGGAAAGAAAGTCTCTTTCAGCGACACCTTCAGCGCCTCCCCGAAGGGCTTGGCTGGAGGGATCTTCACCGGGTGCGGTCCGTACTCGTACCCCTTGTTGTTGCTCTCTCCATTCTCGGCTTGATCTAGCCCCATAACTTCTTCTTTTATTTCTAAGCTAAGAAAGTTGATAGATTGTATTGCTTAAGGTATAGAACTATATCTTAGCTTTGAATTTGATGAGTTTCAAGTAGGATTTCATGGATTTATATAGTGGAGTTCATGAGTTATACCTCATGGTGCTTCATGGGACCCACACGTTGAAATGACACGTGGCGTGTTGACAAGCCCTTGACCATCACTCATCTTCGGTCATCAACGTTGAATTTAAAGGCCTAAAGTGTGAATATAAAATAGGGTTATTCAAATACTTTTGTGTTTTAAATGACGTAAATTCAATATATTTTTTTTCATGTTTAGTTTTTATATTTATTACTATTTATGGAAAAGTTCTTAATATTCACTTATTTTTTTAATAATTATTTTTTAAAATATGCCGTTTAATTTTAGATATCTAACACTTCAGAGATTAAATGAGTTAAAAGAATAGAAAATATTACTGAAAATCAAAATCGTAGCTATTAATGACTTTAATATAGTAAAAAGAAGATTGAATTTTAATTATTATAAAAATAAAAATATTGGATAAGTATGGTGCTATTATAAAGTGAATTGGATCAATACATTGTTTTGCCTTAAAAGGATCTTGAGCAATTTGGAATATTGCGAAATTGAAATATTAAATAACTACGTATGTCACATTATTGATCTTCATGCACATGCCAGCGTGGCAGGGAGGGCACGTGGCTGGCTGCGATTGGTTGGAGGAAGCAAGTTGCAATATTATTTGTGGGGTCCATAAATAATTCGGTTGGAATAAATTGAAAGATTTGGGGGAATTTGGGGGAATTAGAGAAAAGTTAAATTCAAATTGGATATTCAGTACTATATAGTTAGGTTAACTTTAATATTAGTAATTTAGTCAAGACTCTAAGAGAATGGGTCATTGCTTATTTCGGGATACGGACTTTAAGAAGCCCTGTTATTTAATTAGAGATTTTTGTTTTCACGCATAACATATTGATATAGGAAATATTTTTCCGTCCTAAATCTTACTATCGTGTCGTGTCTAACAAAGTAATTTTTATATTTCTAATTTAAATCTACTATATTGATATTCCTTGATCAACAATCTAACACCAATTTTCATCGAATATATGCTCATGACCACTATTGATCATCATTGTTGTAATATGAATTTTGGGTGTTTATTATTATGTATTCATGTTATCTTAATGACCTATTCATGAAAAGTATTGACATATTTTATGTCATGACAGCTGGAATATATTTCAAGAAAGTCTCCATATCGAACATATCCATGTTCGTGTGCATCCTGATCAAGGTATGATTGAGTCGACTTCTCACTGCAGTGAATGAAAATTTATATGCTGGATTGAATGACGAAGATTGCACATGATTGCTTATCATAGGATAAAATCAAGGAGCTAAGTATTGTCATCAAGATATGAAGATATCATTGGAACTCCTATATGTCCCGATTGTTGAGATCCAAAATCGACATCTCTTACAAATACATTGTGAGAAAAACCGTCGGGAGAAGTCAATCAATAATTCACGAATGAAGTGAAGAAGAACGGGCCGTTCGTAGCTGTTTTTTATTTTTTTTATTCTTTTTTTGTGCAAGGGGATCTTGCTATCATCTAGAGTTCAAGTGCTAGATGTCAAAGTTGTTGGTGTGATAAAAGGGAGAGTTTCCTTATATGATAGTCCATATATATTACTGTTTATAATCATCGTGTGTCACTCTTGGTTGATTAATCTAGGTGAGTGTCTCGCAGAAATAAGTTATCCACAACGGATAGTCCAAAATGCGTTAACAAAAAATCTCGATGTTCTTTACTTTTTCGCGCTCGCTTTAATTTCTTAACCTTTCACGTGAAAGGAAAAATACGTCTGAACTGTAATATTGTATCATATGATTGTAATGAACTAAATGATCATTATCATCAAATAGACATAGGCTTAGTTCAATGAACTAAGTTTTGTGTATTTGGCTTCGTTTATTTCTTTCTTTCTTTCTTAGTATGCCATTATGAAAGGCCATTATTGTCATCATATTAAAATTTAAAAACGACATATGCAATACTAAAGTGCTTAAATTATACATGTTCCTTTTTTTCTAAAGGGCAATGTGGAGATACTTTTAGAGTAGACAATTGTGGTTCACTCATAGAGCAATGTGTTAATGATTATAGAATATTAAAATTTCAAAGCATGTATCATTATTATCTATAGGTAAGGAATATTCTTGTCCATGGTCGTTGCAGGGTCAACTGTCTATAGGAGATTGCATTATCCATTATCATAAAAAAAAAAATTATTTAACATTGATATATATTCAGTTATTTAAGAAGAATTTCTTGAAGAAAAAAAAACATATATTAAATCATGTTCAAAAGCATTTAACAATTGACACACTCTTATAACCCAAAAAAAAGGACATACACCGACTTCTATCATATACAATGACTTTATTACACGTTTGTGACACATGTCGATCAAACAAAATATGTATGTGGTAATAAACTTTTAAAAGTTGGGCGGTGTTTTTCTCTATGTTCATATTCATGTAACATTAACAAAAAATATATATATATATTTTCAAAATTATCATTGGAGATTGAAGGTAAGTTTTGAATTCTCAATTCCTCAAATTATTTAGCACTGATAAAAAAATTTGTCCTCTTTCAAAGTGATCAACTCTTGTAAAACTTATGTCGTTTTAAATAAGTGTATATAGTAATGATACAAAATTACCAACAAGTACTAAAATGAATTTTTTCGATAAATAATATTTTTAAATTTGACAAAAAAGTATGGTAATTATAATAAATAATACAAGCGCCAGGTTATTACTCGCGACAGGTTAAATTTAAATTTACTACATGTTTATTTGGATTCTATTTAATTATATTTAATTATTTGAAATCTTATGTTTACCGATAATAATATTACTAGAATGCCAGTGATTTTTATGTTACAAGTTACATATTATGAAATTAATAAATGAATAATACTCAAAAATTCGAACCAAGTTATTTACTTACGTACTAAGGTAACGACACTCAAAATTTAGGGAACCGCATTTCATTTACAGGCAGTACACAGCAAATAATATATATACATTCATATAATATATATATATATATATATATCAATGTTGTGAAAAACGTATTTAAGCCTCGAGGCGATTTGCCGCCATGCCTCAAGGCGTAAGCCTCAAGGCGTTTGAGGCGTAAGCCTCAATAATATATAATTTCTATAATTTAAAATATATATTTTACATTTTATGAGAGTGAACGTGCTCAAAATTTTTTTTTACTAAACTAATTACTTTTAGGGTTTTTTTTTAATTCAAAAATTAATATTTCGGCCTATTTTAATGGGCCTATCATTAATCAGTTGAATAAAATATTTCTAGTAAAGGCTAAAGCCCATAAATTATGTTATAAACCCTAAAAGCTCATTAGGTTTAGTTATTCCTTCAAATAATCAGCAGTTTTTTATAATTGATAATAAAAAAAACTGTTCATCTTCTTGGTAGGTATTTCTTCACGACTGTCTCTCTCCCTTTCTCTCTTTCTTTCTCTCTCTCTCAGCTATTTCTCCATCTCCCTATCTCTCTTTCTCTCGTGAACGCCTCAAAGCTAGCTCCAGAGGCGTTTCAGATGAAGTGTGAGGCGTATGTATGAGGCGTACGCCTTACTTATCTATGCAAGGCGTAAGCCTCAGGGCGGTTTAGCCCTTCGCCTCACTGAGGCGCGCCTCAAGGCGCGCCTTGATATCGTTTTTCACAACAATGATATATATATATATATATATATATATATATATATATATATATATATATATATATATACAGTACTCTGTAGTTTGTATGCATGAAATCCTGAAACCCAAATACCACTCATCAAAACACACAGATTGTCTAATTTCTGGGCCACACTTATAAATATAATATAGCGATTCAGTGAAGAAGAAAAAACCAAAAGCTGTGCAAATTGCCAAATTCCAACTTGGTCACGACTTGTATGTAATAATAATACAACCCTTTGAAGAAAGAAAAAATATTTTAATAGCACAACACAGCATGAAGGTATAGCAAACGTGTGACGACACAGCAATATTGTTTTTTCCTTCTTGTTTTTTTCTTATTTTTTTTAATTATAATTAGCTATCTTCAAGGAAAGAGACACAAGCCTAATAATCAATCTTCAGAAGTTTATTTGTTTTAAAATTATTATTATTATTATATATATATATATATATATATATGTTTAGATGGACGCTGAACAAAATAATTAAATTTCTGAGTCTCTTACGATAAATTTTGTAATAATTCATATATAAGCGCTTAGTATGTTTAAATATAAATAATTCTGACATACGTATTGTGTGTTTAAGATATGTGAATATAATATATTAATATTACATATAATTTTAATATTTATTGTATACTATTGTTTAGAACCCTAAGTACATGATCTCTAGACCGGGTTTGATCAGTGAGAACAAAAATAGCATGACAAGCACGTTTTAGTATATAGTAATGTTGATCATGCGACACTTATTAATGCTATAACATGTCATCATATAAATCTTGCTTCCAATTATGACTCGTGTTTATCACATCTTCGAAGCTTCTCATTTTTTGTTGGATTGGTTAAGACTATATACAAATATTACTGTGTATATATATTGTATACTTTTATGGAGAAGATTCATACCTTTTTCGTTGTTGATTTTCATCCACAAATCATGGTGATCAGAAGAATGAAATGAGAACAAGTGGCGCCTAATAATGGTGTGAATTATTGTCCTTGATCCACCCAATTAGGATCCATTTTTCTGCTCCTATAACAATACATTATTCATCACTATGAATATTTGCAAAGTTCAAATATGAATCGATGACAAATGCTTGGTGCAAATCTTCGTAGTACGTGTCATATGATATGAGGTCATAATCTACATATATATTGAAAATATTTTCACGATAAAAATTCTTACTATTCATTATTTTCTTTATATAAAATTTAATCTATTTTTTAATTAAATTAACATAATTTCGGATGTGTCGTTAACGGAATTCTCTCTCTCGAAAAAGACATGTCCAAAGCTTAACGGCACAAATAAATAAAATTTAAAATTGTGTTTAATCAACTAAAAAAGTGAACCAAAACTTGGACAAAAACGAAACAGTGAAGCATTTGAAACTTCGGTAATGAGCAATAATGGACATTGAGAATACGGTCGTAAAAAAAATTATGCCAAAAAAAAAGTAGATATTTATGCCTATACTTATAATATTATTATATATAATGAAATTGTATGAAATGCCCAATTATGAAACTGCAGAGAATCTGAGATGTTAAGAATCCGTGTTTCATCAAATAAAAGGATAAAGAATGCAGATAGCATCATGATGTGCGTGTGATTATCCATTACTTCGACCTAATTAAGCTTCGGAAGGTCCATGATCAACTTTCATGAAGCTTTATTAATCCTAGTTCATGAATTTCTTAAACTATGCAATTCACGCACATATATACTTAAAATGTTAGAGAGAAATTATAATGTAATAATTTTAAATCCGAATAAAGAAACGACGAGTATAAACAATTTAAATACCTCCGGGCATAGATGTTCTTGAAGATCCGTTTGTAAATCATAGCGCCGGGATCTTCTTAGCTTTCTCTCAGAATAACAATTGAGTTTATTACAGTAAGCCTTAGATTTGGAAATCAAACCATTATCGATCGGTTACTTTCTAACTCTAACCACGAGGAAGTGGTGGGTAGTTATTTTGGTAATTACCAAAGAGTATGTTTAATAATTAACAGTTTATTTCGATAATTACATTGGTGATGACGTCATTGTTATAATTTTTTTACATTGTATCCGATTATCATGTTTATATTCTTAAATCTAAACGCGTATTTCTAGCTCAATCAAACGCTTGGGCCATTTTACGAGCATAAATTAAATAAATAGATGGTACAGTATCACTATATTTTATTCATAAAAACAATATATATGGATCTTATAATAATATAATATATATATATATATATATATGTGTGTGTGTCTTTTTAATAAATTCTCTACCTGTGGGCTTTGTCTGCTAATTATTTTTGTCTATTGTATGATTAAAGTTCACTGAACTACATATTATTATAGAGATAGTATCTTCATATTAATGTGGATTTTCGAAGGAACGCACTGAAAGACAATAATAGAGGATGGACTATGGAGCGTATTAATAATAATAATAATAATAATAATAATAATAATAATAATAATAATAATAATAATAATATAATGATTATTATATCTGGACCATATCTATGCTATAATTAAGTGGTTACGTATATAATTGTGGTGAACACTAAAACAATCAATATCAAATATCAATAATTCAATTGTAATGGAATTCGTCTCGGAAAGAAGATGATGTAAGGTAAAGAAATAATTGGGATCACTAACAATCTCCATGCGATTTTTTGCTTTTAATTTACGATTTCAACGCTTTAATTTCGATTATTGTCTCTTTATTTTTCATTATTACGTACTTTTTAGTTTATTATTTTTGAAATTTGTGGCTTGATTCATATAGTTTAGTTTCATTATCGTTTTTATTTGAACTCTTTTTATAAATGTCTACATGGTTTGTAACTCTTAATTAGCTATTGTTGAATGAAAATCGAGCTCTTTGCTTCGAGTTTTATCTCAAATAAAGACGTTCGTGTGTTCTTTGAGTATCGCTCTACATCAAAGTCGGACACAATAAAGTAGGACAATCTAGACACGCGCAAATTAAATATTGCAGCCCGTCAATAAATATTGGCCATATACATATACGAACAATTTTCAAAATGCTTCAAAAAATGCTAAAAGTTTTGTTCATATATATGTAGATTGGTCCTCGTCCCTTTATATCTTTTATTCTTTATATATTGTAACTTAAGATGTACGATGATTTTTCTTTAAATGGTAATTACGTGAGTTATAAAAACTGCAAAAATCGATTCATGAATCGAAACCGATGACACCAAAATTGAATAATGAAATATTCAGTATAATTTGTAAAACCGATTATATCTGTTGAAATCAATTAATCATTTTGTGAATGACGTGCGCTTTTTAACATGTGTGATTATTATTATTTTGCACTAAAAATAGAATGATTTAAGAAAGATTATGAATATTACTTATTATATATAGATATTTTTTGGAGCCAAGAAAATTAAGGCCCGAACCATAAAACGTACCCAAGAGACCAAAATGACTAGAAGCCCACAAAGACGACCCGCACCCGTCCAAAAAAAGTTAATGAAAAGTCAACCTAGGTTCGGCCCAAAAGCACCCATAGACGCATTTAAGTCACTTATCAAGCACCGCATCACCGAGTCACTGCGTGTAGCTTCCTCGAGAAGCCATACGATATTCCTATAAATAAGGAAGCTTCTTCATTTGTTAACCGATTCCACACTCACAACGTCTTCGTTTTCTCATCTTTCTAATTCTCGACTCAAATACTTGACTAATGTTGAGCGTCCGAGTAGGCGACGGAGGATCTCTCTGCCCCTCTGAAGTTCACGTTTCTCGTTTTCTCAGAGATGAAGATGAATACAGAGGCGAAGATTCCAGAAAATAGTTTCGGCATATCAAGAACGAAGAATCAAGCTTCAAGCCCGATCTGACTATTAAGTGGAACATTGAGCCCGGCCTAAAATCAAGACTCAGACCGCTTTAGTGGTGATCAATTTTTGGACATAAGCATTACTAATAAATATCATTATTATTGATAGATAGGGGATAGTATATTGGGTATTAATAATTTTATATCAATATCCAATACTTCAATCGTTTTGATACTTTGATCTGAGTTGTATTTAAGTTTTAACCTATAAAATATAATTAGATGTTTTTATAAGAATGTAATCAAGCATATACGGTTTAGTTAAAAGTTAAATTTGTGCATTAAAATTAAAATTAAAATTAAAATTGAAATTGTATTTTTGATTTTATTGATTATATACGGTTAATTAACTGTTTAGATTTTATGTAAACGGCGAACACAATATTGAATGGGTTAATTGCGACAATAATGCACAACATTTGGTCAAGAGGGGTTTTAGGTCCCAACCTTTCAAATTGTGGGTAAAAATACATAACCTTTGTTAAATGTAAAATCCGTTGGTCCTTCCGTTTGGGATGTTAAATTCTGCTGATGTGGCATCGTTAAACTGTCAAATAGACTGGCAACTTGTAATATTAATTGTATAATTTAATTAATAAGAATAAAAATTAAATCATATTTTAAATATGACTAAAAAAATTAATACTTTGAATTAAATAAATAATTTTTACCCCCCTACAAATCTAACAGACTCTTCGTCAAACATGAATAATTTTTTTGAAAAACGACGGATTATTAAACACGACAAAATTTGCAAGGATTACATAACGACAATTTATTAGAAACGCGACTAAAATATTAAAAAAATGACCGATTCTTAAAAACAACGGTAATTTAAAAACGACATAGTAAAGATGTGAATAATATTGAAGCACGAGTTCAAAAATAAGAATTACGCGTTAAATAAGTATTGCTCGTTAATTTAAAGTTTTAATTTATTTTTTGAATTATAATTAAAATATTTTAATTTATTCTTATTAATTAGGTTATGTAATTAATATTACAAATTGGCAATCCATTTAGCAGTTTATCGATGCCACATCAGCAGAAGTTAATATCCCTAACGGAAGGACCAACGGATTTTACATTCAATAAACGTGGTGTATTTTTGCCCACACTTTGAAAGATTGGGGACCTAAAACCCCTCTTGACCAAAGGTTGTGCATTATTGCCGCAATTAATCCATATCGAATTAATAATTTAATATAGTACTTAACACTGAGACGTTCCATTAGACGCAATGGAAGTCAAAGAAGAATAAAGTTGAATACGAAGATAGGCATTCATGCCAAGCAAAACTGGTAGAATTGCCGATAAAAAGGAAGACAAAACTTAGTGAAAGAAACTGTGAATTATTATTATGAGATATCGATAAATAATAACAACTTCACATGATTAATTGATGCTGTAATACTAAATAATAACTGGCCCATCCACTCTTGGAAGTCTCTCAAATCTTCCTTTTTGAACAACCGATATATATATTTTTTTAATTATAATTTGGAAAATATATATTTTTTTAATAATCTTTACACTTTCATTTTCACAAAAATTTTCATTATGATATATATATACACACACAATATATTATACTTTATTTGCTTAATTCTCATTTAAATTCATGAAATATTAAAACTGGCCAATAATATTTTAAAAATCTCAAAATAGGTGTATACTATTGTAAAATATATATATATAAATTATGAAAGAAAATTATAAATAAAAAATTAATTTAATTACTTTGAAGGTCGATTTTATCTTATACTTCTTCTAATTTTTTTATTTTATCATAAAAATTTGTAAAACAAAACGTATAATCTTGTCAAATATTTTTTGATAAAATAATAAAAATTGGACCGCTCATGATGTGTGCCAGAATATTCAAAGTGATCCCAAAAGTCCACTAATATATTTACGTACTATTACAACATGTGATGTTGTACAAAAGCTAGCTTGCTATTCCACTTCCATATAATAATACAATATCATAATTTCATTACTACTAAAGTAAGTGGGGCTCATTTAAATTTTTTTTAATCAAATACGTCATTACGGATCGGTATTTTTTTTTATAGAATAATATGTAGGGTCTTTTAATGATGTAAGCAAAAAAGATCTCACTTTTATTAATTTATATTCTCTAAACAGAATGAACTAATTAATTAAGTTGACTTACAAATAGAGCCAACATTTAATAGAAATAGTTGCAACGAAGTGATATTAATGTGTATCATTATTTGATGTTGGAACTTGGATGGTTATAGCATTATATATAATCCTACTTTATTAGACCGACAAGGTATCGAGTAGTTACGTGGTAATTTAGAATAAATAAATATAGGAATTATACCTAAAGTTTGATTTATTTTTATTTTTTTATAGAGAATATGTAATTATTTGCCTCAAATTAGTTGATTAAACAAGTGAAATAAGCTGTAAACCCCCTCAATATTGACACATCCGGGTACGGGTATCGGGGTAGGTACCGGATATTAGTACGGTGCTGATATCCGGGCACCAAAACACTGTTCGGCACCTTGTTTGATGAACCTTATGATCGCATGCAAGAGTGAAGTCACAATCTATGATCGGAACTTTTGTGTTTGATAGATACGTGACACTGCAAAATCCCTCTATATCTAAATTGATACTCTTCATAATATCAATATTATTAATTATATGAATTTTGCTACCATTTTTTTAAGTCAAAGATGGAGGTTCGAAATCTCGCTAAGCGAACTCGAATCCCAACTAAGTGGGCACCCAAGGAACACAAAGAAAGAATCGGGTCTCCGAATAATATAAATGAAAATATTAAAGATTACAAACAAAATCGAAGAGAATTATCTAAACCTAAAGTTCACTCTCGAACAAATGTCATCGTTTATAAAATAGTTGACAAGTAGTGATGCTAACGAGTTTTAGCATGAAAAGGAAAACCACTCTCAAAATTTTGTATTGATTATATATTTAGTTTCCTATTGATCCACATTTACTAAGTTTCCTTTTTCAATGAAATAATGTTTTTTTTAGAGTACAAGATTAAGCTTAGCGGCCATTTTTTCAAGATTAAAAATGGAAACTATGATGAGTACACGTAGAGAAATATGGCTTAAATAGTGAGAATGGTCACATATCTTTGACTTTCATTTCAATTATTTTGCTTTTTTTTTTTTTTCGATTGGAATTCATGGAATCTCTGTACAATATTTCATCTCAATAATGTGACTTTTGTCACTTTCTTCGATTTGTTACTTTGAAAAAGAATCACACTTTCTTGGCAGTGTGGGAATCTCTCTCTGTGATTCCCAAAGTGATAACATGAAATTGGGTGGTGAATGGTGATGCTGTTTGACGACCATGCAAACACAAACTAGTGTTGTCTATTTTTGCATAAAAGCTTACTACAATTTATGCATAAAAGCTTAATATATATAATATATATATATATATTACAATTATTAAAGTAGTGACTAGTGCTTCAAAATCATCTCAGAGATAGAGGTCAACGAAGGCAAATAAAAATTGTGGTTCAACAATTCAGCTAAGCCATACTGCATTATTGTTAATATTTGTCAAAAGATATATATATACACATATATATATATATATGTAATGTATACATATTGACAGATTTGGAGAGAAACCAGATGTAGTTTTTCCTTCAAAAATGTTCTTTAAATTTTGCATCTTTGTTTTTAATTTATTTAACTATTTAAAAATATTAATTTGTTCACAATAAAATGGCGTATTCCAATGTTTCCTTGTCATATAATTTCTGAATCAGATCAATATACTTAGATTACAAGAAAATTGTGAAGTAATAAGTGAGTCATTTACTAAATGGCTTAAGACTAGAAAAATAATAAAATTAGTATGCAATAATATTATCGTAAATTAAATTTTGATAGGCAAGTTCCAAATAACATACCCAGTCAAAATAGAAAAAAAGTTTTTGGAAGAATTCATTGAAGTAATGATTTGATTTTTTTTTTATGGGAGTGGTACAACCGGTCAAGGTTACAATGATTTTTTGCATAATTAAATTTATTCCGGGTAAGAACCTGTGACATTATTGGCCAAGTTTACGTATATTAATGGAAAAAACATTTGTTTCTCATAGAATTTGAACCCGTAACCTATTATAGAAGTATGTGATGGAGTTACCACTAGACCAAGCAAGTTTAGATCATTCAGGTAACGATTTGGTCGGTGCATATTACTTTCAAATTAGGTTGGGATTTTTAGTCGCTACATAAATAATAAAAGAGACGTCTTTTCAAAGAGCTAGAATTATTTGTTGCTAGATCGTTTGTGGCTTTCAACAGAGAATTTTACCTTATTGATGTAAGATATATTCGTGATGAACTTGTATGGCTTTTTCTTGTGGCCGACAACTAGTATGGTACATAGTCAACCTTTATGTTAAGAACTGTAATCGGTTATCCTGAAGCAAAAACCGAAATCGAGAATGATAGATTAAATAAAGACGATATCCGGTGTCGCAATTTAAGAACTTTAAATAAAAAAATATATTTTGAAATTTTGATCTTAAGATGAATTTCAAAAAATCATTTAGAGCGTAACAAACTTCGGTTATAGGCGTTAAGACAAGTTAGACCGGTAATCTAACATAAGTGTGATTATGAGTCTATTACAGTAGACCCTTTATAAGTGTGATTACGAGACTGACGGAATTAAATGTCAACTCTATTTTTTTAGCATTTTGAGTACTGTTCGTTATTAAAAAATGAATTGAAAATATTAACGCATTTGTATTAGTTTAAGTATTTTTATCGTAAATATTTCGATAATATCGTTGATTCCGTTTGGTGCATAATAATTTAGCTAACAAGATACGAAAAGGACAAACTCTCGCAATCTTTTGATACGGGCCTACTAGAAAAGCCCATGTTTTTGCTTAATAATTGTTTGCTTGTGGCCCATCAAGCGTAGAGCATGTGGTTCCAAGGAAATCTAGAGAATTATTTTTATTGTTTGGAGTTTGGACCATTTACAATTTTGATGGATAATTATAAGGCGCAATTTGTTGGGCTGGAATTGTACTCTTTAAATCCATTAAAAAAATTATATTGTTTAAAGATCAATAATTCAGATTGAGACACATTGTAATCGATGAGAGTGGAATCAACACAATTTATAAGAAGATATAATCGATTTATAGATTAGAGCGGGATATAGAAGTTTTGAGCAATCTTTCCGCTCTATAGAAAAACGATAAAAACGCAATTTGCAAACAAAGCTTGACTTTTTCATTTCATAATCAACTCAAATAAATGATAGAGAAGATATAAAAGAACTAAATATATCATGGATGAACATGAACGATCAATTTCAACGCTTGTACGCTCTTCTCCATCAAATAATAAGATAGTGAAAAATTGGATAAACTTATAAATCCGATTCTAAATTCAATTTAAAAAAAAAAATCATCTTTCTTACATCTTCTTAGAATTCATTAATCAACAAACCGGCATAATTTTAGGAAAACAATGAAACACTCCAATAATTATAAAAATAAAATAAAATAAAAAATCAAAACAACTCTACATAAACAGTATGCTTTTACAATTACAAACAAATTTCTTGCAATTACACTTGAATAAGAAAAAATCATATATATGAGCAACAACTTTCTTCAGTTTTGTCACATTTACAGAGCTCAAATTTAATCATCAATAATGCAAATATAAAATCCCTTATGGCGATCAGTACCTATTTCCTTGAATCTGCATCCACAATTGTCACCATTTTAATTAAATGAATGGTAATTCAAAATATAAAATTCCTTGTTTCTTAATTTTATTTTTTTTCTCATAAATTACTCTAAAATTTCTATAAAGTGTGTCAATTGATAGTGTTATTTTTCTCTAATAATATAATTTATTACTTGGATTCCATAAAATCATTTAATCATAAAGTGCAGCAATTTTCAAGCCGAGAATTTCATCGCAATTTTTTCCTATTTCATTTAATCTCGTATAACATATAGTTAACGCATTTAATTAATATAAATTAAACATTATACAAAACAATCAAACACTCACATCGAAGCCAACGAGCGATCGGCAGTAGTTTGTGTTGGTGAGCACAGTGCTCGTTGACCCACACTCGCTGTCCTTCAGCGACACCGTTGACCGGTCAAGCCGGACCGACCACGGGTAGTGGTAGCCCTGCGCCGCAGCGCCCACGTGCGATGACGACCGCTGCATCCTCCCCGCGCGCGGCACGTTCCGTCCCTCAATCGACGGCCGGCGCCGCCCGCTGCTCGGCTGCCTCTCGAACGCGTCGGCGGGGCGGCTCTTCGGCGCGCTCTGCGACCGGGCCTTGGCCCGCGACGACTCTGTGTTCGCCATGTAGCTCGGGAACTCGTGGCAGAGTGACTCGGCGTAGTCGGGCTTGGCGGCTGCGGAGAAGCACCGCCCGGGGCTGCTCTGCGCCGTCCCGAAGGAGAAGTCCTCAAAGTGGCTGCTGTAGGCGTGCGGGCTCGTGTCGGTCGGGGCGGACGACGCGGGACAGTAGCCGGGGTTGGCGTCGTGAAGAGGCGGCCTGGAGGGAGGGGGGCGGGCGGGGCAGAGGCGGGTGTCGGCCCGGTCGGGGTGAGGGTGCATGGTGTAGCTGTTGCGGGGTTTGGCGTTGCTTGGCCTGGTTGCAGCCATGTCCATTTCTACAATCTTAATGTTCTCTTCAAGGTACCCCATGTCCATTTCCATGTCCTGGATTGCCCATAACTAGTTTGTTAGAAAGTTGATTCCGGTTGCCGGTAATCGGTAAATTCGGGCCTCTACCGATTTTTTGCTAATGAAAATATTATTTTATACAAAATCGATATCATAATTAGGGGTGAAATCGGTCCACGCCGGTCACAACTTTCTCAAATTTTTAAACCGGTATTTACTTTTCGGTTTTATAAAAGCAACAACCGATTACTACAATTCTATTCGGTCCGCAAATACGACTCAAAAATCAGTTAACGGTTTTTTCTTTTACATTAATATTTGGTTAATTATTAAAATAAAATATGTATTGATTATTTAATTAGATATTCCTATTGAACATATATTCCTAATCACTCTTTATTTGTATTTTTGTCTTGTGTAGCATTTTTCAGTCACATTTCTATTAAAATGTTAACAATTTTATTTTTAGTATGACTACCGTCCGTGATATGCTAATAAGGACTAAATTAAATTTTTTTTATTAACCCTCTACTTTGTAACTCTTTATATTTATATTTAGTCCTCCACTTTCTATGTTTGTCCTTCTTTAAACCCCTTATATATATAGTGTTACCAAGCTTAGATTTTAGTTTGTGAAAACATTGACCGAATGGCTATATTGTACTTATAAAATAGTCAAGATATAAACAAACATGCACAAAAATGGAAATACGGTTTACAACCGCGGCCAAATACTTTGCGGCCATGAAATTTAGCGAAAACGGTATCACAGTGGCGTTTCGTGGCAATTATGGCCAGATCTACCGAAAATGTAAAAATACTGAAAAGAAGTTTAGGATTAATAAATATAAGGTATAAGTATACAAATATAAAAATGTGACTTACATGATACGGATTGTGCCTGAGCCAGTTGTCCTGCACGGACTTCCTAGGCGTAGGCGGCCGGTGATTGGCTGCAGAGACGTGGCTCGCGTCGTCGACGGCCCGGATCCGCTGCGCGCGAGCCCGAGCTTGCGCCGTGACCAGCGCCTGCATGCACCGGAGCGTCGCGGTCGCCTGCTTCCTCACCAAATGCCCCCTCACCAACGCCTGCAGCTTCACGAGCCCCTTCAATGCATGCAACGCTTTCCTCGCCTGCACATTCAAAGCATTACAAATATAATACGAATAAAATTGAAGAAACGAAAATAAATATTATATATTAGATCTAGAATCATTTTCAAGGATTTTTTTTTTTAATTGTATCTCTAATGTTTACTTTTTTTTTGTTTTATTGTATCTTATCTTGTCATGTGTATTTTCAATACACAAATGATCTATTATTTTCTTTTAAATAAATAAAGTATACACTCAATGTCTATTTTCATTCTATTTTTTTTATACATTCTTCAAATATTTATTTTTATATCCCAAAATTATCAACCCTTAAAATTCTATTTATTTTCATTGTAATTTCTTCTTAAATTTAGAATCATTTTTGTATAATAAAGTTTGTAATATATAGCAAAGGACAAATTAGAGGTATATTTTGAGTATCATAAAAAACTATATATTATATACATTAAGTATATAATTAAGATGATAATTCAGTAACAAAACTAAGGAAATGATAGAGTGTAATTACCAGATAAGACCTGAATACAGATTGGATCTTGACCGCGGCGGCGTATTCGACGGCGGCCGCGAGTCGCATCACCGCCACCGCTGCATCATCGGCTGCCGCGGCAGTCGCCACCGCCGCGACCACGGCTTGCTTCTTCTTCTCGCTCCCGCTGGCATCTGACGTCACCGCGGGTTCAGGACAAGGCGTGACGGTCATGGCAGCATGGTCGGGATTCGCCTCCCTTGGGGCCGGCGCCCCCGCCGACGCCGAGGATCTCCGGAAGCTCCACCGCTTCTTCTCCCTCGGCACCGGGACCGAGATCGGCGTCGCGGGGTTGGTCTCACCGGCGAATACAGAACCTTCTCGCTCCTTCTCTTTGTCTGATCTCTTCCCCGTCAGAATGTTCTTCAGCCATTTTCCCGTCTTTCCCATCTCTCTGTGTGCTCTCTCTCTCGTACTGATTCTATCTATACATCTATCTATGTATAAATATAATGTATATTACTTGGTTTGTATAGGCTTGGCTATCAGTATATAAGTAGGGTTCGTTTGCACAGTAGCTTTGTTCCTTGTTAATGGAACAAGGCTTTATTAATGACATCGAGTCATTTTCGACATATATATATATATATATATATATATATATTGAGAGCCCTAGCTATATAGCTCTATTTACAGTCATTGATGTGTTTATCAACTTCTTTACGAGAGAGTAACACTTAGGAAACTCCCTATACAGCAGATCATCTTCAAGCTTAATAATAATACTAGAGTAGTTTTCACAAATGACCCCTGAACTTTGTTATTTGGTTCAATCTGTCCGAAGAATTTTAGTTGGTCACTTTACATATTTTTCTCTAATTTGTGGACTTTCTATATCAACTGTTTGTTTAAATTTCGAGTTCTTTAGTTAATTCTTCGTTTCGTAGTTAGACTAATTGATTACTAAAAATTAATATTTTTAGTCTTTTTTTTTTTTTAATTCTAAGGGCAATATAAGACTAAAGATGAAAATCGAGGGCATTGCTGTCTTGAACATAAATTTAGAGAGTTCAAGTGTGCTAAAGAACTAAAGTAAGAGGGCATTTGTATCAATTACTCTTCATATTAAATAATAGCCAAAAAGGATTCCTTGCCTCACTCTTTCAACTAACTTTTACATTTATGTGATTAATATTAGAAAATGGTATATTTAATGGGTTAAGAACTTAACACGTGACGCGTTTCGGAGCGGAAACAGGACGGATGACACAAAATAAGAGTTTGACAACTTTCGCCACCCAAAAAAGAATAAGAACTTAATGTCGACTTTGTAAATACTTTGGATACTTCTACCGCTGTTTTCGCTTCTTAAATCAATACATCGTACATCAATTTTATGAGTATTCTTTTTCGTTCATCCATTTTGTTTTTTTTTTCTACCAAATCTGAAAAACAAAAGATTGTAAAACAAAGTTGTTAGCAGAATAATTGTTTGTATAGTAAGGTTATATATGAGAAAGACATTGATGATGGAGGGGTGTTTTGGTAACTATCTTAAATTAAGGGGTTGATATTGCCATATTGGGGCATGGGAGAGGATCAGAAGCCATGTGAGAGGAGAGCAGAACATGCAGAATCCGTGTAAAATACTCTCAAATATTGTGACATTTTAAACATATATCTTAATATGGGGGTCCCAATTTAAGAGGTCCTTGGACTTTAGAAATTGAACGAAAGAGACCTCAAGGAGACCGTGGGGCCCACAACAAACACATATTTGTATATCTGGACAGACGTGTCTTTGTCCCATTTGCACGTGCTACCAAAGTAGCAAGTATATATTATTATAATTGGTATAAATGGCCCCTAAAGTTTAGTTTTTGGTGCACTTTGGTTCTTGAACTTTCTTTTTTTATTATTTTAATATTAATGTACCTTTTGTTGAAAGTGTTGTATATTATAAACATTAACAATATTAATTTGTTCGCGAATGTAATCTATATGGAGAGTGTTTTGGTCAGTTTATTACTTTTCTTTAATTTGTGGAAGTTTTATTTTTAGGCAAAAACTTAGATAATTTGACTGCTTCTCAGTAATTTCATAATTTTATGAATATATATTTTTTAATATAAATACTTGAAAAATTCGTCTCAAGTAAGTGAAGTATTGCTTACAAATTAGCTGTTTTTTTTCTTCTTATTATTAATGTGTAGGGGTTAATATGTACTAAATGATGAAGATCAAGGGGCATTGCGTAACAAACTAAAATTAAAAGAGTAAAATGAAATTTCAGGGACCTACCAATTACTCTGGAAATATGTGAGCTCTGCTTTCTTATGAAGCTGTTAAAGATGCTAATACACTCCAAGAAGTCACTGTTTTCTTATCATCTTAGATTTAACTTTTTATATCCAATTTTAGTGATACTTTAGTTTACCCTAATAAAATATCATGATATAGAATATATATATATAAAGAGTAATGCCGGGATTTTTTTTTATCTAAATGGCAATCATATAAAAATACGCATGACACTAACCTATATTAATCAATATAAATATTGTTTACGCGAAAATACGTAAGACGTATTTTCGCGTTGCACATATAATATGATGCTATGAACGTGAACGATAGGAATAAAGTGAGTGCGGAAAAATAAAAGAATACCAATACTTTTTGATAATG